>OX453308.1:15976889-17379397 GCA_949710035.1 Crambus lathoniellus
ATCCACAACACACAACACAACATAATTATAACCGAGACGGACGCCCACCACCCCGAGATACGTTATGCAGAATGCGCGGAAAAGAGAAAGGAGACCATTGATGCGATGCAGGAGACTATAGGGTAACCCAATTATGTGGTAAGTGCTTAATTCAAAACCCTTTCGATACGGTAAGCCCATTGGAAAGAAGTTAAGTTAATTCGAAAGGGTTACCCTTTCTTGAGTCTTACACTATCGATTGGGTAACCCTATAATACGGTTACCCTTTAACAAGGTTTCCCTAATAATAAGCTTAATAAAAAACAGGGGTTTTCCGGTCCCTGGTACAGGGCCGGTTTGTGTGTGATTGCCGTCTGCGAGCAACGCAAACTCGCCCTGGGCCCCTATCGCCCTATTTTGCAATAAGAGCGATTTCATTACCACTCCATTTCAATCAGTTTACGATCGTGACATAAAAAGGTATCGCCCTAACGTTCACAAACGGATGGAAGACGGATTGCGATGGCATTGCGATCGTTTGGATCGGTGAATGAATGATACCAGTGATGTTACTTTTATGAATGAATCTTTTCAAAAATAGAGTTTCAAGTTGTCAATGTCAGTGTCATCCAACTGTCAAATACAAGGGATTTTTGGCGGTTGATTTTAGTGGTGCGTTTTTATCAAACATGTATTGGTGTTTCTGACGTTTCTGTTGAGGTGCAGGCTCGTTTTGAAATTACAACTTTTACAATATATTTTACTGGCGTTTACTTTGAATTATTTCGTAGTACTTTTCAAGTTTTAGCGCGCTTGGCCTGCGATCGTTGAGGTTAAGCAACTTTCGCAATGGTCGGTCACGGGATGGGTGACCAAAAAACTTTTCATCTCGAGCTCCTCCGTGCTTCGGAAGGCACGTTAAGCCGTTGGTCCCGGCTGCACTTGCAGTCTTTAATACCCACCAATCCGCACTGGGCCCGCGTGGTGGGTCATGGCCAATTCCATTCCCTTTATCCATCCATAAGAAAGGCCAGTGCCCCAGCAGTGGGGACATTAAATGGCTGATGATGATGATGATGATGACTTTTCAAGTCTAGTCCAGATTTTTCGGGCGAACAGCTCTTAAGTCGGCCATCACGGGTAGCATGACGAACTCGAGAAAGGTTTTGTCCATATGGTTTTGTCTATATCGAAACGTCAAAAATGACATTTCATCGTAGACAAACCTATTGTTTGGCTGTCAACTATAGACTTTCGAGGTAGGTAGACAAAACTCTTCTCGCGTTTGTCATGCTACCTACGCATGCTGGTGGGCTATTTCCACGGCCGCAAATGAGAATAAACTCATCACTGGGGAAGACGGCTTTGCCTTGGTAGGTAGCCTCCTTCATACGGGCTCTTTTCGGGACCTTCTCTCCGCTCTTGGGGGATGTTGGAAGGCAGTGCCGAGTGTCTTTCTAAGACTCAAGTCAAGTAGCACCCGTCACTTTACTTCATCTGATTATCACATTTTTGTAATTTTTTTGACACGGTATTATTGTTTTCCGGCATTAACAACCACTGAGCAAGAGAATAAATACGTTTTAACAACTTGAAGCACACAGAATCTTACTAAAATCTGCTAATAATTTCTGAATAATGTTGAAAAAACTGCCTCCGACTAGCTGTTTATTTTGACATAAGCGAACGGTCAGTTATCGGCTGCAATGTAACCATTTTACGTTTAAAAACCTAGCGCGATTCGAAAAATCGTTCCGAAAAGGAATGGTAATGGTATTGTTGTCGTTGAGAAAATAGCGCGATACCAAATTGTCAAATAAGAGCAATGTAAGTGTAATATAAGCGCATTTAGCATAGGGCGATAGGGCCCCTGTACACGATGGACCATCATGGTCGGCCAACATAATCGGCCACTGTTAAAGTTTTCCGTTCCGTGGTTTACCATAAATTTATTTACCCTGTTTTTCTTTCTAATAACTCTCGCTTGCGCTTCGCTTCTCGCCACCCAGTGACTTTGAAATAGTTAATTGTTTGTAAATTAAAATTCGGTTTTGGTAAAATAAAACCGTACCTTGAAGTTAAAAACCGTACCTTTTCAGAAGCCAACCGTCCTTTTTTGGGAAATCATACTGGCAACACTGGTGAGGTGTGCCGCAATATATTGTGTGCCGCAATTCATCAACTATATTTCCCAAAAAAAACATTTTTTCAAAGTGATTTTACTGTGATTTTGCAATAAATAAATGTGATTTGGTGACAAGGAGGTATCTATGAATGTACAATTATTATAAAAAAAACGTTATCTTATAAAAAAAAGTGTCATGTAACCTACCTAATAATATTTTTCTAATTATAATGATAAAACTTATACGGGCTGAATTTTTATTGGTTTTAAAGCCGAAACCCTGGTGTTCTACCCATCATTCTGAACAACTTTCACTATGGGACTAACTCTACGGTGAAAAAAAATCAGCTGTTCCAATCTAATATCTGTCTCATAATGAAAGTTGTTCAGTTTGATGGTCTGATTAACCCTACGAGATGTTTTAAATGAATAACAAATAACCCTGTATATGTACACACGGCGGGACATCAGACTATACATGTTGAACTTGAGACCGCCTTTATGCTCTACGTAATAAAAGCTGTTATAGCAGTTCAACTGTTTAACCTGATATGCTGTCGAGTGTACAATATTTCAAGTACCTAGCTATTCCATTGAAGGAAGAAAAGTTTCATACAAACAAACCCTTTTTTCCCCCCAATCCCCACTCCACTATTCACTTCACTCCCACGGTGGGAGCCCCACCTCCAAATATTAATAATTTCGAAAGAGCAATATAACATTGAAATGCAACTTCATACATGACCTCTATCGAAATTATTTTGTACGCGACTGTACATGTTTTTGATATAGTCTAGGAGCCCAGGGGCCCTATCGCCCTATGCTAAATGCGCTTATATTACACTTACAGTGCTCTTATTTGACAATTTGGTATCGCGCTATTTTCTCAACGACAACAATACCAATACCATTACCATTCCTTTTCGGAACGATTTTTCGAATCGCGCTAGGTTTTTAAACGTAAAATGATTACATTGCAGCCGATAACTGACCGTTCGCTTATGTCAAAATAAACAGCTAGTCGGAGGCAGTTTTTTCAACATTATTCAGAAATTATTAGCGGATTTTAGTAAGATTCTGTGTGTTTCAAGTTGTTAAAACCATAGATGTAGTTAAAACGTATTTATTCTCTTGCTCAGTGGTTGTTAACGGAAAACCATAATACCGTGTCGATAATACACAAAAAAGTGATAATCAGATGAAGTAAAGTGACGGGTGCTACTTTACTCTAAACGGCTCAAGAAAGACACTCGGCACTGCCTTCCAACATCCCCCAAGAGCGGAGAGAAGGTCCCGAAAAGAGCCCGTATGAAGGAGGCTACCTACCAAGGCAAAGCCGTCTTCCCCAGTGATGAGTTTCTTCTCATTTGCGGCCGTGGAAATAGCCCACCAGCATGCGTAGCATGACAAACCCGAGAAGAGTTTTGTCTACCTCGAAAGTCTATAGTTGACAGCCAAACAATAGGTTTGTCTACGATGAAATATAATTTTTGACGTTTCGATATAGACAAAACCTTTCTCGAGTTCGTCATGCTACCCGTGCTGGCCGACCTACGAGCTGCTCGCCTGAAAAATCTGGACTAGACTTGAAAAGTCATCATCATCATCATCATAAGCCATTTAATGTCCCCACTGCTGGGGCACTGGCCTTCCTTATGGATGGATAAGGGGAATGGGCCATGACCCACCACGCGGGCCCAGTGCGGATTGGTGGGTATAAACGACTGCAAGTGCAGCCGGGACCAACGGCTTAACGTGCCTTCCGAAGCACGGAGGAGCTCGAGATGAAAAGTTTTTTGGTCACCCATCCCGTGACCGACCATTGCGAAAGTCGCTTAACCTCAACGATCGCAGGCCAAGCGCGCTAAAACTTGAAAAGTACTACGAAATAATTCAAAGTAAACGCCAGTAAAATTTATTGTAAAAGTTGTAATTTCAAAACGAGCCTGCACCTCAACAGAAAAACTCCAATTCCTCACACGCACGCAACGCACCACAAAAATCAACCGCCAAAAATCCCTTGTATTTGACAGTTGGATGACACTGACATTGACACTCTATTTTTGAAAAGATTCATTCATAAAAGTAACATCACTGGTATCATTCATTCACCGATCCAAACGATCGCAATGCCATCGCAATCCGTCTTCCATCCGTTTGTGAACGTTAGGGCGATACCTTTTTATGTCACGATCATAAACTGATTGAAATGGAGTGGTAATGAAATCGCTCTTATTGCAAAATTGGGCAATAGGGCCCCAGGATCAAAATATCTCTTAAAAAATATTTTTGTTTATGACTTAAAAATTAAGGTTTTGAGTTTCGAAAATGCACAAAAGTTACGTACGTTAAAGGACGACGAATTCTGTGGCTTTTACGACGAATTGAGACGAATGTACACGAATCGTTTCCAATAAGCAGATTTTCTCTAGGTGACCTGGTTAAAAAGTCCGCGCCATAATGTAGGTTTATTATGGCATGGACCAAATCATTCCTTTATATCTTTTGAACGGCGCTTCATTTCGTTTTGATTCCAGGCATTGCGGGTTCTATAAAAAAGGGACAAAATGTTATACTAATCAGATCCTGGCTAGGTGTTATGGTTCAATAAATATAGCCTGTCCGTGCCATAATGAAGGTTTGCTTTGGCATGGACCATTTAAATCGCTTATATCTTTTCGTCCCCTTTACGACGAATTCTGAAAATTTGGGACAGAAATAGGACAAAATGACCATGTAGTCAGAATTGCGGTTTTCAGAGTGGGCCGCGCCGTGATGTAGCACACGTTGGACTGGCCGTGAGGATGGATGTGTATGCAATGACGGTTTCTGCAATTTACATTTACAGCGCTTTTAATTTACCTATTACGAGAATGATTCTATATTAATAGAGTCTGGATCTTGTATACTATGTCTAGATAAATGTAATTATGCATTAAAGTATTAATACACATATTTATCATAACACCCAGACACAGAAAAAACAAATACTTACATCATATCAATATTTCTTGGGCGGGGATTGAACCCAGTATAATAATAATAATGTATTAATAACGTTTTATTCATTTTATTTTTATTTACTTAATTTTAGATAACAAAACAGAATACTCCTACATCTTGTGAATTTAAGTGTATTTTATTATCATTTGAATAAAAAATATATTTTATCAAAGATATAGGTACAACATCAAGGATATTTTTGACAATGTAATATGCTCCACAAAATGGCCTGATTGCGAAAAAAAACAATAAATCTAAAATATCCTACACGTCATACTATGACGTCAGTCAACGCAGAAATATTCAGATTAACTGAATGATCGGCCAACGTGTGAACCCTCTTTGTGGCCTGCGACCAACTCCCTTTGAATCGTGCACGAAAAACCGACACGGGATGGATCGCCGGCGATCATTGCTCACAGTCAGCAATCACACGCAAACCGGCCCTGTACACGATGGCCCATCATGGTCGCCGACCATGATCGGCCATCGTGTACTGAGGGCTTTAAGTCTTTAAGTGAACCGATTTGACACCATTTGCACCGTTTGACAGGTAAACAGCGAGTAAACCTCGAGTACTGAATCCTATGGAGATGGCATATCTTCTATACATCTATACAAATAAATAAAATTGGAGTGTCTGTTTGTAACATTAAATAACCGCTTTTTACTACGTGCATATGATTAAATATATTGTACATATACCAAAATGACATGTTTTACAATTTTTGTCTGTCTGTCTGTTTGTTCTGGCTAATCTCTGAAACGGCTGGACCGATTAATACGACAATTAGAAGAAGTTTAAAATTGAATTCCAAGATTTTCTTACATTGTGACTTAGTTACACCTCACTTTTTCATAGGTATGCCACCTCCATAGGATTTAGTACTCGGAGGAGTAAACCGGTTCACAGCAATGTTGCCGTTCCGTATCATGGCATGGCTTGTAGAAGACGATAGAGACGGCTGTGACTAGGGGTATGTGAATATTGATCGCATGATATCAAATTTTGAACTTCGAAATGGTGGATGTTTATTAGGTTGACCAAGAGTGTCCCCATTTTTTGGGACATCCCTTTTTTCAGCTATAAATTTGACCGTGTCCCTTAATTAAAAAAAAGAACCTATGCGGGACAGTACATTAATAAATACAATAAATAAATAAAGGGTAGGTATCCAAACCTCCCCCCCAGATAAATACTCCTCTACTAAAAAAGAAATGAAGAAAAAACACGCTAAGAATATGCACTTTTAACATAGGAGATGGGGGAGGCTTTTACCCGGATGGGTTCAAACCCTAATTTATGTAATAATACTTTTACTTTTTAGTTGTAAGATAATTGTAAAAAATTATGGTTTGAATAATAAAGCTTTATTATTATTATATTTATATTATTATATCCAAACCTCTGTGCCATTCAGTTGTCAACAACATTGTCCCTTTATGCTATTCCGGCATCCAATGCGCTTTGCGTTACCTACTACGCCTGGTTCAAAAAAAGAAACTGCTTGCCTGATGACTGTAAAGGCTTAGTTCTAAATTAAAGCTATCATAGATAATATAAATAAAAAACGCGACAAGTGCAAGTCGGGCTCACCCACCGAGGGTTCCATACCTACATCTATACATATAATAATGGTATAATTTCATTTCAATAACGTCCATATGACATAATAAACATTTGTCATAACAACACTTCAACTAATTTCATTTTACATAATGTTTATTTCATATAATCATCATTTTATATAATATCATTTAACATAACGCTCATTTTATATAAAACTCATTTGCTATAACAGTCATTTGATATAATTTCATTTGATATAATTTTGTTTATAAAGTTATTTAACTGGTGTGGTTCGTGCTGGCCCGGCCACGGCGCCAATTAAGGCTGTGATGGTGTCTGATTGTAACTCAGTACCTCAGTGGAAAAAAAAGAATACCACAGTATTTCATCAGGGACATGATGAATAAAAATGAAAACACAATATTATCACTATAACTAAATACAAAATAAAATATTTTAATTTACTGATATAAACCACATGCTTTAATATTTCACTAAAAGCTACCACCTTGTGTATTTTATTTATCAGAAGTTTACACTCATCACTTTGTATTTGATGGCAACAAAAAAAAAAAAAATAGAGTTATTGGATATTATTTCATCATCATTATCTTGCCCCTTTCCTATTTATTTGGGATTGTCGCAATAGTCTCTTTCTTACAAGACTTTACTCTGTACTAATCTAAGAGAATAAAAAATGACAAACTTTAAATCTTTTTATTGAAATATACTACTTACTTTTATCTAATTTTAAAATTAATTGATTATATCACCATGGTCTCACAGGGCTTTGGCTTGCATGTGTTAATATGTACCTATTATGAGGTTTTTGTCTCATTGCCATTTGTTTGTGGCGTGGAAACTTGGGGCATATTATATAGTATCGGTCATCTCTCACTACGAAATAGCAAGATTTGCAGCGTCTTCGTACTCTTCCTTTCACTTTAAAGTTACAAATAGGGTTGATCATTGGGCTCATTGGAGCCAGTAACGTCCTGCTAAAAGATCCATTCTGCGAGGCACCAAATAAATTTGGCATTAAACCAGCACTGCTGTTCGACAGTGTATATGATATTGTCTTGACTACAGAAAGTATTCTCTGCATTTTTGAGGTAAATTTACTTAATTGATGTGTTAAACTCAGCTGAATGAAAGGTAATTTTTATATTTTTGTTGTTGAAATTTTATCTAACCAAAACCACTCCAAAACCAACCGCACCAGACCCAGACCATAGATGTATTGTAAAAAAGTTCGTCCTTTTTGGACAGGCGAAGACATCAAGCCATACTGCCAATTCTTGAGTATTATGTATGTTATTATAGTTTCTTATGTTTTCATTAGAATGTAGGTGTGTTACATTCTAATGCTTCTTGGAGTATTTGGCGTCAAGTATGTCGAGTCGGTCTTCTCGGTAATTCTTGCTGAGGTAGTCACCACTACAATAAAACACTCGGCATCACGTTACCGAGATAGCGCATATTTTAATCATTCCACACATCGTCCAGTTGCGTAAACACTTGGGGCACAAAACCACACCTATCTTGAGTCACAAAGTCCACTATGAAACAAATTGCGATTAATTAAAATATCCACTTAACCTAACCCGCCAAGATGGCGCCAAAAACTCCCAGACCATAGATGTATTACATCTATGCACCAGACCAACCGCAACCGCAACAAAAAATGTGACATGAAATTTGACGTTCACGTTGACATTTGTTTGTAATAATTTTTTTAACGTTTGCCCATACTGAGTAGGCAAAGGGGTTACTGCTCATACAGCCTAGTCATCAGTCTTGAAATATCTCTTGGAGGAGGTCATGAAGGAGCAGGAAATCGCCTGGCAGCCTACCATCAAATACCTGGGCTGCCACATCGACCGCGGCCTGACTATGGCCACCCAGGTGGATCACGCCATATCGTCTGCCTGCGCCGCACGGGCCATCCTACGCCCTGTCCTTCGCTCCAGACTCCCGCTGCGGGCGAAACTCACCATTTACAAGACCCACGTCCGGTCGCGACTCACTTAGGCAGCGCCGGCGTGGTACTCTCTCTGCTCGCAGACGCAGAGGAAGCGACTTCAAGCCCAGCAGAACGTGGCGCTCCGCATCACCACCCAAGCGGGGCGCTACGTACGCAACGAGGTCATCGCGAGGGACCTCAACATCCAGCCGCTGCGGGACTTCGTAGGCCAACTGGCGCGTCAATTGTTTGACTGCGCCGATCACGGGGCCCACAAACACCTGCAGGGCATCGCACCCAGACAACGACCACCACCGCTAGAAACCGAAGAATCAGCTCCTTCCCCCAACATTACCACCAACACCAGAGCCACGAAGAAATGGGCGCTGCCCCGCGATATTGTGCCCCCGCCACTTCCCCAGCCCACCTCACCCAATCCTCACATCCCTTCTTACACCCGTACCTAAATTATAGCCCATACCCCGTTTGCACGCCCGCTCGCAGGCGCTAGCTGGGCCTTCCCCAAAGGGGTCTCACCCGGCTGGCTGACCGCGCCGAGGGCCGCAAACATCCGGTGGGGTACACCACCCGTCCCGAGGACGGCCGCGCAAAGCGGCTCCAAACACCGTGGGGCAGTAGCTTCACGAGATGAAGCCCGGGGAAGGAGCAGAAGCTCAAACCCGAACCCGCCTTCGTCGGCGGAAGAAATCCATGATGATGATGAAATATTTCTTCATTAATATTATTCCTTCGTATTTTTTGAAATTCTTCATTCATGTCTTGTCCTGTTTTCTTTTCTTAATAATTGAATATCAAACGAACTTACCAAGTGAAATTCGATCACAATTATGTTTCACGGCTTCATTCTTTGCGATTTGTGGTTTACATAGGTAGTTGCGCCCCCAAGCGACAGCCTTCCACGGTGGTTTAAAGTTTTTTTTTGTATTGGCAACACTCATTTCCCGTCAATTTATACATTCCTCTACTCTGTGGTCCACCTCTTTGGTTAACTGTCAAGTTCGAATCATTATGTTTAAAGCACTTTTTATCAAAGATATATAACAAGATTGTGCACTATGAAAATAAAAGCAATGTCAATTCGATTCTATGCAATTACAATAAGGTTTATTTTCGTATGACATTTCGATAAACGGAAAAACGAGCCGAGCGAGAGGCTCCTAAATAGGATTGCATCCTTGTCTATTGGGCTGCCACCATAAAATATTTTTGGTTGTAGTAGAACTTAATTCAAATTCATATTTCCTGTTCTCGAGAATTTTTAAAATATTAATTAATTAAAAGGAATGTTATGCTGATAATAATAAAGTCCATATCATTTGTATTGTTTAAAACCTTGAAAAACTACTTGTTTAAGACTGCGTCGACCTTTTAACGCAGGCAAAGATTAGGTATTAGCGGATCATTCCACCTGTGTGTGCGTCATCACGCACACTAATGCCGCCTCGCTCGCTCGATCGGTACGGTGTCGGTGGTAAAAGTTAGTAACTCATTATTCTGTAATAGTTAATCTCAACTAGGTACTCCTAGAAACCTATGGATGGAATGAATCCATACTAATCCTACTTCCTACAATATTATAAATGCGAAAGTTTAGATGTTTGGATGTTTAGATGTTTGTTACTCAATCACGCCATAACGGCTGAACGGATTTGGCTGAAATTTGGGAGATAGATACTTTGAAGCCTGGAGAGGAACATAGGCTACTTTTTATTCCGGAAAAATATCACACTCCCGCGGGATAACGTCGTGTAGTCCACGCGGGCGAAGCCGCGGGCGGATAGCTAGTATTATAAATGTGAAAGTGTGTTTGTTTGTTTGTTTGTCCTTCTTTCACGTCAAAACGGAACAACTGATCGACGTGATATTTGGTACGGGGATAGTTTGGGAACTTGAGATCAGCATAGACTACTTATTGATTGATTGATTGATTGATTTATTGCTTTATTGTACAGAATACAAAGTAAGGTACAAAAGGCGGGCTTAACGCTAAAAGCATTCTCTACTTATTATTCCGGAAAATTAAGTAAAAATGGTAATTTTGTATGAAAAATCGTTTGGCTGTCGTACCTTCGATACAAAACTGTCAGGGACTTTTGTTCACCGACATAGGTAACCTAAAAGTGGAAACTTTTGCTGCGAATGCAACGTAAAAGAAGATTGTTCTGCCCATGAACCTCCTCCTGCCTCCTTGCTAGATCTTAACGAATGAAATAACCGTCGTAATGCATTGAGTTCGTGGCAAAAGTTTCCACTTTAAAGTTAGTCCGGTGGACAAAAGTGCCCATATTTTATTCAAAGGGGTTGATGCCACTCAGCCAATAGTTTGGTCCAATTTCTATGCCCAATTGATCAAAATATTTATTTGTCAGGTGCCCATGCCTGGTACATTTGATCCAAGTTCCAAGTCTTCCAATTTCTTTGATCAAATGCACATTGGACAAAGATATTTGATGAGTAGACTACCGTAGTCTCTGACGCTGACGTCCGACGCTGACGCTCGCTATGAAATACATAGAAACCAGTAGTGGCGCGGGCGCCATGTCACGACGCCCAGTTTGAACCGATACCTTTAGAATGTTTGTTGTGTAAGCGACTTCATCCACGCAAACAAAGTCGCGGGCAGAATAGCTTATGTTACTTAGGTTACTCAGCATTCTAATGGTGAAATATTTTTTTATTTCGGTTCAGTAGTTTTTGAGTTTATTTGTTACTAACATAGAAAAAAAACTAGTTTAAAAATTAAAAACAGACTGCCAAAATCGAACTAAAAAGTACAAAAATTAAACCGCCTTCAAAACAAAAAACTGCAAACAAAAACTCACTTTCCAAAACTCGTAAAATTAAAAAATAAATTAAATCATTCAATTTATAGGACGAAAATGAGTGCGCTACTTTTTCTAACTAATCTTGGAACTTTCTGATCTGTTTGAAGTCGGTGTCAAGCCTTATACCTAATTTATTTGATAGGTTACAACTCACATCACTCGCATTATTATTGTGTATATTGTTTTACAAAGTATTTTTCTTGTTACTTTCGGCTTGACACCGACTTCAAACAGATCAGAAAGTTCCAAGATTAGTTAGAAAAAGTCGCGCATTTTTATCCTGATTTAATTTCTTTTTCATTTATACGTGTTTTGGGAAGTGAGTTTTTGTTTGCAGTTTTTTGTTTTGAAGGCGGTTTAATTTTTTTGAAAAAATATGTTTATTTTTCCATTTTTAGTGTAAGAAATCTACCTTGAAACCACATAATGAGCAAGTGTACCGTAAAGTGCAGCGATAAAACTGTTGTCACTTGGTGGTCCATTATCTAAATTAGAACACCAAGACAAGCTCCGCCTTCCAAATATATGTTATGCAGTTTAACCTTCCACTGGCTTCCACCATCAGCTTACCTGAATTACTTGAAAGAATACAACTAAAGGTATTTTCGTGCATGTGGTACTTAAAAAACATGCTCTTAATCCTAAGCGTTAAGGAGTTTTACCCTCCATCATCAGCTCACCTAAATAACCTGAAATATTACAACTACAAATCTTTACTTATTAACGATGTTTAAAAAATTACCCTCCAACTCCTAACCATTGATGAGTTGGACCTTCCATCACCAGCTCATTATCATGACATCATGATTAGCAGATGCAAATTCCACCATCAGCTTTTAACTTGGTTACAATGGAACCAATTCAGGAATATACTCTTTCGAATAAAAGAAGAATTATCGAGATCTGTTAATAGTTCCCGAAGATATTGAAGCGTAAAGCAAGAACTACCAGACGAAAACAATGTGTTTTTTGGGGATTCTGAAGAAACTTCTGAACTGACTACTGTAAATTTTTCATGGGACCAAAGTGAAACTTGGTCTATCAGATAATAAAAGAATTATCAGAATCGGTTCACTATTGGTGGAGCTATCGTGGAACATACATACATAGTCTCATTGCAGTCGGGGGGACCTTTTAAATTTAAGAATTCCACAGCATGGTACCCCGACTGCAATGAGAGCTTTTTTTTTTACTTTTGAGGTTTTTATATTATGATTTTTTGTTATATTATTTTTAGTGATTATGCATACAAATTATATATATTTGAAATGTACTCGTCAAAGCGTTTCATTTGATACCCATATTGCTATAATAAGGAAAAAACTACATTTTTTTTTTGGTGCCACACCACACGTCCACCATTTTGAGTATTTAAAAAATCATTAGCCATTAAAGCAAGCACATCCTGCAAAAATGGGGGTACGTGAATAGCTCGGAGTGCGAATGTGGGGAGCCATTTCAAACGATGTCCTACCTATTGGAGTGTCCCCTATGCCCCTCCACCTGCAGTGCAAGCGACCTGATGAGGGCAACCGATGGGGCAGTCCAGGTTGCCACATACTGGGCGAAACAGATTTGAGTGTGAAATAATCGACACGAAGAAGAAGAAGCCATTAAAATCCGTTGAGGCATTCAAAAGTTATGGTGGAAAGAAACTCGCATACATACACACAAACATACATACATTAACCCTAAACACATTACACTCCTTGAGCAGTCGTGATAAGAATAAATCAAAACCAAAATTGAGTTAAAAAAATTATTACAAATTTATACTTACGCTGTTTTGCTGCGTGTAACACAGAATACGTACACGATAGGCAACGAAGTCTTTCTAGGTCAAATCGCTCCGCATCGAAACGTCGCCTCTCTCTGAGCTCTCGTGGGCGACTGAATATTTCGTGTGTTGCTCGCTTGTTATATTCAACGTCTCGAGTCCATAGTAATTTTGTATGGCGGATTTAAGAAGCGTTTAAAAAAAATCATAATTAAATAACCAAAGCATATTATAAAATAAAACAATTAATAAGTTGTAGTTATTACTTTTGAGATTTGTTTGAGTAGGCTTTTGAATCTAATATATCGATTTTTTTATTCAATTTTACCTTAACGCCGACACACGTTTTCTCATATTTTGTGCAACTTTACGTAGTTGTATCTTTTATACTGTAAATGATTTTAGATTATTAATAGTGATACATTGTAAACACACCCTTTATGATAGTAATTACAACCATTTTAATTATTTTTGAAAATAATTGTGAACTCCAGCGATTTAACGGTGACTGCCGTTTTAGCTGATTTTGATCGGCCGGCCCTTAATGTAAGAGTTGGTGTTATGGTAGTTTTAATTATAATAAATATGCAACACTTTGCGTCTGGAAAATTTTAATAAAAATAAAAACATCATCAATATGGCGACGGAAAATTAATTTATGTGTGTAAAGTTAGTGTGTGTATCTTGATTATCATTTTAAAATTACGTTTAAATCAATAAAAATGGTTCTCACTTGATGTGTGAAAGGATGCAAAAGCGAATCATATAAACGTAGCGGTGTATCTTTTCATAGGTAAGTATTTAGCCAAAGTTTTATTCTTGCGTATAGTAGGGTGTCCATTTCGTTTGTAATCTATAGACTGGAATTTACTTTCTTACTTAACCCAAATATTAATTTTCATTGTTTCAGATTTCCTAAAGATGAAGAAATCAAAAATACTCATCATCAATCATACCTGAAAAAATTACACAATACTCAGCAGAAGAAGAAAAAGAAGAAGAACTTTATCAGAAAATAGGCATGAAACAGAACTTATTAAATGTATTATAACATCTGTATTTTAATTTAAGGTCAAAAAGTAGGTACGCAAAAAACGAATCTTTAAAATTAATTTGACACAAAGCCTCCATGCGTCAAAAGATCCGCAAGACAATGTTGTTTAGCAATGTATAGTCTAACTAATAAACAGATTTTTATTACTGTACGTGGACTTTTTATTTCTATCCATTTTAGCAAAATACACCTTTCAGAAATACAGACATACATTTCATATAAGTACGTACAGGTCAAACTACCAACTTCCTTTTTTGAAGTCGGTTCAAAAGTAAGTATGCTTATAAAGCATATGTATATGTGTTGATTGTCACATTATTGCCTCATAAGAGATGCAAAGTACCCTCTATGCTTTGCCTCGCGGAGTCCTCATCCTAACTAGTATTATAAATAGAAAGTGAGTTCGGATGTTTAAATGTATGTTTGTTTTAGCTACAAGAGCTCCCTAGGAAGCGTGATGTTCGAATCCTACGTGAGCCAAGTCTGGTTAACTATAAATTGTCCTCGAAAAAACAAAATCGTGTAGTCACTCACGTCTCTCTCATTAGAGAGGGACGCACACCATAATAGGCCTATCTCGCTCGGCTCGGCTGTAACTCATGAGTGCGCAATCTTGTTATATTATAATATCTTTGCTTTTTATAGATTTTTATCAAATATAGGGAAGGGTAAGTAATCAATACTTATTTAAATTTTTACTTTTTTGCATTCACAATGCAATTTTTATCATAGAAAAATGGAAAATAAAGTATTTAGAAAAAATCGACCCGTCTCACAACCAATCCCATCGGAGCTGGCTGTGAGACGGGTCGATTTTTTCTAAATACTTTATTTTCCATTTTTCTGTAATAAATACTTGATAATTATTATTAATTATAGAATAGGGAGGGTGTATGCTGGCCTGTCTCACTTCCATACAAGCGGCGCAAAATCCCCGAGATATTTACCTACTATTCTGGAAAACAACCTACTTTCAACCTTTTGCATTGCGTATAGCGTTCATAGTACTATAACTGTCTGCCGTCTCGCTTCAAGCTAGGGCTGTCAGAGGTACTACTTTATTTGTGAAAGAAATACACGCGAAGCGAGACAGATGGCGTTACATGCGGATGCGTGCGCTGCGTGTGCGACAAGTCGAGCGAGTGCCAGCCTATTGAGAGTTTGAGACTACTAGTCCGGTGACCGGACGCTTGCGTTTAGCATACCTAAACTCGGGAGTGAAATTTCTGTACCGTAAGGTACTAATATATATTCTGTGGTGTATGTAAATCGTGTCGAATGAAGCCGTTCACATAATTGTGATCGAACTTCACTTGGTAAGTTCGTTTGATATTCAATTATGTTTTACGGCTTCATTCTTTGCGTATTGTGGTTTACATAGGTAGGATGTTTAAAGAAAGTGATGAAAATAAATGTAAAAAGATAAGTATGTAATGGCATTGTTTTAAGAAAATATTGTTATAACATCAAGTTTCTTATGATCTTTGGTTTTTAATCATCAATGTAGGTAGGTACTAAATTATTATCTTAAATTATTGTATTTTTTCTTACATAATAATTCACAAATCAAAGAAAAACAATATTGATCTACCAAATTGATCAGTGCTTAGGATAATTGAATATCAAACGAACTTACCAAGTGAAGTTCGATCACAATTATGTGAACGGCTTCATTCGACGCGATTTGGTTTACAAATGCAGTTGCGCCCCCAAGCGACAGCCTTGTACTGTATTGGCAACACTGATTTCCCGCCAATTTATACATTCCTCTACTCTGTGGTCCCTAACTTACCTCCTGTTTGGTGCTTGCTACATATATAGTGATATATGTATATAGTGATCTGTGCTGTTTGGTTACCAGTCACATTCGAATCATTATGTTTAAAAGCACTTTTTATAGATTTTTATCAAATAGAGGGAAGGGTAAGTAATAAATACTTGATATTATTAATTATAGAATAGGGAGGGTGTATATAAATCGCGTCGAATGAAGCCGTTCACATAATTGTGATCGAATTTCACTTGGTAAGTTCGTTTGATATTCAATTATGTTTCACGGCTTCATTCTCTGCGATTTGGTTAACAAATGTAGGATGTTTAGAGAAAGTGATAAAAAATTGTAAAAAGATAAGTATGTAATGACATTGTTTTAAGAAAATATTGTCATAACATCAAGTTTCTTATGATCTTTGGTTTTTAATCATCAATGTAGGTACTACATTATTATCTTAAATTATTGTATTTTTCTTACAGAATAATTCATAAATCAAAGAAAAACAATACTGATCTACCAAATTGATCAGTGCTTTAGATAATTACTCTATTGTAAACATAGGCGAAAAAGCGGATGAAGGTTCGCTTCATCCAGCATGAAGCAGCATTACTATCACTTAAATTAATATTAACACCAGCCCTGCTGGTAGTGGAAGTCGCCGCATGGCGTTTGCTATTAGCCCGAGAGCCAAACTAATTCGCTCTATGGAGACTCAACAATAATTCTATATCAGTAATTTCTTAACATTGAAAATTAGATTATCTAGTTTAATAAATAAATCATTAGTAATCCATCAATATTTATGACAGCGACATTAAAAAAAAACAAATACAAAGCTTTAAAAAATCTATAAAAAATAGGCAAAAATGGTATAAGTGTTATTCACTTTACATTTGAATACATTTATTATTATCTTTCGTAAAAGTATATAATCCACCTATATTTGTAAATGAAAAACAAATAAACTTAAAAAAAAAACTCTCTACGTAAACTCAAATTGGCATTACACCTATGTTAAAAATGCTATCAGAAACAACTGACTTCTTCCTAAAGTATTAGTTTCCCGTTTTATATCTTTATGGATTTCGACTTTGCTGCTTAGATATGGTGAATATAAACACATGTTAACGATAAAATTGGTGATAGCATATTTGCTGAAAGAATTGCACCATTTTCGGGGTATAACTTTTTTTTTTATACCTTCCAATGCGATATGTTGGATTCCAAAATATAGTCTCTTACAATGGGGAACTTGCATTAAAATTATTTTGAGAAATTATATTAATAATCCAATGATGATAGCCATTAAAAGTGCATTCGTGGAAGATTTATTCCAAAATTATTATTATTTTGCAAAATATTTTAATGTAAAGTTACGTAAATTGAAACGTGATTTGAAACACCAATCGGCGCGCAGTGACGTCATTCCATTAGTCACTAAGCTGAGTTCAAAAACATATAGGTAATCATACATTCAAATCATGTCATAAAACATTAAAAATATCTACAAAATGGAAAAAGGCTTGACTAAATTCGATTCGCGAGATTTGCTTAAGGTTTATATGGACATAGTGCGGTGGTTATTTATGGAAAATTCAAATTTTTCAAGTGTAGAGATTGCTGTTTACTTTATACACTTTTGATGCAAGATCTAACGAGGTTATGATTTTTACGAATACAAGGTACTTACATCAAAATTATCTTCACAACATTGCAAGGCAGATTTTGAAGAGGGTGAATGTTGTCTTATATAGCTCCTTTCATCCACTTTTCTCTAAGTTTATGCTCTTGAGGCACAGTTAAAACTGCACACTCTATTTTGTGAGATTTAGCTTTACTTGTAAAAGAATTATCCATTGTAGTAGTAACAAAGTATCGTTTCCTGACTTTTTTGTATGTCAAATAAAACTGAAATAAATTAATTCTGTATTACAAAAATAATATTTACGCGCCGTGAAAAGTTATGTGCATCTGAAAGGAGTGACCACTGACCACGAAAAAAGAAACAGGTTGAGAGCCTATCAGAGAATCTTTACGCGACATGAAAAGTTATGTGCATCTGAAAGGAGTGCCCACCAAAAGAGAAACAGCTTGAGACCCTGTCAGAGAATCTAGTAAAAAAATTGTTGATTCCTAAGCAAAACTCCAAATAATTCGTATTAATTCTGAGTTGGACACTCAGTTCAGCAACTGTTAAAAATTTACTGTCACCTGTCAAAGTAATTAAGGCATTGTGTGTTAATTATTTTTAAATTCGAATCTAGTAAAGAATTTAGCTTGGTCACTGAGTTCATACAATTTGTGCATTATCGAATCTCTCAAATTTTGCAAGTAAACTAAAGAAATACATAAAATTACTTTAAATATCTAATTGTTTAGCACCTTATGAAGAAACAATGGTACAAACGTTAATAGTTTAATAATAAATGGAATTTATTTTATTTATTTTATTGATAGAGACACACCAGCGACAGTATCATTATACAATGTAGAACTAAATATACATAAAAAAGGCACCTGGCTGAATGATATGCCTTTAAAGGCGTATACAGCATTATTTATCTATTTTGACAACTAACGACAAACGTTTGAACTGAGTGACCAACGTTTTCGGTTTTAATGACTAGGCTTCGCCACATAGATAAATGAAAGTAAGTTTAAGTTTTTTTACTCGACTGCGGCGGGCGAAGTCAAAAATTACCTGACTGCGGCGGGCGAAGCCCAAAAAGTGTTACGTTTTTGACCTGAATGTATGTGTTTCTGTTCCTATGTTCCCTCGTAAGTACTAAACGGATAAACTGATTTTGTTAATTGATACGTCATCAGATTCGTCTTAATAGCCCGAGTGAAAATAGAACATCAATATTAACAAAAAACAAAATGGCGGCTTTTAGGCGGCATATTATTCTGTGCATTGTAAAAGAAATATTTTTAAATCTCATCGAGTGGGGTAGGTATTAAATGAAGAGTTTTAAATAGCGATTCCATAAACATCTATAACTTGCAGTTTTGTAAATCTCTCCGTATTAATTTATCTAAAAAAGAAAAGAATTTACGAATTTTTAAATTAGTAAGTTCTTACTTAAAAAGATGATTTATTGACAATGAACTAAAAAGTCTAAAATAAAAATGTAGGTAATATTTAAAAAACTAAAAACACGACTGCAAAAATTTACAATTAAAAATGAAAAAAACCAGCTCTTTACTTCTCGGGTTTTTTAGTTTTTTATTAATTACTAGCTTTCCGCCCGCGGCTTCGCCCGCGTGAACTACACGACGTTATCCCGCGGGAATGTGATATTTTTCCTGGATAAAAAGTTGCCTATGTTCCTCTCCAGGCTACAAAGTATCTATGTTCCAAATTTCAGCCAAATCCGTTCAGCCGTTTTCGCGTGATTGAGTAACAAACATCCAAACATCCAAACATCCAAACATCTAAACTTTCACATTTATAATATTACTAGCTTTCCGCCCGCGGCTTCGCCCGCGTGGACTACACGACGTTATCCCACGGGAATGTCATACTTTTCCGGGATAAAAAGTAGCCTATGTTCCTCTCCAGGCTACAAAGTATCTATGTCCCAAATTTCAGCCAAATCCGTTTAGCCGTTTTGACGTGATTGAGTAACAAACATCCAAACATCCAAACATCCAAACATCCAAACATCTAAACTTTCACATTTATAATATTAGTAGGATAAGTAGGATTACCTACGAAATCTTTACTAGAAGTTGGCATATCATCCGTTTCTCTGAGGGTGCCATACTTTTAGAGATTGAATTTTTATTTTTTGTTAAAACAAAATTGACAGATGGTTACCCTCATTTATTACTTTTTTTTAAGGATTTTAAATGCCGCTATAACGTTGTTGTCCATCCTGTCATGCGACAAATATTGGAATGTGAAGCAAAGCGGTAAACGTCGCGAGTGCACAGGTGTGTGGACAATATGAAAATATTTACGAGAAAGTTCAAGGCAATGCGAATGCGGTCGCAAGTATAAAGGATGCAATGCAATGCAACCGACTATCCACAGTCCATCAGTCCACCTGCAGGCAATGGCCTGTCATTGGCCACATTCGCCCACACACCCACAGTTTTACATTAAGAGCCCGCTATATGCCAACGAAGATTAGATTGCTTTACATGATCGTCTGTAATATCAATATTAATGAAAAACTGAATTTCAAATTAAGATGCAGCAAACTTCAGGACTAACACTAGTGACTATGTTACTCAAAATCACGATTACATAAAATTTTGTCAATAGAAAGAAATTTCGAAGTTGCCTCCAAATCGCTATAATTAACACGATAAACAGCTAGTATTAATAATACATTTAAATAAAGCTTGAAACTTTTTAGTATAATTACACTATATAGACAAGGCAAGGCTTATGTTATATAAGGTCTTTATAAATAGTGTGCATAATTTTAAGGGGTCAATGTACTCATGCATTCAAGCAACTTTTACTATGGTACCAACATTGAAATCGCAAAAAAAATATCAGCTGTTCCATACATTTTAATCTATTCGATTTAATATTTTCTTTGAAACAGCTGATTTCTTTTTCACGTTTTCAATGTTGGTACTATAGTAAAAGTTTTTTGTATGCGTGAGTACATTGACCCCTTAAAATTATGTGCACTATTTAAGAAGGACCTTATATATTTTTGTTAATAACCTTTAAATATCCTTTTAAAAAAAAGAATTTCCTTTATTTCTTTATTCCGGACCGGCCGAATAGTGCCGGAGAATTATATAGAAATAAGGCAGCATTTACTTTGCAGTTGGCCGTTGCAGTTATTATTTTTGCAAGTGGCCTAGTGCGCGCACTTAAAAACCGAATATCAGGTGGCCTGTTCGACTAAGGACTGCAGGCGGCCTGCCTGCTGAGCTGACTGATACATATACATATGTAGTAAATATAACTCAGTACTTATATTTTCTACCAACATTAACATCTTCATTTAAACAATATATTTATAACAATGTAACAGTATATTTACTCCAGTGTGCAGCAGAAATAAATCAAGTATCAATATAATCAATCAAGCAACAACAAGTATTTTTGCCTTTGTCAATGTTAGAGTTCACAATATTTTAGACTAATGCAAAATAGGCATATTTTCAATCATCATGTCAGCCGAACGACACCCACTGCTGGGCATAGGCGTCCCCCAAGGATCTCCACAACGATCGGTCCTGCGCTGCCCGCATCCAGCGGCTTCCCGCGACCTTGACCAGATCGTCGGTCCACCTTGTAGGGGGCCTGCCCACGGAACGTCGTCCGGCACGCGCGTATTTTCAATACTTATATGTTATTGCGTTTTACGTAAAGTTCACTTAATTTTTAATTACCTTAAAAAACAGTAAAAAATGATGGTAGCCATATTCTGTCAATTTCGTTTTCACAAAAATTAAAAATTCAACCCCTAAAAGTATGGTAAGTACTTAGAGAAACGGATGATAAACCAAGTTCTAGTAAAGATTTCGCTAAAAAACATAAGTTTTCTTTCATTTACCTATCTGGCAAAGCCTAGTCAGTAAAACTGAAATCTTTGGTCACTCACTTTTAGCGTTTGTCGTTAGTTGTCAAAATTTCTTGGTCACTCCTTTCAGATGCACATTGAAAAGTTTGACGTCCTAAGAAATGACGTCACGTCCGGCCATTGAGCGTTTACGCGCGGACTTTGAAATGTTAATTTTTGATTTGCATTAAATAAATAATTTAAGCATATTTCAAATTTTTCGCTTGTGATATCTTCATACAATCCTTAAATCTTTCAGATAGACTACATTTATGAAATAATGCAAGTTCCCTATTATATTTAAGGTCCGTTTACAAAAATTTGGCCTGTTATTGAATTTTTTACAAAAATATCGGATAGCTCTTGGGGTATATGTGCAGTGCAGATGTGCAGTAAATACAGGAAGACTATTACAACGAAGAATATTTTTTAGTCAGGTAGGTACTATTGTTTGCTTGTGAATTTTCCTATAAATGAGGACGTTTCCAACATTGTTTGTAACGAATAAAAGTAGTGTAACTGGTGTTTTATTTAAATATTCCTCAATGCACTTTGCTTGACGGAATCGGAGTGTGTTATAAAAAGGTCTTTTTTATCATGGTTGGAATGAATTAGGTCTGCCGGCCTAGCATGAGCGGCTTATAACGCGCGATATGATATGGTACGGCAAGTTGTCTTGCTTACCCCACTAAGGTGTAATGTAAGCAAGACGGAGTGCCGTACCATATCATATCGCGTGTTATAAGCCGCTCATGCTAGGCGGGCTGGATTTGTATTACAATTTCTGTTTGTGCTATGGTATAGATTATTTATTCTTTCACAAAGAAATGATTGCTTGTAAGGAGCAGTAAACAAAGCCATTAGAGTTAACGACCTTTATTGACAGAAAGTTTAATATTATATTTTTTGACTTCCAAGATCTAGATCTTCATTTGGAACCTTTTGTGCCAAATAGTTAAGTAATGTACCTATTTAGTATCTCAGTTAAGTTGTAGGTACTTAGGCCTTGTGGGTCTATCTGAATATACCTTTCATAAATAGCTCGATTCAGTGATCTGATCATCATAAGTATTATTTAACATTAAAATTGAGTATAATAATATTAGATTAGATTTAAAATTATTGTACTTTTAGGAATCAGTAGGGATTGATAAGAAAAAGTAAAAATGAACGGTAACAAACAATTTTATTTACAGGAAATCAACAATTCTATTAGGAACTAAGTAAGTTAAACTAAAACTAAAAATCAAATTATAACCGGATTCCAAAATAACTACGAAAGAGTAGGCACTTTTACGAAGAACAAATGGTCAGAAGTTGTGGTAGATTGTCGACACCTCGGCGACCCGATGCAAAAGTGAGAAAGAGGCCCGCAAGAGCTCTGCGGCCGGTTTTATAGTGCGCGCGCCATTGCGCCACCCGCGCGCCATCTGCGCGCAACTGCCTGCACCCGCGCGCCACCTACGCGCATCATTTTTCCGCTAACACGGCCTCTCCTGACTGGAGGACGTCCTCGTTCTCTTCTACTTGCAGTTGAACCGCTGCAGAGCAACCGGAACTACTTGGTATTGGAGCTGACACGTTGTCTTCAATCACATGCTCGTTACTCGCTGCTGCAGCGCGCGAGGTGCTTGGAGTGGGCTCAGGCATCGGCATCGGGTCCTCGGTGGGCACGTCGCAACTCTCGGCAGTTTGCTCAGGCGTGGACTCCTCATTTTCGTCAGCGCCTGTTAACATAAATCACTAACTTAAAACACCTGTAACCACCTCTTTAGCAATGTGCTAAAGAGTTAAATTCACAATAAAGGTTGAGCCATAGGCACTACATTAGCATAGCTGCAACTACAAAGACCAGAGAGGAAGCACGACGTTAGCTATCTCGGTCGACAGGAAACATAGGCACGACGTTAGCATATTTCCTGTCCCACAGGTACCAGCAAGGAGGAAGCACGACGTTAGCTATTCTTGCGGTCTACACAGACAACAGCACTACTATACTCACTATTGAAGTACATAGCGCACGTATCAGGAGTCCATTCCCCTCGCCACGGCACCATATATTCTGCCGCAGCCTGAGTGGTCTTTCCATACGATCCTGCCACCAACTGCAGCTCGTATCGACCATGGGGAAGCGCCTTGACTACGCGGTAAGGGCCGCGCATGCCAGAATCGAGCTTGCCGGTTGCTTGTGCCTGTTTAATCACAAAAACAAAAGAGTTAATTTCAAACTGCTTAGGTGGTTTCCGACCAACATTCACCGTTGCATCTTGTTGGTTTTGATTTGACTTTAAGCGTTCAGAAACTCTTTGCCTTTGCATCTCTCTTATTGCTTCGCGGTTGGGGTGTGAATTTTCCAAGGCAATATCACGAATTAAATTACGTATGAGAGGTGTTGCGCTTTCGATACCGACTAACAAGTTCATCGGTGACAGCTGGGTTGTTTTTTGCTTTGTTATGTTAAGGACAAGTTGAAGACGCCACATAACTTCAGACCATTCGTTTTGTCGATAATTGCACTCAATTCGGATCATATTCAGTAGTGTTCGACAATAACGTTCCACTTGTCCGTTTGAGTGATGCATTTCGGGTGTTATGAGGTGTATATCAATGCCTAACTCTGTTACACAACCAGTAAATTCGGAACTAAGAAACATTCGCCCACGATCTGCTACAAGCAATTTCGGGGTGCCAAATAAAGAAATTACATTTTTAACATGTCGTTTTAATTCTACTGCATCTTGACCATACATAGGATACAACAAACAAAATTTTGAAAATGCATCTACTACAATGAGTACATATCGATAACCATTAGATTGAGGTAATGGACCTAAAGCATCTAAATGAACGACCTCAAAGGGAACGTCCGGCTTTTCCCAAGAATGTATAGGTTGATGAGGTGCTCTTGGTATCTTTTTGTGTGACAAGCAAACAATACAATGACTTACATACTTTTTGACAAATGGTTTTAGTGAAGGAAACCAAAAATGTTGCATAATGAGCTCTATAGTTTTATCGACACCGGGGTGGTCATGTTCATCATGAAAAATTCTTAATAAACTCAATCTGTGACCTTTGGGAATAAAGCAGAGAAGCTTTGGTTGTCCTCCAACCGGTGAAAATTTGTAAAATAAGAGGTCATTTTTCTTAACATAACTATTGAAGTCAAGCTGTCCATCTGTCAGTTTTTGCAAGAGCTGCTGAGTTTCTTCGTCGGCAGCTTGTGCGATTTGTGCCCAATTCTGTCGCCTACGGACTTCACAAACATTAACAGGGTTGCGACTTAAGTAATCTGCATGAGACATAGAAGTGCCTTTACGATACTCTAAAGTAAAATCAAAGTCTTGTAAATACACCCACCATCGGGCTACGCGGGGAAGAAGATCTCTTTTCTTCTGAGTGGACTTAAGAGCGTTACAATCGGTAACGACAGTAAAATGAACGCCAACTAGGTAGTGTCTGAAGTGCTGCAAGGCCTTGACAACAGCCAAGGTCTCGAGCTCATAAGAATGGTTTTGGTTCAGCGCCTTGAGTTCGTTTACTGAAATAACCTACGGCACGCTTATAACCATTTACATGAGTTTGAAGGAGCACTGCACCATAACCAATCGAGCTAGCGTCCGTATGGACCTCCATAGGTAAACTGGGATCATAAATTGCCAAAACTGGCTCACTTGTTAGTTGTGAGATGATATGTTGCCGTGCTTCTTCTTGCTCATTACCCCAAAGAAATGGTACTCCCTTTTTGGTTAGTTTAGTGATAGGAGCAGTTCTAGTAGCAAAACCGGCTATGTATCGGCGAAAATAACTAGCCAAACCGAGGAATTGTCGAACTTGTTTGACAGTTTTGGGAGTAGGAGCCTCTACAAGAGCTTTAACTTTCTGTTCGCTCGGCTGTACCTGACCCTGACTTATAGTACGGCCCAAATATTCTATCTTAGTGGACAAGAATGAACATTTTTTGAGATTTATTGAAAAACCTGTTAATGTTTGGAGGACTTCTCGTAGGGTGGACAAGCCTTCATCTACCGTATTGCTCAGGATGAGAACATCATCGATGTAAACCAAGGTCTTGCCAGCTTCAATATGTTGGCGAAGTGTTTTAGAGATGATTCGTTGGTAAACAACTGGGGCGTTCGCCAAACCATAGGGCATTTTCAAGTACTCAAAGTGCCCTTCTGGTGTGACGAATCCCGTGAGTGGTACCGAACTGTCTTCCATAGGGATCTGGTGAAAGCCAGTCGCCATGTCAAGACTTGAGAAAAACTTATGTTTACCTAAACGGTCAATATGGTCATCTATCAATGGAAGTGGAAAACGATCTTTCACCGTCACTTCGTTTAATTTGCGATAGTCGACGCACATGCGATCAGACCCGTCCTTCTTCTTCACCAGAAGAACTGGACTCGCAAACTCAGACTCTGACTCACGAATTATATTTTTTACAAGAAGATCTTTTATAATCTCGCGAACTTTCAAAATCTCAGGTAAGGATAACCGGTATGGTCGATAATTAACAGGAGTGTTACTGTTTAGTTTAATTGTCATAGATCCCGTAGTAACCGTGGAGGACGCGGTTCCGACAATAAAATACTTAGCAAATTTATGTATCAAGTTTTGTAGCTCCTGTAATTGTCGACCACTCAAAGAAGTATTAAGTGTACCTTGAGGTTCAGAAGAAATACAATGGACATTATGTGTTAACTTTGATTCGCAAGTTAGATGCTGTCGATCGCGTGTGCGTATATAGGTAACACCTTCGCGGTTTAAAACGTCAGTACCTACTATGACAGGTGTGTTCATAAATTCTGGGGACACTACATGCAAATCAACTTCTAAGGCTATCTCATTAAACTCTATTGGCAAAGTTACGTAATAGGTCGATTCGATTTCCTGACTACCAATGCCTTTTAATATTCTGAAAGCAGGGTTACGAACACATTGAAAATGTTTTAAAAGAGACGAAGAAATGAGTGATATACTAGAACCGCTATCAATAAGGACGTCTACTGGGACACCTTGTATCACAGCTACTACTATGTCATTTCTATGGCCAATTGGGTTTTCACGACAAAAGTTAACGTGAGCTTTACTTCGAGATTCCGATTTTAATTTAGCAAAACAAGTTTCAACCTTATGACCAGGTTTCTTACAAAAACTGCACGGCTCGGTCTTAATTAAACTAACGTTGTCCTTTTGGGTACTTAAAGAGGGGCCGCCGCTACTATTGCTAGATTGAAGCTTTGGTTTCTTATTACAGTTTGACTGCCTGTGACCATGTTTACCACAGTAAAAACATTTACCATCATCAAAATTTCGTTTACGAAAAACAGAATCACGTTTGCTTTTATCAAAACGATCATTATTACTACGATTAAATGCTTTATTTACAGGAAGATTAGATTTTACATAGGTCGAAAAGAATCCTACTAATTCACAAGGCTTCAACTTTGTATTAGTAGCAGAGGCACGAATTTGGATATCAGTGATACCGCGAATAATTATGGCAGAAATAAGTTCATCACTTAACCCTCTCACTATACGTAGTTTTAATAACGAACGACGGGCAAAATCAGCATAGGTTGGGAAAGCATCAGAATTAGTACTCATCACTTCATATAAGATATTGGCAATATCAGGCTTCTTGGGACAAAGGGGTTTAAATTCAATCTTAAAATTACTCCAGGAACGATCATGAGTAACCCACTCGTTAAGCCAAGTCTTAGCGTCGCCCTTAAGGCAGTAGCCTATACGGGACAAACACTCATTATCGTTCCATCCGTTAATACTTTTTGCGCGATCTACTTCTTCACACCAGACGTCTATATCGTTAACACTGGGATCAAAGTTAGAGATATAATAAGATTGGTTAGATCTCACCGTATTGATGGAGCGTATTGCGTCGATGATCCTGTCGGTTGCATTCGGGTCACGTTCGCTGTCGGCACTCACGGAATGCGGCGTTGGTGGCGCCTGGGCCACCGATGCTCGATGCTGTTGTGCAGCTGCATCTTCACCAACCGCTCGGTGTCGCGGCTGCTCCAGCAAAGGTGGTGTCGATGCTCCATCGCGCTGCACGTCATCCATGCCTTCATGGTGCAGGGGCACCACCACTGAAGAGGACCCACCGGCGACCGCACCGTTCACCTGGGGTGAAGGCTACCTGCGCTGTTCCTCCAATGATGAGAGACGACCTAGAATGAGTTGCATTTGTTGTTTAAGTTCATTTCGTGGTGAATTATGACGCCTTCGCCTATGTTTGGATCGCGATCTAGATTCTCTATGTCTTGACCGGCTTCTACTTTGCCGGCTATGATTTGGCATGATTAAAAACTTTTAAAAGTAGCTGGATTTACGTACGTGTGTTACTTTAAGCAAAGCACGAGAAAGAAAGGAGAAAATAGAAAAAAAAATATATGGACCGCAACGATTTTTATGCTATCACAGTATTCAAAAGTTATTAAGGCAAAAATCACAATAAATCACACGCTAAAAGCTGCTAGTTAAAGAACTTCACAATGTTCAAACAAAGAAAAACTATTTCTCTTGCGAAAGAAAAAAAAAGAAAGTGGGGGTAGTTTTGTAAAAACTTACCAGAATATTCACCAACTATTATCTTATCAACTACCTACGGACTTACGTTACTATTCGAACACAAAATACACACGACACGGTTCAAAAGAAAATCGAAAAATAAAATGTGAAACTGCCCACTCTATTTACTTGCGCCAGGAAAGGAACCAAAGCACGTCAAGGCACAAAACACGCGAGTCCTATCCCACTTCTGATTTTAGGAATCAGTAGGGATTGATAAGAAAAAGTAAAAATGAACGGTAACAAACAATTTTATTTACAGGAAATCAACAATTCTATTAGGAACTAAGTAAGTTAAACTAAAACTAAAAATCAAATTATAACCGGATTCCAAAATAACTACGAAAGAGTAGGCACTTTTACGAAGAACAAATGGTCAGAAGTTGTGGTAGATTGTCGACACCTCGGCGACCCGATGCAAAAGTGAGAAAGAGGCCCGCAAGAGCTCTGCGGCCGGTTTTATAGTGCGCGCGCCATTGCGCCACCCGCGCGCCATCTGCGCGCAACTGCCTGCACCCGCGCGCCACCTACGCGCATCATTTTTCCGCTAACAGTACCATATTTGAATAGTTTGACAAAATTGTGTGTTCAAAATAAATATTTTGTTAGTTCTGACCATATTCACTATATTTGATGTCATAGGCTAACCAGGCTTTGATACGTCTATCGTATTGTTTATACATGTTTCGTGACAAAGTGGCTAAAATAATATCTATAGTTCTTGGAGTTTTTTTTTTTCATTTTAGTAATGCTTGCCTGATAACTTGTAAGATGTGTGTTCATGTGAAAAGAGATTCTAATAAGTAAATATTTAGTTCAAAATACGTATATTATCAGAAATGTATAATTTTCTAACCATAGGACCACGGCAGTGTCGTCCAACATGAGGCAATCACAATGTGAACACTTTCCTGTGCAAGAACAATATCATGAATTCCAATCAATCCGGTTTCCGACCTGGCCATAGTACTACCACTGCACTAGTCAATATCACGGATGACATCAGATCTGGTATGGAAGCTGGGAATCTTACAGTCCTATCCCTGCTCGATTTCAGCAATGCTTTCAATACGGTAGATTTTGATGTCCTTCTTGAGACACTTAGCTCTATTAACATATCTCCAACAGTGGTTGAATGGTTTCGTAGTTACCTGTTAGGTCGTCGGCAACGGATCCGTATAGAGAATTCCTTCTCTTCGTGGCGTAACACCACCGCTGGCGTACCACAGGGTGGCGTTTTATCTCCTCTTCTTTTCGGTATATTTATTAATCCTATTTCCCGTCAATTAATTTCAACCTACCACCTTTATGCAGACGATTTACAAATTTATTCTCAAGCCTCTGCGGACAATATTTCTTTAGCCATAGAGAACATCAATAGGGACCTGGTTCAAATCAGCGAATGGAGCAGAGCGCACGGGTTAACGGTCAATCCTGCTAAGAGCCAAGTTATTATAATTGGAAGCACCCGGCAAAGATCCAAAATTGATTTTACTCAAGTGCCAGCCATCATCTTCGATGGCACTGATCTCCCACCCCGTGACCAGGTTAAAAATTTAGGCGTGCACTTCGATAGCAATTTAAGTTGGGGCGTGCAACTTCAGGAGGTAAGCCGAAAACTTTTTGCATCTGCTGGCTCTCTGCGGAGGCTCCGTAACTTTTTACCAACTCCCACTAAGGTTGCGCTAGCACAAACTTTACTTCTTCCAATTCTAGACTACGCCGACGTCAGCTATCTTGATATTACAGAAGAGCAACTAAATAAGCTTGAGCGCCTTCAAAACTTTTGCATAAGATTTGTATTTGGGCTTCGCAAACGATCATATTTCTGAATTTCGTAAGAAGCTCAGGTGGTTGCCAATTCGCCTTCGCCGGAATGCGCATATTTTGTCCCTATTGTACAATATTCTGTTTAACCCCTTTACTCCTTCTTATCTTAAAGATCGCTTCAAATTCGTCAAAGATTCCCATTCTCGTTTCTTGAGATCATCAGAAAACTTGCGACTGGAAACACCTATGCATTCAACCAGGTTCTTCGAAAAATCTTTTTCGGTGCAAGCTGCCTACCTCTGGAATGCATTACCGGTGTCAATTAGGGCCGCACAGACTATCCGCTTATTCAAAAAAGAGGTCAAAGAGCATTATCTCTCCTTATGTTGCTGAACTAAGCCCGTAACAAACTATCTTATCTAGGTATATTATAGGTTATTATGTAGGTTCATGTAAGTTTATTGCTTATTTTATTGGTTGTTGAGTATGTTAAGTTAAGTTATTAAGTATGACGTATTAATGTGTAAATTATGTAGGTATATATTAATTTATTTAGATGTAAGTAGTAAGTTTATTGTTTTTTTACTTAACACTTTGTACACCTTTAACTATCCCATCATACTTTGTTTTCTTATCCTGTCCATCCCTAGGTTGTCTGGAAGAAATCGCTTTTAGCGATAAGGCCGCCAATTGTATGTCTCCTTTGTATATTTTTTTTGTCTATCTGTATTATCTGTGTGTACAATAAAGTGTAAATAAATAAATAAAATGTTTTCCAAGATTTGAAAATGGCTAATAATATTTTTAGCACCAGAAGTGGAATTGACTTAAAAAAAAACACGATTTAATACGAAACACTGTAATTTTTAGGTTTAACAAAATATAAAAATCAAACTACCGTCCCAATAAGTAATTCACAACGAAAAGATTGCACACTCAAACAAATCACTTAAAAACACACAAAATAGGTCAGTTTAACATATCCGAAAAGAATAACGTCACCCAACAGCAGCTCGAGCAGAGATCCGTCCGCGCGGAGTTCCAAGAGAGAAATGTCCATTCCTTGGCGTTGCGCTCGTATTTATAAGAACTCGTTGGAGTGGGGGAAAAATAAAATAGTTGTTGCTTATACGGCCTCTCCTGACGTTGTGCCGTCCTCGGCGCAAGAGACACCCATGACAGCTCCATCTTCTAGTCGAGCAGCGGCATCGAAAGTGCAGCCGCGGAGGTAGATGGTTGCGGGTCAGCATAAGGATCTTCCAAGTTCTCTTCAATCAGCGGCATGGATGGCGTAGCAGCAGAAGTAGACGCTGACGATTCTTGAAGATCATCCTCATTTTCGTCTGGAAACAATACTCCATTAATGTTTGAATAAAAAGCCAAGTTTAATCACTCATTCACCCTTACACTCCGACACACTTTCTTACGATCATCATTTACTTAATTTATTCTTCAACTTTTACACTCATCACACAATAAAACTTCACATTCATCATTCTATAAATAAGTCAGAGACGTCTCTTAAAAGTATCAAACCATGCCTAGGACTTAGCCATCCTTTGTCTTCTCTCGCATTGAGATGGGGCTGCTCCGCTGGCCACGGCCGGCGTCAAAGTCTGAATGTGTTCAACGCGTAAACACAGCACAGTTAAACCAATATGGTTAAACTATGTAGCTACTTGGGGCCCACCAAGCGCCAAGGGCGACTAACGCCAGAGTGTAGCGACTAACGCTCGGGTTGCATAGCTTCCCTCACTCAACATAACACGTATGCGGCAACACACGTCATGGAGCTTTACTCAGTCTCGAAGAACGCCGCACACGTCTCAGGGCACCACTCGCCCCGCCACGGCACCATATGCTGAGCTGCAGCCTGGGTAGTTTTGCCGTAGCCGCCGCTGATCAGGCGAAGTGCATAGCGGTCACTAGGCAACACCTTAGTCTCCTTGTAGGGACCGCGCATGCCCGGGTCCAGTTTCCCTGTTGACTGAGAGAACTTAATGACGAATACACAATCATTAATCTTAAATTGACGCGGGAGTTGGTGTGTTCTGCTCCTGGTAAGCTCACGCAGCGCCTCCCAGTTAGGTGTTGAGCTTTCGACTGTAATGTCACGCACTAGCGAACGTATGACAGGTGTGGTGCTGTCAGTACCAATAAGCAGGTTGGGTGGTGAAGCCTGCGTCGCCTTTTGTTTGGTCACGTTTAACACCAGTTGCAGCTTCCACAACGTGTCCGACCACAACAGTTTTTATGGTTTACTTGGATGCGCAACATATTAAGAACAGTCCTTACGTACCTCTCGACTTGGCCGTTGGCGTGATGCATTTCAGGTGTGATATAATGTAAATCACAGCCCAGTTCGGTTATCCAAGATACGAACTCGTTTGATTCAAACATACGGCCCTTATCGGTAACCATCATTTTAGGTACGCAAACTAGAGAAATAGCTTGCGTAATAACTCGCTTAAGTTCTACGGCATCTTGCCGACTTATGGGGTATAACAAGGTGAATTTGGAAAACGAGTCCACAATAAGTAGGACGAATTTATGTCCTTCCGATATAGGCGAAGGGCCAAGAGCATCAACATGGACGGTGTTAAATGGAACTTCGGGTTTTCTCACGAAGTAATATTTTGTAAAGGTGCTCGTGGGACTCGGCCTGACCTGACCCTGACTCACTACTCTACCTAGAAAATCGACGCAAAGCTTGTCGGAGCCGTCACGCTTCTTAACGAGTAACAAGCCAAGAGAACTAGCGTACTCGGAGGTTGACCGTCTAATTACCCCTTTGTCCATAAGATCTTTAGTTATTTCCCTGACTTTAAGCTTGTACGGCCGGTATTCAACTGGTGCAGGACTAGTGAGTTTAATTTCCATTTAGCCTGTCTTAACAGTAGTAGCAGCGGTGCCAGATATAAGAAATTCCGAAAACTCGTGAATGACTAACATTAGGTTCTCTAAATCTTTGCCTTGAAGAGGCGTGGTAGCTGAAAGTTCATCCCGCGAATGGACAGAGTTAACGCAAATGGGTCTATCATCACGGGTAAGGTATTGCCTATCTTTAGTTCTAACGTAAGTAATGCCGTCACGATTTAAAACATCCGTGCCTATTATAATAGGCGTGCTCATAAACACGGATGGGACGAACACAAGATCAGTTTCGATAGATATATTGTTAAATTCAATGGTGCCAGTAACGTAGGTAGAAGTTATTATTTCTTTTTCACTTATACCCTTTAGAACGCATCGTCTCAATTTTGGTTGGGCCGAAATATGCTTTAAGACATCTGAAGAAATCAGGGACACATCGAGGGCCCCGCTATCAATAAGAACGTCGATTGGCACGCCATCCATAACTGCAGTAGTAACATCATTGCTGTTACTACGATTCACTGATCAGAGCAAAGATTGACGTTTCGCGAATTACGAGATTCCTATCGTGCCTTCGCAAAACAGGTATCCTCCATGTGTCCTTGTTTCTTACAGAACGTACACGTTTTACTGGTACCCGGTTGTGAGGTCGGAGCAGTATTTGATTTTGGACGCTTACAATCTTTACCGAGATGACCCCGTAAACCGCAATTAAAACACCTAGGAGCGAAACGAATATTCGTGCCTTGATGAACCGGTTTTTTGGAATTGGCAGACTTATCGATTTTAATCTTACTCGGCTTCGTATAGATCGAAAGAAAAGAAACAATGTTGTCTGGCGTTAATTCAGCATTAGCGGCAGCCGCGCGAATTTGGGGATTATCGATACCCCGAATCACGATAAGCGTCCTCAACTCGTCACTAAGTCCCTGTACTACTCTAAGACGTAATAAAGTCCGGCGCGCGTATTCCGCGTACGTAGCATGTCCGAAGTTGAATTTATTGCTTCAAATGAGATATTCGCATAGTCCAGTTTGCTTGGGCATAGTGGTTTGAATTCCTTTTTGAAATTGGACCACGTCCGGTCATTCGTCACCCACTCGCCCAACCAACCTTAGCATCACCCCTAAGACAAGACGCCACGCGAGACAGGCACTCATGATCACTCCATCCATTCGCGTCCTTGGCGCGATCCACTTCCTCGCACCACGCTTCAATGTTATTTATTGACGGGTCAAAATTTGACACATAATAATGTTGCGACTTTGTGGGTTGCAATGTTTTTATTGCTTGCATCAAAGCGTGAGCGAAAGTGGACGCCTCAGAGGGAGGAACAGCGGACGTCGTAGAACGACCCACGCGTGAATTGTCCAAGGGCAAAGGACTTGGCGTTCTATTTACCGGAGCATGCCTATTACGAGAACGACGCTTGCGGTTACGAGAATCGCGGCGCGAGCGAGACCGAGATTTACGAACACTATTCCGAGCATACCCTCGTGATCGCGACCGTACACGAGAACCGCTTGACGAGCGATCCCTATCCTCATGACGCAAGCGGCGTCGATGCCTATCAGCAGAACGGGACGGATCTCGGCCACGAGAATGGCTGCGAAGATCACGTCGCCGTTTTGGGCTGATCGGAGAATGTCTCGAGCTCCTCCGGCCACGGTCACGAGATTTACTACGCGAATCACGGTTATAATGCTTTTTAGATATGTAACGGCCACTCGAGACACTCCGAGATCTTTGCCTTCGACGGCTGCATGACCTTGATCTGACCATTTTCACTTAATACACAGTAATGCAACGAAAATTAACCGACAACAACAATAAAACATAAAAGAAACAAATTTACTTATATGAGTTTGCAATCTTGTAAAAATTAAAATTATCCAACTAGTGGGCAAAAGAGTTCTTTATCCCACTTCTGATTTTAGCACCAGAAGTGGAATTGACTTAAAAAAAAACACGATTTAATACGAAACACTGTAATTTTTAGGTTTAACAAAATATAAAAAATCAAACTACCGTCCCAATAAGTAATTCACAACGAAAAGATTGCACACTCAAACAAATCACTTAAAAACACACAAAATAGGTCAGTTTAACATATCCGAAAAGAATAACGTCACCCAACAGCAGCTCGAGCAGAGATCCGTCCGCGCGGAGTTCCAAGAGAGAAATGTCCATTCCTTGGCGTTGCGCTCGTATTTATAAGAACTCGTTGGAGTGGGGGAAAAATAAAATAGTTGTTGCTTATAATATAATAATTTCATGAAAATGGCACTAATGCTTAAAATAGGATTATTTTTATTTTTATTTATTACATTTAAGTATATAATATCAATATGTTTATATAATATACATTTAAACTCTGAAACATGCACACATTTGTAATGCAAACAATAAAATTCAATTGTTATAATTCATGACGCGAGCATGAGAATGGAACTAGTATTTTCTTCTTCTTCTAGGATATTGTGTAGGCGTCGACTGCCTGTGCTTCTGGACCGGTTTTCAAGTTATTTAAGTAGAAAATTTTGGTTACAATGGCTTGCAATCTTATTATTCAGAAATGTCCAAATTGTCATTTAGTAGTTATTCTATATTGCCGAACTTTTCGCTCATAAGTAAGACAGCTTCACTTTCATCTTTTGTGTTTTTAAGATGCGAACAATTATATTTCCAAAAAATATTATTAAGTATAAAATATTTATAGCTGTTTTGTTTTACACATAGGTATGCGTAATATAATACTTATAGCAATCGTAACTTTGGTTATTAAATCGAGTGAATTAATGTGCAATGAAGCTTTATTTTCTTTCAAATGGCTCTGACAAGACCCTGGTTATTGCAAAATGAATCCTAGCCAGACTAACTGGCTGGGGTTGCTTCTACTGAGGAGCGTTAGAGTCTAAGACGGGAACGTTTATCGGCTACGTTCTTTGGGATAAGTATGTTTTGTTCATAATTAGGATAATTAATAATACACAAACATTTAAAATATTCAAGCCAGGAATAATAGGTGGCAGGCAGGCCAAGAGTAAACGTTATAAGCCCGAGGAACTTTGTGAAGTCTTGCAATTTACATTTATTGTACTTCCCAAAAATAAACGTAAAATAATCCCAAAAAGCCTAATACTTTTTAAAATAAATCGCAAGAAATTTACATTTTCTTTTTTCGATACTATACTAAACCACTTTTGTCTATTTGTTTAGTAGAAAAGTTAGTGAGAAGTTAGTATATCCTTGGTGAACTAAACGTGTCATGAAGGCAACCAGTGTCAAAAGGATTAATTAGGTATACTTAGTCGTTTTAATATATTACTGGTGGTAGTTTACGAAATCTCAAAAAAGATATAATTTATTTTATTATTTAAGTATAGACAAACGGAACTGTATAGTGCCTAAAGGAAGGTGATTGAATTTATGAAGAATTTGAAATTCATAAAGAATTGTATTTTTTAACGAAGTTATAGGTACTTATTCAATGCGAGTTATATATATTGGAATAAACATGTAAGCCTCTTTGAGGTCTATATCTAGACGTCATGTTACAGTTTTTAGTAATTACTTAGAGTATGTCACGCGGTAGTCCTAGTTGCCCGAGATTAAGTATAAAGCGATTATCACTATTTGGTTTCTGTACTAACTAAGTAACCCAAAGTGACATTTTAAAATGATATTTATTTATCTAGATTGAACATAATTTTCTTATACAAGGTTAGTTAGTTCATAGGTTAAACACTGGAACTAGGTATAATTGCAATGAGCAATAAATTTGCGTAGTATTTTTCTGCCTTTTTTATCTACAATGATATTATAGGGTCATCGCATCGGTAATATACTAATGTCCATCGGTAATGTAATTAGTAAAATAATGCAGGCGACTTACGTATTACCTCGTGGTCTACTACCGGTAAGTTCTGGATGCTGGATAGCGGCGCGTGATGTCGACGTCTTGATGTGACTGGCGGGTGCGTCAGGCGCTGGGTGACCTCTTGCAGCATCGGAGATGGTATTCGCCCTATAGGCTGGTTTCCAATGCTGTGGCTTAAAGTGTTAAGAATTCTTGTTGACAGTGTCCTTTCCATGAAAGATTTCAGTTTTGGAGTACCTACCTATTTCTCAAAACTGGATTCGGTTTTTGGAGACATTTTCACCAAAAACCTGATTGATTCTAATCATATCTATTTAGGTGTATTTTAGGTCTATATTTATTCTTTAAATTAATCTCAAATTTCATAGCGTTTTAGTTTTTATGAAATTACTATCACAGAAAATGCTACATACATCAATTTACTATATATGTATAGCCTAATAGGCTTTTATTTTTGGATGCTTCATCATTTAGTATAAATATTGGGAAACCAACACTATCGAAATTTAGTTTTCGACCTTTATCCGACCGGGAATCGAACCCGGGACTTCACACATAGTGGCACCCTGAAAACTGATGCATACCCCACTTGACCACGAAGGCAAATAGAATAAAGATAAATATAGATTCCATGGCTATGGCCAGGTTTTTTTAAAGCTATCCCAATCTGCTTTTGCTTGAGCGATATTGTAGTTTCTCTTTGACAAGCGGCTTTGAAACAGCGGCTTTTGCTTCGGGATTGAGGGTAGGAGCTGCTAAAAGGTCACAATAGTTTGGGACTATTTAATCTTTAAAAAGTCTATCCTTAACCTTCAGCTTTATATTGTTACATACGGTTTTTTCCCTCGGCTGAAGAGCAGTGAACAGTCGAGACAACTGATGCTAACCCTTGTTTTGTGGCCGTTGGTGCTGCCTCGTCCTGATGTGGCGATGCTGCGGCTGGAAGTGGGCACGGCGATACCGGTGACAATCCCGAGAGCTGCGACGCCGATTCGACTTCTCGAATACGAATATATAGCAACTGAACTGGGTTGCAAACAGTGACTAAGTAGCCCAATAACGTGACGGTATCTGTCCTGGGTATGACAGTAACGCATCACTTAGCAATTGCAGCAACCCGGGAACACATAGTTCTTTAGTAATTTTCTTGCTCGGTGAGCAAATTAAGTGGCTAAGTAGCTCAATGACGTGACAGTACCTATCTGTCCTGGGTATGACAGTAACGCATCACTTAGTGACCAATAATTGCAACCATCCGGAAATACATAAGTAGTTCTTTTTATAACGAGTATTTTTCTTGCTCCTCAAGCAAATTTCAGTGGCTTAGTAGCCCAATAACATAATAGTATCTGATCTGGGATCACTTCAGTAATGCACTGGTACAACACAACGACGTTTTCTTCTTCACTGTTTTCATGGTGTTTCCTTTTCTTCCCCAATGTTCAAAGTATCTCGCAGCGAGTAGAGTAGACGTGCGAAGGCTTGAGCACGGAAACGCTGAATGGTTCGAATGTGACAGGTAACCAAACAGGTAAGTTAGAGACCACAGAGTAGAGGAATGTATAAATTGGCGGGAAATCAGTGTTGTCAATACAAAAAAAAAAAAAACTTTAAACTATAGTCCGTTCGGTTAGATAGTGTCGGTACACCCGCACGGCATTGTGGCAGTGCGACACTATCTAAGCGAATGGACTCTACCGTGCAAGGCTGTCGCTTGGGGGCGCAACTACATTTGTAAACCAAATCGCAGAGAATGAAGCCGTGAAACATAATTTACTCTATTGTAAACATAGGCGAAAAAACGGATAAAGGTTCGCTCCACCCAGCAGTCCTATCAAATTAATATTAACACCAACCCTGCCGGTAGTGGAAGTCACCGCATGCTGTATGCTATGTGCAGTGCAGATGTGCAGTAAATACAGAAAGACTACTACAACGAGTATTTTTTAGTCAGGGTACTTATTGTTTGTGATTTTTCCTATAAATGAGGGCGTTTCCAACATTGTTTGTAACTAATAAAAGGAGTGTAACTGGTGTTTTATTTCAATATTCCTCAATCTAGTAATATATATATCCTACTTTGCTCGACAGAAATCAGAGTGTGTTATAAAAAGGTCTTTTTAATCATGGTTGGAATGAATTAGGTCTGGATTTGTATTACATTTTCTGTTTGTGATATTGTGATATTGTATAGTGTTAGGTACACGTACAATAACGTCGATTGTTAAAGGATATAACTAATATATTTTGGTTGTATAGTTGTTGTTGTGTTGTAACATGAACTCTAAGTTGTATTAAAATTATTAATTATGGTTAAGGTAGGGTTTCGATTATTTTAAATATTTTCACATATCGTTTTGTTAAAGCCAAATTATAAATAGGTACGTTTTTCTTAAAACCTCTTTGGTGCCGCTGCCTTAGAGGAAATTAAAAAAGAAAAAGGAAAAGGCGGCAGATGATGTTTTGGACACGAAAAATGGCGGAAAGTTGTAAAACTAATAATTATTGAAATATTTAACTGATGTTTGAACTTTGGCCTGAAGCTTAAAGTTCAGAAGGGGACACGTAAAGGATATACAAAATTTCCTTCCACGCCTGCAAAACCAAAGTTAAGTGACCTTGTTGCATGTTATTATATTGCTAAAGAAGATAGTTTTTATTGCAAAATAAAACTAGCGTAAAGTTTCAAGGCAATTTATAATGTTGAAAAAGTATTGAGATCGCATGATTTATGTATCTGACAATAATTATTAGAGATTAAACGAACTTACCTGAAGTGAAGTTCTATCTTAATTATACGAAGGCTTCGTCCGAAGAGATTAGCTTGTTTTAACACTTGTAGTACGCCCTAGTAATCGCCAATTTCACACTATATTGAGAATATACCTACTTATAAATTAAAAAAGTAATAAAAGAAAATTATTATTTTTTAAATTTCAAAAGTGGGTAGTCAACACCGATCGGGCTCAAGCGCCCATCATAGCTGTCATTTAGTTTAGAGTATTATATTTTTCGAATCATATAGGGGAGTAGTTAATAACTTTTGGGAGGGAGGGAAGCTAATCTCTTCGGACGAAGCCTTCGTATAATTAAGATAGAACTTCACTTCAGGTAAGTTCGTTTAATCTCTAATTATACTTCATGCTTCGTCCTCAAGATTAGCTTGTTTTAACACTTGTAGACGTTTAGAGACTAAGTGTTCGAAAAATATGCAAAAATTGTAATATATAGGCTACTGAATAATATAGATTGAAATTATAACTTAACTTATACTATCTTGCTTCTTTATTTTCTCAACATAGAAACAAAAAGCAATAAAAAAGTATTATTTGTTACATAAAAAATCAACATCGCTTATGAAATAAACGAAAAATATTTTGATTAAGCACTCAAAACAGTGGTGCCAAATTTTTTATCACAATTGCTGTTTACTGGCCTGTTATAAAATTTGGCAAACGTATGTGATTCTGAAAACCAACCTGCAGTTTTATAATCTGGTCTATGCTAAAACCTAAATTTTGCGCAGCTGACGTAGCAGCATACCGGGTATTATGCGCAGTGAACGGAGAAATATCAATTCCACTTAAATGTAACGTATTTTTTATCCATTTGAATAAGGTTTGTGACGTAACAGGCTTATATGGCTTTCGGTAACTAATAAATAAATTGTCGGAATCAGGACAGAGAAACATTTTCATTTCAAGGTAAGTAATCAAAACTCTTGTAGGACAAATACTTGGCTTTTCGTTATAGAATGGTATAACGAGCAATGTTTTTTTTTTTTTTATTTTTTATTTTTTATATATATATATATATTTTCCAGATTCTAACTTTCGTTAGCAAACCACTTTTCAAGACAATTTAAAATCTGTGCTATATTCGAGACTTCATTAAATTTAGGGGATGGAGGTCTGGTACGAAAAACTCCTTTAATAAATCTTTTTATTTCTTGATTTAGTGAGATATCAATTTTAGTTATTAAAGCCAAAGCAGAATGATAACAGTTAATTGTGCCATACTGAGCGCCACTGTTTAAAGCAGATGCAAAAAATTTTGTATATCGGGAATTGATACTTTCGTATAAGTTTAGTTTATTTTGTTGACAATAAATAAACCACTTTTAATAGCAAACTTCGTATTGTTTATACGAGTTATCCAAAAAAGGGGTTAAGCATGACGTCCAGAGAAAATTATTTGACGCCTCTTCGTATCATCACCATCACCAGGGTAATGGAGTTGCGCATTTGTTTGCGGCTGGAATTTGTAGATAAAATTAGGTTTGAATCTGCTTTGAAAACGAATTGTTTACTTATTAAAAGACTCTTAAATAGTGGATACCACGTTTATGTGGCCAAAATGGAACAACTATTATATCTGTGGCATTGTCAGAGATAATCTTTCTTAAACATTTAGGCATCATTGTGAAAGGAGGAAAAACATTAAAATTTAATTTCGACCACGACACTGAAAAAAAAACATTTACGGCGTATGCATCCGGATCCTTATGCCATGATATATATCTTGGACATTTATTATTTCAACGACTAGCGTATCAATGAAAATATCTATGAAACTTTTCAACAATTTGTTGAAAGGCATAATCAGCTAGCTGCCATTCTTGGTCTGCCTGCATAGTATTATCTGAAGATCGAATATGAGATGCAAAAACGTAAAAAAATTTACGTTTACGCCATTGCCAGAGGTCTTTTGCGATCTCTGTCAGGCGTGGGGAGTGTATATCACCCATACGGTTTACGTAGGAAATTACCGTGGTATTGTCAGTTCGTAGAAGTACTTGACAGTTAGTATCTTAACCAATAAACGCAGCAAGAATTCCTAAATAATTTATTGTCTGCTACTTTCTTTTACACTCCATAAACCACTAGCTCTGTCGTCTCCACATGCAATTCCCCACCCCGTAGTTGAGGCACCTGAAAAACTTCCAGGTCATACTTGTCTATTTTTATTTTGGTGCGGCTTCACCAATAGAAATCCTGTTCCAAGTAACAAGGTATATCCATGTACTAATTATACATATTTCAAATAATTTTGTATACAGCTGCATTTCACGGCGGGACAGGCGGATATTAACAGTCCAATAAAACTAACAAATTCTCTAATTTTACACCTTTTTAAGTTAGAAAACTTTTGTATTGCAAATTTAATTTTGGCAAAGTGACCTAGAATTTCTTTTAGTTTAAACTATATTCTAAGAACTTACAAGACTGAGAAGGTATAAAATTACTTTTATCGGTATTTATAATGAAACCTAAGCTTGTAAGCAACTTTACGGTATCTTGTAAGTTTTAAGACCCTTATATTAGACAGAGGTCATCCAAATATATTGTTAACAGGTAACCATATAATCATGAGTATTTCATGACCGGTTTCGTGATGACTTTAGTGAAAAAAGGAGCTGTGTTTAAACCAAATAATAAGACATTAAATTCATATGCTTTTTGATCAAATTGGTATCTTAGATATTTTCGGTCTTCCTTGTGAATTTTTATTTAAAAGTATGTCTTTCAGGTCTACTGTGCACCGTTACAATCTCTCGGTATCAATTTTATAACTGTTCTTAAATCCTCGAGTTTAAAATGTCTTGAGTCAATAAATTTATCTAGTGATAAGTTTAAGATGAAGCGCATTTTCCCATTTGGCTTGGGTACTAAAAAATAGTTGATAGATATTGATCAGATTCAGAGATCTCTGAAATTGCAGAGACAGCAAATTTTTTATTTCGTGTATGAAAAGAGCCTTTTCCTTTTCACTACATTTTTGGGTTGACGGTAATACAGGTTGCATCGGCTTTCGATTGAAGGGAATCTTATATCCTTTTTATGAAAAAGAACCAGTGGGTCCTTGGTAATTATTAAAAATTCTTTATAGAATAATGATAAACGACCTGCATGCGTTAACGTATTTAGCGTCGGCTGTTGTTCTGTCTCTGCCACGGATACTGCGACTGCTTCGATAAGTTGATGAGCCGTCTACGCGTCGAAGTCGTTGCAGGCTCCTTCGTCCTGGGAGGGCCCGTCGGCCTGCGACTAGGACCCGGACCCTTCCAGTTTAAATTTCGCGAAGAACTGTATAACTTACTTATTAGGAAACTTTTGTGTCGTTGATTGCTTTGGGTCTGTGCTAGACTTGTTAATAGCTTTAGCTGATTTTTTGTTTTCCCTTAAGTTTTCGCTGAATAATTGTTTATCAATTTTAATTTTTTGAAGAGAATCCCTTAGATCCATCTTCACGGCATTCAGAAAAAAAATTGTAAATTGAATTAGAATGTTGACAATCACACATAATTTTTGCCAAATCCATAAGTGTTTTAGCAAGGCTGTATTTTTCTCATTTGCAGACAATATAATAGTATAGATTTTACCAGACAAGTGTTTCCAGCAGTCGATTCCTTCTGTTTCAGTTGAATGGCCTTATTGTGTTTAGCAATAATATCTGAAACAGCTGCTTTAATCTTAGGATCAAGCTCAGGTGGGTCAATCAATTTGCAATTTTCTGGGGTCATGTACTTACGAGTTCTTTACGCAATTCTTTGTTAATACCTGTTGTGACCCAGTGCTGGAAAACTCCAGCACTCCTGACTGAAGTAGGGTCAGTACCTAATATTTCTAATACTTCACTATCTAAGTGTATGTTTTCTGTTTCAAGAGCAGACGTTTGATCTGAAGGTAGATCACGCTTCGGAGCCTCAGTCGACGAATGACCATCCTGTATATTTGTAATGTTTTCAGACTGGGATGTACTGGGGATTGGTTCCAAGTACTTGTTCTAATTGTCCTTCAGGTTAACCCTTAGAACATGGTGCGTCGAGGTCAACTATGACCTCTTGGTCGTATGTAAGGGACAGAGTAAGCCTCATGTTCATACAATTTTCGCATGTCAGTATAATATTGTAAGAGACAGTCCCCAGTTATAACAACACGTACTGTCCGCAAACTACACTTAGTAGTACCTTATAACAGTCCCGTTGTACTGTTTGTAGGACCCAGTGGCTGCAGTGTATATAATGATGATTATGTTATCATTATTTGAGATTATGTATTGCTTAACCTTAGGTATGCAATTAAATTTCGTAAGAGACAGTCCCAGTTCGAAAAAAAAGTACTGTCCGCAAACTATTGAAAATCGACACATCATAATAAGCATAATACTTTAGAGTACATAGCTGTTTTTTAGCTTAGTCACTTATGTAAATTATTTTCAGTAAGAAGCAGTCCCAGTTCAAAGAAAGTACTGCCCGCAAACTGTTTAACAGTACCAGTTCAAAAGAAAAGTACTGTCCCTAAACTATTGAAAATCGACACATCATAATAAGCATAATACTTTACAGTACAAAGCTCTTTTTTAGCTTAGTCACTTATGTGAATTATTTTCAGTAAGAAGCAGTCCCAGTTCATAGAAAGTACTGCCCGCAAACTGTTTGAAATCTACATATACGAGAACTTGTAAAAGTCTGTGACGAACTAATGCATTTATGTTCAATTATAACTTTAAAATTAATTAATAATTTTGTTACACTTTATTAAAAGTATTTATTTTACAAACTTAGTAATAAGTAGGTAGTTAAATAGTCAAACCGTTTTATCGTTGAACGTAATTATCGTTTGCATTTTTTGCGAAACGTTAGAAAACCAGGTCACTGAACTTCAATATACAATATAATATGTCAAGGCCAGTGACTTATAAATGTATAAAAATACATAACGTACCTTAAGATAAGGACGACGAGCGATAGAATTGTTCCGATAACTCAGAACAAGATAAATCTCACCGGTGGTGGTGCTTCTTTTTTCGCTCCAACTTTCTCTCCAATCTTATAATTTTTCGTTTAATGTGTTCACAGTTATCTTTTTTGCGTTTGGGCATCCTAAATAATCACTTTTAACAATAACTAACAACTTTTTTAACACAATTTAAAAACTAGATGTGAATCGGCGACGCACTAGAAAGCGAATGACAGCTATGATGGGCGCTTGAGCCAGATCGGTGTTGACTACCCACTTTTGAAATTTAAAAAATAATAATTTTCTTTTATTACTTTTTTAATTTATAAGTAGGTATATTCTCAATATAGTGTGAAATTGGCGATTACTAGGGCGTACTACAAGTGTTAAAACAAGCTAATCTTGAGGACGAAGCATGAAGTATAATGCTCATTTGGTGTTATTTGATTGGAATGAATGATAAAATGTAGCCTATGTTCCTCTCCAGGCTACAAAGTATCCATGTCCCAAATTTCAGCCCAATCCGTTCAGCCGTTTTGGCATGATTCAGCAACAAACATCTAAACTACCCCCCCCCCCCCCCCCCCAGCGGACCCCCCCCGACAATAAATCCTGGGTACGTGCTTGTAACGTAGTACTTACTTACTACGTACGTACTACTTGATTATAGGTGAGTCAGTGATAAAAATAACGATTCTTGGACGTAAATATCTAAATAACCGTTTGAGGTGTGTTTATAAAATTTGGAGCACATATTTATCTCGCTAGTCTCAATACATAAGCCAAATTTGACATGTTTCTGTGTAATATTTTTTGAGTTATGAGGGGAGGGGGTCAAAAGTGGCTCCAAATGGTTCGTGTTAAGAATCACACGGTGCTGCTCGCCAGTTCTGTTTCCTTTTGAACTTGGCTTTGACACGCTACCGCGTATCTAGATTGTACAGAACCCTCGGTGCGCGAGTCCGACTCGCTCTTGACCGGTTTTTGTTGATAAGAAACATTTCGTTTATTAGATACATGACCGTGAATAAGTGTGGAATAAGTGCATGATTTGAAGTTTGCTCATTTACGTCTTGATCTTTGATTTTGATGACTTGCTTTTGCCACAGCTAAAACGTAGTGATTATTATACTCTTTGGCCACAGCCTTCTCAGAAGACGATAGAGTAGAGATCATATAGAGATGGCTGTGCTTTTGCATGACGTATACTAACTAGCATTTACAAAATGCTTCGTCATGACATCTTGACTTGACAAACAAGTTTGTTTGAAGTTTCACAAAATTGTCTGAGTAAACAAAGCTAAAAGTATAAATAAATGTATGGTAAATAAAATTTCAACGATAACTATTTTCGCTATTCATGCATGAATAGTCAGTTCAGTGGGATTATTGTAAATTGATAAATGTTGACCTTATAAACTCCTGTATCAGCAAGATGAGTTCAGAACCATTGTCGGCGACTCCCAAGGCGGACGTGCTCTCGAAAGCTGTGCTATTGAAAGGAAACTCCAAAACCAACATGCATAAAGTGACAAAAACTATTGTGACGTCTCCCGACGTCTACAAACCAGTCGGGCCTTACAGGTAAGTGTCGACCCACCGTACCACAACCACACCACATCCACATCGCGGCGACAAAATGTGGTACGTGTGAATAGTGTTGATGCAACTTTTTGCAGTTGCGTTGTGGTTGCGATGTGGTAGTGCGACAAAATGTCGTTGTCGCTAGTAGTTGTGATGTGGATGTGGCCGGCCGCTAGTTCGCTGCGTGTCGTCGCTGATGATTGCGCTGTGGTTGCGTTGTGTGTGGCCGACATCACCCACGCGGTCTATAATGACTGCAAAATGTGGTACGTGTGAATTGACTATTCATTTTCTCCCGACGTCTACAAACAAACCAATCGGGCCTTACAGGTAAGTGTCGACCGACCGTACCACAACCACACCAAATCCACATCGCAGCGACAAAATGTGGTACATGTGAAAATGTGAATAGTGTCGATGCAACTTTTTGCAGTTGCGTTGTGGTTGCGATGTGGTAGTGCGACAAAATGTCGTTGTCGCTAGTAAGTAGTTGTAAATTGTGATGTGAATGTGGCCGGCCGTTAGTTCGCTGCGTGTCGTCGCTGGTGATTGCGTTGTGGTTGCGTTGTTTGTGGCCGACATCACCCACGCGGTCTATAATGACTGCAAAATGTCACGGTACGTGTGAATTGACTATTCATTTTCTCCCGAAGTCTACAAACAAACCAGTCGGGCCTTACAGTTAAGTGTCGACCGACCGTACCACAAACCACAACCACACCAAATCCACATCGCAGCGACAAAATGTGGTACATGTGAGAATGTGAATAGTGTCGATGCAACTTTTTGCAGTAGCGTTGTGGTTTCGATGTGGTAGTGCGACAAAATGTCGTTGTCGCTAGTAAGTAGTTGTAAATTGTGATGTGGATGTGGCCGGCCGTTAAGTAGTTTGCTGCGTGTCGTCGCTGGTGATTACGTTGTGGTTGCGTTGTGGCCGGCATCACCCACGCGGTGTATAATGACTGCAAAATGTGGTACGTGTGAATTGACTATTCATTTCCAATACAAAATGCGGCCCGCCCACGTGGTGTGGTTGTGGTTCGCGTGGGTTGAGGCTAAGGGCGCATTTTGACTATGTCAAAGCTCTTATCATTGACCACTCAACTCCTTGACCCTTGTTATCCAAACTTGATTTCGATAATTATCTAATATTTGAAGATTTCGATTTCTGTGTATTAATTTTACTAATATTTCCAACAAGATGATTCCCGCGGTACCAACCCGTCCCCTGGGAATAAAAATATAGCTAACACTATACTCGTGAATAATATTATAATTTTCTACTGAGGAAAAAGTTTAAAATCGGTCCAGCAGTTTTTGAACAAACAAAAATCTTATGTTTCTTTCTAAGTAGGTAATATTAATAGTCTTTTATTTATTTATTTATTTAAGGACAGCTAGCAAGTACATACACCAAACACAAGGTAAAAATACATTTGAAACTTACAAGCTACAGTGTTGTCTTATTATTAGCTGCCACGACAAGTAAGACAACAAGTAAACTTAACTAAGCAATTTGTTACATTCACAAACGCTAATATTTTTTTAAAATATTACTATTTGCATAAGTTATATAATACTTATTAGTTAAGCATGCAAATCATGTAAAAAAGAAATTTACCGTTTTTTTTTAAATATCTAATAATAGATGTTTAAAAGTGACAAATTTAGAATTAATATCCAAAACAGAATCTTTAGCAAGTATATTAAATAGTCTTTTCAATATTCGTAGTTAATATATAAAAACTAGCTTGCCGCCCGCGGTTTCGCCCGCGTGGACTATACGACGTTATCCCAGGAATGTGATATTTTTCCGGGATAAAATGTAGCCTATGTTCCTCTCCAGGCTACAAAGTATCCATGTCCCAAATTTCAGCCAAATCCGTTCAGCCGTTTTGGCGTGATACTGATTGAGCAACAAACATCCAAACATCCTAAACATCTGAACTTTCACATGTATAATATTATGTAGCATGATTAATAATATGAAAACTTTAACTTACTCACCTTACCTGAACAGTCGTTTGACCATTGCTAAAATCTATGATTGAGATTTTAAATTATTTTTATGCATTCACAATGCAATTTTGTAAGTATAGGAATAATCTATATACTTATATAAAATTCAAAGTCCTGACTGTGTGAAAGTGTAGGCATCCACTAAGAAAGGATTTTTGGAAATTCCATCCCTAAGGGGGGTGAAATAGAGGATGAATGTTTGTATGAAAGTCCGTCAGTTTTGAAGTTAGTTAGGATCTTCAAACATTGCAAATCAAAGTAAAACAAATAAGCAAACACATATTTCGTATTTTTTCGAAAATCAACCCCTTAGAGGTTAAATGGTATAAATAAACCTAACAATCGATATGGATGTCGTTATTGAGGTTTTATGGGATGACGATTGCAAAAATGGCATTCATTTTGATGTTTAACACGCTGAACATGATTCAACCCCTAAAAGGTTGAAATAGCGGTGAAGTTTTGAATGAAAAATGAGGGGGTAAAATAGACATTTCAACATGAAACTTTGTAGCCTTACTTCTTAAAACAAATAGGCAACCCATTTCGTAGTTTTCCGAAAATCAAACCCAGGGGGTAAATTGGGTATAGCAACCTAAATCATCTTAAGTACCCTAAAAGTTCTTGGTACCTAAGCTACTCAGAACTAACTTTTTTGATTGTAAAACAGACACTTATTCTTTACTAGCTTCCGCCCGCGACTTCGTCCGCGTGGACATTCGAGAAAATACTTGGAGACCAATACTTTTACCAAACTTTGACCAATGTTTTTATTTTATAAAAATCCGATCAGCCGTTTTTACGTGATTAGGCGGGTCCTCCCTCACCAAGTGAGCAGCCTCGTGCGAGGCCCGCCGCACGTGGCAAACGTTCTGCCTCGCGCGAGGCTGCTCGCTTGGTGAGGGAGGACCCGCCTAATCACGTAAAAACGGCTGATCGGATTTTTATGAAATTAAAACATAGAATACTTTTTATCCTGGTTATTGGTCCCCTAAGTATTTTCTCGAATGTCCACGCGGACGAAGTCGCGGGCGGAAGCTAGTGTTATAGTAAAAAACCACGAGCCCTATGTTGCTTTCAGGCGGGATTCGAACCCGCGCCTCCGGGGTTCCGGCCCGATGCTCTGACCAACTAAGCTACCGAAAGGCTTACACGACTTGTCGAATTTTGCTATCACTTGTTACGCTGTAGTCCAGCGTTGCTTCATCAATGTGTAGGAAACCCTCAGTGAGGTTTTTCGGATGCGGATCCCCGGAGGCGCGGGTTCGAATCCCGCCTGAAAGCTACTTATACTTAGGGCTTGTGGTTTTTTACTATCACATTTCCTATAAAATGTATGATGTTAATTTGTAGCCAGGCGATCCTAGCCGACAAGACGCTGTACGTGTCGGGCGTGCTGGGCATGGACCGCGACGCACAGCTGGTGTGCGGCGGCGCGGAGGCGCAGACGCGGCAGGTGCTCGACAACCTGCGCAGCATCTTGGAGGCTGGCGGCGCCTCCTTGGAGTCCGTCGTCAAGGTCACCATCCTCCTCAACAACATCGACGACTTCCAAGTTGTTAATCAAGTTTACGCCGAATGTGAGTGTTACATATTCCAGCAAACTGTTAAGGGGCTATATGACTGAAGCGAGATAGCAATGAGAAAACGACGCGCGCGTGAGCGAGATCGATTTTGCAGCAGATTAGGCAAAAATAATAATAATAACGAATTCACTTCGTTAGTTCGTAGTAAAAAACTAAGTAGGTACCTACTTAGGTATAAGTATACGATTTCAAAAATAATGAAACTACACGATCCTAAACATTATTGGAGTCCACTAATTAAACAAAATTCCAATAGTAGGTACCTAATGTAACTCCATTTTGAGAATAATCTTGATTTTTTGTATTTTTAGGGTCTTTTCAAAGTGTCGCGGCAAAATCATAAAGTCGTGTTTCTGAAACTTTACGATGAAGAATAGTAGATTGTATTACAAGGGAGCAAAATAATTTATACTTATTTACGGCGAGGGCGCTATTTTGAATCCAGAGCGCAGTGAAGGATTCTAAAGTAGAATCCTGAACGCAGCGAGGGATTTAATATACGCCGCCCGAGGTGAAAATAATTTTGCGCACGAGTAAAACACTGCTTTTCATCCCCCTCTATAAGAAAAGCAATAAAGACAGCTCAAACTACCTACCTATTTGAGCTTTCTTTGGCGTTCGGATACATGATAGCGCTAGTCGGGGCTACGCCTGTTTGAAAAAAAATTGAAGTTTTGAAATAACAAAAAAAAAATGTCCATCGGATTCCTTAACAAGTACCTCCGGGACTAAAACCGGCGGCGTGCAAAACAACCCTGCCCCTTGATTCACGAACCGTCGGAAACGGATTCGGTTTCGACTTCTGTGCTTTGTCTTTGTCTATAATGAGTGTCAGAGACAGGGCATACATTTCGCTGTCGGGAGCGTTTCCGACGGTTCGTGAATCAGGGGGCTGAGGATCCCCGGGTTGGGGCGAAACACGTGTAAGTAGTCTAATCGGCGAAGGTGAAAGGTGTGTCTTGCTATCTGCAGCTGCAGGTATTGTACTGATAGTTTCGTGGTATGCATGTGCATTTTTTTGCCGGCGGGCAGTGCATATTGGCGTGCGCACTAGGTACATTTAGGTTGCGCCATGCGTGAGTATGTGGAAAAGTCTTGAAACTGATTTCAAACCAATAATTTCAAAAGGGTTTCATTGCAATTGCGTTTCACCGTGTGTTCTAGACCTTCTACACCATATGGTGTTTCTCATAACTGTGGCTGTAGAATCTTGATGTGCATACAAAACCCGCAGTGTATAACAAACTCACGTCACGCCGCATCTCCGTCCACCGCACCGGAGCGAAAACCGCAGCAGTGTGATAATCGCTTATGAGTGTGTCGTTCAGTGGTGTAACCTACGTCTTATCATCATCTGCTGCTGCTAAGGAAACATTTAAATAATGTTGTTACAGAGAAAGATATTGGGTCCTCTCGCATAAAACATTACCTACTTTGTTTGTGTTAACTCCTCATAATTCTTTCGCATGATTGTCAAAGAAACTTTTTTTACTACAAATTATCGAGATATCTACATATTGACAAAATTAAATTAAATTTAAGCACAAAGCTTCATTATGATATCACTATGTACCCATGCATATCTATGTCATTTAATTAAGTCATACGTATAATAAATAAATAAATAATAAATAAATCACTTCTTACATTCACACCAATTATCTAAGCCCATTTTAATTTCATTACGAAACCGTATCATGGAAAACTTGATAACGGATAAATATATACTTAAATACTTTTTGTTTGTAAATACATAGTAAACACCCAGACCAAGACAAATAGACATGTTCATGCACACAAATATTTGTCTTGTGTATGTGTGTGTACAAATAATGTATTGTTCGGGAATCGAACCCGAGACCACTGGCGCAGAAGGTGGGTAGCCTACCCCTGCGCCAAATCGGTCGTCAATAGTATTATATTATCTGTGGTCATACATACCTACAATCGTTAGTTAACAAAATATGACATTAACTAATGCATCGCCTCTACAACTAAAGATTCGATTTTTTTAACTCTATACTGGATTAGCTCGTGTTATTTTTTTATTGTTGACCTACATATTTCGACAGAATACTGGTTTAAAGTTCATATTTCATAGCCCAGGCGACTAGAAAAGAGGAAAATGCGTGTTGGCCGACCATTAATCTGGATTTCCATAGTCTGATTAAACTTTAAATAAGAGTAGGTAGGTAAGTAACTAAAACTAAAGTAATTATTTAAGGCTGTAATCGGAAGCACTTTGTTTGTGCTAAAATATCACTGGTAATAATTAAATACTGTTTTTCTTTGTTTCAATTTGTAAACATGTTGAAAACATTAAAGTAGCGTGATTTTAATAGTCAAGCTTACTGTTGTTCCTAAATAATACTTATAAAAAAACAGTAAAATGTCACCAACGCAGGTAAAAAATTGCAGAATATTGCTTTGAAGTGATGAATAGGTATACACTAGTGATGACAGAAATAATATAAAACAGCATAAAGGTTATCAGCCGTTAACAAAAATACCGTGCGTGTATCGGCCGAATCACGATGACCATGCAAGCTGCCCAGACGAATTACTGATTTGGCAATTGTTTAAATACCTACTCATTCTCTCTCCCCAGCACTGCTTTTTCGCCACTAGTCATTGCGAATTGACTGCACTGTTTTTGAGAAATAAAGAATTTTTATTATTATCAAAAATAGTTATTTGTTATACAAGAGAGCAAAATCATTTTTCGCTGCGAGTGCTGAATTTAAATCACGAACTAGCGAAGTAGTTTAAATAGACTACTGAGCACAGTGAGTGATTTTTAAAGGCACGAGACATCAGAAAATTTTGCTCTCGTGTTAAACGTACAACTTTTCACCTCTACCAGCGAGAAAAGTGTTACAGGTCAGAAAAACAACATTGAAGGCAACATTTAACAATGAAGAAAACATAAAAATTACAAAATTAATAATTAAGAGTAAAATTGTAATTTTTATGAAAACCAAACATGATATTAGTAAGCGATATAATGTTCACTTCATATTATTTATTTTAAACTAGCTGTTGCCCGCGACTTCGTACGCACGGTAAAGTGACTTTTGTATTTGTTTATTTTATGTGTAATCTACACTTCCTTCTTCCAGTGACCGCAAGGTATTATGTGTGTGTATATGGGTGTAGGTCTCGGAATCGCGGGATTCAGTGTTGCGCTTGCGATTGCTTGTTAACCGAGCTTCACGATCCTCATCGATTTCAAAAGCACGAAGTAACCTCATCCTCTTAGCTGACCTAGAGCCTTGCGATAAATTAAAATTTTTTTTTAGTTATTTCAAATAACAATAATCGTAATCAAATCACAATAATCAATGTCCGTTTTCCCACAATTCAAATTGATCTACAAATCAATAAATCGAAATCTAATTCAAGTATAGTTTACGTATTTTTAATTCATTAAAATCACAATAACTGAGTTTTCTCAGGGTGTCAGCCGTCAAGAGTAATTTAATATAGTCCCACACTTCTGTCTGTTCCGCAGGCTTATTACCGATCTTAAAGTGACAGTCGCAATCGCGACAATTAACAATTAATCGCTCCCAAAACACATAATCGTATTACGGAACGTAGATCGCTACGATTAGCGCCACAAGCGAGCGATTTGTAAACTAAAATTGCATGGAAGGTACCGTACCGTCATAGTAAAAGTATATAAGTAAGCGGACTCGAGCCCTAAGCGAGCGATAACAGGGTAAACACGTAGGGCTGTCGCTTAGAGTTTATTCAATCATCAAAAATGCATAGTCAATCCCTATACAAAACAATTTTCCCCTGTAGGTGGGCGTCAGGAATCTATAATACAAAGTTTTTAATTATTTTTGTACATAGACTAGGGGCTGACTAAAATTTTTTCATTAGGTACCTACGTCGTCATGTTACCAGGGGGCCAAGCCTGCTAACGTTAAGTCATAATCGTGTTTCAATTGTAGTTCAATTGTAGGGCTCTTTTACACACTAGTTACAAGAATTATGACATTATGATGTGTTGTAAATGTAGTATGTGGTGTGATCATCAGTAGTATGGTGAAAAAAGTATACATTTCTTGTAACTAGTGTGTAAAAAAGCACTACCATTGAACTACAATTGAAACACGATTGAGACACGATTATGACTTAACGTTAGCAGGCTTGGCTCCCTGTTTAGTGGTTTGAAAAATTACGGTCGGATAGGATAAATTAAAACGTGGCTTTACTGAATCATGTATTTATTAAAATAAAATAAAATGTTTAACCATGAAATTGTATTTTTACTAGTATTATTTACTTTTTTGAAATCTAAATCATTTTTTTATTCAATTTAGGATTCTCTGGTATTTTCGTGGTGTGCATGTGCAATTTTTTGCGGGCGGGCGGGCGATGCATCTTGCATGTTGTGTTTTTTGCGGAAGTAAGCTACATATATTTCGTTTTTTTCACAATGATTACGAGTTTATTTATAATTATTATTTTGTGTTAAAAAAGACTGGTTCCGATTCCGAGTCTATACATTAACTCCCGGTACACAAACTCATAGGAGCACAGGATTAGGATTAAACTTAGAAGGTTTATATAAAAAAAGACTGGCTCCTGGTCTACAGGTTTACCTACTCCCCGCATGCTAAAGTTTGTTTCTTTTTTTATTTCCCGCAACAAGGTAACACTTAGCCTTCATCGCACCTGATGTTAAGTGGTGATAAGGCTGAAGGTGGAAGCGCACTAGTCCAGGAATCCTCAATCACTGAGGAACTGGCTATCTTATCTCTAACTACCGGAACACAATAATGCTGAAAACATCAGACCAAGTTCTGCCATTAATGAAACCGAATACAATATGTACGCCCACTGCGAATCGAACCCGGGACCTCTGGGTCTGAAGTCGGTGGTGTGAATTACTAGACCGCAGAGGCGGTTAAAAATTTATATTATGCTCCCAGTTTATTAATCTAATCACATACTTACCTATACATAGGATTATAAGTTACAATAATTTTGTATTATAAATGTATTTGTTTCTTCTTTCTTTATATTTAAAAATTTCACTACAAATTGGTATCTGGTCAACGTATGATAATTTATAGTAGGTAGATTGTACTCACCGTTCTTGTTCGCTAGGTAATGCGAAGAAAGACAATTCTGGATAAAACAAACCGCTATTCAGACATCCATATACGTACACTACAATATTTTCTACTGCTACTCGAATTGGCGGTAGGTAGGTAGGTACACGCACGAATTATTATATTATGCGCGGTCGCGGGCGGCAGGCGCGGCGCCGCGCGGGCGCTGCCATGCCACGCAAGCCTGTCGCCCCGTTAGGACCGATAAATTTTGTCAGTGTGTGCGTGTGACGACGCATACGTACGGGCGCGGTCACATACAAACCGTTTGCGGTGCCTGTCTAGGCAGTCAACGTACTTATATACTTTTACTATGGTACCGTACTGTACCGATTGCAAACCAACCGCAACTAGTAGCAGTCGCGTTGTAATTGTACAATTAGCAACTGGTTGCTTGTTTTGGTAATAAGCCTGCCGGTGACAGCCGTGGCAGAGGATCCACTTGCAATACCTGAAGCAAAACCTGAAGATATTGTGGAGTATACAAGAGTAAAAACCAAATTTACTCTGAGGGTCGAGCGGTTGGAGTCCCGCCACAACGTGAATTTCAACTCATTTGTGGTGAGGGTGCCGACTGAACATCTGTCGACCTTCATGAAAGAAGACTTTTGGCCGAGGGGTGTCATGTTCCGCCGGTTTCGTGGGCGGCTACCTGACACTGCTTTGCGCAACACGCCGCCTACAATACGTGTTAACAAATAGTTTTTTATTAAGTTTTATATAAATTATGTATGTTAGTTTGTAAGGTATTTATTATATGGGCCTTAAATTGTAAAAAGATTTTTGATACCTGAAATAAATGATTTTATTATTATTATTAATACGAAATTAGCTGCCAAAAAATTATTTTTATAAAAAAATAAAACCGCCTTCTAAAAAACCACATCAAAAAAGTAAGAAATAATTCCTCACCAAATAAATAACGTAAGTACTTTGAAGTCGGGCGTGAAACATGTACAATTTTTTGATGTTTTTGTTAAAACCCGCCCGACTTCAAAGTACTTACGTTATTTATTTGGTGAGGAATTATTTCTTACTTTTTTGATGTGGTTTTTTAGAAGGCGGTTTTATTTTTTTATAAAAATAATTTTTATTTCACTCTTTTTAGTGCATCGTGCAGGCAATTTACGTGTTTTCTGGTAAATAGGTATGTGATCAAACTCAAAACCTCCTTTTTCGAAGTCGGTTAAAATACCTTGAGGTATCCCCTTTTTAACAAAACAAGAATCATCTAAATCGGTTGTTCCAAAGATTATCACTGCAACAGAAAAGCACGTAAGAAGCCATCATGTTAGTAGCTTTGTAGTATAACAAACTGTAAAGTATTTTTTTATTATTGATTAATAGGCAAGCGCTTGTCCGCTATCACGCCCCTAAGCGTTCGTTGCAATGCGATCTACGATGAATCGCGCTTGCCTAATGCCATATTCTGTGCTATTGCTGTGTACACACCGGACCAACAAAGGCCAACGAACGCCATCAAAGAGGTTCTGTTTTCCCCTCTGTCTCAATCAGATGATCAGAAACTCCGAATGTGAACTGGAATCGCTCCCAGTAATCCTTTACCTAGCTTTGGATTGATCTTCGAAGGCTAGAAACGTGAAGCGAGCAATGCCTGATGTCGTTCGTTGGCGTTCGTGGGGCCGCCGCCCGCCGGTCCGTACACAGTCTAAAAGGTACCGGTATAAAATATACTAAGAAGAAACCGGTCAAGAGCCAGTCGGACTCGCGCCCCGAGGGTTCCGTACCATCTTTTCTTCTATAAAATAGAAAAAACTACAACTGTGCTTCACCCAAAGCGACCTGCGAGTATGTAGGAAGGAGGACATTTTAAACGTACAAACGTTTTCATCGGCGTGGCATATTCGTCCGAGAATTCGCGATGTAGAATATTGCAGTTTTTGGTCAGCTCCATCTCTTGACCGATACCTAGTGGAACTAATATAATTTTTGTTGGTGATTTCTGAAAAAGTTTACTATTTAGAGACATTGTTTTATTTTTCCTGTAATCTTTACGTAAACTTCTACTTATCACCTAAAATAATTTCAGATTTTTCTCTATGCAAACTTCGGAAATAAGGGGGGGATGGTATTTTTTTTACATTTTTCATCATAATTCAAAAACTATGCGGCTATAATACAAAAAGAAAAAATATTGAGAGTGTGCAAGCAGCGCTCTATTATATGATACCCTATATGCCCTAGTACCCGCACTTCAAATTTTTAAGACCCCCTTTCAGCCCCTATTGAAGAAAAAATATAAATATTTTTATTAGTCTCTTATTTGCAAAATAGTTGGGCAAACGTTGGCTAAAACTATTCCAAATTTCAAGTTGATATCATTAGTAGTTCTCGAGATATCCAGCTGTGACAGACAGACAGACTTAGTCGCACCATAAGGGTTTCTTTTTACCAGTTTGGTTCGGAACCCTAAAAATCATCATTATCATTAATTCATTATTTGTCTCAAGCATGGTATTAGCACAGTCTACTTACTACATACAGTCGTTCATCGGAGGCGTCTAGACAGAGCAATCGTGCGGGGTACGCGGGGCAGGAGGGGAGAGGGTCCTTCCCATCTACCATACAAAATTTAGTTAGCTAGATGGGAGCTTTGCGACAGGGCTTTCGCATTTGATTTCAAATATTGAATTGAAAAAATAATATTTAGTTTCTTTTATATTGGTTTTATGTAGGGGGTTTTTAAGTGTTATTACGATTTTTGGAATTCAAAATGGCGGCCGCGTTATTTTTTCAATTTTGTGATATTGGTGTTATGTAAGAGGTTTTTAGGGATGCTCAGCTCGATTTTGATGTGAGTTTTGGAATCCAAGATGGCGGTCGCACTTTTTTTCAGTTTTGTGATATTGGTGTCATGTAAGGGGTTTTTAGGGATGCTAAGCTCGATTTTGATGTGAGTTTTAGAATCCAAGATGGCGGCCGCGCTTTTTTTCAGTTTTGTGATATTGGTGTCATATAAATGGTTTTTAGGGATGCTAAGTTCGATTTTGATGTATGTTTTGGAATCCAAGATGGCGGCCGCGCTTTTTTTCAGTTTTGTGATATTAGTGTCATGTAAAGGGTTTTTAGGGGTGCTAAGCTCGATTTTGATGTGAGTTTTGGAATCCAAGATGGCGGCCGCACTTTTTTCAGTTTTGTGATATTGGTGTCATGTAAAGGGTTTTTAGGGATGCTAAGCTCGATTTTGATGTGAGTTTTGGAATCCAAGATGGCGGCCGCACTTTTTTTCAGTTTTGTGATATTGGTGTCATGTAAGGGGTTTTTAGGGATGCTAAGCTCGATTTTGATGTGCGTTTTGGAATCCAAGATGGCGGCCGCGCTTTTTTCAGTTTTGTGTTATTGGTGTCATGTAAAGGGTTTTTAGGGATGCTAAGCTCGATTTTGATGTGAGTTTTGGAATCCAAGATGGCGGCCGCGCTTTTTTTTCTATTTTGTGTTATTGGTGTGATGTAATGGGTTTTTGGGTGTGCTAAGCAATTATTAACTGTCCTAGTTTTAATAGATTTTTCCAGCGCATTTAATGCCGTTAATCACGAAATTGTCCTAGCTATGCTCGGTCGGTTAGGTATTTCTTCTATGGCACCTACTTGGTTCTCTTCCTATCTTGGCGATTGCCAGCAAGCCGTGCGAGTAGATCGGACGCTGTCTGACTGGCTCGACTTGGAGGCTGGCGTTCCACAAGGCGGTGTACTCTCCCCTCTTCTCTTTTCCTTGTTTATCAACTCTCTGACCTCTCGTTTCTCCTCTTCTTTCCATCTCTATGCCGACGATCTACAACTTTATGCGGAACATAATATCCACAGTTTAAATAATGTTGTCGCGCTAATCAACTGTGATTTGAAGAAGATTTCTGAGTGGTCGACTAATTATGGCATATCAGTTAAAGCGCCTAAATGTCAATCTCTAATTGCTGGTAGGGTAGTTCTTGACAGCTGTCATGCGTAAACTGGAATAGTATCTACAATTTGGTATTTAACGGCGTGATAATATCCTACTCACAACAAGTGAAGGACTTGGGCTTGACTATCGATGCCTGCCTCTCTTGGAAAGATCATATCGAACAAGCATGTCTCAGAGCCACTAATGCACTTAGATCTCTCTATAGGTTTAAGTTCTTTCTGCCTACCAGTATCAAGATTGCTCCAATACAGACGGTTGTCTTACCTATAATTGTCTACGCTGATGTCTGTAGTACCAACCTCAAAAGAAAAAAACCTTTTAAAAACTGTATTCGTTTCATATATCGATTACGTAAATACGATATCTCTCAACACCGTTAGCAGCTCAATTGGCTCCCTATTCGCGAGCGTAGGAACGTTAGAGTTGTCTGCATGCTCTTCAATATTCTATTAGATCCACTTACCCCAGGTTACTTGAAATCCAGATTTCAGTTTCTGGGCGACTCTAATGAACGTAGCCTTCGCTCTAGTGACAACTTTCTCCTGAAAACACCATCCCACTCTTCTGGCTTCCTCTCTCAATCATTCTCTTTTTCGCCTGTACAACTTTGGAACGATTTGCCCTTAAAATATCCGCAGTGCCCCAAGTAAGTGCGTGTTCAAGAAAATGGTCCGCGAACATTACTCGAGCTGCTTACACTTATCATGATAGATCTGTTCTGACTTTATGTGTTATTTATTTATAGTTGTATGTATAATATGTGTATGAATAAATTATATATCATGTTATTTCTACTTTAGTATGTATACCTTAATACTCATATATTTATTATTATTATTATTTATAAGCATTTTCAATTTTCATTTGTTATTTAATTTTAGTATTTTTTTCTTGCATTTAATTAGTTCCTTCTGTTTTTTCTAACTGTCACTTTTTTTTATTGCTGCTGTTCATTTTCTTCCTGACACCCTTTCCAGTTGACTGGAAGGGAATGCATATAAGCATTGAGTCCGCCATTTGTTATATATTTTGCAATAAAGATTAAATAAATAAACATGCACTATTTTGATGAAACTCGGTATTTGGTAGTATTTTGAGAAGAAAACAGCAACTTTTCGATACACTAGGCCCTTGAAGTTGAGCTATACCGACACCTGTATAGGTATTAACGTAAGTACGGAAGGGTTGTCTTAATATGTGAAGGTGGATGTTTTAGGACCCCGAAGGTATTGTGAAAAAAAATTATTAGGGGCAGGAAGTTTTAGAATTTATTATTTTACATGCTTTTATTTAATTTTAATTCGTCAATTTTAACATTACGTTACTTATTTTTTGTCAAAATAGTACCAAAAACCGAGTTTCATCAAAATTGGGTCAAAAACTTAAAAGTTGGCCGCCATCTTAGATTTTTATTATTTTTAACATTGCGTTGCTGTTCTCTTGACAAAATAGTACCAGAAACCGAGTGTCATCAGAATCAGCCCACAAACAAAAAAGTTGGCCGCCATCTTGGATTTTTTCAAAAATTTTATCATTGCATTGCAGTTTTCTTGTCAAAATAGTACCAAAAACTGAATTTCATCATAATCGGCCAACAAACAAAAAAGTTGGCCGCCATCATATTATTCCCATAGGATAACGTCTCGTTCTCGTGCAGTCCACGCGGTCGAAACCGCGGGCGGACGGCTAGTCACAATATGAACCTGTGAACTTCGCCATATCTATATACCTTTTTAGTAAGTTAGTCAAGATGTATAAAATGTAACTCCTTTTTTTCGGCGGAGTCTTACAACTATACGCGTGACAACCCTTACAGTTTTACAACTGTCTGGACATCGGCGGCATGTTCGCCAATGTCAAACGCGATGACTGACTGTATGTAGTAAGTAGACTGTGGTATTAGGTACATTATTGAATTATACAAATAATGAAAAATATCCTAAAATTGGTTATATGTCTAAGTAATATCACAGAAAAAATCTTTTACAAACTTTTGACCTAAAATCAAAAAATTTGGCAAACTTCAGATCTTACAGTACAAATAAAGGTAAAAAAATAATGGTAATTTATAGTTTAATCACTAAAAAAACTAATACAAACTCACATTTGTAGTTAATATCATACAAAATGTGAGTCAGTTTGTCTACGTTTTATAAGATGTCAAGAAATTTTCCCACAATAAAAGGTACCCTATATGTTGAACCAGGTTATAAGTTATTATTACACAAAATTTGGTAAAAATCCGTCCAGTAGTTTTTGCATGAAAAGCAAACATACAAACAGACGCCCGCAAATATAAGTTGGTGAACGTTTTTTTTTTAATATAAAGAAATTTTCCCGCAATAAAAGGTACCCTATACGTTGACCCAGGTTATAACTTATTACTACATAAAATTTGGTAAAAATCCATCCAGTAGTTTTTGCGTGAAAAGCAAACATACAAACAGTCGTTATCAACGTTTTTTTTTAATATAAAGAAATTTTCCTGCAATAAAAGGTACCCTATATGTTGACCCGGGTTATAAGTTATAACTACTTACACAAAATTTGGTAAAAATCCGTCCAGTAGTTTTTGCGTGAAAATCGAACATACAAACAGACAAACAGACAAAAAATTTATTATCAATCGTTTTGGGGTCTATATCCTGTACACATCACATAGCAGTAATTATTTTTAAAAAATATTTCATGTACAGACTTTTTTTCCGTTTCTGTTTTATTATATGTATAGATATTGCGTGTTTAATAAAAAGCAATAGTAGTACAATCGTATTTATATAATTTGTTATTAGAATTCATTAATTTTTCTTATTTTATATTTATATCATGCATGCGACCTCATTTCGTCCATACTCTTTATTTCGAACCTTTGGTATCCGTGTATTTCTTTTTTAAGCTTTATATTTCATGTCCATCGACATAAAGCTATCTATTATCTATCCTTTTTGCTCATATTAATTTTAAAAGTCTCATCCTTGTCACTCTATTTCTTTTTTCTTAATGAGCGATTTTCTGAAAAGCTATTTAAAAAAAAAAAGCTTCCAATTGCTTCACTAGATGGCGTTGAATAAGTATGTACATGTCTATGGTATATTTTGGTATGAAACATATTTAAATTAATTACTTTTTAAAAACCCAAAGGAAACTAATAATATATTAAATAAGTACTACTGTGAGGAACGGAAACGAAATAGGTAAATTTAAAGATTTAGGTAAATAAATAACATCTGTCTGACGTTCCGTTTTACGTAAAAAAGTCGCGTCAAAGTAAAATTTAAACTTTCCGTTCCTTCTAACTGCATAGGTGGGACAGCGCCATCTAGTGGCTGAGCTTTCAGAAAATCGCCCATTATTTCAAAAGTTAGTGTAAGAAATTAAAAAAGCACTTTGCCTCACGCTCGCAGCAAAAATCGATTTTGTTGCGAGTTTTTAGGCGCCAAAAGCGCCCTTTTCGAGCTGGAGTGGTGAAAAAAATAATTATATTGTTTCCTGCTTAGGACTTCACGAGAGCATCAAAGGTTTAATAGTACATTACAGCCGAGGACAGGTAAGTAAGAAATTACATTGTCGAGGATGGTTTGAAGCACGAGCCGCAGGCGAGGGCTTTAATCATTCGAGGCAAGGTAATTTGCTTACCGTACAAGGCTTGTATAGTGCTTTTCTCAAGAGATGCGAGGAAATACAAAAAAACTGTTTAACTAAATAATATTTATTAAAATTTATATCACACATGTTCGGGCAATTATTAAATGTAAATGTTATTGTTTTCCCGGGCACACTTATGTATAAATCGCCCAAAATAATATTATTTTAATGATGTAGGTATCATTGAAATACGCCAACAACACAGATTCCGAAAACGTATGCGCCTTTTTTCACTTTTCCAAATCAGATCGTAGGTTTTCGTACCTATATCTTTCTTTTGATTTTGCTGGCAGTAAGTTTTCTGTTATTCATTTTGCTTCTGCTCTCAAATTTGGTGGAGTAGGTACATACAATGTCTGTATATGTTTCATTGGCAGAACTCATTTTGATAATTTATTACACAATATAAATAAACTGTATTGATATCAAATCAACCGCTGAAAATCATTCCCGCCGTTTTTTTAATATTGGTTTGTGAGTCCAAGTGGAACGGTCATTCATACAGCCTATTGATACTTACTACTTGCTACTAAAATGCGCAACTTCAATACCCGCTTCTGGGTGGTAGATGGCGCTGTAAATATTTCCCATACAAAATTACTCGTAAAGGATATTTTGTCTATGATAAATCTCATTTTGTTTTTTCGATTGATGTTCGTGCTAAGGGTACATAGCGCTTGTAGTACAATACGAAGTAATATAATCTGTGCGCACCGTATTTAAAAAAAAGTTAACCTAATTATGATATAATAATTACTTATATAATAATAATAATAATGTGGCTGTATGGTGCAAATGTCCCTTTGCTTTTTCTGTTTTTATACACAGGAATAACGAAAGAAAAAATAAAGAAAAACATTTGGTAAGAATATCTTTGGGTAGTACCTTTTCCGAGGTAAACATTCTAAATTTGAAAATCACTGCAGTAATGAATTTCAGTACTTACTTACTGCACTGATTTTAGTGCAGTAAGTAAGTACTGAAATTCATTACTGCAGTGATTTTCAAATTTAGAATGTTTACCTCGGAAAAGTGCCACGTACTGCATTCTTTTCTCAAATATAATATTAACATTTCAGAGCATAAGTGTGAAAAGAAATTTTTCATATTACTGCAGTGATTTTCTATGGTACTACCAACTTTTTTTCTTTATTTTTTCTTTAGTTATTCCTGTGTAAAAAAACAGAAAAAGCAAAGGGACATTTGCACCATACAGCCACATTATTATTATATCATAATTAGGTTAACTTTTTTTAAAATACGGTGCGCACAGAGTATATTACTTCGTATTGTACCACAAGCGCTATGTACCCTTAGCACGTTCTGTGCTTAGCACCATGAAGCTCGACTTAATACTGAGGTAACTGGACTGTACTCAGTACGAACAATTTTTTGTGACCACAAATTACACAGTGGCTGTCTTCCGTCTCACCTACACTTTAAAAAAATACGTATGGTCATATGAGACTTTTGAATACTCAAAGTATGAGACAACTGACAGCCACTACATACTAAATGTCAAATTTGCTGGTGTTCACTTTTTTATTCAGGGTGAGAACTCCAGTTACCTCAGTATTAAGTCGAGCTTCATGCTTAGCACGAACATCAATCGAAAAAACAAAATGAGATTTATCATAGACAAAATATCCTTTACGAGTAATTTTGTATGGGAAACATATACAGCGCCATCTACCGCCCAGAAGCGGGTATTGAAGTTGCGCATTTTAGTAGCAAGTAGTAAGTATCACTAGGCTGTATGACCGTTCGACATGGCCTCGCAAACCAATATTAAAAAAACGGCGGGAATGATTTTCAGCGGTTGATTAGATATCAATACAGTTTATATTGTGTAATACTAATAAATTATCAAAATGAGTTCTGCCAATGAAACATATACAGACATTGTATGTACCTACTCGACCAGATTTGAGAGCAGAAGCAAAATTAATAACAGAAAACTTACTGCCAGCAAAATCAAAAGAAAGATATATGAAAACCTACGATCTGATTTGGAAAAGTGAAAAAAAGGCGCATACGTTTTCGGAATATGTGTTGTTGGCGTATTTTAATGATAAGTAGGGCAGGCGTACCGGTTTTGGCCACTGTACCGGTTTTGGTCACTTTTCACTTTAAAGTTATATAAATAGGAATTAAAAAACTATTGCTTATATTTATTAATGGCGAATAAAAGATTGGACTTTTAGTTAATAATTACAGCACTTAGCTTTTTTTATGTAGTACGATATTTTAGAAATAAACACCATGTTATGTTTCAAAGTTAACATTTTGTAAAATTCTTAAGCAAAATGTTAAGGGTAAAGGTTTTGAAAAATCATTTTTTTCTACAATAAAATTATTTTAAGTTTATTTAATATTTTATATCACATTAGAATATGTTTCTTCCAGATGGATAAAGTGTTGTTTTCTAACTGTTGTCACAAAAACTTGGACAACAATAAGTGGCCAAAAGTGGGGCTGGAAATTTTAGCATTGTGCCACCTTTGGCCACTTTGCCTTTAGTAGGAAGTTCCCAGTTTTTCATAATGTTATTTTATTTTAAAAGACTCACAACTCACTTTTAAATTATGTTTAGGTTGTCCGCTGTCGCGGTAGCGGACCGGAGCGAGTCAGCAATGCAGAGCGGATTGTTTCTGCTTCGGAATCAATAGTATTGGTTAAGGCCACTTTTAACTTAAAAAGTTATAAGTATAAATCTCCGTGCTTTATAGTGAAACGGTAGAGGAAGTGAAGCGAGCAACTCGAGTGGAGAAGCGGTTTTAGGCAGCCGTGCTTGCTTGCCCCGCTTGGCTCTCTCTCTCTCCGCTTCTCTGCTCGGTTTCCTCACTCCGCTCCTTTTTCATTCTTCTGTTTCTAGTGTTTCATAAAACCCTTGTTTTGCTACCTCGCTCCGCTCGGCTACCTCACTCCTTTTAACTCCGTAAGGCTGCCTGCCCGCTGAAGTAGAGGGAATCGGAGTGGAGTTGCGATTCCATACTTTTGAAAGTAGAACCTAACTCCACCTTGAAGTCAAATGTATGAAAACACAGCTCCGCTTCGCTTTATTATATGGAAAGTTACAAAATTTTGTATGTATACCTACTAGGTACACACGGCGGCATATCAGACTATACATGTTAACCTTGAGAACGCCTTTATGCCCTACGTAATAAAAGCTGTTATCGCATTTCAACTTGATGTGCTGTCGAGTGTACTTCGGAATGAGTGTATAAGAATAACGTTTAAGTTCGTAGCGGACTCCTTGGAACTTCAAGTGTCTCTTAAACTTAAGCAACACTTGAACTTGACGTCGATCGAATCGACGTGTTTCTGATATCAAAGATAGAAAAAACCTTGTGGTTGAGTGCCCCTTAAAGCTGAGTATCCCTTGAAATTAAGTAACACTCAACTGAACGTGACATCGACGTGTTTCTGATATCAAAGATAGAAGACCCTATCATGTTTAAGTGTCACTTAAATTTAAGTGCCCCTTAAAGTTAAGTGATGATTCATCATCATGTCAGTCGAACGACGCCCACTGCTGGGCGTTTTTCATATTAACGTGAAATCGGCGTGTTTTGATGCCAAAGATAGAAACCACCATAGTAGTTAAGTGTCCTTTAAAGTTAAGTGCCCCTTAAAGTTAAGTGACACTCATATCAACATGAAATCGGCGTGTTTTGATGTCAAACATAGAAACAACCATAGTAGTTAAGTGGCCCTTAAAGTTAAGTGACACTCATATTAACGTGAAATCGGCGTGTTTTGATGCCAAAGATAGAAACCACCATAGTAGTTAAGTGTACTTTAAAGTTAAGTCAAGTGCCCCTTAAAGTTAAGTGACACTCATATTAACGTGAAATCGCCGTGTTTTGATGCCAAGGATAGAAACTACCATAGTAGTTATGTATCCTTTAAAATGAAGTGCCCCTTAAAGTTAAGTGACATTCATATTAACGTAAAATCAGCGTGTTTTGATGTCAAACATAGAGACCACCATAGTAGTTAAGTGGCCCTTAAAGTTAAATGACATATTAACGTGAAATTGGTGCGTTTTGATGCCGAAAACAGAAACCACCATAGTAGTTAAGTGTCCTTTAAAGTTAAGTGCCCCTTAAAGTAAGATATTCTTATCTTGACTGACGTGTTTCTGATGTCAAAAAAGGTGGAAGACGCCGTCATGGATAAGTGCCCCTCAACTGATCCCTCATTGACTGATAAATAAATAAACATTTTTCTAACAATCACACCAATATAGCACATAGTAAATTTCTTAAGAAACTGTGTTTACGTGAACTTGATAACGGATAAATACTTTTTGTTTGTAAATACATATTTAAAATACACAGAAAACACCCAGACCAAGACAAATATACATGTTCATGCACACAAATATTTGTCTTGTTCGGGATTCGAACCCGAGACCTCTGGCGCAGAAGGCAGGTAGTTTACCCCTGCGCCAAATCGGTCGTCGTAGATTGATTTGATAGGTTGACTTTAGAGGTGACGACTACAGTCATAATGTTTAAATGTCCCTTAAAGTTATATGTCCCTTAAAGTTAAGTGACACTTATCTTATCCAAACATGACATCGACGTGTTTCTGATATCAAAGGTGGAGGCACTATTGTTTTATTGCCCCATCTACCTAAATTTGCGGATGGAGGCTAGTGCCTACACTAGCCTATATCCGCTAATTTTCTTCTTATCAAGTAATAAAGGTATACTTATAAAGTAGTGGTAGAAGCTAGCTGGGATTAAATTACTGTTTCATGTAGTGTTTTAGTCCAGAACTCGGATAAGATAGCAATTAGGCTTAAACTCAAGTCATAAATATGGTAATTTTATCAAAGTGGCCAAAACCAATGCAAACTGGGTGACCAAAACTAGTGCAAAATGGCCAAAACCGGTGTATTTGGCCCCCTCCGAACATTTCGTTTTATGTAAAAAAAACTATAATTTTTTTTAAACTTTGAAAGTGTAACCTTCAAGTTCGATAAATTCTCTATAATTTTAGATATAATTTTTCTCTTACATACTTAAGATCATTAAGCACTAAGCGTTTAAAAGTGAAAAAATCCTTAAAGTGGCCAAAACCGGTACGCCTGCCCTACATCATTAAAATAATATTATTATGGGCGATTTTTACATAAGTGTGCCCGGGAAAACAATAACATTTACATTTAATAATTGCCCGAACATGTCTGATATAAATTTTAATAAATATTATTTAGTTAAAGAGTTTTTTTATTTCCTCGCATTTCTTGAGAAAAGCACTATACAAGCCTTGTACGGTAAGCAAATTACCTTGCCTCGAATGATTAAAGCCCTCGCCTGCGGCTCGTGCTTCAAACCATCCTCGACAATGTAATTTCTTACTTACCTGTCCTTGGCTGTAATGTACTATAAACAATTTTATAAAATACCTACTAACGAAAGAGTATTTTTTTTATACACAACGGGGTAGCACTTAGCCTTCATCGCACCTGATTTTAGGTGAAGATAAGGCTGAAGGTGGAAGCGCACTACTCCCGGAATCCTCAACTACTTGCCGGAACAACAATGCTGGAAATATTGTTGATATGGCGTCAGACTTTGATAAGATGGTGGTAGCTAACCAGGCGGACTTAGAACAAGTCCTACCACCAACCAAGAGTAGTACGAATAAGCCCCTTAAAAAATATAAAAAAATTATCTGCCAGCCCACCAGTAAACTTAGTGGTGGTTAAGCCCCTGGTCAAGGGCTACGCTTCGCACCAGATGTCAAAGCAAGCTTCATATTATGTAATATTGTGATTGTGAAGCGAGATGGCGCTAAAAAATTTTGAGTCTAGCTGTAAGATGTGGCGAAAAGGACGTGTAAAGGTCCGTATTTTTTATATTAACTACAAATAAATAATTGTTGCAGATTTCCCAAAGGACTGCCCCGCACGGGCCACGTACCAGGTGGGGCGGCTGCCCCTGGGCGCGGCGGTGGAGATCGAGGCGATCGCGCTCAGCGGCGACCTCGTCGTGGCCGAGGCAGGGCCATGCCCATGTGCGCGCACCTAACTCATTTGTATGCAAGGTTACACCCGACTTCGACATCGCATTTAATAGTTTCACGAAAAATATCCTGCATCTGCACATAATGTGAAGCAAAGTCGCTTTCTGCCTGTCTGGTCTGGTACACTTAGATCTTTCGAACTACCTACGCCACGGATTTTAAAGCGGTTCTCATCAATAGACAGACTGATTCAAGAGAAAAGTTTATATAAAGAAATAAATACTTATAAGATTTTAAACTTTCATGGTCAATTTCACTATAACTATTGTAAAAAACGGGATATTTACCATGTTTAGATTTATTTATGAGTCCCCGATATTTCGGCGCAGTTGCACGCGCCATGATCACGGAGTAACTGTTACTTACGGAGTTACTCCGTGATCATGGCGCGTGCAACTGCGCCGAAATATCGGGGACTCATAAATAAATCTAAACATGGTAAATATCCCGTTTTTTACAATAGTTATAAATAAATACTTGTTTACCTACATGCAAAAAATATTGTGGAAGGAAAGCCGAGAATTTCAAAGAATCCTAATCTCCTCCACTTGACATCAAATAACTTTCCACTTACGTTACGTAAAAATCAAATCTGTGATATTTATTTTAACTGCATGTTGTTTCGATGTCATACAATATTAATAATATCTAATACTAGCATGCACTCCACCCGCGACTTCGTCCGCGTAGAATTTAAAATGTTTACAAACGTTTCATAAAAATCTGACCTCTTTTTACCTTAGGGGGGAAGGGGGATTTCCAAAAATCATCTCTTGGTGCTACCATACACTCCCAAAATAAACATACATACCAAATTTCAGTTTCTTGCGCCCAGCAGTTGCGGCCAGCTGTGCGTTGTCTGTCAGTTAGTAACGGAAGAGTTTTACACACCGTGAAATTTTACTAAAATTTTACGGTTTAGATAGATTCTAAATGAGACATTTTACGGTCACTGTAAGATTGTTTGCTTTTTAAGCAATATGCAATGACGCGCGTCAACAGCAAGTTGAACAGATTCTGTTGAACGTGGGCTTAAGGCGCTGATTTCCGAAAATAGGGTGTTTAAAATTATGGATTACTCGCAAACTACTCAAAATCAGTTGTACTCAAAATTTTGAAAAAATATATGTTTTAACAGTTATTTATCTAGTGCTTCCGGCCGTATTTTTTTGAATAGTGATATTTTACTGTATCAAATAAAATCCCTAACACCCGTCTAATTATAATCTAAATATCCTATTACTTGCAGTATACTTGGTTTAAGTTAATGAAAAACATTATGAAAATAATTGTCTTTGAATAGCCGAAGGATTCCGGCCGACATACTTAAATTTATTTTTTTTATTATTTAATTTTTAATTGAATTTTAAGTGATTTTCGATTCGCGGGGCGCTCGCGAGTTCACAGTTCACTGCCGGCTGCCGCTGAGTCTGCGCAAAGTGTATCAAGCGCGGCCGAGCAAGTGTTAGCGTGCCTATTTCGGTCGGGAATCCTCGCCTTAAGGCCATGATTAAATCCACGACAAAGATAGAAAGATTAAACCCGAAATCTCGTCGAAACTACAATTAAGTATTAAAGGCTTATGTAGACGGGTAGAGTAAATGGTAGAGTAGAGCAGCGGTAGCAAGCTACTCAGCTTGCCCGCGGTGCTAGCTACTCTTCTCTACCAAATTTCTGTAGGTACAACTACTCTACTCAAGTCTACTACCAATGATGTCCACATTAGTATAGTTACTCTACCACTCTACTTTACCGTTTACTCTACCCGTGTACAGCAGCCTTTAGTGATCAAAACACAAAGCCACTGCTATACCTAGGTAGTATTTGTCTGTATAGTCGTTTGAGATTTTTTCATTTATCCTTTATTTTTTCATTTTTGTTCTGTAGGCGATTCAGGTGCTTCCAAGATCTTCGATGGCGCAACGTTAGACATGTCAAAACTATGAATCAAGAATGACGTAAGCAAGTTTACCTGTCGCGCAAAACATCAACAAGTATAACAAATGTAACTAGGTATTTGTTGTTCGCATATTCAATTTAAATTCAAACATACGTACACTAAGCTGCGCTCACAATTCATATAACTCGAGCAATTCTTTATGATATTTTAGTAACGGAGGTTACAGTAATTTAAATAAAAATGTGAACATGGTAAATTTATTCATACACGGTAAAACGGATAGCGAAGAAACGGAAAATGTAACTATGTTGTATTGTTTATGTCTTTGTTTCCGAATTATTTTTATTTGCCACGAAAACTGTGCTTAAATTTTGTTGTTATATTAAAATTTTACCATAAAAATGTTTTATTTAATGCTAGTATTTTGTTCATCATTAACCTATTTTATGAAGTTACCGTAATAAACCCCTTTACAGGAAAAACGGGCACTTGCTTAATCATACAAAAATGCTCACTTCATGGTCGTTTAAATAAAAGTGTCAATATATTTCTACAATAATTAATGTGTATGTCAAATGCGAGATAGGCTAAGTGAGACTCAAGGTTCATTGAGTTTTAGTTCAAAAGCGAGATTGACAACATTTCTTACTTAATTCGACTAAGGGCGCTAATTAAATAAAACTATTGTAAAAGAAATTCAACTTATATTGTGGTTCCTGTTAGTGAGATAACTTTGGAACCAGAGCAGCGTGCTATCGTCAAACCCGCCATTTTTACACCTTCAGGGGGGGGGGGGAGCTCCAAGTTACAATCTATCTTCTTGCCAAAGATTTCGTGATGAGTGAGTGAGTGATTAGATGAGCCTCTAAAAACTTATTCAACACATGCACCGCAATCACCACCTATTTTACGAAAATTTGATTCATTAGGGTCGATTATAAATGTGAAAATGTTTTTGTTTGTTTGTCCGTCTTTCACGTCAAAGCGGAACAACGGATCCACGTGATTTTTGGTATGGTTATAGTTATAAGCTATAGAGTGATAAAGGCTACTTTTTATCTCGGAAAAACATCTCATTTTTTCGGGATAAAGTCGTGTAGTACACGCGGGCGAAGCCGCGGGCGTAAGGCTAGTTATATTCTAATGTAAATGAGAGTAAAAACCAATGTAAAAAATTGTCCAATAGCGAATAGTCGTATCGTGGAATGGGCAATGTGAGATATAGTCCAATAGCGACATATTCGTATTGCGAAATGGGCAATGTGAGATATAGTCCAATAGCGACATAGTCGTATCGCGAAATGGACAATGTGAGATAAAGACCAAACGCTTATTTGAAATGACATATAGGCATAACGCGACTTAGGCACACTGCTTTTTAGGCATACAGAGAGCAAATGGAATTGAAAACCTTCTCCTTTTTTGAAGTCGGTTAAAAATAATGAAGTTTAGGCAAAACGCGATTTAGACTAATTACGTTTTAGGCATACAGAGGCGTTTATTGCGTGGTACTACCAGTATTACTATCAGAGGGCATACAGAGAACAAAGGTAAACAATCCTTTAAGTCAAAACTTTAAAAAACTATATAATTAAAAATTCAACCGAAATGATAAAATAAATTATATTTAAAAAACCTTTTATTTAAAATCAAGCTTTTATTCGAATGTCCTAAAAAGAATAAAATAAACTTTGTATCAAGTCAAATCCCACAAATTTATTACATTAAACAATTTATATCTTTTAAAATCTTGTCGCTTTATTTAATTTCATATGTCAAATATAAGTTAAAGCATTTGTGTTTAGTGCAAGCCCAGTAACAATAAAATCTCGCGAGAACAATAGAATCTCGTAACGTCAAGTTACACTATTTATACAGTATTTTTTGACATATAAATCACATTGATACAAACTGTATTTCTTGAGGTGACTGCTAACTTGACGTTAAGTTAGCAGCCTCACTAAGATACTCAAATATCTTTTGAATCAAAGTATCACTATTTATTTAATATACATCACTATTTAACACTATTTATACAGTATTTTTGACATAATCAAAACCATCTAATTCTGTTGTGAGGCTGCTAACTTGACGCACATCCAAGGAGCACTGGAATGTAACACACCTACATTCTTATGAAAACATAAGAAACTATAATAATTAAATAATACTCAATAATTGGCAGTATGGCTAAATGTCTTGGCCTGTCCTACAAAAGGGCGAATATTTTTACTACTACTACTACTGACCGCGAAAATGTCAGAATTTGTTAAATGTTTTTGTACTAAATTGACTAGTTTTCTCGCACTCGAAGTGAAAAGTACAGTTTGCACCTCGAGACTAAACGCCAACTTAATATACCCTCGGTTTCATTGACTCCCTCGCACGCTCGGGAGCCAAACCACCTCTGGTATATAATGGCTTCGTTTAGTCCCTCGTTATAAAATATTCTATTGATAACCTTAAATTTATGTAAATAGTATATTATAGCATACTTTTCAAACAGACTGTTTTTTTTGTCTCCATAGCAATTATGTGACATGGACTCATGTTCTTTCTCAAATAACCAATTCAAATCGGCTGTCGGGTTGGGACGTGTGTTCTATTACTAATTGAATTTAGAGAGTGCGCCAGATAAGTCTGCGCGGGGTCAAAATCGAATACTAATATTTTCCATAAGCTTAGAACAAAATAATGTACTGTAACTAGCGCCATAAACGCCCCAGTCGCAGAGTTATCTGACACGCACTTGTTACTTTAGGGAATAAGTCAAGTTATATTATTGTCATTTTTGAGAGAATTGCCATATGATGATATTTTATTAGTTATCAAATACAAACTTTGATATTATCGACAGATTTTTACAGCATTTGGCTGTGATAAAATCAATAAGTTGTTAAATGTATATCCGCTTAACTAAACGTTCCTTCTTAAAAACAGGAAGTAGAATTAAACTGATAGACTGTTACTAATTATAGTTATTTATGAAGAATTTATCTTATCATTATTGTTTGTTATTAATAAAATAATATTATAGCTATTTTCGAGTGGTTTTCAAATCATTTGGCTATGATAAATATTTAAAGGTTGATAAATGTTAAGAATATTTAGGTCGGACTGTAACATTACTTGTTTCCAAACAAGATGAGAATTTAAAACTGATATTTCTTACAATTTACGATGTGTTTCTTGATAATAGATAGTGGTGAATCATTCTCATAAGTTTCAAAAGGTTTTGAAAAATGGTTTAATAAAAGTATCATCCTTGTTAATGTTTTTAAGGAATTGTCAATAAAGATATAAAAGCTAGCTTGGCGGTAAAACGAACAGTCTTGTGGTTCGAGTCGTCAGCGCTGTTAAGTTAAGTATTACCCCCCTGTAATTTTATATTCCTTTTTTTACTGTTTTTCTTTGCTATCCAATGTTATTGTCTGGTAGATGTTGCTGAAGTATTCTTTTGTTAAAGGGATATTCGTTAACTTGTTTATTACTTGATAATATAAAATTAATGTTGTCCTTAGTGATTTTAAATAAATGATGTGAGTACGGAAATAATATGAAGTAACAGTTTATAGCAAATGCTTGATGTTATTCGTAAATGTTGTTTAATCTTTATCAGGAAAAGTAATGTGGTTGTAAATGTTAATTTACGATAAAATGTGTTGTTTGTCCAAAAACGACATAATTATTTTGTAAATGTCGTTGTTTCTGATAACGCTGGTGAGTTTTTTTCGCCCGTTTTTCTTATCAGCTAAAAGATGTCCTTAACGGGTGGTAGGTAAAAAATTGAGGACGAATCAAAATAATAAAATGCTTTTAAATCTTTATTTGTGTTTTACTTGATTCTGGTCTTATTGAAATATAAGCTTTATGGTTTTATTCCTGGTTAATTGAACAGTTTACTGCTTTTATCAGAATAGTCATATTTCCATACTTTCTCCTTAAAATCTAACATCAGAAGTGCTAACTAAGCCCACGACCAATTCATAATATATTTTTTTATGTTCTATGGATGGATGCTGCTGATCTGGCTAATATACTACGCTTCGAACTACGGGACATCCATCGTGACAAGGTGGCGCTGCAATGCTGCCACCTCAAATTACGGGTCATCCGTCGTATCAAGGTGACGATTTCGTTCTTCTGTCCAACCCGGTGACTGGACTGGTTCCTGGTGCAAGATTATCGAAACTTGGCCAAGGAAGTTGGAGCCGCATTTCGTCGGTCAGTAAAGCCAGTAAAGCCCTTTTGGATCTGCATTTATTTAAAACTTCGGTACGTAATTGGTAATTGAGGGTATCATTAGAAAAAAGTGTCATTCTTTGATTAACTACTTAGCCTACTTAGCCTTAGTACTTTAGACATATAAATACTATGAAAGATTTCCATTGTGAATGTCTAGAAAAGATTTAACTGTTATTAAGTGACAGTAAGATTTTATTATGACAAACTTGGCCGATAAAATAGTATGTGGTGTACCTATTAAAAATTGAATATTATTAATATGTTTGCGTTTCTCACTTATGAGATACATAGTATGTTCCGCTTTTGTGGGACTGTGCGTTAAAGGTTTTTTAAATTTATTGTTTCTTCGGGGGCATCCATAAACATTCTTACAATTGTGGCGGTAATTGCAATTTTATGTACGTGGATGGTGCGAGACCATGGAGGAGGTAGTTTAATATAAATAAATGTTTTGGTACGCCCGTTGTTGACAGTTTAGTAATTCGTCAGAGTAATTGAAACTATGGATACATTCTCCTGTCTCTGGGTCAGTGTATTTGTGGACTTTTTATGCGATAGTTTTTGTGATATTGTGTACCTATATTTGGAACTGCGATATCTATTAACTATGTGTTTTTGTTTGGATTATCCTATAAAATAATGGTCTATTGTAATTTGAATGATACTTACATATTATGTAGGTACGTACATGTATGTAATGACACCTCGCCTCAGCCATAGTAAAGTTTAAGTGTGTTGTTGTGTGTGATTGTTTTGATACTCAATCACGGTGAAACGGCTGAACAAATATGGATAAAATTGGACAGAGATATAAATTTTTACTCGCTTTAGATACAGAAAAGCTTAAGTTCGTTTAAGAAATAAAATTATCTTTGCAGTGCCTAGGTTGTATTCAGTTTTATAATCATCAATCTGTCGCTTAAATCGTTAAATAGCTAACTGAGATTTTGTTTTCTCATTCTGTGTTATAAATGTCATAATCATAATTCTTTCTTCAATAAGCTGTTTTTCAGAATCGATATTCTTTAATTACATAATGTATCAATATCTTAAGCTACAAATTAAAGACTTCTAGTGTGGTCAATGAAGCTAGTTGACCCCCACAGTAATTCCTCAGTCAGAAAAAACTTTACATCATGATAAAGTATCAATAAATTAGAAGTATGGTATAAATGTCCAAAAAATTGTAATATTAGAAGATTAGGTATTTTTTAATGAAAGTCTTATTTCATTGATATCTTTTTTAAGAAAAATGCTCCGTCTAAACTTTCTTAACCGGACATATTCATGTAACGTATAAAAACAATAATATGAAATATCCAAAAAAATATCCCAGCAGAAACACCAAATTTTAATAAAACAAAATGGGGTGACTTGGACTGAAAATGTCTCTGTCGAACTTTTTAACGGAATTATACCATTTTGCCAAGCATACTTATGTTTGAAAAAAGTTTTGGATTTTCATCAAGTATCACATTCTAGTATAAATAATTCATTTGGTAAAATAAATTTGGACTGAGAAATTACTCGGTTCAATATATAAACAGACTAGCTGACCCGGCAAACGTTGTTTTGCCATATTAATTATAGTGGACCCGGTAAACTTCGTATCACCAACATCTATTAAAGATAGACAAATGAAAATAAATGATCGCGAAGAAGTTTTATACACTGCCTGCAACAAATGTCACTTATTAAAAAGTAGGTAATCCAAAGCGGCTAAAACGTCAGTGATTACAATACTCTTTGACATACCTCTTTGGAAGCGGCTATGGAAGAAATGACAGTTTTGTATAGTACGACAGTTTATCGATTTTCTATACAAAATAATCATTTTTATTTTATAATTTTCCGGAATAAAAAGTAGCCTATATTACTCTCCAGCTCCCAAACTATCCCCATACCAAAAATCGAGTCGATCCGTTGCTCCGTTTTGACGTGAAAGACGGACAAACAAACAAACAAACAAACAAACAAACAAACAAACAAACACACTTTCACATTTATAATATTAGTATGGAAGTATGGATTTCTATATTTATGTATAAATACCTAACTTCCGTGTGAGTTTTTGTTTGGATAATCATTTAAAAGTTTATGGCTCATGCTATTTTATAACTCAGCAAAGTTTCATCGACTGGGGAGTTGGTGTATGGGTCTCCATACAAAGAATCTGTTCATTGCCTACACTATTCTAGTATTTCAAACCACGTATTAACGAAAATTATTAGTACCTACAAAACCATGTGTATTGATTAGATTTTGCTAAAATCGAGTATCAAGAATTTATTTTTCATGATATTTATTGGATAAATGTATGGATTATATTTTATACAACTGGAGCTAAATTACAAATTGGTAGCACAAGCTAAGGAATATATTGCAATTCTAAAAAAAAAAAAAACTGGCTAGGTACTGGCTACCTACATTCCTAACATTTTGACTATAATCAAGAAGATTTTGGAAAACTTGTACAGATTTATCTCTTCGAATAAGAGTGTTGGTATACTTCTATATAACTTACTTACTTTTAAAATTTCGATTTTCTAAGTTTCTTTTGAGAAAATGATAAGTAGTCAATATGTGTTACTAGGAGTAAACACCATTTTGATTAATTAATCAAAAGACGTTATCTACTCGGACTCCTCGTCCGAATGTTATCCATATTTAAGGTTAAAAAAAACAGTAGTTCAATTAGATTATGTTGCAATGGTTCTTTCAAGTTAGGTACCTAGTAGTCACCAAAACTATTTTCAGTCTTGTCTTGACCCTTGATTGGCAAATCGAGTGAGGCGAGATAAAATTTTTTTACCACTACAATTTGAGAACAGTCTAATGTTAGTCATAATCATAAATACTAAGGTCTTTTTATGATAAAAACAGACACATGGGAAAGTAATAGGTATAATATATTAGGTTCACAAATCCGGAAAATTTATTTTTCCTACACTTTTTATTTATCTAAGTAATGGCAAATTAGTTCAGTTTTATGAGTTTGAACCGTAGATGATAACGCACATTTCTTTAAGATGCTAAACATCACTTTATTTTAATGGACATTAAAATAAGAATTATTTAGAATCGGATACATTTACTACCTTTTATATATTGAAATCCCTTACCGTTTTAACGACACAGAAAGTAATTTCAGTTAATGATTAAGATATTTTTTTCGTTTGGTACTTCCTTGCTTGTCATTAGAGGAAAATTCACATTATTCATTTCAAATAAAATCGGTTTTTTATATTTACAGAAATATTGGTCATATATAAGATTACTTACCTCAAATACGTATCAAAATATGTAGGAATCTTATAGTCGAATAGTGATAATTATGTAGTTCCAGTGTCAAATGTAAGATGTACAGCAATATCAGTATGGCCAAGCGGATTGTGAAAATATTGAAATTGGTAAACATAACCATACAAAAGTTTACTTCTTTTTTTTTCTCTCATACTAGAATTCGAATAATTTCTCAGAAATTGATAGATTTAATTCAAAACGTTGATTTACAGGCAGACGGGAACTACGAATATATCAAGTTGTACAATTGTATTATTAAGAAAGTCTCGATAAAGTTAGAAGTAAATAGAATTCAGGTAAAATACCTAATTAAAAAAAAAATGTTGCTTACCGCTGAAAGATTAGGACGAAATTTTGCATACTTACAGAATACCAAAGAGTTATAGAATATAGGGTTTTTATCTCGATATTGGAACCACTTGAGTAATTAATCGTAAGCGCAGTGTAGTTTGACAGTAAACGTTTTATGGTGTTGCTAGCCAAGATCGTTTGTTTAATTGTTATGGAAAATTAAAACTAAAATCTTGTATCAAACTACGGTTTTTATTTCAAACGACCGTTTACCTAAGGGGAGTTTTTGAAAGCACTGCCGCCAAACATATTTGAGTCACACTCACATGTAAGAAGAGGAAACGACTATGTATTTAATATTTGTTACTTGACATTTATTTGATCGTAATTTTAAAAATGATGCAGGTGGGCCATTTGTCTAATTTGAGACACTTGACCATGACCACTGTCACGATGATTTTATTGATAAAGTGATTATTAAGTTGACTACCCAGGTATGGCAGTTGACTTGTTGAGTATATGTGGTTATTGAGACAATTGCCCAGGGGTGGCAGTAGGTATGTTGACTAAGATTGTATTTGAGTTGTTGTTTTTGAGCGATGTTGAAATAAAATGAGATGAGAAAAAAATAGAGATGAAATGATGATAAGATAATACGCTGTTGGCCATGAGCGGTCGCTTACCTGGCTTCACGAGCAGCGGGTGATGGGGTTTGACGCCAACGAAGCTCTTGACCAGTGTAGTGAAAATCTTATTTATGTATTTATTACAACCAAATATCGCAGTTATCACAGAAAATACATCAACTATTATATGTGTGTATATTTTATTTATTTATTACCTAACACTTTATTATTACACCACAATAACATAAAACATCACATACTTAAAAAATAAACTTAAAAACTAGTGTTACAAAGGCTGTCTTATCGCTCAGAACGATCTCTTCCTGACATCCTACTGTATGGGGGATTGACAGGAAAAAAGCGGGGTGTAAAGAGGAATGATCGATACGAAGATAATAAACATAAGTCATACAAAACATACAAGACATATACAATACATACTTACTTACCTAAAATACATAAATTATACATACACAATATAAAATGATATTATTGGATTACAAAAAAAAAAACAAATACATTATACTTACAAATTACATAAATTGTATGTCTCCTTTGTATATTTTTTTTTTGTCTATCTGTATTATCTGTGTGTACAATAAAGTGTAAATAAATAAATAAATAAATAAAATAAATTATACCTACACAATATAAAATTATATTCTTTAATGAAAAGTATAGTATAGTATACTACGTGTATAACTTTGTATTTTATCACCAAATGTCACAGAAACAGGGCACTATATGATTTTGTTATAGTCTCTATTTGAGGTCTATATCTTGTATACTTACAATGGGAAGCAGTAATTATTTCTTGAAAATATAACATATACAGATTTAGTTTGGTTACTGTTTTATTAGGTACCTATATGTATAGATTACAACCAAATGCAATATATATATATACATATGAAACAGATCACTTATAAAATATCTGGTGTAAAAAGTAAGTTAAAATTAATGGTATTGAGTGGGAACTTCGGGGACGAAGTTCGGTCAGTATGGCCGTGTTACTTTAGGGAATAAGTCAAGTTATATTATTGTCATTTTTGAGAGAATTGCCATATGATGATATTTTATTAGTTATCAAATACAAACTTTGATATTATCGACAGATTTTTACAGCATTTGGCTGTGATAAAATCAATAAGTTGTTAAATGTATATCCGCTTAACTAAACGTTCCTTCTTAAAAACAGGAAGTAGAATTAAACTGATAGACTGTTACTAATTATAGTTATTTATGAAGAATTTATCTTATCATTATTGTTTGTTATTAATAAAATAATATTATAGCTATTTTCGAGTGGTTTTCAAATCATTTGGCTATGATAAATATTTAAAGGTTGATAAATGTTAAGAATATTTAGGTCGGACTGTAACATTACTTGTTTCCAAACAAGATGAGAATTTAAAACTGATATTTCTTACAATTTACGATGTGTTTCTTGATAATAGATAGTGGTGAATCATTCTCATAAGTTTCAAAAGGTTTTGAAAAATGGTTTAATAAAAGTATCATCCTTGTTAATGTTTTTAAGGAATTGTCAATAAAGATATAAAAGCTAGCTTGGCGGTAAAACGAACAGTCTTGTGGTTCGAGTCGTCAGCGCTGTTAAGTTAAGTATTACCCCCCTGTAATTTTATATTCCTTTTTTTACTGTTTTTCTTTGCTATCCAATGTTATTGTCTGGTAGATGTTGCTGAAGTATTCTTTTGTTAAAGGGATATTCGTTAACTTGTTTATTACTTGATAATATAAAATTAATGTTGTCCTTAGTGATTTTAAATAAATGATGTGAGTACGGAAATAATATGAAGTAACAGTTTATAGCAAATGCTTGATGTTATTCGTAAATGTTGTTTAATCTTTATCAGGAAAAGTAATGTGGTTGTAAATGTTAATTTACGATAAAATGTGTTGTTTGTCCAAAAACGACATAATTATTTTGTAAATGTCGTTGTTTCTGATAACGCTGGTGAGTTTTTTTCGCCCGTTTTTCTTATCAGCTAAAAGATGTCCTTAACGGGTGGTAGGTAAAAAATTGAGGACGAATCAAAATAATAAAATGCTTTTAAATCTTTATTTGTGTTTTACTTGATTCTGGTCTTATTGAAATATAAGCTTTATGGTTTTATTCCTGGTTAATTGAACAGTTTACTGCTTTTATCAGAATAGTCATATTTCCATACTTTCTCCTTAAAATCTAACACACTCTATGAAGATTGCGCTCGCTGAATGCTCGCTGATTATAACTTTATGGTACCTACCTACATTGACAAAGTGTCAAGTAACCATCACAACAAAACAAGAATATAGTACTTGAAAATTTGCAAGAATTCTGAATTGATAACTATACTGATTATATATTTAATTGCATTGTCATCGGAACTAAAGGTGAATTCCAAATTTCAGCTCAATCGGACATTGGTAAGTGGGTCAAATTTAGCTCGCAAGATTTGACGAACGGACATACATGCATACATGCATACATACACTGCAAGTTAAATAAAAGCTTGTAAAATGCCTCATGTTGAGATTGACCGTATATTATGTTATTGAGAAGTGCGTTTATAGCAATTTTACAAATGCTCCGTAGCTGTAGCACACTACTACGCTGTAGTGTAGTAAGCTACGAAAATCGTAGTAGCCCATAGACTGAATAGATTAGTTACATAATTTATTAATATTATGCAAGCAAAGATATTGCATCTGATCACTTGAGTCTGTTTTATGCAGGTTGCAGAATAAGAGCTAAGCTAAGTTATAATAGTTAAGCTCAGCTCGCGTAGCTGACGCAGTTTTTCATTATTATGAGCATGAGATATATTAAGAGCTCACCTAAATTATCTTGGCTTGGCTCTGCTCTGCAATACCAACCCGCAGTATAAACTGTATCCGAAAAGTCTACTTATTAAGTACTATCGGACGACATAATTACACAACTTTTTTTCTAGAACAATTTAAGCTCAATTGCTTATATTGTACCTACTTTTTTTTGTAAATTTTCTAATCATATTCAGTCCATTTAGCTCAAAAAGTGTTAATGACTTTATGTTAATAGTTGCTAAATGTTTGTAGCTATTCGTTTTGTGGGTCATGGACCTTCTAAGTGTTCGACTCTGACATCGAGAAGTGCGTGTTTACAGCAATGGGTTTTTGTAGCTAACTACTTACTGGCTACCTATGTTTGTTAGTTGTTAATTGGGTGACATTGATTTCTTCAAAATGTTAACATAACAAATGATGTGTAGGCTACTTACAATAAGACGAGTGTTATCATAATGCAATACGCAGTACTTAATGATATGTTGTTTTTCATATATTTGCAACTAAAAGTCATCATCTCATGATGATAAGCTCGTGATGAAAGGATACTCCTCTCAACGGAGTTGGAGGATAATTCTTTAAATATCGTTGATACGATACGTCAAGATTTATAGTTGTACCAGCCTTCCGCCCGTGGCTTCGCCCGCATGGACTACTCGACACTATCCCGCGGATAGATGTGTTATTTTCCGGGATAAAAAGAAGCCTATATGACACTCTCTAGCTCCCAAACTATCCCAATGCTGAAAATCACGTTGATCCTTTGCTTCGTTTTGACGTAAAGTATGGACAAAAAAACAAATACACTTTCACGTTCATAATATTAAGTATGGAATTTTTCATACATGATGATGGAGCTGATGATGGAAGGTAATACTCCTTTACGCTTAGGAGTAAGAGTATATTTTTTATGTACCACATGCACGAATAGACCTTTAGTTGTATTCTTTGAAGAAATTTAGGTATGCTGATGGTGGAAGGTTAAACTGCATAACAGTTAAAAGTTGGCGAGTGGAGCTAATGTCAGAGTGTTTTAATTTAGAAATGAACAACAGCTGTTTTAGTCGTTGCACTTTGCGCTACTATTGCTCATTGTGCGGTTTCTGTAGATTTCTTACACTAAACATGAAAAATTAACAAATTTTTGAAAATATCGATACTTAATACTACTACTACTACTACTTTCGAGTTTCGAGGGTTCGAGTCCCATCGGAGCTAGTTGTAAAACGGGTCGATTTTTACTAATAAGTACTTCATTTTCAAAATTTTCAATAATAATAATTGCATTGTGGACCTAGGTGTTATTGTTGATCGCAGATTGTAAAGGAAAAAAGCTAAAAATAATTTGAAACAAAAAAAAATATATATACCTATATAGGATATAGGTACTGCTTTCAAAACAAAAACTGCAAACTCTCACTTTCCAAAAACACGTAAAAATGTAAATTAAATTGAATCATTCAATCCAAAGGACGAAAACGCGCGACTTTTTCTAGTCTACCTAATCTTGAAACTTACTGATTTGTTTGAAGTCGGTGTCAAGCAGAAAGTAACAAGAAAAAAACCAATTAAGTTAATTTAATTTTCCGTGTATTTTAAACTTTTTTTTTTTTACTTTTAATGGGTTTGCTCTTGATCCCAATCAAGCCCATGGGCTATGTTACCGTTACTATTTCAATAATTGATTGATTGATAATTTTAACAATGTAATTTAATTTTAAACGTGTTTTTTTAATGATTTGATTTAATGTTTATGCATTTGGGGGCACGGCAGTGCCCCTGCCAAGTCGAGCGCGAAGCAAACACTGCCGTACCATCCTTTACTGGAACCATTTCGCCGTATTTTCAGGCCCCTATTTGAGAACCCCTGGATAAGACCAGAACGCAGAAATTTTCGTCATCCAGTAAGCTATAATTACATACTTAAAATCCAAAATTTCAAGTCTGTAGGTCATTTAGTTAAGTTAAGCGAAAGCAAAGTTTCGCATTTATGACACTCACTCATGATCATCAAAATAGAACTAGTACTTCCCATTCACTCAGAGAGCTGAAATTTGGTACAGAGTTAGGGTTTGATGGCCACTTATAGGGAAAACTATAAAAACTAGGATAATTTCTAGTTACACCAACTGCATAAATAACTTTGTAATCCTATATAAATATATAGGATTACAAAGTTACATTTGCAGTTTCTAGTTACAACCAACTGCATAAATAACTTTGTAATCCTATATAAATATATAGGATTACAAAGTTACATTTGCAGTAAATAAATCAGTATACCTGTATTTATTACTTATGTGTAATACCTAGCAAAAAGATATGAAATCTCACCAAAATGATGATTTTGATGAGATGTTGTTTACACAATATACTTATCTGCCTACCTATTTTACTAAAATCGTGTAAAAACTGAACAGCAAACTGTTGTAAATCTGTTTTGTGTAATAAAATTAAATAAATAAAAATAAATAATACACAGGGTTAAAATAGTAGATTGTATTACAAGGGAGCAAAATAACATATTTACGGCGAGGGCGCTATTTTGAATCCAGAGCGCAGTGAAGGATTCTAGAGTAGAATCCCGAGCACAGCGAGGGATTCTAAAGTAGAATCCTGAACGCAGCGAGGGATTCAATATACGTCGCCCGAGATGAAAATAATTTTGCGGCCGAGTAATACACTCTACTTTTCATTTCGAATATAAGGAAAGTAAATATATTCTGCTTTTCATCCCCCTCTATAAGAAAAGCAATAAAGACAACTAAAACTATCTAGAAAAATAAAAGAAAGGTGGCGGGGGGCTTCGCTTTCTCTGTTTTTCCTATAATTGGAATACAAAAAATAAAGTTTTGAAATAACAAAAAGAAATTTTGAACAAAAATTAAATTTTTGAGTAAAAAAATTTTTTTTGAACAAAAAAGAATATTTTTTATATGTCTATCGGATGCCTCCTTACTATCTCCGGAGTACCATAGGGGGTTGAAAACTTTGTTAGATTTTAGCTACGCTACGAGACGCACCGTTTTTGAGATATTCTCGTTTGGTTCCCCGGAGATAGTTATTCCGCATCCGATGGACAAATATATTTTTTTTGTTTTTTGCTCAAAATTTTTTTGTTTATCAAAACTTTAAAATTTGTATATATTATTGAAAGAACAGAGAAGAGAGGACGGAGGGGCATAGCCCCCCCGCCAAGGGGGCTTGGGGGTGAAGCCACTCGCCACCCAACAAAATGTAACAGACGTTTCAGATTAGATTAGGTTAGAATATATTTTATCAAGGCACGGTAGGTAGATTGGTAGTTGAAAGAAAAGTAGATTACGCACCTCGCTAGAGTGAGTAACTCGTGTTAATTTACATTATCATTCGTGCATTAATAACTACGTCCGTATGGATTGAGGAGCCACGTCATATTTTTAAGGATAGCTATCACCCTTATTTAGTAGCCATGCAGATAATTTTGTAGGTCAAATTCTGAAATTTGTAGTAAAATACATCAAAAGTTATATCACTGCAAAGGTGGCTCCTCAATCCTGATGTTTAGATTGAGGAGCCACCTAGAACTCGTAATGTATTGAATGTAGGTTGCTGAAACTTATGTATCAATTTGTAGCCATCGCGTAGGATATCTACTAGAATTTTGAGCACATTAGTTCTAAAATTCAAGAAACTACAACACTTTTGCTGTGGCTCCTCAATCCATATACAATAGAGTAAATTTCTATGAATATTTGCAGTCAATTCAGATATTCGACATAATGATAATTTAGAAGGAGGTAAATTCTATTGCCTACAATATGAATGAAATACTAAAACATAGTGATTTCCGTAAACAAACGCATATTATTTGGCTCCTCAATCCTGACGTTTAGCAGACCAATAATTTACTATATTTACCTGAGATCACAACGAAATCAAAAGCCAGAGACTCTAACGTTTAGTAGGCATGCATACTAAATGGCTACATACAATTCATTGTTGTATTCGTTTTAATTGCTAAGAAATAAAGCTTTTTGGTGTTGCTCAAGGATACGTTGCGAGGGGTGACCATAGTTATGTGAATGAAACTAGGATAAGTAATTTTTATCAACATTTAATAATTTGTTTTTACAAAATTTCAATCATTTCATTTGCCATAATGATCCTTGGTCATAATATTTGTTAACACTATTTTTATTTGTACTAATAAAGCATGATATAATTATTTAGTAGCAATAACTCTCATTTGCCATAAAATGAGATGCCTTAATAACAAATACTATATTTATAAGTAACTGTAAATATCATTTGACATAATTTATATTTGACATAATAATACATGGAATAGAATAGAATAGAATAGAATGATTTATTTGCGAAATGTAGGTGTTAGTGTTACAATGATGGAATTTGTCAATTTTGTTAGTGTATCACTACATTTCCACCTTAAACGATAAGGTATACAAATATTAAGGTCATAAAAGCGCAATACAGTCATACAATGTCAAACAATTACATTTTCATAAAGAACTTAACCGACTTAAAAATCTAACTAAATGAAATGGAAGTCCAAATAAAGTTAATGTCAAATGTTAAAATATATAAAAGTCAGAATAAAAATCAATTTAAAAGCGAAAAATTATGAAACATGTCAAATTATTTCAGGGTTTTGTCATCAAGAAATTCATCTACTGAGTAATAAGCTTTGTCCACAAGTAATGTCACCAGACTTTTTTTAAATTTTTTTATTGGCAGGCTTTTAACCTCAATGGGTATTTTGTTAAAGATTTTATGAGCCATTCCAAAAAAACTACAACTGACGTGTTTGGTTTTGAATTTCGGTGCACATACTCTACTCCCATTGCGGTGACTCTTCGTTTGATTCTTTTCTGCAAATGTACTAAAGAGGTGGTCGTTACACTTAACGAATACTGCCACTTCGCAGATGTATAACGATGCCAGGGTCAGTATTTTTAATTGTCGGAAATATGGTTTACAACTGTCAATTGACTTAATACCAGTAATCGCTCTCAAACATCTTTTTTGATACTTAAACACTAGACTCTTACCCACGGAATTCCCCCAGAATATAACTCCATAACGCAATGTGGATTCGACGTATCCACGATAGGCAATTAGGACAGTGTCTCTATTTGTCACTCTGGAGAGTCTGTAGAGAGCATAAACTGAGCTATTGATTTTTTTACAAAGATTCTCAGTGTGTACTTTCCAATTATTTTGGTAATCTATGTGTAGGCCCAAGAACTTTGTATCGGTGACGGACTCAATTTCATCCCCATTGCACACTAAAGCCACTTTAGGCATTTCAGTCATTTGTCGAAAATGTACAATTTTGGTCTTTTTGCTGTTTAGACACAGATTGTTTTTAACCAACCAACTATTGATATTTTCCATAACTCTATTAATTTCATTTTCGTATGTTACATTATTATTACATTTAATTATAGCCGTGCTGTCATCGGCAAATAATATAGTAGGATGATCGATAGATTTTGGCAAGTCATTAATGTATAAATTAAAGAGTAGCGGTCCTAGAATGCTACCTTGAGGTACCCCAGTCTCTACATCTCTACATAGAGACATGTATTCTTTAATAGATTTTGTTTTTCTGCAAAGTTGGGTAATAACAGTGTATTGTTTTCTTTGGCTTAGATATGATTTGATCAATTTAAGAGATATACCTCTTATGCCATATGCATAAAGTTTAGCCAATAACAAGTTATGATCGACATGATCGAAGGCACAAGTCATATCCATAAAAATAGCACATATATGTTGTCTTTTGTCAGTAGAATTCTTAATTAAGTCAAGTAAACTATAAATTGCCTTTTCTGTATTTCTATTTTTGCGAAAACCAAACTGTTCCTTTGCAAAAATTGTATACTTTTCACAAAAATTATAGATAGAGTCATGATATATTCTCTCAAATATTTTAGAAAAGACTGGTAGTTGGGCAATAGGTCTAAAGTTTTGAACCTTTGTCTTTTCTCCCTTCTTGTAGACTGGTTTAATAATTGAGGTCTTAAAATCTGTAGGAAATACACCGTGTCTAATACTTAAGTTTATAATGTGTGCCAAAGGTAGAGCAAGGAAATTCGAATTTTCTTTAATTAATTTAGTAGGAATGCCATCAATGCCAACACTGGGTGTGCTTTTTAAAGACTTTATTGTTTTAATAACTGTTTCTGCTGTGACTTCGGACATAAATAATGAATTTGTTATGCGGTCAGGCACTAGATAAGAAAGGGAAGTTTTTTTTATTTTTCTTTGTAGACTCTACAAAATGGTCATTGAATACATTCGCCATTTGAGACGGATTGCAAATTCGGTTTCCCTCTTTACAAATATATCGGATTGTTTCGGGGGGATATTGATTTTTGTTTTTATTAATTACTTGCCATGTAGCCTTCGTTTTGTTAAAAGAGTTTTTTATATAGTGACTGTTCTGTGCTCTCCGAGTCAGGTGAATTATTTTCTTGTCTCATAAATAATAATTGAATATTAAAATTGTTTATTTGCTTAAAAGACGGTATATACAAGTTGGTACAATAAATTGAACCAGGCGGACTAAGAACAAGTCCTACCACCTTTCTACCACCAACCAAACCGAATACAATATGTAGCCCCACTGGGAATCGAACCCGGGACCTCTTGGTCTGAAATCGGTGGTGTGATGTGAATCACTAGACCACAGAGGCGGTCAAATGCCATACATAATACATCAAAATTTCATAAGTTCATTATTAGTTACTTTATTTTTTTAATTTGATCACAAAATATGACAGATCTGGAATTATAACAAAAGGTAAGGTACTTACCTTATTTTACTTTGAGGGTGGGTATCAATATACTCGCAAGAAAATTTGCAAAAACAATACATCGTATTGGAAGGGTTGATATTAGTATCCAACCGTAGGCTTTTTGTAGATTCTTTGTGTGGAAAATGTAGATTTTGATCTCCGCTTTCCAATGACACCACTTTCAGAGCGCGGAGATTACTAGTTTGTAAGAAATGAGATTGCAAAATATCGTATTTTAGGTTATTGATTAAGTATAAGCGAGTTTGCCTCGGAAGTCTTGTAGAACACATGATAGGTTAGAAAAAAGCCTTAAATTTCGTGGTTACTTTTTGTGAAAAAAACTGATGGATTGTTTCACAAAAAAAAATCTGAAAATTTTTTATTCATATAGATTAAATAAAGTTAATGCTTATGAATCGTCCAACATTTTTTTACCTTCTATTCTTTTAGAACTTTAAAAATACTGTTCGATAGCGCAGAAAAAACTGATTAAGATGGCATTCAAAACTCATTTTGGTCAAAATGATGATTACGCCCTTTGAGCCGGAAGGTATCGATATATTCTGTGACAATACATCGTGTTGGAATGGTTGGTATTAGTATTCAGCCGCAGGCTTTTTGTAGAGGCTTTGTACAGATAATGTAGATTTTGATCTCCCCTTTCCAATGACACCACTCTCAGAGCGCGGAAATAACTAGTTTGTGAGATATGAGATTGCAAAATGTCGTATTTTAGGTTATTTTGAGGTGACAAGTATGAGCAAGTTTGCCTCGGAAGTTCTGTAGAACACACGATAGGGTAGAAAAAGGCCTTAAATTTCGTGGTTACTTAATTTGTGAAAAAATCCCTGTTTTCTCGTGGTTCCATACCAAGAGGGATAACTATTTCTTGTGGTCCCATTAAAATTGTGCTCCCAGGATTTTGACCAATTAATGGAACCACGAGTGATTTACTATTTCTCGTAGTCCCATTACTATTTACGGTTGTGGAAATTCCCTCCTGTCTACAATGTGTAACAAAACTAATAGCTAAACCAGAATATGATAGTTATGGGACCATCAAACTGAATAACTTTTACTATAGGACCAACTCTGAAATCGCGAAAAAAAACTGCTGTTTCATACAAAAATTGATTGATAATAAATATGAAAATGTATGAAACAGCTGATTTTTTTTTTCGTGATTTCAGAGTTGGTCCCATAGTTCAGTTTAATGGTCCCTTTCTACCATATATGTAAATTCTTACTCAGCGTTAAACAACAACCGCACGCGACATGACTCCCGCGCCACTATTGGTTTCTATGTATTTGTATGAAATACATTATAACCTTTTCATTTATTTATCATCGACTTCACTACACACTCCAAAAAGTTTGCCTATGCAGGAAATATATATAGGAGGGATCCACAAATTTAGATGATAATGGGACTACGAATAACAGTACTCCCTCGCGGTCCTATTAAATAATAATGAGACCACGAGAAATAGTTATCCCTCGTGGTCCCATTAATGGGACAAAATCATGGGACCACAAGAAAACAGGGAAAAAAATGATGGATGTGTCACAAAAAAAAAACTCTGAAATATCAACGCAGCCGTGTGTTTACTGTCGCGAGACTAATATGTTTTCTGTATTTGGCATCAAAGGTTTAGAAGATGCTATTTGTATTGCAGAAGATAAAAACGCATGTAAGTCTTGCAACAACTAAACAACAGTAACAGTCTGTTGATAAACACTTTCAAATACGGTTTCGTTCGATTTGAATGATTGCAAAAAAAATTGTTTGAAGGAAATACCAGAATCTATAATGGTTCTAGGCAGCTCATACACATTAATGGGCGCTATAGAATTCTTTCCCAGAGTTAGTATCACTGGCGTGGGTCACTAATACAAATGTCATATCCTAGCAAAGGATGAGATGTTGTGTTACGATGACTATGAATCCAGAATTCGTAAGAGCACAGAAGACCCAATAGGTACTCATCCATTCGCTAACCTATATTTTGTAAAAATTAATTATTAAATTTTAATAATAATAAAAAATAAAAAAAAAATTGTTTATTCAAGTAACGAGACTCATAATGGTTAGTAACAAAGGTAACTTAAAAATTATGTTAGTTATTATTACAATTCAAAATTAATTTCAATAAAAACAATACAAATACAATGTCAAATACAACGTCATGTCAATTAATCACATGGTTAGTAACAATGTACTTAAGAGCTATGTTAGTAAGTACATGATTTAATTCAAAATGCATTATTGATTCAGTGATGTCAATACATGTCAATAATCATTTGGTCAAGGATGTGGCTATATGGAGGCATGCAGGTGAATCCAGTGGCGCAGGAAAGGCGAGTCCCAACGGTCGGCGATGGTACTCAGGATGGAGTTGCGCGACGCACGCAAACGCTCCCGTAAGCAGGCGCAGCGCTTACGCATCACAGCGTGGAAACCATCTATTCGCACCTCTGCGAACATAGCGGATGCACTACAACGTCTAGGTCTACGCAACAATATCCTGAGAGCATCGTTGTATTGGACACGAAGGGCGCTGTATGTCTTCTGCGTATAGTTGGCCCACAGACTGTACGTGTAAAATGACTGGCAGTATGCTTTAAACAGAGTCATTTTAACTGGTTCTGTACACTGTGCAAATCTACGGGCCAACATGTTGCATCGAACAGCCAGCGCCCTTCGCTCCCTCATAATGTCCATGTCGTCTTTGAGGTCTTCGGAGACCCAATGGCCCAGATACTTAAAAGCTGTAACCTGTTTAAGAGGAGTTCCACGCAATGTCACTGTCACTTTTTCCCCAAATTACTTGTCGATAGGGACCAACATTATCAATATTTACAACTTTGCGTTCTACTAAACTCAAGTCACATTCGATTAATAAATTACTTGTCCTACTTTCATTCACATAATTATGGTCACCCCTTGCAACGGATCCTTGAGCAATACCAAAAAGCTTTATTTTTCAGTAATTAAAATGAATACAGCAATGAATTGTATGTAGCCATTTAGTATGCATGCCTACTAAACGTTAGAGTCTCTGGCTTTTGATTTCGTTGTGATCTCAGGTAAATATAGTAAATTATTGGTCTGCTAAACGTCAGGATTGAGGAGCCAAATAATATGAGTTTGTTTACGGAAATCACTATGTTTTAGTATTTCATTCATATTGTAGGCAATAGAATTTACCTCCTTCTAAATTATCATTATGTCGAATATCTGAATTGACTGCAAATATTCATAGAAATTTACTCTATTGTATATGGATTGAGGAGCCACAGCAAAAGTGTTGTAGTTTCTTGAATTTTAGAACTAATGTGCTCAAAATTCTAGTAGATATCCTACGCGATGGCTACAAATTGATACATAAGTTTCAGCAACCTACATTCAATACATTACGAGTTCTAGGTGGCTCCTCAATCTAAACATCAGGATTGAGGAGACACCTTTGCAGTGATATAACTTTTGATGTATTTTACTACAAATTTCAGAATTTGACCTACAAAATTATCTGCATGGCTACTAAATAAGGGTGATAGCTATCCTTAAAAATATGACGTGGCTCCTCAATCCATACGGACGTTAATAACTCACTTTGTGCTCGATGCAACAATCTACTATAATTAACTATATAGCTAGTGTAAGGTGGTATAAGTATGACATAAAAGTATATTTTTGTTTTTTAGATAAAAATAATATTAATATAAGAAAATAACACGTATCGATATCGACTTTATTTCAAGTAATTAAAGCATTGATTTACTTTACACAAGCAAGTAAATCCATGACATTATAATGACAGTAGGTATACTTAACTGAAATTGGTGACGTATTAAGTACCTTTGTACCTAATCAATGCATATATTTTATGACACTACTGCCGCACAGAGACGTCAATTAACTTTAATGGACATTAAATTATCATTCCTACTTTAATCCCAAAAATACGAGTGTGAGCGGACGCAGCGTTATAAAGAGGTTAAAAAGTTGGTGTTATTAAAATCGTCCCGTTTTACGGGATCAAACAAAAAGGGAGTACAGCAATCGTTAGCAACTTCTTGTGTGCCAGCGGACCTCCTGGAAGCCCCTAATTTTATACCAATGTGTGCCAAGCGACCTCCTGGAGGTCACTCTATTACCTTATAGTTTAGAGTTGAATTTTGCTCATAAAACGAAATATAAATGTAGCTTACTTCCGCAAAAAACTTCCTTTTTTTCGGAAGTAATCTACCTACATATATTTCGTTTTTAACAATAGTTGTTAGGGACTTCCGCCAAGTGACGCCTGATTCAATCAAATACTAACAACAGTCTGGCTGACACAACCAGGACTGCTACACGCCAAATCCCTTATAGAAGGCTACTCGCACAGCCGAACTGCCGAACTCCTGGAGCTTAGCAGGAGCAACATCTGTGCGATAGTCCGCGCCTTAACCGGCCACTGCAAACTAAACAGGCACCAATTTCACATGAACTTCAGTGACACTGATGTTCTCGACGAGCTCGCTGCGCATCCGCGGCGTGTTCGCTGCGCATCCGCGGCGTGTTCGCCGCGCAAACGCAAACGTTGCGAACTTACGGCGGGCTCGCTCACTCGCCCCGCTTCCTACTGTAAGTGTGAAGTGTCTTCTACTTGCTCTGTAGAGTACCTACACAATACATACAAATGCGAATTTATTACACTTTAAAATATAATAATCGTGCATTTCGCCAATGTCGAAATCGTCGCAAAATATTTTCTGTGACAATGTAATATAAAACAATAACATAAAAAAAACTTAGAAAAAGTCGACCCGTAATAATACTTCTAATAGGGTATCGGACCCAATTGCTAGCACTGCACCAAATTATCAGCACTCTGAATAAATAGTAAAATTATAAGTTTTTCACTAGGTAACTTATTTGAGTTACCACTTTGGAAAATAAATAAACAGACAGACAGACAGACAAAAAATTCAAAAACAATATTTTTGGTATCTGTTTCGTTTAAGAAGACCTCTGGTGGTATTTTTTATTTTAAGTTTTACAGCATATCGCCCCAACTTCCTCTAATACTGTAATTTAAAGCTTTACTAAGCAACATCATATTATAACTTAGCATGTAAAATGATACATCATAATTCTAATATCGTGAAAATAGCCTTTTTTAAATTTGGCGCGAGTACCTACGCGATATGACAGTGACGGGCCATTTGCACCAATCAGAGCTCGTCATTCGGTTCATGAACCGACGAGTTACCAACCTGACCAGCTCAGCTAAAACTCAATCCAGTGATTTGGCCCCGAGTGGATAAGGTGTTCCGCAATAGCAGATTTTTGCGATTTGGGAGCAGACCAAATCGGCTGTCGGATCGGAACGTGTGTAGAGACTATTATTTTCATCGTAATAATTGGGTGAAAATCATTTAAAAATGACCATTGTGACAAAAATGAAACAAAAATGATATTGTAACAAAAATGAAACCCGTAACAAAAAATAACAAAGCTGAAATATTAGGGTCTTTTCACAAGTCACATAAAACTGATTTATTTTTTCCAGGAACAATAAAAAGCATTATTTTTATGATTCTTTTATTAAAAAAATCACTTATAATAAAAAATATAAAATTAAACTTTCATTAACGCAAAGGCTTCATTCATTGGTAGCTGGTTGGTAAAATCAATGTCAATAACACTTAAACTCTGTACAGTCACGATACTCACGATTAATAATATGTAAACAAAAACATTTATGGGCATTCTGTTCTTTCAGCCTCTGTTTACAAGGACGCTGTCGTTCGGCTGCTGACATGGGCATTCTAAAAAGAAAAATATTGAAAAATTGCATTGTGAATGCAAAAAAGTAAAAATTTATATAAGAAAAATATTCTTAGTAAAAAACAAAATGGACAAATAACCAAACAGCACAATAACAGCATGGATACTACGTCATTAAAGTCTAGAAATACATAAAAACACAGATTGAACAAATAACCCTCATTTTGGACATCACCGTGGTTGGGTAAAAAAAACAGTCTTGTGAATGCGGCTTTTGTTCATTTTTGTTATATCATTTTTGTTACGTGAGAAAAAAACGTGCCGAGCCATAACAAAAATGAGCAAACTTACTACTTGGAATAGAATCGAAAATATTTTAAGCCAAACAAGACTGTCATGAATAAAAGCTGTTTGCATTTCAATCAAGTTCGAAAACAAATCGTCTATATGAATCGATTAAATATATAAGTATTTTCTTACCTGCATAGTTTGGTAGGCAACAAAAGTGATGAATCAAAATTGTAATTGTCGCTCGGAGACAGAAAACCACGCGTTCACTAACTTTTTTATGCGATGACAAAATGACCGACACATAATCGCTTCTAGCATCTGATTGGCTCCTTGGAGAGCAAGTGTTGCTCTTTGGTAAACAATAAATAATACTAAATTAGATCGTTAGAAAAATGAATAACGAAAATGAACACAATAATGGACATTTATTTGAGGACAAAAATTTATTTAAAGAAATAAGAAAATAAAATAGTTTAACCCGATATCAATGACAAATCATGTGTTTTAAATAAAAAAATATCATTTGTTTGAATACAGTTTTTTATAATATTTATTTAGATGTACTTTGTAACGCTAGTCACGAAGAGGACAAATTATTTTGTATGGAGAAAATCCGGGTTCGGCGCGATTAAAGGAATGTATTTATTAAATACTGATAAGGTGCATTGAAATTTATATATATTTATTGAGATAATGTTCCATTCTACTAACGTGAGTACTCATTGCTTTATTTAAAAGAATATTTTTTTAAATATAGCGCGTGGACAAATTTTGATGTCAAAATGGTCATTTTAAATGATTTTCACCCAATTTTCATTCTGCACCGAAGCGGGCACTATGGGGCTGGGACTAAGAAACCGTAGACCGTAGGTCACGTAATAGGTGCGAAGAGCGTAGCGACGAGCGTGTTAGTTTGACATGAACGCCGGAAACGACTTTATGCGTACTCTCGAGCGAATTTTGAAAGTCGACTATCTCGGAAACTAATCAGCGGCAGCGATTTTCATACTAAACTTCTATCGCTCATATAACTCTAAAACTACGCAACTCTGGTAGGTGGGGTTAGAAGAGGAGGGTCACCTCCCCTTCCCCCTCCTCCTCCCTCCCAAAAATCCCCTATTGAGGCGATTTGTAACGACTTTCATACTCACTTCTATCGCTCATATCTCAAAAACTACGCATTTCGGACAGGTGGAACTTGAAGAGGGGGGTCCTTTGACCCTCCCCTCCCCCTCCCACCTCCTAAAAAAACCCTAGCGAGGCGACTTATTTTAAGATTTTTACCAATTTGACGTTTAATTAATGTATGACGAGTTATATTTTAAACGCACTGAGTTATAAAATTACACGGATAAAAAGGATTGCTTAAATCAAGAAAACACATTTTCTTAAAATATTTGTTTGATCTAAAGAAATGTTTCTATGTCTGAGAAATAATTATTTATTTGAAGCGTATGAACTTCTTAAAACAACTTAATAATTTACTTGACTTATTTGTTAAAATCAAAGAAAACTATTTTAGACTAAATAAAAATACTCTTTACTTAAAAACATAATTTTTTCTTAATTCAATACAGAAACCTCTTATTTTTATACCGGATAATCTTCAAATGAATAGAAAATATTCTTAGAGCAAGTAAATTTGATTCTCATGGAAGCCAAGTAAAATAAATCTTAGACCAAAATAATCTTCTCTTAAGTAAATGCAAACGTATCTTAATTAAAATATATATCGTTTCTTATTATAAGATGTTACTTTACTTAATGTAAGTAAATAAAATTATAATGGTAAAAGATTATTTTTTATGTTTAAAAAAACATTTCTTTTTATGGCAAAACCGACGCGACGCGCACGCGACAGGTTCGTGTTGTAGATTCCCGACCACAACTAGTCTGTCTGTCGGCGGCCGGTCAGCCAGTCTGTGTTCTGTGCAGGTGTGCAGTGATCGATCACCAATTTTACTCTTTGTCGATCACTCACTCTATTCGTTCATCAGCATTCAGCGGTGTGTGTTACAGTTTTTTTCTACGAATTGTTTATTCGTAGGTTTTTTTAGATCCGCGAATAAAAAATAACCTAGTGGTCTCGTTAAATTTAAAAAAGCTGTAGGTAAGTACAGTGCGCGCAGCGAAAGAAGAATACTGGGACACCACTGATTTGACTTGCGCAGTAGATGATTTCTTATCTTTACCTATAAGAAATCGCTACTGCGCAGGTATAATCACGTGACCCACCGACCCACCAGTGTTCTTCTTTCGCTGCGCGCACTGTATAAAAAACGGACGTACGAAACGACGAACATGGCGGACAGTATGGAAAGTTTTCTGATGTCCCACCACATCCCTCCAGATATAATCACAAATTTCACATGTAAGTGGTTTTTTTTTCCGCTTTTGATATATACCGACCAACCTGTAGAAGGTAAGGTAGGTTATTTAGCAAGATTATGACGCCGGATCCATACGCTGGCCGACCCACCAATTTTGTAGGTAAGTAGGTACCTTTTCTGATCTTTTCTTTACCAGGCAAGTAGGAAGGAACCGACGACCGGTTTGATGACGACTGTTGGCCGGCAATGTAAGTAAATATAGGTAGATAGGTACCTACAGAAGTCTGCGACGGTCGTCGGCCGGTCTGCAAGAGCGGCCAGCGTGTGGAGCCCGCTGCCGCATGAAGCCTCTGTTTTATCTAGATCTAACCTACGTTAGTAGGAAGGTACCTACTTACCTACCTACTTATCATGTCTTCTTCATTCTGTCACACCAATATTTTGTTTTATTTTGCAGCAAATGGAATAACTAGGTACAGAAATATTTCACCAATTGTCACCCGAGTTATTAAAGGAGCTCTGTCCTCACATAGGGACAAGGATTAAACTGTCCGAAATAATCATAGCAAATGTAAGTACTTAAACAATTTTTGTTAGGTAGGCTAGGTATGCTACTACTTATGTACTCGAAAAGAAAATCTGCTATTGTGCTATAGTGACGTGGGTTTTCTTGCTGTTCTTTCCCTCGTCTGTACAGATGTGAATCAAGCTACTTTTAGAAATAATTATTCAAAAGTGTTCTAAATAAAATATTTTAAATTTGATTATACCATTTAAACGTTCAATACCTAGTTGTATTTATTGATAAGTAGATTATGTGTTATAAGTATTTATTTGTTTATGTGGTTACAGGCGCAAACTGAGTCTATTTCAAATACTTCCTTTGAAATAGAGAGTACAGCAGCCTTAGAACCATCCAGTGAACCCTCAACAGAACCATCATCATCAAGCGGAACTGAAAACGTACAACTACAAGTCATCATTACAAGATGCCTTCCCGATTTTGACCTAAAGACACTTCTACAGACTTCAGTAGGAGGAAACAGCATCCTCAAATCTTACGAGACAAATTCTTTCCTAAACATGTAACTGGTGCCTACGTACAAAATAAATAAATATTTATAAATTAAATATTTCTTTCATATTACAACTTACCCACAAACATATCGCAAATAATTTGTGAGATTTACGCATGTTTGTGGCTTGTATAGTATAGGATTGTTTAAAAACGGTGTGAAATTCAAAAAGAAATTCATAATGTATTCATGAAAACGAATAGCTTTTGTTGTTTACAACTCTGCTGGGCAAAAATATCGCCCAGCAGAGTTGTACAACAAAAGTTGTTTTTTTTCTTGAATATATTAAGAACCTTTCTTTTGGAAATTGCACCGTTTTTCAACAACCCCGTATTTTTTTAACAAATATCGCACTTAATACAAGCATGCGTTAATCTCACAATAAGAAATTATTTGTATTTATCAGAGAAATTATTTCCTTGAAAAGAGAAATAAACTCTCTGATCAATAAAGTTATTATTGAAACCTAAAAAAATATGACTCACCTCAAGTTAGTTTAAATTTTGAAAGGAGAAAAACTAATCTTCTGGTAAAATTTTATTTATTCAAATCAAAATACAAGATTAATTTTAGGTGAATATAAAATCGTTTGACACAAAATAAAAAATATCTTAATACAAGTACAATTGATCTCCTCACGAGATTTGTCTTATCTTGATATTAATTTACATTTTTTTTTATTAAGAATATATATAATCTTGGGAAGCTACTCCATCTCTTAATTCAAGTGCGCATATTCTTGGATGAATAAGTAATTTAGTCTTATATTAAGAGCATTCTAATTACTTGAAAGAAGAGTACTAGCTGTTCTTAGTGGTAGATACATTGTCTTTAATTAAGTCTCGTTTGTCTTAACATAAAACAATGAACTATTTCAATTCAAGCGTTATTTTTTCTTTTATTAAGAAAATATTCGTTTCGTTATATATGAGAGCGCATTTTCTTGGTTTAATGCAATTTACTTTCCACCAAGATAATTTGTCTTAACTTGAGAAATCCTTTTTATATAGAAGCTAATAGTTATTATTTTAGTGTTTACAACTTGAATGTGTGTTACAAATTTAGATGCTAAATAATAACCGTATCAGTCCAACAAAGCTCAATACTCAAATAAATCTGTCACGTAGCAGAACCAACCAGACAATAAAAGCAGTATGCAACACTCTACAAATACAACACAGATACCCCTCACAGATACCCTTCTCAATCGCCTCCATCTAGCAATAAAATTTGGCTCTATCCGGCACACCAGGCGATCGCTTACATCTCCACGCTAAACGCACGCCACTCAATGCCGTGGCCGCACTGCAACGGTTTGAATCAGAATATCGCCCGAATTTTACGCCTACGACTACGAATGCACTGGAGATGCATGTAATTTTAGTGGCTTGCATTCTGCAATTACTAAAATAAAGCCAATAGTTACTCGTACGCTAAGGAGTTTGTTTTGACTTAATGACAAAGCATCTGCATTGCAGCTGATAACTGCTTGTAAATAATGTTATTACTTAAAGCTTTATTTGGAAATAAAAGCTCTCAACTAGGTACGTCTAAATTACTAAACTGAGTCACAACGCGTTTTAGACTGACAGCTTGGAACAACAACAAAACATAATCTTTTGCTTGTACACACTAGTACAAGTGCTTCCGCTCTACCCTCTTAACCGTCACGGTACCACAACAACGTGCTGACTCATTCAGCCACGCAATAAAAAAAACACAACATCTTCAGCACTTCCTTGCTAATAATGTGGTAAAACACCAACTAAATATTTAGTTCTCTGAACCAAATCACAATCATGTTTCCATCTGTCAATCCAATACGAACTCTTATTGTTACTAATCCAATTTAAATCAAATCGCACATAACAATCATTGTTATACTAGGTTTGTACTAGTAAAGTGCCAAAAACTTTACAAAAGAATGTTCATTGAACGGAAAAGTGCATTTCGGTGCTGTTTGCACAATGACAAAATGAAAACTTTTTAAACTTTCATGGTCAATTTCACTATAACTATTATAAAAAACGGGATATTTACCATGTTTAGATTTATTTATGAGTGAATGTCATTAAGGTGAAACTAGAAAACAGCAATATCCCGATGGAGTGTGCTAGATTGTTACATCATTGCCTATCATCCAACTATTTTTGTATCAAGGTCAGTTTTACCTACAAATTGATGGTGTAGCTATGGGCAGTCCAGTAGCCCCAGTGGTTGCAAACATCTGGATGGAATATTTCGAAAACTTAGCCATCCCCACTGCACCTTGTGATGGCACCAAAATGTGCCTTACACTATAGGTATCATAAACGATAAAAAATAAACTTTGAGAGTAAAAAAAACACAGTTCCTAAAATTCAATAGACGCTTGACTAAGTGCCACATATGGTTAAAATAAAACGACTCAGAAATGCAATATTCAAGCCAATATTATTTCGTAATTGTATTTCTTTGACCACTTAAAGAAATCATAAATTTTAGTTAGGCATGACGTTTAGTTGTAAATGCGTCTCAAAATCAAGAAAAAACCAAAACAACAGAGGTTTTTGTAATCATAAATTTGTCACTCGAGAGTGCAAACCGACAAGCTGACGCCTATTTAATACGTATAAAAAAGTCACAGTGAAACGCAACGAATTATATGAGCAACGACTGATATGCAAAAAGGAACCTTGTGTCTTGATTAGTTAAAACTATGAAGACATAATTGAGTTTTCCCGATGTTTGTTTAAGCTAAAAATTGCAGATATTACGCAGAATCATTCTCTATCTTTCAGGAGTCAAGCATGACAGACTCAAAATCACCTACAGCGCATTCTAGTCGGCTAGATTTCTAGTTGGATCTAAGCGCTTTTGAACACATCGCGCCATCTAGTGAGTGGAAGGTTGGAGCGGCGCCTAACGAGTTGATTAGCCAATCAGGTCACAAGGAGGCGGGGTGTTTTGCAAAATGCGCTGGCGCAGATTTAAAGAAGATTGGTCCGTGAAGACAAATAGTTAAGACCTAATTTAGGATACATAGATTTAGCGTAGTTGTAAGAAGGTTATTATTGTAAGCTGGCGGGGAGAAACAAACAAGGGATTATTCAGGGTCGCGCGGCCTGTTAAAGCGGTCATTTTTAATCTTACGGGAGGAAAGATTTCTGGAGTATTAAAATTGTTAATATTCATTGTATAAAACTTTGTAAATCACCATTGCTTGTAAAGTAATAGAATCAGTGTGGCGAATCAGCAAGGTGTTATAAAGCTAAGTATATTGTGAATCCTTTTGATGTGAACTTATTTGACTTTAAACTTTCATTGTAATAAAGCTGATGATTATAATAAATATCATAAATATCAAACAAACTTTAATGAACATCGTTCTCACATCTTATACAGTCAAAATAAGTACACAATCGTATTGCAATTTTCTTTGTGTTCACATTTCTTTGTTTAGAATAATTAGATTAATCGGCAGGAATTGGGTTTTTTATTACTTTGCTTCGTTTTCCCAATTCTACAGACTTTATCAGCCGTAGGAACAGAAGCAAAGAGCCAATTTCCTTCTAACGAGAAAATATTGGTTAAAATAGTCCCAGAGTTTCGAATTAAATTCAATTTGAAGTAATAAAATTAATATAACATCATATTCTGTATTCATATTTATTTCCCATTATAGAAACCTTTTTTCAATGAATTCATAATTAATTTTATTAATTATTTTCTTAGAGTTGAAGTATATAATATTGAATTTTAATAATTGAGTTACTTTCGAATAGTAACAAACTTTTCTGGAGGATAAGACTATAGAAACTAAACTTTCCTTTCCTTGAATCTGAAATAATGCCTTCGACGGCATTTGAATATTTGATCTGTTATATGGCTATAGATAAAGTACAATGTCATTAGGAATCCTTCGATTGGATTCTAAATTTTGATTGGAGACAAAATTGATAGCTTCAGACAATTGGTTTGAAGTCAGCTTAATTGAAACTTATTTTAAATCACATTAAAATAAGCTGAATTATATTTTGGGATAATACAATTAAAAAGAGACGATCACATAGTTATGGCTATTATAACAAAGGACTTAGGCTTTTGTTTACGAGAATAGCAGAAAGGACAATAGGCCTGCAGTTGGGGCCATCACACGTGGTGCCGTGACCAGGATTTCTAGATTTTGTGTCCATCTAAAGCAGACACAACTAGGAATAGAACTTTAAATCAAAAAGAAAAACACAACGTAGTATATTGATATTTTATCCCAATATTATATTTCAGCAGATTTATATTGATATTTTAACCTAATATTATATTTCAGCAGATTTATATTGATATTTTATTCAAATATTATATTTCAAATTTATCAAACAAAGCAGACGGAAACTTTTAAATTTAAATCTTTTAATTTTAATTTAAACTTTCACATTTAAATATTTTATTCTATAGTTGGAAATTAAGCTCTGAGGTTGTGAATCGTTAAATGAAAGTAGTATAATTAGAATTCTATACCGATTGATTACACTAAGTGGGTTCAATTTAAAGGCTAGTCGTTTGCGTGATACGATGTTAGCCGGCACAACGGCTACTCGTATTTTCGTAAACGAAGTTAGCCGAGACATCTTTCGGCGCAATCAACGTAGATTAGCATAGGAAAAAAATATTGAAAGTGCACAAGCTGATCTAAAACCCTCATCAAGGTGGCCACCTATATACAAAAAAAAGAGAAGGAGAAAAAACTAACTCCTCAAAAAAAAAAACAAAAAAAAAATTAAGGGAAAGACAGCTATTTGAAACCCGTCTGACGAGGTATTCAAAATCAGTATAGGGTCAGGTTTAGGATTGTGTACGGAAAGGTGACAATATTGAATCCACACGCGTTCTTTAAAATAATTTTAAATCATATAAAATTTATTCTATCACACCTCATCTTAAAAGCTGAAGGGTATACAACACCGTCGACAAGACGAGTTTGTTGCAGCAAGAAATTATATAAGACATGTTTAGTCTAAAAACCGGGGAGAGGAAAATTATCTAATTACCTATTTGTTCCAAAGTAGCAAAAATAATACCCTATAATTTCATATTACAACAGCCAACGAATTCCATCTGCATTGTTTGAAAGTGTAGACTGCATGTTGCTATTTTTTGTGTGTCCTTTTTGCAGGTCGTTGCTCATTGTTATTGTGTTTCCGTTAGGTGCATAAAAATTATCTTTTGTTGTTTAAAACATGATAACGTTAAGGAAATCTTCTGATTACAATTGTTGCAAACGCAAGCTAAAAATAAAAATATCGGGTCAGGTAGTGCCGTGCCGAGGTCGTAGCGTAACGCGGGTCGAACTTTTTCTATTAGATACTTCATTTTCAATATTTCAATAATAAATATTGCATCGTGAATACAGGAAACATAAAGTCAAAATAAAAATAATAAAAATCAAGGAAATAACGTTCGGTAAACCGTTAGGTCGCGTGTAGAGCAAGTAGGTGCAGATAGGTCAAGTTAAACGTTGGTTTAGAGATTATTGTTAGTAAACTAGACAGTCAAAAGGCTAGGATCTTTAAAAAAAAATCGGACATAGAGTACGATAGATTCTGTTAGTACGTCGTCGCAGGTATTAGGAAGCACGAAACAAAAGATCAATTGTTACTGGTTTTACAAAAAAAGATAGAGAAATCTTAACACAAAAGTTCGGGCTAGCTAATAAACAAAACATTCACGAGTTATGAATGTTCAACAAAAAAAACACCATTCATAAAACGTAAATTTTAAAAACAAATCTTTGATGATTCAATTGTGTTTCTAAGGTTAGAGTATAGTTTAAAATGTAAGTTAGCTAATAGATTATTATTAATCTTTAATTAAGATATTACATACAGCAAGAATATTCTTTATTTATACATTACAATCTCATTGTTCTCAAAACTCTAACTGCAGAACTGGGACTTTGAGATAATTGTGAGAACGAGTTATCGAATTGTGAATTCCCGGTGTCACTTTATCTAGAAATTAAGGGTTACTTTATTGATGGAAAGTCTATCAGTGGAAGATTGACAGAACAAAGTGTCTGATATACTTTAATTAAGTATTAATATTAAATGGTTTTAAGTTACTCCTGTCTTTAATAGGAAAGCATTCCAAGTTATTAGGTATGAGATAAGTACCTATTGCTTAGCCTCAATGGTTGACTAAACAAGTTAACGACTTTTCTATCATCTAGAATAATAATAAGGATTGGATATATATGCTACGAGGAGGGATCTCAGCACATAAAATATGATTAATCAAGGAGTGGATTGATTGAGACAGACACATAGATTCATTCACATAGGCTTGTTACATACAATAGCAAGTAAATCATAATTTAATTGCGGGTTCGAACCTCGCAATGAACTAACTGTGTTATTTAAAAGTAAGCTATTATTCAACGACTCCGATAGGTCAGCGATCAGAGCATTCACTCGGACAGTGAAAGGTCCCGGGTTCGATTCCCGGTGGAGCTATTTGGAGAATGGGTTGGTTTTCTGGTATTCCATTTTCAATATGGCAAATAAATAAATTGATTGATTGATTGATTGAATACTAAAGATTGCATTGTGTATGGAAAAAAAAGGTTAAGGTTAATTTTATTTGCTATACACCAATTTAACTGACTTATATAATGATTATGATCAGTGTCAGTTGTGTTTTGGAGTTTTACATTAACTGGAAATAAGACCATGCAGTAAAAAGTTTTCGATATACCATTATGAGCCAGATACTTAATCTTCTTTAAGTTAGATTTAATGAGATTATTCCAGCAACGCATGTTATGGTTGATTGAAGGCGTGATACTGTTTCGAATACAGTTCAATGAATTGGTTGGCGAAATAAATTCACAATCAAATGTGAATTGAAGAAAAAAAATGTTTTAATTATGTTTAAAACTATTACATAGAGTATGGTGTGAGACTGTTTCGAATACAGTTCAAAGATAGAAATATAGTTTTAATTGTGTTTAAACTAATACACTTGGAGTGTTGTGTATATAACTGTTTCGAATACAGTATGAAATTTGAATGGGTTGGAGCAATTAACTTTTAATCAAGTGCGATGTTTGAAACATTATGTGAAACAAAATAAAGGGCAGTTCAAAGACAATTTATCATTGTCTCTGTGGAGAAGAAGCCAGGAATATGTGTAAATATATTATAAATAAGGCTAATTTACTATTAAGAATATAATAATAATTTAATGCAAATCTCAAGACTATGAATAACAGAAGAGTGTAAGAAAAAGGGAGAGGTTATTGTTGTGTTACATACAGGTGAAATTCTAACTTGATAAAAAAAAATTTATTGATTGTTATTCAGTGCCGAGAAAGGCAGTACGTTTGTTTGAAATGTTGTGAACTAGACAATTGTAGATAAGTTGTATAGTTAAGTGTAATTATAACAATAGAAGATAGTCTATTGATAAGAATGTCTCCAGTGAATATTAAGATTCTGTACGAATCCAGATAAACGGTAAAAATAAACTTGAATACCTAATTAAAATTTAAAAATCGTAGCTTAATCATTACTAGCCAATAAAACTAATGAATTCAACGATTATTATTATTATACTCATGATTTAGCCACTTGAATGATTAAAACTTTTAACATAAGTGATCTAGTTTAGATAAAAAAAGTAATTAGTATTCAAATAAATAATCCTGAAACATAAGATTTAAAGAAATCTTATAAGAAAACATGAGATAGCAAATCATTTAGGACTTAGCAAACCGGAGAGGTATATTGACAAAATTATATAGCAGGTTTGTGGAAATATTATAAGAGCGGCTGAATCTAGGGTGGTTAAGACACACAATAAAAAAACCTCCGAATAATACGATAATGGATATACATTAATACGTGCAATCACGAATTAGATCAAAGGCAGCTATAACGCTGGTGGTTAGCAAAATTCAGGAATCCCACAGTGATAGTATTTATTTTCAAAGCCAGAAAGAAAAACCTAAAAGGAATTAAATAATAGATTAAAAAAAGGGCGTTCATCACATAAAGAATTTTGAAAGACTATTTATAAACATAAACAGATATTCCATGACAACATTCGTAAAAATTCAAAATATTGATTTTCAGAGCAGAACGCATGAAAGTTTGACAATAATTCCTTTTAACCCACCAAAGAGGTTATAAAAAAATCATATCATAAAAAAATAAAAACAGAGCATAACATTGCAATGGCAACGTTACAACGCTATCCATTAATTCAAATATTACATGAATACCGACGAGAGAGCGTTAAAGTAATTAAGCTCTGATATTATTGTCAAACAGATGACCGATCAAAACTAAAACACAATTGGTCATAGGATTTTTTTTTGCAAGCTTTGAAATTTTATGACACCTTTAATAACAATGGGTCATAGTGTATCTAAATTAGAGGCCAGACGCTGTGCTTTAAAGAAATTTACAGTTGTTTTTTTTGTCCATCAAGTAAAGTTTATTTAGAATATATTCAAAGATTTCTAGAGTAGCTTAGGTAACTGAAATTGTTTACAGTTGCCTAATCTGGGAGAGGCATGTGATGGCACCAAAATGTGCCTTACACTATAGGTATCATAAACGATAAAAAATAAACTTTGAGAGTAAAAAAAACACAGTTCCTAAAATTCAATAGACGCTTGACTAAGTGCCACATATGGTTAAAATAAAACGACTCAGAAATGCAATATTCAAGCCAATATTATTTCGTAATTGTATTTCTTTGACCACTTAAAGAAATCATAAATTTTAGTTAGGCATGACGTTTAGTTGTAAATGCGTCTCAAAATCAAGAAAAAACCAAAACAACAGAGGTTTTTGTAATCATAAATTTGTCACTCGAGAGTGCAAACCGACAAGCTGACGCCTATTTAATACGTATAAAAAAGTCACAGTGAAACGCAACGAATTATATGAGCAACGACTGATATGCAAAAAGGAACCTTGTGTCTTGATTAGTTAAAACTATGAAGACATAATTGAGTTTTCCCGATGTTTGTTTAAGCTAAAAATTGCAGATATTACGCAGAATCATTCTCTATCTTTCAGGAGTCAAGCATGACAGACTCAAAATCACCTACAGCGCATTCTAGTCGGCTAGATTTCTAGTTGGATCTAAGCGCTTTTGAACACATCGCGCCATCTAGTGAGTGGAAGGTTGGAGCGGCGCCTAACGAGTTGATTAGCCAATCAGGTCACAAGAAGGCGGGGTGTTTTGCAAAATGCGCTGGCGCAGATTTAAAGAAGATTGGTCCGTGAAGACAAATAGTTAAGACCTAATTTAGGATACATAGATTTAGCGTAGTTGTAAGAAGGTTATTATTGTAAGCTGGCGGGGAGAAACAAACAAGGGATTATTCAGGGTCGCGCGGCCTGTTAAAGCGGTCATTTTTAATCTTACGGGAGGAAAGATTTCTGGAGTATTAAAATTGTTAATATTCATTGTATAAAACTTTGTAAATCACCATTGCTTGTAAAGTAATAGAATCAGTGTGGCGAATCAGCAAGGTGTTATAAAGCTAAGTATATTGTGAATCCTTTTGATGTGAACTTATTTGACTTTAAACTTTCATTGTAATAAAGCTGATGATTATAATAAATATCATAAATATCAAACAAACTTTAATGAACATCGTTCTCACATCTTATACAGTCAAAATAAGTACACAATCGTATTGCAATTTTCTTTGTGTTAACATTTCTTTGTTTAGAATAATTAGATTAATCGGCAGGAATTGGGTTTTTTATTACTTTGCTTCGTTTTCCCAATTCTACAGACTTTATCAGCCGTAGGAACAGAAGCAAAGAGCCAATTTCCTTCTAACGAGAGAATATTGGTTAAAATAGTCCCAGAGTTTCGAATTAAATTCAATTTGAAGTAATAAAATTAATATAACATCATATTCTGTATTCATATTTATTTCCCATTATAGAAACCTTTTTTCAATGAATTCATAATTAATTTTATTAATTATTTTCTTAGAGTTGAAGTATATAATATTGAATTTTAATAATTGAGTTACTTTCGAATAGTAACAAACTTTTCTGGAGGATAAGACTATAGAAACTAAACTTTCCTTTCCTTGAATCTGAAATAATGCCTTCGACGGCATTTGAATATTTGATCTGTTATATGGCTATAGATAAAGTACAATGTCATTAGGAATCCTTCGATTGGATTCTAAATTTTGATTGGAGACAAAATTGATAGCTTCAGACAATTGGTTTGAAGTCAGCTTAATTGAAACTTATTTTAAATCACATTAAAATAAGCTGAATTATATTTTGGGATAATACAATTAAAAAGAGACGATCACATAGTTATGGCTATTATAACAAAGGACTTAGGCTTTTGTTTACGAGAATAGCAGAAAGGACAATAGGCCTGCAGTTGGGGCCATCACAACCTACACCAATAAAAGTTTGGAAAAGGTATGTCGATGATATTTTTTGTATACTCCCTGGTAATAGGCATGATTTGTCACATTTGAACGGTGTCCATCCTAAAATCAAGTTCACTTACGAGATGGAGGAAGAAAGTAGCTTACCTTTTCTTGATGTCAGGATACGAGTCCGCAATGACGGTTCGCTAAGCCATTCAGTGTACCGAAAACCTACTCACACGGATGATACCTCAACGCGGCATCACAATACCACCCAAGGCACCTTGATTCTGAAAGGACATCTTTAACAAATCGAGCATATGATCTGTGTGATGAGGAACATCTAAATGAGGAGTTAGTTCATTTGCACCATGTTCTACAGAAAAACGGGTACAAGGGAAGAGTATTTCTACAAGTCCATGTGCTGCTATCTCTCTGTATCCAACTCACCCAAGTGCTTGCCGCAACGTTTAAACTGACTCAACTAATAGTTACACATAGCCGCTACACACGCTCCTATCCGACCGCCGATTTGGTGCGGGCGAACTTCACTGCAGATCTGATCCGCGCCTACACACGTTCAAACCAAATCTGCCAGACCAAATCGGTCGGCGCTACACACGTTCCGATTTGGTCTGGCCGACCTCTAGCCGTTGTTGCAGTGTTGCCAGCCACTGCTAATCTCCCAATATTATTATTATTTATAAATACTGAAAACATCAATTTGCTTGCAATAAATAAATTAAAAAGAAAAATATTATCGGTTTTTAATGTTTTATTACTATAGAAAAACAATTTAATTATTTTTTAATTTTCTGTTATTTTCATTAAAATACGAAACATGCTAAATATTTACTAAAAGCAGCACTTATTGATAAGGTGTTATGCCCTATTTATATATATTTAGTATTACGACAAATTGCTAGTTTTTAAACAAAATATTCTAAAAAAACAAATAGATAAATAGAATCTTTTCATAAATGGCCATATTTAAACCTTTCGTTCGTTAAGTCCTACGTAAAACTCATGAACGAGCATTAAATTGAATCCTCTGAAAATCCCTTAAACGTAATTTACCTGCTTTAAATATTTCCGCTTTTACATATTTTCTCCCTAAATCTAGGGGAAAACCTCCAAAATTGTCAACACTGCCAAGTTGATCCGGTCGGAAGCCTACACACGTTCCGATTTGGTAGGAAGTGAAGTTCGTGCGAACCAAATCCGGCCGACCGCGTCAAACACGAATAATAATAATTATGGTCGGACGACGACGCTACACACGTCCAGATTTGGTCTGGAGCAGACCAAATCGGCGGTCGGATAGGAGCGTGTGTAGCGGCTATTACAAAGCAACAAAATAGATGGCGCTAATAATTTAAGTCGATAGTTACAAAATAACTAGATAGATGTCGTTATAATTTAAATTAAAGTAATAGCCGCTACACACGCTCCTATCCGACCGCCGATTTGGTCTGCTCCAGACCAAATCTGGACGTGTGTAGCGTAGTCGTCCGACCATAATTATTATTATTCGTGTTTGACGCGGTCGGCCGGATTTGGTTCGTACGAACTTCACTTCCTACCAAATCGGAACGTGTGTAGGCTTCCGACCGGACCAACTTGGCAGTGTTGATAATTTTGGAGGTTTTCCCCTAGATTTAGGGAGAAAATATGTAAAAGCGGAAATATTTAAAGCAGGTAAATTACGTTTAAGGGATATTCAGAGGATTCAATTTAATGCTCGTTCAAGACTTTTACGTAGGACTGAACGAACGAAAGGTTTAAATATGGCCATTTATGAAAAGATTCTATTTATCTATTTGTTTTTTTAGAATATTTTGTTTAAAAACTAGCAATTTGTCGTAAAACTAAATATATATAAAAAAGGCATCAATACGTGCTGCTTTTAGTAAATATTTAGCATGTTTTAGTATTTTAATGAAAATAACAGAAAATTAAAAAATAATGAAATTGTTTTTTTATAGTAATAAAACATTAAAAAAATATTTATTGCAAGCAAATTGATGTTTTCAGTATTTATAAATAATAATAATATTGGGAGATTAGCAGTGGCTGGCAACACTGCAACAACGGCTAGAGGTCGGCCAGACCAAATCGGAACGTGTGTAGCGCCGACCGATTTGGTCTGGCAGATTTGGTTTGAACGTGTGTAGGCGCGGATCAGATTTGCAGTGAAGTTCGCCCGCACCAAATCGGCGGTCGGATAGGAGCGTGTGTAGCGGCTATAATCGATCTTGCTGTCTATGAGGGCAGCACTGCGTTTACGCTCCGACAGGTATTTTAAGGTACAAAACATAGATGTATTATTTCTGTAGATGGAGCATAAGAAAATTAACAATTCCTTCTATAATCGACTCTCGTCTCTCAAATGGCGACATGTCGTGTGTTAAAAAGAGATAACAATAGCCCAACGTGTGCGTCTTAATGAGCTGCGCGCCACTTGAAAGTAAACGTCATATTTGTTTGTTAACCAGCTGGTTAACAAATGCTTCAGAAAGAAAAGCTTTTTTTGTACAAAAATATAGAAAGATTTGATGGTGTGGTGAGGTAAATCTGTTGTTTGATAAGAATGGCCTGTACTGTTCCCGGTTATTCAAGCAGAGTGAGTGTTTTGAAAGAGAATATTGAACACATATCATTTCAGAGGTAAGTCACACTCATTGGTTTGTGTTTTTGCGAACACATTTTTATAGCAAATTTGCAAAAACTAAATCGCTGTACGTGTATATACAGTTTAACATTGATTTGGTTGAAGAAAATCGGGTGTTTTTAGGCTAAAATTATACAATTTAAAGCCAATTGGGATTTTTTGACATTTGACCAACCTGATAGTGTTGTAGTACGATTTTATTATGTAATATCGATAAAAAATTGTAGTGTTAACAATTTTGTATTTAAATTTAATTTTTCTCAATTCTAAACAGATTTCCCACCGCCGCGCCGCCGTCGATGTAAAGGAAACGTGAATAAGAAACGTAAGAAAAGGCGACGATTGGAGACCTTCGCAACAAACAAGAATATGCTCGATGCACTTATTAAAGCAAATTGTGGATTTATACTTTAAAAATGGAATACATTAAAAGTATAAAAATTTGCGAAAAATCTGTATTTTTTTACTTGATATCATTCAGCAGATTATTTAATTTAATAAATTGATTTTCAACACACTTGCTCATAAAGTGAGCCTTATTACATCGATCTTAGGGCCATAAACCGAACTATAATCCACGCGTGCATAATAATATTACAGTACTAGTTGCGTAATAGAATAATCCCTACAAAGTTAAGTAAGTACCTAACTGCAAATTATATGCGAGTAAACAGAGACTTTTCAATTTAACCGGGTAATACAGTATCCCTACAAAGTTAAGTTGGTACCTAACTGCAAGTTATATGCGAGTAAACAGAGACTTTTCAATTTAACCGGGTAATACAGTATCCCTACAAAGTTAAGTTGGTACCTAACTGCAAGTTATATGCGAGTCAACAGAGCATTTTTAATTTCAGCGGGTAATAGATACAGTTCTTTTTTTGTAACAACAAAGAGGTTTTATACGGCTGAAAATCCATTTACGTTTTTAGAATAAATAAATGTGTCCCTAATTAAGACAAAAAACATAATTAAGTATATTATTATCAAATTATTTATAATTCACAATAATTTGTTATAAAACATTTGCATTTTATCACTATTATTATACTTAATTATTTTGACGTAGGCTGTATGTAATCAATCACCTCACATTTGACGCGTGCAAAAAAAAAACTTGCGCGCTTTTTCCCTTATTTAATATTAGGTTAATACAATATGTAAGCAATAAATGTTTGTTTTTCCTCGCAAGTGTGTTGAAAAAGTGCGTATGAAACTCGTGAGCACCTTACTCACTAGACACTCGGCTGATTTACGCCCTCGCCTGCGGCTCGGGCTGCAACCCACAGCCTCGTGTATAATGAGCAACCTAAGCTCACTTGTATCATAATATACTATAGAAATCTCGTTCAGTTTTACGACTATACCTCCTTGTATAAATAGTATAATTATCATCATTATCATATTAATGTCCTCACTGCTGGGCCTTCCCTGTGCAAGAGAACACCACAGGTAGAACGGGCCATAAGTGCCATAACCCACCACGCGAAGCCAATGCGGATTGGTGGGTGAGGGTGCCAACGACTGCTAATGCAACCGAGACCAACTGCTTAACGTGCCTTCCGAAGCACAGAGGAGACGAGATAATAAAGTTTTGGTCACCATTCAGATGTGCAAGCGCAACGAATGTTGCTTATCATCAACGACCGGATGCAGAATGCGCGTACCAATGACCCATCGATCTCATCAAGTATAATTATAGTACATACTTCATATTAGGCACTGATTCAAAATTAAAGGTCTTGCTTAGACCATGAAACTGAACAACTTTCTCTTTGGAGCATAGCATACGTCGAAATATAAAAAAAATATTCTGCCACACTAGATCGATCAGCTGAGCGTGCGCTTTTGTCTGGAGGGAAGAAATTTTTGCCATATTTCGACCTATGCTGAAATTTCATAGCATAAACAAAATTCTAAGGCCGTGAGCACTTTGGACACGATTAGTACTAAAAACTGACAGAAAAGCGGATTATGAACCGCCCAATTACATTAAGTGTAGCCGCATTGAAAATCGCGAAGCGCTCTTTTCAATGCGGCGTACTTTCGATCAGCCGCCGTATTGAATACGGCGTATCTTGAATCCGCCGCATTACAATGCGGTACTGTTTTTTCCAATACAGCTAGTTGCTATGTAATACTGTGAAATATACAATACGCCTGCGATATATACATATACATTGTAATTTTATGTATCGCATTGCATTCAAATTATTTTGACATCTTTTATCGATAACTTGTTATAAAAAAAACCACAGCACTATCGTTGCATCATCATCATCTAGCATTGCATAGTCAAAATGGAGACATTCACTAATGTCGACGCAACAGATTAACATGTATGTCTCTTTCTATCTTATGACAATTTGATAGTGTTAGAAGGGGTAAAAGACGGGTGAGTTATAGCTTATTTTTGTGATCCATCTACAGGAATAATACATCTATGGTACAAAATAACAATCGTTAGAATTTCTTATGTCATTCGATTTTATTTAAAAAAAACACCATTTTCAGTTTTTTTTGTAGGATAATTATAGAAATTTGTTATGGATGAAATTTATGATAAACCTTTGTTTTTTACAAGCTTATGCCATGCCATGTTAGTTAGTTAGTTAGTGGGGGACAAATCTTGATTTAATTTGACCCACTTCCCAGTGTCCGACGGAGCTGAAATTTTGTATACAGGTTTGGTTTAGATGACAATACAATAACTAAAATAAATAAATAAAATACAAAATTAAGTACAGTCAGCAAAAAAGTTTGCCATGAAAATGAAATTTTTACTAAAAAGTAAACTTATTTTACAATTAAATTATTGTTTTGCAATTGATTGGTTTCTAGCACATTAGAATATTGATTTAACCTGGGTTTGGTTTTGATTTTTCGTTTTATTTACTTAAAAAAGTTTGACTATCAGTAAGTGGCCAAAACCGGGGCATTTGGCACCTCTCACACATTTTGTGTTAAGTAGATATATTATACAAAAAGCTATTTTTCTTTTTAAAATTTGAAAAATGTATCCCTAGAGGTTGATAAATTCTCCATACTTACTTAATTTAAGATACTTACCTATAATTTGTGTCTTAAAGTTAATAGTTAAGTTAATAGTTCCCATATACAAGACAGGTGACAAAAAATGTGTTTCGAACTATCGCCCAATAAGTGTACTCAATTGCCTAGCTAAAATATTTGAAAGCCTAGTCTATAAATTCATTTACTCACACCTGAAAGTCGTCATCAGCCCTCATCAGCACGGGTTTGTAAATTCGCGGTCTACAACTACAAATCTTTTAAGTTACATGCACTACCTATGTTCCGCATTTGATGGATCAGGACAAGTAGATTCAGTATACACAGACTTCGCCAAGGTGTTCGATCGCGTTGACCACCGGATACTCTGTCTTAAAGCTGCGCACCTGGGTATTCACGGTTCGCTTTTACAATGGCTTCGGTCTTATTTACTTAATCGCAGCCAGATTGTTACAGTAAGTGGTTACGAATCGCCTCCATTTGTTGCAGATTCCGGCGTTCCGCAGGGATCGAACCTGGGGCCCCTATTGTTCCTGATTTTTATTAACGACCTTCTGAGTAAGCTGAAATGTGAATGCTTAGCCTTTGCAGATGATATCAAAATCTTTCGCATTATAAACTCACTTGATGACTGCGCTGCTCTGCAATCTGACATCGACACAATGACTCAATGGTGTCAAAACAATAACATGTCCCTCAATGTAGAAAAATGTTTATTTATTACATTCACAAAGAAAAAAATATACATACAATCTTTTTATTCCATACAAGGAATTCCATTGAATCGTGTTGATGTGGTCCGTGACCTGGGTGTGTGGTTTGACTCTAAGTTATCATTTAGAGTACATTATGATTCCATAATTTTAAAAGCAAGGCGAATGATGGGATTCATTTATCGTATTTCAAAGCCTTTTAAACTAGCTCGCAGTACAATGATTCTGTATACTACCTTGGTCAGAAGTCTGTTGGAATATTGCAGTGTTATATGGGCACCCCAATACGCTAACCATATAAATAGGATTGAGGCAGTTCAGAGGCGTTTTGTTCGTGGCCTTACTTCGAAACTAGGGTTGAGAAGAGAATTATCTAAGTATTCGGAACGGTTAGGCAGGTTCAATTTGGAATCACTATACGTCAGACGTCAAATCAACGACTTTATAATGCTTTTCAAAATTGCCAATTCTAAAATGGATACTGCTATATTAAGCCATGTTTCTCTGAAGGTTACTAGTCGGTCTAGTCGTAAACAACATTTGTTTGTGGAGCCGTTCGCAAAAAATAATGTCTCCCTTAACAGCCCTATAAATCGCTCATGTAAGATGTATAATATATTATGTCAAAAGCTCGATATATTTCATCAGAGTCTTAATACATTTATTAAAACAATACGTGATAACACAGAATCACTTGCACGGATTCTTGATTAATAGGTACCACTTAAAATTTTATTTAATATAATTTACTTTTTGGTTTTTTTTCTTTTGCTTTCAGGCTAGTTAGCCGCATTATATAAAAAAATATTATAGTTAAATGTTGTGCGCGGTTGTAATAGGGATACAGATTTAATTCTGTTTTTTTTTGTGTAATCATCTATTTTTAAGTTGTGATTTGTATCTTGTGACTGTGCCAAAAATTAAATAAAAAAAAATAAAAAAATACTTACCTAAGACTATTTTAGTACTTAGTGCTTAAAAGTGAAAAAATCCTTTAAAGTGGCCACGAAGGGGTCTCCTGCCCTGTATTAAAATAATAAAGAGGAAAGATTGCATTTTTTGTTTGTATGTTTAAAGTAAAAAATTACTGGACCGATTTTCGTCCATGACATGAGTCACATAGGTAATATTTTATCTCCGGTATTTATTTTATTTTATCCCACAAGTACGGGTATCACGCGGGTAAAACCACGCGGAGCTTCTAGTATTTTAAATATCAACTAATACGTAATGCACTAACCCTATAAATAGCTACTAACAAGCAGCTGGACTCCTTAATTGTTTTAGAAAGATCCAAAAACGTGCAATTATTATATTAAATGCAAATAATACCTTAACTTTGTATCAAGCAATTATTACGAAGCTTATATTAATAATATTTGAACGAAGCTTATATATTGCTAAAATAAGACATCGCTTTAGATTAGAGAGTGTATCGATGACTAGAGGGGGTTGTATGGTCTTGAAATCCGTTAGAACCATAGAAGCAAAAATATCTACAATAGCCAGAGTGAATAGTATTCAATTTATTAAAATTTAATCTGCCTGCCTGTAATAATAGCCATGATAAAATTAATAGGCTACTTGACCCTTTTTTTATTCGTCTCCTAAACGATTAATAATTGTCCTACTACACCAAAAAAATATTTATTAATATTTTAAAACATAAAACCTACAAAACTTTATTTTAAAATTTCGCTTTTTATTATCCGGTAAAAACGCTCTTCGCCATGTTCTGACGTCATACAATTTGTAAACAACCACTTGGCAGTGTTGACCATGGAGCTAGACTTAATACTGAGGTAACTGGAGAGTGCAGTACTAACACTTTTTTGAGACCAAAAATTACACAGTGGCTGTCTTCCGTCTCACCTACACTTTAAAAAAATACGTATGGTCATATGAGACAACTGACAGCCACTATATACTAAATGTCAAATTTGCTGGGAACACTTTTTTATTCAGGGTGAGAACTCCAGTTACCTCAGTATTAAGTCTAGCTCCATGGCGTTGACAGTGTCAAGTGGTTGTTTACTTTTTTTTACCTTAGGGTAGTTCCACTTATCAAAGATCTTTGTCCAATCCAATATACATCAAAGAAATTGGATGACTTTGACGTTCAATTTTATACATTCGATATTCAATTTCTTTGATCAAATGTATATTGGACAAAGATCTTTGATAAGTGGAATACACCCTTACTGATATGTACATGAAGTTCGACTTAATACTGAGGTAACTGGAGCGTGCAGTACGAACAATTTTTTGAATACCACAAATAACACAGTGGCTGTCTTCCGTCTCACCTACACTTTAAAAAAATACGTATGGTCATATGAGACAGCTGACAGCCACTACATACATAAATGTCAAATTTGGTGGCGACACTTTTTTATTCAGGGTGAGAGCTCCAGTTACCTCAGAGTATTAAGTCAAACTTCATGGATATGTAGCAAAAAATATCTTTGAGCAAAAGTCAAAGTGACGGTTATTTGTTTACAAATTTAGAAATCCAACGACGTCACAACATGGACGATAGTGTTTTCATCAGTTCCAATAAAAGAATAAAAAATATATTTTCACTTCTCATGCTCGTAAAGTTCGTGTTTATGTTGGGTATAGGCTGCATAAAATAGCTTTTTATGCTCTAGTGCATAAAGTAAAATCTTCGTCTAAGTCTCAGACTCTAAGACAAAGGTCGTCAGGTATAATACAGTCACACACGCAATTAAACTTCGTTAAATAAACTTGTTATTTCATTCTGTTTCTTTAATTTTGTACACAATCCATGTTAAATTACTAAATTAATAAAACTAGGTAAAATTAATGAGTTTTGTCCTACTATCCTACTAATATTATAAATGTGAAAGTTTGGATGTTTGGATGTTTGGATGTTTGGATGTTTGGATGTTTGTTACTCAATCACGCCAAAACGGCTGAACGGATTTGGCTGAAATTTGGAACACAGATACTTTGTAGCCTGGAGAGGAACATAGGCTACTTTTTATCCCGGAAAAATGTCACATTCCTGCGGGATAACGTCGTGTAGTCCACGCGGGCGAAGCCGCGGGCGGAAAACTAGTAAGAAATAAGTATTTCAAGAGCGTTATGGACTACTACGATCTATGCTAAAGTCACTGTGCTGCCACTGCCACGTATAAAAAAAAGAAAAAGAAAGTCTTCCCGCCAATATGGCGAAGTCTTTATTTTTTCTTTTTTGCAATATTGTTATTTATTTTCCTCACACTCGAAGTGAAAAGCAGAGTGTATAACTCGTATATAAAACCCATTTTACCCTCGAATTGACTATCCATCCTCGCCTACGGCTCGGGTGGATATATACATCTCGGGTAAAATGGTACGTTTTATGCACTTGTTGTACAATCTACTATTTTCAAATTATTTTTACTTATCCATCTTGTACTTTTATTTCATGATATCGCTATATTACGTTTTCCTAAGCCAAGTACTAAAGGAAATATTCATTCGATGTATCAAATTTCATACTAATTTGATTTGTCAAGTAGCCTATTAAAGCACGGAAATTATAAGAATGGGAATAAAAAGCTAGTCATTTCTTTTTTTCATTTTAACACATATTACTTATAAAGTCCAGTGAATAGAGGGTTTTTGCTTACAAGTGGTCCGATAGTTCTGAATTTTTGATATGTTGTCTAGTCTAGGATGGTTAGCGAGTATTAAAAATGCACAATTCCTCGCCCTCCGCCCGCTGCCATATTGAAAAAGTCGGCAGTTTTTTTCAGATTTTCGCTTATATCTTCGTTTAGGTGCATTTGAGCCAGAAACGATTGTTGACAATGTTGTAGAGTATTAAATTTTCTATAATCAACGGTTTAAATTTTGTTTCTAGGACAGATACTTACGCAGATATTCACTTTTTTTAAATAATTTTCCAGAAATTTGTCAAACTTCTAAAGAACAGGGTGCAAAATGGGCCCAGAGTCGTAGCACTTTGAAACCTTATTTAATAAATAATAATAAATAAATAATCTTTATTCAGTACCTTATTTTGTTTTACAAAGACAGGTGTGATTGGGTCCTCCTTTTAGGAGCATAAGCACCCGTGTTAGGAGATCCCGCTCTTCCATTACAATTATGTACTTACATAAAATAAGATACAATACAATACAATCATCTTACTTCTATTATTATATCAATCCTACTAATATTATAAATGTGAAAGTTTAGATGTTTGGATGTTTGGATGTTTGGATGTTTGGATGTTTGTTACTCAATCACGCCAAAACGGCTGAACGGATTTGGCTGAAATTTGGGACACAGATACTTTGAAGCCTGGAGAGGAACATAGGCTACTTTTTATCCCGGAAAAGTATCACATTCCCGCGGGATAACGTCGTGTAGTTCACGCGGGCGAAGCCGCGGGCGGAAAGCTAGTTTATTTATAATTTTAAATTAAATTAAATTTATGCAAGAAGAACGAAAGGAACGAAGTAGCCAGAGTGTGTGTGTGTGTGTGTGTGAGAGAGAGTGTGTGTGTGTGTGAGTGTGTATGTTTGTTGTATGTTTTATGTGTATGTATGATGTGTGTGAGTGACTATAAAAGTATACTGTGTCAGCTAAGTTAGCAGCACAGGGCCTCAGTTTCGTTGTAGCTCCATGTTTTGAGGATATTAATTAAGGATTTTTTACATTCATGCTTATTCATAGAATAAATGTTCAATATCTTATTTAATTTGTTGTACAGTTTAGCAGATTGACAGTGGAATTGTCTCCCAGCAAAAACTGACTTCACCGTCTCTACTACAACAACAGTATGTTTTAGCCTTCTATTAAGTTTACTGACATCATATGTTAGGGATTTGTGAATTCTCAAAGTCGAGCATAAGATGTACAATTGCCTAACCGAAAGAAGACCACAAGAAGCATAAAGATTAGTTGTTGGGAATCTATATGGTTTAAACAACATTACTTTTATTAGTGATCTTTGTACCCTCTCTAGTTCAAGGAACTTCACTTTAGTAGCACCCCCCCAAACCGGAATACAATACATCAAAATTGACTCGGCCAGTGATGTGTATATTTCTTTTAAAAGATTTTTGTCAGCGATGTGCCTTAGAGTTTTAAAAGTCCATATCGTCGGCGGGCTGTGAAAACCTCGCATGTGCATTGCATTACTCCAAATTTTACAGGAGATGAAAAAAACCGTACAGTGAAAATTTTTGAATGAAGCCAAGTAAACATTTAGTGGATTTTTCATGTTTAAAACATTATTCAATGATTCTGAAGACAAATATTCGCAAATAATTTACAGAAAAGTGTCTAATGTTACTTGAGAGGTTTTCATAGACAACAAAATATCTTAGTACTGTCGTATACTACGTATGATAAACACGTATACATTCTTACAAGCTCTGCATTTTTTTCCATACTAAATATATTTTTTATAAGAGGTTATGAATAAAACCACGGGATGAACCGCGTAGCCGAGCATTTCAAACCACACTGGTCAACGCGACTTTTTCACGAGGTTCTCATTTACTTCAATAGATGGCGCTACAATTATTGAATCTGAGTTTCGTTCCGTGTAGACATGTATTACGAGGTTTTCTCACGAAAATCAACTAAAAGTGTTTTTCACTAAATTTGTGACTTACAAGCTTTTCACAGCCCGCCGACGCTATCGACTTTCGAATCCTGGACATGACTAGTTCTAGGTGATCATGCCAAGACATCCGCTGATCAACAACCACCCCCAGGTATTTTGTGTGATGGACTTTGTCAATAATATCACAAGAACAATTTTCCTTTTTTAATACTCACTAACCATCCTAGAGAACATATAAAAAATTCAGAACCACTGGACCCACTGACCTCTATTTATTACCACACTGGACTGGGTGACGTAAAATATTTTTGTGATCATTTGAGTATCGCCATTTTGGCGCTGTAGGCAGATACGAAAGTACTTGGAACTAACATTAGTGATGTTCTTAGGTCGACTGTGGTAATGATAATTATATCGATGTATAAACATAATAAATAATTTTTTGTTACAATCTAAGCCCATAGTAAATTTCTTAAGAAACTTTCTACATGAACTTGATAACGGATAATATATACTTAAATACTTTTTTGTTTGTAAATACGTGTGTTAGGTTCTGGCCCGGCCACGGCGCCGGGCGGCGGCGTCAATTAAGGCTGTAAAAGGTACGGATACGTACCTCGTAGTACCTCGATGGAAAAAAAGAGTACCACAGTATTTCATCAGTAAAACACATTTTTGGTGGCCGGGCTGAGCAATATACGTAACTCGACGTCTTGTGTCGATCAATCAATAATGTCAGGCGTTTTTTGTCAGAAATTTCGATGCCCAAAAAATTTATTTAATTGCGATTTTAACGGAAAAACGGACACATTTTCGTTTGTACAGGATAGGTACCAACCATCACCCCGTACCAAAATTGCATCATAAACTTACTATTTATTTCGATAGAAGCGTGGCCGGGTTGGGTCCTATGCGTTGCAGCCCGGCCACCAAAAATGTGTTATACCTAACTGTTGAAATACTGTGGTACTCTTTTTTTCCATCGAGGTACTACATGGTACGTATCCGTACCGTTTACTGACACACACAACTACAGCCTTAATTGACGTTATATTACTTAATTCATGTTAAAAAGGGGTAGCTTAACAAAATAAAAAACAGAAATAAGTACTGCTCAAGTAACAAGTTTATTTAAAAAAAAGGTGTTATGTGTGAAGAAACACTAGGTGTCAAAATGTTTTGAAGAAAGTGAATCTGTTTCCTTCGGGGTCCAGTTAAGGGCTTTCATATTTTCTAACCACCTGTTTCTTAGACTCAATTCGGTAGGAAATCTGCAAAAATAATTGATCAAATTTTAATTAAGATCTACAAGTGTAATTTAAAACAAAAAAAGATTTTTATCATAGAAAAATGGAAAATAAAGTATTTAGAAAAAATCGACCCGTCTCACTCACACGTCTCAAAATTGCATTGTGAATGCAAAAAAGTAAAAATTTAAATAAAAAAAGATTTATTACTAAACCACGACTATTTTCTGTATACGTATTATAAGACTCGAATTTCAATTGTCTAATAAATCGACCTCGCATGGCATGTGGGGCATTGTGGGGTCGACCCAGGTTTTATTTTTTTATGCTACCTATATTTTTTAAAAGAGGTAGTTTAGTTTTAGTTTTACCTGGGTCGACCCTACAATATGCTATGCAAGGTCGATTTATTATAAAAGTAGGAAGTATGTGTTACTCAATCACGCCATAACGGTTGAATAGATTTGGCTGAAATTTGAGACACAGATATTTTGTTGCCTGGAGAGGAACATAGGCTACTTATTACTTTTTATTCCGCAAAAATATCACATTCCCACGGGATAACGTCGTGTAGTTCACACGGGCGAAGCCGCGGGCGGAGAGCGGAGAGCGGAGAGGTACTACCATAATGCCGAAAGACGGGTGTACAACAGCTACTGAATCAGCCTGAGCGCTATCAACTTTTGGTATTGAATATCGACATTTTATCGATAAGAATTTGTCAATCACTAGTGTTTCAATGTTTTAATGTTTATTATTCATTAACAATGTTTTATAATTGTGTCTGAATTTCAAATTATAATTAACTACAATACAACAAAATTATTATAAATTATACAAACAAAAGAAATAAAATAATATGTACCTACAAAAAAAAAACTCAAAATGCAATTTAAATATTAAAACATAATGCACAATAATCACTTACATTATTAATAACAATTTAGTTAAAATTAATTAATTAGAAATAATAATAAAATAATAACACATGTCAAAATAAAAATAATACTTACTTAATTAAAATGCCATTTCAATTAAAACATGAAATCCACTATAATCAAATTAATCAATTACATAATAAATTTATAACAAATTAAAATTCATGCTTGTATAAATAATATAAAGTAAGTACTTAATCTAAAGTTTCTGATTGAAAATGCACGGATTACCAAAATAGTCTTCAAGTGAGTAAAAACACTCACTCAACAAATACTGCCGAAGTCTCTTTTTAAATATATAAAAATCTTCAATTAATTTAAACTCTACAGGAAGTGCGTTAAAGAGTTTAACTGCCTGATATCGACTACAATGTTTCACTATATTTAGTTTTGGTTGGAGCATATTTATTATATTTTTCCTTCTACTGTCTAATCTTTCCTTTTTGCTAGCTTCGTTTTCGTATTTATAGTTATTTTTTACCACATCCAAAACGACAACCAGTATGTACAAGCTGGGGAGAGTAAGAACTTTGAAGTGATTAAGTGAATTATAAACAAAACATTTTTTACATAATTCTCTCAAAACTCATCATTATAATGCCTAGATATTGATAAGATATCATTGCAAACAATTTTCAGATAGTAATCAAATGCTTTACACACAATTTTAGGTCAATTTTGACTAAAACAACAATTTAATACACTCACCTGTGAAATGACGTTTACCTACTCCCTTTTTCGTACCGAGTTTTACAAATCACACATTTCTTCATGTTTATGAGCTTTACTTTCCTAATAACTTTTAGAATTAAATACGAAATCACACCGAAATAACACAAAATAAAATAAAGACTTTTAAAAATCTCGCGGCTGTCACAATCTCACGTCAAAATTAGTTCTCAGTACCATCGTAGTGACACGAGTAGCGCTTCAAATTGCTATACTCAATTAGCTGTCATTTGTATGGAGACAGCCTATCCAGTGGTATAATAGAGATCAGTGACCGGACCACTTGTAAGAGAACACCCCTTAATTAGTCTCTATTTACTGGGTTAATAATAGTAAATTTTGTCCTTTCTTTTTCATTTTGAAAAAATGGCGGTTATCTGTCTTGGGAAAATGGCGCGGGGTGACGTAAGGTCAACTTGACGTTAAAAAAAGGCGCAAAGAATGGTGATTGGTTAATACTGTGAAGCCCCCAGTACAGGTTGGCCGACCATGGTCGCCGACCATGACCAATACATCGTACATTGACACTTTTGAACGAACAAGTTTAAAAAGGTTCTTTCAAAAGTGTCAATGTTTCAAAAGTGTCAAAGTGTAATGTATGTGTCAAGTGAGAAATAAGTATTTCAAGAGCGTTATGGACTACTACGATCTATGCTAAAGTCACTGTGCTGCCACTGCCACGTATAAAAAAAAGAAAAAGAAAGTCTTCCCGCCAATATGGCGAAGTCTTTATTTTTTCTTTTTTGCAATATTGTTATTTATTTTCCTCACACTCGAAGTGAAAAGCAGAGTGTATAACTCGTATATAAAACCCATTTTACCCTCGAATTGACTATCCATCCTCGCCTACGGCTCGGGTGGATATATACATCTCGGGTAAAATGGTACGTTTTATGCACTTGTTGTACAATCTACTATTTTCAAATTATTTTTACTTATCCATCTTGTACTTTTATTTCATGATATCGCTATATTACGTTTTCCTAAGCCAAGTACTAAAGGAAATATTCATTCGATGTATCAAATTTCATACTAATTTGATTTGTCAAGTAGCCTATTAAAGCACGGAAATTATAAGAATGGGAATAAAAAGCTAGTCATTTCTTTTTTTCATTTTAACACATATTACTTATAAAGTCCAGTGAATAGAGGGTTTTTGCTTACAAGTGGTCCGATAGTTCTGAATTTTTGATATGTTGTCTAGTCTAGGATGGTTAGCGAGTATTAAAAATGCACAATTCCTCGCCCTCCGCCCGCTGCCATATTGAAAAAGTCGGCAGTTTTTTTCAGATTTTCGCTTATATCTTCGTTTAGGTGCATTTGAGCCAGAAACGATTGTTGACAATGTTGTAGAGTATTAAATTTTCTATAATCAACGGTTTAAATTTTGTTTCTAGGACAGATACTTACGCAGATATTCACTTTTTTTAAATAATTTTCCAGAAATTTGTCAAACTTCTAAAGAACAGGGTGCAAAATGGGCCCAGAGTCGTAGCACTTTGAAACCTTATTTAATAAATAATAATAAATAAATAATCTTTATTCAGTACCTTATTTTGTTTTACAAAGACAGGTGTGATTGGGTCCTCCTTTTAGGAGCATAAGCACCCGTGTTAGGAGATCCCGCTCTTCCATTACAATTATGTACTTACATAAAATAAGATACAATACAATACAATCATCTTACTTCTATTATTATATCAATTTATTTATAATTTTAAATTAAATTAAATTTATGCAAGAAGAACGAAAGGAACGAAGTAGCCAGAGTGTGTGTGTGTGTGTGTGTGAGAGAGAGTGTGTGTGTGTGTGAGTGTGTATGTTTGTTGTATGTTTTATGTGTATGTATGATGTGTGTGAGTGACTATAAAAGTATACTGTGTCAGCTAAGTTAGCAGCACAGGGCCTCAGTTTCGTTGTAGCTCCATGTTTTGAGGATATTAATTAAGGATTTTTTACATTCATGCTTATTCATAGAATAAATGTTCAATATCTTATTTAATTTGTTGTACAGTTTAGCAGATTGACAGTGGAATTGTCTCCCAGCAAAAACTGACTTCACCGTCTCTACTACAACAACAGTATGTTTTAGCCTTCTATTAAGTTTACTGACATCATATGTTAGGGATTTGTGAATTCTCAAAGTCGAGCATAAGATGTACAATTGCCTAACCGAAAGAAGACCACAAGAAGCATAAAGATTAGTTGTTGGGAATCTATATGGTTTAAACAACATTACTTTTATTAGTGATCTTTGTACCCTCTCTAGTTCAAGGAACTTCACTTTAGTAGCACCCCCCCAAACCGGAATACAATACATCAAAATTGACTCGGCCAGTGATGTGTATATTTCTTTTAAAAGATTTTTGTCAGCGATGTGCCTTAGAGTTTTAAAAGTCCATATCGTCGGCGGGCTGTGAAAACCTCGCATGTGCATTGCATTACTCCAAATTTTACAGGAGATGAAAAAAACCGTACAGTGAAAATTTTTGAATGAAGCCAAGTAAACATTTAGTGGATTTTTCATGTTTAAAACATTATTCAATGATTCTGAAGACAAATATTCGCAAATAATTTACAGAAAAGTGTCTAATGTTACTTGAGAGGTTTTCATAGACAACAAAATATCTTAGTACTGTCGTATACTACGTATGATAAACACGTATACATTCTTACAAGCTCTGCATTTTTTTCCATACTAAATATATTTTTTATAAGAGGTTATGAATAAAACCACGGGATGAACCGCGTAGCCGAGCATTTCAAACCACACTGGTCAACGCGACTTTTTCACGAGGTTCTCATTTACTTCAATAGATGGCGCTACAATTATTGAATCTGAGTTTCGTTCCGTGTAGACATGTATTACGAGGTTTTCTCACGAAAATCAACTAAAAGTGTTTTTCACTAAATTTGTGACTTACAAGCTTTTCACAGCCCGCCGACGCTATCGACTTTCGAATCCTGGACATGACTAGTTCTAGGTGATCATGCCAAGACATCCGCTGATCAACAACCACCCCCAGGTATTTTGTGTGATGGACTTTGTCAATAATATCACAAGAACAATTTTCCTTTTTTAATACTCACTAACCATCCTAGAGAACATATAAAAAATTCAGAACCACTGGACCCACTGACCTCTATTTATTACCACACTGGACTGGGTGACGTAAAATATTTTTGTGATCATTTGAGTATCGCCATTTTGGCGCTGTAGGCAGATACGAAAGTACTTGGAACTAACATTAGTGATGTTCTTAGGTCGACTGTGGTAATGATAATTATATCGATGTATAAACATAATAAATAATTTTTTGTTACAATCTAAGCCCATAGTAAATTTCTTAAGAAACTTTCTACATGAACTTGATAACGGATAATATATACTTAAATACTTTTTTGTTTGTAAATACGTGTGTTAGGTTCTGGCCCGGCCACGGCGCCGGGCGGCGGCGTCAATTAAGGCTGTAAAAGGTACGGATACGTACCTCGTAGTACCTCGATGGAAAAAAAGAGTACCACAGTATTTCATCAGTAAAACACATTTTTGGTGGCCGGGCTGAGCAATATACGTAACTCGACGTCTTGTGTCGATCAATCAATAATGTCAGGCGTTTTTTGTCAGAAATTTCGATGCCCAAAAAATTTATTTAATTGCGATTTTAACGGAAAAACGGACACATTTTCGTTTGTACAGGATAGGTACCAACCATCACCCCGTACCAAAATTGCATCATAAACTTACTATTTATTTCGATAGAAGCGTGGCCGGGTTGGGTCCTATGCGTTGCAGCCCGGCCACCAAAAATGTGTTATACCTAACTGTTGAAATACTGTGGTACTCTTTTTTTCCATCGAGGTACTACATGGTACGTATCCGTACCGTTTACTGACACACACAACTACAGCCTTAATTGACGTTATATTACTTAATTCATGTTAAAAAGGGGTAGCTTAACAAAATAAAAAACAGAAATAAGTACTGCTCAAGTAACAAGTTTATTTAAAAAAAAGGTGTTATGTGTGAAGAAACACTAGGTGTCAAAATGTTTTGAAGAAAGTGAATCTGTTTCCTTCGGGGTCCAGTTAAGGGCTTTCATATTTTCTAACCACCTGTTTCTTAGACTCAATTCGGTAGGAAATCTGCAAAAATAATTGATCAAATTTTAATTAAGATCTACAAGTGTAATTTAAAACAAAAAAAGATTTTTATCATAGAAAAATGGAAAATAAAGTATTTAGAAAAAATCGACCCGTCTCACTCACACGTCTCAAAATTGCATTGTGAATGCAAAAAAGTAAAAATTTAAATAAAAAAAGATTTATTACTAAACCACGACTATTTTCTGTATACGTATTATAAGACTCGAATTTCAATTGTCTAATAAATCGACCTCGCATGGCATGTGGGGCATTGTGGGGTCGACCCAGGTTTTATTTTTTTATGCTACCTATATTTTTTAAAAGAGGTAGTTTAGTTTTAGTTTTACCTGGGTCGACCCTACAATATGCTATGCAAGGTCGATTTATTATAAAAGTAGGAAGTATGTGTTACTCAATCACGCCATAACGGTTGAATAGATTTGGCTGAAATTTGAGACACAGATATTTTGTTGCCTGGAGAGGAACATAGGCTACTTATTACTTTTTATTCCGCAAAAATATCACATTCCCACGGGATAACGTCGTGTAGTTCACACGGGCGAAGCCGCGGGCGGAGAGCGGAGAGCGGAGAGGTACTACCATAATGCCGAAAGACGGGTGTACAACAGCTACTGAATCAGCCTGAGCGCTATCAACTTTTGGTATTGAATATCGACATTTTATCGATAAGAATTTGTCAATCACTAGTGTTTCAATGTTTTAATGTTTATTATTCATTAACAATGTTTTATAATTGTGTCTGAATTTCAAATTATAATTAACTACAATACAACAAAATTATTATAAATTATACAAACAAAAGAAATAAAATAATATGTACCTACAAAAAAAAAACTCAAAATGCAATTTAAATATTAAAACATAATGCACAATAATCACTTACATTATTAATAACAATTTAGTTAAAATTAATTAATTAGAAATAATAATAAAATAATAACACATGTCAAAATAAAAATAATACTTACTTAATTAAAATGCCATTTCAATTAAAACATGAAATCCACTATAATCAAATTAATCAATTACATAATAAATTTATAACAAATTAAAATTCATGCTTGTATAAATAATATAAAGTAAGTACTTAATCTAAAGTTTCTGATTGAAAATGCACGGATTACCAAAATAGTCTTCAAGTGAGTAAAAACACTCACTCAACAAATACTGCCGAAGTCTCTTTTTAAATATATAAAAATCTTCAATTAATTTAAACTCTACAGGAAGTGCGTTAAAGAGTTTAACTGCCTGATATCGACTACAATGTTTCACTATATTTAGTTTTGGTTGGAGCATATTTATTATATTTTTCCTTCTACTGTCTAATCTTTCCTTTTTGCTAGCTTCGTTTTCGTATTTATAGTTATTTTTTACCACATCCAAAACGACAACCAGTATGTACAAGCTGGGGAGAGTAAGAACTTTGAAGTGATTAAGTGAATTATAAACAAAACATTTTTTACATAATTCTCTCAAAACTCATCATTATAATGCCTAGATATTGATAAGATATCATTGCAAACAATTTTCAGATAGTAATCAAATGCTTTACACACAATTTTAGGTCAATTTTGACTAAAACAACAATTTAATACACTCACCTGTGAAATGACGTTTACCTACTCCCTTTTTCGTACCGAGTTTTACAAATCACACATTTCTTCATGTTTATGAGCTTTACTTTCCTAATAACTTTTAGAATTAAATACGAAATCACACCGAAATAACACAAAATAAAATAAAGACTTTTAAAAATCTCGCGGCTGTCACAATCTCACGTCAAAATTAGTTCTCAGTACCATCGTAGTGACACGAGTAGCGCTTCAAATTGCTATACTCAATTAGCTGTCATTTGTATGGAGACAGCCTATCCAGTGGTATAATAGAGATCAGTGACCGGACCACTTGTAAGAGAACACCCCTTAATTAGTCTCTATTTACTGGGTTAATAATAGTAAATTTTGTCCTTTCTTTTTCATTTTGAAAAAATGGCGGTTATCTGTCTTGGGAAAATGGCGCGGGGTGACGTAAGGTCAACTTGACGTTAAAAAAAGGCGCAAAGAATGGTGATTGGTTAATACTGTGAAGCCCCCAGTACAGGTTGGCCGACCATGGTCGCCGACCATGACCAATACATCGTACATTGACACTTTTGAACGAACAAGTTTAAAAAGGTTCTTTCAAAAGTGTCAATGTTTCAAAAGTGTCAAAGTGTAATGTATGTGTCAAGTGAGAAATAAGTATTTCAAGAGCGTTATGGACTACTACGATCTATGCTAAAGTCACTGTGCTGCCACTGCCACGTATAAAAAAAAGAAAAAGAAAGTCTTCCCGCCAATATGGCGAAGTCTTTATTTTTTCTTTTTTGCAATATTGTTATTTATTTTCCTCACACTCGAAGTGAAAAGCAGAGTGTATAACTCGTATATAAAACCCATTTTACCCTCGAATTGACTATCCATCCTCGCCTACGGCTCGGGTGGATATATACATCTCGGGTAAAATGGTACGTTTTATGCACTTGTTGTACAATCTACTATTTTCAAATTATTTTTACTTATCCATCTTGTACTTTTATTTCATGATATCGCTATATTACGTTTTCCTAAGCCAAGTACTAAAGGAAATATTCATTCGATGTATCAAATTTCATACTAATTTGATTTGTCAAGTAGCCTATTAAAGCACGGAAATTATAAGAATGGGAATAAAAAGCTAGTCATTTCTTTTTTTCATTTTAACACATATTACTTATAAAGTCCAGTGAATAGAGGGTTTTTGCTTACAAGTGGTCCGATAGTTCTGAATTTTTGATATGTTGTCTAGTCTAGGATGGTTAGCGAGTATTAAAAATGCACAATTCCTCGCCCTCCGCCCGCTGCCATATTGAAAAAGTCGGCAGTTTTTTTCAGATTTTCGCTTATATCTTCGTTTAGGTGCATTTGAGCCAGAAACGATTGTTGACAATGTTGTAGAGTATTAAATTTTCTATAATCAACGGTTTAAATTTTGTTTCTAGGACAGATACTTACGCAGATATTCACTTTTTTTAAATAATTTTCCAGAAATTTGTCAAACTTCTAAAGAACAGGGTGCAAAATGGGCCCAGAGTCGTAGCACTTTGAAACCTTATTTAATAAATAATAATAAATAAATAATCTTTATTCAGTACCTTATTTTGTTTTACAAAGACAGGTGTGATTGGGTCCTCCTTTTAGGAGCATAAGCACCCGTGTTAGGAGATCCCGCTCTTCCATTACAATTATGTACTTACATAAAATAAGATACAATACAATACAATCATCTTACTTCTATTATTATATCAATTTATTTATAATTTTAAATTAAATTAAATTTATGCAAGAAGAACGAAAGGAACGAAGTAGCCAGAGTGTGTGTGTGTGTGTGTGTGAGAGAGAGTGTGTGTGTGTGTGAGTGTGTATGTTTGTTGTATGTTTTATGTGTATGTATGATGTGTGTGAGTGACTATAAAAGTATACTGTGTCAGCTAAGTTAGCAGCACAGGGCCTCAGTTTCGTTGTAGCTCCATGTTTTGAGGATATTAATTAAGGATTTTTTACATTCATGCTTATTCATAGAATAAATGTTCAATATCTTATTTAATTTGTTGTACAGTTTAGCAGATTGACAGTGGAATTGTCTCCCAGCAAAAACTGACTTCACCGTCTCTACTACAACAACAGTATGTTTTAGCCTTCTATTAAGTTTACTGACATCATATGTTAGGGATTTGTGAATTCTCAAAGTCGAGCATAAGATGTACAATTGCCTAACCGAAAGAAGACCACAAGAAGCATAAAGATTAGTTGTTGGGAATCTATATGGTTTAAACAACATTACTTTTATTAGTGATCTTTGTACCCTCTCTAGTTCAAGGAACTTCACTTTAGTAGCACCCCCCCAAACCGGAATACAATACATCAAAATTGACTCGGCCAGTGATGTGTATATTTCTTTTAAAAGATTTTTGTCAGCGATGTGCCTTAGAGTTTTAAAAGTCCATATCGTCGGCGGGCTGTGAAAACCTCGCATGTGCATTGCATTACTCCAAATTTTACAGGAGATGAAAAAAACCGTACAGTGAAAATTTTTGAATGAAGCCAAGTAAACATTTAGTGGATTTTTCATGTTTAAAACATTATTCAATGATTCTGAAGACAAATATTCGCAAATAATTTACAGAAAAGTGTCTAATGTTACTTGAGAGGTTTTCATAGACAACAAAATATCTTAGTACTGTCGTATACTACGTATGATAAACACGTATACATTCTTACAAGCTCTGCATTTTTTTCCATACTAAATATATTTTTTATAAGAGGTTATGAATAAAACCACGGGATGAACCGCGTAGCCGAGCATTTCAAACCACACTGGTCAACGCGACTTTTTCACGAGGTTCTCATTTACTTCAATAGATGGCGCTACAATTATTGAATCTGAGTTTCGTTCCGTGTAGACATGTATTACGAGGTTTTCTCACGAAAATCAACTAAAAGTGTTTTTCACTAAATTTGTGACTTACAAGCTTTTCACAGCCCGCCGACGCTATCGACTTTCGAATCCTGGACATGACTAGTTCTAGGTGATCATGCCAAGACATCCGCTGATCAACAACCACCCCCAGGTATTTTGTGTGATGGACTTTGTCAATAATATCACAAGAACAATTTTCCTTTTTTAATACTCACTAACCATCCTAGAGAACATATAAAAAATTCAGAACCACTGGACCCACTGACCTCTATTTATTACCACACTGGACTGGGTGACGTAAAATATTTTTGTGATCATTTGAGTATCGCCATTTTGGCGCTGTAGGCAGATACGAAAGTACTTGGAACTAACATTAGTGATGTTCTTAGGTCGACTGTGGTAATGATAATTATATCGATGTATAAACATAATAAATAATTTTTTGTTACAATCTAAGCCCATAGTAAATTTCTTAAGAAACTTTCTACATGAACTTGATAACGGATAATATATACTTAAATACTTTTTTGTTTGTAAATACGTGTGTTAGGTTCTGGCCCGGCCACGGCGCCGGGCGGCGGCGTCAATTAAGGCTGTAAAAGGTACGGATACGTACCTCGTAGTACCTCGATGGAAAAAAAGAGTACCACAGTATTTCATCAGTAAAACACATTTTTGGTGGCCGGGCTGAGCAATATACGTAACTCGACGTCTTGTGTCGATCAATCAATAATGTCAGGCGTTTTTTGTCAGAAATTTCGATGCCCAAAAAATTTATTTAATTGCGATTTTAACGGAAAAACGGACACATTTTCGTTTGTACAGGATAGGTACCAACCATCACCCCGTACCAAAATTGCATCATAAACTTACTATTTATTTCGATAGAAGCGTGGCCGGGTTGGGTCCTATGCGTTGCAGCCCGGCCACCAAAAATGTGTTATACCTAACTGTTGAAATACTGTGGTACTCTTTTTTTCCATCGAGGTACTACATGGTACGTATCCGTACCGTTTACTGACACACACAACTACAGCCTTAATTGACGTTATATTACTTAATTCATGTTAAAAAGGGGTAGCTTAACAAAATAAAAAACAGAAATAAGTACTGCTCAAGTAACAAGTTTATTTAAAAAAAAGGTGTTATGTGTGAAGAAACACTAGGTGTCAAAATGTTTTGAAGAAAGTGAATCTGTTTCCTTCGGGGTCCAGTTAAGGGCTTTCATATTTTCTAACCACCTGTTTCTTAGACTCAATTCGGTAGGAAATCTGCAAAAATAATTGATCAAATTTTAATTAAGATCTACAAGTGTAATTTAAAACAAAAAAAGATTTTTATCATAGAAAAATGGAAAATAAAGTATTTAGAAAAAATCGACCCGTCTCACTCACACGTCTCAAAATTGCATTGTGAATGCAAAAAAGTAAAAATTTAAATAAAAAAAGATTTATTACTAAACCACGACTATTTTCTGTATACGTATTATAAGACTCGAATTTCAATTGTCTAATAAATCGACCTCGCATGGCATGTGGGGCATTGTGGGGTCGACCCAGGTTTTATTTTTTTATGCTACCTATATTTTTTAAAAGAGGTAGTTTAGTTTTAGTTTTACCTGGGTCGACCCTACAATATGCTATGCAAGGTCGATTTATTATAAAAGTAGGAAGTATGTGTTACTCAATCACGCCATAACGGTTGAATAGATTTGGCTGAAATTTGAGACACAGATATTTTGTTGCCTGGAGAGGAACATAGGCTACTTATTACTTTTTATTCCGCAAAAATATCACATTCCCACGGGATAACGTCGTGTAGTTCACACGGGCGAAGCCGCGGGCGGAGAGCGGAGAGCGGAGAGGTACTACCATAATGCCGAAAGACGGGTGTACAACAGCTACTGAATCAGCCTGAGCGCTATCAACTTTTGGTATTGAATATCGACATTTTATCGATAAGAATTTGTCAATCACTAGTGTTTCAATGTTTTAATGTTTATTATTCATTAACAATGTTTTATAATTGTGTCTGAATTTCAAATTATAATTAACTACAATACAACAAAATTATTATAAATTATACAAACAAAAGAAATAAAATAATATGTACCTACAAAAAAAAAACTCAAAATGCAATTTAAATATTAAAACATAATGCACAATAATCACTTACATTATTAATAACAATTTAGTTAAAATTAATTAATTAGAAATAATAATAAAATAATAACACATGTCAAAATAAAAATAATACTTACTTAATTAAAATGCCATTTCAATTAAAACATGAAATCCACTATAATCAAATTAATCAATTACATAATAAATTTATAACAAATTAAAATTCATGCTTGTATAAATAATATAAAGTAAGTACTTAATCTAAAGTTTCTGATTGAAAATGCACGGATTACCAAAATAGTCTTCAAGTGAGTAAAAACACTCACTCAACAAATACTGCCGAAGTCTCTTTTTAAATATATAAAAATCTTCAATTAATTTAAACTCTACAGGAAGTGCGTTAAAGAGTTTAACTGCCTGATATCGACTACAATGTTTCACTATATTTAGTTTTGGTTGGAGCATATTTATTATATTTTTCCTTCTACTGTCTAATCTTTCCTTTTTGCTAGCTTCGTTTTCGTATTTATAGTTATTTTTTACCACATCCAAAACGACAACCAGTATGTACAAGCTGGGGAGAGTAAGAACTTTGAAGTGATTAAGTGAATTATAAACAAAACATTTTTTACATAATTCTCTCAAAACTCATCATTATAATGCCTAGATATTGATAAGATATCATTGCAAACAATTTTCAGATAGTAATCAAATGCTTTACACACAATTTTAGGTCAATTTTGACTAAAACAACAATTTAATACACTCACCTGTGAAATGACGTTTACCTACTCCCTTTTTCGTACCGAGTTTTACAAATCACACATTTCTTCATGTTTATGAGCTTTACTTTCCTAATAACTTTTAGAATTAAATACGAAATCACACCGAAATAACACAAAATAAAATAAAGACTTTTAAAAATCTCGCGGCTGTCACAATCTCACGTCAAAATTAGTTCTCAGTACCATCGTAGTGACACGAGTAGCGCTTCAAATTGCTATACTCAATTAGCTGTCATTTGTATGGAGACAGCCTATCCAGTGGTATAATAGAGATCAGTGACCGGACCACTTGTAAGAGAACACCCCTTAATTAGTCTCTATTTACTGGGTTAATAATAGTAAATTTTGTCCTTTCTTTTTCATTTTGAAAAAATGGCGGTTATCTGTCTTGGGAAAATGGCGCGGGGTGACGTAAGGTCAACTTGACGTTAAAAAAAGGCGCAAAGAATGGTGATTGGTTAATACTGTGAAGCCCCCAGTACAGGTTGGCCGACCATGGTCGCCGACCATGACCAATACATCGTACATTGACACTTTTGAACGAACAAGTTTAAAAAGGTTCTTTCAAAAGTGTCAATGTACGATGTATTGGTCATGGTCGCCGACCATGATCGGCCATCGTGTACTAGGGGCTAGTAAAACACAGATAGGAGTAGCAGAATAGAGTACAAACTTACCAAAATGTTCCATCGCCCCGAAGCCTTATAAGGCTTTAACAGATGCGGCCATTTTGAAAAACGCCTTATTAAGGCCTTGGGACTTGCTTGGGACAGACGAGAGAACGATGAAAAGACATTGATTATTTTTAGAAACTATTCACATATTCACAGCCGTCTCTATCGTCTTCTACAAGCCATGCTATGATACTGAACGGCAACATTGCTGTGAACCGGTTTACTCCTCTGAGTACTAAATCCTATGGAGGTGGCATACCTACGAAAAAGTGAGGTGTAACTAAGTCACAATGTAAGAAAATCTTGGAATTCAATTTTAAACTTCTAATTGTCGTATTTATCTGTCCAGCCGTTTCAGAGATTAGCCGGAACAAACAGACAGACAGACAAAAATTGTAATACATGTCATTTTGGTATATGTACCGTATATTTAATCATATCCACGTTGTAAAAAGCGGTTATTTAATGTTACAAACAGACACTCCAATTTTATTTATTTGTATAGATGTATAGAAGATATGCCATCTCCATAGGATTCAGTACTCGAGGTTTACTCGCTGTTTACCTGTCAAACGGTGAAAACGGTGTCAAATCGGTTCACTTAAAACTACGTTGCCAACTTTATGCGCATGCACAGCCTTCTCTATTGTTCTTCTACAAGCCATGCTATTAGGTTTGACAACGTCGCATTTTTCGTTGGGTGTGAACCGATTTAAGGCCTGTCGCATATTATACGATTTTTTCTGTCAGATAGTTTTGTTGTAGACTCCGCATACTATCAGAATTCTGACGTGTCGTGACGTCCGCTTCTAATGAGTCTCGGATGCAAACGATCGGACGGCAAAATTCTGATCAGAAATTCGGAGGCCTCGCTCTCAATACATGTGTACTAGACCCCGCACACCTATCAGAAATTCCCATAAGATGTCAAGTCGAGTGGACGCGGACGCACGTGTGCACTTTGTACGGCAAGACAATAAGTTCATCAAACGATCTGACTGACATTCGATACAATAAAAAGAAATATCTGGAAAGTTTCTCATTTTTGCGTGTGTCATTTAAATAGAATACCTCTGTACCAAATTTCATTGAAATTGGTGTAGTAGTTTAGGCGTGATAACTTTCATCCCCTATTTTAACCCCTTACAGCCCTTTTTTGGTTCAGTAGTTTAGGCGTGATTGCGTAACACACGACAGTTTCTTTCGCATTTATAATTTTAACTAGGGATTATAGGCTGATTGACGAAGTTTTCGACACTCATTCTGAAGTAGCATAAATTTTTTTTTTGATATGCTCTCAATTTCAGAAACATTGTACTTATGTATGTAAATTTCCTAGTGTCATCCTATCACTCCACAGTGGATGGATGCACCCAATATTGCTTTTTTCGCTGTCGTCTTTGGATTCTAAAGGCAAGAGCACATACCACAACACAACCGCCTCTTCGAAATCCATGTTGATGACTGACTTGACTGCGAAAAAGTTGTATCGCTGTCGCTCCCGCGTGCGGTCTCGTGTGCGCATCTTTTTAATCGCGGCGAGGAGACGGCAATAGAGACAAATAAATTGCCGTGTAAATAAGTGCGGTGACAGAGACAAATAAATTGCCGTGTAAATAAGTGTGCGCGCTAGCCCTAAGTTGAAGTTTTAACAGAAAATTGGGAAAATTTTATGAATCCTTACCTTGTTTAATAGTACACGCTATCAATATAATGCTTAATGATGATTTCATAAGGGAAAGCATATAATTTCTTCAAATTTACTTTAAAATCCTCTGAAATCACAACAAACCAAGCACCAAAACAACCGTTTATTTTAAAATGACACTTGTGTATTATCCGACTAAGTTTGCTTTGTAGGAAGTTGTGACGAGCATAAATACTTCCTTAACGCGAACGCAAATAGAACGCATAATATTAACCACTAGTTATGGTTGTTTAAGTTGCCCCATAGGTTTCCATAGCATCTGCTTATTTTTAACTAGGTCGGGTTACCTCTAACCAAATGTTCGGTCTACGCTTAGGTTCACAAGCGACGTTGCCAAACCGCCATAGCATGGCTTGTAGTAAAGGAGGCTGTGGCGCATGGCTTGTAGAAGACGATAGAGATGGCTGTGACATATTACACTGATGACATATCAACGACAAAAATGTACCCTTTACAAAGAACAAGTGCGATTTTGTATGAACCTTGGGCCCAGAGTTGTAGCACTTTGAAACCTTGTTTATAATATTTTTTGGAAAATTAGAACATTTTAGACATCTGACTAAGGCATAATTTGTTCTAAATTTCTTAACTAGTATTTATTTTTGTAGCTGTTTGTTTTCCATGAAATATAAAATAAAATAAAATAAAATAAATAAAAAAATGAAATAAAATATCAAGTCCTAGAATACGCCGAGAATTCATTAAATAAGGTTTCAAAGTGCTACAACTCTGGGTCCAATTTGCACCTTGTTCTTTTAACATATAACATTTTTCGATCAGATTTTCATTTTTAAATATGGAAAGTTTGAAATATTTTATAAAACGACGTAAATAGAAATTGTTCTCTCTGCAAAATATGCAAATGTAATCGTAAACTAATATATTATTGTAAGCTATCTATTCGCATAGCTATTAAGTCTGTGGCGGGCACAGTGGCCGGGGGCGGGCGGGCCGGGGCCGAGTGCCATAATTTATCGGCAGCCACCCGGCTGTTGCGTGGAGTACGAACACTGTTTCAGAACAAAGAGCTTTCGGTCGCCATTATGCTCCGTAAGTATCGCTTCCGAACCACGCACGTCTATTCGTGCCAAATATTGAATACAAAATGAATCATATCTACGTTCGTTGCTTAAAATAACTACGAGTATCATTCTGTAGTCTTATTTTTAGTAGTTAAAATTTAGATGTTGTTTCGCTCAGCATAGGCCGACTTAACAACATGGGTTTTAATTAACCAAGCACTAAGATCCCTGATAGTACGATACTCATCGGAAGGCTAGGTATACTTACTTGAATTATTTTCGTATAATGCGCAAATAACATTTTAATAAAGTTGGTACTTAAGCTATTAGTAAGTAGGGCTCAGAAGATAGTTTAGTTAAACTACTTTTTAACAAAAATATTTCTTTTAACTTTTAATATAACGAACAATATATATGCAAAACAACAGTCTATAAATATTTCGCTCTTGAAGATTAAGCTTTTTGCGTGTGATAGAAACACGCACCATCAATTAAGCGATCTACTTTGTAATTAGAGCTTTCGCTATCATATTGATCCTTAAGCTTTTTAAATTTTTACATATTTTGATACATATTAACCTTTCGTCTGCTTATGCACGCATACGTGCCACCCCGTTGTATGCTTAGACACGGATCCGGGACAAAAAAATACGAGTGTTGTTTTACGTAAAAATAAATGTTATATCAGATATAATTAATAATTTTTTTTTTGTCCCGGATCCGTGTCTAAGCATACAACGGGGGTGGCACGTATCCGTGCCTAAGCAGACCGAAAGGTTAAATGGTACCTTATAATTATTATTAATATCGTTACGTTGGTCACAAAAATAAAATAAACAACTGAATAATAAAACAGTCTTAAAGTCTTTGAATAACATCTATTTCAATATGAAATTAGTTACAAATATAGGCAATTTATGGTCCAGTAGCACAAGTACGTATATACCTACCTCGAAAATGTGTGATTATTAACACATCTACATAAGAAAGGTCAAGAGACTATACATTTAATGGATTAAGGCCAGTGTTTAACAGTTAAGTGAATGAGTGAACCTCAATAAATATTAATTCCGGAACTGTAATTAAATTGTTCACGAATATTGGCAACGAGCCCGCGGCTGTCTCGCACAAACATTTACAACGCCTTCATTATAACCTGGGGCGTTAAACTTGCCTGCTTTCGGAATGCTCATATCAAATAGAAAAATAAAACTATTCCGTTTCACATTTTTAATTTTATTGTTCAATTTACAGACCCTAAAAAGTTGTAAAGTCTAGTTGTAAAATTGACGTTCGTATAAGTGACTTATATTACGTTTTTTGTTTATGTTTCTAAGCCGTAAACTCAGTTAATAAACCAAATGCAAAATTGAATTAATAAATTAGTTTATTTTGAGAAGCAGCAGATTTATTATAATCAATGAAGATAACAACAATGGACAAGCCTTCTAGAGCTTTCGGGCAATACTCGAGATAAGAATTTTAATAAGAATTAGTAGATGTAGGTTTCATAATAAAATTAACTGGGTTCTAAGTCACACATACACAAGGAATGTGAGATTAATGACAGACATACCAGATACAGCTACAAAGAGATTTGTTATAAGACTTTATTTTGTGGAGAATAGCTAGGTTAATGAGTACTTCAAAAACGGAAGTGGTTAGTGTACCTAGATAAGTTAGGAAACCCTGACATTTCGGTGTTAGGTCCGTAAACGTGGAACGAACTCGCTTTTGAGAATTAAAGACCACTCACTGTTTTACTAGCTATAATGAATTGAATGAATTGTACTACTACTACTATTACTATCTTTTATTAGCTACTAGGAACTTAAAAGTGTCACTTAATGAATATTAATTAGGTATGATCAACTTTGAAAAACTTGGTGTCTTTTGCCATATAATTAATTTTAAACGTTTGTCTAACTCGTAGAAATATTGTTTACCTGCCTGTTACCTAACCTTAAGCCTTTTAACATATTTTGAGTCGATGAATGACAGCTAATATACCTAATTCGATTAAAAGTCATTTCAACTAAAATTATGATTCAGTTTTGGAAAAGCAGCGACAGCATTTATTACTTAATGAAACAGTTTTTATTTGAACAACTAGCGGCCGCCTGCAGTTTCACCCGCGTAGTTCCCGTTCCAGTGGGAATATCGGCATAAAAAGTATCCTATGTGTTATTCCAGCCTTTAGTTTATATTTGTTGCAAATTTTATCCAGATCCGTTCAGTAGTTTTTGCGTTAAAGAGTAACAAACATACATCCATACTCACAAACTTTTGCATTTTGATTAATATACGGACAACATTTGAAGAATACAGACCACATGAGCATAATTTATTATGCAATGCAATTGACGTATAAAATTATATGTTTATAAAACTTTATTTTTAGTAAAATTTATAAGTATGTCGAGTTTGATGTATCGTACTTAATACCAACGATATTTTTCCTTCCCTGAGAAGGAAATTTGTTCGGTGATTGATTGAAAACTGATTATTATGCTAATTTTTAGCGTCGGAAAGGATATATAAGTTTATTAAAAGAAGAAAGAAAACGCCATCAGCTAAGTAATTACTAAACAAAGATAAATTAATTTCAAGGTTTCATAATTCTAAAAAAGGAAGAAGTCTAAAAATTATGCGCGTCAGAGTAATGGAATGTACTACGTCCGTTTAATTGGAAAAACGCGATGGGGGTGCGAGGTCAGTTGAGTGGACTCCCTCCTCCTCTAATAGGCAGCTACGATACGATCTCGGGCCGCCAGTCGACCGACGCTGCTGCGGCCGGCAGGACTCGGCCGCTGCCTCGCACCACAGCCGCGCTAACACCGCGCCACGATCGCACCACGACCGCGCTCTGCCCTCACCAACCGTCTTTGCGTGATCGCGTCGGAGGACCGACCTCACTCATGGCTGCTCGCTGACCGACTCCATGCACCATGGGCTGTACGAGCAGTGCTCCAAACATGACGACGACCCCAAATGCTACAGGTAACGAATAAATAGTTTCACACAACCTGCCAACGATAACCTCGCTCGGAGGCAATGAGAAATTCCCGACAACGTTTTCAATGTTTACAAACCGTACCTTGAAACAAATATTGACCGGGGGAGTTAATTATAAAGTGCCGCTAGCAATTCTATTACTTGAAATAAAACTAGTGGTGTTGATAACTTGCTAAGCTGGTTAAATAATTGTGAGCCATTTACCGAACTATAAAACAGACCGATTGAAATGCGAAGTACCTTATATCAAGAACAAAACTATTTTCATAATTTAAGTGAAATAAAATAATTATAAATCCAAATATTTATTCATTGAAATATTTCAATTTTTTCAGATACCCAATTAGAAAACTATGATGATAAAGATAAAAACAGTGCTCCTAAAAAAAAGGATGCGGCCACAATGTATGCAAAAGAAGAAAACGGGATAAACGAAATAAAGGTGCTTCCTACGTGTGATACTTTAGCCGAACCTATACAATTAGATAGTAATAATAAATCTATGATAAATACGTCAAAATTGAACCTGGAGAAAGGTATTACAAACAACTTCAAGGCCGTTATTGTTTTATTTCGATGTTACACGATTTATGCATTTAGCATATTTTTTTAATAATGAATATAGCACTGTTTTATGTTAATATTTTTTTTATTTCAATTTAGCTTTCGATGTATCGCACACACTCTGCTTTAGATTTATTACAGTACTCGAACAAATTATACTAAAAAATAAGTTTCAGTAGATAAGCAATAAAAAGTCCACGAATAGAGCTCACTGAGCTAAGTGTTAACCAGATATAAACAAGACTATGAATAGCAGTCTAATCTTGCATGTTCTCGCTGCGTTAAAACTGTCCCCCTCAAGACATTCAAACATGAATACCAAGAGTACTAATACCTATTTGTAGAGTTTTAGTGATTTTGATAGTTGTTATTTTCGATTGATATAAAAACTATTTTCTTTTATAAATACTTAATGCTTATAATTAATTAAATTATGTTTAAAATACTTACAATATTTCAAAAATTGCAAACTGATTCTGAAACCGATTCAAATATTTAAAAGAAGCCTAGTAATAATATTCAGTTGCTTAGAGTAAATAACAGAACGATGTGACTCTAGAAGTCTAGATAGAGACAATAACTATAATATAAATTCTGCGTAACACATTTTAAAAGTCGTAGCCCTTGTAGCTCCAGCTACGGACTACACCCGTAGCCGTAGCACTAAAGTTGATGCTAAAGGCGCCGATTCCCCAAAATAGGGTATTTTAAATTATGGATTACTCGCAAATCACAAGTACTTAAAATTTGGAAAAAATATATGTTATTTTACAGTTATTTATCTAGTGCTTCCGGCCGTTTTTTTCGATTGGTGATATTTTACTGTGTCAAATATTATTTTTATAAAAAAATTAAACCGCCTTCAAAAAAACCACATCAAAAAAGTAAGAAATAATTCCTCACCAAATAAATAACGCAAGTACTTTGAAGTCGGGCGTGAAACATGTACAATTTTTTGTTAAAATCCGCCCGACTTCAAAGTACTTACGTTATTTATTTGGTGAGGAATTATTTCTTACTTTTTTGATGTGGTTTTTTGAAGGCGGTTTAATTTTTTTATAAAAATAATTTTTATTTCACTCTTTTTAGTGCATCGTGCAGGCAATTTAAGTGTTTTCTTGTAAATAGGTATGTGATCAAACTGAAAACCTTCTTTTTCGAAGTCGGTTAAAATACTTTGAGGTATCTCCTTTTTAACAAAACAAGAATCATCTAAATCGGTTTATAAACAACGGAGTTATGCCTAAAGATACGTATTAAATTCACATAAAGTGGTAACGAAAACGACAGTATTTTCAAGATTTCCTGAAAGCTACTCAACCGATTTCAAAATTTCAAAAAATGGGACCAACTTGGAAACCAACCTGATGTAATAACGTTTAAACCATTTCAATCGGTTCAGCCGTCTTCGAGTAATCGGTGGACATACACAAAAAAAAAAAAAACATACATACAGACGAATAGAGAACCTCCTCCTTTTTGATTTAGAAGTCGGTTAAAAATCCCAAACATCCGTCTAATAATAATTCAAATATCATATTACTTGCAGTATACTTACTTGGTTTTAGTTAATAAAAAACATATGAAAATAATTGTCTTTGAATAGCCGAGGGATTCCGCCCGTCATAATTTTTTTTTTAATTATTTTATTTTTAATTGAATTTTAAGTGATTTTCGATTCGCGGGGCGCTCGCGAGTTCACAGTTCACTGACGGCTGCTGCTGGGTCCACGCGAAGTGTATAGAGCGCGGCCGAGCAAGCGTTAGCGTGCCTATTTCGGACGGGATTCCTCGCCTTAAACAAAAAAATACTTATATTTTCATGCTTTTCAACCTATGGCTATGACGCACATGTACCATTAAGTTATCTGATTGTTAGGTTTATTAATAATACAAATCGTATGTAACTGAAGTGCAAAGTGCATGAATATTATCCATTCTTTAATACAAGGCAAAATTGGAACGACGATGCTACGTTTTCTTGCTACGAGCGATGTAGACGTAACACTACGATATGTCTACGACCTACGACGTAGTCGTATGCTTTTTGAGTAATTTGTTTTCTTATTAAGGCGAGGATTACCGAAAATAGGGTATTTTAAATTATAGATTGATTACTCACAAATCATTCTCGTTTTTGATTCAAGTGATTTTCGATTCGCGGGGCGCTCGTGAGAGTTAAAACGGTTCGATGATTATTATGAACTAGCCTTCAGCCCGTGGTTTCACCCGCGTGGACTACACTTATCCCTCGGAAATGTGATATATTACCGGGTGAAAAGTAGCCTTTGTCAATTTCCAGCTCCTAAGCTATCCCCATACCATAAATCACGTCGATCCGTTGCTACGTTTTGACGTGAAAGATGGACAAACAAATAAACAAACACACTTTCACATTTATAATAGTAGTATGGATTATGTCGAAAATTGTTTTAGTTCCCTCTTTAATTTTTTTAGGGAAAATATTGAAAAACAATCTTGTAGTAAATGTGAATCATCATCATCATCATTTCAGCCGTACGACGCCCACTGCTGGGCATAGGCCTCCCCCAAGGATCTCCACAACGATCGGTCCTGCGCTGCCCGCATCCAGCGGCTTCCCGCGACCTTGACCAGATCGTCGGTCCACCTTGTAGGGGGCCTGCCCACGGAACGTAGTCCGGTTCGCAGTCGCCATTCGAGAACCTTTCCGCCCCAACGGCCATCGGTTCTCCGCGCTATGTGTCCCGCCCACTGCCACTTCAACTGAGCAATCCTTCGAGCGATGTCGGTCGTTTTAGTTCTCCTGCGGATCTCATCATATCTGATTCGATCGTAAATGTGAATAGGATATTATAACAAACGCTTTTCTTCCATAATATTAAGTTTGTGTGTGTGCCCGCCCTTGAACTACTTATTGGTTTTATGAAATCACGTAAAAACAGAATAACGTTAACCAGTCACGAATCATAACTATGTTAAGTTGATAATGGACGTAGAAGCAAAAAAAATATATTTCTCAGTCTTTAGAAAATAATGCGCTAAGTATCAAAATAGAGTGGTGGAGGTTCGGTAACCCTGTCTCTATAATAAAGTTTGAAAACACCATTACATGCTTTGAGAGACAGTTTAAAAAGGTTTTTAAGAGTTTCAAAATGTTATCTGCGTCTCGGTATGTGGGTAGACTACCTATAGTAAAAAGACGTCGCTTAACCAGTTAGCAACAAAATCGTGTGCGCGCGATATCGCTCCTGCACGAACTAAACGTATGTTGTGACAGTCGCGGCCGGCGTGCAAGCCATTTTAACCTTAGAAGTGGTTAAGGGACACTGTTGCCCATGGTAGATGATAATAGTCGGGCTACTTTTCGAAATTTTGATGATTAATTTCCGGTCATATAAGAGTTGACTCGTCATGTATATAACGACCTACCTATTAATACTTGAACATTTAATAATAAACTTGAACATTGAATAATCTCATCACAGTTTTCCTTAGTAAAGTTGTTTTATTAGAAAACTAGCGGATCCTCGCGGTTTTACCCGCGTGGTACCCGTTCCCGTGGGAATATCGGGATAAAATATAGCCTATGTCACTCGGGATTGTAGCTTTCTAATGGTTAAAGAATTTTCTAAATCCTGTCCAGTATAGTTTCGGAGCCTATTGGATGCAAACAAACAAACAAATAATCTAATCTTTCCTCTTTATAATGGTGTATTTGACTGATTTTTTTTATTGACTTAAAATGTTTATTGAATTAGTAGCAACACAACATAGGTATTTATTTTCAAATATCTTGCATGTTTTCAGCGATAAATAGCATCAAACTTTCTAATTAGACGAGGAGAGCGCTATAGAAATGTGACGTCACATTTCTATAGCGCCAACTCTCGCAATAGAAAATTTCGTCGAAGAAAGAGATAGCTAGAGACACAGTTAAGTAGCTCATAATTCGGTTGTTATAATACATATTGAATTTCTATTCGCACATTTGTTGTTCAATAATGTTATATTTCTGAATGTCATATTTAAATAGGTACCTACATTTCAAACAACAGCAAACAACAGTCAAATAGGTACCCAATAATTAGTATAGAAGTATAGATGTATGTAATGGAATTAATTTCTTAAGAAACATAAAAATTGCAATTGCAAGCAATAGCTGTAAGAAGTAAGAGTTTTATATGAAAGAAGTACCTATACTTATGTGGCAAAAGCGACTACAATATTGGCGAAAATACTACATTGAATGTGCTTCTATATGGCATTAATTTTCTAAAAGCTATAAAAAATCGAATAATAAACGATATAATATGGCTGCCTTGTGAGTAATAGACCATATAGCGGCCGCCCGTGGCTTCGCCCGCGTGGACTACATGACGTCATCCCAGGGAATTAAATAAATTTGAACGATAAAAAACAGTTATTTCGATCTTCAAAATCAATTACAGCCTATATTATGTTGCCGAGGACCAATAGCTACTTATATTAAAAGTTTCACCAAAATCCGTTTAGTAGTTTTTGCGTGAAACGCGGACAGCTGACTGACAGACAGACAAAAACTTCAAAAGCCACATTTTTCTTACCTTTAGATTCTGTTACCTTTAGAAAGACCCCTGGGTGCTTACCATCAACTCTTATTACGGTTTTGTTTAGGAACCTAAACTGATCTGCTTCGCTTATTCGTACCACGACAGCTTAATATCAATGACAGCGATTCAGTGATCGATCAATGACATTTCACAGCCGCTAAGCTGTCAGAAACTCTTATTTGACTTATAACCCGGTCGATTTAACATGTCACCTGCAGGTTATACCCGTCCCTCTCACTCTCCGGGCATGACAGAATCGAGTGAAAGAGACGGGTAGAAGAAAAAGGACACAAATCGTTCGGTCATTAACATTTAGCAATTCATTTGCGATCCAGTTTTTAGAAGGTCAGAGTACGAAAGAAAGCGATTCATTTTAGGAACCTATTCTGAATCGCGCTATTTTTGAATCGCTGTCATAAAGTTGATGGTAGGCACCCTGGACGTAAAAGATTCAGAATAACGGTCTCGCCTTGCTTGTGAGCGGGTCTCATGTTCTTCGTCAGTTCCTTGAGATCCATCTCGTCTTTTTCGTTTGGAGTCTCTCGAATACTGAGAAAGACTTGTTTTTTTTTGTCTAGGCATTTGATAACCTAATTTATCATATCAAAAGCAAAGCGAAGCAAAACCAGCCCCCCTAGCATGACCAACCAAAACGCGATATGATATGATAAGTTATCCGGTTTAACTGTCAAAAGACTATGGGTTTTGACGTTTGAATGTCAATAAATCGCTTTATCATGCGATACATATCGAGTTTTGGGTGGTCATGCTAGGCTTACTGGTTGATGTAATTAAAATGGGAGTTTTAGCCAGTTAGGTACTCACAGAACACGGGTTTTTTCCATGTTCTGTGCTTATACTGTATTCGCCTTCACGACCGAACGTAGAGGTATTCCCGGCTTATAATGATTTACGAACTTTTACTTTTCCATGCATCCATGTAATAAATTCTTTAGAAAATCTTTTATTTGAATGCTTATGATAATTTAAGAAGTTGGTAAAAAGCAACAGTTGTGATATCATGTTCTGTTGTATGGTTAGCATAGTTCTAATTATCTTTCTCAATATCTGGAATACGTAAACAGATAGTGCTAATTCGCTGAACAACCTCCCGTAAGGCGCTATATTCGTATATCAAAGCTTTGTACGCGCACATTATGTCGGGCCGCAGCGGGCCGGGCCGCAGCGCATCGCATTGACGGATTTGAGTATAGCACATAGTGACGGGCCGGGCCGCAGCGCATTGACGGATTTTCAGTACAACCAAATTCAAACATCCAATTTCTTCTACTACTGCCGGTTATACCCGTCCCTCTCACTCTCCGGGCATGACAGAATCGAGTGAAAGAGACGGGTATAATTTGTAGGTGTCATGTTATCTGACCGTGTAGTACGAGAAAAATCCGCACACTGTGTCGGGGCGCAGCGGGGCGGGGCGGGCCGTATCGCATCGCACGCACGCAATAAAATCCGCGGCGGATTATGCGGCCCGCTGCGCCCCGGCATAGTGTGCGATAGTTCATATAAAATACATACGAGCGATTTGGACGGATTTTTGCGCTGCGGCCCGGCCCGCTGCGCCCCGACAAAATGTGCGCGTTCCTTTAGGGGACATCAGATGTACCAGACTTCAGATTAGGTATTGTATGTCAATAGAAAATATTTACTTATCACGCTGAACAATTTCTCATATGACGCTATATTTGTATCTCTTATAGGTATTTTAGCTGGGCTGTTAGGGTTAAACATCAGGTGTACCAGACCTTCGATATTTTTACGTCAATAGAAAATGCTCCTCACGTAGATAAGCAAAACGCACTTATAGTTTGCTTTTATGAGTAGAATGATTAGAATGAATGTACCTATATCTATAACTTTATATTTGAAAAATGGAAAATGAAGTATTTAGAAAAAATCGACCCGTCTCACAACTAGCTCCGATGGGAAGTTGTGAGACGGGTCGATTTTTTCTAAATACTTCATTTTCCATTTTTCAACCATAAAAATTGCAATGTGTATGCAAAAAAGTAAACATTTAAATAACTTTATATTTGTTTAAAAGAAAAATATTTTAATAGTTACTGGGGTTTTCTTTTTCTCTAAAATGTTATTTAATAATAGTTTTTTTTTGTTAATGTCGTCCCAAGAAACGCTGGCAAGTTTATTGCGCCTGTTCTTCTTGTCAATTTAAAAAGTCTTAAATGGGCGGTAGGAAAATGTTGACGATTCATTTTTATATGCGTATCATTTTTATTTAAATAATTTTTTTTTCATTTATCGTATTTGTATCTTCCAAAGTGGTAAAATGTGTGATAAATACTCCGCCTACTTCGCCGGCCGCCGCCCCGGCGGCGGCCGGCGGACCTGTCAACCTTGTAGGCCGTGTTGCTTAAACATTTTTAATTAAATTATAATATGTATTAATGAAAACTTTCAGAAAAAATATCTATCTACCATGCATTAACCTAAATTTAAAATCTAATCTAAATTTAAATTATAGGCCGATCACAATTCTCTCCACTCTCTCCAAGATATTAGAGCGTATAATGAACTCTAGACTTGTAAAGTTCTTGGAATCCAACCGCATCCTTTCACCATCTCAATACGGCTTCCGTAAAGGTAGATCCACGAATGATGCAGTTCAAGATCTAATTCAATCTGTGGTCTCCTGCTTGGACGAGAAAAGGAAATGTGTTGTACTTTTCCTCGATTTAGCCAAAGCATTTGACACGATTTCCATACCCCGGCTACTCACTAGATTGGAAGGTTATGGTATCAGAGGTCTCCCGCTCAAGTTGTTGGCTGACTACCTTTCTGATAGAACACACAGAGTCAAGATTGACCAGTGGGTTAGTGAAGAGTCACATACCACTTACGGTGTACCACAAGGCAGCATCCTCGGGCCTACACTATTCCTAACCTACATAAATGAGCTATGTCAGCTTCGAATAGGTGGGGGACAAATTTTCACTTTTGCCGACGATACGGCACTCTTTTTTCATGGAGACTCTTGGGCTGATGCATTCAAGCTGGCGCAGAGAGGTCTGGATATTGTGGGTAAGTGGCTGAAGTGCAATGTCCTCACACTAAACGTCTCAAAAACTAAGTACGTGGCGTTTGCAATAAGATCCAGCCAACTTCCTGCGGCAGACTACCAAATCATTGCCCATGAGTGTGGTACTCAGCCTGCCACATCTTCTTGTGTATGTCCTCCACTTGAGCGTTCGGACTGCATCAGGTATCTTGGTGTCTTACTCGACCAAACTCTCACCTTCAAATTCCATCTGGACCTCTTAGCATCTAGGCTACGAAAATTAATATATATCTTCAGTAGACTAAAAAATGTTGCCAACCGCAAAATAATAAAGACCGTTTACTATGCGGTATGTCACTCCCTCTTGGAATACTGCATCACTACCTGGGGTGGTGCCGCTAAAACTCACCTTCTTGCAGTGGAAAGAGCCCAGCGTGTTCTATTAAAAGTAGCCGCTGGCCTCCCTTATCTTTTCCCCACGACTGAACTATATAGGGTCTGGAACATCCACTCGGTAAGACAAGCATACATCCTAAGGACCATACTCCAAAAACACTCTCAGCTACCATACGATCCCAAACTGGAGGACAAAAGAAATATAATTTCATGTGATATTATAATTCCACTAGTTAAATTATGAATAGACAGTATTTTTGTATGAATATAAAAAAACACGAAATTTAAGGCAATCGCTACGCTGCGCTTCGCGATCGCCTTAAATTTCTAACCTATCACGTGTTCTACAGGACTTCCTAGGCTCGCAGCCGTGTGCATACTGTCTCGTACTGTCTATCCATAATATCACGTGAAATTATAATATCACGACTTTGACAAAATCCATGCGACATATACAATACCTATACCATTTTACTGGTTGGTTAATATAAAATAAATAAATAAAAATAGATTTATTTCTCTCGTCACAAATAGGGTCCTTAATATAAATACTTAGTGCTAGTTAGGTGGTAGTGTACCTAACACCATATTTGTGCGAGACTGGTGCCCGAAATAGGTTTCTGTAATAGAAACCTGGGTTACAGGTCGCCAGGCCCACCCAAGAACAGTAGGTAAGTACGTTCTAGTCGATTTGAAGACATGGACTGGACGTATTGAACAAAGTAGAACAATAAAATAAAAAATAAAAGATATAAACTAGTAGACAATAAATGATTAATGCTAGCATAAAGAGCTATAGTGTGTTATGTATACGAGTGTTTATGGTGACTATGTGTGCATGTGTGAGTGAGTGTGTGTAGGAATGTGTTTGTGTGTGTTAAACGTGTATTATGTAACGATCTGCGGAAAATAGAAGCGGAGAGACATCGTCATAGAATAGCTAATAATCAGGAGGACATCGTGTCCGGCAAGCGCGTAGAAAACGAGAAACGAATATGGGATATTATGTTACAGGGCAAAGTAAGTTTTCAGTAGTGTCATAGTCAAGTGTAGTCAGGAATTTCGAGACAGCGAGTTTACAGGGTGATTTAAGGAGAGGATAAATATGAAGAAGATGATTAATCCTGTTGTATAGGAATGGGCCTTGAAACTGGAAGAATTTTTGTGCAAAAGAGGTGTGCTGTGCAGGAACAGTGCAGACTTTATTACTGCTTCCACTTTTAAGACATTGAGGTTTCCTGAAGTCACACATTCGCGCACAAAGAAATGTCGTATCTGAATATGCTTCGTCCTCTGATGTCTTTCGTACGGTGGGTCATGAGCCAAACGTATCGCAGACTCACTGTCGAGATGAAGTTCTGTATGGACATCTCCAGTTACCATAGCCTCCAGGATTTTCTTTAGCCATATGACTTCTCTGGCCGTTTCGCTGGCAGCCACAATCTCGGCATCTGTGGAGGAAATCGCAACTGTCCTCTGCCTTTTGCTTTGCCAGGCGATTGCTCCTCTTGAATATAGGCAGACCAATCCGGAAGTTGATTTTCCTGTAGTAGGATCTCCCCCATGATCTGCGTCACTATAGCTTTGAAGACATTTTGTCGCAGTGGAAGATTGATATGTAATCCCATGGTCAATGGTGCCTTTGATGTAACGAAAGATCCTTTTCACTCTCGCCACATCCTCAGGTTTGGGATTGTCCAATGTTCTTGAGACAACACTAACAGCGTATGCTATATCGGGTCTTGTCCCAACAGTTAAGTACGAAAGTGCGCCAACCGCTTGTCTGTACGGGAATGGATCTTTCTCAGTAACTTGTAAATTAGCATCTTTGACTATCGGTGTCACAGCAGCTTTACAATTTTGCATATTAAACCGTTCTAGTAGACGCTTGGCATAACCCTTTTGATCAATCTTTATTGACCCATCAGTCTTTCTGTCAATTTCGATTCCCAAAAAGTATGAGCCAGATGTCGTCGTGATCTTGAATCGCTCTCTCAGTTCACATAAAAATCTCTCAGTCTCTTTCGGGTTCACGGAGGCAATCAACCCGTCGTCAACGTATAACGCCAGAATCAGCTTCTTATCCTTGCTGTCCTTGTTTCTTACGAAGAGACATGGATCACTCTCGCATTGTATAAATCCTATCTTTAGGATGTACTCGATAATGCAATGATTCCAACAACGAGGAGCTTGTTTAAGACCGTATAGGCTCCTCTTGAGTTTGCATACCTTGCCTGAAGTATTGGAGTATCCTTCAGGAGGCTTCATGACTCATGTAGATTTGCTCATTTAAGCTTCCATAGAGGAACGCGGTCGAAACATCGAACTGTGACAGAGTCAAATTTTCTTGTGCAGCGACACTCAAAACAGCTCTTATCGTGCTCGTTTTAGCTACGGGACTAAACGTCTCATAGGAGTCTAGCCCTTTCTTCTGCGAGTAACCTTTTATTACTAGACGAGCTTTATATTTGTCAACCGTGCCATCAGGATTGGTTTTAATCTTGAAGATCCACTTACAGGGTATCGCTTTCCTCCCTCTAGGTAATTCCACCATATCCCAAGTTTTGTTGTCCTTAAGAGAGTTAATTTCGCATTCCATTGCTTTGCACCATTTGTCTGCTTCAACGCTTTCAATCGCTTGTTTGTATGTGGTTGGCTCTAACATAGGTTCATCGAATTTGGATAGTGTATAGCAAACGTTACAGACACAGTCACGGTATCGGCTTGGAGGTTTAAGATTATCACGATTCCGTAGACTCATTCTACTCTCGTTCTCTATTTCAGTTATAGAATTTTGGACATCATCATCTTCTGTGTCATCGTAAACATCTTCATTTCCAGTTTGAAACCCTTGTGCTATGTCATCGTCTTCATCATTCACTTCAATATTTCCGATGTGTAACCTTTCATCTGTTTTATTGCTTTCATCATTGACCACTTCTTCATCACTGACTACTTCCTCTTCGCCATTGACTACTGGTTCATTATTATTGACTAAAACTTCTCAACAACAACTTTTTTGCTCTATCTTGTTCTCAGGCTCAGTAGGCTTTGATTTTATCTCTGCCAAATTTTCTGCTTCTCTAAGCAAGGGGTGTTCTTGGAAGATGACGTCACGTGATCGGATTAATTTGTGATGTTCCTCAACCCAAATGCGATATCCTTCGTCACCATCATATCCGATTAAGATTCCCTTCTGAGCCTTTTTGTCTAGCTTCTTCCGTTTCTCTTTTGGAAGATGAGGGTAGCATGTAGTTCCAATCACACGTAAGTGTTTTATTCTTGTTTTTTTGCCATGCCATAATTTAAACGGTGATTCCCATCAGGTCCTGGTCCCGTTCTATTCAGGATATACACCGACGTTGAAATCAGTTCAGCCCATAGGCCCACTGGCATCTCTCCATGGGCGTACATTATGGCCCTTGCCATCTCCACAACAGTTCTATTCTCTCGCTCAGTAGGATTCTGCTGTGGTGTGTAAGGCATCGGAAACCTCTGTACGATACCTTCTTTTTCCAGTATGCCTCGAACTTTAGCATTATCAAATTCACCTCCATTGTCGCTCAAAATCTCTTTTACCTTTACGCCTGCTGCCTTGACTTCAGCAAGAATTAGTAGAATTAGTATAGTAATTTTCATGAACTTCCGACTTTTCTCGCATCACATATACCCAACGGTACCCGGTGTGGACATCTTTGAATAGCACGAAGTATCTCTTCTTTCCGTCGAAATATGAGTCGCCATATCATGCTTATCATCTTTCTTGTATGAGAAGAAAGCTTTGCACATCGCGTACCTTCTATCTACGGTGCAGCCTCCGTAAAGTCTGTGTAGTTCAACCCACATGTCCTTGGAGTAAGTAAAACGCATAATTTTTTCGAGTATGTCATCTGGTAAGTTTGACGTTAACAGGATGGAAATTATGCTTTCGAGTTTGTCGTACTCACAAACATCTGTTTCGTACTTCCTTGTGGCTTCTGCTGTGGCACCAGGCAGTAATGTTGGTCTCGGTTTTCTTCCTTCCAACACATCTCTTGTCTTGTCATCTCTTGTCATCTCCAGTCCTTTAAGTACCATGAAAACCCTAAACTTCCATGTCTTAAACTTTTTGGCATCTAGATTCCCGAGTTGAATCTTCGAAACGTCTGCAATAGATTTATCCATCTTGACTGCAGGTCTCGTTCCGTCGAATTTTCAAGTTGGAACTTTGTTTTGGTTTTGCCACCGAAACGAAATATACCAATTTACACCCTCAGTTCAATTCGAAAGTTGATTCTCTGCTACCATTTTAAAGAATACGAGTTTTATTTAAGAGTAAAAATATAGACAACAAATAATAACTAGACAGATACAAAGAGCACTATAACAACCAAAGAGCATGTAATCACAATCATAGACTAATACAAAGAAGTTGCGTAGCCTTACTTCTCTACACAGCTAAGTACTTATACGCATAAAAAATATTAAGCCGATGAGAACTTCTAGGTTATGTTGTGCTCATTTCGATGAAAATGATTAGGCAGGTACCTACCGAACTAATAATATAATATTAACTACACTCCATAGTATTAACACAGGTTTGTGACAAAATATGAGTTATAATAATGGTTATAATGAATGTATAAACATAAATAATGTCATGTAACCCTGTATATCATGGTTATATTTATATAGGTAGGTATTTATTTACAATTTCAGTTAAGGAAGTTGTAGTAAAAATCATCTAACTTCCTAATCATTTCATAAATGAAGGTTTCATCTCTAGCTATGTATAATATTTTCATATCTTTGTATGTTTGTTTGTTTGTTATTCTAATACTTCATTGCATGTCGTAAAGCTTATCTGGTGAAGGAAACAAATCAAAAAGTACTGCACTGCATCACAAAGTTTAAGAATATAACAAATCTATCTCATGAAATGAAGTATTTTAAGTAAAATCGTAAAATAGTAGATTTCATTACAAGTGCGGAAAGCCTGTCATTGCAAAGAGTTCGGACAAATGTCTACCCGAGCCGAGGCGCAGCCGAAGGTGAGGGTTGACAGTCGGAACAAGTTGCAATGACGGTTCCGCACGTGTACTGAACAACAATTTTTAATACAGTTGCGAAAAAATTAAGCAATTTAATAAAATAATAAAACACAATAAACTCAACTAACTAATCGTAAAAGAATATAAGCAGAGACTTTTTTTTTGTTTTCTTCACCCATTCTGGGTTGGCAAAGGAAACTATGATCATACAGCCAAGGCTTCAGTAGAATTTTTTTATTGATATGAAATGAAAATTAAATTAAATGAGATGAAATGAAATGAAACCTAACAAAAGCAATCCGAATCCTACAGGAGCGGCTTTCCTTATTTCTCTCTTTTACCACATCGCTTTCCATTAAAGCCACATTATTGCACTAATTCCACCATACTAAGTACCTACCACAATAAAAACCAGAAAAAACTAATTTAGAAAATTAAGAAATAAGGTCCCTCATTTTCTTTTCACTTACTTGCGCAAACTCCTATATGCAGATACTATGGTAAATAGTGCACGTCATACCATATTTAGTAATCTGTGGTCATACAGCCAATTTTATGTATTTTTTATATTCATAAATTTAATTTGGCCGATACTAATATTAATTTTTAATTCAATATTGCGGTAGTAGTAGTAGTCAATCGGTCTGGATTCAAAATAGCGCCGTCGCCGTAAATATGTTATTTTGCTCCCTTGTAATACAATCTAATATTTACACTGACAGCTTATTATTTTTTTTGTCCCATACTGAAAGGTACTCTCTATTTAATGGACTATAAGTCTATAAGTCAGTATTTAGTGGTGGATATTTGGCGACCGATTTGGCACAGGAGTAGGCTACCCACCTTCTGCGCCAGAGGTCTCGGGTTCGATTCCCGAACAAGACAAATATTTGTGTGCATGAACATGTCTATTTGTCTTGGTCTGGGTGTTTACTATGTATATTGAGTATGTATTTACAAACAAAAAGTATTTAAGTATATATTTATCCGTTAGTTTTCCATGATACAGTTTCTTAATGAAATTAACATTGGGCTTAGATAATTGGTGTGATTGTAAGAAGTTATTTATTTATTTATATTTGGATCACTTTTGTTCAGTGGTGGATATTTGGACCACTTTTGTTCATTCTCCTTTGTATGTATGGTCCATGTATGGTCTCACTCACAGCCTTCTCTATTGTTCTTCTACTATACATTTTTAATTTTACTTACTCTTTGCGTGAGATTGTGCACAACGCCACAGACTTAACTACTGTTATAGGTCATTCTTAAGCCATAGGCGCTCGATATGGGCGATTTTCTGAAAGCTCAGTCACTAGATGGCGCTGTCCCACCTATGCAGTTAGAAGGAACGGAACGTTATAAATTTTACTTTGACGCGACTTTTTTACGTAAAACGGAACGTCAGACAGATGTTATTTATTTACCTAAATCTTTAAATTTTCCTATTTCGTTTCTGTTCCTCACAGTAGTACTTATTTAATATATTATTAGTTTTCTTTGGGTTTTCAAAAAGTAATTAATTTAAATATGTTTCATACCAAAATATACCATAGACATGTACATACTTATTCAACGCCATCTAGTGAAGCAATTGGAAGCTTTTTTTTTTTAAATGGCCTCTCAGAAAATCGCTCATTGGGCCCGTAAGTTAAGTGCATTAATAATGTCCTAAGGTTAGTGCAAAGCAATTTTTTGTTATGAATGTCTTAAGTTAGCTAGGACAAGACTTAGTAGGCGATTCTTAAGTTTAGTGCAATGTTATCTATACTAATATTATAAAGAGGAAAGATTTGATTGTTTGTTTGTTTGCATCGAATAGGCTCCGAAACTACTGGACCGATTTAGAAAATTCTTTGACCATTAGAAAGCTACATTCTTCCCGAGTGTAACGGGTACCACGCGGGTAAAACCGCAAGGATCCGCTAGTTGCTTATAATTATAACCTTTCTTAAAGATGACGATCCCGAAAAACAGATTACTTATCTAAATATGTTTGGCATATGCCGTAACTTTAATTTTAATCGCGCGATCCTTTTACTCGATTTAACATTAGATCTATAATTATGTAGTGCGGGGTAGGCTTTAATAAAAAGTACGCATCGTCGCGCGTCGCGTCGGCGGCGTTTAAAACCGTAATAGTTGTTTAATTTCACTAACCGCTCAATCCCCGATCTGATTTTAAAAATTCAGCTAATTGATGCATTTAAGTAATTATCATTTAATTTTCAGAAACACATAATGACGTCGTAATTGAAAGTATTAGTCCCCCAAAAGAAGAGGATATAAATGTAATAGAAGGAAAATTGTCGTCTTTAGAAGACGTTGTCGAAAAAGTTGTAGAATTATTTGTCGCTGAAAATTCATTTAGTACAATAGATACAGAACGGAAAGAATGGGCTATATTAACAAAAGAAAGCCAAAAGGAACTAAATAAAAGTGCGAATGATAATGCAAAAGAAGAGCTATCTGTTTTTGAGCCAAATAAACAAGAGTAAGTACTGAGATAAATATAATTTAAATAAAGATGCAAGATATAATTTATATGCTTGTTAAGACTATGTCAAAGTTAATTTACTCTTAGGCCGAGGCCGCACTGATATAAGGCGATTGCGACGCGAAGATTTCCATACTCCTAAGTCCAGAATTCAGGAAGTTTCCTAACTTTAACCCCTCCTTTCTACATTAGAGGATTTTGTTTCAACTTCGCTTATGCAGATCACTTTCAACCGTGACCGCAGTATCCAATATACCAATTTTCATACTTCTTAATATTATAGTATTCTTTGCTTCTAAGTTAAGAAATGAGGAAGTTCCATATAAACTTTATCCCCCATTTTAATCCATTAGGGGGGAGTTTTTTTTTAATGCGATCATTTCGTAACCAGGGACTGTACTCTGAAACGCTAATCCGAAACTTCGGTTAGCCCCGCCCCTTTCACTCGATTCTGTCACGACTCGAGAGTGAGAGTGACGGGTATAACGAAGTTTCGGGTTTTGTGTTTCAGAGTAGGCCCTCTGTATCCAACAACATCTCTTTCCCCAAGCGGACACCGGTTGCCGCGCCTACGAATCGCGCTATTCCGTCAAATCCCAAGCGGTAACCGGTTGCCGCGTGGCTGCCCCTTGACTTTACACCTTATTCCCGTTCCCGATGCTTACAGACAACTTTAGTATGAAGAAGTTTGGTTATTTACGTTCTTTGATTTTCCTAACTCGCGAAAGCAAAATATAACCTAGTCTGTGTTTGATTTTTTTTTCTGTGCGTGAAAGTGTGTCACGGTGTTTTGTTGCTTGATTTTTACTGATTTATCTGAAGTAAGTACTGTTTTTTTATTAGAAAAGTGATTATTCTGCTATAATGATTATATTTAGGTAGTTAGTTGTAAGAAATACATCATTATAACTACTAGATAAAGCCCGATGAAATCCGTTGGCACGTTTCCGATTTTCGAGTGATTTGTAATGATATGTTTGTACTTAAGTAAATACAATAAAAAGATTATAAAAAGTAATTGTAATTCGTTTACACAACGATATAACAACGTATTTATTCATTTTTTGTGATATGAAAGCACGACAAATTTGATGTACAGTGCAGGCATAATGTCGTTTTATCAGTCAATATCAATGCGAGCCATTTTGGACTTTATTTGTATAGCGCTGAGTAGTTAGTTTGCCGATAGCCGATGTGAAACCTCTTTTGGTGGGTGTATTGACTAGGGCGACGTATGTGTCGATAGTTATAATGTATTTATTTTTAATTTTAATTTTAATTTTATTTATTGTGACAACAACAGCCATACTTAAACTAGAAAGACAAACTTAACTAAAACAGTTACATCTTCGGCCAAAAAGTTGCCCACAGTGAAAAATAATAATACGCCTTTATTACAAAAGAGTAACAAACGAAGGGACACAGAGGTATATGAGTATTCTTGCTATAATTTTCTCTTTTGTTTTATAGCATGTCAACTTGGCGGGTAAACGACAACGAGGAGCCGCCTGCGGACTACCTCGACGCCCCGGGTGTCGCGGGCCTCTACGGAAGGCTTAAACTGCAGATGTATCGTAATGATTGATTCAACTTATATAAGTATGTATAATATATATGTATATATATATATATACAACAACAGCCATACCTAAAGTAGAAAGACAAACTTAACTAAAACAGTTACATCTTCGGCCAAAAAGTTGCCCACAGTGAAAAATAATAATACGCCTTTATTACAAAAGAGTAACAAACGAAGGGACACAGAGGTATATGAGTATTCTTGCTATAATTTTCTCTTTTGTTTTATAGCATGTCAACTTGGCGGGTAAACGACAACGAGGAGCCGCCTGCGGACTACCTAGACGCCCCGGGTGTCGCGGGCCTCTACGGAAGGCTTAAACTGCAGATGTATCGTAATGATTGATTCAACTTATATAAGTATGTATGTACAGTACAGTAGTGCCTACTGGCTATATATTTGGAAATGTCACGTTTCAAGACGATCACGTCACGTTATCAGAATATTTTAATGAAAACTTTTAATTATATACCAAATCACATTTGCTTTACATTTCATAATTTAACATATGGTTTTATTTATTTAACTCATGTCTAAGTGACAGAACTACATTTAATTCTTATTAATTCATTATTACCGTGTAAGAGGTCATATTGTAACTATTTTTTACCATCCTTCTACATGTTATATGAACCATTGTTACTCTACATCAGTGAATATATGATTTTGAATAGGGACTACTAAATTTTTGATAACTTTTTTTTTAAACTGCAGATGTATCGTAACGATTGATTCAACTTATCCTATGATTGGTCTTGAAATTTTCAAAATTACATATGATTATTGTAAAAAAATAAATGTATATAAAATGTGGATTGTTGTTTATTCAAAATAAAACAGAATGTTGAATGATATTGTGTTTTTATTCACATATACTAAATAACCTCACAAAAAGAACAACTATCGATAAAATTTCAAAAAGTGGAGGAAACATCCCTAGTCGTATTTTTTCTTCGTCGGGTTGAGTTACAAGTGCTGTTATCGTAAACATCTTAAGCTCTCTCGTCAAATTGTTTATATAATTAGATAACAAAGGTAGTACTAGGTCTTATGGAAAAAAAGCTGCACTTTGTGATTGCGGGTGCAGAACTTCCTACAATACTATGCACTGTAGCTGTCGATGCATTGGCCTACCATGTACTCTACAGTGCAAATTTTGCAATCGTGACTGAAAATCCAAGGTTAATTTATAAAATTATGTATTTAATGTATAAAAGATACACAATTCAAAATTATTTCCAATAAAATGTAACAATTACTTTATCAGTAGCTTTCAGGCGGGATAATACTACTACGGGCTACTTATAGGGCTCGTGGTTTTTACTATCACATTTTTCCTATAAGTAGGTACTTACAAAATTGCCTTGTGAATGCATAAAAATAATTTAAAGTCTCAATTACCTTTATCATTTGAGTAGATACTTCAAAATCATTAAACTATTGCATTTTGCACTAAATAATAAGATTTTGTTTTTTTTTTTCAGTTCAAACAGTGCCATCGTCGATTTTAAAGAAGATATGATTAAATAAAATTATTTTGTTATGTATTTTACTTGGTTTAGGTATTTCTAAAGTAAAACTTCTGATATATTTTTTTAAACCTCACAAAAATAAACTTTCACATACTTTTTTAAAATATATTTTTAAATGCATATAAGAAATTTATGCAATATGCAAAGACAAAAAAAGTCGTTTCATACATAGATCATTGAAATCGGTGCGCCCGAGAAATTACTGCCCTCATTAGTAATCTTATATCTCCATAATTATTAAAGATATCGACCAGCAGTTTTTTTATAAAATTTTCTATTTAATTGTCAATAATATTAGTGGATAAAAAGATACCCCACGGAACAATTATTTTTTTAAATTACGTAAAATCTGACAATTTTCTTAATATTTTTCCAAGCAAAGCTAATATTTGGGCATTTTTAAATGTATTATTTTACAATATATTTTTTCTTTGATAGATTATGTAATCATCTTTCATTTGACGCCTATTTTATTAAAATCGGTGCGGTGGTTTGGCTTGTAGAATTTTTAATATTTTTTTTAAAGAAGTGGCGCCATCTCTGTTCCTAAGGGATGAAACTTTTGCTGCTGCGGGTGAAATCGATTATTTCGGTCCCTAGTATCACTGTGCAAAGCGGCTTTCCTTTATCACAAAGTGCAGCTTTCCGACGAAATATCGCCATAAGACCTAGTACTAAGGCCCTTTTTCTTTGGATTTTGTTTAAGGAAGTTTTCAAAAAATTGCCGCTTTCACCTGCCAGACTTTCAAACCTTGTTTTACTTTGATTTTTTGTGTTAAAGTAACGCAACTCTTAAAATACATCAGTTACATCGAGGCAAATCCTCTTAACCCATTTACATAATGATGGAGAACTGGAATTTAAGTTTATAACTCCATTTTCTAATTAACCTGCGTGTCCAAAACACGAGTGTGTGAGAAATTTATACCATGGAATATTGCACATTTGATTTAAACAAACTGCAACTGAAATACTTAACTGATGAAAGTCCAGCAATAGTCTCTTATAAATATGTGACTCGTAAATCGAGAAAGTAGGAGAGAAAAAAAATGTTCTGTAAGCAATAATTTCTACATCACCTGTACACCACTTCAACTTTAAATATTTTCCGTTGGTTCGCAAACTAACTTAGCAATGAGTATCTACTCCTCTATCCACGTCACCTGACAATGCCTGCTAGCGACGGACGCGGTGAGAAGTATGTGAGTGTATTATTGTGATCAAAAATAAATATCGAGTTTTCGCTGCGTAAATTTGTAACGATAGGTTCAATTTTTTCTGCCTACAATAATTTTAACAAATGACCAGTAATGATTAAAGTTTCATCTCATGGTATAGTACATGGGGTCAGCTTTAGGGTGGAGTAGGTATAGCTTTGCTAAATTAAAGGTTTGCATATATCCTACGACATAACAGTCATTTTCTCATTAACCTGTTTTTAAATAACCTGCTCAATGCATTTCAGGTGGATGAGATGTGTTCGAGTGAATGAGATGAATAGTATTGATCGTCAAATTAGGTTCTTATTAAGCCTTATTAAGGTTCATAATAATAATCTCATTAACCTGCCAAGGCAGGTGAGTTAGAATCTTACCTGCTAGAAAACTAGACTATTCCTTGTTCCCTTTTAGTGAAAAGTACTTGTTTTTATATAACAAATTCAATAAAATATCATAAAAATTACATTCGACATTTTTGTTACTTTTTGTCAAAAGCGGCAATTTTTGAAAACTACCCTTTGTCACCCTTAAGTATTCATTTGATTCTTGTAATCCTGGCCTTCAGGTGAATTTTAATTTTTCTAGGTGAAGGACAAATTTACTGTTCCGATCATCGCTTTATTTTGATACCTGATGGATAGGAAGTATATCAATTAGTACATTGTCGTTTACAGAATGATAAAATATGGTTTTATTGTAGAGTAATATGTATTTTTGTAAAAGACGGTATTTGCAACGCCATTTTGTCATACGGGGGTGCCCCTGCCATTTTTTACAACATTTTATTTCCAAGGCGTTTTGCATTCACAATGCAATTTTTATTATTGAAAATGAATTATGAGATATAATATTAGATAATATATTATAGGTCGTTTTATTCTAATATTTCATTTTCAGTATCCAACATACCAATCAGAAGGGGTTTTCCGATCCGAAATCCGTTCTTAGCGGTCGTCTAAATCTACTTTCCTGCCGAATTTCATTTTAATTGGTCCAGTAGTTTTAAAATTGAAAAGAAATATTTAGAAAAAATCGACCCGTCACATAACAGAAGGGGTTTTCCGATCCGAAATCCGTTCTTAGCGGTCGTCTAAATCTACCTTCCTGCCGAATTTCATTTTAATTGGTCCATGTAGTTTTAAAATTGAAAATGAAGTATTTAGAAAAAATCGACCCGTCACATAACCAGCTCCGATGGGAATTGGACGGTTGTGAGACAGGTCAATTTTTTCTAAATACATCGCTTTAAATTTTTTTATAATAAAAATTGCATTGTGAATGCAAAAAAGTAAATATTTTAATAACTTGGTCCAGTAGTTTCGAGATTTCGTGATGAGTGACCTTTCGCTTTTATACAACGTGTTAATGCAATAACCGAAAAGCCCATACCCACCAACTAAATTATTTTAGATTAAGTATATTGAATTCTATTAAAAAAAAAAATTTTGAACGCTACTCGGAAAAAGTATGGACTTTTTGATTTAAAACCATAGGACGGTTACAGTTGTTACAAATCTGGTAATAAAATATATGTTTCTTCATACCTTTATCTAGATTCGTATAGTTTCAAAAACACGATTTTATGATTTTGCCTCGACACTTTTTCTTTTCGAAAAAACCTCAAAAAAATACGAAAATTCAAGATTATTCTTAAATGGGGTTACTTACACTATTGGAAATTGGTTTAATTAGTGGACAGCAATAATATTTAGGATCGTATAGAAGCATTTTTTTTTAATCGCTGTAGTTTTTTAATACGAAGCGATTTTGTGTTTTTTTGGCTAATCTGCAAAATCGGTCTCGCTCCCGCGCGCGTCGTTTTCTCATTGCTGTCTCGCTTCAGCATAATTTTTCCGAGTATCGCTTTCAGAAACTTCCAAGATATTGGTGCTCATAGGTCTCTGTGACTTTCTGACAGATTTTAAACTCTACTATAACGTAGTAGAGCACGTGACGGGCCGCGCGCGTATTTAAGGATTAATTAATCTTGATATTTCTTATTTTTTAGAGGTATTTTCGAAAATAAAAAGTGTCGAGCCAAAATCATAAAATCGTGTTTCTGAAACTATACGATTCTAGATAAAGGTATGAAGAAATATTATATCTTATTACCAGATTTGTAACAACTGTAACCGTCCTATAGTTTTAAATCAAAAAGTCCATACTTTTTCCGAGTAGCGCGCTACTCGGAAAAAGTATCCTTAATGAATAGGCAGTAGACACATAAATTTTTAGAAACGGCAAAAATGAAAACAAATATTTTGAAAAATTTAACCCCTATCAAAAATGTGTGGAATCGATTCTACTCTCGATTCTGAACTCTATTTTCTCTATTTTCTCAGTCTTGCTAAAAGTATTAACACGTTGTTTAAATAGATTTGCGGTTGATCGAAGCTTTTACTTCTTGTATGTTGCAAAAATCATAACTATTGGCAAAGTAAATACCTACTCGAAGCAATAGGAGCGGAGACCTACATTTATGGGACATATAATACGCGAACACTGCGTAAGAACGATTAACCATTCGAGTATATCCAAACCATCATGTGCTGCCCTTAAGCCTTGACAACAACCGAGTAAAACGAACGAGAATTTCCTGAAAATGAACCAAATCCTAAATGTTTCAGTATGGAGGTTGCCGAGGGTCCGACGAGCCCCACCCAGTCGAACAGCAGCCGCGCCACCCGCTGGGAAGCTCTGGCCGATATCGCCGCTGAGCTACCACCCTCGCTCGCCGTCGACCCACTCACAGGACAAATATACGCACTATCCAAATAATCATATTACTTATTCTACCATCTTCTTTCATTTATCGCGTTATTACAGTAGGTTAGGTCTTAGGTACTTGTTCATATTCGTAGTAATCCAGTGGGGTTTGATCCCGAACCAAAGCTGGGGTGCTGCCACCGACGACAGTCGAATACTTATAATGTTCAATGCAGAACCTAAGGGCGTTTGTGCACTACACTGCATTTTACCGATCCGGAAAAAAACGGATGCTTCTATTTTAATAATTAATCATTTATAATAGTAAAAAGAAGTTTTTTTGGGGGAGGCCTATGCCCAGCAGTGGGCGTCGTACGGCTGAAATGATGAATAGTGAGAATTTATTTATTTCGTGTAGTTTCAATGTTTCAAACCCTAAACTACATGAAATAAATAAATTCTTACTATTATAAATGATTAATTATTAAAATACAAGAATCCGTTTTTTTCCGGGTCGGTAAAATTCAGTGTAGTGCACATTTGCACAAACGCCCTAACAGTAGTCTAAGATACGAGAAGGAATTTACCCTCATCTGTTATTTAATTCTAATTAACTATAGATGCTAGATAATATCTAGCATCTATAGTTATCTCTATATACAGCGCACATGGTTTTCCTGGCTAGGGCTGCCTGTCCATTGATGCGGAGCGAGCTGGGGCAGAGCGGAGAAACGGAGAAATTTTAACCAATAAGTAGGATTGCATAAAACCTCCGCTCAGTGGACGGAGTGCGATGCAAGCTAGTTTTAAAATTCATACATTTTCGGAAGCGAAGCGTGGTAGCGGTGCGAGGCAGCGGAGCGAGCCGGCGGAGCGGGGCAGCGGATTGAGGCCGATTCCGCATCAATAGCCAGGCAGTAAACAGCGAACCGGACGACGTTCCGTGGGCAGGCCCTCTACAAGGTGGACCGACGATCTGGTCAAGGTCGCGGGAAACCGCTGGATGTGGGCAGCGCAGGACCGATCGTTGTGGAGATCCTTGGGGGAGGCCTATGCCCAGCAGTGGGCGTCGTACGGCTGAAATGATGATGATGATGATGAAACAGCTATAAATAGCTGTCACACGATCGCCGGATTCATTCTGCGTTGGACTGGCCGTGAGGATGGTATGTGTATGCAAATTTACATTTACAGCGCTTTTAATTTATAACGAGAATGATTCTATATTAATAGAGTCTGGATCTTGTATAATATGTCTAGATAAATGTAATTATGCAATAAAGTAATAATAGACATATTTATCATAACACCCAGACACAGAAAAAACAAATACTTACATCATAATATCAATATTTCTTGGGCGGGGATTGTTGAACCCAGTATAATAATAATAATGTATTAGGTAATAACGTTTTATTCATTTTATTTTTAGATGACAAAACAGAATACTCCTATACATATTGTGAATTTAAGTGTATTTTATTATCATTTGAATAAAAATGATATTATATCAAAGATATACAACATCAAGGATATTTTTGACAATGTAATACGCTCCACAAAATGGCCTGATTGCGAAAAAAAATAATAAATTTAAAATATCCTACACGTCAGTCAACGCAGAAATATTCAGATGAACTGAATGATCGGCCAACGTGTGAACGCTGGTGGCCTGCGACAAACTCCCTTTGAATCGTGCATGAAAAATGCAGATCATTGCTTACAGTCAGCAACACTGATCTCTATTAAATAGAGGTCAGTAGTCAGCAATCACACGCAAACCGGCCCTGTACACGATGGCCCAACATGTTCGCCGACCATGATCGGCCATCGTGTACTGGGGGCATTACTCACTAATTCTTTGATTTGAGCAATTTTTTATTTTAAATTATATTTACTTTTTTGCATTCACAATGCAATTTTTTATTGAAAATGAAATATCAGAAAAAAACGACCCATCCTCCAAGTAGCTCCGCCGGGAATCGAACCCGGGACCTTTCACTGTCCGGGCGACTGCCCTGACCGCTGAGCTACGGAGTCGTTAGAGGAAGTGTCGAATCTTTCTAATACTTCTTACGCGCTGTGAGCGCTCACAGCGCGTAAGGACAGTGAAAGGTCCCGAGTTCGGTTCCCTGGGGAACCACTTGGAGGATGGGTCGTTTAAGTTTACGTTTAAATGAATAAACTGATAAGCATAATTTTATTGGTGGTGGGTGGTGGGTGGGATGTTGTTCCAACATTTCGTGGCAGCATCAATAAAACCTATCACGAAATGCAGACGAACTGTACCTAGGGCAGATGAGTCTAGAGCTTATTCTTATGGCACGATCAGAAAAAGTAAGTTTTTCGTAAAGATAATGAGACTTATGTTGTAACGGTTCAGAATCGCACCTGAACTATCTCGAATATTTCTTAAAGATTTAAAAGTCGAAATGTATTAATGTTACTTACCTCAATAAATTTTTAATAGTATAAATAGTTCCTGGGGTAGGAATAAATCACAAAATCAAATTGGGTTGTGTCAACTGGGTTGTATTGAACAAAATTAGCCATTTACCATGTTGTTGCGCTGGGAATTTGCTTCATACTTTGTCAACACAGTGTATATGGGAGGGAGATTCTGTCTATAAGGCTTGGGGCTTGTTTAGTGGTTTCAGATTGCTTGAGGTAAACACTGAAAAAGAAACGGGTTAATGGTAGCGGAGCAGTTGTGGTCATTTGCATTTAATTTGGAAGTTAACACTTATGATTAATCTGAGGAAGTTGGATACAGTAAATTTGTTTGAATTAGCGAGAAAATATAGTTGATAAATACCTGAGATTCAGGGATTGAAACAGTGATGTTTCGCAGCGGTTGGACTCTGTGACAAATTATTTCATATAAGAGGATGCACTTTGTTGAGGGTTTTGTCAATCTAATTTGCTTCACGGGAGTGTGGACAGTACTTGTATTTCAATATTGTTTCACGAAATAGTCGACACGAACTGTTGTTGGTTGGTAAAGTTGTGAGTCTTGGAGCATGTTGATTTAGACGTATTTGTGAACTGACGGGTTCTAAAACGGAGTTTGTGGGCATGCTTTTGAACACGGGCTGCGTGTTAGTGGCACAATATGTGTTCGGCATATTTATTGGTTACACATGTGAACTCTGGTTTAATTACATCACATCAGTCTAATTATAATGTTTGGAGCTAAATATTTATTTTATACAATGTTAGCAAAATACTGAAATAGGTTATGACAAGTAAACAAAGATGCTCCTAGCGGCAGAGTTGAGAACTAAGACAAGTCAAATGACATCACATAAATATAGCGAGAAGTTTTACTCACAGAATGTTAAATTAACATTATGTATAACTTAAATAAAAATATGGGTTAAATAATCAAAAGTACAGAATATTGGTTTCTATCTTAGATAAGGTTCAAAGTTTCAAATATGGGGAATGTATATTGGCTAGAGGTGATACGTTCGGAAATTATGTTCGAACAATTACCATTTTGATAATAGTTTTCATTCATAAATAATAAAAAAAAAGGGATCATACAAAATAATGTGTTTATATTATGTGAGAAGGTAATATTTTGAATAGTTTAGTAAATTCTATAACTTAACTATCAAAGGTTTCTGAACGAAAGCCAAGCTGGGCGTTCAGGATGTTTGAAATGGTTTGGCGTTAGACGCTAGATGGCCTATCAGTTTTGTGGGGGGGGTGAATAGGGATTTTCAATGAAATGTCTCCTATTGGGTAGGCAGGAATAGTTGGGTTGCCATGTTGTGAGAAATAAATACCTTATTTATAAAACAGGGAGAGGGGGTAATTATTGATGTATGGTATTCACACAAGATTAAAAGTAAAATACTTTAATTGTTGTAAAGGGGAAAAAGAAATATTTATAGGAAATAAAATTTGGAAAAATGAATAATAATTATTCTAGAATGTACAATTAAGACATTAAAACTAATAAACCTTAGTCAAATTAGTATTTCAAAGTTAAATAATTAGACATGAGACATTTAAGAGACGGATTAGAAATATACTGAAAAGTTTCCATTAAACATAGGGGTAAAATTTCCCTGAGAGTGGGGAGAATTTCTAGGATGTAAAAGAAAAAAAAAGAAAAAAGGACGCCACTTTTTGGCGCGTTTTGGGTAGGTCTATATAAGCAAAAACGACGCGACGCCCGCGCTTATTTCTCCGGGATAGACTTCGAGGCAACACGTATGGAAGACGAAGCACCTTTTGAAGAAGTTTTCATTTTAAATCAAGCGAGAAGTAGTCTTCAAGCAAGTGTACAGTGAGTCCTTGCACCATAGGGCGTTTATTGGGTTCGCGATCTTTTAAACGTTTTAATTTTGGAATTCTGACTGGTAAATTGGATCCGAAATTAAAAGGTCTAGTTTGTTTACAGAAAGCATTTCAATTAAAGTAAATTATTCCCAAGTAAAATCCTAGAAAATGGGCTTAATTTGAGTCAGAGAGGGTTGGAAGCATAGAGTTTGTTTCTTCAGGAGTACATGTTTATGTCTCCGGGCTCCAGGCAAGGCTCACGGGAAGTCGCTAGGTAAAGAAAGTCTGGCATTGTGGAGTGTCAGATGAGCATTCAATGGATAACGCTTAGTAATTTCCACATGGTTTGATCAGGCGGGCTGTTTTCATTGACAGTTTTTCAGTTAACACACAATACTCTTTGACCACCAAATACAAAAGATCTACGTAACTAATCTCCGTAAAAAAAATCAATTTAAAAACAGTAAAACTTAATATTTTGAAGATCAGTGCATCAATTATCGTTAACAAGAGTGCCGCGATTGTGTTTTGCGATTGATTTGCGTCTTTCAAATGAAGCAAAAGATATTTTAACCTGCGAAATAATATAAACAAGGTAGTGAGTCAACATACGTTTGAACGTCGATGTCCAACGGCCGGAGCTGCGCACAGGCGACTTCAACGTTTGCGTCTTGGGCGTAAGTACTGTTTTGCCTTGCGCGCATAGCTTCAAGTCATTAGTGCACGAACAAAGCTAGACAGTGCGGCGCGTCATCGGTCATTGATAAAGCGCGCAGATACGACGCGCTTAGCTTTGGTGCCTACTGTTATTTTCTCTGAGAGGACTTCGATATAATATTCTCTTATATGCGACGAGCAACAACGACGATTGGGCAGTGTATTGTTGTATTGAATCGTACGCGGGAAATAATCATACAATTATATAAATATGTCTACAAAGCAAATAATATTATGTGCTGGCTGTCTCAATGCTGTAAAGGGCAAACAGTATCTTAAATGTTCTAAATGCTGTAAGACTTACGATCTTTTATGCGCTGGTGTAAGCCAAAAGCACTTTTTAAGATACTACGGAGCATCGAGTGGCGAACGCAAACAAACGTGGATATGTCCTGAATGTACTAACAAAAAGCCCAAAACTGATACTTCGAATACGCCAGTCCGCACTAATTTCAACCAAGATAGCACACCTGACGGTATGTCAGATGATTCTTCTACTGACAACATTACTTACAGACATGGTCGCAATAAGGATGCGTGTACAGATACTGATTTAATCAATTTGATTCGTAAAGAAATAAAAGCCGCCATTCACGCAGAGATGTCACCCATTAGCGAGAAACTACGCGAACTACAAAATTCAGTTCAGTATATTAGCAGTCAGTATGATGACATTATGAAAAATATGAATACACTAATTATTGAACATAAAAGTATGCAATCTGAATGCGAAACTCTACGAGTAACCGTGGCGGATATGACTGAACGTATTAATACTCTTGAGCAACATCTACGGAACAACAATCTCGAGATTCAAGGAGTGCCAGAGCATAAAAATGAAAACTTAGTTAATATATTGAATAAAATTACAGACGTTGTGTCTTATAAATTGGTGAATGCTGACATCCTCAATGTTACGAGAGTTGCCCATAAAAATAAGGAAAGCAAGACACCGCGAGCTATTGTAGTACAGCTTAGGAGTGTTCGCTGTCGGGATGAGCTTTATTCTGCCGTCACCCGTTACAATAAATCGAATCCCAAAAATAAGCTTGGTTCATCGCTCATCGGATTTAGTGGTTCGACTGTTCCTATTTACATTGCTGAGCACCTTTCCCCAGCCAATAAGTCACTTCATGCTGCAGCTAGAGCAAAAGCTAAACAGTTATCTTATAAGTTCGTGTGGGTGCGAAATGGCCGCATATTTTTAAGGAAAAATGAAACATCTGCTTATATATATGTAAAGAGTCATAAAGTATTGGACTCACTTTCTTAGACGTAATCTAGTAATTTGTAATTAAGTTATTTTATATTCATATATGATGAACGAGTTAAAGGTATACTACCAAAATGTAAGAGGCACGAAATCAAAAACTACAGATATATTTGGATCAATATTGGGTAACAACTATGACATAATATGTTTGTGTGAGACGTGGCTTATCGAATCAGTAGCATCCTCAGAACTTTTCGACGATAGATATATAGTCTACCGCAACGATAGATCGCAGGCATATTTGAATAAGTACAAAAAGGCGCATGGTGGTGGGGTTCTTATTGCTATTAAAAAGACATTACAATGTTCAGAGCCGACGATTTTTCCTGTTTGTCTTGAGAATTTATGGGTTAAGATACACTTAAAGGACTGCACTGTTGATATATTCTTGGTCTATTTACCGTCTTATATAACACAGGAGCCTTTTGGGGTTTTATTGGATCATATTGAAAGTGCCATCCTTTCATCCTCTAGTAAAACGCTATTAATTGGCGATTTTAATTTGCCTGAAATAGACTGGTTTTTTAAACACCCAAAAGCAAAGAACAATCCCAAAATATGTAACTTACATGAATTCATTGCTAGAGCAAATTTAGTGCAAATAAACCCAATCGTTAATTCTCATAATAAAATACTTGATCTTGTGTTAATTGATTCCCAAAGTAAGACACAATGTACTGTGGCTGAGGGTGAACCTCTGAGTCGTATTGACGCGTATCATCCACCACTTGAAGTTAGATTGAAATGTGTTAAAGAACAGGTGTTGCATATAAGTCATGGCATTAAATATAGGTTCCATAAAACTAATTATGACGAGTGCAATAAAGAACTAGCTGAAATAGATTGGGACCAATATAACTTATTAGATTGTAACGATTTTGTACAAGTATTTTACAATCGTTTATGGGAGATTATCGAGAGGCACACACCAATAGCTAAGTCTCATAATCATTATCCATCCTGGTTTTCTAGAGCGTTAATTAAAACATTAAAAGAAAAAGTAAAATTTCATAAAAAATTTAAGTTGTACGGTAATCCACGAGATTATGATACTTACTCTATTCTTAGAACGAGAGCTAAAATAGAATTTGATAAATGCTATAAGGCTTTCTTAGATAGGACAGAGGAAAACGTCAAAACCGATGTAAAAGCCTTTTGGCGATATGTGAACTCAAAGAAAAATGTAAATGCTTTACCGAAATGTATGCACTATGACACAGACTTTGCTGACAATGGTAATGATGTAGCTAACCTGTTCGCTAAATATTTCGCATCGGTATATAACGATCCATCTATAAGAGCTTATGAGCCTACATTCGTGGAATCAAGTCAAAGTATTTCTTCTATTACGTTGTCAGAACAGGACATACTTCTGTCTCTTAAATCAGTAAACGTAAGAAAAGGCGCTGGACCAGATGGGATTCCACCCATATTCATAAAAAACTGCGCAGTTGGGCTTGCAAGACCCTTGTACCTCTTATATAATTTAAGTTTAAAATCGGGAACTTTTCCGGAGTTGTGGAAACTGGCAAAAATTGTTCCGATTCATAAATCGGGAAGTAAAATGGATGTTACCAACTTTAGACCGATTAGTATACTGAGCTGCTGCGCTAAGATTTTCGAGGGACTAGTTTATAAGCATTTTTACCATCACCTAAAGTCAGTCATCAGTGTCAGACAGCATGGTTTTGTAACGGGACGCTCTGCTACCACCAATCTCCTTACTTACATTCACGACCTTAATGTGGCTTTCAATAAACATGTTCAGGTAGACGCTGTTTATTTAGATTTTGCCAAGGCATTCGACAAAGTCGACCACAGCATCTTGTGTCGTAAAGCATGTCACCTTGGTATCCACGGGGTACTTCTACGATGGCTCATATCTTACCTATCTCGTCGAACACAGCTAGTAACAGTACATGGCTATGAATCTACACCTTACGAATCTACATCTGGGATTCCCCAGGGTTCAAACTTGGGTCCACTATTGTTTGTAGTGTTTGTTAACGACCTTATTGAATCCATATCATGTAATTGTGCTGGGTATGCAGATGATATCAAAATATATCATGAAATTACATGCGAAGAGGATGCCAAACTGTTGCAAAGCAATATCGATCGGGTGTACGATTGGTGTGTTCATAATTGCATGACTTTAAACGTTGCAAAGTGCTGCATAATTACCTTTACAAAAAATAAAAACCCAGTTAAATACTCATACAGCATAAACAATGATCCTTTGAACCGCCAAAATGTTGTCAAGGATTTGGGTATTTGGTTGGACTCCAAGTTGAGTTTCTCATACCACTACGAAAACATAATACTCAAAGTTAATAAAACTATAGGTTTTATTTTTAGAACTGCGAAACCCTTCCGTAACCCTTTAACTTTGTTAACATTATACTTTGCCCTTGTTCGAAGTATCTTGGAATGTAACTCTGTGATATGGTCACCTCAATATAGTACCCACATTGATAGGATTGAGGCTATTCAAAGGCGATTCCTACGTTACCTTAGCTCCAAGCTTGGCATGAGGCGTAAGCTGCCCTCATATGAGGCTAGACTTGAATATTTCGGCCTTAACACGCTACAGTCGAGACGTTCTGTTCAGGATTTGTCTGTGCTTTATAAAATTGTAAACTCTCAATGGGAGACAATGGATTTGATGAGCCATTTCTCGTTTAGAACAAGTGGTAGCAAGAGAAATTTTAAACTGTTCTCATTACCCGTTTGTAACAACAATGTAACTTACAATGATCCTCTATTTCGAATGTGTAGATCATATAATGACCATATAAATTTTATAGATATTTTTTCACAAAGCATGTATTCTTATAAGAAGGTTCTTAGAAGCCGTTTTGATAGTTGATGCCACTGAACGTAATGTTTGTCAATGTAGTAATAATACTTGATTTTGTGTCTGAATTGTTTGTTTTTTTTTTCTTTCTACATATAACTCTTTATGTCAATAGTGTTCTTTTTTACTATTTATTTTCAAAGTTGCACACAATGTACCTACTAAAATTTTATTTCTCTTTATTATAAATTTAATTATAAATGTTGTTATTTATGTTTTACCAGTTCTGTATTTCTCGAAACAGATAAGTATTTAATTTTGTCATTCTATATGATACATTTGTAAATGCTGTGCACAATTTTTTTTTAGAAATACAGTTTTAATTCATTATCTAGATATAAGAAAAATTTATGAAAGCTTTGAATTGTATTTTGTTACTGTGCCTTATAAATAAAATAAAATAAAATAAAAAACACGTCTGATGGCGCGGGGCGTATGCCCCAGATTTGGAGGCAGTTGCGGCCTGATTGAACCATACCTACCTGTAGGGTGTCTATCTGTTCCCTTCCCAAGCAGATGGACCACGGCATGAGCGATAGGATTTTAGGGGGCCCACTCACCCAAACTTGACAGAATTGGGGCGTCAGAACTGGCGATACAGGCGCCAGGTTTGTGTTTGTTAGGAAAGTCGCATTTAGTCGGAAATTAGGCAGGTAAGTACCTACTTAGAATCACGAGCTAGGTAACTCGAAGACCTTTGTTCTGGCAGAAAGGGGGAGGTCTGCTGGGGCAAGGCTACGAGGGGAGTCTGGTATACAGAGTAGATAGAAAGAGTAGGGTCGCTGTAGGTCTATAAGTAGCATTATGTGTTATCACAAATATATCTACGATCAAATCCGAATTTTGTTGACATCCCTAGCCATAGATTCTTGTGACAGACGAACAAACCCGGGCAATTTGACAGAATGATTATAGATAGTGGGGAAAAGTCCGATTGACAGGTTCCAGCAAAATGGCTGTCTTTTATCAAACAAAATAATGTTACATCTTAAGAAGAGAGATTAGGTAAACTAGTGCTTTCAGTATTTGGGAAATGATTTGTGAAGTAACAATACTAGTGGAACAGTCCAAAGAGCTTGATTAGAGTAATCTTTATAGGTTCACGCATTGCAAAGATTTGAAGGTTGAAATAATCTATCAAACATAAGTGGAGAAACTAAATTTACCTATATATTTGGCTTGACAAAAGGTAATATATTCCTATGAAGCAAAAGGCACCTATAATAATCCATAAATTGAGCTGGTTGCGGAAGAGTTCTCTGGATCAGACTACTGCTATATTAATGTATGAAAAGGATTTTGTTCGGTGGCGGGAGAAGATGTTTAAACTCGAAGGAACTCGGTGTAATGTTGACCAGTGTCTTATGGAAGCTGATGTGGATTCAAGGTTTTTCCAGATACTAACCTATTGAGTTGGAACATGGTTCTATTTTAGCCATAAATTATGTAAAGCTATCGGGGTGAGGCGAAAGCTTCTGTCCAATTTGGTTGGATTCTTAAGTTATTTCCAAGACCAGTCCAATGGTGAGATTAAGGATATATTACCATGAGTGAGATTCTTTAGAGACAAATTTTAACCAACAAGTTGCAAGAGTTCAATAAGATCCGAGTCAGACACGTAGACATAACTAGGGAATTTAGTTCTACGGGGAAACTTGGTCATAGAAAAGGTTAGGAGAGTCTATATTTATATGTACTTACTATGAATTAGATTTGAGTTCTCTCCCCTCAGGAGTCAGACTTGCTAGTTCTCCTAATTTAAGCACTCAACCTGTTGGATTTATCCCAATAAGGATTATTCAACAAAAGGAAAAGGATATATCAATTAACGTTAACTTTAACTGCTGCTGCCATGAAGGAGAAAGATCTCTTCATGTAGATTAGCAAGTCGCTTTGAAGCATTTAGCTTGATCCTCTTTATTTATATATATATATATAGAACTGACGAACATGACAGCTTGACTTTATATGTTGAAGTTTGTTTCTTATATAAAAATTAAATAAAGCAGCGCCGGGAGAGGAATGTCCCAGTCAGGCGACGAGTTCCATCGTTATGGGCGGGGCGGTGCCCATGACTTTACCGGTTAAATAATATTGCTGGAGCATTTGTATTAGGCCAAGATGGTGATTAAGATCAATAGACTCTCTTCACCCTAATTATTATACCAATTTCCATCTCTGACTTTGCCAGCAAAGCTAAATGCTGTAGCTAGTAGGTACTATTATAGATATAGTGTTTCCATCTTCCAATAGATATAACAAATTTTCATTTCTAATTTGCAAGCAAAGCCATATGTTAAAGCTAATAGGTACTATTATAGCCATGGTGTCTCCATCTTCATATAGGCATATCAAATTTCATTTCAAACCACACATGCCAAATTCACCTTAGTCCTTGCAAGCAAATCCGGATGCTGTGACTAGTTTCAGTTCCATTGTAACCTAAATTATTAAATTCCACCAGTTTTAATGGACAGTTAACCTTGGGTCAGTAACCAGAAAATTAGCATGGTGGACTCAGCAAAATAACTCACCAGGTTTTCAAAGTATATTGGACCTAGGAATCGGTTAGGACCTAACTGTTAAATGTCCAAGCAATGTAGGGGTAAACTAATGTTAGATTTATACAAGAGTATTAACTTATTTTGAGTGTCTTGGTCGCTATAAATGAGGTTAGAAAATTAGAAGCAACGGCCATGTAATATGAACAGCTGTTAAGTTGATGTAGGCATATAGGCAGTTCAAAGTATGAGTTAGTTAGTAGTAAGGTTAGTCTCTGTCACTTCATTTAAAAGATCATGGGTCTACGCTTTACAACCAGGGTTCTCCATTACGACATCACAGGCCACTTCAGAGTTGATTCAGAGCATCCATAGTAGTTATCTATATATTAATCGGACAACAGTTAGGTATTACAGCGTTCAAGCTAGCTAGGTATTTTAGTAACTAATAGAATCCTTGACAGAGGTTCAGTATTAGCTTAGAGTAAATACTAGAATGGTTTGTTAGTATATTTAGGTCATCTATTATTTAGGTTAAGCAGATAGAAAGGATTCAAAGGGAAAGGTACAATTTAGTAGTGCCGTTACCAGGATTAAAAATTAACACATATTATAGCAAATCTTGTATAGGAATAAGAAAATAAGACAATATTTACAAACCTTTTTAATGAGTTTAGCATATAAATTACATTGGAGCTCTGAGTATTTCTGAAGGTAAGTGGCTAGTTTACATTGAGTTGGAATAGCCACAATTTGTTGTTTAGTGCAGAAGGAAAACTGAAGCGACGGGGTTAATATTAATTATTTAATCAAACTTCTGTTAAGCGTCCCCGGGCAGGATGGTTCTTAATAAGGGTCTTTTGAGAACTGTTCACAGGTCTTGATTAGGTTTAGTTAAGTATAGCAACTTGTTTTCTGAAATGGAAGAAATAATTCATTATTGTTATATGCTAGCAAATTCAAAAATAAGAAAATGTTTATCTTTTCAGAGATTTCATAGGTAGTAATGTTGAATTTTAGTTAGATGAAATGCTAAGTTGGATTGCATTCTGTTAGAGAATAAATAATTGATCACATAATTAAACAAGTACTTACTATTAATTGTCTTTTTATTAAAAAGAACAATAGTTATAATTCTTGAGTAACATCATATTGTGGTTTCATAGATTACCAATATTATCTCTGTTGAAATTCGTCAATAATTAGGTAATTTAATTGTCGAAAGCCGGGCAGGTGAATTCACAAACTTGTATAGCACAATTGTATAGTTGAAAGACTTTTGAGTAGAGGTTATATGGAGCTAATCAAAGAGCATGTATGGGGAACACATGGAGAATGACATTTGTCATTGACAAGGTTGTTTCTCTCCTTAGTGTTAGCTCTGGGTAGGCGAACGGAAAAATTATGGGAAACTGTATGGACCTTGTTAAGTACAAACTTTGTATGGGCTTGCATATTTGTATACAAATAAATTATAGAGACACGTTATATGACAATGTAGTACGGTTTTGATGTTTAGTAAAGACTGGGAGCTACCGCGTTACTTTATGGGTATGAACTTCATACGGTTTTTGGAACTTTGAGTCAATTTTATAAAGAAAATAGTCGCTATCGGTTCCTTGTTTTGTGACGTCGGGTATAACGATAACTAGCTAGCAACGTTCAACAGAACAAAGCAACAAAAATCTATCAGAATAGGGAATTCAAATGACAGTTGAAGCCCATACCCATATCCAGATTTCTTAGCCGGTAGCCCCTGTTCACAAAATTAGATTTTGAGGTTGTTTCTTGGAAAGGTCGATATTTAAGAACATGAGTGACAGGATAGAATTTCTAGCTTCCAAAAGCTTCGCTAGATGGCGTTGAAGAAGTATGTACATGTCTATGGTATATTTTGGTATGAAACATATTTAATTTAATTACTTTTTAAAAACCCAAAGGAAACTAATAATATATTAAATAAGTACTACTGTGAGGAACAGAAACGAAATAGGTAAATTTAAAGACTTAGGTAAATAAATAACATCTGTCTGACGTTCCGTTTTACGTAAAAAAGTCGCGTCAAAGTAAAATTTATAACGTTCCGTTCCTTCTAACTGCATAGGTGGGACAGCGCCATCTAGTGACTGAGCTTTCGGAAAATCGCCCATTACGCTACTGCGTGATAGATGTCGCTACCGGTAGGTTACGAAAAATTGTGGTTCTTATTAATTAATTAAAATGGGTTATGTTATGTATCAGAATCGTGCAAATTAATGACTATGTGATGTGCGGTCCGAGATTGTAGTTTAAAGGCGTGTTTGAAAATGTTATAAAAAAAAAAATTTAGGATAGATAATGACATACATTAGGTGAAATATTACATACATATATTAGTTGGGGAGGGGGGCGATCACGTTGTTCTGTGGTGCGCTATTTTTATTGTTGTTAGGATATAAATCCAGACATGGCTTAAAGAACTCGCATCCAAGCCAAAAACATTGGGAAAAAAAAAAAAAAAAAAATTGTTGTTAGGAATGTTTTTGTTTTCATCAAGAAAATTTATGAATTATTAAAGGTTGAGTGTCATCTAAGTTTGTGAAATTGTTGAAAATGCTGAAACTGTCTGAAGGATAGATCTGTGGTTGTGTTTATCATTATTGTGAAAATATAACCTAAAAAAAAAAAAGGACATTAAATAGTTATGCAAATAGGTTTTAGTGTAAATCATTGTAAGAGTTATGAATTTGAAGTAAGAAAATAGTATTTTAGTTAATTTATAGTTTGTACAAGGTATTTCAAAGGGGTAAATAATTAAAGAGTTTGGCTTGGTTGAAAAATGTGTCTTGATGAGAGTGATTTCTCATGGAAATAAGTGGATAATGAAAACTGAAGAAGTGTTATGAGGTCTGGCTTTTCATGGTGTACATAAGAGAGGGAAGACCCTTTCTGACTTATAGATTGGATAACAACCACTTTGGTAAGTTAATCAGAGATTTAGTTTTAATTAAATTGTTGAAAATTTTTAGAATTAGACACAATTAGTACCTAATTGTATATGAAATATACAGCAGTGGGTGTCGTACGGCTGAAATGATGATGATGATGATGATGATGTATATGACAGGAACTGTTGTGGACAGCTTAGACTCAAAGAGGGTAATTTTGTTTGAAGGGAACGGTATTTGCAATGCTAAATAAGTCAACGGATAACTTAGTAGGTAAAGATTAGATTTTTCAAATGCTCGGATAACTTAAAAGTTGAAAATAGTTCAGAATTAAAGAGAAATCTTGTCTCGATGAATGATAGAACTATTATTTTGTATTTTAGGGTCGGTGATAAAGTTTTAAAGAACAAAATTAGATATGTCAGTGGGTAATGATTAGACTCCTAACTTAGTGGAAGAAAATTATATTGCTACAAATTAAAACAATGTTAGCTAATTTGTTAAATGTAGTTATGGATATATTTAAAAAGGTAAGGTTTAGTGGTTTTTGTATTAGGTTAGTAAAATGAGGTAACATTATTTCTTACTTCTTAAAACTTAAAAAAATAGCTATTTGGATAAAAGAATGGGTTCTTTTACTAATAGTTAGGTATTAGAATTCATGAAATATGAACCAAAAGGAATTTGTTAGTGAAGATTTTGTATTGGCTAGATTAGAAACATTAGATTCAATGGTTTTTAATTTGAACAGAAAGTAGAGAGAATTTCATCTAAAATGGTTCAATGAGTTTGGAAAAACCATAATAGGATAATTTCATAATTATTAAACAATCTAATTTATGAACAAGAAGGGGAAAATTACTTGGTTTAGGTAAGTAATCGAAATTTTCATCCGGGAACATAAAAGAAACTTAGATGTCGGTTATAAGACTTGCAGAAATTTTATTATTTTAATTACAGTGGTTTTGATTTCAAGTAAGAGTTGTTGTTTGGATGAAAAAAAAAAAAAATCCTAGAAACCGGAGCAATTATACAGATGCAGAAAAGGGAACTTATTTATACATGTTAATTTCAGTAGATTTATTTCAGTTTAAGACGTCAAAGTTAGGGTATGTACACAAGTGCAACAAGTTATAGTAATAGTTATCCAGCGGTTAAACTAATGTATTCATACAGACTGTTAGGATATGGATGGATAAGTAGGGTTGACAAGGGTGGGGTTGTGTGTTAGTCCGGAACATTATAGATAAATAGGTACTTAACAAGAATAAAATAGGGTTAAATAATTCTGTTCGGAAAAGATCGACGTTTCTGAACGCAACTCTAATGTCACGTCAAATTGACATTGGCTGTCACTTGAAGTTGACAGTGACACTTGATTGAAATTCTGGTAGAAAATGTCGGATTAATTTTGCTGAATTTGTTAAAAATCGCTCGCGTTGAATGTGCCTGGCATATCGAGTTTGAATACATCTTAAATTATCTATGTGATCCCGTTTTGTACGACCAAGGTTTTGATGCCATCTCTGGAGTGGCCGGTCGCGGATGCTTTGAAAGATAACCTTTTCTACCACACGCGCTTGTTGTCGGGACAATATATCGTAATAAAAAAGGCTCCCACGTGTGTGTCTTTGTGTATCTATTGTTGAAACGCCCAGTGTCTTGTGAACGCTGTTATTTGTGTTATGAGTGAGGTGACTAATTGGTAAGGTCTGCAGAAGAAGAAGATTTACCAGGGGGCGCGCGCGCTCCCCTCTCCCCACGCTGCCCAGGGACTTTCTACAGCACAGACCGTATGTAAAATCACCTAACTTCACAAATTCTATCCGCTGTGTATCGCAGTCCAATTGTTCAGTTACATCCCGGCTGAAACCAAGTTTTTTGTCCGGAGTCTATATTAGTAATACCAGCTTCCACTGCGCTAGCTGACTCCGCGGTATAGGCAGGGGTGTACTGAACATTTCTTGGTAGCCAAGAGCGTAGCTTGAAGGCCTGAGAGGCCCACGCCAAAACTTTGTATTAATCAGTGCCGTGTTGATGACCCAGTCTGGTCCGGACTAGATTAATTTGTACTTGTAAATGGTAATTAACTTGCATTTGAAAAGTAAAGGGCATTCCTTCTGTTATTGGTTCCATGTCTTGTAATTAATTGTCATGTATTGAAGTTCCAAAATGTAAACAGATACCTTTCTTTGTTCATAATAATTATTATTTAGTTTTGTCAGCAAATTTGAGTTGTGAATATTGACAAGTTTGTTGCTAAAATAATAGCTAATAAAAGGTTAGCTAATAAGTTTGCACTCAATACTTAGTGAAACTTAAATGATTTGGGACATTGTTTACACATTGAAACTCATTGAAACTTGTGCTTTGAAATAATTAAAATTAACTTGTTGTTGTGTAACAGTATGTTGTGTTGATATCCAAGTGAATTTCAATAGTCAGTGATTTTGAGTGAATTTCAATAGTCAGTGAGTTTTGTTGTTTTCTGATAACCTCCAGATATTTAAGAGTTTGTGTCATTATAAATACTTTGTTGTTGTAATATTGGAATTTTGTGGTTAGTAATAACCATGCCGTGTAGTGCCGGCACATAAATAGAATAGCACTACCCCCTCTCTTCCCGTGGGTGTCGTAAGAGGCGACTAAGGGAAAACTGCCATCAGGAGATGGGCAGCAGCGTCTCCAGTTACAAAAGGCCAATACTGCGATCGCCAACCCGCCTGCCAAGCGCGGCGATTATGGCACAACCCCCCCAATGACAACACAACCAACAAATCGGCCCCCAGTCCCCGGCGGCCCCGCTATTCCTAGCTACGGTAGCGGCTATGGTAACGGCGGGGCAGGGGGTGCTAAGAATCTCCGGGTAGGCTCCGGCTACCAACACCGACGACTCGACCTGGCAACCTACAACACGCGCACATTGAGGCTCGACGCGAAGCTCGTAGAGTTGGAAGAGGCAATAAGTAAGTTACATTGGGATATCATTGGGTTATCTGAAGTCCGAAGAGAGGGGGAGGACTCGATAACCCTGCAATCCGGTAACTTACTTTACCACCGGGAGGGCGACCAACAGTCCATTGGTGGTGTCGGGTTCATCGTCCATAAATCCCTTGTCAACAACGTGATCACCATCGGAAGTGTGTCGAGCAGGGTAGCGTACCTGATACTCAGATTATCGAAACGATATTCGCTGAATGTTATCCAGGTCTACGCTCCGACCTCGACACACGACGATGACGAAGTGGAGGCTATGTATGAGGAGATCTCTAAAGCCATGCATAGCTATAAAACCCACTACACGGTTGTGATGGGGGATTTCAATGCAAAGTTGGGGCAACGTTGCGGTGATGAGCTGAGAGTGGGGCAATTTGGATTTGGGCAACGGAACGATAGAGGCCAGATGCTGGCAGACTTTATGGAGAGGGAGAACCTCTATATGATGAACTCCTTCTTTAGGAAGCCCGTAAGCCGCAAATGGACCTGGATCAGTCCGGACGGTAAAGTCAAAAACGAGATCGATTTTATCATGTCGACGAAGAAGCACATATTCAATGATGTCAGTGTGATCAACGCTGTTAAGACAGGAAGCGATCACCGTATGGTAAGAGGCACATTGAATATCGATGTCAAGCTCGAAAGATCGCGACTGATAAAATCCACGCTCCGACCAATACCAGCTCAAATTCAAAACCCCGAGTGCTTTCAGCTCGAGCTTCAAAACCGCTTCGAAGCCCTTGAGAACAGCATAGACGTGGACGATCTATACAACATGGTGGTGGACACTGTCCGCACGGTAGGGTCTAAGTACTATAAAACCCACCGTCCCAAATTGAAGAAACTCTCCAGTCAGACTCTCCTACTCATGGATCAGAGACACGAAATGAAGCTGCAGAACTCAGCGGATGCCCATCGTTATCGGCAGCTCAATAGACAGATATCTAAGTCCTTGACGCGCGACCTTCGCCAATTTAATACCGAGCGTATTAAAGAAGCCATTGAGCGGAACAAAGGCTCCAAAGTGTTCGCGAGAGATCTGTCTATCGGGCAAAGTCAATTGACGAGGCTGAAAACTGGGGAAGGTAGCATCGTTTCGTCAACACCTGAAATCCTGAGGGAGATTGAGAGTTTCTATGGACAGCTATATTCCACGCAAACACCTGTTGAAAGCAAGGCTAAAGACCCTAGAGCCAAGCTTACCCGACACTATACCGAAGATATCCCGGACGTCAGCCTGTACGAGATTAGAATGGCTCTCAAGCAGCTCAAAAACAACAAGGCGGCGGGTGATAACGGAATCACAACAGAACTTCTAAGAGCGGGCGGTAAGCCGATACTTAAGGTCCTCCAGAAGCTCTTCAACTCTGTCATCCTCGAGGGCAAAACGCCAAAGGCATGGGGCAGAAGCGATGTGATGCTGTTTTTCAAGAAGGGTGATAAAACTCTCTTGAAGAATTATAGACCCATCTCGCTTCTGAGCCATATCTATAAGTTGTTTTCGAGAGTCATTACGAATCGTCTCGCTCGCAGGTTCGACGACTTCCAACCTCCCGAACAAGCCGGGTTCCGGAAAGGCTACAGTACCATAGACCACATTCATACGCTGCGGCAAGTTATACAGAAGACCGAAGAGTATAACCTGCCACTTTGCTTGGCGTTCGTGGACTATGAGAAAGCCTTTGATTCGATCGAGACCTGGGCCGTGGTGCAGTCTCTCCAGAGGTGCCAAATAGACTACAGGTATATTGAGGTGCTGAGGTACCTATACCAAAACGCCACCATGTCGGTCCGATTACAGAACCAGAGCTCTAATCCTATCCAACTACAGCGAGGTGTGAGACAGGGAGATGCCATCTCTCCCAAACTGTTCACAGCTGCGTTGGAGGATATTTTTAAGCTGCTGGACTGGAAAGGATGCGGCATCAACATCAATGGCGAGTACCTAACACATCTACGGTTTGCCGATGATGTAGTTCTTATGGCTGAGACCTTGGAAGACCTGAACACAATGCTCGAAGATCTCGGTAATGCTTCGCAAAGAGTGGGTCTTAAGATGAACATGGACAAGACGAAAATCATGTCCAATGCCCATGTTGCACCCGCTCCAGTTAATGTTGGGAACATTACACTCGAAGTTGTTGACCACTATGTTTACCTAGGACAGACGGTCCAGTTAGGTAAGTCCAACTTTGAGAAAGAGATCTCTCGTCGAATCCAGCTCGGATGGGCAGCGTTTGGGAAGCTCCGACATATATTCGCGTCCGAAATACCTCAATGTCTCAAGACGAAAGTCTTTGACCAGTGTGTGTTGCCAGTAATGACCTATGGAAGTGAGACGTGGTCTTTTACTATGGGTCTCATAAGAAGGCTCAAAGTCACCCAGCGAGCAATGGAGAGAGCGATGCTTGGTATTTCCCTGCTCGATCGAATCAGAAATGATGAAATCCGCAGGAGAACTAAAACAACCGACATCGCTCGAAGGATTGCATCATTGAAGTGGCAGTGGGCGGGACACATAGCGCGGAGAACCGATGGCCGTTGGGGCGGAAAGGTTCTTGAATGGCGACCGCGTGCCGGACGACGTTCCGTGGGCAGGCCCCCTACAAGGTGGACCGACGATCTGGTCAAGGTCGCGGGAAGCCGCTGGATGCGGGCAGCGCAGGACCGATCGTTGTGGAGATCCTTGGGGGAGGCCTATGCCCAGCAGTGGGCGTCGTTCGGCTGACATGATGATGATGAATAACCTCCAAATATTGGAGATTTTGTGTTATAGTGAATATTTTGAATTTGTTGGTTTTGTTGATAAATTTGTGACGTTACAATGACGGCCTCCTCTGCTAAAGCCAAAATACGTTCTGAGTTACGGTGGTTAGCGTCTGCGGTCGCATTGTTGGATCGACCTGATAGGACGGAGGCCTTGTTGAACAGATACGTAGATCTGCCCGTACGTTTGGCTGTTGTTGATGAACAGTATGCCTTATTTTTGGAAAGGACTGTTGAGGCCGATGTGGAAATGCGACAAGAAGTCGATTTGGATGTGGACCAGTGTTATGATTTTGCGGACAGAATTACCCAGGTGGCTCGGCCTTTGCAAGTGGCAAGAGAGAATGAACCGAGCCCGTCCCCGGTCACATCTAAAAGTATGCCCCCTCTCTTTGCTAGATTGGCCCCCTTAGACTTAAGGCGTTTTGCTGGTCGTCTAGAGGACTGGGAGGGCTTTATTAATATTTTTGATAGTCTGGTACATGCCCGGGATGATTTGACCCAGGGCCAGAAGTTAGCTTATTTGTTATCCGTGTTGGAAGGGGAGGCCCTTGAATCGGTTCAACATTTGGCCCCCTCGGATGAAAACTACCCTATTGCTAGGGATTTGATTGCCCGTCGGTACCAGAACGTACGACGTCTGGCGGACAACCATGTTGCCGCCATTTTGAATTTACCCCGCGTTGCCAGCGTGATGCACTTGAGAGTGGCTTTGTTGAATCCGCTGTTGGTTGCCTACAACGCATTAAAAAACTTAAAACTCCCAGTGGAGCAGTGGTCGTTTTTGTTACTGCACATTGTCCTGGGAAAGTTGCCGGACTCTGTTAAGGTCCGTTTTGAGCAGCAGTATGGTGGGGATAGTGCGACTTATCTGCCACCCTTCTCGGACCTCTTGACGTTCCTGGAAGGAGAAAGTAGACTGGCAGATAATTCCTCTCTGGCCGGTCCTATGGGACCCGAACGACCTGTGCCACAGAGTAGATCCCCCACCGGACCCCCCCGTAGGGGGCGTATGGCCCCTCGCGCGCCCGGCCGCTATGCCGCCGTCCAGGAGACCGCCCGCTGCTTGTACTGTCGGGAACCGGGTCACAGCACGACCCGTTGTGATAAGTTCCTCGACCAGCGCGTCCAAGGCCGTCGAGCGATCGCGCGACAACGGACATGGTGCTACTCGTGCTTGGGCCTGCACATGCAGCGCGAATGTACCCAAGCGCACCCATGCCGATTTTGTAAGGGCAACCACCATCCCCTCCTCTGCATGAACAGCCCAGAGGGCGGCGGAGCGCCGCAGCGTGTCGCTGCAGGATCACCTCGTATGGGTGGGGGTCTCGGACCCCCCGCGGTGTTTGCATCCCGCAGCAGTTCTAGTGGCCACCAGAGTGGCCCCAGACGCTCTCCGCCACGTTTGGACCCTCAAACGGGCGGGGGTCCCAGGGACCCCCCCATGGGAAACCGATCCCCAAGGATGGGGATGAGTTATGCGGGCGTTGCCGGAGGTCGTAGAGGCCCCCCGCGACGTTTTGAGCCTCGCACGGGCGGGGGTCCCACGGACCCCCCCATGGGAAATCGGTCCCCAACTAGGGGGTTCGATTTTGCGAGCGATGCGGGAGGTCGTAGAAGCCCCCCGCGACGTTTTGAGCCTCGCACAGCCGGGGGTCCCCGGGACCCCCCTTCTGAAAATCGGTCACCGTGCCCCCGCGACTATGGGGCGACGTACACGGTGGGTGATAGGCACCGATTCTCGCCGCCGCTCGCCGAATACCCGCGTTTGGAGCGGCGCCCGCCCCGTCTTCAAGGGGCCGGGAGATATGACCCGCCTGATACCGGGCGAATTGGACGGAGGCAGTATGTGGGAGATTGGGACCCACTGGATCGCTATGAGCGACCCCCTTACCATGGGGGGACGTCTGGGGACCCCACATACTAGCAATCAACGTGTTTACGGTCGATTGTAGCCACCCCTCCAGAGACCGTTTTGTTGCCCACGGCCTCTGTGCTTGTCAGGGGATTGAATGGCGACCATGTGGAAGTTCGCGCCTTGTTGGATTCCGGTGCTCAGGGGTGTGTTGTGTCATCTTGGTTAGTTAGGCGGTTGGGCCTCAAGGTGCACCCCCACACGGAAGGCGTGAGAGGTGTTGGCGATGTGAAAGTCCCCGGGTTGTTAGGGCATGTTGACTTCACATTTACATCACGTAATAAGTCCACGCCAGGCATTGAGACCTCGGCGATTGTGTTGGACACAGTTGTTGGCCGTCAACCTTCAGTTGACTTGGGACCGAGTATGTTGTCTTTGGTGTCTGATTCCCCACTCGCCGATCCAAATTTCTTCCGCCCAGGCCCGATTGATGCTCTCCTTGGAGCCGATGTCCTGGGGCGAGTTTTGTTGACGGGGAAGCGAGTTTTGCAGCCAGATGGCTTGGTAGCTCTGCAGACGACACTCGGTACAGTTGTGATGGGCCCTGCTCGCCGCGTTTTGGATTCCCTTGATGAGGATCGCGGTCTTGTTTTTAATGTGTCTCTCTCCGAAGTGGTGCAGAAGTTTTGGGAGGTTGAGGAACCTCCACCAGCCCCGCGGGTTGACCCAGTAGCGGATGAATGCGAGTTGTATTACCAGAATAACACTGGTCGCCTCCGCTCTGGTCGTTTGATCACCCGTCTCCCCTTTCGTGCCGGCCGACCTCCTCTGGGCGAATCCCGACCGCTAGCGGAACGTAGGCTAGTGGCGATGGAGCGTCGCATGAGCAAGGATCCGGTCTTCCGCCAGAAGTATGTTGAATTCATGCGGGAGTATGAGGAGTTAGGGCACATGTCCGTGAGCGATTTGGATTGGCGCTCCGTTGAGCACTTCTTTTTGCCGCACCACGCCGTTTTGAAATCCGGAAAGATTCGGGTGGTCTTTGACGGTTCGGCTCCCACCTCTACTGGAGCGTCCTTGAACCAGTGTCTGCATGTAGGTCCCAAGCTGCACACGGAGATCTCAGACATTTTGACCAACTTCCGGCGGCACCAAATTGTATTTATGACTGACATCCGGATGATGTTCAGACAAACGGTCATCCATCCCGAGGATAGGAGGTACCAATTGATTTTGTGGAGAGAGAGTCCTAGGGACCCCTTGTTGATTTATGAATTGAATACGAATACGTACGGTTTGGCTTCGAGCCCGTTTGTTGCGATTCGTTCTTTGTTGGAGTTGGCCGAGAAGGAGCGCTTGAGATACCCTCGCGCCTCCGCCATTTTGGCCAGTGACGTCTATGTGGATGACATTTGCACGGGCGCCTCATCTGTCTCAGAGGCGATTGTCCTGAGAGACGAACTCACCGCCCTTTTGAAGTCGGGAGGTTACGAGTTGAGGAAATGGATATCCAACTCGCCTGATGTACTGGTAGGTTTGCCCGAAGAGCACCAGCAGGACCCCCACCTATTCGAAAATGTTGATAATCCCCATGTGGTGACCGTCCTTGGCGTACAGTACAAACCGGTCTCTGACACGTTCACTTATTGTGTGGATTTACGACCACCGAAAGTCTGGACCAAGCGTTTAGTATTGTCTACTGTCGCACGTACCTTTGACCCCAATGGGTGGATTTGCCCCGTGCTGTTTATGGCCAAGTGTTTCTTGCAACGGTTATGGGCTTCGGGTGTGTCGTGGGATGAACCCCTCTCGGACGAGTTACTCCGAGATTGGTCGAGCTTCGTTTCATCCCTCCCCGAGATTAATGAAGTGCATTTGCCGAGGCTATTCCTCCCTTCTGAAAATTGTAAAGTTACTCTTCACGGCTTTTCCGATGCCTCCGAACGTGGATTTGCTGCGGCCGTGTACCTCCGCACCGTTACTGTTGACGGAGTTGTTGCTGTGCATCTGGTGATAGCGAAAAGCAAAGTCGCTCCCCTTCGGACTCGTCATACGATCCCGAGGTTGGAATTGTGTGGAGCTGCCCTCCTAATGCGTTTGTTGAACCACGTATGGCTCACATTAGGTCGATCTATTGCAATACAAGAGGTTTATGCTTGGACGGACAGTCAGGTCGTCCTTTGTTGGTTGAAGGCTCCGGCGCACACCTTGGACGTGTTTGTGGCCAATCGAGTGTCGCAGATTTGTAATTCCGACATCGAGTTGATTTGGAGACACGTGCCGGGAACCATGAATCCCGCGGATTGTGCGTCTCGGGGTTGTGTAGCCCCAACCCTAATTAACCACCCCCTCTGGTGGGGCCCACAGTGGTTGATGCGGCCTGAGTCGGAGTGGCCGCCCTCTCCAGCGTTGTCGAACGTAGCCGTTCCTGATATGCGGGCATGCGTCCTGGAGACTAACCCCGCCGGGGAAAAGGATTTGTTGTTGGATCGGTACAGCTCCTTACAGAAGCTGCTTGGTGTTACCGCTTGGATCAGACGTTTTGTGTACAATTGCAGAAACCCACGCGCGAGGCGTGATTCGTCGGTTCTCACTCCGGACGAGCGTAGGGACGCGCTCTTGTTTTGGGTCCGGAGAGTACAAGCTGATAGTTTTGAGTCCGAGATTGAAATTTTGCGTTTAGGCCGTCGCAAGTTGAAGGGCGCGGTATCGCGATTGAATCCCTTCCTGGACGAGAGTGGGCTTTTGCGAGTCGGCGGAAGACTTCGAAATGCGAACCTGCCGTATGGAGCTCGTCACCCCCTTTTGTTACCTAAAGCCGGACATTTGACTCAACTGATAATAACAGATCGCCATGTGAATGCACAACATGCTGGCTGTAATGCTTTGTTGGCCATTTTGCAGCGTGAATTTTGGATTTTGTCTGCTCGTCGAGCCATTCGCACTGTGGTTTTCCGTTGCCTGCCTTGTTATCGATTGAAGGCCGCGACCATGCAGCCCCAGATGGGTGATTTGCCTGCTGATCGCGTCACGGAATGTAGAGCTTTTGCCGGAGTCGCCACCGACTTCGCCGGTCCCTTTACTGTAAAGGCTTCGAGACTGCGTAATGCTAAAACCTATAAGGCGTACTTGTGCGTGTTTGTGTGTTTGTCCACCAAGGCTGTCCATTTGGAAATTGTCTCGGAATTGTCTACCGAAGCCTTTGTCGCCGCCTTGAGCAGATTTGTTTCCCGTAGAGGACTGCCGTCATTGATACGTTCCGATTGTGGTACTAATTATAAGGGAACGTGTAATTATCTTAAGGAAGTAGTTAAGTTTTTTGTTGATAATAAAATAGACATTGGAACCACCCTCTCCCGGCGTGGGATAATCTGGAAGTTTAGCCCTCCGGCTTGTCCGACCTGGGGAGGAATTTTTGAAGCTTGTGTAAAGGCTGCCAAGACACACTTGCGTCGCGTGATTGGAGAAACTATTCTCACGTTTGAGGAACTTGATACGGTATTTTGTAAAATTGAGGCCGTCCTCAACTCGCGACCCTTGTGCCCGTTGTCTTCGGACCCGAATGACCTGGAAGCGTTGACCCCAGGTCATTTCTTGATCGGACAGCCCCTTTTGGCGTTGCCTGAATATCCGATTCAGGATGTAGGATCCCATCGTTTGTCGCGATACCAACTTTTGAAACAGATGTCCCAAAACTTCTGGGCACGTTGGTCGATGGAGTATTTGCATATCCTACAACAGCGGGTGAAGTGGACAGATAAAACCACCCCACCCCAGACTGGCGACCTCGTGTTGATTAAGGATGCTAACCTGCCGCCCCTATGTTGGCGAAGGGGGCGCATTGTTAAACTCTACCCCGGAACTGACGGAGTTCCTCGTTTTGCTGAGGTTTTGGTTCGAGATTCGGTTTTGAAGAGAGCCGTTAGTGGGCTCTCCCGATTACCCGTAGATTGACGTACCGTTCTTAACGGTCCGGGGCGGGGGGATGTTCGGAAAAGATCGACGTTTCTGAACGCAACTCTAATGTCACGTCAAATTGACATTGGCTGTCACTTGAAGTTGACAGTGACACTTGATTGAAATTCTGGTAGAAAATGTCGGATTAATTTTGCTGAATTTGTTAAAAATCGCTCGCGTTGAATGTGCCTGGCATATCGAGTTTGAATACATCTTAAATTATCTATGTGATCCCGTTTTGTACGACCAAGGTTTTGATGCCATCTCTGGAGTGGCCGGTCGCGGATGCTTTGAAAGATAACCTTTTCTACCACACGCGCTTGTTGTCGGGACAATATATCGTAATAAAAAAGGCTCCCACGTGTGTGTCTTTGTGTATCTATTGTTGAAACGCCCAGTGTCTTGTGAACGCTGTTATTTGTGTTATGAGTGAGGTGACTAATTGGTAAGGTCTGCAGAAGAAGAAGATTTACCAGGGGGCGCGCGCGCTCCCCTCTCCCCACGCTGCCCAGGGACTTTCTACAGCACAGACCGTATGTAAAATCACCTAACTTCACAAATTCTATCCGCTGTGTATCGCAGTCCAATTGTTCAGTTACATCCCGGCTGAAACCAAGTTTTTTGTCCGGAGTCTATATTAGTAATACCAGCTTCCACTGCGCTAGCTGACTCCGCGGTATAGGCAGGGGTGTACTGAACAAATTCTTTACCTTTCGTTGAAATTTGAGTTAGAAAATTCAACGACGGTTTAAGAAGGAATACAACAATGTTATAAAATAAATCAAGTAACTATTCTTATGTCAATGAGAATTATAGGAGATTGCTTGCCTAACTAATATTGCTTCTCTTAGGTATCCGGTTAAGTTTTATAGGTTGCAATGTCTAAAAGTAGGTAGTAAATATTACAAATTAGCTTAAATAGGTAAATAATGTAAGAACCAAGTGTGTCTGACAGTTTGGGGTCGCTGGCGTGATGTAGTGAACAACTGTTGACTATTTATAACTAGTTATGGGTAGCATTAGTGTTACAGGTATGCCGGGAATATTCATAGACTAATTGTATATTCTCTATATAGAAAAAAAAAACAGATGGATTTAATTGGAACATAGTATGCCAGCAGTGGTCCTCGTTCACTGGACATGATGATGTTGAATAGGGGGTGGTGAATGGAGAAGGGAAAGAACTTTCATACAGGCGACGTGATTGGTTTGTTGTTCTTTTTATCAATCTTGGTTCTATATTAGTAATTAAATATACATTCTTAGTTGAACCATTGGTTAATCTTAATAAATTACTTTGTGATAGGACTATAGGTACGTTATGTTTGAAAAGAAATAACATATGGTCGAGGTTTGGGTGTTATTAGGGATTATTATTATTATTATTCTTATTTATTCGGATAAGCAGTGAGACAACTGATAGATGCTGGTAGAAAAAGTAAGGAAATTGTCGCTATGCTAAGAGTACCATTGTGTGGACACTGGGGAATATTTTATTAGAATGTTAGTCATACATAAATTTTTTAAATTGAAAATTTACTAGTTGCATTGAGAGAACATCATTCTCGACTATCATCCATAGGGTAGAGATTGGTACTTGCAATTATAGGGAAAGAAAAAACAAATATATGATGACTCCAGTTTAGGCAAACGATGAGACATTTGAATTGATGTAACGAATTAAATGTTATTAGTTAGTTAATCTTTTTTGTAATTTATATGTGTATGATTTTCAATACAAAATGATTATAGCTAGAGGATTTTTACGGGTTCCGCTAGTGTCGTGTTGGGGCTGTTCCAGTGGGGTTTGGGAGGTAATTTATGTCACTTAATGGTCAAGGAGAGTTTTGTTGGTTCGGCCTAGCTGGGGGGTTGCGGACATGGTTATCGTAGATGAATGAACTAGTGGGCAAACAACTTTGTCCTTTTATAATATCAGTATAGATAGTGCAGTTAAGTTTTATAGTATGTTGGATTGGGGGTCGTGGAAAAGTGTAACTACAGTTACAGGTTAATCATTTAGTAGGGTTTAGAATTAATGTAATTAAAGTTACTAGGAATTCTATTTAGGTTAGTATTAAGACCTTAGAATTAAATTAGCTATAGAAAATGATATTAAGTGGGACGTCCATATGATAGGTTAACGACCACTGGGGTCGAATGGTTTGGAAGTCACTATATGTAGAGGTCTCGGGTTCGATTCCTGCCCAGGTGATTGTTGTAGACAAACTGTTCAGTGTTGCTTTGGGGCTTGGAAGTGTGATGATACCCGTCGATGTTTGGTATTTATATTATAGGTACCTACTTATTTTGTAACATAGAAGGATATGAGCGGGATAAGTGAAATAAACGTTATTAATTAATATCATTATTAGTAACCAAAGTTAGAGATGGATGACGGGGTTTATAATGGGGAAAATTATTTACTAATTTTGAAATATGGTGTATTTTCCAATTAGATAAATTAGTTAAGAATATGTTTTACGGGATAAAGGCAGGTTATAGTTATAGGAAACTTAAAGGAACCAATATAGGTTGTACTATAGTGTAAAGGTTGGTTGCGAATTTGAAGTAGAAGGAATTTAATTGTTAAACAAATACGCTTTTTAGTGGAAGTCAATTCTCATGCTCTATACTTTAAAAATTAGGGCATAAGGTCAGGTACTACTTAAAGGTGGGGGGTCGAAAGGTTAAAGTTGAATTCCATGAATAAACTTTGACTTAAACCTAAATTAAATTAGAAGTTAACACCAAACGTGAATTGGAGTTAAAACCAAAATTAGGATAAGCCAAAACCAAATATGTCATTTGAGGGAATAAGGGGTTTTATAGTTTTTTTTATAGACATAGTTAAGGAAGACACTTAGTAGAACTTTTGAAAAAAAAAAAAACTTAATATTACTTATCAGGATTAAAATGTCAAAGTTATGTTAATAATGTGAATTTTACAATTAATATTTAAAAGAGTTATATAGGGATGTTAGTTGGTTAATAATGTAATCTTTATGTACCTAACATGAATTGAGCTCTGACACGTAATGGACTTAATAGATGGTAGCAAGAAGGTGATAAGTGTTGATAGGTTAGCAAAATTCGCTGATAGTATTCGGATAGAGAGTAGTGGGAATAGACTTTTAGTAGTTTGGCTAGGTTAGGGAAATTGTTAGATGGAAAAAAAAGGTAAGCGTTGATAGGTTGGTCGGTACTGCGGTATATACCTATATTAATATATATTGGGGGTATTTATATATTTACTTAGGTCGGTTTTATAGTTCGATGCAACAGTGATGGTAGTGATGTGTTTCAAGGTTGAAATTGTTATTACGAAAGGGGTTTTACGTTCTTAATTATGGTAAATGTTAGGATTGGGTTATTAAATTTTGTTACAGAGCTTTAATTCAATTGGTGTAATATTGTCATGTTTTAGATGGACAATTGAAATTTGCTAACGGGTAGGAAATGTTGGTCTAACATGTACAGTTGGCTTTGGGTCATTATTAGCAAAGGAAAGGGAAAGTATTCGGTCATGGTAGATAGTCCAATCATGTGTTGGAGTCAATTCATGTATATCTGAGCGAAAAGTTTTTTTAATAAATTAAACGAAAGAGGAGTTCTTCTATTTATAGGGAGGGGAAAGGAAAATAGCAGAGGTGACAGTATTATGAGGATCGGTAGTATTAATTTTACAAATTAATGTTAATAGCTTTTAGGGCAATATACTACAAGTAATCAGGTGAAACGTTGGTTATGTTCATGGTGGCGCGGATGTGAGTTTGAGGAAGGACGGAATTGTTAAAAAGTGAAGAAGAGTGGAATCTGTATATATGAAAAAAAAAAAAAAAAAATGTAAGTGTATATATATATATATATCTATTTTATATATAAAAAAAAAGATTCAAAATATGAGGCCATGAGTGTAAACAAATTGGGAAGCCTGATTACAACCATTATTATTAACCCAAAAGATAAGATCCGCACACAACAGCACGTGATAGGGATAGGCGTAGAGCACGTGTTAACAGACTTGAATTTTGTACAGTGGGACTTTGGTATTAGGATAAATAAAAAAAAATATATATATATATATACAAACAGTGTTTATGTTTGTATCTTGTCCCGGTGTAAACGCCTGTACAAAATTTACACTTCCCGTGGGTCAGGACGGGCCATGTTTAACTCGACAACTATACATTCTCCAAAGTGATATCGGAGGCTATTCCAGAGTTTTGAGTAAGCTTTTTGACAAAAAGGTCTTTGTATATGCTTCATTTAGAAGGGGGCGTACAGAGATATGCAGGGGCACTTTGGGGGTATAAATTGCTGCGCTAGAACGCCATGTAATCGTAAGGTTGGATTACTCTTTATACACCAAGGCGAGTTTATTCTAAACTACGGATTCACAACCCGTACCTTCCACCATGCTTTGTACGTCTCTGGTGTCGGATATACATACGATGAATTTGGATAAAGCAATAAAAATCACTTAAAGCTCGCTTGATAACTTTTGATATTATTTTGGTCTAAATACACTCTACACTCTTAATTACATAATCACTAGGGCTCACTAAAAATTGATTCGATAGGGGTCGGAGGCCGCAATGTCCTTTGGTAGGACAAAGAGCATTGTGTTTTTCTTGGTCCAAATTGATTCAATTCTTTGATTTTGGGAAAATAATAAGAGAAAGGGATATATATATATATATATAAAAAATATATATATATATATATTGATATAAAAATAATAATAATATATATATATATAGATATAAAAAAAAACATGTCTATATATATATAAATATATGTGTAAAAAGAAATATTAGAGATTTGGATAGAAAGAAAAATTCTACTCCGGATCCAATACTTGGTACTGTCACCTTTGAAGAATTTTGGGGTCGGCTGTAACGGTTCAGAATCGCACCTGAACTATCTCGAATATTTCTTAAAGATTTAAAAGTCGAAATGTATTAATGTTACTTACCTCAATAAATTTTTAATAGTATAAATAGTTCCTGGGGTAGGAATAAATCACAAAATCAAATTGGGTTGTGTCAACTGGGTTGTATTGAACAAAATTAGCCATTTACCATGTTGTTGCGCTGGGAATTTGCTTCATACTTTGTCAACACAGTGTATATGGGAGGGAGATTCTGTCTATAAGGCTTGGGGCTTGTTTAGTGGTTTCAGATTGCTTGAGGTAAACACTGAAAAAGAAACGGGTTAATGGTAGCGGAGCAGTTGTGGTCATTTGCATTTAATTTGGAAGTTAACACTTATGATTAATCTGAGGAAGTTGGATACAGTAAATTTGTTTGAATTAGCGAGAAAATATAGTTGATAAATACCTGAGATTCAGGGATTGAAACAGTGATGTTTCGCAGCGGTTGGACTCTGTGACAAATTATTTCATATAAGAGGATGCACTTTGTTGAGGGTTTTGTCAATCTAATTTGCTTCACGGGAGTGTGGACAGTACTTGTATTTCAATATTGTTTCACGAAATAGTCGACACGAACTGTTGTTGGTTGGTAAAGTTGTGAGTCTTGGAGCATGTTGATTTAGACGTATTTGTGAACTGACGGGTTCTAAAACGGAGTTTGTGGGCATGCTTTTGAATACGGGCTGCGTGTTAGTGGCACAATATGTGTTCGGCATATTTATTGGTTACACATGTGAACTCTGGTTTAATTACATCACATCAGTCTAATTATAATGTTTGGAGCTAAATATTTATTTTATACAATGTTAGCAAAATACTGAAATAGGTTATGACAAGTAAACAAAGATGCTCCTAGCGGCAGAGTTGAGAACTAAGACAAGTCAAATGACATCACATAAATATAGCGAGAAGTTTTACTCACAGAATGTTAAATTAACATTATGTATAACTTAAATAAAAATATGGGTTAAATAATCAAAAGTACAGAATATTGGTTTCTATCTTAGATAAGGTTCAAAGTTTCAAATATGGGGAATGTATATTGGCTAGAGGTGATACGTTCGGAAATTATGTTCGAACAATTACCATTTTGATAATAGTTTTCATTCATAAATAATAAAAAAAAAAGGGATCATACAAAATAATGTGTTTATATTATGTGAGAAGGTAATATTTTGAATAGTTTAGTAAATTCTATAACTTAACTATCAAAGGTTTCTGAACGAAAGCCAAGCTGGGCGTTCAGGATGTTTGAAATGGTTTGGCGTTAGACGCTAGATGGCCTATCAGTTTTGTGGGGGGGTGAATAGGGATTTTCAATGAAATGTCTCCTATTGGGTAGGCAGGAATAGTTGGGTTGCCATGTTGTGAGAAATAAATACCTTATTTATAAAACAGGGAGAGGGGGTAATTATTGATGTATGGTATTCACACAAGATTAAAAGTAAAATACTTTAATTGTTGTAAAGGGGAAAAAGAAATATTTATAGGAAATAAAATTTGGAAAAATGAATAATAATTATTCTAGAATGTACAATTAAGACATTAAAACTAATAAACCTTAGTCAAATTAGTATTTCAAAGTTAAATAATTAGACATGAGACATTTAAGAGACGGATTAGAAATATACTGAAAAGTTTCCATTAAACATAGGGGTAAAATTTCCCTGAGAGTGGGGAGAATTTCTAGGATGTAAAAGAAAAAAAAAGAAAAAAGGACGCCACTTTTTGGCGCGTTTTGGGTAGGTCTATATAAGCAAAAACGACGCGACGCCCGCGCTTATTTCTCCGGGATAGACTTCGAGGCAACACGTATGGAAGACGAAGCACCTTTTGAAGAAGTTTTCATTTTAAATCAAGCGAGAAGTAGTCTTCAAGCAAGTGTACAGTGAGTCCTTGCACCATAGGGCGTTTATTGGGTTCGCGATCTTTTAAACGTTTTAATTTTGGAATTCTGACTGGTAAATTGGATCCGAAATTAAAAGGTCTAGTTTGTTTACAGAAAGCATTTCAATTAAAGTAAATTATTCCCAAGTAAAATCCTAGAAAATGGGCTTAATTTGAGTCAGAGAGGGTTGGAAGCATAGAGTTTGTTTCTTCAGGAGTACATGTTTATGTCTCCGGGCTCCAAGCAAGGCTCACGGGAGGTCGCTAGGTAAAGAAAGTCTGGCATTGTGGAGTGTCAGATGAGCATTCAATGGATAACGCTTAGTAATTTCCACATGGTTTGATCAGGCGGGCTGTTTTCATTGACAGTTTTTCAGTTAACACGTCTGATGGCGCGGGGCGTATGCCCCAGATTTGGAGGCAGTTGCGGCCTGATTGAACCATACCTACCTGTAGGGTGTCTATCTGTTCCCTTCCCAAGCAGATGGACCACGGCATGAGCGATAGGATTTTAGGGGGCCCACTCACCCAAACTTGACAGAATTGGGGCGTCAGAACTGGCGATACAGGCGCCAGGTTTGTGTTTGTTAGGAAAGTCGCATTTAGTCGGAAATTAGGCAGGTAAGTACCTACTTAGAATCACGAGCTAGGTAACTCGAAGACCTTTGTTCTGGCAGAAAGGGGGAGGTCTGCTGGGGCAAGGCTACGAGGGGAGTCTGGTATACAGAGTAGATAGAAAGAGTAGGGTCGCTGTAGGTCTATAAGTAGCATTATGTGTTATCACAAATATATCTACGATCAAATCCGAATTTTGTTGACATCCCTAGCCATAGATTCTTGTGACAGACGAACAAACCCGGGCAATTTGACAGAATGATTATAGATAGTGGGGAAAAGTCCGATTGACAGGTTCCAGCAAAATGGCTGTCTTTTATCAAACAAAATAATGTTACATCTTAAGAAGAGAGATTAGGTAAACTAGTGCTTTCAGTATTTGGGAAATGATTTGTGAAGTAACAATACTAGTGGAACAGTCCAAAGAGCTTGATTAGAGTAATCTTTATAGGTTCACGCATTGCAAAGATTTGAAGGTTGAAATAATCTATCAAACATAAGTGGAGAAACTAAATTTACCTATATATTTGGCTTGACAAAAGGTAATATATTCCTATGAAGCAAAAGGCACCTATAATAATCCATAAATTGAGCTGGTTGCGGAAGAGTTCTCTGGATCAGACTACTGCTATATTAATGTATGAAAAGGATTTTGTTCGGTGGCGGGAGAAGATGTTTAAACTCGAAGGAACTCGGTGTAATGTTGACCAGTGTCTTATGGAAGCTGATGTGGATTCAAGGTTTTTCCAGATACTAACCTATTGAGTTGGAACATGGTTCTATTTTAGCCATAAATTATGTAAAGCTATCGGGGTGAGGCGAAAGCTTCTGTCCAATTTGGTTGGATTCTTAAGTTATTTCCAAGACCAGTCCAATGGTGAGATTAAGGATATATTACCATGAGTGAGATTCTTTAGAGACAAATTTTAACCAACAAGTTGCAAGAGTTCAATAAGATCCGAGTCAGACACGTAGACATAACTAGGGAATTTAGTTCTACGGGGAAACTTGGTCATAGAAAAGGTTAGGAGAGTCTATATTTATATGTACTTACTATGAATTAGATTTGAGTTCTCTCCCCTCAGGAGTCAGACTTGCTAGTTCTCCTAATTTAAGCACTCAACCTGTTGGATTTATCCCAATAAGGATTATTCAACAAAAGGAAAAGGATATATCAATTAACGTTAACTTTAACTGCTGCTGCCATGAAGGAGAAAGATCTCTTCATGTAGATTAGCAAGTCGCTTTGAAGCATTTAGCTTGATCCTCTTTATTTATATATATATATATAGAACTGACGAACATGACAGCTTGACTTTATATGTTGAAGTTTGTTTCTTATATAAAAATTAAATAAAGCAGCGCCGGGAGAGGAATGTCCCAGTCAGGCGACGAGTTCCATCGTTATGGGCGGGGCGGTGCCCATGACTTTACCGGTTAAATAATATTGCTGGAGCATTTGTATTAGGCCAAGATGGTGATTAAGATCAATAGACTCTCTTCACCCTAATTATTATACCAATTTCCATCTCTGACTTTGCCAGCAAAGCTAAATGCTGTAGCTAGTAGGTACTATTATAGATATAGTGTTTCCATCTTCCAATAGATATAACAAATTTTCATTTCTAATTTGCAAGCAAAGCCATATGTTAAAGCTAATAGGTACTATTATAGCCATGGTGTCTCCATCTTCATATAGGTATATCAAATTTCGTTTCAAACCACACATGCCAAATTCACCTTAGTCCTTGCAAGCAAATCCGGATGCTGTGACTAGTTTCAGTTCCATTGTAACCTAAATTATTAAATTCCACCAGTTTTAATGGACAGTTAACCTTGGGTCAGTAACCAGAAAATTAGCATGGTGGACTCAGCAAAATAACTCACCAGGTTTTCAAAGTATATTGGACCTAGGAATCGGTTAGGACCTAACTGTTAAATGTCCAAGCAATGTAGGGGTAAACTAATGTTAGATTTATACAAGAGTATTAACTTATTTTGAGTGTCTTGGTCGCTATAAATGAGGTTAGAAAATTAGAAGCAACGGCCATGTAATATGAACAGCTGTTAAGTTGATGTAGGCATATAGGCAGTTCAAAGTATGAGTTAGTTAGTAGTAAGGTTAGTCTCTGTCACTTCATTTAAAAGATCATGGGTCTACGCTTTACAACCAGGGTTCTCCATTACGACATCACAGGCCACTTCAGAGTTGATTCAGAGCATCCATAGTAGTTATCTATATATTAATCGGACAACAGTTAGGTATTACAGCGTTCAAGCTAGCTAGGTATTTTAGTAACTAATAGAATCCTTGACAGAGGTTCAGTATTAGCTTAGAGTAAATACTAGAATGGTTTGTTAGTATATTTAGGTCATCTATTATTTAGGTTAAGCAGATAGAAAGGATTCAAAGGGAAAGGTACAATGTGTCTTTAAAATTCCAAAGATCAAAAGTGGCAAAGTGAAGTAATCGCCGTGCTTCTATCATTACGATGCTACCACGATTTAAAAATGGTGTCACGTGTCCGCGACGTGGGACAGGGAAGCAGAAACGTGCACAGGCATTTTGAACGCGCTGAATCAATACCTTTGTTCTAGCCAGCAAACAGTTACCCAACACAGCATCAGCATAACTCAACTTGGACAAAATCAGAGTGTCGCATAGTTTTATTCTTATTCACGGATTTTGTAAAGCAACTTCTTACATTATCCGTGAATCTATCTAATACTAACACTTAACTCTGTTGGATTGCGGTTGTGTGTTTGGAATCTGATAATTTTAGTTTTTTCAACGTTCAGAGATAAATTATTACATTGTGTCCATGAAAAAACAGAGTCAAGACAGTCCTGTACTTCCTTTTTAAGACCACATATTTCTTTACTTTTTACTATTAAATCATTATGTAGAGTAATAGTAGATTGTTTAGTAAGGGCTGTATGGCACCCATAACAGTCGAGTGTTTTGTTTGATAGTTCGAGACTGTTATGGGTCCATACGCCCGAAGTAAACACTCTACTTTTCATTTTGAATATGAGGAAAGTAAAAATAAACAGAAATAATCTAAAAAATATTTTTCCTATGGCCGCGGAATTTTCGAAAGACTATAACTTTTTTGTTCATTTTCTCTGTTTTAAGGAAGGCAAGGGAAACTAAGTCCATGCAGTCTTGTTTGGTGTTTGACCCGTACTCTATGCAATTCCATAAAATTAATAGCCTGATTGTTTATGTTACAAATAATTTATTAGGTTTAATCTGTTTCTAAAAACGCATTCTTTAAAAAAAAACAATGTTTTAGATATTAATAATAATTCTACGATATTAATTATTTTATATGATAGCAAAACATGGCTGTATAGGCTTCTGTACCTTTGCCTGTATACTTTGCTAAATAAAATGTCCAAAGAGATAAGACTCTACACACGTTCCTATCCGACCTCCGATCCGATTCGGTCTGCTCTCAGACCAAATCGGAACGTGTGTAGCGTAGATTTGGTCTGGGAGCAGACCAAATCGGTTGTCGGATCGGAACGTGTGTAGATGCTATTACAGATTTTGATATAACCCCTCCTATTCCTTTTTTAAATTTCATAACGGCCCTAGGGCCGCCACATACCACTTTCAACCCGCATTTTAGGCAAGTTAGGAGTTACTTTCAGAATATGAGACATGAAAAAACATTAACGTACCGAGTACACTTCCCTGTGGTACTCCTACATTTATGTCAGTACATACACACACGGCTACATTTATAAGCCGGACAAGGAAGTGAAAACAGATTAAAGAAATTTAAGATACAAAAATAGTTATGATTATGAATTTTTTAAACTTTTGAAGCTCAGGGAATTTTTGCCGGCTCCCTATAAAAGACATCAACGCACTCTGATTTTTTAGCAGGTTTCATACAAGTTGGGATTTTGGACAAGGGTAAAAATGAAAATGTTTTTTCATCTCTCAGATTCGGAAAGTGATGTATATTTAAACTGAGCAGCGCAGCGGGTCCAAAACTATCCGTTTCACCCTAGGGTGGAAATGAATTTTAAGAATAGAACTGAATTTGGTTACAGTCAACCATAGAGTTACCTCATCGGCAATGAAAAAGATTTTAACTAATTTTGTATGGGGACGGGATTCACGGGAATTTTTTAAATTTTTTTTTTTATATAAACGAGAATATCTCAAAAACGGTCCTTCTCGTAGCGTAGCTAAAATCTAACAAAATTTTGAACCCCCCTATGCTACTCTGGAGATAGTTAGGAGGCATCCGATAGACATATAAAAAAAATTTTTTTGTACAAATTTTTTTTATTTTTTTTGTTCTAAAATTTGTTTTTGTTATTTCAAAACTTCAATTTTTTTATAAACTTATTATAGAAAAAACAGAGAAAGCAAAGACCCCCGCCACCTTTCTTTTATTTTTCTAGATAGTTTTAGTTGTCTTTATTGCTTTTCTTATAGAGGGAGACGAAAAGCAGAGTGTATTTACTTTCCTTATATTCGAAATGAAAAGTAGAGTGTATTACTCGGCCGCAAAATTATTTTCATCTCAGGCAACGTATATTGAATCCCTCGCTGCGTTCAGGATTCTACTTTAGAATGCCTCGCTGTGCTCGAGATTCTACTCTAGAATCCTTCATTACGCTCTGGATTCAAAATAGCGCCCTCGCCGTAAATATGTTATTTTGCTCCCTTGTAATACAATCTACTATTTTTCGAAAAAAGTATTTGACGGGGGCCCGTCGGACAAAAACGGGGGTTTAACAAAAAATCAGGCGTCAGGGTGATTTTTTTTAGAACGAAGTGATTCAAATTGGGCTTAGGGGGGTGGGGGGCTGGGGGGTTAGGTAAGAGAGGTCGACATTGTGGTGTGGGTGTGTCGGATGAGCAACCGTTGGAAGTTTGTGGTATACACATAGTATCGTCATGCGGGCTTGTGGCGGAAATAGCTGACGTGTCCGAAAAGCGTAAAAATTGTACCGGTCCCTCCAAAAGTAGCAACAAATGACTATATGTTTACCCCTGTTTCTATGTCATGATTTTAGAAGATTGTTCATAATTTTTAATGGCAACACTGTAATAGCCGTCTCTTGACGCCATTTTGTTAAGTTTAATAGGCTAATCTGTGTGGTAAAATCTGTGGGGATGGCCAGACTTGAGTCGGACTGACGAGTCGGGGGCAGTCTTCAACCTGGCCTCGAGGAAATAAGATCTCTAAGACGACTGTATCGATTATTGTATCTGAATCTATGTAAGTAGTAACCAAGAATTATTGAGTGTTATCTGGAGTCTGCGTTTTCTTCACATTTCAGAAGCGGTATGTACCACGTTTATTTTAACCTGATAATAAGAACAATTTGCTTATTCTTTTCTATAATAATGCCAAACGAGTAACGTTATTCTCTTTTACGCAGAGAAAAGATAAATGTTCCAGATTCCATGTTAATGTCTAATTTTTGTATTATTATTTTATTATTATTTATTATTTATTCAAACATGATCTTAAAAGCTAACAGATCTGTGAATCCAAAGCGCTTAGAAGATTAGTCATATGATAAGCATGCAGTAATAATATTATGATATAATCACAACTTAAAAACAAACAAATAATACATTAATTAATCATGTCATATCTAGTGATAAAGTGTAAATACTAACAATATGGTCAATATATTCAATAAGAAATTAATTAATCTATATATATATAAAAATGAATCCCTATTTCCCTTGGTCACGACATCACGCGTGAACGGCTGGACCGATTTGGCTAATTTTGGTCTTGAAATGTTCGTGGAAGTCCAAGGAAGGTTCTTACGGTGAGAAAATAGGGGAGGAGGGGGTAAGTGGGGGTAGAGTAGAAGTAGGGTAGGGTAAAGGTAGGGTAGGGTATAGGTAGGGTAGGGTAGGGGTAGGGGTAGGGGTAGGGGTAGGGGTAGGGGTAGGGGTAGGGGTAGGGGTAGGGGTAGGGGTAGGGGTAGGGGTAGGGGTAGGGGTAGGGGTAGGGGTAGGGGTAGGGGTAGGGGTAGGGGTAGGGGTAGGGGTAGGGGTAGGGGTAGGGGTAGGGGTAGGGGTAAGGGTAGGGGTAGGGGTAGGGGTAGGGGTAGGGTAGGGTAGGGGTAGGGTAGGGGTAGGGGTAGGGTAGGGGTAGGATAGGGGTAGGGGTAGGGTAGGGGTAGGATAGGGGTAGGGTAGGGGTAGGGTAGGGGTAGGGTAGGGGTAGGGTAGGGGTAGAGTAGGGGTAGGGTAGGGGTAGGGTAGGGGTAGGGTAGGGGTAGGGTAGGGGTAGGGTAGGGGTAGGGTAGGGGTAGGGTAGGGGTAGGGTAGGGGTAGGGTAGGGGTAGGGTAGGGGTAGGGTAGGGGTAGGGTAGGGGTAGGGTAGGGGTAGGGTAGGGGTAGGGTAGGGGTAGGGTAGGGGTAGGGTAGGGGTAGGGTAGGGGTAGGGTAGGGGTAGGGTAGGGGTAGGGTAGGGGTAGGGTAGGGGTAGGGTAGGGGTAGGGTAGGGGTAGGGTAGGGGTAGGGTAGGGGTAGGGTAGGGGTAGGGTAGGGGTAGGGTAGGGGTAGGGTAGGGGTAGGGTAGGGGTAGGGTAGGGGTAGGGGTAGAGTATGGTAGGGGTAGAGTACGGGTAGAGTATGGTAGGGGTAGAGTATGGTAGGGGTAGAGTACGGGTAGGGTAGGGTGGAGTAGGTGGTAGGGCCACGGGAACGAAGTCGCGCTGGGTCAGCTAGTCTATATATATAAAAATGAATCCCTATTTCCCTTGGTCACGACATCACGCGTGAACGGCTGGACCGATTTGGCTAATTTTAGTCTTGAAATGTTCGTGGAAGTCCAAGGAAGGTTCTTACGGTGAGAAAATAGGGGAAGAGGGGGTAAGTGGGGGTAGAGTAGAAGTAGGGTAGGGTAAAGGTAGGGTAGGGTATAGGTAGGGTAGGGTAGGGGTAGGGTAGGGGTAGGGGAAGGGGTAGGGTAGGGTAGGGTAGGGGTAGGGTAGGGTAGGGGGGTAGAGTAGGGTAGGGGTAGAGTACGGGTAGGGTAGGGTGGAGTAGGGGGTAGGGCCACGGGAACGAAGTCGCGCTGGGTCAGCTAGTATTAAATAATGTCAAGACAACACAATAAAAACAATAAAAAAAACAATGATGTCAGAAATAAAATTATGTCGATTTGGATTATTTGAAAATTGTCTAAGACTAGACAATACACATACTGTCAACACCGAGAAATATAATAATCAACTGGTACAATTTTGAGTCAAATTACAAATGCCAGAGAATAAATATTTCAGTACTTAATGTCATTTAAATATTTCTTAAATTGATTATAAAGTAGTCCTAAACCATCGGCAAACAAATCAAATTCGTAGTGCTGAGCAAGTATGTCCCCAATAGTACTCAGTGCACGGTTAGTTGGCGCAAGCCTACCATACTGGGTCCGAGCAGCAGGCAGCGCCAGAAGGCGCTGCCGACGGCGCGGTGCAACCAGCCCCTCTGCGTCCCAAGATATGTTAGTCGGAACCGAAATACGGAATCTTTCCAGTATCTGTGGACTGTCGATCCTCTGGTGCAATATCGAAAGATAATGTTCTATCAAAAGCATGGCTCTCCTAAGTTTCAAAGTTTCCATTTCCGTCATACCGGATACAAATAGAGATGGATATAAATATGGGTAGTACCCGTAAACATATTTATAAAGCCATCGAGCAAATTTTCGTTGTACTTTTTCGACCATTAGTACATATTTTTTTTTTTTTTTGTATTCACAACGGGGTAGCACTTAGCCTTCATCACACCTGATGTTAAGTGGTGATAAGGCTGAAGATGGAAGCGCACTACTCCCGGAATCCTCAATCACTGAGGAACTGGCTATCTTATCTCTAACTGCCGGAACACAATAATGCTGAAAACATCATTGTTATGGCGTCAGACTTAGATAAGATGGTGGTAGCTAGCCAGGCGGACTAAGAACAAGTCCTACCACCAACCAAACCGAATACAATATGTACCCCCACTGGGAATCGAACCCGGGACCTCTTGGTCTGAAATCGGTGGTTTGAACCACTAGACCACAGAGGCGGTTAAAAAATATTTAAAATATAAAAATATTAAAAATTTAAAATATTTTTCCTCATAAGGATTCCATACAATTGCACCGTATTCAAGTTTGCTGCGAACATATGCAGCATATAGTACTTTTGCTACTGCCGCATTGTCAAATTGTGATGCTGTTCTTATAACAAAACCTAACATCCTGTGTGCCTTCTTGCAAGTATTTATTATATGCATGTGAAAATCTAATTTAGAATCTAATATTAAGCCTAAGTCTTTAATGTCATGTACTCTATCCATGGGAGCGTCAGATAAATTGTAACTATAGCTGAGCGGTTGTAATTTTCGCGTGTACGTTATTACTTTACATTTCTCCGTATTAAAAGGAAGATGATTGTCATGGCTCCATTGCGAAACAGCATCAATATCCCTCTGCAAGGACTCGGCATCCATTACAGTTTTGATGCCTAGACTCAATTTTAGATCATCAGCAAATAAAATACATTTAGAGTGACGTACAGTTCCCGGCAGATCATTAATAAAAATGACGAAAAGTGTCGGTCCCAACGTACTTCCCTGACTCACCCCTGACCGCGTGAAGTAGTCATTAGAATCATACCCATCCAAACGAACATATTGACAACGATTACTAAGGTAAGACGAAAAAAAACTCAGGAGTTTTGGCGTGAAACCAATGACTGCCAATTTCTGTAATAGTATATCGTTGTCAACCAGATCAAAAGCCTTTTTAAAGTCAAAGTAGGCCGCATCCACCTGCTTACCATTGCCCATCTGGGTGAGTACATAGTCTACATGCTCAACTAAATTTGTAATAGTAGATCGGGCACGGCGGAAGCCATGTTGGCTATTGTGCAATAAGTGACCAATCTGACCATGTATATGCTCATTCAGGATTGCTTCTAAAATCTTGGCAAAAACTGACAGAACCGCAATTGGTCTAAAAGAAGAGACGTCCGTTCCTCCACCTTCTTTTGGAACGGGAATGACCCTAGATAATTTCCAGGTTTCCGGATATTTTGATTGAGCTAGAGACAAATTGAAGAGGTATAAGAGGGGCGCGACTAAAGCCGATATGCAATCCTTAGCCAGAAACACTGGAATGCCATCGGGACCACCAGATGAACGCGGCTTGAGGCGTCTTACAGCTTTCTTCAAATCGGTTTCATCAACTGCTACAAGAGAAACAGAGGTTGCGTCACGACAAAAATGCGGAGCCGTGGCTGCATGAGCAGGGTCTAACATAGGTATGTTGTCATGAAAAACGGATGCAAAATAACTGGCAAAGGCATCGGCTGCGGCCTGACCTTCTACATCGGTACCCATAAATGAGTAGCTGTCTACACGCTTTCTATCGTTTTTTTATCTTTAATATATTTCCAAAACTCAGCCGGATCATCAATGATATTCCTTTGTACCAATTTAACATATTGCAGATATTTATGGGCGCATGTTTTATTTGATTGATGTTTAGTTAATTGCCGTTAACTCAGTAAGTTCCTGAATTGTTATCTTAGTTTATTATATTATTTAAATAATATTAATACTGAAAACTACTTTTACGAAATTGTCATTCTTTTGTAGACGCACAGCGCCATCTGATAACATCTGCTGTTACTAATATTCCGAATGTTTAATTAAGTAATGTTTAAATATTAAAAAGGAAATTATATGTGTTGTTCGCTTATAATAGCTATCATAATTAATCTTTCAATACTTTGTTATGCTTAGCTCAATTGTTACAAATTATTAAGTCCCTTTATAAAATAAGATGATTATTCTTTACAAGGCTTTTCATGAGTTTCCGTTTAGGCAACATATTTATGATGATTATAAGTGAAGAGTTTTAATGTGAATTATAGTTTCCAAACACACTTGAATAACATTTGCTTGTATTTAATACTATTTGTTATTTTATTGTATCGATATTTAAGTTCTAGAAATAAGTAAAACCTGTACTTGATTGCTTGCTGAAATATGGATGTCATATTTAAAAATGGGCTTCTGCTACGACTATCGACGACGTTTGCCTGTCATTGTGTAAATTCTTATAAAAATACAAGTTAAAAGCTAATGTTGCGTTTGATTTAAGATGTACCCGGATGAGGCGCCGACAGCAGCGGTGGGATCGAGGACTGGAGACGGGTTTCCATCTCCAACGTTACCCGGCGGTACCAGAGTACCGCGGCCTCCAGCAGTCAACCCCGTGTTCAACATTGAGCAGGTCATGAATCTTGTCAATTTGGTGATAAAACACTCTGCAGCAAGCGCATCAGTCTCTGCAGCTCTTTCGTCAGAGTCATGTTTTCCTTCCACTTTGAAAAATAAATAATTTTTATTTAGCACTCGTTCGTCCTGATGAATGTTCTCATGATATAAGAGATTGGTGCGCATATGTAGATGAAACGATTGCAATGTTTAACACCCTATCAATCGAGTTGCGAATGAAAACTATTTTATACTAATTGAAAGGTCGGCCTAAAACTTGGGCCAATACTTACTTGGTCTCTCAGATCTACAACTTGGGAACAAGTGAAAACGGAACTAATTCTAATTTTTGGCAGGGAATTCCGGTATGCTGATGACGTCAACAAACGGAGGGCTTACCATTCAGACCAGTCTGTGAGCTACGCTGACCTGGGCTGAGGCTTTTGATGTGGAGGTAGTTGAGGCTCTGGTAACAGGTATTTACTTACTGATCCTGAATTTATTCGGTCTGAATTAACGAACGAAACATGTCTTATACCTTGCCTAGTCTCATTTTTGTTCTGAAAACTTATCGTGAACGGAAGTTAAACCTTATTTAAGTAAATACGATATCAATAAGCATGATTTATAGAAACCACTTGTTGTTGAATTCAGTCCTTACGCCTATGACAAATCAAAATTATATGTTACTCCTGTCATAAACCTAGGCATTATTCACGTGATTGTAAAGAAAGACCACTTTTAAATCGGTAGCCCTAATGCCACGAATTGATGATTCTGCTAATGCGAGTACCACTAAAGCTATTGAATGTGACTATTTGCCACCGCAAAAGGAATTTGGAGAAAGACTGTTCAACGTCAAAATGACTAACGTTTTAAGTCCCAAAATGGAAAATCTATTAATTATTATTGCAAATTGTTTTACGTAAAATTATTGTTACGAATTGGTTGAGAATTCACTAAGATGAAGATTTCGTAAAGGTGTTTGTAGAGCTCAACAAGTAGCAAATACATCCAATTAGAATAGCAGTTCCTTTTTATACTGTTCATGACTGATCACCGATTGAGTGAATGGAAAACGAAATAAAGCAGAATATGATTTTATTTTCATACTAGCTGTTGCCCGCGACTTCGAACGCGCGGTGTGGTGACTTTTGTGTTAGTTTAGTGTGTTTGTTGCCTGGATTTGATAACGCTCTTCTTGAAGTCCTATTCTCTACTAAAAGTGTAGAATATCGAATACGCAGGCTAGGGTATGAACATGGTATATTGTTGTCATATGCTGCGTGAGCTTGGTCGGGCCCCCATTCGTGGATCTGGCCGTCTGTCAAGAAACTTTTTCGCAAGAATGCGTAGGGGGTATCAGGCTGAAATTTATATCAATTTAAATGCTTAAGTCTGCAATCCCTTGGAGCCGAGAAAGAAAAACAAACTTCTCTTCTCTTGTTCATGAATCAAATCAAAAGGGCCACTTGTAGCAATACTTTGCTTCTGTTAAATCTCGATTTTATTTTAATTTTATTTTCATAAGTGGTTTTAAAGCCTAAATGTTCATAATTATGATTTATACTTACGTATGATCGAACTGAATTCACAATCAAATGTTTTTAAAAATTAATAAGCATATTTGGAACACTGACATGTTTTTAGGGTTCCGTACCCAAAGAGTAAAAACCTGGACTCTATTACTAAGACTCAACTGTCAGTCTGTATGTCGTCTGTCACCAGGCTGTATCTCATGAATCGTGATAGCTAGACTGTTGAAATTTTTACAGATGATGTATTTCTGTTGCCGGTTTAAGAACGAATCCTAAAAAAAAAAGAAATATTTAAGTGGGGCTTCCATACATCAAACGTCATCTTATTTGCCGTTTTTTTTTGCTCGTTGCTTGCCGTCAATGGTACGGAACCGTTCGTGCGCGAGTCGGACTCGCACTTGGCCGGTTTTTATTACGATTCAATTTAATTTCTGTGAACATTCTAGGATTCAACATCACGTGGTAGCTGAGTCAGTAGGACTAATAAACAGGTAGAGCTTGTAATAAAAAAATTAATATTAATATGTCTGTAGTTGAGCTTAATAAACTGTGGCATCTATAGCTAACAACTCCTACAGCTTAAGCTGTTCTGCTTTTAAGAAAAACACAGGGTATAGAGTAAATTGTTTAAAAATAATCATTTATGCAATAAGAGATTTTTTAAAATTTTGGTTACGAGTGTTGAATTTTAATCACAATTCATGAAGAGGGGTGCGTACCGAGTACTTCTAATTTAACACTCACCACACAAGTGATGAGGGATAGTGGCACGAGAAATCATAAAAAGAATGCTCTCGTCTTTGTAATGTAACTTCTCACCTCAACAGCTGCAGCATTTTTAGATGTGTGATACAATCAAAATTAATGTGAAAAGTAAAAAGTAGAAAACATTTAATTATAACTATTTTGAGTTTAAAACTATAAGTCACAATAAAGTTTGGAACATCTTTGAAAGTCGACAACCGTATAAGTAATTGATATATTTTTCCATTTGTTTTTTTTATCTAGTAGGTAGTTAAAATTCAGCAATAGAAACTGGTTTCCTCAATTCTTTTAGAGTTAAATAATTGTATTTATTAATGTAATTTAAAAGTAATTTGAAAATCAATTTGATGCCCGTCATTTTCTTTTCTTTAGTTTGTTGTTTTTATTTTTATGAATTTAAATGTTGTGTAAGTGGCAGAAAACAACATTTATGAAAATAATGTTTGCCTCAGTTTATTATCCCAATACTTACCTCTTTTTATTAATCACATTATTGAGAACTTTGATTCCCTTTTATGAATATAAAAATATAGGATGGACGAGCGATATTTTCAAAACAAAGCGTGTTTAGACACAACAACAGCTTAAATACAATTATACAAAGTTCAGTCAATAAATTAATTTGCTACAAATTTGGATGAAATGTTATTTGACATTTGCAATGCATTAAGATCAAACATTCTACAACAAGTCCAAAATTGAACTGATAGAAATATTAGATGTTTTGTCTACTTTGACAGTTCAGGATAGGATCAAACATGTCATCTTCGTGGTTGTTCAGAAAATATCGCTAGTTACAAAACTTTAACTTAGCCCTGCACCTTTAGCTCAGTATGATGTTATTCAGAAGAAGCGATCATATTATGACCATATGACCGTATGGGCGATTGATAATTAGAAACCTGTTGAGCTGAACGCCACTACCACCGAGTCTTATTTTGTTCAAATATTACAACAACAATAACGAATTTAAAGAAAAAGAATTTAAATGCATCTACTTCTACATATGTTTTGTGTTTGTGTGTTTGTTTTATTTATTTATCCCTATTACCCTATCCAAAACTTCCCATCCTTAAACGCTGGCTGGCCACCATGCGTATCCTTTTCCCGGTCTTGGAGGCTAGATCCCGAGGTGGGTGATGCCTAGTGTAAGGCTAGATCCCGTAGTGGTGACGCCTGATGGTGGCTAGATCCCGTAGTGGTGACGCCTGATGGAGGCTAGATCCCGTAGTGGTGACGCCTGATGGAGGCTAGATCCCGTAGTGGTGACGCCTGGTGGAGGCTAGATCCCGTAGTGGTGACGCCTGGTGGAGGCTAGATCCCAAAGTGGTGACGCCTGATGGAGGCTAGATCCCGTAGTGGTGACGCCTGGTGGAGGCTAGATCCCGTAGTGGTGACGCCTGATGGAGGCTAGATCCCAAAGTGGTGACGCCTGATGGAGGCTAGATCCCGTAGTGGTGACGCCTGGTGGAGGCTAGATCCCGTAGTGGTGACGCCTGATGGAGGCTAGATCCCGTAGTGGTGACGCCTGGGGATGGCTAAACCCTGACGAGGGTGACGCCTGGTGCGGGCTAGATCCTGTGATGGTGATGCCTAGGGGTAGTTAGACCCCGTGATGAGCTATGCTATGTCTTATTTGTATTTTATAATTGGTTGCAATGTTCAAAATGTTGAATAAGACTTTGTTCACTTGTGTTAATTGAAGAGTGTGTTACAATAGCGCTTAAGTTTATGGATTTGTAAATAATTGTTTGTCACTGTTGTTGTTATTATACATGTAAGTGAAGCGCCGAGAGCGCGCTTGAGTCAGTATGGCCGTATGGGCGCATGTTTTATTTGATTGATGTTTAGTTAATTGCCGTTAACTCAGTAAGTTCCTGAATTGTTATCTTAGTTTATTATATTATTTAAATAATATTAATACTGAAAACTACTTTTACGAAATTGTCATTCTTTTGTAGACGCACAGCGCCATCTGATAACATCTGCTGTTACTAATATTCCGAATGTTTAATTAAGTAATGTTTAAATATTAAAAAGGAAATTATATGTGTTGTTCGCTTATAATAGCTATCATAATTAATCTTTCAATACTTTGTTATGCTTAGCTCAATTGTTACAAATTATTAAGTCCCTTTATAAAATAAGATGATTATTCTTTACAAGGCTTTTCATGAGTTTCCGTTTAGGCAACATATTTATGATGATTATAAGTGAAGAGTTTTAATGTGAATTATAGTTTCCAAACACACTTGAATAACATTTGCTTGTATTTAATACTATTTGTTATTTTATTGTATCGATATTTAAGTTCTAGAGATAAGTAAAACCTGTACTTGATTGCTTGCTGAAATATGGATGTCATATTTAAAAATGGGCTTCTGCTACGACTATCGACGACGTTTGCCTGTCATTGTGTAAATTCTTATAAAAATACAAGTTAAAAGCTAATGTTGCGTTTGATTTAAGATGTACCCGGATGAGGCGCCGACATATTCGTTGTCAATCAATTTTTTTACCCGCTCTCTATAATAAATAAACATTTCCTTATTAAATTCTTTACCTTCCTTTTTAAACCTCTTGTGATGAAAATATTTGTTCTTAATATTTTTTATTATTTCAGCGTTATACCATTTAGGGTAGACATACTTATGACTATGCCCAGTAGGTTTTTTGACGGGCACAAAAAGTCTAAAACAGTCATTGAGTTTGTCATAAAATAATTGAACAGCACAATCGACGTCAGTCTCTTTCAGAACATCAGACCAGTCCGTATCTAATAGGGCCGCGTACAATCCCTGGAAATCCGCCTTACGCCAATTCCAGTCGGGATTGGCTCCTGGGCGAGGAGAAGGTTGCTGCGATAATGAAAGACTTGCGGGTTTTTCAGAGTACGGAAGCTTGATCATCACACCAAGCACAGGGTGGTAAGGATCAATACACACCAGGGGATCCATATTGTCAGTCACTACTACCTGCTCAAATTTAAAATTACTTAGCACTAAATCTAGCATGCCACCATGGTCATTCTGAACATTATTATGTTGGCGAAGAGAACAGAAGTCACAGAAAAATTTCATATTAGTTTTTACATTTGCACTACACGAATTCAAATTAAAGTCTCCTAATAATAATACATTCATGTCAGGGTGAGAACAGATTACATTTTCTATACACGTCAAAACATTAAGATACTGATCGTCATTATAAACAGGAGGTAAATAAACGACACAACATAGAATTTTTACACGTTTACAAGTCACAATAGCAAAAATTAATTCTTTGTCAATAGTCATATCAACATCTTTTACAACATGGACAGTATAACAATCTCGAACAGCGAGCAAAACTCCTCCCCACCCAACGTCACCTGCTCTGTCCTTTCGCACAACATGATATCCGGGAGGAAAGAGTTCCCCATTCGAAACGGAACTATTTAAAAATGTCTCGGTTAATGCTATTATATCGTGTCTACTTTGTATAACGTTATTAATAAATGTATGAGTTTTAGAACGCAAGCCGCGAACGTTCTGATATAATACATTTATTTCATGAAACCGGGGACGATGTGGTTTTGGCTTTAGCTCGAAAGTTCTGCCGCCATGGCTTCACATATATGTCCTCTGCCCAGTTTTCGGATGACATAACACTTTCAACATTTTTTGATGGAACTCCGAGTTTGAAAGATGCGTAGCGTCCGCGAGATTTCAGCTCCTCAACCGTACACACGTTGCTGCCACATATGGACTTCAGATGGTCACGCACCTGCTCAATATTGGTTCCTTCCTGGACGTAATAAAGATGCAAATAACTCCATCGTTCCGAAGCCTGCAACAGGGTAGATCCAGGAGCCGCGGTACCCCTAAGTACTCCGGGAACTGAGGCACGTGATCGTTTGCGCCTTACATCCTCCCAGCCTTCACCTGAGCCTTCGTTACCTAAATTACATAGATCCGCGGCAGGTTGTGGCGTAGGCAATTTTTCCTGGACAGTTTTTTTGGCATATGACACAGGTGCCTCAGATAAACTGTCGGATTTCTCTTTGTTCACAAAAGGTTTGTCTCATGAGGTTTACGTCCCGAGGCCTTATTTTCAGGAGTTGGAGCTTTGCTGCTTAACTTTCCCTTAGTTTGAATTTGTTCATTGGAAATGTCTTTGTTAGCAATATGTTTTAATTGTTCTTCCAATAAGTTTGTAATAGTGCTTATTTTTTCAAAAACATCCGCTTTAAATGTAAGAAACTGCGCGGCTATCAGTTTGTTAATTTTGTTGATAAGCTGCGTTTCAAAATCAACCTGCATTTTTTTAACTCATTTATAACAGAGTTCTTCATATCATCTAGAGCATTTTTTTGTGTACTAATGTTTTGGCTGCAAGCTTGAGCCATTCGCGTCCCAGTACGTAATGTTACACCATCAGGACTATGCATAGAAACATCTGGGCAATCGCTAGTCATACTCAGATCTTGAATAAGATGTTGGCGCACAGGGGTGTGCGAATTATCACCTTTGGGTATTTTGCTGCGACATTCCACACATATCCATGACTTTTTAAATTCATCTTTAAACTTGTCATACATATCTGAACTAACATTGGCACAAAAAATATCATAAAGCTGCTTACATTTTATGCATCTCATATAAGCGCCGTCCTCACTTACTACCGCGTTACATCCCGCACATAACGCTTTTCTCGGTGACATCATTGCGGCGCGGTCCACAGTACTTCGAACACGCGCGGTCTGCCTGCACAGTATGTGCACAGCGAGCGTCGCGCAAGCGGTGAGTCACAGCAGCAACGGGCGAGCAGCGGCGAGTTGTCGTAGGTCAGGGATAAACGGTTAATCAAATATTTTAAAATGTTTTTGCTTATATCTCTGCAATCACTTGTCGGAATGAAATTTTAAGTACACCACCAGAAACTTGAGTTTAACGGCTTTAAAAATATTATAAACACACTACTAAAAAACAACTTTAGCAACTTCTGTATAGATACACGCTGACATTTTGAATACATTTGCGGCGGATTGTGTTTCGTATATGGTCGGGGCTATTCTCCAGCGACATAATCTAGATCGCATTTGTGTTTTGATTGATTGTGTTCGTACCTATACGGTCGGAACTACCCTCCGGCTATACTAACATAATTTATGAGGTTTATAATAATGTAGCTTAATACTGAGATTTTACTAATTCGTGATCGGGGCTACTCTCTGATCGTGTTGGTTAAGTCTAAAGCGTTAAAATTTAAATATTTGAGTGGCGGATTGTGTTTCGTACATGGTCGGGGCTACTCTCCGACGGAGCGGACATAAACTAGATCGCACTTATATTTGAATTGATTAATTGTGTTCGTGTACGGTCGGAGCTACCCTCCGATTACACTGACATAATTTTAAACGCGAGTATGTAGTAGATATTTTCGTATGGCACGATCATAGCGTGCCTTGAGTCTGGAATAATAATATCTTGATTCTGTTTAATTTACATGGTGTACCTATTAAATGTGGAGTTATTGTACAGAATTAATGAAATTGATTGGCATTATTATAATATGAAGTTGGTTTTTATTATATGCTATTTATGTTGTGTATAATCGTACACATGGAGCTAGGACTGGCAGTTTTGCATGTGCACCTACACCATATAAGGTACTAATCAATTAATGCTAGATTGGAGCTATTATTTAATAGTCCTTATCTTTTGTTTTCAAGTAGCAATTATTGTTATATCATTTTTTTATCAGTAGTAATACACACATTACATTCCATGATTAAAACATGTTTTTTTCTTGTATAAGTAATTATTTCGCTAAAAAGAAAAGTAACGCTATAAAGCCTGCCTATCTGATAATTTGTTTTAAAATTTTAAGTTTAATGTTTAGATGGGAGCAAATTTTTGATAGTCTTTACTGTTGTACAGTGTTAAATCACTGGTTAACTACTATATCGCATATAATCCATGATATTTGACGTGGTGCATAAAAGAAAACGATAAGTTATGGGCTTTACCAACCTGATAAAATTTAAGTTTATTTATTCTTCTTAAATATTTATTTAAATAAATATTTAAGAAGAATAAATTTAAGATTGGTTGAATACCTGTTATTTAAAATTTAATTCTGGCTTTTATATTTATTGATATATTAATACTAGTTAAGTGGTATTAATTTTGTGGATTAAATGAATACGAATATTTGCAATATAAATCTGCATAAGTATACCTATATAATAAATAAAATACAAATAAATAAATATTTACTGTTCTTTAATATGAATTTAAATGAAATGTTTAAATGTGAATTTGTAATTTGGATATATTTAATGTGAATATGAATATCTCTAATTTTAATGTTGAGCCAACGAATGAGGTCTTCGCTAGGTTTAGTGAGTGCTCACCCAGCACTCACCCAGTTTTGAGATAGATGATGATGGACGGTCACGAACTCACGAGACTTCGCGAGCGAGCGAGTTCATTGCTGGGTTTGATAATGAAAGTTAAGCGCGAGACCACGTGAGCGCGTAAGTGAGGGGACATGAGTATAACAGACAAGACTTTGTGAGCAAGCAAGTTTGTTCTGTTGAGATTACTAATATAAGATGATGATGATTGCTTAGTTGTTGTATGTTTCAGTCTTCGGATACTAAGGGGCGGTGTATGTTTCACTCGCCGGATAAAAAGGGGCGGTGTATGCACTATGTTTGTTGCATACACTCGTTGGATACTAAGAGGCGGTGTATGTTTCACTCGCCGGATACAAAGAGGCGGTGTATGCACTATGTTTGTTGCATACACTCGTCGGATACTAAGGGGCGGTGTATGTTTCACTCGCCGGATACAAAGGGGCGGTGTATGCACTATGTTTGTTGCATACACTCGTCGGATACTAAGGGGCGGTGTATGTTTCACTCGCCGGATACAAGGGGGCGGTGTATGCACTATGTTTGTTGCATACACTCGTCGGATACTAAGGGGCGGTGTATGTTTCACTCGCCGGATACAAGGGGGCGGTGTATGCACTATGTTTGTTGCATACACTCGTCGGATACTAAGGGGCGGTGTATGTTTCACTAGCCGGATACAAAGGGGCGGTGAATGCACTATGTTTGTTGCATACACTCGTCGGATGCTAGGGGGCGGTGTATGTTTCACTCGCCGGATACAAAGGGGCGGTGTATGCACTGTTTGTTGCCTACACTCGTCGGATACAAGGGGGCGGTGTATGTACTATGTTTGTTGCATACACTCGTCGGAATATGTTTAACTATTAAGTGGATATATTGCATTAATAACCCAATGATTTTATTATATAATGACATGTGCAACGGTCTTTTGCCGATCAATGGTGTATAAATTGCAAGGCAAATAGCATCTGGGGACGAATACTGTCCGCCACCCGGTGCGACGCTTGGTAAGACTCCAGGATGACGTGGCCGGCCCAGTGAGTCTGAACGAAGGAGGAATAATACTTCTTCTTCGTAGCTGAACCTGGTGAGAGGATTTGAAATGATGTATGGGGTATTCTGTTTTCGAGAAAGTTTTGAAGTTGTTTTGATTGAAAGGTTCATGTCTATTTACTTGCATATCAAGTGCAGCTATTTCAAATTTAATTTTCGAAATCGATTGAAGCACCCCTTTAAAATAAGTTTGTAAGGGTCTACCTAAAATAAGACAAAACTATATATAAAAACTTCTCTGTTCATAGAATAATTTAGATATTATCAACTACCCTAATCGGTTTCCTACCTTGATTAGGTAGGTAGTAGTAGGTAGCTGCGATGGAATTCCATGCCTGCACTAAATGGAAATTTAACTATTTCACTTCTTGCAATCATTACTTAAACATTGAGGTTCTAGGCCCAAAAAAAAAATTACGATAGATTTTGTTTCTATAGTTCAAATCAAATGATTTATTGCATTCCATAAATTACACACAGTTGTTACATAGAGCCCTGTGGGGCATATCAATTTATAAACTTATCAAACATATAGCTATATAATAAGAAAAAAAACAATGAAAAGTCTTAAAATCTACAGTTGCCTACATACTTGACATCACCCCAGACCAGAATGATTTCATTTTCATTTTCATTTCCTTCAATGAAATTACAGTACTAGTACTACAGGTATAGTATATCTAGTTACCTTTAAGTATTGTTATTAAGTGCCATAATAGTCACATCTTACCTATAAAAATAATGCCCAGGTCTATGCCCAGGTGACCTTCACGCAGAACGGATGTATTTCCGATCTTAATAAGATGACATAGATAACGATTCACTTTTGAATCGTTATTTCAGATCGTTTTTTCGAATTGTTATGGAGCACACTATTAAAGTCGCAAATTAATTAGTCTCCCAAGATTGCAATTGGGTAATACAATAAAAAAACGATTTATTTCTCACCACAAGCCAAAAGTAGTAATAAGTTTAAGATTAAATTTACATTACTGTACAAAATATAGCACCGCTAAGTACTAACCACTATTTCTACTAAATAAGATTAGTTTTGGCTGTGGATCGCTGGTGCCTGTGTGGGTAATAGTACCCATCATACAGGTCACCAGGTCTCCACCCCACGATTTGAGCTATACAATCTTCGATCAACAATAACACCTAGTTATACAATGCAATAGCTTAAATTAATCTGAAATTTTTTACAATTTACTTATTAATAGGATCCGTATCACTTAGATTTTTGCAAACCTTTCTTTAACTATGGTACTAGTTTAACGACGTCCATGTTGGTGGCGTACCCAGAGGTTTCGGGATGCCGCTATCTCTGTGGTCCCAGGTTCAATTCCCGGTTGGGTGAATGTTGAAAGCAGACTTTTCAACATTTTGCCTGGTTGTATGTGGTAATGCCCGTCGTTGTTTCCAAATGCCATAACACACACACGTGCTTAAGTTACCTATTTCGAAATTGGGGCAATGTAGGTATGGGAAGATGTCCAATTGTCCAATATTTATTTACCATTTCTATTATTTTGCCTTGGTTCAAGTGAACATTTCATCTATTATTATTTTGGATGTAGCTCAATTTGAAAGAAATACTTAGAGATTAAACGAACTTACCTGAAGTGAAGTTCTATCTTAATTATACGAAGGCTTCGTCCGAAGAGATTAGCTTGATTTAACACTTGTAGTACGCCCTAGTAATCGCCAATTTCACACTATATTGAGAATATACCTACTTATAAATTAAAAAAGTAATAAAAAAAAATTATTATTTTTTAAATTTCAAAAGTGGGTAGTCAACACCGATCTGGCTCAAGCGCCCATCATAGCTGTCATTTAGTTTAGAGTATTATATTTTTCGAATCATATAGGGGAGTAGTTAATAACTTTTGGGAGGGAGGGAAGCTAATCTCTTCGGACGAAGCCTTCGTATAATTAAGATAGAACTTCACTTCAGGTAAGTTCGTTTAATCTCTAATTATACTTCATGCTTCGTCCTCAAGATTAGCTTGATTTAACACTTGTAGACGTTTAGAGACTAAGTGTTCGAAAAATATGCAAAAATTGGAATATATAGGCTACTGAATAATATAGATTGAAATTATAACTTAACTTATACTATCTTGCTTCTTTATTTTCTCAACATAGAAACAAAAAGCAATAAAAAAGTATTATTTGTTACATAAAAAATCAACATCGCTTATGAAATAAACGAAAAATATTTTGATTAAGCACTCAAAACAGTGGTGCCAAATTTTTTATCACAATTGCTGTTTACTGGCCTGTTATAAAATTTGGCAAACGTATGTGATTCTGAAAACCAACCTGCAGTTTTATAATCTGGTCTATGCTAAAACCTAAATTTTGCGCAGCTGACGTAGCAGCATACCGGGTATTATGCGCAGTGAACGTAGAAATATCAATTCCACTTAAATGTAACGTATTTTTTATCCATTTGAATAAGGTTTGTGACGTAACAGGCTTATATGGCTTTCGGTAACTAATAAATAAATTGTCGGAATCAGGACAGAGAAACATTTTCATTTCAAGGTAAGTAATCAAAACTCTTGCAGGACAAATACTTGGCTTTTCGTTATAGAATGGTATAACGAGCAATGTGTGTTTTTTTTTATTTTATTTTATATATATATATATATATATATATATATATATATATATATATATATATATATATTTTCCAGATTCTAACTTTCGTTAGCAAACCACTTTTCAAGACAATTTAAAATCTGTGCTATATTCCAGACTTCATTAAATTTAGGGGATGGAGGTCTGGTACGAAAAACTCCTTTAATAAATCTTTTTATTTCTTGATTTAGTGTTATATCAATTTTAGTTATTAAAGCCAAAGCAGAATGATAACAGTTAATTGTGCCATACTGAGCGCCACTGTTTAAAGCAGATGCAAAAAATTTTGTATATCGGGAATTGATACTTTCGTATAAGTTTAGTTTATTTTGTTGACAATAAATAAACCACTTTTAATAGCAAACTTCGTATTGTTTATACGAGTTATCCAAAAAAGGGGTTAAGCATGACGTCCAGAGAAAATTATTTGACGCCTCTTCGTATCATCACCATCACCAGGGCAATGGAGTTGCGCATTTGTTTGCGGCTGGAATTTGTAGACAAAATTAGGTTTGAATCTGCTTTGAAAACGAATTGTTTACTTATTAAAAGACTCTTAAATAGTGGATACCACGTTTATGTGGACCAAAATGGAACAACTATTATATCTGTGGCATTGTCAGAGATAATCTTTCTTAAACATTTAGGCATCATTGTGAAAGGAGGAAAAACATTAAAATTTAATTTCGACCACGACACTGAAAAAAAAAACATTTACGGCGTATGCATCCGGATCCTTATGCCATGGATATATATCTTGGACATTTATTATTTTTAACGACTAGCGTATCAATGAAAATATCTATGAAACTTTTCAACAATTTGTTGAAAGGCATAATCAGCTAGCTGCCATTCTTGGTCTGCCTGCATAGTATTATCTGAAGATCGAATATGAGATGCAAAAACGTAAAGATTTTTACGTTTACGTCATTGCCAGAGGTCTTTTGCGATCTCTGTCAGGTGTAGGGAGTGTATATCACCCATACGGTTTACGTAGGAAATTACCGTGGTATTGTCAGTTCGTAGAAGTACTTGACAGTTAGTATCTTAACCAATAAACGCAGCAAGAATTCCTAAATAATTTATTGTCTGCTACTTTCTTTTACACTCCATAAACCACTAGCTCTGTCGTCTCCACATGCAATTCCCCACCCCGTAGTTGAGGCACCTGAAAAACTTCCAGGTCATACTTGTCTATTTTTATTTTGGTGCGGCTCCACCAATAGAAATCCTGTTCCAAGTAACAAGGTATATCCATGTACTAATTATACATATTTCAAATAATTTAGTATACAACCAGCTGCATTTCACGGCGGGACAGACGGATATTAACAGTCCAATAAAACTAACGAATTCTCTAATTTTACACCTTTTTAAGTTAGAAAACTTTTGTATTGCAAATTTATTTTTGGCAAAGTGACCTAGAATTTCTTTTAGTTTAAACTATATTCTAAGAACTTACAAGACTGAGAAGGTATAAAATTACTTTTATCGGTATTTATAATGAAACCTAAGCTTGTAAGCAACTTTACGGTATCTTGTAAGTTTTAAGACCCTTATATTAGACAGAGGTCATCCAAATATATTGTTAACAGGTAACCATTAATCATGAGTATTTCATGACCGGTTTCATGATGACTTAAGTGAAAAAAGGAGCTGTGTTTAAACCAAATAATAAGACATTAAATTCATATGCTATTTGATTAAATTGGTATCTTAGATATTTTCGGTCTTCCTTGTGAATTTTTAACAAAAAGTATGTCTTTCAGGTCTACTGTGCACGGTTACAATCTCTCGGTATCAATTTTATTACTGTCCTTAAATCCTTGAGTTTAAAATGTCTTGAGTCAATAAATTTATTTAGTGATAAGTTTAAGATGAAGCGCATTTTCCCATTTGGCTTGGGTACTAAAAAATAGTTGATAGATATTGATCAGATTCAGAGATCTCTGAAATTGCAGAGACAGCAAATTTTTTTATTTCGTGTATGAAAAGAGCCTTTTCCTTTTCACTACATTTTTGGGTTGACGGTGATACAGGTTGCATCGGCTTTCGATTGAAGGGAATCTTATATCCTTTTTATGAAAAAGAACCAGTGGGTCCTTGGTAATCATTAAAAATTCTTTATAGAATAATGATAAACGACCTGCATGCGTTAACGTATTTAGCGTCGGCTGTTGTTCTGTCTCTGCCACGGATACTGCGACTGCTTCGATAAGTTGATGAGCCGTCTACGCGTCGAAGTCGTTGCAGGCTCCTTCGTCCTGGGAGGGCCCGTCGGCCTGCGACTAGGACCCGGACCCTTCCAGTTTAAATTTCGCGAAGAACTGTATAACTTACTTATTAGGAAACTTTTGTGTCGTTGATTGCTTTGGGTCTGTGCTAGACTTGTTAATAGCTTTAGCTGATTTTTTGTTTTCCCTTAAGTTTTCGCCGAATAATTGTTTATCAATTTTGATTTTTTGAAGAGAATCCCTTAGATCCATCTTCACGGCATTCAGAAAAAAAATTGTAAATTGAATTAGAATGTTGACAATCACACATAATTTTTGCCAAATCCATAAGTGTTTTAGCAAGGCTGTATTTTTCTCATTTGCAGACAATATAATAGTATAGATTTTACCAGACAAGTGTTTCCAGCAGTCGATTCCTTCTGTTTCAGTTGAATGGCCTTATTGTGTTTAGCAATAATATCTGAAACAGCTGCTTTAATCTTAGGATCAAGCTCAGGTGGGTCAATCAATTTGCAATTTTCTGGGGTCATGTACTTACGAGTTCTTTACGCAATTCTTTGTTAATACCTGTTGTGACCCAGTGCTGGAAAACTCCAGCACTCCTGACTGAAGTAGGGTCAGTACCTAATATTTCTAATACTTCACTATCTAAGTGTATGTTTTCTGTTTCAAGAGCAGACGTTTGATCTGAAGGTAGACCACGCTTCGGAGCCAGTCGACGAATGACCATCCTGTATATTTGTAATGTTTTCAGACTGGGATGTACTGGGGATTGGTTCCAAGTACTTGTTCTAATTGTCCTTCAGGTTAACCCTTAGAACATGGTGCGTCGAGGTCAACTATGACCTCTTGGTCGTATGTAAGGGACAGAGTAAGCCTCATGTTCATACAATTTTGGCATGTCAGTATAATATTGTAAGAGACAGTCCCCAGTTATAACAACACGTACTGTCCGCAAACTACACTTAGTAGTACCTTATAACAGTCCCGTTGTACTGTTTGTAGGACTCAGTGACTGCAGTATATATAATGATGATTATGTTATCATTATTTGAGATTATGTATTGCTTAACCTTAGGTATGCAATTAAATTTCGTAAGAGACAGTCCCAGTTTGAAAAAAAAAGTACTGTCCGCAAACTATTGAAAATCGACACATCATATAAGCATAATACTTTAGAGTACATAGCTGTTTTTTAGCTTAATCACTTATGTAAATTATTTTCAGTAAGAAGCAGTCCCAGTTCAAAGAAAGTACTGCCCGCAAACTGTTTAACAGTACCAGTTCAAAAGAAAAGTACTGTCCGCAAACTATTGAAAATCGACACATCATAATAAGCATAATACTTTAGAGTACAAAGCTCTTTTTTAGCTTAGTCACTTATGTGAATTATTTTCAGTAAGAAGCAGTCCCAGTTCATAGAAAGTACTGCCCGCAAACTGTTTGAAATCTACTTATACGAGAACTTGTAAAAGTCTGTGTCGAACTAATGCATTTATGTTCAATTATAACTTTAAAATTAATTAATAATTTTGTTACACTTTATTGAAAGTATTTATTTTACAGACTTAGTAATAAGTAGGTAGTTAAATAGTCAACCCGTTTTATCGTTGAACGTAATTATCGTTTGCATTTTTTGCGAAACGTTAGAAAACCAGGTCACTGAACTTCAATATGCAATATAATATGTCAAGGCCAGTGACTTATAAATGTATAAAAATACATAACGTACCTTAAGATAAGGACGACGAGCGATAGAATTGTTCCGATAACTCAGAACAAGATAAATCTCACCGGTGGTGGTGCTTCTTTTTTCGCTCCAACTTTCTCTCCAATCTTATAATTTTTCGTTTAATGTGTTCACAGTTATCTTTTTTGCGTTTGGGCATCCTAAATAATCACTTTTAACAACAACTAACAACTTTTTTAACACAATTTAAAAACTAGATGTGAATCGGCGACGCACTAGAAAGCGAATGGCAGCTATGATGGGCGCTTGAGCCAGATCGGTGTTGACTACCCACTTTTGAAATTTAAAAAATAATAATTTTCTTTTATTACTTTTTTAATTTATAAGTAGGTATATTCTCAATATAGTGTGAAATTGGCGATTACTAGGGCGTACTACAAGTGTTAAATCAAGCTAATCTTGAGGACGAAGCATGAAGTATAACTAACTATAGTCGGCTTTAAATTTGGGGTTTAATACTGAATTTTGGACAAGTGCTAGAGAAAGTTTATCAGGAATATACATTTCCGAGTCTTTTACATAATGAGACAATAAAGCCATAAGACTGAATAGAATAATAATAATAATAGGTAATAATAATAATAAAAAAAAAAAAAAAAAAAAAAAAAAAACGTCAACCTGACAGGTCGTTATTTTCCATAATTTTATTGATTTTATTAAGAAATATTTAATTCAGAGGTCACATAATACCATAATAATAATATTTAATATCTAATAGCCTGCAACAATATATACTTACATAGAACAACAACAAAGAAGATACATATTTTATAATCTATTTAAAAATGATCCTGTATGACAGTTGAAAATGTCATCAACAATACAAACACAATTAAATGGGAATGGGATATAAATGAACAAATAGATGTTGACGAGAAGCCGAGCAGCACGTCTACCACCTCCGGGCTCGTCACCTCGCTCCGCCTCGCAGTTGTCGGCAACTGCCTCAGTGTCGTGTGTTCAGCTGACATCTGCAGTTGCGTCGAGCGATAGTGACGAGTACTTCTCTCCACCGACGTCGCCACCACCTGTACGCCGGAGGAGGGGCCGGCCACCGAAGAGTTTGGGGCTTCTGGGGCAAACGGCTCCGGTCAGGGCCCCCGCTCCCGGTGGAGTGCAGCGCATGCGATGGACAATTTCCATCAATGAAAATGTCATGCGCGCATATTTTGAGGCAACAGAGGCAGGAACTAATCTTACTGCGTATCGTGTTCGGATGCTTTCTCTGTTTCAGGCTCTCGAACCATCAATCAACGTTTCGGCTCAACGACTGTCGGATCAGGTGCGAGCCATTCAACGGGGTCACTTGTTGGATGACTCGGTACTTGATCGGCTCCGTACGGAGGTGCAACGTAACCGTATCATTACTACTGCATCGCAGGCGGCAACTCAAGCTTCTGCCGCGGCCACATTGCAAGCTGGCGTTGCTGATAGTGATCGTGGAGATGATATGGTTACTACTGTAAGTCCCCAATACAATGATATATTGAGGAGTACTCTTGAAGATGTAGTTCGGGAATTTCGATCGACTTCGGTTCACCTTAGACCTCGGCTTCCACGTTTTCCCATGCACAAAAAAAATAGGGCGCTGATGTGTGCCTTAGATTTGCTACTACCAAATTACTTTGATAGTAGTGAAGACCTGGCTGATACTCATTCGATCCTGTACTGTGCGGCTATTACAGCTTGTCGTGTTGCTCATGTCAAATTTCCAAATACTGACACAGCAACACGCCCTCGCCTGGCTGTACCAGCCTGGCAGTGTAGGATTGAACGTCGTATCAGTGAGGCTAGGGTACTCATCGGTAAGCTCAGCTGCTTTAGGGAGGGCAACATGCGCCCTAGGGTCATGCGCTTTGTGAAACGTGCATTCTTGGGGACTGGTATTAGTCCTCAAAATTATATTTCATGTGTCACAGAGCGCATCGACTTCCTGAAGCAGAAAATTTGTGCATGGGCTAATCGTATTCGGAGGTATAGGGTGCGAGTCGATCGCTTTACTCAGAACCGCATGTTCGAGAGAGATCAACGACGTGTTTATGCATCCTGGGAGCGATCGGATCAGAGTGATACTGATATGCATCGGCCGGATGATGATGCCATGATTTCTTTTTGGCACAACATCTGGTCCGTGCCTGTCACTCACTCTGAAGGCGCGTGGATGGAGGATGTTAAGCGTTCGTGTGAGCTTATACCTGATATGAATGAAGTAACCATTGACTACCAAGACGTAGTTTGTGCAGTTCGTTCTTTACCCAACTGGAAATCTCCAGGCCCGGATGGACTGCACAATTTCTGGTATAAATGGTTACCTAGCTCGCACGTTTGCTTAGCATCTCAATTTCAATGCGCTTTATTATCTCGATCGCTTCCAGAATTTATGACAACAGGCATAACCCATCTGCTCCATAAATCTGGTAGTACTGCGGACCCCAAAAACTATAGACCTATCACCTGTCTGCCAACAATTTATCAAATTCTTACGTCCATTTTGAGGTCGAAGATTAATAAACACATTGATGAAAATTCTATTATGTTCGCCTCTCAGAATGGATGTAGGAATGGGGCCCGTGGTACTAAGGAGCTACTCCTCATTGACATGGCTATTAACCAGCAGGTTCGTCGAAACCGAAAGAACCTGTCGACTTCCTGGATAGATTATAAGAAGGCCTATGATTCCGTGCCGCATTCGTGGCTCATGAGGGTGCTGGAGTTGTATAAAATAAATACAACTCTACGCACTTTCTTGATATCGTGCATGCGAAAATGGAGAACGGTCCTTTTCTATCCAGGATCTCGACGGATTCTAGGTCAGGGCGATCCTATAAAAATAGAGCGAGGTATCTTCCAGGGTGACGGTTTGAGTCCATTGTGGTTCTGTCTGGCCTTGAACCCTCTGAGTACACTTCTCGAGAGTTCAGGATTAGGCTATCGTTTATGGAGAAATGGTCAAGTAATATCACACCTGCTGTACATGGATGACCTGAAACTATTTGCCCATAGCAGTTCTCATTTGACAGCGTTACTGAAGGTTACTGAAGCTTTCAGTAATGCCATTAAAATGGAATTTGGTGTGGACAAATGTGCAGTCATGCATGTAAAGCGTGGTCAGATAATGGAATCTACGGGTATACAACTCTCGGATTCTATTCATCTTAGATCTCTCTCCGTAAACGAAACCTATAAATATTTAGGTATGTCACAGGCATTAGGCATCAACGATGCTGACATGAAACAGTCGTTGAGTGAGCGTTTCTTGGGGCTCCTTTCAAAAGTGCTTAAAAGTCTTTTGTCAGGCGGAAACAAGGTTCGCGCATACAATGGATGGGTCATGCCGGTACTGATGTATTCCTTCGGCATACTTAAATGGACTCAAACTGAACTGGATGCCCTGGATAGAAAAGTTCGTACATTGCTATCAGCACACCGCATACATCACCCACGTTCATCGACCATGAGATTGTATATCCCGCGGAAGTGCGGTGGTCGTGGCTTCTTAAATGCTAAGACATTGCATAACCGCGAGATATGCAATCTTAGGGAGTATTTTCTCCAAGTCGATATGGGGTCTCATAGAGATGTAGTTGCTGTTGACAATGGACTGACTCCTCTATTTTTAGCAAAAGAAAACTGGCGCAAACCTGTAGTACTTAGTACTTCCGACCGCAGCACTGTGTGGCAAAGCAAGGAGTTACATGGCAGATTCTACCGGGCTCTCCATGGGCCCGACGTAGATTTATTAGCCTCAGTATCCTGGCTCCGTTTCGGTGATGTTTTTGGTGAAACCGAAGGTTTTGTCTGTGCAATTATGGATGAGGTTGTGATGACGAATAACTACCGAAAGTATATCCTAAGGGATGGCACAGTGGATATTTGCCGAGCGTGTCATCGTCCGGGTGAATCCCTTAGGCATATAATCTCCGGTTGTTCTCGTCTCGCAAACGGCGAGTATTTGCATAGACATAACCAAGTGGCCAGGATAATACACCAACAACTTGCTCTGAAACATAGTCTTGTGGCATCCGAGGTGCCGTACTACAGGTATGCACCAGAACAGGTCCTTGAAAATAGCCATGCCACATTGTATTGGGATCGATCTATCATTACAGACAGGACTATTGTAGCTAATAAGCCCGATATTGTATTGGTAGATCGACACGAACGCCGCGCGATAATTGTTGATGTCACTGTTCCCCATGACGACAACCTTGTGAGAGCTGAAAAAGATAAAGAAACCAAATATCTTGATTTAGCTCACGAGATTGTTGACATGTGGGACATTGATTCAGCAATTATTGTTCCGATAGTCATATCTGCCCATGGTCTGATAGCCAAGAGCCTCGATAAACACCTTAAGAGGCTTGCGTTAGGTGGATGGATCGGGAGTCAGATGCAGAAGGCAGTACTTCTGGACACGGCCCGTATAGTGAGAAGGTTCCTGTCTCTGGATCCTTAACCATCGGTAGCCGGGACCTTGATCTTGCTGCCGTTGGGGAACTGCATTTTTGTATTTTTAAATGTTATATTTTTTAGTGTTATACATTGTAAAAATTTAATGTTTAGAAATATAATTTTGTAAGTATTTAAAATGTAATAAAGGAAATAATAATAATAAATTTATTTATTTGGAACAAGATTACAATTTTACATTTGTTGGTACGTTAGTAACTGCATATAGTAGAAACTGTGTTGCAGCACCAACGCCCGAATCCGGAAATATCGTACTTAATCATAATTGTTCCAACAAGATGCGGGTTACATAAAAACATCACTAAGTATAACGTAAAACAAAAACAATCGCTAATAGAATACATAAGCACTTAAGAATAAATAGAAGCAAAAGGCACTAACAGGTGCTAACACAAATGCATTAAGATGTAGAAAAATGAAATTAATTACGTGGTGAGGAAACTGTGTTCGTGTACCTACATTAGAACAACAACAAACCACAAGAAAACATGCACCGCACATCGCACCTAGTTATGCACTGGTGGCACTGGTGGCGGCCGGGCGGCCGGCGCACACGCAGCGCTTGCGATAGGAATGGGTGGGGACAGTAGACAATGGGCGTTTTCACATTGGACGATAACGGTAACGACACGATATCGGCACGATATCGTCGGACTGGCAGTTTCATACAATCACTACTAAATGCTTTCACACTGTGTCGTTACCGTCAACGAAATCGTCTGTCGTGCCGATATCGGTGACGACACAAGTGCGGAAGATGCAAAGCCGGTTATTAACGAAAGTAACCAAGGGTAATTAACAGTTTATCTGTTATTTACTGCATTTTTGGGTTTTTACGCTAAAAGCCACCGCTAGGTAGCGCTTGTTTCTTGATTTGCTAGGTATGAGTTCCGCGACGATTATGCCTGCTTGTTGATTGGTGGAGAGGAGAGAGGAGGTGGATCTCCTCCCGCCTCACCTCTCCCTTCTATTTCGAGTATGTAGTATCGACAATGGCCGAACGATAGTAATAATTTTTAAGTGACTTCAAAAAAAAAGAAGCTTCTCAGTTTGACCTGTATTTTTTTGTATGTATGTTTGTCCGCGATTATCTCGCTTTTGGCTGAACTGATTTTAATGCGGTTTTCAGGAAAGTATTTGTTACATTTAGGATAAGGTTTTAGTATTTTAACCGACTTCAAAAAAGGAGGTTCTCAGTTTGACCCGTATGTATGTATGAAGGTTTGTCCGCGAGATGCGGTTTTCAGAAAAGTATTTGTTACATTTAGGAGAAGGTTTTGGTATTACAACCGACTTTGAAAAAGGAGGTTCTCAGTTTGACCCTTTATGTACATTATGTATGTTTGTCCGTGAATATCTCACGTTTGGCTGAATCGATTTTGATACGTTTTACATCAGATGAGTATTTGTGATTGATGCGGTTTATGTGTACATCCTAACATACTATAACTATAAATATGGACAGTTCGCGCAGAAATCTAAGATGTGTTTATACTATAGGTACTATTTACCAAGATAATAGGTAGGTACAGTGCCACAAGCTTTTCTGTTCCGGTGACAGTCGTGACAGAAGAGCCACTTGCAATACGAAATTAGCTGTCAAAATGGACTGTCGTATGAAAACTGTTTAGTTCCAAAGATAATCACCGGAACAGAAAAGATTGGCGCACTGTACACGAAAATTGCCTGCATGATGCACTAAAAAGAATGACATAAAAAATATTTTTATAAAAAATAAAAGTGCCTTCAAAAAAATGCCGCCAAAAGTCAGAAATAATACCTCTGTGGGGTATTCCCACTATTTATTCATTTTATTAATATATAAAATATTATTATTTATAAAACATATACATTTATAATTACACAAAAGTAATAATATATAAAACATATTTATCATCTAATATTTATAACAATTAAAATAAGTATTTATTACATACAACTATACTATTAGTAATTATATTTACATATAAAACATTTTAAATAATAAAACGTAATCTCGTACGTAATTTATTTAAATGTTGTGCCAAGTTGTCGTGCGAGTATAATGGACCCGGTATCGAGACCGAGTTCCATTCGTTCGTTCCTATTGTTTGGCAGGCGGCGCTCGCGCCGACTATCGGGCGCATCAACCAGTCTTGACCTATCTCTGACGGCGAATGCATGTCGCTCCGCGCTCCCGTTAAACCGGTGAAAGCAGTGTTTTTCGTATGCTTATGATATTAGTACATCCTAAATCTATTGCTTATTGTTTACGCCAGCCTGCAATAAACTGTGTGAGTCAACGTGCGGTGTTTGGATTGTCTTACCACCTATCCTGTTCGAGTACAGTAAGTCGACGGTGATAACAACTACCAATACCCCACAGTGGTGACCCCGACGTGATGAGAAGCTTAAGACCCCACAGTGGTGACCTGTATTGAACACAACCGGCGCTGGCGGAGAAAAAGTACGTAGAATTGAATATCTAACTGCGTAATTTACAAGATGTCGAACGACGACAGCGATAACGAAAAAAACACCACAGAGCGCGTGTCCACTGCACGCACGTCATCCGACACGTCATCCGACATTTTTAAAGTGGGAGTTCGGATGCCTGCTTTTTGGCCTGAGGAGCCTGAAATATGGTTTTCGCAAATTGAGGGACAGTTCCAGATTGCTGGAATTACCAACGACCTGACGAAATTTCACTACGTCATCGGACAGTTAGACCGTCAGTTCCTGTGTGAGGTCAAGGATCTTATTGCGAAACCACCAACTAGTGACCGTTACGAGAAGCTTAAGGCCGAGCTCATAAAGCGTCTGAGTGCATCTAAAGAAAAAAAGTTGCAGCAGCTACTGATGCACGAAGAGCTGGGAGATCGCAAGCCATCCCAGTTTCTTCGGCACTTGCAGAGCCTCGCCGGTCATCAGATTTCGGACGATTTTCTTCGCACAATTTGGACGAGCCGCCTTCCCGGGAATATACAGACCGTACTGGCTGCTCAACCAACTGCAGAGCTGGAAACTCTCGCCGATCTCGCTGACCGCATCCATGACATCGTACCCTCAGCACCTCAAGTTGCTTCAGCTGGCAACGATTATGGCTCGAAGATTGACGCCATGGCTAGAGAAATCGCCGAGCTACGTCAGCAACTGAAGAGCTGTAACCTCGGCAGCCGAGACAGCAGAAGATCTCGACCCCGGAGCCATCAACAGGGCGAACGTCGCAGGTCCTCCAGCAGATCCCAATCTTCGTATCGTAAGCACCCTACCTGCTGGTACCATTCGAAGCACGGGGACAAGGCTCATTACTGCACCAAGCCTTGTGACTATGAGAAGTCGGGAAACGCAAGGGGCAGTCGGTGATGGCGACAGCTGATAGCCCATCCTCTGGTCGCCTGTTCGTCACCGACAGACGGACGAAGATGCAATTCCTGATCGACACAGGTAGCGATCTATGTGTCTTCCCCCGAACTCTGCTGCGTGAACGTCGTGCCCCAACTTCATATAAGCTCTGCGCGGCCAACGGGACGACCATCGACACTTATGGTTATCACCACCTTAACTTAGATTTTAGTTTACGTAGAAATTACTCTTGGCGCTTTGTTGTCGCGAATGTTACGAAACCAATTATAGGAGTAGATTTTCTATCTTTTTATAATTTAATGGTAGATTGTAGAAATCAAAAGCTTGTAGACAATACCACTAGCCTTTCTGCTTCTGCTTCTTTTGCTCCTGTTAACTGTGGTATTAATTCTGTAAAGGTATCGACTGGTGAATCTCGCTTTCATAGCTTGCTTTCGCGGGAATTTCCTGAGATAACGCGACCACCTGGCACTCACCGCGTAATACCACACAGTACGCAACACCACATTCGCACAACACCTGGTCCACCTGTCTCTAGCGCGCCGCGACGTCTGGCACCTGACAAGCTGAAGGTGGCTAGGCAAGAGTTTGAGGCCATGCTGGCTGATGGTACAGCCAGGCCTTCAGAGAGTCCCTGGTCTTCACCCCTGCACCTGGCCCCGAAAAAAGAAAACGGTTGGAGGCCCTGTGGGGATTACCGACAGCTCAACTCCAGGACCATTCCTGACAGGTATCCGATTAGACACCTCCACGACTTTGCTCATTCTATTGCGGGCTGTAAGATTTTTAGCACCATAGATCTCGTGAAGGCGTATAATCAGATTCCTGTCCATCCGGAAGACATACCGAAGACAGCTATCACCACCCCGTTCGGTATGTACGAATTCCCTTATATGACGTTTGGTCTACGCAATGCTGGCCAAACGTTTCAACGTTTCGTGGACGAGATGACTCGCGGGCTGGACTTCGTTTATACCTTTTTGGACGATTTTTTAATATTCTCCCGTAGCGAGGCCGAGCACGAAGACCACCTACGTCAATTGTTTACCAGGATTAAGGAGTACGGTATGGTTGTAAATGTATCCAAATGCGTCTTTGGAGTTCCCGAGGTAACCTTTCTAGGTTATCAAATTTCGGAGAGCGGTACCAGACCCTTGGATACCAAGGTACAAGCCATACGCCAATTTCCACCACCCAAAACAGTCAAGCAGTTAAGGGGATTTTTAGGAATGGCGAACTTTTATAGGCGATTTTTGCCCCAAGCCGCCCTAATCCAAGCTCCTCTTAACGCGCTTCTTACTGGCACTGTTAAAGGTTCAACCCCCATTGATCTCTCTGGTGACGCTCTGAAGGCTTTCAATGACACCAAAGAAAGTCTAGCCAATGCCGTTATGCTCGCTCATCCTGATTGCCGAGCCAAGTTAGCGTTGGTGACAGATGCGTCGGACTTAGCCATTGGGGCCGTTCTCCAACAATTACAAGATGGTAAGTGGCAACCTCTTGCTTTCTTTTCCCGTAAGCTTAGCTCATCTCAAGCCAAATACTCTCCCTATGACCGTGAACTGCTCGCCATATACGAAGCTATCAAATACTTTCGTTATATGGTGGAGGCGAGACATTTCACGGTATACACGGATCATAAGCCGCTCAGTTATGCTTTCAGTGAAAGGAAACGTAACTGTTCGCCTCGCCAATATCGTCATTTGGACTATATCTCCCAGTTCACGACCGACATAAAGCATATAGCCGGTAAGGACAACATTGTCGCCGATACTTTATCTCGAGTCGAGGCACTGGAGGCTCCAATTAACTTCGAGGATTTGGCTCATTCCCAGTCATCCGATCCCGAATTGGCTGGTTACCTTAATAACTCTTCCTCTCTTCGCTTGCAACAGTTGGTCTTACCTGAGAGTCGTACATCTCTGTACTGCGATGTTAGTACAACGACCCCCAGGCCTTTCGTTACCAAAGAATTTCGCAAGCAAGTATTTAACAGTCTGCACTCTCTAAGTCACCCGGGCCCCACCGCGACCGCTCAACTCGTGGCTCAGCGTTTCGTTTGGCCCGGAATAAGAAAAGACGTGAGAGAGTGGACTCGAGGATGCCTTCATTGCCAACGTGCAAAGGTAAGTAGGCATGTTTCTGCACCAATTGGCAATTTTAATCTACCGCGCGCACGTTTCAAGCACGTGCATATTGATCTGGTTGGCCCTCTCCCCATCTCAAACAGCTACCGGTACTGTTTAACGGCTGTTGATCGTTTTACCCGGTGGCCTGAAGTCGTCCCAATCACGGATATTACTGCTGAGACTGTGGCCAAGGCTCTTATGATGAGCTGGATTTCCAGATTCGGTTGCCCTTTGGATATAGTAACAGATCGTGGTCGACAATTCGAGTCCGCACTGTTTAAATATCTGGCAAAAATAGCGGGTTTTCAGCACAGACGCACTACCGCATACCATCCTGCGTGTAATGGCCTTGTTGAGCGCTTCCACAGGCAGCTCAAGGCAGCTATTACTTGCCATGCAGATGCGAACTGGACCGAAAGTCTACCCCTTGTCTTACTGGGAGTCCGCAGTTCCTTTAAAGAGGACTTACAAGCTTCTTCAGCGGAACTCCTATATGGCGAGCCGCTACGGCTACCCAGCGAATTTTTTGACCCAAGCGAAACTGGTACTACTGATGTATCAGATTTTACCGCACGCTTACGCGCTTTTGCCGAAAAACTACAGCCGAAGCCAGCTTCTCGACATTATAAGGGTAGAGTGTTTATTTTTAAGGAATTAGCTACCGGTGATCACGTCTTCCTGCGTGAAGACGCATCGCGTGCTCCTTTCCAGCCAGCATACACCGGTCCACATAAAGTTTTGGAGCGTGGAGATAAAGTATTTAAAATTCTTGTAAAAGGTAACAAAGTCACCGTCACTATTGATCGCTTGAAACCGGCGTTCATATTGGCTGACGACGGGGATAACCATCCGCCGCCTAATACCAAGTCGCCAGAGACGGTAACCAACACACCAACTCACGTTCCATCCACACCTACCAAAGCAATCAAGAAAACTCGCTTTGGAAGACAAGTACGTTTTCCTGATTTTTATCGTCCCTAACCAGGCCTTTGGGGGGGAGTGATGTGGGGTATTCCCACTATTTATTCATTTTATTAATATATAAAATATTATTATTTATAAAACATATACATTTATAATTACACAAAAGTAATAATATATAAAACATATTTATCATCTAATATTTATAACAATTAAAATAAGTATTTATTACATACAACTATACTATTAGTAATTATATTTACATATAAAACATTTTAAATAATAAAACGTAATCTCGTACGTAATTTATTTAAATGTTGTGCCAAGTTGTCGTGCGAGTATAATGGACCCGGTATCGAGACCGAGTTCCATTCGTTCGTTCCTATTGTTTGGCAGGCGGCGCTCGCGCCGACTATCGGGCGCATCAACCAGTCTTGACCTATCTCTGACGGCGAATGCATGTCGCTCCGCGCTCCCGTTAAACCGGTGAAAGCAGTGTTTTTCGTATGCTTATGATATTAGTACATCCTAAATCTATTGCTTATTGTTTACGCCAGCCTGCAATAAACTGTGTGAGTCAACGTGCGGTGTTTGGATTGTCTTACCACCTATCCTGTTCGAGTACAGTAAGTCGACGGTGATAACAACTACCAATACCCCACACCTCTAACTCTAATACTGTATTCACAACAAATAACTTAAGTAGTACTTTGAAGTGCCCGACGTCTTGAAAGTACTTACTTACGTTATTTGGTGTTAATCCAGTATAGAGGTATTATTTATTTCTTACTTTTTGGTGGCATTTTTTTAAAAGCGCTTTTTTTTTATATAGGTAAGTAATATGTGTATGTAAAAATAATGTGCCTTATTGGTGTGGATCTATAATTGGTTTACTGTAGCTATTAATAGTTTCATAATTGGTATTTTAACTGTTGATCCACCAAATAAATAAAATGTCCTCGAAAGTGTCCTGGCTCATTCCAAAAAAATTATAAATCATTTTACTTCGCGCACACAGTTTATCGAAGAGAAGGTAATATGTTCCCTCTAAATATCGCACTTGAAGAATAGGATCAACTCAAAATGTTCTTTGACGATATCGTTTTTTTCGCCGTAAATATAAAAGATAAAGCAAACGTAATTTGTTTACTGCTGCCATTATTACCTCGAATACCTATACTAGTATAATAACTAATATAAAACTTGGAGCCGCGCGGTTACTTTAGCTGGCGTAATGCGACTAACCGCATAGCAAGCTGCTGGTTATCGTTTCACACACCGATATCGTTTCGATATCGTGACGATATCGTGACGATATCGTGACATATCGTGCCGATATCGGCGGACGATATCGGTGTAATATCGTGTCGTTACCGTTATCGTCCAGTGTGAAAACGCCCAATAGTGGAATGTGGATGCGATAAGCAAACAACTTATAAACTATTACTCCAGTGCAGAAGCTATACTATACTAAAAATACATATTTCCAATTTTGTTAAGCGCAAAAGTTACTTACAATTTTTTATCTAAATAAATATTAGTCACAAGAGGATAGAATAACACGTTAGGTAAGTACCATATATTTATTGATTTATTTTAAATTTTAATTTTATTCTACTTATTGTGTAGTTTTTTTTTAAATATATATATTTAGCCATTTTTATAACATTACAAACACATTGGTAAACTAGTGTTACGCAAATTTAGATAGGTACTTACTTAATTATATTTTTATTCAACTTATGTTTTATTTTATTTTGTTGTTAATAATATTGTTTACATAACCCATTACATAGCCCATCAATTATAAGAAAAAATATCCTCGGTTTCTATGTAGGAAAGCTTTTGTAACCAACTAGTAATGTGCAACTTACATTCTCTAAGTGTGAGTGGGTATATATTTAGTGTTCGGTTAACTTTGTTGTAGATACGAGGGGATAGATAATAGAAGTGACGCTTTGCAAGTTCTAACCTACTATACAGGTTACGACACACTATATCAGATCTACGTTTTCCTTTAGAATAATCTGGGTCAAAGGGCAGTTGTCGGTGTTTGCGAAGTAGTAGTTGCAAAATAAACAATTGACGCACAGTTAAAACACCAATTTCCGTGTATAGGTCTTGAGTAGGAAAATGTATTGGCTTAAAAGTCATAACCTTGAGAACTGCTCTCTGGGCCCTTTCGAGACGTAACAGATGAGATTTATTGGCTCCCCCCCACACAGTCACACAGAACGACAGAATTGACTGCCCCAGGGCTTGGTAAACGGTTTTGAGTGTTTTTAAATCTAACACGTTACGGAGATTTTTAAAGACAAATATAAGTTTTCTGATTCGGCTTGAAGCAACCCTAGTGTGTTCGTCCCAGGAGAGTCTGTAGTCAAGCCAGACTCCAAGGTATTTTAGTTTTAAGGTACGTTTGAGCATCATGCAGTCACAGATTAATGTCTTAGGACAATTTCTTTTATGGGCTTGAATCATGAGATCCGACGCTGGAAGTGAAGAGGTTTTTGGAGCAAATATAATGAAATTTGTTTTCTCTAAGTTCAGGGTCAGGAGATTTACCGCTAACCAATTCATTACAGTGCTTAAGGCGAGCTCAGCATTATTTCGTGCGTCCTGCCAATCATTGCCGTGAATGACCAGAGCAGTGTCATCTGCATAAGTTATGATCTCGCAGCATGGCAACGAAAGCTTACATAGCTCGTTTATGTAAGTAAGAAAGAGCGTAGGACCAAGGACACTACCTTGAGGAACACCAACGATCAAGCTTTCATCGTTACTAGAAACCCTATTTATCAAGACACACTGAGAACGGTCACTTAGGTAACTTTTAAATATGTCTAGGGCTACTCCCCGAATTCCTATTTGCTCCAATTTCTTAAGCAAGATTGGGACAGAGACAGTGTCAAACGCTTTGGAGAGGTCAAGGAAAATACCTATTGATTTGAACTTGTCATTTAAATTTTTTGCTACTGTTTCCGTTAGTAAAAGTACTGCATCTTCAGCTGATTTACCTTGAGTGAACCCGAATTGGTTATCCGCGATTATTTGCTTTTCACGTAAGTAGCCAACAAGTCTTATGTTTATAATGTTTTCTAATAATTTTGAAAGTGCTGTCAATACGGAAATGGGGCGATAGTTGGTGACACTGTCTCTGTCTCCAGACTTGTGAATGGGATGTACTAGTGCTTTTTTGAGCGCTCGGGGAAAGGTACCAGAAGACAGACATAAGTTGAAAACGTGTTCAAGTACGGGACTGAGAGTAAGTTTGGCCGATTTAATAACTGTAGCAGAAATACCGTCCCAGCCTGTAGCACAAGTGCTTTTCAACTTATCAATCAAGTGTTCAATCTCCGTATGGTCAGTGTTGTGAAGCACCATCGAGTATAGTGGGGGGTCAAAATAGTTTTGGTTATAGGCAGGATCAATGTAGGCAGCGTCAATTTTTGAAGCAAGATTTTTACCGATATTCACAAAGTACGAATTAACTAGATTCGTCGCATCAGAGGGGTTGCTGCTTAAAGATAGAAGCTCATTTGCCGAAACAGAAGACCTATCGAGATTTGCAACTTTTTTTATTAAATCCCAGGTAGCTTTTGAATTGTTTTGCGCTTTTTCAAATTGTTCCCGCTCATACTGACGTTTGACTTTTTTAATTAAGTTGGTACAAAAGTTTTTGTATCTTTTATAAGTCGTCATAAGGCAAGTGTTATGAGGGTCCTTCCTTGTATCTCGATAAAGTCTGTCACGATGCCTTAAACAGCGCAATAGACCAGGTGTAATCCATGGTTTGATTAAACGTTTTTTACTGGGAATGTTCTTTGTTACCGTGTTCGTCTTGACAGCATTTGAGATTAGGCTGATGAGGGAATCTATTGCTTGTTCAGGATCATTACAAGTAAGTATGGAGGAATAGTCTGCATTTTGCAGTTGCTCGCTACAAGATTTCAGATCAGTGTATTTTGAAACATTTTTAGAATTTAGATGTTTTAATTTCGGACTGCAACATAGAATAACGGGGGAATGATCCGTAATTAGAGGGTCAAGTACAAGTGTCACAGCACTGCTTTTAGATTTGAGCATCACATGGTCGAGACAATTATTTACACGGGTGGGGAAGGTATGTGCAGGAAGTAAGCCATGGAGCGCAATTGAATTTAAATACGTCTCAGAATTTGGATCAGAATTGTCTTCAGCAATGTTGATATTGATGTCTCCCATGATTGCAACGTTTTCAAAAGTTTTAATTGAATTTAGGATATTGTTTAGGTCGGAAATGAATTTATCAGCATTGTTTTGTGCGGGAGAACGATACAACGCAACAATTGCAAAATTATTAGACAATTTTAGTAAAATACCACTACAGTGATCCAATTGAATTATGTCATAAGTGCAGTGAAGATTACTTTTTACATATATGACCACACCATCGTTTTGATTGGAGTAGTTAGATTTAAAGGAGATGTATCCTGGTAAGGCAGGAAGTTGAGGACATTTGCTTAACCAGCACTCAGAAAGAATTATAACATCGAATAAAATTGATGTTCGCTGCAGACATGTCAATAACGCCGGAAAATTACATCCTAAACTTCTAATATTAACGTGAAATATTTTTATTTGCACATTATAATCGGGTAAATATGTTTTACATTGTTCCGGCAGACAAAGAAAAGCATTGGAAATTTGAAGCTGATCAAATTCTTCGATTATATTGCTAGCCATATTTGGAGTTACAAAAAAGTTTATGGGACCAGTTTAAAAAAACTTTGTATAAAAATTGTAATTTTAAAAAACAAAAGACAGCACTTTTTTATATTGCACATGTTGTCCAAGCTGCGAGCTTGGACAACATGTGCAATATAAAAATAGTGAGAATAATTCAAAAAATAACTGTGAATCGTTGCAATTAAAATTATAGCTTACAGTGGGTGACAACCTAAGGCGAAATTGGTTCGGTGTGTGTATAAGTTTTATGATTAGTCGATAGGACGTAGTAGGGTGATTGTAATATTGTATGGTATTCTGAAGGAAGTGTGATGCATTTGTGACAGTACTTACAATTAACAAAATAAAGAAAAATAGATAGCATGCAAGATAAGTAAAAGTAAATGACGTTAAAATATAAATAGATAGTCACTTTGGCTGTGCTTGCAGTTTAGTCAGATCCAATTCGGAATCCACACGAATGGTTTTTTCGCCTTCTTTTCGACGTAGGTATATATGTCCATGAGAAACCCAACAAAAGGAGAAACCATTGGAACTTGCAAAGCCACGTGCCAGAAAGTACAATCGATTCATTTTAGGTGTTAAGTTTTCGGAAATAAATATTGGTTTATGTGTTTCGCATTGAAAGTGTATATGTTCCGTGCTCAATCTGTTTGATTTGTTTTTTTTATTAAATTCCTTAACACATTTTAGCACTCTTTCCTTGGTTAATACACTATTTAGGTTACATATTATCGGTTTGTTCGAGGAGACCTTAGTGTTGATCTTATAAATGTCGCAGACGTCGGATGCTGAGACGTTAGCATTAATGGCCGTTGAAATCTGCATAAATAGTTTTTGTAGATCTTCTTTGGTTTCCAGTTTAGTAACTGGGATATTTCTGATTTCTATTGTAGTAGTTCTATTTTTCTTTTCTAGGATCTCAATCTTATCCTCAAGCGATTGGATATAGGCGATATTTTCCTTGTTTTCGATTTCCATTCTATTAACCTTTTCCTTCAATTGCGAGTTTTGTTCCGACAAGAATTCAATGGACGTCTGAATGCTATCGTTTTGTTTTATTATTTCTGTAATAGATCCCTGCAGAGAGTTAAGTTTATCGTCTTGATGTTGTTTAATTTCGGTAATGGACTTCTGCAGAGTATCAAGCCTCCGGTCTTGCTCCGCCTTAAAATGCATGAACATATTCCTCATGTCGTCCATAAAGTCATTGAGCAGCACCTCCTCTCGTACACGTTTGTGCCTGAGTGTAACTCCTGGTTCATCCTGTGCAAGTCGATGTCCAGCCAAGTCTGGTTCCGACTCGCTACGAGCGGGCGAAGCAGCGGGGTTCGGTGGGGTTCTATCAAGCGGCATTCTACGGATACACTGCGTTGGACGTCACGTGACACTTTAGTGTAGCTACAAAGCACCAGGAGCCCAGATGTGTGCGCAAGTGGCAGGCAGCAGGTTGTTAGTAGACGTTTGTTTATCACACTTCGAGCGGGTGTCTATGTGTGCAAGCTGACCGTCGGCCTCCGTCGCTGATACGATGGTACAGGGAAACTACTAGCTATCCTTTCTTCACACGTTGCGCATGAGTAGCCAAACGCCAAAACAATACCGGAACGCACGTAAACTGTAATTTCTCTCACCACGAGTTGGCGTGTCCTTGTCGCACAATTCAGAAGCACTCCTTCGGATTTATGTCGCCCTATTTTTACGGTGGATTATTTAGACCAAATAAAGATTTTAAATTTAGATAATAAATACAATAACTATAATAAACACGTAAGGAACGTCTACTCGGTATCGAGGTCCGGAGGGAAGGGGAAATAATTATATTCTACATTTTTCTGGATCGTCAAATATCCTTTCTGTACCTAGTTTTGATAGATAAGCATCCACTGATATCCTAGTTCTTTTCATTAACATTGTAATGAAATGATGATTCTAATGCAAAAATGTTAAAACAGTTCATAGTGCATTTGAGTAGACCGTGTTTATTACGATGCCAAGTTGTAGCTTATGTTTTCCTATAAGTAATTGAGTAAAATAAAGTAAAACGAGTGATGCTCACTCACTTCCCTTAAGGCTTTAAGAGGGGTCAAATGCCTATAAATTGGCATGTTTGAAGCAAAATATCTAAATATCTGTCTATTAAATTCAAATAAAAAAAATTGTCAATGAAGAACGACTACCTAATAAACATTTTTAATTGAAAGAAATTGTATTTTTTTAAACTACTTTTTATAAAAAAAAATCCCCAATGAATATTTTCCCTATTTCACTCATAAATTGCAAAATTTCTCTAAATCGGCTCAAGCTTTTTATTTAGTTTTTATACCAATCGAAAGGTCTTAACGATGCGAATAATTTTAATTGAGAGTTTTATTATTATTCCGTATTTAACTGGTGAAAAGTAATTTTAACACGAAAATTGAAGTGTATTCGCGCGAGAGTGCCTGCCCCGTCGCCCTGTAATCATCGGAGGTCTACTCTGAACGTCAATTTCAAAGTTTCGGCCGACCAATCGGGGCATTTCCTACTCCGAAAGCCATTCGTTCCAATGTTCGGTCCGACCGAAATAACAATGACATTTCTCCAAGGAATTTATAAGTACTACGTTTCTCATATCGGAGCTTACTCAGTACCCCGAGCGTAAGTTTTTATGTCAAGCAAACGCAAACTATTTCGAGTACGTATTTATGTCAATTTGTATGAAAACTGCATAAGCGCGCTACTCGCCGCTAGAGGCGCTGATACAGTTTTCATACTAATTGACATAAATACGCACTCACGATAGTTTGCGTTTTTTGACATAAAAACTTACACTAGGGGTACAGTACCCCGAGTGTAAGTTTTTATGTCAAGCAAACGCAAACTATTTCGAGTACGTATTTATGTCAATTTGTATGAAAACTGCATAAGCGCGCTACTCGCCGCTAGAGGCGCTGATACAGTTTTCATACAAATTGACATAAATACGCACTCACGATAGTTTGCGTTTTTTGACATAAAAACTTACACTAGGGGTACTGAACGCGCAAAACACCACCGAAGTTTTGAATTTGACATACGATTTTTCGGGCTAACAGTGTCAAAATTTAGGATAACAAAATAGTTACCTTTTGTTCATCGGAAGCATTCTCAGTCGTGAGAAAAACTTTAATTGTGTGTGATATACTATAAATAGAACAATAATTTAAGTGAATTTGTTGATGTTATTAGTGTTATTAGTCTTTTTAATATTTTGTGTTTAGTTATTTTATATAATATAAGCATTGAGTAAGTGGTTTTATGGTGCAATGGCCGGAAGACTTTTTCTTTTTCGCGTGTGCCTTGAAGAAGAGCGTTCGCAGCGCAGAAGATACTGCGCGCCGGTTTCGGAGCGACTTCAGTAAATAATTTTATAGATTTTGAAGAGTTTACACTCATTTTTACATGTACATATTAATAGAAATACTTAGTTCAGTTGATATCTTTAGCTTAATAACTGTAAATACTGCTTTTATGCAAAATTATTGTTTTTAAGTAATCATAGAAAAAATATGACTAGACGGTTAAGATTAGATGACACTACGACATATTTTTTGTCCTTTGGACTGAGCGCCGACAGGATGCAGTCGCGCTCATGTCAGAGTTAGTGATTTCTTTTTCTTGGGATGTGCTCAAAAGAAAATGCAAGTACAGTATAGTGTAGTAACAGTACCTAGTTACTTTGCATGTGGCGAATTAGGCTATACAAGGTACCTATATTTTTTTTATCATCCCGGATAATTTTAGGGATTATTCTACTCATGAAAACAAACAACTTTTATTACGGGACCAACACTGAAATCGCGATAAAAAAATCAGCTGTTCCATACAAGTAGATTACACCCTAAAATTATCCGAGGTGATAAAAAAATTAAAGTGTATCTATTGCCAAACTTCATCAAAATTGGTTCAGTTATAATTATACGTAGTGTCCGACCGCAAGACCTTAAAATCGGCCAAGTGCGAGTTGGACTCGCCTATGTAGGGTTCCGTACCCACTTAACTTACCTATTGCTTAAACCTAGCCAAAATTCTACTATAATTTTTCGTCAGCAAAATATAACTTTGTTTTTCATAGAGTTTGTATGAATGACCAAGTTACATTTGCGGTTTTTGAAAATGTGTTATATCTCAAAAAGTACATCATACTATACGTTCAAACCAATTTTCGTTGAAAGTTTTTATTAAGATCTACAACATATAATTTTTCACTCTCTTATTTTAAAAGTTAGAGGGGGGGGGACACTCATTTTACCACTTTGGAAGTATATATCTTTTAAAATATTGACTTTGATAAAAAATTATAAAAGAAAAGTAAATATCATTTTTAAATACCTATCTAAAGACACCTCTCACTAATATGTATTATGAATTTTTTTTTATCAGTTTCAGTTCCATGTATTTTTTATTTTTTAAATTTTCTATAAAAATCCTAAAGCGGTTCACAGAATATACCTACCTACCTACCAAGTTTCAAGTCTGTAGTCGTTATAGTTTTGGAATAAAGTGGCTATGACATACGGACGGACGGACGGACGGACGGACGGACGGACGGACGGACGGACAGACAGACAGACAGACGGACAGACAGACAGACAGACAGACAGACAGACAGACAGACAGACAGACAGACAGACATGACGAATCTATAAGGGTTCCGTTTTTTTGCCATTTGGCTACGGGACCCTAAAAACGGTACGTACCCGAACCAATTTTCCGCGTCAAACCGTTCTCGAAAAACCAAATTGAGTTAGGTAGGTACCCTAAACAAATAACATACATTATGGATGAACATGAGCGGAAAGTAAAAACCTATGTGTACTTTCGATGTACAAGTATTTATCTTAATTTTTAAATCAATGAAACCTACTGGTAAAATAAATAGCTTTTAACTTTTTTTCATACATCACCACTTCACCACATTGCGCGATACTCCAGCAGGAAAGTAGCTTCTACAAGAAAACGAGTTGATAAACCGAACAAAGCGGAATGACAACAAAATATTTGTATTTCGTAAAAAAAAACATACAGTCACCTTCGTTTCTTTTCATGCGTTTTCATATTTTTATTGGTCAGTATGGGTAAATAGTGCATTAACATTGAAATAGATAGTCTGATTCATTATTCTTAGAAATTCTTACCTCTTAATTTAGTCGGCATACAATACCTCAAAAATGGTATTAGGAGGTAAGTAGGGCATAGAAAAGTATGCCTCTTGGGGTAAATTATAAGTTTATACACGATAATTTTTTAATCAGTGCACAAATTTTTAAGATTGAATCGGTAAGTGAACAACTTTCTCCTAGAAACTAAGTCAAATCGAAATATGACAAAAAAAATTGACTCTTCATACAAATCGGACTGATCAAGTGATTGATTTACTATGGGAAGTCCAAAAATTTTTGTCGTATTTTGACCATAAAGTTAATATACCTATCGGAATTAGGGCATCGAACCCGGGTTTACCCGGTCCGGAAAAACCCGGGTTTACCCGGGTTTTAAGGAATTCAAAAAACCCGGGTTTGATTTTGAAAACCCGGGTTTTTTCGGGTTTTTCGGGTATTTTTAATACTTTATGATAAACGAAATAAAGTTGAAATGTAGCTTACTATTCCACAAAAAACAACCAACAAACCAACACCAAAATTTGGTGTTTGGTTTTCGCACGAACTATCTCCTGAGGATGCCCCGGGTTGGGGCGAAACACGTGTAGAGTAGTCTAATCGGTGAAGGTGCAAGGTGTATTGCTGTCTTGCTAAATGCAGGTATTGTGCACTGGTATTTCAGTGGTGTGCATGTGCAATTTTTTGCCGGCGGGCGGGCGGTGCATCTTGCATATTGTGTTTTTTTGTGGAAGTAAGCTACATATAGTTCGTTTTTCACAATGGTTAGGGACTTCCGCCAAGTGACGCCTGATTTAATTAAATATTTTTAATACTTTTCTTTTTGTTGTTTATTAAGTACAAGCCACTTCGAATGCAATAATAAATGGAATAAAAACACACTGATAAATTATTACAATAAAAGATGCTTTGTTGCTGTGTTCGTACCAAGAAAACAAGCAAAGCAAGTTAAATGGAACGCGCGCGGTGCGTCCATCTTAGGACATAGAGAGGGTAAAATGTGGACTCCACATTTCACCTCATGGAACCACATGGAATTAGAACTAGTTCTCCGATCTTTTCGACTGGTTTGTCATATATTGCTCATGAAGACGACCCCGAAAATATAGCATATTTTCGGTCTGTTTGCGTCTCTCTTTGAAGAGAATTCACGTCTAGATGTTACACTCCAAACTCCACCGAAGATACCTCGTGCTAGCTCTTCCATGGGTAATATTGACATTCGCCACAAAGGGGTTCTCAAAGCACTCCGTGGTCTAGGAAATAAGGTTAGTGGTCCTAATGGAATCCCGGCAATAGTCCTGCGTAACTGTGCACCCTAGTTGTCTCCTATCTTGAGCCGCCTCTCACTTGAGACAGAACTTGTCTTGTTCCTCAGTCGTGCAAGCGTGCCAATGTGCAGCCCATACCTAAAAATATAGCCATGCCAACCCCTCTAACAACAGGCTGATTTCAGTCACCTTCATACTCTGCAAGACTACGGAGCATGTACTGAATAAACATCTATTGGCGTAACTTGAAACTAACGAGCTCCCTAGTGACTTCCAGTATGGTTTTTGCCGCGGACGGTCGACTGGAGATCTTTTCGTGTAGGTACGCCACCCACCTTTGGAATCAAGCGTTCGATAGACATGGCGAAGCATTTGCTGTCTCGCTTGATATTTCTAAAGCATTTGATTAGGGTCTGGCATGATAGCCGAATTGGCAAGTTTCCCTCATATGGAATCTCTGACGGCCTCTGCATCTAGATCACCGACTTCCTTAGGAACCGTTGGAGTCGTTGTGGATGGTCAAACATCTGACTTGAAGAACATCAATGCTGGAGTTCCCCAAGGTTCGGTATTATCTGCAACACTATTTCTTCTCCACATTAACGACTTGTTGGTGCCTGGTACAGTTGGTTATGACGATGACACCAGTGTGTCTAGCAGATATCTTTCAGATGCAAGGGCTACTAGTGATGAAGTTCAGTCTTGTCGAGAGTCACTAGTTGAGCAAACGAACCTGGCACTTCAGGCACTTCCGATTGGGGAAATGTCAACCTTGTCAGTTTCAACGCCTCGCCACGCAGGCGTATCTTTTCTCAGATAAACGGAGTCCCTTTCAACTAGCTCCGACTTTCGTGGGCGTATCCTTACCAGTAACCAAGAACCTGCAACTTGGCGTTACTCTATAATTGGAGCTAAACTTCGGTGAGTAAATCGACTCAATTAGTAAAACTGCTGCCAAAAACTGGGCGTCCTCTCAAAGTTCTTTACAAAGTACAATTTCATCCGTGCAATGAGTACTGCTGTCACCTTTGAGATGGCTCCGCTAAAGTTTTAGTAGTAGTTTCACATGTATCTTATTGCATTACCCGTGTTTTCAAGCAAATAAACAATTTTGATTAGATTTTTCAAGTACCAACTGGCAGTTTGAGTTGCGTTTGAAAACCGCACAAAGAAGTTCATTGGAGACACAACTTTAGAAAACACTAAACTTCAAAGTCTCAGTCATCGCCGTAGAGTTGCTGTAGCTGGTCTGTCGGTGTTTTACCGGATTCACTTTTGAGCGTGCGCACTGAAATAGCACAATCTTGTTCCTCCAGCCCCTTTCCACCATGGGGTTACCAGATGCAGGTCAGCTTACCATCCATACATCGTAGACATACCACCTGTCCGTACTAAGCGCTTCGCCAGTACTTTTTTAATGCGAGCTGCTAAAGATTGGAATGCGCTACCTGCGAATGCGTTCCCCGATCATTCTTCTTCTTCTTATCAATACGGGCGGTTTCTGCAACTCGACTTCTATTGCGCCAATTTTTCGTCTGGAGGGTGCGCGGCCAGATCACTCCAACCAGCGCAGCTCAGCCAGGAACACTCCAAGAGCTTTCACATTCGTGATCGCTTCCTGGACGCTGCCCGGCGAGCCGAGGTACCTCGCCCGGTAGGGGCCACCCCCCTGCATTCCAGCAGTACGTGGGCAGCTGTTTCTTCTTCCTCCATGCACCATCTGCATAGGGGATTGTCGGTGACATCTAAATTAATAAGATGTCTGTTAAATTGTCCATGACCAGTAATAGCACCAGCAGGCGAAGTTGCGGTCTGCACAGTTGTATCAGGGCCCTGGATAGACGCGCGTCCACGCGCGGTTGTGCGAGTTTCGCCTGTCTGCACGAATCCAGCGAGCTCCAATTCAGTTAGTGTAATTCTATAGTGCGTTCACGGATCTTATTTGCAAACCAGCTTATCGGGATAGGCGCGATCGGCTCTGGGCCAACAGGGGTCGAGCCGGAGGCCAAGGTTATAATGGCCAGACGCGCCTGGCCATTATAACCTTGGCCTTTTCAAAGCAAGAGTGAATGGGCACCTCCTAGGTAAGCATACAACACCCTAGACTGCATACTGTCTGCTATGCTGGATGGTGGTCAAATGCATGCATAATGCAGTATGCCCTGTACAAATATATAAAAAAATCGTCTGCAACCCTTCCGAAATTTATGATGACCAGTCCTGCAAGTCTGTGAAGGCGCTAAGTTAGTACTCTATACTTAATTAGTTTTAAGATATTCTGAAGAAATAAAAATTTATGACTTTTTTATATTAGATAACTGTTTTTGTAATTTGGAAAGTACTATTTCATTTATTTTAATCTTTCCACATTCTTAACATCTTGTACTCATTGTAGAAAATAGATATAATAACACAGTTTCTTGTATTTAATAAAATTATAACAAAAAGATCGAAAAGCTCGAAAAACCCGGTCTACCCGGGTTTTGATTACGCTTAGACCCGAAAACCCGGGTTTTTTAAATTGAACCGAGTTTCGATGCCCTAATCGGAATAGAGAAACAAAGGACTGAGCGAGCGGGATGTCACTAGCAACAACGCTGTGAGATAAAAGGAGATGCGTGATACGACGTAACAGAACCGTTTTTGGCTACTGTTTGACAGTTCGTCAGCACTTATCAGCACGCTGAGAATTTAGGTAAAGTATTTTTTTCGGATTTTACGTGCAATCTTAGATATTTTTAGCCAAAAGTGTGATAGAAACATGGTGACTTGCTCAGTTATTGATTGTTGTACAGTACAACACAATGAAATAACCCCGCAAAATGTTCATTTCTCAGGTAAATTATTCTAAACCGACAACTCCCTTCCTAAGGTTTATTTTTGCTAATGCGCTTCGAATTTAAAGCGCAAAGAATTTTAAGTGTGTTAATGCTCTTCAATAAACATTTATTTATGTAACAAGCAAATATTGATTACACATAATGCAGAATTTACGAATATTTTGTATAAAGAAATAACTTTCGTTTTACACTAGGGCTGTATCAAGTTATCGATATTTCGTGTCCACTGTCTTTCACGCGGTAAACGAATATGTATTAGGTACTGTTATTAAAGTACCTTTATTACGTTTAGATATGAATTACCTGGGAATGTAATCCCATTTAAGATACTTAACTGATCCATAGGTAATAGTTTTTGACTGTTAGAATAGGTACCTATACTATCATTAGTAATAGTATCTTTTAGATTTCATACTACCTTGGATACCAGAAACACATGGACTAAATCCTGCTAATATTATAAATGTGAAAGTTTAGATGTTTGGATGTTTAGATGTTTGGATGTTTGTTACTCAATCACGCCAAAACGGCTGAACGGATTTAGCTAAAATTTGGGACACAGATATTTTGTAGCCTGGAGAGGAACATAGGCTACTTTTGATCTCAAAAAAATGTCACATTCCCGCGGGATAACGTCGTGAAGTCCACGCGGGCAAAGCCGCGGGCGGAAAGCTAGTTGATTATATGCAGTAAGCATTTTGATGAAAAATATTTCCAAACGCGAGTAGTGAAACGTACTATCACTGTGGAAGCAACAACAAATGTTCAAAGGATTGTGCGAAGCATGGCCGGGTCGCGTGTGATACGTTCTGGCCCGGCCACGGTGTCAACTAAGGGTGTGGTTGCGTCAATATACGGTACGGATAAGTACCTCGTAGTACTTTGATGGAAAAAAAGAGTACCACAGTATTTCATCAGTTATAACACATTTTTGGTGGCCGGGCTGCAACGCATACGACCCAGCCCGGCCACGCTTCTATCGAAATAAATAGATAACTTTACGATGCAATTTTGGTACGGGGTAATGGTACGTTTTCTGTACCAACGAGAATGTGTCCGTTTCCCCTTTAAAATGGTAATTAAAACAATATATTTTGGCATTGAAATTTCTGAAATAAAACGCCTGATATTGTTGATTGAGCAATATACGTAACTCGACGTCTTCTGTATATTTTTTTTTTGTAGGCGCAATGGCTCATATGATTTAAACTAGGCTTAGTTAAAATTTGATAAAAATTTATAATTATACATCTATCTTTTCCCATTGGTCTTTTTCCACTTACATTTAGTTTAGTGTAAATAGTTTCTAAGACCCCAAAATATTTTAAAAGCTTAGCAGTCAGGGCTGCCTCAATACGAAAACGTTTTCGTAAAGAAGAGTAAATATATTTTCCTATACATTTCGGAAGGGTGATATAGATTTGAAACATTTATAGTATGGTGGTCCCTTTTTATGGGCATATTAAAATAATAAATAAAGTTTTTGAAACTGAACCGTGCGACATAACTATACCATACCATAGGAATTAGAAAAGATCGAAGAGAATCTAGTTTCGCAATTTGCCGCAGTAGGACTCAAACCCACGACATTTCACTGTCGTCCGAGCAAATGCTCTGACTACTGTGCTACGGAGTCGTAAAAAGACGCATCGAATTTCTCTAATACTTCTTATACGCCGATAGGTACGTAATCTTCAAACTGTCTTAAATGCGAAAAATAAAAAGAATAAATCGAACTCATCGCTTCATTATAACGTTATATGGGGGTAAAGTTTGACTTATTGTATTTAGGGTTCCGTAGCAAAATGGTAAAAAGGAATCCTTTCGTTGCGACTCTGTCTGTCTGTCACAAACTGGTTTACTCGAGAACCACTTATGCTATCAACTTGAAATTAGATGACGTTTGCCCAACTATTTTGCAAATAAGAGAGAAATAAAACTATTAATATTTTTTTGGAACAGGGTCTGAAAGGGGTTCTTAAAAATTCGAAGTGGGGCTACTAGGGCATATGAAGTATCATATGAAAGAGCGCTGCTTGCAAATTCTCAAACATCTATTTTTTTTTGTTTTAGGCTGCATAGTTTTTGACTTATGATGAAAAATGTAAAAAAATACCGTTCCCTCTTATCGCCGAAGTTTGCAAAGAGAAAATCTGAAATTCTTATATGTAATAGAAGTTCATATAAAGATTACAGGAAAAATAAAACGATGTCTCTTAATAGTAAACTTTTTCAGAAATCATCAACCAATTATTATTTACATTAGTTTCACTATCGGTCAAGAGATAGCACTGACCTAAAACTGCATTATTCTACACCGCAAACTCTGACGACTATAGCCTCGCCGATGAAAACATTTTCACGTTTTATTTATTTATATTAATGATGGTACGGAACCCTCGGTGCACGAGTCCGATTCGCTCTTGACCGGTTTTTTATGTACTTAGTTCCCTGTAGTGGCTGTGGTTTTTGTTATCGAAGTTTAAAGCCTGGGGGGCTACCGGCTAAGAAATCTGGATATGGGTATGGGCTTCAACTGTCATTTGAATTCCTTACTCTGATAGATTTTTGCTGCTTTGTTCTGTTGAACGTTGCTAGCTAGTTATCGTTATACCCGACGTCACAAAATAAGGAACTGACAGCGGCTATTTTCTTTATAAAATTGACTTAAAGTTCCCAAAAACGTATGAAGTTCATATCCATAAAGTTACGCGGTAGCCCCCCGGATTGTATCTACTAATATATTAAGTACCTACAACAAAATAAACATTGATTTTGAAAAAAAAAACTTTTTATTTCTTTAATATCCATTTCATACATAGGTATATAACGTTTTTTAACCAACTCAAAAAAGAAGAAGGTTATCAATTCGACTGTATATTTTTTTATTTTTTATGTGTGTTACCTCAGAACCTTTTCGTTACTGAACGGATTTGGATAGGTAATTCTTTTTTTATTTGAAAGATGACGCTTCTCGTGTGGTCTCATTCAAATTTCATCAAGAACTGACGAGAAGTTCTGGAATTATCGTGAATAATGCGTATTGAGACTTTAGTTTCCTTATTTAGACGACTTCTTTATTTTCATCAGAGTGAGGATCTTTTTCATTTTTTTTTTGTCGTAAGTTTATACTCCTGACGAGATCTTGTTTTCACCAAGTCAAGATCAGGAGATGAAATCCCAGGAAAGTTGAGAGAATTTCATTTGAGAGAATTTCTCTCTAATATAGGCAACATCGTTCCATTTATTTTTTGAAGTTAGTCAAGTATTTGCATCTGGTAGTATGATCATCTCATAGTGATGAGCTGGTGATGGAAGCTACAACTCCTTAACGGTTGCAAGCTGGAGAATAATTCCTTAAGTATTAATCGTACGTATGGACTAATAGTTACCTATATTCTTTCAGGTTAATAGGGTGAGCTGATTGATGATGGGAGTTGAAACTCCTCAACATAGTTATAGGATGTTTTATAAATACCATATGCACGAATGGACCTTCAGTTGTATACCTTCAAGTTATCTAAGTAGCTAAAGATGGATAGCTGAACTCCGTAACGGTCAGGATATTACAACAATTTATCATAATCACCATGTAGTTTCGCTACTATTATTTACACTAAAAATCGAAAAATAAAACGTTAAAAAAATGTAACCGCCTTCAAAAAGAATCTTCAAACAAAATTAACAAAAAAGTCAAGTCGCCAAGCCAAGCCAAAAAGAATAGGACCGAATTATACTAAGTGAAATAACAAAAATTAAAAAAACCCGGTCCCAAGCGTGAGGTGTAGGACGTATTTAACTCAAATACCTATTAGACTTGGCACCGACTTCAAACAGTTCAGTAAGTAAGTACCAAGATAAGTTAGAAAAAGTCACGCATTTTCGTCCTTTGAATTAAAAATTCTAATTACTTTTTTCGTTTTTTAGTGTTTGTTAATTTTGTTTGAAGATTATTTTTGAAGGCGGTTCCCTTTTTAAAAAAAAATGTTTTATTTCTATTACTTAAAAATTCGTAAAACTCATCATTTTTTTTTCATCATTTCAGCCGTACGACGCCCACTGCTGGGCATAGGCCATTCGTAAAACTCATATTTACAAACAATTTTTTGTATGGAGGCAGCCCTGAGTGATAATCTCTCAAGACGTCAAATTACGTTTATTTGCTCAAACAATAATGTCAGGCGTTTTATTTCAGAAATTTCGATGCAAAAATAAATAGTTTTAATTACTATTTTAAAGGGGAAACGGACACATTCTCGTTGGTACAGAATACGTACCATCACCTCGTACCAAAATTGCATCGTAAAGTTACCTATTTATTTCGATAGAAGCGTGGCCGGGCTGGGTCGTATGCGTTGCAGCCCGGCCACCAAAAATGTGTTATAACTGATGAAATACTGTGGTACTCTTTTTTTCCATCGAAGTACTACGAGGTACTTATCCGTACCGTTTACTGACACAACCACAGCCTTATTTGACGCCGTGGCCGGGCCAGAACGTAACACACCCGGGTCGCTAGTGTATAATAAATGATTTAAAATCTCTTCGGAGTTTTTCTTAAATTAATATGCATACTTCACCGCAGAATCGTAGTTTTAGCCATGCAAAATACCTTCCCATCCTACTTTATTAGTTATATTCATAATATTACTAGGTATATATTAATATATTATTATTAGAAGACCTCCGTGGCCGCGCTAGTGGTGTACGCGCCGGTTTCAAGGTGCCGCTATCTCTAGAGGTCCCGGGTTCGATCCCTGGAGGGCTACCGCGAAACTTTATGGTTGAATGTGTAAAACACATTAAAGAAATATTAAGGATTTTTAATCCACAACGGGGTAGCACTTAGTCTTCATCATACCTGATGTTAAGTGATGATAAGGCAGGTGGAACGGCACTACTCCCGGAATCCTCCTTTACTGAGGAACTGGCTATCTTATTTCTAACTGCCGGAATCTCTCTATCTGATCCCTAACTTTTTTCAAAATATTCTATAGCCTATGTTAATTAGGGATAATGTAGCATTCTAAAAGTGAAAGAATTGTTGAAATCGGTCCAGTCGTTTTTGAGTTTATTCGTTACATACATGAATACATACAAATCTTTTCTCTTATTATTCCCTTTATTACATTTTAAATACTTACAAAATTATATTTCTAAACATTAAATTTTTACAATGTATAACACTATAAAATATAACATTTAAAAATACAAAAATGCAGTTCCCCAACGGTAGCAAGATCAGGGTCCCGGCTACCGATGGTTAAGGATCCAGAGACAGGAACCTTCTCACTATACGGGCCGTGTCCAGAAGTACTGCCTTCTGCATCTGACTCCCGATCCATCCACCTAACGCAAGCCTCTTAAGGTGTTTATCGAGGCTCTTGGCTATCAGACCATGGGCAGATATGACTATCGGAACAATAATTGCTGAATCAATGTCCCACATGTCAACAATCTCGTGAGCTAAATCAAGATATTTGTTTTCTTTATCTTTTTCAGCTTTCACAAGGTTGTCGTCATGGGGAACAGTGACATCAACAATTATTGCGCGACGTTCGTGTCGATCTATCAATACAATATCAGGCTTATTAGCTACAATAGTCCTGTCTGTAATGATAGATCGATCCCAATACAATGTGGCATGGCTATTTTCAAGGACCTGTTCTGGTGCATACCTGTAGTACGGCACCTCGGATGCCACAAGACTATGTTTCAGAGCAAGTTGTTGGTGTATTATCCTGGCCACTTGGTTATGTCTATGCAAATACTCGCCGTTTGCGAGACGAGAACAACCGGAAATTATATGCCTAAGGGATTCACCCGGACGATGGCACGCTCGGCAAATATCCACTGTGCCATCCCTTAGGATATACTTTCGGTAGTTATTCGTCATCACAACCTCATCCATAATTGCACAGACAAAACCTTCGGTTTCACCAAAAAGATCACCGAAACGGAGCCAGGATACTGAGGCTAATAAATCTACGTCGGGCCCATGGAGAGCCCGGTAGAATCTGCCGTGCAACTCCTTGCTTTGCCACACAGCGCTGCGGTCGGACGTACTAAGTACTACAGGTTTGCGCCAGTTTTCTTTTGCTAAAAATAGAGGAGTCAGTCCATTGTCAACAGCAACTACATCTCTATGAGACCCCATATCGACTTGGAGAAAATACTCCCTAAGATTGCATATCTCGCGGTTATGCAATGTCTTAGCATTTAAGAAGCCACGACCACCGCACTTCCGCGGGATATACAATCTCATGGTCGATGAACGTGGGTGATGCATGCGATGTGCTGTCAGCAATGTACGAACTTTTCTATCCAGGGCAACCAGTTCAGTTTGAGTCCATTTAAGTATGCCAAAGGAATACATCAGTACCGGCATGACCCATCCATTGTATGCGCGAACCTTGTTTCCGCCAGACAAAAGACTTTTAAGGACTTTTGAGAGGCGCCCCAAGAAACGCTCACGCAACGACTGTTTCATGTCAGCATCGTTGATGCCTAATGCCTGTGACATACCTAAATATTTATAGGTTTCGTTAACGGAGAGAGATCTAACATTAATAGAATCCGAGAGTTGTATACCCGTGGATTCCATTATCTGACCACGCTTTACATGCATGACTGCACATTTGTCCACACCAAATTCCATTTTAATGGCATTACTGAAAGCTTCAGTAACCTTCAGTAACGCTGTCAAATGAGAACTGCTATGGGCAAATAGTTTCAGGTCATCCATGTATAGCAGGTGTGATATTACTTGACCATTTCTCCGTAAACGGTAGCCTAATCCTGAACTCTCGAGAAGTGTACTCAGAGGGTTCAAGGCCAGACAGAACCACAATGGACTCAGACCGTCACCCTGGAAGATACCTCGCTCTATTTTTATAGGGTCGCCCTGACCTAGAACCCGTCGAGATCCTGGATAGAAAAGGACCGTTCTCCATTTTCGCATGCACGATATCAAGAAAGTGCGTAGAGCTGTATTTATTTTATACAACTCCAGCACCCTCATGAGCCACGAATGCGGCACGGAATCATAGGCCTTCTTATAATCTATCCAGGAAGTCGACAGGTTCTTTCGGTTTCGACGAACCTGTTGGTTAATAGCCATGTCAATGAGGAGTAGCTCCTTAGTACCACGGGCCCCATTCCTACATCCATTTTGAGAGGCGAACATAATAGAATTTTGATCAATGTGTTTATTAATCTTCGACCTCAAAATGGACGTAAGAATTTTATAAATTGTTGGTAGACAGGTGATAGGTCTATAGTTTTTGGGGTCCGCAGTACTACCAGATTTATGGAGCAGATGGGTTATGCCTGTTGTCATGAATTCTGGAAGCGATCGAGATAATAAAGCACTTTGAAATTGAGATGCTAAGCAAACGTGCGAGCTAGGTAACCATTTATACCAGAAATTGTGCAGTCCGTCCGGGCCTGGAGATTTCCAGTTGGGTAAGGAACGAACTGCACAAACTACGTCTTGGTAGTCAATGGTTACTTCATTCATCTCAGGTATAAGCTCACACGAACGCTCAACATCCCTTATCCACGCGCCTTCAGAGTGAGTGACAGGCACGGACCAGATGTTGTGCCAGAAAGAAATCATGGCATCATCATCCGGCCGATGCATATCAGTATCACTCTGATCCGATCGCTCCCAGGATGCATAAACACGTCGTTGATCTCTCTCGAACATGCGGTTCTGAGTAAAGCGATCGACTCGCACCCTATACCTCCGAATACGATTAGCCCATGCACAAATTTTCTGCTTCAGGAAGTCGATGCGCTCTGTGACACATGAAATATAATTTTGAGGACTAATACCAGTCCCCAAGAATGCACGTTTCACAAAGCGCATGACCCTAGGACGCATGTTGCCCTCCCTAAAGCAGCTGAGCTTACCGATGAGTACCCTAGCCTCACTGATACGACGTTCAATCCTACACTGCCAGGCTGGTACAGCCAGACGAGGGCGTGTTGCTGTGTCAGTATTTGGAAATTTGACATGAGCAACACGACAAGCTGTAATAGCCGCACAATACAAGATCGAATGAGTATCAGCCAGGTCTTCACTACTATCAAAGTAATTTGATAGTAGTGAATCTAAAGCACACATCAGCGCCCTATTTTTTTTGTGCATGGGAAAACGCGGAAGCCGAGGTCTAAGGTGAACAGAAGTCGATCGAAATTCCCGAACTACATCTTCAAGAGTACTCCTCAATATATCATTGTATTGGGGACTTACAGTAGTAACCATATCATCTCCACCATCACTATCAGCAACGCCAGCTTGCAATGTGGCCGCGGCAGAAGCTTGAGTTGCCGCCTGCGATGCAGTAGTAATGATACGGTTACGTTGCACCTCTGTTCGGAGCCGATCAAGTACAGAGTCATCCAACAAGTGACCCCGTTGAATGGCTCGCACCTGATCCGACAGTCGTTGAGCCGAAACGTTGATAGATGGTTCAAGAGCCTGAAACAGAGAAAGCATCCGAACACGATACGCAGTAAGATTAGTTCCTGCCTCTGTTGCCTCAAAATATGCGCGCATGACATTTTCATTGATGGAAATTGTCCATCGCATGCGCTGCACTCCACCGGGAGCGGGGGCCCTGACCGGAGCCGTTTGCCCCAGAAGCCCCAAACTCTTCGGTGGCCGGCCCCTCCTCCGGCGTACAGGTGGTGGCGACGTCGGCGGAGAGAAGTACTCGTCACTATCGCTCGACGCAACTGCAGATGTCAGCTGAACACACGGCACTAAGGCAGTTGCCGACAACTGCGAGGCGGAGCGAGGTGACGAGCCCGGAGGTGGTAGACGTGCTGCTCGGCTTCTCGTCAACATCTATTTGTTCATTATACGTATCCCATTCCCATTTAATTTGGTTTGTTTTGGTGATGAGATGACATTTTCAACTGTCAAACAGGATCATTTTTAAAATAGATTATAAATATGTATCTTCTTTGTTGTTGTTCTATGTATATTGTTGCAGGCTATTAGATAAGTATTAAATATTATTTTGGTATTGCAATGACCTCTGAATTAAATATTTCTTAATAAAATCAATAAAATGATGGAAAATAATGACTTGTCACGTTGACAATTTTTTTTTTTTTTTTTTTTTTTTCTTATTATTATTATTATATATAGGGGAAAGGTGTACATAATGATCCCTCGAGGTAAAATGATTCCCTACAGTTTCAACGAAAATACTAGTGCCATCTTTGCGATATACTAACGTAACGTCTTCCCTATACTTCACTCAGTAGCCCAATAAAGTGTCATGGCGGTGTGAGTACAGTGCGTCGATTTATTGCAAAAAATTGAAAATACCTGTCTTCGATCTAAGATAAGCCTGCAATCAAAGTTAAATTGTTGAAATTCTTTTGTGGATATGTGAATGAAAGTTTTCCTGGTAGTTTTAATTGATATTCAGTAACATTTGAAACTCGTATCTCACCAAGATAATGTTTTGAGGTCATACTTCGACAATTCTTGTAAATTCAACATTCGGGGTAAAACGATCCCCTTTAGTAGTAATAAAACGATCCCAGGAATAATTTCACCAAACTTGAAAAACAATTTAAAATTAGGCATGTTTTTTATTGTATTCCTACCTATTTGTACTTTTTACAGATCATGCCACGTACGGTCGGCTGCACTACAGACTACACAAAACTGTCAAAATTCTCCAATCGACTTTCAACCTTAACTCTGGAGCATTAAGTTCAAAACTGTTTGTAGATATTTGACATTTTGTGGTAGTCTGAAGTGCAGGCGACTGTACATTCAAAGAAAAACCTACCGACAAAACTGGGAGTGAGGTTTCTGTACGACAAGACAGTTTTCTGTACCTGTAATGGTTCTAAAAACAAAAAGGCAGTTTGTGCAGTTTGGACAGTAAACAAACGGTGTTTACTAAGCATGAGAGAGAACTCGTTGAGCACATAAAATATATTGAACCAAAAATGTATGGGTTATCCAATCAAGATAGTATGGGATCGTTTTAGACACCCAGGTGTACAAAATGATCCTTTATTAAAGGTTTGGAAAATCTCTAATAAATCTAAAGATATAAAACCAAACTGCAATAATGGCATGCCAGTATAACAAACAATACTTAAATGACTTACCCAAAACTTTTTCAATGTTTGCTTTTACTATAATATTTTGGATACAGTAACCGATTTCCCTTAGGGGGATCATTTTGGACACCTTTCCCCTAATATAAAAGTAATAAGTATAATATAAGTGTAGATGCACTAAATTTAAGCACGAACTGTTCAGTTAACTCGTTTCCCTTTAGAAGCTTCTTTCGTGCTGGAGTAACGCACACTCTGTGGTAGAATAGCTTAGTGATTTATTAGCCCGTAGGTTTCATTGATTTATTAAAACAAAGATAAATTCTTGGGGTACATCGAAGGTACACATAGGTACAACTTCTGCCGTTCTCGTGGGCTGCGTAGCTTTTAGGGTTCCGTATCCAAAGGGTAAAAACGGGACCCTATTACTGAGACTTCACCAGGCTGTATCTCATGAACTGTGATAGCCAGATAGCTATAGCTATAGATAGAAATTTTCACAGATGATGTATTTCAATTGCCGCTACAACAACAAATACTAAAAACAGAATAAAATAAATATTTAGGGGGCTCCCATACAACAAACGTGATTTTTTTGCCGTTTTTTGCTCGATATTAATAACGGCAATAGGTAGACGCTTGAATTATTCACAGAATATGTGATTGTATTTTCACTTTAAAAATAAATAAGTAAATCAAAATAAAATAAATAATTAATGGAGGCTCCCATACAACAAACAGGATTTATTTGCCGTTTTCTGCTCGACATTAATAACTGCAGCAGGTAGAAGCTTGATATATTCATAGAATATTTAGTTACTTATACACTTATTCACTTCAAAAGTAATACTTATAATAATTAAAATAAAATAAATAAAGGGGAACTCCCATACAACAAACGTAATTTTTTTGATGGTACGGAACCCTTCGTGCGCGAGTCCGACTCGCACTTGGCCGGTTTTTTCATAATCAAAGATTCGCTCTGTACCCGCCAAATATAAATGTAGGTAGGGCAGGCGTACCGGTTTTGGCCACTGTACCGGTTTTGGCCACTTTTTGCTCTAAAAATTTTCTAAACAACTTTTAGCCATTTCTGATAAAGGCAATTAAAATAAGGTATTTTAAGGTAATAATAACAAACGTTAGATTTCCTTATGTCATAAGATTTTTTTCAATAAATTCCATTTTCTGTTTAAAAAAATGTTTTGTATGAAAATTTTAAGAAATTTGTTTTGGATGAAATACTTTAGAAACCTTTGTTTTTTACAATTAAATTGTTGTTTTGCAATTGACTGGTTTCTAGCGCATTAGAATATATTGATTTAACCTGGGTTTGGTTTTGATTTTTCGCAATACTTACAAAAGTTTAACTATCAGTAAGTGGCCAAAACCGGTACATTTGGCACCTCTCACACATTTTGTATTATATACAAAAAACTATTTAACTTTTAAAAAATTGAAAAATGTACCTTTAAAGCTAGATAAATTATCTATAATTTAAGATATAATTTGTGTCTTAAATACCTAAGACCATTTAGTACTTAGTGCTTAAAAGTCAAAAATTCCTTAAAGTGGCCACAAAGGGTACCTCTGCCCTACATTACGTTTCATAATGTTCGAAAAAACATACATAACAAGCTCGTCAATTGAATTTATAATAGTAGATTGTACAACAAGTGCATAAAACGTACTATTTTACCCGAGATGTATATATCCATCCGAGCCGTAGGCGAGGGTGGATAGTCAATTCGAGGGTAAAATGGGTTTTATGTACAAGTTATACACTCTGCTTTTCACTTAGAGTGTGAGGAAAATGAATACCAATATTGCAAAAATGAAAAAATAAAGACTTCGCCATATTGGCGGGAAGACTTTCTTTTTCTTTTTTTTTATACGTGGCATTGGTAGCACAGTGACTTTAATGTTCTTGAAATACTTATTTCTTAGAAAACTCATTAATTTTGCCTAGTTTTATTAATTTAGTAATTTAACATGGATTATGTACAAAATTGAAGAAACAGAATGAAATAACAAGTTTATTTAACGAAGTTTAATTGCGTGTGTGGCTGTTTACCTGACGATCTTTGTCTTAAAGTCTGAGACTTAGACGAAGATTTTACTTTATGCTCTAGAGCATAAAAAGCGATTTTATGCAGCCTATACCCAACATAAACACGAACTTTACGAGCATGAGAAGTGAAAAAACTATTATTACTTATACTTAAGTGGGTACGCATTTTTAACTAACATATCAAAGCTAGCTAGTACGCACTGGTACCACTGTTTTATAGTTCTTAAATTGGAGTACGTAAAGTCTTGGCCGGTTCCTACATAACGTGGAACACTTCTAAACCTAAAGAACAGTCTAAAGGGATTTAAAAAAAAAAACAAAATCCGCCACTTACGATTTATTAAATTTTAATATACTTAAAGCCTGACTAGAAAAAATAAAAACCTTTCACCTCCTTACTGATACAAAATGGCAAAATAGAAAAAAAAATTTCGCTACATTTCCTTTTTCATTTTCTGGTCATGCATTACATACATACATACATACTAAATGGGTAAGTTAAATAAAAGCTTGTATGTAAGTAATATGAATTTCGGCCGACGAATTGTCTTGGCGTCCACAATATACCGAAGGAAGACACGCATGACTCGGTGATGCGCATCTAAAATAGGCAGTATTCCAGAACATAATATATGCTACCCAGACTAAGTGCTACCCCGTTGTGGATTAAAAATCCTTAATATTTCTTTAATGTGTTTTACACATTCAACCATAAAGTTTCCTGTTTTTTCCGTTTGGACAGATTTTCGTTTCGACAGATTTTGTTTCGACAGATTGTTGTTTCGCCAGATTTTGTTTCGACAGATTATTGTTTCAACAGCATGTCACTTTGTTTCTGTCGCGGTAGCCCTCCAGGGATCGAACCCGGGACCTCTAGAGATAGCGGCACCTTGAAACCGGCGCGTACACCACTAGCGCGGCTACGGAGGTCTTCTAATAATAATATATTAATATATACCTAGTAATATTATGAATATAACTAATAAAGTAGGATGGGAAGGTATTTTGCATGGCTAAAACTACGATTCTGCGGTGAAGTATGCATATTAATTTAAGAAAAACTCCGAAGAGATTTTAAATCATTTATTATACACTAGCGACCCGGCCATGCTTCGCACAATCCTTTGAACATTTGTTGTTGCTTCCACAGTGATAGTACGTTTCACTACTCGCGTTTGGAAATATTTTTCATCAAAATGCTTACTGCATATAATCAACTAGCTTTCCGCCCGCGGCTTTGCCCGCGTGGACTTCACGACGTTATCCCGCGGGAATGTGACATTTTTTTGAGATCAAAAGTAGCCTATGTTCCTCTCCAGGCTACAAAATATCTGTGTCCCAAATTTTAGCTAAATCCGTTCAGCCGTTTTGGCGTGATTGAGTAACAAACATCCAAACATCCAAACATCTAAACTTTCACATTTATAATATTAGCAGGATTTAGTCCATGTGTAAAGTAATAGGGTCCCATTTTCTGTAATTTTCATTAGAATACGAAACATGCTAAATATTTACTAAAAACAGCACTTATTGATAAGGTGTTATGCCCTTTTTATATATATTTAGTTTTACGACAAATTGCTAGTTTTTAAACAAAATATTCTAAAAAAACGAATAAAATAGAATCTTTTCAAAAATGGCCATATTTAAACCTTTCGTTCGTTCAGTCCTACGTAAAACTCATGAACGAGCATTAAATTGAATCCTCTGAAAATCCCTTAAACGTAATTTACCTGCTTTAAATATTTCCGCTTTTACATATTTTCTCCCTAAATCTAGGGGAAAACCTCCAAAATTGTCAACACTGCCAAGTTGGTCCGGTCGGAAGCCTACACACGTTCCGATTTGGTAGGAAGTGAAGTTCGTGCGAACCAAATCCGGCCGACCGCGTCAAACACGAATATGGTCGGACGACTACGCTACACACGTCCAGATTTGGTCTGGAGCAGACCAAATCGGCGGTCGGATAGGAGCGTGTGTAGCGGCTAGAATAGTTCAATGACTAGTTAAGTGCAGAGGGAATAAGTATTATGTTCTGGAATACTGCCTATTTTAGATGCGCATCACCGAGTCATGCGTGTCTTCCTTCGGTATATTGTGGACGCCAAGACAATTCGTCGGCCGAAATTCATATTACTTACATACAAGCTTTTATTTAACTTACCCATTTAGTATGTATGTATGTATGTAATGCATGACCAGAAAATGAAAAAGGAAATGTAGCGAAATTTTTTTTTCTATTTTGCCATTTTGTATCAGTAAGGAGGTGAAAGGTTTTTATTTTTTCTAGTCAGGCTTTAAGTATATTAAAATTACATATTACATATTAAAATTTAAACATAATACTTATTCCCTCTGCACTTAACTAGTCATTGAACTATTGTAGCCGCTACACACGCTCCTATCCGACCGCCGATTTGGTCTGCTCCAGACCAAATCTGGACGTGTGTAGCGTAGTCGTCCGACCATATTCGTGTTTGACGCGGTCGGCCGGATTTGGTTCGCACGAACTTCACTTCCTACCAAATCGGAACGTGTGTAGGCTTCCGACCGGACCAACTTGGCAGTGTTGACAATTTTGGAGGTTTTCCCCTAGATTTAGGGAGAAAATATGTAAAAGCGGAAATATTTAAAGCAGGTAAATTACGTTTAAGGGATTTTCAGAGGATTCAATTTAATGCTCGTTCATGAGTTTTACGTAGGACTGAACGAACGAAAGGTTTAAATATGGCCATTTTTGAAAAGATTCTATTTTATTCGTTTTTTTAGAATATTTTGTTTAAAAACTAGCAATTTGTCGTAAAACTAAATATATATAAAAAGGGCATAACACCTTATCAATAAGTGCTGTTTTTAGTAAATATTTAGCATGTTTCGTATTCTAATGAAAATTACAGAAAATTAAAAAATATTTAAATTGTTTTTCTATAGAAATAAAACATTTAAAACCGATCATATTTTTCTTTTTAATTTATATATTGCAAGCAAATTGATGTTTTCAGTATTTATAAATAATAATAATATTGGGAGATTAGCAGTGGCTGGCAACACTGCAACAACGGCTAGAGGTCGGCCAGACCAAATCGGTACGTGTGTAGCGCCGACCGATTTGGTCTGGCAGATTTGGTTTGAACGTGTGTAGGCGCGGATCAGATCTGCAGTGAAGTTCGCCCGCACCAAATCGGCGGTCGGATAGGAGCGTGTGTAGCGGCTATAGCAGTTGGCAGTACCGAACATTTCCGCTAGATGGCGGCGACGTCGGCAAAAGAATATGCGAGCTCCGAATCGTCAAGGTCACTCACTCCTCTTAAGACCTTAATTACTAAAATGTTCTACCTATACAACTTCATGCAACATTTCCATTCATGTCTTAAACTTGTTATAACAAATAAAGCCACCTCTAGAAACCGCTGCTGTGAGCGTACCTACCTACCAAGTTAGTTTTTACATCTACATTTTTGCTATCGCCGCACCTTCTGTGTATTGGTTGTTAATGGCGGGCGGTGTGAATTAAAGTTATTTTAATACTACCGTCCTTATGCACGTATTGACAACATATTTATGTAATTGTGATTTAGATTTTATATTATTTTTATGCATTTACAATGCAATTTTGGAAGTATAGGAAAAATGTGATAGCAAAAAACCACGAGCCCCATTAAGTAGCTTGAATCCCGCCTGAAAGCTACTTATGGGGCTCGTGGTTTTTTGCTATCACATTTTTCCTATAATTGTGATTTGTCATTAAGTGAATTTAATTTATTGTGATTGTTAATGAGAATTAATGCCTTAATTAAATCACAAACCAAGTACTACTGCCAAATTTACCGTCTCATTTCATTAGGTAGGCTCGTGATATTAAAATTCTTAGCAGTTTACCATTCTCACGAGCCTTTAAAGTAGCATTTTACCATTCTCACGAGCCTTTGAAGTTCCTTGACATAATTTTGTAGTAATCATTTCCGTAAATGAGTTGAACTACTTTCCGATGTTTATTAAAAATATGAGATTTCATATAAGTACATTCATTTCTTTTGAATGATAAATTGTTTTGGTTTATTATGTATGTTGTGAGTTTACTGCTTCCAGATTCCAATTTTAGTAATTATCCAGTACTTATCATGAGCTAGCATCAAGTTAAGAAAATACCGATGAACGTACGAACCAACACCGCATACGTACTGGTGGCCTACCACAAGCTCTTAAAGCAGTTATTTTTAAGTTGAGAGAGTGAGACGCCGCTCTACACGCCGTATAGCGGCGTCTCACTCTCTCATCTTAAAAAGAACTGCTTTAAGAGCTTGTGGTAGGCCACCTGGAGGCAACAGAGTGTACGTGCTGTGGTAATGAGAGGAGATAATAAGATAGGGGTAAAAATCTTAAAATAAGTCGCCTCGCTAGGGTTTTTTTAGGTGGTGGGAGGGGGAGAGGAGGATCAGGTGACCCCCCCTCTTTAAGTTCCACCTGCCGGAAATGCGTAGTTTTCGAGATATGAGCGATAGAAGTTAGTATGAAAATCGTTACAAGTCGCCTCAATAGGGGTTTTTTGGGAGGGAGGAGGAGGGGGAGGGGGAGGTGACCCTCCTTTTCAAACCCCACCTACCGGAGTTGCGTAGTTTTCGAGTTATAAGCGATAGAAGTTTAGTATGAAAATCGCTGCCGCCTATTAGTTTCCGAGATAATCGACTTTCAAAATTCGCTCGAGAGTACGCATAAAGTCGTTTCTGGCGCTTCGCCGGCCGCTGCCGCGGCACGCTCGCTTCACTCGCTCGGCTCGCGCGCTGGGTTCATGTCAACCTAACACGCTCGTCGCTACGCTCCTCGCACCTATCACGTGACCTACGGTCTACGGTTTCTAAGTCCCAGCCCCATAGTGCCCCCTTCGGTCCAGAATGAAAATTACCACGATGAAAATAACACGAGTTTGAGTACTTAGCACATTCACACGAAAATTCACATTCAAATGTCAACAGTGGTTTTTGTTTTACGTTTCGTTTCACGCAAAATTCAAGTTAAAAAACATATTTCATAAAATGCAGTACACAATTAACGTTTCATTTCACGTAATTTTTTTTTTATAAAATTAATAAAAAAAATGACTCATTTCCGGTAGCTAAATTTGCTTTAAAGCATTTTATGTGAAGCCCAAAAACACCTCCACAGCCTCAATTAACCTCAAAGAAGGCGACTTGTTTTAAGATCCAACCCAAGATAGGTACTGAAGCTACAGACCCTGGGGTGATCGTGCCGCGCCCGTGGGATGTGGTTGTAAGTCAGATATTGAGACGAGTGGATTGCCGATACTGGATGGAGTGGAGTTAAATTATATTGAAGTATATTAACATATATCGTCATGTATCTTACCTTATTTTACTAATATTACTAGCTGACCCGGCAAACGTTGTTTTGCCATATAAATTATAGTACATACCTATACTTTAATTTAATACTTCGTATCACCATTAGGTAATAAACAGATGGAAATAAATAATCACGAAAAGTTCTAGAGGTACGTGCGTGACAGATAAGTCTGCGCGCATGCGCGTCTGGGGCATTTTTGGCGCTAGTTAATGTACATTTTTTTGTTCTAATCTTATGGAAAATATTAGTATTCGATTTTGACCGCGCGCAGACGCGGAAGCGGCTATGGAAGAAATGACAGTTTTGTATCGTACCAAAGCATGGCCCGCTATTATTTCTCGGCTGCTTGCGCTCCTACAGGCCATGCTGCTCGGATTGGCAACGTCATAAATGTCAATGTCGTACCACTAATCCTAATTTCTTGTATGCATGAGATGAGATGAATTCCTGATTATAGCGCCTTAAAATCAAATAATACGCGTACATAACTAAGGGTTGTTTTATTTTAACTATATTATCACAGTCACGAAAATGTTTATTAAACACTCCTACTGATGTTGTAAGCTCCCAGTCGGCTCGAGGTATCGCACGAATCCATCGCTGACGCAGTGTTCCTCCTTCGGGAATCCAAATCTTTCGAGATCCAAGGTTTCATAAGTAATTTCCAACAATGATCACGTATTTATATGCACTTGTTAGAATATCCAGTTTTGACATTGATTCAATTTAGTATTTATTACACCTAAATCCATTAAAGTAATTTTGTGGATAACATCGTACCTTATTTATCATGTTTTCATTAAATAGTAGTTTGATTTCTGTCGGTGCCATCCGACAACAAAGCGATATGATATGGAGTTTTGTTATTAGTCTCATATAGTTCTTTTACATCTAAATTCATTATATTTATTATGGAGATAACATTTTACTACATGTATCCTGTTTCTAATAAAAAGTATTTTGATTCGTGGCGGGGCCAACCGTCAACAAAGCATGATCAAGCAATTGTACTTTAATTTGCCTATAAGTACTGAATAATGTGTATAAAATCATGTTATTACTTTTAATATTCATATCACTTAATTTATTACTGAAATGTTAAGTAATATAAAGTATCTAAGTGTACTTTTACGTTAGTAAGTACACGTTACTTCCGGTTGAACAGAAAACAAATAGATAATTATTGTAATTATTGTATTTATAAATAATGTTATGTAAAATCATTCTTTGATTTTAGAATACTTTTTCATAATTGTTATGTTTATATTATGGTGTTTTCTGTATTTTTCTAAAACAAGAATTGGCCGTAGACGCTAACATTTATAAGGCAAGGCAGCCATTTTATTTAGTTAGTCTGGTCCGAGCCGTCAGCGGTGTATAAGTTAAGTAACTATTCCGTTGTTTCATATTTCTCATTCCTTGTTTTTCTTGCTGTTTAATGCTGATGTATTGTCTAGTAAATATTGCTGAAGATTTGCCCTTGTTCGAAGGATATTCGGTAACTTGTTAAATGTAAATGCTTATTTGTTGATAATATTAAATTAAAGTTTTCCTTATCGGTTCCGAATAAATTATGTGAGTACTGAAGTAACATAAAGTAACAGTTTATAGAAAATGCTTGATGATATTCGTAAATGTTGTTTAATCTTTTATCATGAAAAGTGATGTTGTTGTAAATTTTGTGAAATGTGTTGTATGTTCAACAACGACATGATTATTTGTAAATGTCGTTGTTTCTGTTAAAGCTGGTGAGTTTTTTTCGCCCGTTTTTCTTGTCAGCTAAAAGATGTCCTTAACGGGTGGTAGGTAAAAAATAAAAGGACGATTTAAAAGAATAAAATATTTTATTAGAGATTTGAGATTTTTATTAATCCTGACCTTACTGAAATAGAAGCTTTATAGTTTTGTTTATAGTTATTTGAATAGTTTAATGCTTTTATCAGAATAGTTATATTTAGATTTGAGATTTTTATTAATCCTGACCTTATTGAAATAGAAGCTTTATAGTTTTGTTGATAGTTAATTGAACAGTTCAGAATAGTTCTATTTCTATATCATCCGCCCCAAATCTATCACACTAATTATACAATAGAATTGTATTAAAACACCCAAACAGCAATCAAGAAAATCAAACAGCAACGTTTCTTGACATGACCAAAGAGTATTCCGACTTGCCACATCCAGATAAAAAAATTATCCAAAATGTGCAAAAATAATAGATTTTCTTTTTATTTTGTAACAAGCAAATTTAACCAAGTTGTTAAATAAATGCGTGCAAAATCCGAGAAAGTGTTTTATTTAAATGAACAGTTCGCGCAGAAATCTAAGATGTGAATTGAATTACGGCGAAAGTTATTTTTTTTTAATTATATTATATCAAGTTTAGCCTAGTCAACGAAGAGATGTAGAGGGAAAAAATGTTTGGAACACAATTTTTGACTTTGGAACTTTGTTTGGGCTAAAAGTTTTGTATAATACTGTATATATTTTACCGGCCAAACCCGATTTCAGGACAAACTAGTTTTTCCTAGGCCAAAATAGTTCATCGCGTTGACATTTCAGAGAGCGAGTTTGCCTCGGAAGTCCTGTAGAACACGCGATTGGTTAAAATGGTGGTTATTTTTTTTGTGTCATGTTCTACATCTACAGGTCTTCCGAGGCAAAGTCGCTCTCTGAAATGTCAACGCGATGAACTAGTTTGGCCTAGGAAAAACTAGTTTGTCCTAAAATAGGGTTGAAAAAAAAATGAGACCTTCAAACCGCCCCCTCCCCCCCCCGGATAAAAGGGCTACGGGCGGGGACTTTTGCTATGTTTACCTCCTTATTAGCCCAAACAAAGTTACAAAGTCAAAAATTGTGTTCCAAGCATTTACCTCTATACTGTTTTTCGAGTGTTCGTTGATTTTTACTTCCACATAATTTGAGAGTTATCGCCTAACCTGGCAACACTACACGATTGTTTATTTATATAGAACAAAGAGTAAAGTGTATAGATCAACAATCTTTTCTGTTCCGGTGACAGCAGCGCTGGTTGGACAGTGCAACTCATGAAGTTTGACTTAATACTCTGAGGTAACTGGAGCTCTCACCCTGAATAAAAAAGTGTCGCCAGCAAATTGGACATTTATGTATGTAGTGGCTGTCAGCTGTCTCATATGACCATATGTATTTTTTTAAAGTGTAGGTGAGGCGGAAGACAGCCACTGTGTTATTTGTGGTATTCAAAAAATTGTTCGTACTGCACTCTCCAGTTACCTCAGTATTAAGTCGAGCTTCATGGTGCAACTTGACAGTAAAATGACATTATGAACAAAACACGTTAGTTCCAGTTTTGGTCACCGGAACAGAACACGTTGACGTCATCTACTGCAACGTTGCCCATTTTCCAAGGAGCATGGCTTGTTACAAGTGCAACGAGTGAGATAGAAGATGGCTTTGGTCAAAGCCATCTTCTATCTCACTCGTCAAAGACTTTCGTCTTGAGACATTGAGGTATTTCGGACGCGAATATATGCCGGAGCTTCCCAAACGCTGCCCATCCGAGTTGGATTCGACGAGAGATCTCTTTCTCAAAGTTGGACTTACCTAACTGGACCGTCAGTCCTAGGTAACATAGTGGTCAACAACTTCGAGTGTAATGTTCCCAACATTAACTGGAGCGGGTGCAACATGGACATTGAACATGATTTTCGTCTTGTCCATGTTCATCTTAAGACCCACTCTTTGCGAAGCATTACCGAGATCTTCGAGCATTGTGTTCAGGTCTTCCAAGGTCTCAGCCATAAGAACTACATCATCGGCAAACCGTAGGTGTGTTAGGTACTCGCCATTGATGTTGATGCCGCATACTTTTCAGTCCAGCAGCTTAAAAATATCCTCCAACGCAGCTGTGAACAGTTTGGGAGAGATGACATCTCCCTGTCTCACACCTCGCTGTAGTTGGATAGGATTAGAGCTCTGGTTCTGTAATCGGACCGACATGGTGGCGTTTTGGTATCAGTACCTCATTACCTCGATGTATGTACCTTTCCTATGGAGAGACTGCAGCACCGCCCAAGTCTCAATCGAATCAAAGGCTTTCTCATAGTCCACGAACGCCAAGCAAAGTGGCAAATTATACTCTTCGGTCTTTTGTATAACTTGCCGCAGCGTATGAATGTGGTCTATGGTACTGTAGCCTTTCCGGAACCCGGCTTGTTCGGTTCGTATTACATATACAATACATATACAAATTTAACATTTGTAGTAATTCAGATAGCTTGTTATAAAATAAAATGTAAAATCTGTTATTTTTTGCACATTTTGATTTTTTTTTATATCTTGATGTGGCAAGTCGGAGTTCAATGTCATGTCAAAAACCGTTGCCTTTTGATTTAGTTTGCTTCGTGGGTGTTTTTAATATAATATTTATTAGTATTAGTGCGTAAAATATATATAAATACCTTGGATCTCGAAAGAATAATAAAGTGAGTACTTACTGTTTTTATTACTTAAAATGGTGCTTAGTGTATTAAGTAACATTATTCTTAATAATTATTCGAAAAATTTATGTGACAACAATAAGTTTGGCACTCGAAAGAGCAAGCTGACCACTTTTTAATGGGGTTCCATCTATATTTGGAATAATTTCATAAGGCATAATGTTATTTCTATGTAATTACATTTTAAGCTTCAATTGAATTAAAATATTGTATAAAAAAGGCATTAAAATGTGTGATTAAATTGCTTGACTGCTGCATGCTTGCTTGCATGCTTGCTTGCTGCTTGCTTGCTGCTTGCTTGCTGCTTGCTTGCTGCTTGCTTGCTGCTTGCTTGCTGCTTGCTTGCTTGCTTGCTGCTTGCATGCTGCTTGCTTGCTGCTTGCTTGCTGCTTGCTTGCTGCTTGCTTGCTGCTTGCTTGCTGCTTGCTTGCTGCTTGCTTGCTGCTTGCTTGCTGCTTGCTTGCTGATTGCTTGCTGCTTGCTGCTTGCTTGCTGCTTGCTTTTCATACAAATTGACATAAATACGGAATCGCGATAGTTTGCGTTTGCTTGACATAAAAACTTACACTAGGGGCACTGCTTGCTTGCACGCTGCAAAATGAAGTTTCTGCATGCATAGTTATGCATAACAATATTATGACACTAGCTGACCCGGCAAACGTTGTTTTGCCATATTAATTATAGTGGACCCGGTAAACTTCGTATCACCAACATCTATTATAGATAGACAGATGAAAATAAATGATCGCGAAGAAGTTTTATACACTGCCTGCAACAAATGTCTCTTATTAAAAAGTAGGTAATCCTAAGCGGCAAAAATGTCAGTGATTACATACTCTTTGACATACCTACTCTGTGGAAGCGGCTAAGAAATGACAGTTGTGTGAAGTATGACAGTTTAACGGTTTTCTATACAAAATTACCATTTTTATTTTATAATTTTCCTGGATAAAAAGTAGCCTATGTTACTCTCCAGCTCTCGAATTATCCCCATACCGAAAATCTCGTCGATCCGTTGCTCCGTTTTGACGTGAAAGACGGACAAACAAACAAACAAACAAACAAACAAACACACTTTCACATTTATAATATTAGTATGGATAAAAGTTCTGCCATAAAAGGTAGACCCTTTTTAATGATGTGACGATTTAATTTTATGTACTACTATGTACTCCATGTTATTGTCTAAGCAATAAACTTACCTTGATTTACCTAACAAAATATTTATTTTATTTTAATGTCCTTATTCAAAGGTATCTCGCTCGATACAAACCGGCACAGCACACTGACTGACATAGGTTAATGCAAAACTGTAAGTAAGTATCAACCTAATTTAGAGTCTAATTCTATAATTAGACTCTAAATAGTTGGTACTTTACTAACAGTCTAAATTTTAGACCATGGCTAGTTAGGCAGCCTGCAATAATATCTATGACATGATATATTATTATTTTCCTATACCTACTCTTATCGTAGAAGAATATTATGTAGGTACCTAATCAAATCAATGCTAGGTACCTACTTAATAAGCATACCTACTAATTTAGGTAAGTACCTAAGTAGTCTCTGAAGTAATTTATTGTTTATTACAACCCTTAGTTCGTTAATTCATTTCTTCAAAAGTCATTGCATAAAAGAAATTAGGAGCAGCCCCACTAACTTCCGAAATAAGACGTTGCCAAACCGTACAGCATGGCCTGGAGAGGCGCAAGCAGCCGAGAAATAAATTATTCAAACATTTTTAAACCAGTCGAGGTGGTGTTACATTACATAACACATTATAACTTTATCAAACACCTATGATAGGGAAATTAGGTATAAATTGCTCCAATCTTCTGTCATTAGTAATACATTGAAATGTTAAAGTGTTGAGCATGACAGTCACAGAAAAGGCTATCCATAACGCTGCACAAAATTGTTATTCAACATTAAATGTTAATTTCATAGTCTTCCTTTTATTTAAAATGCTATGTTACTTATAAGAAATGCTGAGGTATAATCGAGCCTTTCGATCGGTACAATAAAATAAAAGAAATATTTTTATTTATATATTTTATTATATTTATTTCAGTAGGTTCGATTCCCAGTTCATACAGGCGATTATTTAAAATTCTTTGAATGCAGTTCGTTTTATTTTTAAAATAAAAATGAAGTTTTCTTTCAGTAAAATTGTATATCTTCGGGATTTAAGGTACTTTCCCTCCATGTGGCATACTTTTGGGACGCCCTGTATATATTTTACCGGCCAAACCCGATTTCAGGACAAACTAGTTTTTCCTAGGCCAAACTAGTTCATCGCGTTGACATTTCAGAGAGCGAGTTTGCCTCGGAAGACCTGTAGAACATGACACAAAAAAAATAACCACCATTTTAAGTTTTAACCTATCACGTGTTCTACAGTGCCACAAGCTTTTCTGTTCCGGTGACAGTCGTGACAGAGGAGCCACTTGCAATACGAAATTAGCTGTCAAAATGGACTGTCGTATGAAAACTGTTTTAGTTCCAAAAATAATCACCGGAACAGAAAAGATCGGCGCACTATACAGGACTTCCGAGGCAAACTCGCTCTCTGAAATGTCAACGCGACATTTCAGAATGTGTGAAAATTATAAAATAAAAATGGTAATTTTGTATAGAAAACCGTTAAACTGTCATACTTCACACAACTGTCATTTCTTAGCCGCTTCCACAGAGTAGGTATGTCAAAGAGTATGTAATCACTGACATTTTTGCCGCTTAGGATTACCTACTTTTTAATAAGTGACATTTGTTGCAGGCAGTGTATAAAACTTCTTCGCGATCATTTATTTTCATCTGTCTATCTATAATAGATGTTGGTGATACGAAGTTTACCGGGTCCACTATAATTAATATGGCAAAACAACGTTTGCCGGGTCAGCTAGTGTCATAATATTGTTATGCATAACTATGCATGCAGAAACTTCATTTTGCAGCGTGCAAGCAAGCAGTGCCCCTAGTGTAAGTTTTTATGTCAAGCAAACGCAAACTATCGCGATTCCGTATTTATGTCAATTTGTATGAAAAGCAAGCAGCAAGCAAGCAGCAAGCAGCAAGCAATCAGCAAGCAAGCAGCAAGCAAGCAGCAAGCAAGCAGCAAGCAAGCAGCAAGCAAGCAGCAAGCAAGCAGCAAGCAAGCAAGCAAGCAGCAAGCAAGCAGCAAGCAAGCAGCAAGCAAGCAGCAAGCAAGCATGCAAGCAAGCATGCAGCAGTCAAGCAATTTAATCACACATTTTAATGCCTTTTTTATACAATATTTTAATTCAATTGAAGCTTAAAATGTAATTACATAGAAATAACATTATGCCTTATGAAATTATTCCAAATATAGATGGAACCCCATTAAAAAGTGGTCAGCTTCCTCTTTCGAGTGCCAAACTTATTGTTGTCACATAAATTTTTCGAATAATTATTAAGAATAATGTTACTTAATACACTAAGCACCATTTTAAGTAATAAAAACAGTAAGTAGTCACTTTATTATTCTTTCGAGATCCAAGGTATTTATATATATTTTACGCACTAATACTAATAAATATTATATTAAAAACACCCACGAAGCAAACTAAATCAAAAGGCAACGGTTTTTGACATGACATTGAACTCCGACTTGCCACATCAAGATATAAAAAAATTTCAAAATGTGCAAAAAATAACAGATTTTACATTTTATTTTATAACAAGCTATCTGAATTAATACAAATGTTAAATTTGTATATGTATTGTATATGTAATACGAACCGAACAAGCCGGGTTCCGGAAAGGCTACAGTACCATAGACCACATTCATACGCTGCGGCAAGTTATACAAAAGACCGAAGAGTATAATTTGCCACTTTGCTTGGCGTTCGTGGACTATGAGAAAGCCTTTGATTCGATTGAGACTTGGGCGGTGCTGCAGTCTCTCCAGAGGTGCCAAATAGACTACAGGTACATCGAGGTGCTGAGGTACTTATACCAAAACGCCACCATGTCGGTCCGATTACAGAACCAGAGCTCTAATCCTATTCAACTACAGCGAGGTGTGAGACAGGGAGATGTCATCTCTCCCAAACTGTTCACAGCTGCGTTGGAGGATATTTTTAAGCTGCTGGACTGGAAAGGATGCGGCATCAACATCAATGGCGAGTACCTAACACACCTACGGTTTGCCGATGATGTAGTTCTTATGGCTGAGACCTTGGAAGACCTGAACACAATGCTCGAAGATCTCGGTAATGCTTCGCAAAGAGTGGGTCTTAAGATGAACATGGACAAGACGAAAATCATGTTCAATGTCCATGTTGCACCCGCTCCAGTTAATGTTGGGAACATTACACTCGAAGTTGTTGACCACTATGTTTACCTAGGACAGACGGTCCAGTTAGGTAAGTCCAACTTTGAGAAAGAGATCTCTCGTCGAATCCAACTCGGATGGGCAGCGTTTGGGAAGCTCCGGCATATATTCGCGTCCGAAATACCTCAATGTCTCAAGACGAAAGTCTTTGACCAGTGGGTGTTGCCAGTAATGACCTATGGAAGTGAGACGTGGTCTTTTACTATGGGTCTCATAAGAAGGCTCAAAGTCACCCAGCGAGCAATGGAGAGAGCGATGCTTGGTATTTCCCTGCTCGATCGAATCAGAAATGATGAGATCCGCAGGAGAACTAAAACGACCGACATCGCTCGAAGGATTGCATCATTGAAGTGGCAGTGGGCGGGACACATAGCGCGGAGAACTGATGGCCGTTGGGGCGGAAAGGTTCTCGAATGGCGACCGCGTACCGGACGACGTTCCGTGGGCAGGCCCCCTACAAGGTGGACCGACGATCTGGTCAAGGTCGCGGGAAGCCGCTGGATGCGGGTAGCGCAGGACCGATCGTTGTGGAGATCCTTGGGGGAGGCCTATTCCCAGCAGTGGGCGTCGTTCGGCTGACATGATGATGATGATGATTATATGTAATAAATCAAGTTAAAAATTAAATTGTTATTCAACATTAAATGTTAAATTTCGTAGTCTTCCTTTTATATAAGATGCTATGCTACTTAGAAGAAATGCTTAGGTATAATCGAGCCTTTCGATCGGTATAATAAAATAAAAGAAATATTTTTGTTTTTACATTCAGCGGGTTCGATTCCTAGTTCAGACAGGTGATTATTCAAAATTCTGTGAATGCAGTTTGTTTTCTTTTATAAATAAAAACGAAGTCTCCTTTCAGTAAAATTTCATATCTTCAGTATTTAAGGTACTTTCCCTCAATGTGGCATAGTTTTGGGACGCCCTGTACTACGACTTCTAGCCCAAACAAAATTCCAAAGTCAAAAATAGGCTTAACTTGATATAATATAATAAAAAAAATTACATTCGCCGTAATTCAATTCGCTTAAACACATCTTAGATTTCTGCGCGAACTGTTCATTTAAATAAAACACTTTCTCGAATTTTGCACGCATTTATTTAAAAACTTGGTTAAATTTGCTTGTTACAAAATAAAAAGAAAAATCTATTATTTTTGCACATTTTGGATAATTTTTTTATCTGGATGTGGCAAGTCGGAATACTCTTTGGTCATGTCAAGAAACGTTGCTGTTTGATTTTCTTGATTGCTGTTTGGGTGTTTTAATACAATATCTATTGTATAATTAGTGCATATAAATACGTGATCATTGTTGGAAATTACTTATGAAACCTTGGATCTCGAAAGATTTGGATTCCCGAAGGAGGAACACTGCGTCAGCGATGGATTCGTGCGATACCTCGAGCCGACTGGGAGCTTACAACATCAGTAGGAGTGTTTAATAAACATTTTCGTGACTGTGATATAGTTAAAATAAAACAACCCTTAGTTATGTACGCGTATTATTTGATTTTAAGGCGCTATAATCGGGAATTCATCTCATCTCATGCATACAAGAAATTAGGATTAGTGGTACGACATTGACATTTATGACGTTGCCAATCCGAGCAGCATGGCCTGTAGGAGCGCAAGCAGCCGAGAAATAATAGCGGGCCATGATCGTACCCATAAAGTTAATATACCTATCCACACAATAGAGAAGGCTGTGTAATAGAGCAACAAAGGGCTGAGGGAGCGGGATGTCACTAGCAACAACACTGTGAGATAAAAGGAGATGCGTGATACGACGTAACAGAACCGTTTTTAGCATGAAGTTTGACTTAATACTCTGAGGTAACTATTAAGTCGAACTTCATGGTTTTTAGCTACTGTTTGACAGTTCGTCAGCACTTATCATCACGCTGAGAATGTAGGTATTGTAAATTTTTCGGATTTTACGTGCAATCTTAGATATTTTTAGCCAATATTGGTATGGAAACATGGTGACTTGCTCAGTTATAGATTGTTGTACAACACAATGAAATAATCCCGCAAAATGTTCATTTCTCAGGTAAATTATTCTAAACCGACACCTCCCTTCCTAAGGTTTATTTTTGCTAATGCGCTTCGAATTTAAAGCACGAATTGTGATAATGCTCTTCAATAAACATTTATTTATGTAACAAGCAAATATTGATTACACATAATGCAGAGTTTACGAATATTTTGTGTAAAGAAACAATTTTCGTTTTACACTAGGGCTGCATCAAGTTATCGATATTTCGTGTCCACTGTCTATCACGCGGTAAACGAATATGTATTAGGTACTGTTATTAAAGTACCTATATTACGTTTAGATATGAATTACCTGGGAATGTAATCCCATTTGAGATACTTAACTGATCCATAGGTATCAGTTTTTGACTGTTAGAATAGGTACTTACCTATACTATCATTAATATGCATACTTCACCGCAGAATCGTAGTTTTGCCATGCAAAATACCTTCCCATCCTATTTTAGTTATATTAATAACTAGTATTTATTATTATTAGACGACCTCCGTGGCCGAGTGGTGTACGCGCCGGTTTCAATGTGCCGCTATCTCTAGAGGTCCCGGGTTCGATCCCTGGAGGGCTACCGCGTAACTTTATGTATATGAACTTCATACGTTTTTTGGAACTTTAAATCAATTTTATAAAACAAATAGCCGCTTTCAGTTCCCTCGGGTATAACGATAGCTAGCTAGCAACGTTCAACAGAACAAAGCCCCAAAATCTATCAAAATAAGAAATTCAAATGACAGTTGAAACCCATGTCCATATCCATATTTTTTAGCCGGTAGCCCCCCAGGTCGGGTAAATGTTGAAAACGAATTTTTCAATATTTCCTCGGGTCTGGGTGTAGGTATGTGGTTATTTCCAATTTCCATAATAGTAGTGCTTAAGCTACTATACCTACCTTGGTATTGGAACAATGAATGTGATCGTGTCCAATATATATTTTTTTATTACTTCTATTTAATATTATCGATATCGATATTAATCTGAAAAGCGACATGACGTACATCACTGACACGCATACATAAACAATTTTACACACACAAATGCGATCAAATTTTGGTTTCGTTTGGCAGCTCGTGGTTGTTCCTCTATTCCGATAGGTATATTAACTTTATGATCGTACCTTACGACAGTTAAAACTATTTCTATACAAAAATATCATTTTTATTTTATAATTTTCCGGAATAAAAAGTAGCCTAGCTCTCCAGCTTCCAAACTATCCCCATACCAAAAAGCAAGTCGAGCAGTTGCTCTATTTTGACGTGAACGACGGACAAACAAACAAACAAACACACTTTCAGATTTATAATTTAGGTAGTATGGATAAGTAGGCATGTTGGCGAGTACTAAAAGTTTCATCAATATCCGCTTAATAGTTTTTGCGTGAAACGCGGACAACCGGCAGACAGACAAAAAATTAAAAAACCATATTTTTGGTAAGTATCTGTTTCGTTTAAGAAGGCCCCTGGAGGTATTTCTTAGGGTTCCGTACCCAAAGGGTAAAAACGGGACCCTATTTGAGACTGAGACTTCGCTGTCCGTTTGTCTGTCTGTCTGTCTATGTCTGTCTGTCTGTCACCAGGCTGTATCTCATGAACCGTGATAGCTAGAGAGTTGAAATTTTCACAGATGATGTATTTCTGTTGCTGCTACAACAACAAATATTAAAACCAAAATAAAATATTAATAACGGCAACAGGTAGACGCTTCAAATGTTCACAGAACATGTAGTTGTATATTCAATTTAAAAATACTAAATTAAATTAAAATAAAATAAGTATATAAGGGGGGGGTCCAATACAAAACAATTTTGCCGTTTTTTGCTCGATATCAATAACGGCGACGATATACGCTTGAAACATTCACAGAATGTTTAGTTGTATATTAACTTTAAACATAAATAATTAAAATAAATATTTAAGGGGGGCTCCCATACAACAAAAGTGACTTTTGCCGTATTTTCTCGATCTTAAATATAGTGTCTAATGTTGTAGTATAAGTAGATAATGGTACGGAACCCTTGGTGCGCGAGTCTGACTCGCACTTGGCCTATTTTTAATTGTTTTCTATTTCTTTTCAGTGTACAGAATTGGCTCGTTTACAGTTGTATTATAAGTATAGCGGCCACACGCGTGGTTCCCATTTTTGTAGGAATATCAGGAGATTATAGGCTGGAATAACACATAGGATACTTTATATTATAAAAGTATCCTATAAAGTATCCTATGTGTTATTCCAGCCTATAATCTATATCTGTTGCAAATTTCATTCAGATCCGTTCAGTAGTTTTTGCTTGAAAGAGTAACAAACATCCATAATTATATCTATACTCACACAAACTTTCGCATTTAGGGCGCTTTACAACCGACAAATCTGAATAAACGTTTCAACGTTTCATTTGATTATTACCACAGCCGTCTCTATCGTCTTCTACAAGCCATGCTATGATACGGAACGGCAACATTGCTGTGAACCGGTTTACTCCTCTGAGTACTAAATCCTATGGAGGTGGCATACCTACGAAAAAGTGAGGTGTGGGTCAGGCCGTAGATTTTGCCACATTCGAGGGTACAAAAGTCTCCGCCTCATATAATTTTAAATATAGTACTCTTAGAAATTTCTCAATCTTATCATCGTGTTTCCTAAGAAATAGCAAACCAAGGCAGATATAGATATTTGGATAAGTTTATAGATTTGGAAAACTATTTGACATAAATTTTCGGCAATAAGATTTTTTTTTTGAAAAACCATTTCTTTGCGCTACTTATATTGCGCAACCATTTTCACCCATATTATGGTTTTAAAACATTTATTAAGATTTTGTTTGAGTGCTGGCATCACCAAAGAATCGTATTCTATGGTCAATGCAGCGTTGACGACCATATTTTTTGACATTTCGGTGTCAACTCCGATCAAAGTGAAAAGTGTCGCCTACTTTGCATAGTGCATTTTTTGAGATTTCAAGGTAAGTTTTTGATTAAAACTTATAATTGTTGTTGCGCATGGTTTAATTAGATGTGTGTGATCTGTATATGTTAAATAAGCCTTGTAAAATAGTATATTTTAAGAGTTATAATCGATTTCATTTGCGCCTCGGTTCCGCAAAACTGCCTTTATGCCACTTTGCGATACCGGTTGCGTAGAAATTGCGCCACTTATTTTACGCTTTTGAATAATAGTGCATGCACACAAGGTTTTCAAGTGTTTTTATTATTTTGAAATTACTTTTAGCTGTAATTCCGCTAAAAAACATGACTAGCATTACTATTAATTGATTTGTTAGCTTTTATTAATATTCTATAAGTACAGGGTGTTCGGCAGAACGTTAAACATACGAAAATAGGGGTAGGTGCGGTGGTCTGCTACCTAACCAGCCCCAAAGATTTTACCTAGGTCCAAAGTTTTTTTTATTTTGTATTTTATAAGTTTTGGAATTTCGTCACTTTCATACTAACTTTTAAACCCATCTAACTTTTTTCTTTATTGACAGATCTATTTTTTTTTATTTTTGGCATCTTAATGGTTGGCAGGTCCTTTTAATAGTGATACTTCAAGCAGGTTGTTGCTAGAGTCAAAGTAATGGTAAGAATGGAAATGGTAAAGTTGTATTATATTTATACATATAATTAATAATGAATAATACCAAATACCTCCATCTAACAAATTAAATGTATTTTTTTTTGTAAATTGAACAAATCATACATACTTACTAGTTTTTGTCATCCTGTTTAACTTTTCATTGTGCGCAATATATTAAAAAGAATTACTCATAGGTACATTATTGTTAATTATTAATTAAACATACTTACATACCAACATCGTGTTTCTTTTTCAAGTTTGATGCAATACCTCTTGTTAGTACATGTTTGTTAAATAAAATCACATTAATGTACGTGCTCCTTAATAATTTTGCGCTACCGTTTTGCGCCACTTTGTGCGACCGACTCGTAGAAAATTTTGCGTCACCATTGCGCTATTTGTGGCAAAATCTACGGCCTGACCCGTGTAGTAAGTCACAATGTAAGAAAATCTTGGAATTCAATTCTAAACTACTTCTAATTGTCGTATTAATCGGTCCGTCAAAATTGGTCCAGCCGTTTCAGAGATTAGCCGGATCAAACAGACAGACAGACAAAAATTGTAATAAATGTCATTTTGGTATATGTACCGTATATTTAATCATATGCACGTCGTAAAAAGCGGTTATTTAATGTTACAAACAGACACTTCAATTTTATTTATTTGTATAGATGTATAGAAGATATGCCATCTCCATAGGATTCAGTACTCGAGGTTTACTCGCTGTTTACCTGTCAAACGGTGCAAACGGTGTCAAATCGGTTCACTTAAAACTACGTTGCCAACTTTATGCGCATGGCTTGTAGAAGACGATAGAGATGGCTGTGTCATTACATTATCACGGTAAAATATCTATTAAAAAGGGGGGTAAAATAGACGCGTAACGTCAGCTCGTGCCCTTCGAGCAACGCGGGCCTTCCGTCTCGGAACGGAAGACCCGCGTTGCTCGAAGCACATGCCTGTCTGTTCCGGTGTCAGCCGTGACGTGATCACGTGACAGAGAATATTTGTTCATGTGCCAGAGGAGCCACTTGCAATACAATATAAGCTGTCAAAATGGACTATCGTATGAAAAATGTTTTAGTTGCAAAGGTTAACACCAGAACAGATATGCTTGTCGCACTATACTTACCTACTCTCAGGGGAAATGAATGACCAAAGAGAATGTAATACTACGTTGAGATGACAAATGATATTTATTTTTCTTAATTAATCAATCAGATGCACTAAGAAGTTTCAATTCCGACATCGAAATCAATAACCCCAAAAGTAGCTTTATACCACTTTTCAAGTTTGTTAGGGGATACATTAAAAAAAATACGATATACATGTTCAATTAATTTTGTGAAAGAATGTCTATGCCAAATTTCAAGTCAATCGGGCCAAGGAATCGCGTTCTCCCATACAAACTTAGCAACCCTGTTTCACCCCTTTAGGGCTTGAATTTCGCAAAATCCTGTCTTAGTGAGCACCTACGCCCTAAAAGGAGCCCCCATGCAAAATTTAAGACTCTTAGCACTTGTAGTTTCTGAGATTTCGTGATGAGTGAGTGAGTGAGTGATTTTCCCTTTTATATATATAGATAATTGCAAATGTTTGGATGTTTGTTCCCCAATCACGGCAATCGGCAGAACGGATCTTGATGAATTTTGGTATCTCTTGTCTTTAGAATTTCGAGAATAGCATACTGGCTAGTTTTGACCCCGGGGAAATATTTTATACCCACGGGAAAACATCGCGTAGTTCACGCGGGTGAAAAGCTGTTTATGATTTTATTTATCTTATTGCTATCCATCGTAACCTACTTCTCCATATCCCAATTGTAATTAATTGATCAATCTATTTTCACTAATAATATTCATAGTGATATGAATAAATTGCTGATAAGAATGCGGGCCATGCTCATACGAGTATAACTTTTAGACACTTCTAAGTTTTGGTATTGAATTAGGAACTTGTTTAAAATAATTTACTGATTCGTTAGAAATGATAATAATATACTCTTTTGATTTCATGTACGGAGTGGAGCCATATATTGTACTATTCTAAAAGAGGCAAAGAATACATGCATTTAAGATTTGGTGCTGAAGGAGTATGCTATGGAAACTCTGGACGACTTGTAAAAGAAGTTGAAAAAGCAGATCGTTGTGAAATTGTGACCGTTCAACTTGTTTATTAATGTAACTTCCTTGTAAGAATACTTAATTTGATTGGTAATAATGCCTATCACGAACATGCCTTAACTTATAACTCTTTTAGTTGTCCTAATAATATCTTGATAAATACAAATTGTGCACTAGAGCAAATACGTATCTATGACTTGGCTTGTTACTCATATCTGGTTAAAAATTTGTAACTGTGGAGGGGCCTACAGCTGTTTTGTAAGGACTAAACTATGTCGAACTTAGCGATAATTAATTTCATCTAATTTTAGGACTTTGAGGCTTTCATGACTCGTAGTTGCTTTTCCACCATTTGGGCGAAGTCATTTATAAGAGTTTATAGTTATCAGGCCAAAGCTAAATTCTGTACCTATTCCATTGTAAAATCCTTGGGGAATTTGCTTCTGACACCGTCTTATACTATGTAGCCCTTGACAATGCATTGATGTATACTAGTATTACTTGCTAATCTATTTCTCTTTTATTACCCATGACTATAACCAGACTTGATGCGGGCAGCGCAGGACCGATCGTTGTGGAGATCCTTGGGGGAGGCCTATGCCCAGCAGTGGGCGTCGTACGGCTGAAATGATGATGATGATGATGATAACCAGACTTTAACCATTCCATAGTAACAAGTTTAGTTCCAAAATAAGTTTTCTATTGATAATAGTCGCTTGTTAACGAATGTCATGATTATGTTAATTTATACATTGATTCGAATAGTTACAGAATAGTTTGTTGTTGATAATTTATTTGATTTGATTATGTATTAATTTACGATTAACTTAAACAATATTTCCACGATAATATCTATCGATAAAAATAATAATATTGTTTAAAGTTTATTGTTGAGCAATGTGTAATTTATTGCATTTGTTTCAATTACGTTTTAACTTAAGGTTTTTGTCACTCTAAGACTAACCTAAATAGGTACATAGTTGTAAGACTTTACTATTGAGAATAGTTGTGTATCAGTATATTAACTGTATAATTAATTGATTCTAAATAATTTTTATATGTGCGTCGGGAGACAGCACGTTATCAGAAGGCCGAATGTCATGGTTTTAGAAGATTGTTCATAATTTTTAATGGCAACACTGTAATAGTCGTCTCTTGACGCCATTTTTATAAGTTTAATAGGATAGCCAGACTTGAGTCGGACTGACGAGTCGGGGGCAGTCTTCAACCTGGCCTCGAGGAAATAAGATCTCTAAGACGACTGTATCGATTATTGTATCTGAATCTATGTAAGTAGTAACCAAGAATTATATGAGTGTTATCTGGAGTCTGCGTTTTCTTCACAGTTAGGGCTGTAGCGCGAAGTTTTAAAATAGGTGTTAGTAAGATGGTCATAATTAATTGTAGATAATGATAGTGTGAAAATTCGTGGGGAGCGTATCAAAATTCTATTGAGTGTTAGAAAAAACAAACCCGGGGCAAAGAATACTATAATATTACTAGCGTAAAGAAGCGACACTCACCTCCCCCCGCCAATTCATTTCCCCCGCATTGAGAAAGTAAACCAAGGAGTAAACGTCACACGTTTGTCGGTTGTCTTGTCAGTCACTCAGTCAACAAGAAAATAACCAAGTCGACGATGTCATTATATTTCGTAAGCAAACTTCGATTTGAGGATCGTGCGATATAACCTTGCAGTGGCGTTCGTATATGCAGTTGAATCGTAGATGATTGATATCAAATTTAATATTAACAGAAAACAAATATTCCAATACGAATTGTATGACCAAATAATAAATGTTATGATACGATTAAATTCTATGAAATTAGAGGATCTTTTATTGATTTGATTTAACTTTCATTAGGTGCAAGTATTGGATTAAAGAAATTGGTCGAATGGACTTAAGGCGCTACTCGGAAAAAGTAAGGACTTTTTGATTTAAAACTATAGGACGGTTACAGTTGTTTGTTACAAATCTGGTAATAAGATATATATTTCTTCATACCTTTATCTAGATTCGTATAGTTTCAAAAACACGATTTTATGATTTTGTCTCGATACTTTTTCTTTTCGAAAAGACCTCTAAAAATACGAAAATTGTAGATTATTCTTAAATAGGGTTACTTACGCTATTGGAAATTGGTATAATTAGTGAACACCAATAATATTTAGGATCGTATAGAAGCATTTTTTTAAATCGCTGTAGTTTTTTAATACGAAGTGATTTTGTTTTTTTTGCCTAATCTGCAAAATCGGTCTCGATCCCGCGCGCGTCGTTTTCTCATTGCTATCTCGCTTCAGCACAATTTTTCCGAGTATCGTCTTAAACCAAAAAAGCGTGGAGACACTTCATACTAGTTATTTTGTTTGCGAACTTCATTTCCCTAATTCTGACCGCGCAAAAAGAGTTTCTAAGAAAAATGCAGCCCCTACCCTATTATTACTGCAGCCAGAAGACTCATCTGGTACTCGTATTTACATCAAAATTTACTCAAACTGATAATAGCCTCTTAGAGTACTTGCAAATCTCAAACATCAACAGAAATTCCAAGTACAAGTACTTCACAGGTGTCACACTCAGTGCAGAAAACACAGATTTTAAGTGAAAATTCACCCCGGAAAAGGAAGTTGCGGCTTGACTTTAAATCAGAGGCTAAGAAACGATATTAAATTAATAATTAAAGACAATTTTATTTGTTGGATTCATTTCATTTTTTATTAATTAGTACCGTACGACAGGTGCGTTTCTGAAGATTTCAATACAAAGTACATTGTGCCATTCACACGGCCTTTTGACAATCGCTTTTGTACTGAAAAAAGCTTGTAAAATGATTGCTTCCGAACTTACCCGACATAATATAAACATACGTAAATAATAAATTGGGACGCTCTTGCAAAGTTATTTCGTGACGCACGCGGCACGCGCCATCTAGTCGATATATTTTGTACTAGCCGCTACACACGTTCCGATCCGACCGCCGATTTGGTCTGCTCCAGACCAAATCTGGACGTGTGTAGCGTAGTCGTCCGACCATATTCGTGTTTGACGCGGTCGGCCGGATTTGGTTCGCACGAACTTCACTTCCTACCAAATCGGAACGTGTGTAGGCTTCCGACCGGACCAACTTGGCAGTGTTGACAATTTTGGAGGTTTTCCCCTAGATTTAGGGAGAAAATATGTAAAATCAGAAATATTTAAAGCAGATAGAATTACTTTAAGGGATTTTCAGAGGATTCAATTTAATGCTCGTTCATGAGTTTTACGTAGGACTGAACGAACGAAAGGTTTAAATATGGCCATTTATGAAAAGGTTATTTTTATCTATTAGTTTTTTTTTAGAATATTTTATTTAAAACTCGCAATTTGTCGTAAAACTAAATATATATAAAAAGGGCATAACACCTCATCAATAAGTGCTGCTTTTAGTAAATATTTAGCATGTTTTAGTATTTTTTTGAAAATAACAGAAAATTTAAAAATAATGAAATTGTTTTTTTATAGTAATAAAACATTAAAAACCGAAAATATTTTTCTTTTTAATTTATTTATTGCAAGCAAATTGATGTTTTCAGTATTTATAAATAATAATAATATTGGGAGATTAGCAGTGGCTGGCAACACTGCAACAACGGCTAGAGGTCGGCCAGACCAAATCGGAACGTGTGTAGCGCCGACCGATTTGGTCTGGCAGATTTGGTTTGAACGTGTGTAGGCGCGGATCAGATCTGTAGTGAAGTTCGCCCGCACCAAATCGGCGGTCGGATAGGAGCGTGTGTAGCGGCTATACCACTAGCTCCGGAGTGTGCTACGGCGGATGTCATCCCTGCATCGTTGACGCACACATTTGACGCGTGTACACACGTTATGTCAGTTACGTAGTAGTAGAAGGTTATTATGCGGGGGTCGCCGTAGTATGGAGTGTCGTAGGTGTGCCCGGGGGAAGACCGTAGTCTTGCAATATGGAAATAAAAGGTTTGATGGAATTCCTTGTGTATGAGGATACTATAATATAATAGGTTTCAACCGCCTCTGTGGTCTAGTGGTTCACACCACCGATTTCAGACCCAGAGGTCCCGGGTTCGATTCCCAGTGGGGGTACATATTGTATTCGGTTTGGTTGGTGGTAGGACTTGTTCTTAGTCCGCCTGGCTAGCTACCACCGTCTTATCTAAGTCTGACGCCATAACAATGATGTTTTCAGCATTATTGTGTTCCGGCAGTTAGAGATAAGATAGCCAGTTCCTTTCAGAGTAGTGCGCTTCCACCTTCAGCCTTATCACCACTTAACATCAGGTGTGATGAAGGCTAAGTGCTACCCCGTTGTGAATAAAAAAAAAAAAAAAAAAATGGTTTGTATGATATTCCAATTATAAGCGTCCGAAACAAAACATTAGAGTTAAAATTAATGGTGAATAAATAAATAAATGAATAAATAAACAACTTCTTACATTCACACCAATTATCCAAGCCCATTTTAATTTCATTAAGATACTGTATCATGGAAAACTTGATAACGGATAAATATATACATAAATACTTTTTGTTTGTAAATACATACTTAACCTACATAGAAAACCTGCCCGCCTCCCCTCCTGATTTTTCAGTTTTAGGGGACTTGGGGAACTGGGTGAAATGGTCCCGACCTAGGTGACTGATCACCCGTCCGGCTTCGCTGGCATCCCCCCTATAAATAATAAAAATAATAATAAATACATAGAAAACACCCAGACCAAGACAAATAGACATGTTCATGCACACAACTATCTTGTTCGGGAATCGAACCCGAGACCTCTGGCGCAGAAGGTAGGTAGCCTACCCCTGCGCCAAATCGGTCGTCGAAATCTAGGCAATTTATAGCAACAAACACGCATAAACTACTTAAACTAACACAAAGGTCGCTAAATGGGATTTGAAGTAAAATCGAGATTTAATTCTGTAAAATCTCAATTTAAGGTATTGCTGCAAGTGGCCCTAAGAAGTTTGTTTCATTGGGCTCTAAGGGATTGCTGACTTAATTATTTTATTTGATATAAATTTCAACTTCATACATCCACGCATTCCTGAGAAAAAGAGTCTTGGCAGACGGACAGATCAGATCAGAGGGTTCAACTATGTTTATGCTATATTTTAACAACATACCTACCATGTCCAAACCCTAGCCTGCGTATTATTCTTTAGACCCTTTTAGACTTTAGTAGAGAATAGGACTTCAAAAAGAGCGTTATGAAATCTAGGCAATTTATAGCAACAAACACACAAACTAAATTAACACAAAAGTCACTACACCGCGCGTACGAAGTCGCGTGCAACAGCTAGTCGTAACTAAAGTAAGTTTTAATATGTACCTACTAGCTTCCGCCCGCGACTTCGTCCGCGTGGACATTCGAGAAAATACTTAGGGGACCAATAACCAGGATAAAAGTATTCTATGTTTTAATTTAATAAAAATCCGATCAGCCGTTTTTACGTGATTTAGGCAGAACGTTTGCCACGTGCGGCGGGCCTCGCACCCGGCTGCTCACTTGGTGCGGGAGGACCCGCCTAATCTAAATTTCATAAAATGAAATAAAAACATAGAATAGTTTTTATCCTGGTTATTGGTCTCCTAAGTATTTTCTCGAATGTCCACGCGGACGAAGTCGCGGGCGGAAGCTAGTAAAGAATAAGTGTCTGTTTTACAATCAAAAAAGTTAGTTCTGAGTAGCTTAGGTACCAAGAACTTTTATAGCCGCTACACACGCTCCTATCCGACCACCGATTTGGTGCGGGCGAACTTCACTGCAGATCTGATCCGCGCCTACACACGTTCAAACCAAATCTGCCAGACCAAATCGGTCGGCGCTACACACGTTCCGATTTGGTCTGGCCGACCTCTAGCCGTTGTTGCAGTGTTGCCAGCCACTGCTAATCTCCCAATATTATTATTATTTATAAATACTGAAAACATCAATTTGCTTGCAATAAATAAATTAAAAAGAAAAATATTATCGGTTTTTAATGTTTTATTACTACAAAAAAAACAATTTCATTATTTTTTAATTTTCTGTTATTTTCATTAAAATACTAAACATGCTAAATATTTACTAAAAGCAGCACTTATTGATGAGGTGTTATGCCCTTTTTATATATATTTAGTTTTACGACAAATTGCTAGTTTTTAAACAAAATATTCTAAAAAAACAATTAGATAAATAGAATCTTTTCATAAATGGCCATATTTAAACCTTTCGTTCGTTCAGTCCTACGTATAACTCATGAACGAGCATTAAATTGAATCCTCTGAAAATCCCTTAAACGTAATTTACCTGCTTTAAATATTTCCGCTTTTACATATTTTCTCCCTAAAGCTAGGGGAAAACCTCCAAAATTGTCAACACTGCCAAGTTGGTCCGGTTGGAAGCCTACACACGTTCCGATTTGGTAGGAAGTGAAGTTCGTGCGAACCAAATCCGGCCGACCGCGTCAAACACGAATATGGTCGGACGACTACGCTACACACCAAATCGGCGGTCGGATCGGAACGTGGGTAGCGGCTATTATATGTCGCCAAAATAGATTGCGTTACTGTTACATCAACTGTAATACCTATGCCAAAATCGGCAAGTAGGTAGATACTTAATATAACACTGAATGGAGATACCTATATATAATATATAAGCGCCTCTTTCAGCTGGTACGTAAACCTTCTTTGGGCGTTTACATGACCACCGATTAGTTTTTACAAAACGTTCTATGGTCTTATATACAACTAACTTTTGCTGGTTGGGCTGCCACTTCAACGATGCAATCCTTTGATCGATGTCGGTTGTTTTAGTTCTCCTGCGGATCTCATCATTTCTGATTCGATCGAGCAGGGAATTTCTTGCATTTTTCTACCTCTATGGTCAAATTAGTGAAAGTTGAGCATTAGTGTCAGGGTCAAAGCCATCTTCTATCTCACTCGTTGCACTGTAGGGGCTAGGGATGGGTAAATTTCATGAAATTTTTCTGTCAGTGAAATTTTTCCGAAAAATTTCATTGTTGGTTGAAAAATTTCACATAAGAGTGAAAAATATTTTTATTGAATGTGATCCTCGAAACTTATTTATAAATAATACAATGTAGTGTTTTATGAAGCGTTAAATTGTTTTAATGTCAACAACGTCACAAAATCAACAGAAAAATTGTATTTTTAGTTAATATATATGTTAGGCTCAAAGACCGTTGAAGACAAGAAAGTTGTGGGCACTGTAAAACATCCACATCGCGAAATTCGTGTTACGGCTCTTATAAAAACGTCCACAACGCATTGTGGCACAAACAGAAAGACCACATAGCGATATCCGTATCGTGGCTATCATGCGATTCGACTACAATGCGTTGTGGCATTGAGGAAAAACCATGATGCGTTCTGGCACCTAGTTGATGCAACCACATCACGACGAACAGGTTCTAACTTATTATAAAAAATAATTAATTACTTAGATTAAAAGTTTCGGTTATTTTGCGCAAATAGAAAAGTAAAGTGCAATATTTAAATATTTTTTCATGGCCTCAAATATGAGCATTAAGTTATGGATCTCGATATTGCTAAATGTGGCCACTTTTGGCACTATTGAGATTCACGATTTATTGCTTAAGTTTGAGTTCAAAGTATATTTATCAAATGCATTTTACTCTTTTATTTGCGCAAAATAACCGAAACTTTTAACTAAGCCTTAAATAAAATTTAATTGATTTATTTCCATTGGTGGCGCTACTGAGCTCATATGTATATCCTACAACGCAGCTGTGAACAGTTTGGGAGAGATGACGTCTCCCTGTCTCACACCTCGCTGTAGTTGGATAGGATTAGAGCTCTGGTTCTGTAATCGGACCGACATGGTGGCGTTTTGGTATCAGTACCTCATTACCTCGATGTATGTACCTTTCCTATGGAGAGACTGCAGCACCGCCCAAGTCTCAAACGAATCAAAGGCTTTCTCATCGTCCACGAACGCCAAGCAAAGTGGCAAGTTATACTCTTCGGTCATCTGTATAACTTGCCGCAGCGTATGAATGTGGTCTATGGTACTGTAGCCTTTCCGGAACCCGGCTTGATCGGGAGGTTGGAAGTCGTCGAACCTGCGAGCGAGACGAGCAGGGGCGTATTTACCTAAGGGCCAAGGGGGCCATGGCCCAGGGCGGCAAGCTGCTAGGGGCGGCGCAAGCCGCCCCGCTCAGCTTAGCGCGTCCACTTGTCTTCGGATGTCGGAAGAAAATCAAAAAGCTTAAGTACTAATAAATTATTGTCAACAACATCTTAAACACAAAAATCCAGTAATAATCATTATTATGATTTTTACCTATATTTTATTTCTATTTGTCTGATGAAATTCAAAAAGTTTACCAGTGCAGCTCGTGCCGCCCCGCTCAGCTCTGCACGGCCACCTGTTTTGATCTTTACTTAAATTTTACTTATTTCTCGTTAATTTCTCTAATGAAATTCAATAAGTTTACCAGGGCGGTTTGGGCCGCCCCACTCAGCTTTGGGTGCGCTTGTTATGATCTTTACCTATATTTTATTTCTAATCTGTCTGATAAAATTCAAAAAGTTTACCAGTGCGGCTCGGGTCGCCCCACCCAGCTTCTGGTGCCCGCCTGTTATGATCTTTACCTTTATTTTATTTTTCATTTGTCTGATGAAATTAAAAAAGTTTTCCAGGGCGGGCGGCCCGGGCCGCCCCGCTCAGCTCCGGTTGCCCGCCTGTTATATCTTTACCTTAATTTTTTTTCTCATTTGACAGATGAAATTCAAAAAGTTTGCCAAGGCGGCTCAGGCCGCCCCGTTTAGCTTCTGGTGACCGCCTATTATGATCTGAGGTTTTTCATTGTCTGATGAAATTAAAAAAAGTTTACCAGGGCGGGCGGCTCCGGCCGCCCCGCTCATCTCTGGGTGCCCACCTGCTTATGATATTTACCTTTATTTTTTATTTCTCATTTGTCTGATGAAATTCAAAAAGTTTACCAGGGAGGCTACCGAAGGCGTGGCTCACTCCGCAATTCAGTTGACTTATTCACCTACGCGTGGGCGCCTTCGAAGGATAGAATATCAGGCGGGTGTCACGTGCGCTCTCAGCTGTGCACCCGACACGACGTAGTAGGTACACAACACAAGAAGAAATTAGTCTATTTTCTCGCCAAAACACAGGTGTTGGCCCATTGAAAATTGGTAATATTAAAACTTTATTGTGCGGCCTTCGGTTCTCTTAACAAAGACAGAAAGAGACCGGATTTAAAATTTCATAATTTTATATTTCTTTTAAAAATGACATAATTTTAAATTAACTTATAATTAAAAATTTCATTAACTTATATTACGTTCGAGTAGCACTTTTAAAATACTAAATTAGAAAATATCCACTTTCTATATTAAAAAATTATATGCGCTGATCATCTAGCATTCAATTCAATTCAATTTAAATTCAATTCAAATTTATTTGCATACCATAAAGTGATTACATAAGGTGTTATTTTACAAAAGAACATTTATGGACCCAGCAGGGTATAGCAAGTGAATGAGGAGAGGACGTCCTATTTACTTAAAAAATAATATAATAAAGTCTGCTTTTAAGTTAAGAATAGTTTAGGATCAGAGCATAATAATTATATAATATTTGTAAATAATTGAATTGGATATTGTATAATGTTTGAGTGTATAAGTGGATCAGTGGAGTGGATGTATGTAGGTATGTAATTTTTAAATAAATTAGGTTTTTATTTTATCATTTAGGTACTCTTCTATAGTATAGTAACATTTATTCAATAATATTTCTTTGAGGTTTTTGTAAAACAATTTATTATTTTCTTCATTTATTAAATTTTCTGGCAAATTATTATAAATTTTGATAGACATATTATATGCGCTAGATGAGCACAAATTTAGGCGATGGGTTGGAACTTTTAGCTTATTTTTATGCCGCAGTGAATAGTTTGACTGGGCAACTTTACGTGTAGTATACAAATCTTTGTGTTTTCTGACAAATTTGCAGATCTCAAAAATGTAAATGCTAGGCAGGGAAAGAATTTTTAGCTTTTTGAAGTACGGCTTGCAGCTTTCGCTATTATCAATATTGACTAATATTCTAATAAGTTTTTTTTGCAGTACGAATACGGAGAGCATTGTATAGTATTGACACGGTAGTTATTCTTTTTAGTTACTTAAAACATTAATTTGAACACAGAATTTCGACGTTACATTGCAGTACCCAAAACCAATTTGGGATAAGCGTATGCCGAGTAATAGAACTATTACGTATAGCTACGGTTCATTTTCGCTTGTAATGAACGGGTTGGCGTTTTAGACCTGATTTTCGCGTGGGAAAAGATTGATAATTTATAGTAACTGTTTCGGAAGTGAGCCTTCTGTACCTTTACATTATTCTGTGCTACCGGCAAAAAATATAGATATGGACATGGGCGTCATTTGACATTGTCAAGCCCAGCGAATATGCATGCCGGAGCTTCCCAAACGCTGCCCATCCGAGCTGGATTCGACGAGAGATCTCTTTCTCGAAGTTGGACTTACCTAATTGGATTGTTTGTCTGTTATGATCTTTACCTATATTTTATTTTTAATTTGTCTGATGAAATTTAAAAAGCTTACAAGGGTGGCTCGGGCCACCCCCTCAGCTTTGGGTTCCCGCCTGTTATGATCTTTACCTTTATAATATTTCTCATTTGTCAGATTAAATTAAAAAAGTTTTTTGGTGCCGCCTGTTATGATCTTTACCTATATTTTATTTCTAATTTGTCTGATGAAATTCAAAAAGATAACCAGTGCGGCTCGAGCCTCCCCACTCAGCATTAGATGCCACCTGTTATGATCTTTAACTATATTTTATTTCTTATTTGTCTGAAGAAATTCAAAACCCAGGGCGGTTGGGTGCGCGCTTGTTATGATCTTTAAATATAACTTATTCCCAGTTGTCTAATAAAATTCAAAGAGTTTACTATGGTGGCTCGGGCCGCCCCGCTTAGCTTTGCGTGCCCACCTGTTACGATCTTTACCTTTTTATTTCCCATTTGTCTGATGAAATTCAAGAAGTTTACCAGGGTGGCTCGGGCCGCCCCGCTCAGCTTTGGGTGCCCGCCTATTATGATCTTTATTTTTATTTTATTTCTCATTTGTCGGACAAAATTCAAAAAGTTTACCAGGGCGGTTGGGTGCGCGCTTGCTATGATCTATAATTATAACTTATTCTCATCACTACATAGTATAAAACAAAGTCGCTTTCTCTGTCCCTATGTCCCTTTGTATGCTTAAATCTTTGAAACTACGCAACGGATTTTGATGCGTTTTTTTTTAATAGATAGAGTAATTCAAGAGGAAGGTTTATATGTACTTTTTATCCCGATATTCCCACGGGAACGGGAACCACGCGGGTGAAACCGCGGGCGGCCGCTAGTTTGTCTAATAAAATTCAAAGAGTTTACTATGGTGGCTCGGGCCGCCCCGCTTAGCTTTGCGTGCCCACCTGTTATAATCTTTACTTAAATTTTATTTCTCATTTGTCGGATTAAATTCAAAAAAGTTTACCAGGGCGCCTCAGGCCGCTCCGCTCAGCTTTGTGTGCTCGCCTGTTATGTATGATCTTTACCTATAGTTTATTTCTCATTTGTCTGATTAAATTCAAAAAGTTTACCAGGGCGGCTCGGGCCGCCCCGCTCAGCTTTGTGTGCCCGCTTGTTGTTTTTTACTTTAATTTTATTTCTCATTTGTCTGAAGAAGTTCAAATACCTACCTTATTGTCAACAACACCTAAAACTCATATTAAGTATAAGTAAGTAAACAAAAAAAATCAACTTCAATGATAAGTTGTTTTTTTTATTTTTTGTTTCATCTTAGAGCGCGTGCGATGATCATTCTATTGAGTGTTTTTTTTAGTTATTAAAGTTTTTTTTTCTTGAATGTATGGGGCGGCCCACGTAACTGGCCCAGGGCGCTACATATCAAAATACGCCCCTGGAGACGAGCGAGACCTTGCCAGGTGGGATCTAAAAGATAAGCCGCTAAATGTATTGACTTAATACATTCACTTTTTCTCTCTAATACTCTGTATAGTACGGTTAATTTTTCGGTTTCATTCAACAGACCGATATTGGGCAATAATGTTGTCAACAAACTTTCTGTCTGAGTATGCTTTCCAGACTTTATGTTTGTTATAGCTATCCTACTTCCTACTAATAATCCTTACTTCCTTACTTTCCTTACTTCTGTCTGTGTGTTACACAATCACACCTAAACTACTGAACCGATTTGAATGAATTTTGGTACAGAGATAGTCTAAAGCCTGAGAAAGGACATAGGCTACTTTTTATCCCTGAAAAATATCACCTTCCCGCGGGATAACGTCGTGTAGTACACGCGAGCGAAGCCGCGGGCGGAAGGCTAGTATTATAAATGTGAAAGTTTAGATGTTTGGATATTTGTATGTTTGTTACTCAATCACGCCAAAATGGCTGAACGGATTTGGCTGAAATTTAGGATAGCGTCGTGTAGTACACGCGGGCGAAGCCGCGGGCGAAGCCGCGGGCGAAGCCGCGGGCGAAAAGCTAGTTTGATTCTAATTCAAATATCCATTTACAAATGGGTTGAAATAGTACCTAAGTATTAATTCATTGGGTTGGGTACGCGTGCGCTGTACTTTAGAAACTGACTACTTAGATCAGCCCCCTGATTCACAAACCGTCGGAAACGCTTCCGACAGCGGAATGTATACTCTGTCACTGTCACTCACTATAGAATAGACAAAGACAAAGCACAGAATTCTAATCTGATTCCGTTTCCTTCGGTTTGTGAATCAGGAGGCAAGATCGGGAAGCTTACGCAATAGGTACGCTTCAATTGTACATATTATTATATAGTAATTCTCCCTAATATTGAGTTCTAGTAAAAGAAAACACATAAATTTAATTAAAACTTTAATAAAATATTGTAAATTATGCATAAAACTACTCTACTTCGGAGTTTGAAAGAACTAAAATATTTTTCACGCATATTTGAAATTTTTCACCCCAAAGTGAAATTTTTCATATTTTTCAAATATTTTTCAATTTCATTGAAATGAAATTTTTCAATTGCCCATCCCTAGTAGGGGCGCAAGCAGCCGAGAAATAATAGCGGGCCATGGTCAGGGTCCAAGTTTATTTTTCTACCACTCTACAACTTACTTGACAGTCAGTAAAATAGCTTTATGTTTTTTTGACATTCTCGCTCGACGCACATGCTCGTACGCCCGGTTCTTCCCCCGCGCGAGGTATAAATCGCTGTCCAAGCGCTCGACATAATTGTTTATTACACACTCGACACTCTACTCGCGTACCTATGAACATAATAGACCATTTGTAATCGGCCACGTCTTTCATAAAGATGTGTGGTTGCACCATAATGTTAATATAGGGTGATTACGCCAAACGTCGCCCCCCCCCCCCCCAAACCTCGGCCGTCTGCACATTTTCAAATTGCGTTCATTCAAAAGGTACTTAAATGGAAATTTTTCCACTCGAATTGCAACCTTAGTTCATACTCTACACGTACAAACGGTTACTATCCGATTACGTCTCTCGCTCTTCGCACACTGAGCGTCAGAAGCGATCCCGTCGTTGAAGCGCTAGGTTCATTGTGAAAGTAGCTAACTTGCTGTGAATACCCACGCATCGGGGATTGATATTACACCTATAAGGCGTTTATTTTTTTTTTGCTTTAAGCTTTGATATCACTAATAAGTAAATTTTACTATATTTTAAGATAGTTTTTTAACGTTTTGTATAATTGGATTATGAGAAAAATAGGGGGCCGCCATTAGAATATCAGTTTTGACTTAAAACCCTATACTCGGCCGGGGCCGACTTAAAGTAAATGCAGTCTGTTTTATAAATTAAAATTCTACTAATCACATTGGCTGAATAGGAGAATTCGCAAAGCCTTAAGGTAAATAAATCCATTTTACGTTTAATAGCCAAATACCGGCCGGGGTGATATTAGTTTAATCACGAGATATAGGGTACACTAAACTGGGGCCGACTTTAGAAATATTAAAGATCATAATGTCGGCCATCCTCAAATTCGACCGCCACTATACAGGAGGATTACTTTTGTGTTTACCACAGCATAAAAAAAACTATAAACCTTTATTTTTATTTTATCTGACTTATTTTATCATTCTTAAATACTATTAGGAAGACGTCATAGTTATTTTATCATTCTTAAATACTATAACGGTGACGTGAAAGTTTAACTAACAATCACTGTTGATATACCTTAGTATTTTTTCAACCTCTTTGATTATTAAATTCTGTTTTAAATTCAAATTTTTATGACATAAGTACTTACTTTAGTTATTTACTTTTATTTAATTTTCTGTGATGTTTAACTTTGTTATTTAACTATAGGTACCTAATTTAATTATACTAACATTGTTAAAGTGTAAAAAACAACAAAAACAAAATATGTAAGTATACTTACTTAAAAAAATTAATCATGTTAATATTTTTCATTGTCTTAATTTGAAACACCCTATACCCGGCCGACATTTGGGAAAAACGCGACCGACTATAGGCAGTAAACGGCCGACTTTAGGGTTTTTTCGTTCTCGACGCTTTAGTACCTTAATACTTTTTTCTTATAGTAGAGAAGTCAACCTTATGCCTAGAAACATAAAATAGATTTATCAACCTATCTCAAAACGCATCACAATCTATCTTTAGTTCCAAACTGATGGAGCCAGAGCGATCCAAATTGAGAAAATCCGTAAGGGGCCGACGTTTAGCGTATTCACCCTACCTATCCGATAGGTATATTAACTTTATGGGTTGCACCTCTAATCTAGCTTAACTTGATGGCGCCGCAGATTGAAAATTTAGTCATCCTGTCATCAACCCATCACATAAATTAAACCAAATTGTGGCACTGGTTTTAGTATAATTTATTTACGCAATTGCAAGAGATTGCTAAAATGTTATTGATGTCTTTTCAAATTCTTCGTCTTTAGTAACATCCGCTAGCTTATGCGTTGAAAATATTTCTTGACTCACTAGAAAGCCACTGCATTTGTCTTCGAGCGTTTGCTCGATCTGCACAGCACTTGCTATTGCAATTGCTGACTGCTTGCTGCTTTTGAATATCAGCTGAAACCAATAAATTTATTAGAAGTAGGTACTAACAAAAGTAGACCGTTTTTAACCTGACAAGTAGGTACTATGGTACTAGTATTACTTATATTTTAAGTACTACTTATATTTTAATTTTGACTAGGTACTAGTGCTCAGTAGCAATAACATTAGCAGAGTAAACTACCTATACATTAGCGGCCGTCGAAGTCAATGACGAATGTTTTTATCTGCCAACTGCACTGCAGATGTCGCTGCTTGCATGCTGGCTGGCATTTATCCATTAGGGTAAGGGCGTTTGTGCACTACACTGAATTTTACCGATCCGGCGGTCCGTGTTTTTACGGACCGGCGTGGCATGAAAAACACGGATGATAGGCTTGTGCACTTGTCCGGTTTTTTACTGGCCGGGGCAGCCGCAGTGATCTCTTTGAAACTACACTCTACGGACGCGTTAATAATGAGTTCTTTGGAACGTCAGCAATTACTTGCTTTATTGCTTTATGTACGAAGACGTAGAAGACAGAAAGAATTTTGGGTTCATCCTTTTATCAGTGAAAGGTACCTGACAGGGTCATTTTACCGAAATCACAATTAATTGAGGCTTGATGAAAAAATATTTTTTAACTACTATCGAATGTCTACAGCTAGCTATATAACAAAAAAAGTTTCATCAAAATCCGCTTAGTAGTTTTTGCGTGAAACACGGACAACAGACAGACAACCAAAAATTTCAAAATCCATATTTTTGGTGCTACATATACCTATTACGTGTTATTGGTGAGAAATAATAATAATAATAAAAAATAAATAACTTCTTACATTCACACCAATTATCTAAGCCCATACTGTATCATGGATAAATACCTATATACTTAAATACTTTTTGTTTGTAAACACATACATATTATACATAGTTAACACCCAGACCAAGACAAATAGACATGTTCATGCACAAAAATATTTTTCTTGTTCGGGAATCGAACCCGAGACCACTGGCGCAGAAGGTGGGTAGCCTACTCCTGCGCCAAATCGGTCGTCAATCGAGAAAGGCGCTTGAATTTATTTTGGCCTGCGTTCATTTATTTGCGATAACTCCTAAGATATTAATTTAAATTATATGGTGTAAAAGAGTAAAATAATGTGCATGAAATGCTTAAAGCAACTAACATATTTAGATTCATAAGGGTTAATACTGTATCCGTTTAAATAGCTTTCCAAATTACCGCATTGTTCATAACCATTTTTTAAGGGATAATATGGCTATAATATGCTATCCTTAAAAAATAGACATATGCTATCGCGGACTTTTTTTAGATCTATAGAAGAGGAATATCCCAACATGCATTATTTTTTTAAACCTTGAAAGGATTAGGCAGCGTTTTTGCTGAAAGCTACTGGGCGGCTTGCCGTTTGCCGGCACTTTCGACAATTATCGTTATATTTCTACCAATTTACAAAAAACTTTTATAAATTATATATTAAAACCTTCCTGAAGAACTACGCTACCTATTAGTGAAAACCGCATGAAAATCTGTTTCGTAGTTATAAAGATTTAAGCATATATAGGGACAGACAGACGGGAAGCGACTTTGTTTTATACTATGTAGTGATTTATGATTAAAATAGAACCATCCGTTTTTTTCCGGACGGTAAAATTCAGTGTAGTGCACAAGCGTACATATGTTTTTCATTGCCGTCATCTCGGAACGGAAAAAAACGGTCCGGAATGTGGAAAAGTAAAATGACGGACGGTAAAATTCAGTGTGGTGCACAAGCGCCCATATGTTTTTCATGGCTGCCATATCGGTCCGGAAAAAAACGGATCGCCGGATCGGTAAAATTCAGTGTAGTGCACAAACGCCCTAAAGATCATGTCATGCCTTGCTGATTTTTTCACAACACGAGCCTAGAGCTGACTTTGTGTGTTTCTCTCTGTGTTTTTTATACGAAGTATTGGTAGATAGGTACTTTCCCTACATTTGCATTGCACCACAGAATATTAAATAGGTAGTAGGTACAAGATTGCACTATGAAATAACGCAAATGATGCAGAGTGCACACACAGGGGCTGTGTGAGTCGGCTTGGAAAACTAGCGCATTCCATCAACTTTTGACCGGCGCATTTAGAAAATATGCAAAGCGTGGGTAAAGAAAATAGATAGTTACAATGAGCAAAACAACTAGGTAGGTATACACTTATTAAACTTTTTCGCTTGCATGGACAACAAGGGCTGCCCATTCTTGGCCCCGCCCCATTTGTTTTTTCTACCAACGAAGGTTTAATACAAGCGTTGTCTAGGATTTTACAAAAGGTGGCTATAGGAGCTAATACAATACAGCAGGCTACGTCGTCGTAAAGACATCGTGAAGAAATGACTGTCATTGGATAACAAGAGATTGATTGTTATTGGCGAACGTCGCGACGCGTCGAGTCCCCACTCCGCTCGCTCACGTCTCGCGCTATCACTTTCTGTCACGGAAATCTCTTTCGTAAAATATTATTCCATGTAAATAGCCACTAGTTCTAAGTTATCCTTTCTGTATATAAGTAACCATTTTTGTAAATAAAATTACGATTCTCTTCTGGACTACTAGTATCATTTCTTCGGAGTACAACCCCTCAACATTGGTGACCTGCCGACTTAAGAAGAAACTCTGCCCAGAAAAAAGAAGCAAGCAAGAAATTATGCCTGACGAAACAGAGAAAATACCGGCCACGGAATCGTCCACCGAACTCGCTAGCGTGTCACTGCAATCTCGCATGTACCGCATTTTTGGCGCGAAAACCTGCGACTATGGTTCGCGCAGTTCGAAGCTGTCGTTGCCCCACACAGGCAGGGTGAAGAGCAAAAATATAACCTCGTGATACCGACGCTCGACAGGGCCGACATTGAACAAATAAGCGACATAATCATCAACCCGCCGGCCACTGAGAAGTACACCACGTTGAAGAACCGTCTCATCTCCGTGTACCAAGAGTCCGAGCACCGTCAATTACAGAAGCTCCTCAGCGGTCAAGAACTTGGAGACCAGAAGCCGACACAACTACTGCGTAAAATGAGAGACCTCGGCGGAGGTAAATTCCCAGACGACGCGCTCAAGGTCATGTGGATGGGCCACATTCCCGCTCAAGTCCGCGCCGTACTGTCCGTCAACACCGAATCCTCACTCGACTGCCTCGCTACCATGGCCGACAAAATGATGGAGCACACGGAACCTACGATCGCCGCCGTTACCGCCACGCCAAGCTCAAGCGCAACCACCAACGCACAATTCGAGCTTCTCAACAAGCAGATAGAAAAACTATCGCTCGAGATCGCCGAATTACGATCGGGCCGAACGCGTTATCGTCGTCCATTCAACACGCGCCACCGCTCTCAGTCACGCTCAAGGACGCCAGCCGCCGCTACTATGAATCGCAAGCCCGGTGACGCCGACTGGGAATGTCAGTACCACTACAGATACGGCGATAAAGCAAAACGCTGCGCATCGCCCTGCTCGAGGAGGAATAATAATAAGAAGTCGGAAAACTAGAATCGACATCGACTGTGGCGGGCGTCGGTGTTTCCAACACAACAAGCCACCGCCTCTGCGTATTCGACATCAATACTCGAGAACGCTTCCTTGTCGACACGGGCGCTGATTTGTCAGTACTAGCACCAGCAAGAAACAAGAAAAACCAACCGACGTCATACAAGTTATACGCAGCGAACGGCACGCCGATAAATACCTACGGAGAGCGAACCCTACAACTCAACCTAGGTCTGCGCCGCAACTTCACCTGGACATTTGTCATCGCTGACGTCAAGACCTCAATACTCGGAGCTGATTTTCTTCGACACCACAAATTATTAGTCGACCTGCACCGAAGAAGACTACTCGATAATGTCACTCAACTCTCCGTAAACGCGATTGAAGTGACTACCTCCGAACCTACAGTCCACGTTTTACATCGACAAGATACATACACCGAGTTACTGTCACGCTACCCAGATGTTCTCCGACCGATGTCCTTGAAGACGCCGCCAAAACACAGCGTCACGCATCACATAGAAACGACGGGCCCACCGCTATCTGCGCGCGCTCGCCCCCTGCCTCCCGACAAGTACAAAGCGGCGAAAGAAGAATTCGAACGCATGATGCAAATGGGCATCTGCCAACCATCCAAGAGCCCATGGGCCAGCCCACTGCATGTTGTGAAGAAGAAAAACGGATCACTGCGTGTCTGCGGAGATTACCGGCGATTGAACGCAGTCACCGTTCCCGACCGGTACCCGATCCCACGCATCCAAGACTTCACATACCGACTCCACGGAAAGACAATATTTTCAAAACTTGATTTGAAAATGGCCTATTTTTGGATACCCATACAAAAAGAAGACGCACCGAAGACAGCCATAATAACACCGTTTGGCTTATTCGAATTTAACTGCATGACATTCGGACTTCGAAACTCAGCACAATCGTTTCAACGATTCATGCACGAGATACTACGCGGGCTAGATGACTTCGTTTTCTGTTTCGTCGACGACCTACTCATCCACTCGTCATCCGAAGATCAACACAAGAAGCACATAGAACAAGTACTTGAACGACTCAACGCGTACGGCGTCACTCTAAACATCGACAAATGCGAATTCGGCAAAAACAACATTCAAATCCTCGGTTATGAAGTTTCACAAGACGGTATCAAGCCTACTCAAGAGAGAACACAAGCAATATCTAATTACCCGAAACCACAAACAATTCAAGAGTTAAGAAGATTTTTAGGCATGTTAAACTTCTACCGCGACTGCCTACCACATCAAGCCGAACATCAACACAAGTTAAACAAGTTTCTTCACAATACTAAGAAAAATGACAAGACGCCGATACCATGGACAACCGAAGCAGAAGTCGCATTTGAAAACTGCCGCCAAAGCATTCTCGAAGCAACTACTCTTTCACATCCAGTACCTAACGCACCGTTATGCTTGATGACCGACGCCTCAGACCACAGCCTCGGCGCAGTTCTACAACAAAAAGTCGACAACGTGTGGAAACCACTCGCTTTTTTCTCAAAAACAATGAGCGAAACGCAGCGCCGCTACAGTGTGTACGATCGCGAGCTACTAGCAATGTACACAGCTGTAAAACACCTACGAAGACTAATAGAAGGCAACGAAGTCACAATATGCACCGATCACAAGCCATTGTCATACGCACTAACTCGAGCACCGAGCACTAGCGACACCCCGCGGAGAGAACGCCAACTACATTTCATCAGCCAGTTTTGTTCAAGAATACAATATGTTAAAGGAAACGAAAATCAAGTCGCCGACGCACTCTCGCGTATAGAACAAATAGAATACCATTCAACAAACATCGACTACAACAAATTATCTCAAGACCAAGCCAACGATGAAGAACTAAAATCACTCAGAAAGAAACATAATCTCAAGTTTACATCTATCTCGTTACCCGACATCGAACAGCCAATCACGTGCGAAACTTCAACTGCGAACACTCGTCCATACCTACCGGAAGCTTATCGCTACGCAGCATTCAAAGCACAACACGAACTAAGCCACCCCGGAGTACGAACAATGAGAAGAATAATGAAAACTAAATACTTTTGGCCTTCAATAAACAAAGACGTGGGAAACTGGACAAAAGCTTGCATCGGATGTCAACGTGCCAAAATTCATCGACATGTGTTTAGTCCTCTCGGCGAGTTTCCGCAATCACAGAGATTCGAGCACATACATATCGACATAGTCGGACCACTACCACCGTCGAATGACTATCGATACCTAATAACGATAATAGATCGTTGCTCGAAATGGCCGGAAGCTATACCTACACGCGACATAACAGCTGACACCGTTGCTAAGGCGATTTATGAAGGATGGATTACGCGATTCGGATGCCCACTACGCGTAACTACAGACCAAGGCCGCCAGTTCGAGTCATCGCTATTCAACTCATTAATGAAGAAGTTCGGAATACACAGAATACGAACTACAGCTTTTCACCCGCAAGCTAACGGTCAAGTGGAGAGATGGCATCGCACACTCAAAGCCGCGCTTATGTCTAAAGGCGCAAAAACTCGCTGGAGCGAAGAATTAGCTACAGTTTTATACGGCTTACGCACTGCAATCAGTGAAGACAGCAGAGTGAGCCCAGCCCTGATGACATACGGAACGACGTTACGAGTACCAGCTGATTTCTTCATACCTACACAATCACAAACTGAAGACGCCGACTTCGTACGCAAGCTCACCGAATCTATGGCAGCGATAACGCCTTATAAGAAGTCGCACGCAATGACGCAACAACGAACATTTATCTACGAAGACTTAAGAACTTGTTGTCATGTGTTCATTCGCAATGACACAGTGAGAAGTTCGCTTACACCACCTTATGACGGACCATACCAAGTGTTGCAGAGAGAAGAAAAACACTTCAAGCTCCAGTTACCACAGCGCACGTCGAATGTCTCAATCGACAGACTGAAGCCAGCATACATATTATGTTCCGAAAACGACGATGTTACGAGTTCACTACCTACCGCGACGGAGTTACCTACGAGCAACGACGAGCCTGCCACTGCAACCCCAGCTCCTGCACCACCTGCTGCTGCGCCCAAACCCTCGTACGTCACGAGATCGGGCCGAGCAGTCAAGACAAACGTACGCTTCGCTTGAGGGGGAGTGATATAGGAGCTAATACAATACAGCAGGCTACGTCGTCGTAAAGACATCGTGAAGAAATGACTGTCATTGGATAACAAGAGATTGATTGTTATTGGCGAACGTCGCGACGCGTCGAGTCCCCACTCCGCTCGCTCACGTCTCGCGCTATCACTTTCTGTCACGGAAATCTCTTTCGTAAAATATTATTCCATGTAAATAGCCACTAGTTCTAAGTTATCCTTTCTGTATATAAGTAACCATTTTTGTAAATAAAATTACGATTCTCTTCTGGACTACTAGTATCATTTCTTCGGAGTACAACCCCTCAACAGTGGCATTGGTTATTATTGTAAAATTTTTTATTGCTTTGGGCACTTACTACCGTAACCATCTGTTGTTGTTTTATCTTATATAACGCCCATTCTAAAGAGACGACAATGCTCTTTTCGTACTTTTTAACGTTTAGATCCCAGGTAGCTACTGGTCAGCAAAAATGTCCTTGTCTAAAAGTCATTATAAAAATATCTTTTGTGTTTCTTTTGGTTGAGCTGCTCATCTGTGATGTGACACTATTGGTAGATTTACCGGATGGCAGTCCGTTGTAAAAGGTCTTTAGTGCAGTATACAAAAACTGGCGTTGAACCTTACCGTGTACCTATACCTGCCCCCCTAGCATGACCAACAAAATGGGATATGATATGATAAGTTATCCGGTTTAACTGTCAAAAGACTATGGGTTTTGACGTTTGAATGTCGATAAGTCGCTTTATCATTCGATACATATCGCGTTTTGGGTGGTCATGCTAGGCTTACTGGTGGTTTTGTTGATTGTACCTACAGACTAGACAGACAGACATCAGCGTCTAGTCACTGTAAATATATATGCTACTTCATCTAGCCTAGCCTCACACTCACACTTCTATGGATTATCTATACTATTCTATACTTAATATAAGGCCGGGGTCGCATTGGTACCAAGATTGGTACCTACCAAGCGACGCGCGACGCGACGACGGACGACAACACAAATTCACTGGAGGTGTTGCTCCTTTTTACATTTATTGATGTTTGTGTTCACGTAATCGCTTTCACGTACGCTTCACCCACCTGTCCGTCTGTCCGTGCAACCCCGGCGGCCGGTGTAAAATGCTGTGTGATATGGTACATGTAAGCCGGTAAACTAAACTTACTTTATAGAAATAAGGCTTTTCATAAATCCACAAACATAATACAGCAGCCACAAGAATAGAAAGCACAAATATTAAGTAATAACATGAGTAGGTATATGCATCAATAAAAATTTCATACCAATAAAAACTGTTTGAATCAACCCGCATTTTTAAGATTTATATTATAGCAGATCAGATAATACTTGATGGTGCGAGATCCACATTGAAAGATATTTTTTCACATGGTTGAATCATGTTTATATTTTTAGGTAGAAAATTATGAATAAGTAGGTAGGTACTAATGTAATTTTATGGACTATTTTGACAGATCCTTAGCTGCTGAGTGATTGACATCTTAACACTTAGATCTAATGCACAGAACACAATTATCATTTATTACTCCGATATATAATCTCTAAAATCATCCATCATTCTACAGTTAAAATTTTTTAAGAGAACAAATTTGCCAAAGATGTACTAATAAAATTTGCAATATTTTGATTTTTTACTTTTGATTTTGTTTGACGTGATATGATAACGTCTAAATCTAAGGACGCCCGCTGCGCGCACGAAAAAAACATGACTCATTGTCACTAGGCTTGCCAACTCCAAAAAAGGCATTTCCGGGATTACCCAGCTCGGCATCCGGGACTTTGGTATATTACGCGGGACACACAACACACCAGTTACAAAATGGTTAGAAAAAAACTACACATTTTTTAAATCATCAATCAAAAAAATCAATACAAATGTATGACCAACATTGTACTTAAATTATTGTTTTTTTTAACTGTACCTACTATTTTGCGATTTTGCGCATTTTAACAAGTTTTTGTTTTGCAACACGTAAGTAGTAAAATTCGCTGCCACAGAACACGGAAAGATTTTTTTCTCTTGTTCGCTGCATTTTTGTCGACAGACAGCTTATTTCTGCTGTCTGTTCATGCATTTCCAGACAGAAGTGTTTTCTGTTGTTTTCTCTCTGCTGATGCATTTGAAGGTGGTATCGAATCGAAGCTACTATCTGAAAGACATGTAGAAAGCCAGGCAGGTACCTCTTTCATAGTCATAAATATCTTGTGCCATTGTTCTTAAGCGCCCAATGATTTTTAGAGGCAGATTTTTTATTTTCTTCGTCGACAAATACTGTCCAACCCGAGTCGACTGGTACGAGATAGATACTAATATCATATAATCGCTGATTATCGGGACAAAAGGTGTCCCGCAAGGGGTCACGGCGGGACGGCTCAAAATTTACCCAGAAGCGGGACGTCCCGGAAAATCCGGGACGGTTGGCAAGCCTAATTGTCACGTTCCGCCTAGGCTGACCAAGGTAAAGGTACAGCAGAGAGCTCACTTCTGAAACAGTTACAAATTGGCCGCACCACAGACATACTTCGACATAGACCGAAAAAGTTTACCTACCTTGCGTGTAAAAAGTTTGATCCACGGTCAAAGTTTTGTCCGACACATTCACATGCGTCCGTTTGGATGACGTCCAAATGGAAATACTTCAGATTGAGGGCACATTGACATACTTTCATTTGGACGCACTCCGTTTGGACATACGTGCTGTGAATTTGAACTAGTGTTGCCGGATAATTGATTCCGAATTGCATAATTGTAGATTATTTTTATAGGTACTTACCCAAATAATCTAAGTAGGTATCGATTACCTAATCGATAGTAAGTATCTGATAAATCGATTAAAGTAGTATAAAAGTACATAAGTTCATAAGTTTAAAAGTATATAAGTACATAAGTATATATATAAGAAAATAAGGATATAAGTACATACGCATAAGTACAAAAGTATATAAATACATAAGTATACAGTTATGTAGGTAAATAAGGAAAAACATCATTATATAAAAGAATTGATATCGGTGCAACTAAAATTATCGTTTGTCTAATAACTGATTATTTCGTCATCGGTTAGCATCCCTAAAAACAAAAATCACAAAAATATACGTGGTTTTGCCCATTGACAGTCGGCCGTGGATTACGTCCATTTGGATTTGGAAATCCAAAGTTAGACGACGTCCATCCGATTGGATGTCGTTTTTCACATTGACGATAGGATTTTGGAAGACGCACTGGTGGCCTACCACAAGCTCTAATAGCAGTTATTTTTAAGTTGAGAGAGTGAGACGCCGCTATACAGCGTGTAAAGCGGCGTCTGGACTCTCTCAACCATGAAGCTCGACTTAATACTGAGGTAACTGGAGAGTAACACTTTTTTGTCACCAAAAATTACACAGTGGCTGTCTTCCGTCTCACCTACACTTTAAAAAAATACGTATGGTCATATGAGACAACTGACAGCCACTACGTACATAAATGTCAAATTTGCTGGGTACACTTTTCTATTCAGGGTGAGAACTCCAGTTACCTCAGAGTATTAAGTCGAGCTTCATGCTCTCAACTTAAAAATAACTGCTATTAGAGCTTGTGGTAGGCCACCTGATCAAATTTGAGTTTTAGCTGGACGAAATTCATTTTTCACAAGATGAAGGAAGTTCGAAAAAAAGGTTGACGTGCTTAGACTATTGTGCCCACTTCGTGCTACAATAATATTTCGATACGTTGTTCGTATCATCAGATATTCATGCTCGAAGATATCGACTACGCAAATAATTGCTGTTTACATAAAATTTATCTAGTGAAGTTTATCTCTTATAGAGTAAATTGTTTACTGTTGGATTAAAAAAAAATTGTGCCAATTCTCAAAGGTACCTACTTACGATTTTTTATAAGTATTAGTTCATGCTGCATTGTTATCAAGTTATCATTGATCAGAAAAATAAAAACATTTACATAGGTACAAGATTTTACCCTGTTTTTTTTGTTTCTGAGGCCATTATGTTTAGAGAAACATAAAGAAACATGGACACTAAGTTTTTTAGGTCTATTAGACCCTTATAGTCCGGTCGTGGGACATTAAATTCCATACAAAAGTTTTGATAATATTAAAATTTTTCATTTTTGCTGAGCGTATAGATTATGTCTATTGTGAGCTATTTTTGAAAAGTTAGAAGTTAGAAGTTGGCTTCAGGTATGGTAAAGGCATTTCGTAATATTTCGTGTAACGTATTGTATATAAAATTAAAGTTTGGAATTTTTTGTGTTTCATAATAAGAACTATCTTAGCTTCATTTTGTAAAATTATTAGAAAGTTAATATATGTGTAACTGCGTAAATCACAAAATCACTAATTTGTCATTGAATAAAATTCTAAAATTTCTGAAATCATATTTTAAGACTTTTAGTGGTGTGATGTATCTGCTGAACAAAAGTTTAGAAATATGACTAGTGTGCTTTTTTAATAGCAGGGTGATCCATTGGGACGGGTCAGTATGGGAAAGTTTGAAACTATAAAGCCCCCAGTGGCCAGTACAGGTTGGCCGATCATGGTCGGCGACCATGACCAATACATCGTACATTGACACTTTTGAAAGAACCTTTTTAAACTTGTTCGTTCAAAAGTGTCAATGTACCATCCTGTACTGGGGGCATAAAAGATAGCGCTATTTATTCTAAGGAACCATGTCGTCGATTTTAGAGATAAGAATAACTGCCTTTATAGATTAGAAAAAAAAACTCATATGACTCAGGATCGAACCTTGTCAGTTTTCAAAATAAAAATGTTGATGTGCCTCCGGAAAACATACAGCATTGTCTATGAAGAAGCAGTGTGTACTTAGCTTTACGATGGTGTGGTCTGGCCCTTAGCCATAGACAAAGTCGATCTTCCACTATTCATCCGCTAGGTGTCGCCTGTGTCCCCAGCAAGGGCGAAAGGTGTTTGCCGCCATTCCGAGTCGCATAGCGTTGTATACTTTCGTCACGTACGGACGAAAATCGTCCTGAATCTTCATGATCTTCAAATAAAGATCAGAAATTCAATTCACACGTAATTGTTAACGTTTTTCATAAACGATCTATATTAAATTTGTTTTTTTTTTTCTCGGTTATTACGGAATTTGCGGAAAAATATGGCGTTGGTCAACGGCTCCATTACATCGACATCGACGAGAGGGATCTAGTACAAGAGGAGAGTTTGACCAGCAGCTCCAGTGAGACTGATCAACAAGCATCAAACACCGAGAACAGTAAGAGCTGAGGTAACGGTCGATCCTCGGATCGATGCGTGATATATCAGGTCAGTCTTTTTACAAATACAATACGTTCACTACAAGCTTTGCATGATATGTTTTAACCAACCCGGTATTGAAATTAAAAATAATAAAGAGTTATGTTTACGATTTTTTTTAACCAACATGAATAGCAGGTACAATAAACTTGCTAGCGTTTTCTGAGCTAAGGATATTTATATCGTTACTCATTACACATTATTAATAAAAATAGAAAAAAAAACAAAAAAAAAAAACATAATGCCTAGTGTTTATGTTACATCAATACCATGCATTGCGGGTCTTTATCCCTTTTGCCCATGGGTGAATCTTTATAAACTTTTGAATTTACTTACACAAAGGTGAATTGATATAAAGCCGGTCGAATTTTATTAAAAAGGCTAAGTTTGCTCCCAGAAATGAGCCTGGGTTTTTACCTACCCTCATCTTTGAAATTATTTAAGACAATTTCACGGAACAACTTCCTTTCACATCGGCAACGAAAATAGAATAAAACAGACTGAAAAATTAAAGCAATGTGCTATTTCGTACATTTGACATTATTTTCTTCATGTATTTTATTAGAACGTAATGTTAGTACCCCACATGTAAACTTGGGCTTTCACTATCTTACACATTACAGGAAACGTTTGTTTTATACACGTTTATATATTATTTCATTATGGTCGTACTACCTACTGTGTGTTTTGTCAACACAATATACCTCTATATACGTAAAACTGATCTGTGCGGGGTTAATAATAGTGAATCTCATGTGTGTGTCTTGCTCTTGCCACACATTTACCATTTTTTAAAAGAAAATAATGCCTTCACAAGTAACAGTGAAACATTAAATGACAATACCAGTGCAATGACAATACCAGTACATGTACATGCAATGACATTACCAGTAACATCAGATTGATCCGGGCACTTTTGAAAAGAAGGATTATGGTCTGTTTGTTACTCGTACAAACAAGACTCCCAGTCTCATTTCCAAGCCTTTTCTGCGGAAGAAAAGCAATGGAATAATGCATCCAATCTTCGAAAGCTGAACGAATAGTTAATTAAAATAACTCATCACTTTATTGTTTATTATTACTTGCGCAGACAGTACCTAATTATAATTACATCACCAACACATATAACTTGTCAAAACTAGTCACTTTGTCATATTTCACATTCCGTGAGGTCGCTGTTCCTTCAGCTTGGAGACTGAATGGAAAAAAAACTAGATATAAAACTAGAGTAAAGGAATCTACACTCGTATCCCTACTGGTGCACAATCGCATCGGGTGGTTTTAAGGACCAATTATCAAGGTTCGTTTTTGTGTTTGCATTTTTGTTTGTGTGACCTGACAGCGCAGTCTCATATGACCGCTTAGTGTTTGAGAGGTCAGGTCATGACCACTATCCAAGTTGCGCCTACAGGCTGCGACGCGGAGGCTGATACACTTTTGCAACAGTAACGTGCTGGGTCGCGTAGACCCAGTAACGTGCTGGGTCGCGGAGACCCTATCAGCGAGAGTTCGTCGAAAATTATTGCAACAGCAACGTGCTGGGTCGCGAAGACCCAGTAACGTGCTGGGTCGCGAAGAACCAGTAACGTGCTGGGTTAGCGGAGACCCTATCAGCGAGAGTTCGTCGAAAATTATTGCAACAGCAACGTGCTGGGTCGCAGAGACCCAGTAACGTGCTGGGTCGCGGATATCAGCGAAAGTTCGTCGAAAATTATTGCAACGGCAACGTGCTGGGTCGCGGAGACCCAGTAACGTGCTGGGTCGCGGAGACCCTATCAGCGAGAGTTCGATGAAAATTATTGCAACAGCAACGTGCTGGGTCGCGGAGACCCGGTAACGTGCTGGGTCGCGGAGACCCTATCAGCGAAAGTTCGTCGAAAATTATTGCAACAGCAACGTGCTGGGTCGCGGAGACCCAGTAACGTGCTGGGTCGCGTAGACCCTACCAGCGAAAGTTCGTCGAAAATTATTGCAACACTAACGTGCTGGGTCGCTGAGACCCAGTAACGTGACGGGTCGCGGACACCCTATCCCGCCCGACCCGGAAGTTTGTCAAGGTCTTACCTGCCGGGTCGCGGACACCCCATCCCCACCCGGAAATTTGTCAAGGTCTTACCTGCCTACTAATAGACCGATGGACCAAGAAACTGCAGAGGCCGTTAGACACCTGGAGAAACCTGGTTTGTACAGTCAATTACTAAAAACCTACCCTAACGCCCTCTCAACACTGGGAATTTTCCCGAATTCGGCGAAATACAGCAGAAAATTCAAAATATAGCGAATAATTTAGTAGCAAGTAGACAAATTCAACAAGACTCTAGATCGCTTCATAGAACAGAGGTACTGCCTGGCCTGCGTGCAGTTTAGAGTCTGCCGTACTCTGGCGGAGCTTTGCCAATTTCGTTATGCATAATAGCGAGGCCGGCGAGATTCTGTAGGCCACGGCACGGTGAAGGCCGCACTTTCGCTACTACTCACAAATATTGTAACGCTATTTCGACAAAATGTAACTTCGACATACTATCTCGATTCCTACAAGGGTATGCCAAGAGATGATGTGGCGCGGAGCCACACAGCTGTGTGTGTTGTGGCGCGGAGCCACAAACCACTCGACAAAAATACTAGAACCTCCAGTTACTCACTTTCTAGCTAACGGACGCTTCCGAGTAGAGTTGGGGCGCTCATCTATACAGAACATGCATGATAGTCGAGCCAGAGTGTACTCGAGCTTTCTTTCTCTGATCACAAGTTCTGAATTCGCGATCTCTGGATCACACGCGTGAAATCCTGCACTTATCCAAGACGCTGATAGGTATAACGTTGTTACTGTCACCTCCACAGGTTCAAGCATCACAAATCACCTGAAAATTTTAAAAATTGGGGGTGGGGTAGTCAAATATGAGTGGTCTTATGAAGGAAAAGATTTATTAAATAAAACTCATTATTCAATACGTACGCAGAGCGCGTAAGAAACGGTCGCATCGCATCGTAACGGGTTGTCTTCGTCGCGAACGTAAGCAACGTCGCATTTTAAAATATTTTATAAGTTTACGTGTCGCTACCGTTCTATCTTTACAAAATGTCGTGCAACTCGTAACGGATTACGTTTTTTTTTTTTTTTCAGCAGTGGAAAATTTCACTATGGATGTGCAAGAGTTGCTGAGTCTACCTATCGTAAAATGGGACCCGAAAAAAGGGCAGCTTGGCGTTGTGCTTCTTGTCGTGTCCAACCAGCTCCAGACACCGGAGCCAATACAACCGATGGGATGATTGCGGAGATGCTAAGTGAAATCAAAAAGTTTCGGTCTGATTTTACCACAATGAAGTCCGACTTTGATGTTATTAAAAGTGACATACGTTCCGTAACACAATCGATCCAGGATTTGAACTCGAAGTGGACAGAAATGGAGGAACGGTTTTCGGGAATGGAAGACCGGCTCATCACTGTCGAGAATAAAATCACCTGCATTCCGACTATTCGTAAAGAACTGGATCAAGCCCTCGTAACAATACAATCCTTGAAACATGAAAACAATATTCAAGATCAATTTTCCAGGCAGAATAATTTGGAATTAGCCGACATTCCTAGCATCACGGGTGAAAATTTGATTTCTATTTTAAGAAACATCTGTTCCAAGGTAGGATTCACGTTACTCGATACTGATATCGATACCATTCATTGCGTTCGTGTTTTTAACCAAAAACCAGATGATATCGAAAATCATAATAAATCTACCCGCGCCCCATCAATAATCGTGAGGTTCACGCAGCGCGCGCGCAAGGACCAGCTCATCGGAGCAGTTCGCCAGCAGCGCGGGCTCACCACCGCTGACATCGGCCTTCCCGGTCCCGCATACAACATATTTGTCAACGAGCACCTGACGCCGACAAACAAGCTGTTACTCAAACGCGCCCGTGAACTAAGAACCGAACATAACTATAATTATTTATGGGTTAAAGACTGTAAAATTCTGCTACGTAAGAACGATAAATCGCCGATTTTGCGTATATCTAAACGTATAACGTTTTACAATCCGACTATGATTTAATCTGCCTCACTGAAACGTGGCTTACGCCCGACTTTTGTGATGCGGAATATTTTCATTGCAATTTTAATGCGTATCGAAGAGACAGGCAATCGCTAGGCGGGGCGGCGTTTTGATAGCTTCGCGCCGCGGGCTGAGCGTGCGCTGCCGGGACGACTGGCGTTCGTCGCCGGCCGCCGACGCCGAGGAGAGGAGATCTGGCTGAGTATGTATAGACACTGGCGAGTCCTCGCCCGCGTCCTCCTCTCGAACCGTGCGCTCGGGGAACAATGCGCACACAACTGCATGTCGGTTGTTGCTACTTCCCACACAACAATGATCATCTTGCGTCTTTACAGGCTTTCTTTGATAACGTTTCTGAGTTGATTCTAAATAATCCACATGATAAAATTATAGTCTTTGGTGACTTTAATATAAGCAACGCAGACTGGACTTATGATAGTTATGCAAAGCTAAATCTGGTCACTAACGAAGATACTAAAGCTATTTGTCTTTCAAATTTCATGTCCTTTTCCGACTTGTCCCAATTCAACGGTTGTCCCAATATAAATAATCGCATGTTAGACTTAGTTTTAAGTAACGTTGCATGCAAGGTTGTCGCCTGTGACTTTCCACTCGTTCCCGAGGATAAACATCACAAGTCCTTAATGGTAACTCTTTGTTTATCTCATTCTTTTAGCCTAATTGAAAACGAACGTACGAAATACATTTATCATGCAGGTGATTACGATAAAATAAAATCAGACCTTTTAGAAATTAATTGGCAAGCTACCTTTCTCTATTTAAATACGAATGACTCAGTTAAGTATTTTTACTCAGTGTTGCATAACTTAATGGACAAATATATACCCAAGAAGGTCGTAAAATCGAATACTCGTCATCCACCGTGGTACTCGCGAGCGCTTATCAAATTAAACCGGGTTAAATTAAAGGTGCATGCCAGGTGGAAAAAATACAATAACCCGCGAGATTACCAAGAGTTTAAATTTCTTCGGGCTCGAGTAAAGCTTCTAGAGACCGAGTGTTATAACAAACATATCACATATGCTGAAGAAAAAATTAACGAATGCCCACGGTATTTTTATATACCTACATGAAGTCGAAACTTAGGGTAAATGACCTACCTCCCTGTATATAACCACAGATAATATAATACTATACTAGTATATAAAGAAAGGACATCAGGCACATATTGCCAAAAACTGTATAAGCTTCGTTATATTTTATTTAGGCACTATGCGCCACTGTGAACTTACTCCGTGTACCAAAATAATTTTAAAGTGTTTCATTGTTTAATAATTAATTTGTGTAAAAACACAAAAATGACTACCTATGAATTTATCATGAAACGAACATCTCTAGCCATTAAAAAAAAACAAAGAATGTCAACCGTGTGTCAACCTCATGAAGCTCGACTTAATACTGAGGTAACTGGAGAGTGCAGTACGAACAATTTATTGAATACCACAAATAACACAGTGGCTGTCTTCCGTCTCACCTACACTTTAAAAAAATACGTATGGTCATAAGAGACAGCTGACAGCCACTACATACATAAATGTCAAATTTGCTGGCGACACTTTTTTATTCAGGGTGAGAGCTCCAGTTACCTCAGAGTATTAAGTCAAACTTCATGGTCAACCTCTTTATAAAATTTAAAAAAACCTTTGTTTACATGTCAAAGTTGACAACAGTTGTTAAAGACGTTCCGACGCACGCACGCTCGTATTTTTTTTTTAGTAGATCATGTGAATCATGTCACAAAAACTGATGTAATTAAAATAATAGTAGGTATATAAAAGAAGAATTTAAAAAGGATTAAATGAGTTAATACATAAATCAAGTCAAAATGCTCCAATTTCAGTATTATGGAAACACAATATTCTCTAGGTCAAAATAACGCAAGTAACGGAACGTTTTGTTCGTGTTGCTGTTTCAGTATCAGTGTTACCAAAAACAAAATATTTTAAACCTAAATAACTCGAACAAAAAAACACATAATAAAATTTTAAGTATTTTTCGTGTTTGTTTGTGATAAACTTTATTCATTCACTTCAATAGAATAGCTATACATTTTTAGGTTTTTTGTAAAGGGAATGTGCCTGATGTCCTTTTCCCGCAATAGAAGGTAGGTACCCTATATGTTGAACCAGGTTATAAGTTATTTTATTACTACACAAAATTTGGTAAAAATCCGTCCAGTAGTTTTTCCGTGAAAAGCAAACATACAAACAGACGCCCGCAAATATAAGTTTTTCAACGTTTTTTTTAATATAAAGAAATTTTCCCGCAATAAAAAGTACCCTATATGTTGACCCAGGTTAAAAGTTATTACTACACAAAATTTGGTAAAAATCCGTCCAGTAGTTTTTGCGTGAAAAGCAAACATACAAAAAGTCGTTATCAACGTTTTTTTAAATATTAAGAAATTTTCCCGCAATAAAAAGTACCCTATATGTTGACCCGGGTTATAAGTTATTACTACACAAAATTTGATAAAAATCCGTCCAGTAGTTTTTGCGTGAAAAGCGAACATACAAACAGACAAACAGACAAACAGACAAAAATTTTATTATCTATCGTTTTGGGGTCTATATCCTGTAGACATCACATAGCAGTAATTATTTTAAAAAAATATTCCATGTACAGACTTTTTTTCCGTTTCTGTTTTATTATATGTATAGATAAAGCAAGTATATTTTTCTCTGTGTGAATCAATATTGACTTACTGCATTACTTCTTGGGGAGGTGTAAATAGGTCTTTGTTGATAACTACAGAGAGAGCTCAGCGAGCGATCCTTAAAGTGACGACTGGCCGCCCCTATCTTTTTCCTACTAACCTTCTTTATAAGTCCTGTAATTTATTATCTGTTCGACAACTATTTATAATGCACATAGTTTTAAAACAGCACGCAGCCCTTCCTTTTAGAGCATCGATTTAACTAAAAAAAGACGGAAAGATATTGTGCACTCAAAAAGTTTGCACTAAATTTTCTTCTTCACAAAGGTTTTATTTTTTCCTGGGCCCCCTGCTCTATAATAGACTAAATAAAATAGGTGATATATACCCTCTGTCTTATAGTAGCTGTAAGAAAAAGGTGAAAACTATTCTGCAAGACATGCCCTATGACGATACAGAGAAGTTACTAGTTATATTAAAATACTAGCTGTTGCCCGCGACTTCGTACGCGCGATGTAGTGACTTTTGTTTTGTGTTCGTTTAGTTTATGTGTGTTTGTTGCCTAGATTTCATAACGCTCTTCTTGAAGTCCTATTCTATACTAAAAGTGTCTAAAGCAGGCTAGGATATGAACATGGTATGTTGTTATCATAATAATATGCTGCATGAATATAGTTGAGCCCTCATTCATAGATCTGTCCGTCTGTCAAGAATCTTTTTCTCAAATATGCGTGGGAAATCAAGCTGAAATTTATGTTAAATTAAAATCTGAAGTCTGCAATCCCTTAGAGGCGAGAAAAAAAACAAACTTCTCTTCTCTTCTTCATAAATCAAAAGGGCTACATGCATCTCAATTTTATTTTTAAATCCCATTTAGCTACTTGTTGTTACCGATCTCGATTTAAATTTAAACCGCTATCTAGGACGGTTTAGGCTGTCAAATCTCGATTTACAGTAAGTTGTGATAACTTATCTTAACACAAAAGTCACTACACCGCACGTACAAAACAAAGTCGCGGGCAACAGCTAGTATTTTCATATTGTTTTTATACGCAAAAATGCATGTATAACAGTGTATAATGATAATGATTATTTTGAACAGCCGTCCTTCGTTCTTCGACGTTGCTTGCTAGCGGGCAATACCTAGATCTATTCTACGCGAGATTCATAAGAATGAACCACACCAAACGACCCATCTTGGATTGGCCAACCACGATCTAAGATTGGGGATCATGGATCGTGAATCTTATTTGATCTCTTGGATCGCACGAGGCACGTCCACTCCGACCACTACTATGGAGCTCCGGTGGAGCGCACTCTTGCCGCGCGCGATTAGAGCGCGTTTAGTGTGGGTCCGACTCAGCAGCACGCGCGCTTTCACGATTTAAACAGAAGTTCTTACTTAGTAATGCATAATATCAGGTCAATCATATTTTTACTATAAAATGAAAAAGAGATTGTGTGTATCCATAATAAATAAATGTGAAAGTGGGTTTGTTTGTTTGTCCGTCTTTCACGTCAAAATGGGTGCAACGAATCGACGTGACTTTTGGCATGGGAACAGTTTGGCAGCTGAAAAGTGACATACTTAGGCAGCCATTACAAAGTCAATCTGGATCGCGATCCGCGATCAAAATCAATGATCGCGATCCAGATTGACTGTGTACGAAGTTGATTGACGGATCGCGATCTTGATCGCAAAATATCTACATAGTAAATCTCGATCGCGATCAAGATCACGATCAGTGATCGCGATCTGGATGGACTGTGTAATGGCTGCCTTAGGCTACTTTTTATCCCCGAAAAATATAACATTCCCGCGGGATAACGTCATCGTTTAGTCCGAGCGGGCGAAGTCGCGGGCGGAAGGCTAGTATTTTGACATTTCCTATTTGTGAGAGCTTCTAATTAACTTTTTTTTAAGTAAGTAACAGATATAAAATGTAATGATATAAGTACCATTTAATTATTTAAATTTTAATCAAAATCATTTATATTGTAAGCTTTCCCTAGGAAATAAATGAATAAGTAAATAAGTTAGAATGAAAACAATTTTTCATACTTATTCCATTATTTTATTTAATGGGTAAGTGGAAGGTACCTACGGCTGAAGTCCTATAAGGAGCCAGAGCCGGTTAAATGGCATAAAAATGGTAGGTAGGTGTAGGTATACCTCAATACTTATAAATTCCTTGGTATACCTACACATATTGTTTAATGAGCAATTTTTTTAAAATGACATAGGTATCATTTTGTCTACATTGCGACAAACTTATTTCACACAGTGGTTATTTCTTGGTACTAAATATACTGTTGACTGCCGGCAGTCCATTTTGACAGTTAATTTTGTATTGCTAGTGGCTCCTCCACCACCACTGTCACCGGGTCAGATATGTTTGTGGCACTATACTTACTGTAGCGACATCTAGCGTCGAGTGGAAATGCGAAATAGAAATATTACATCAATAGGGTGAAAACTTCAATCTTGGCCACTGCCCCGAGTGCTTACTTAGCTTAAAACATTTCGTTAATAACTTTTGCTTTTTAATATATACTTTTTATCTATGACTTTTAAGTCATAATAACAATAGTAAGAATTCCTTATAACTTAGGAATATTATTCAATAAACGTTTTTCAGTTAACATCAAATAAGATGTTTCTTTTATTTTATCTAAGTTAGTTAAGTATTGATTTCTCGATGTATCTTTTAAAATTTGATTATCAAAAAACACATCAATCGGCACCCTTCGCACATTTTAAGTTTAATAAATAGGTTTTTAATTGACTAAAATAAAACTAAATTTCGTAAGGATACGTATAGTTATATGTTTTTTACTATGTTTGTCCACGAATTTCTCAAAATCTAAAGGCATATCGAGATGATTCTATTTGATTTATATTAGGTGTATTCTTACTTTGAGAACAGTCTAAGATTCATCAAAATCGGTTTAGTAGTTTTCGATATGTGGGTATATTATGGTACAATATACACTAAAGCTTAAGAAATAAAAAGTAATTTAAAAAAATAAACTGACTGGCACCGACCTCAAAAAGGTACCTTAATTAAAGGTGAAAAATACTTTTTGGAGTCGGTAATTTTTTTTTTTAGTTTTTTATTACTGTAAGAATTTAAAAATTTAAACAGAAGTATAAGATACATTCTTGACAACTTTAGATATAAATTTAGTATTTTATAGATACCTACTTAAGACTATAAGCGAAAGAAGAGAAAAACATCTTAAAGTGCAACAGAGGGGGCTTTCACCCTACTTAATATAATCATTCGAATGTACTTTTGTGAGAGGTATATCGTAATCTTAGAGCTGGTACACACTGGGCGCTCGGCGTTGCGTTTGGCGAGCGTTGATAGCGTACACACTCAGCGCTTTGCATGGCGTTCCACGAACGTTACTAGGGCGAGTATACTTCTGGATTAGTGCGGATATGGGTTTCGAAGTAAATTGCTTTGAGTGTAGCTCCTCTACAATCGCTTTAAAAGACGACGACGACGGAGAAAATAAGAACATTGGGTGCACAATAGTACTAAAAGATAAAATAGACGAAGGGAATGTATTTTACATTGTATCAAATATTGACCTAAGTTTTTCAATTGTTTTAGAATTTCTATAAAACCATTTGATGAATTTCTGCATATTTTATAAACTGACATTACGGGTGATTCATAAAAATGTAGAGAGTCAATTTCCCTAAAATTTTCCTCAACGTGTGTCCACTCTACAGGAAAGCGCGCGATCACATGTACAGCCCCAAGGCGGCCCATGTATCTGAGACAGGGACTAAAATATCGATAAAAAAATATATCGATATAAAAAAATATCGATAAAATTTATCGATATTTCTATTATCGATAATTATATCGAAAAAAATATCGATAATTAATAATCGATAAGGCCTTGCTGCGTCATATCATGTATGCATGTTGCCAACTTTACGTCCGTCTGGATATTGATTGTCTGGTGTGGTGTGGTGTGTGTGGCTCACACACTCACACGCCACACACATGGGGCGCGCCGTTGCTGTTATTTATCTTTTACTTATATTTTTTTAGAGTACTATCGTTATGATTAATAATTATGTTAGTATTGTTTTATAATAAGTGATTGACATGCGTTAGAAAATGAATCCTTATAACTGAATAAAAAATTACCAGATAGTCAACCATTTTTATAAATTTTTTGATGTCGTTTTTTTATTTTACTTAGTGCTACTTTTGGCGGCGCATCAGACATTGAAGATGACCCTAATTATGACGTGCCAGATTCTTTGATGGTAGATTTTTATTGATGATATCCACCATATTCCATCCAATCATCCTTAGAACGTATGAATCTGCTTGGGGGTAAAGCTGATTGCGAAAACTGAATAAAAAAATTACCGGATAGTCAACCATTTTTTTTACTTTTTTGATGTCTTTTTTTTATTTTATTAGTGCTACTTTTGGCGGCGCATCTGTTATGCCCGAGCTACACCTGCGTCTAATGCCATTAATTAGCGCGCTATTTGATTTAATACGCAGTTGCAGCCGGGTCTTAGCGCACTAATTTGATACAATTAGCGCGCTAGATTCTGCATTTTGCTAGACGCGCATGCCGTTATTATGCACGCAGGTGAAGCCCCAGCATGATTGAAGATGACCATATATTGGAAGTGAAGCGGATTGCGAAAGTGATTTTTATGAAAACGGTGTCCCCTTCACTCCTGTGTGGTGCAAACTGTATCTATAGTCGTAAACGAAACCGATTATAATGCTTTACTCTATACTTACATAAATCAGGTACGTATACAACTACATATCGCGAACTTATGCGATACCGCGTTGTCGGTTCGCGATATCGCTGTCATCCTCGGTAGCCTCACCGCTATACTGTAAAAACGTACTAAATTACATTTTACCGAATAATGAATTAAATACATGTCTGAATTTAAAATTTTGTGCTCTTTCGTCTGGCAAAATGGATTGTAATTTATATGATCAAAACGATAGTTTAGAAGTTATGTAGAGGAAATACGTACTTTACCTCACAATGTAGGGTATACTGTTCAGCAGAAACGTACAAAACAGAATTAATTGCATGATTGCCTTATTCCTAACAATGAGTAGGGGAAGCCTAGTGTGGGTAAGACGAATACTCAATTTTATTAAAAACCTACAATAGATGGCACTATTGGACGAGCTCGGGTCGGTAAAACAGTCACTCTAAAGCGCCATGACAACCAAAACAATAGTTGCGGTAATTCGTTGTCAATGAAAAATAACGGCTTTTTGCTGTTTTATTACGATTTTTTTGCAAGAGTTGAGTATTTATTTTTTGTATTATCCACTCAATGGCTACGCACGCTTAAATATGCTTACGGGACAATGGTTGCTTAGCACAGCTCCGCTCCGCTCCGCTTTGCTCGCTTGGCTTTAAATTAAGTTTTACTCAAAAACTGAAAGGATTTTCATTCTGGAAAATTCCCATCCAGTAACTCTGTTACTCGTTGGGACAAGTTTGAAAGAAAAGCAATCCCTACCAGTCACACAGTGACTCGTTGGGACAAGTTTGAAAGAAAAACAATCCCAACCAGTCGTTGAGTTGAGTTGAGTTAACAGACATTAGAACTTTATTGGCGATGCATGCCGGCCAGGGTCTATACAAAAGTGCCAATCATTCTTTGGTTGGGAGATTAAAATTAAAATATGTTTTATTTTAATTAATAATGTCACGGAAGTATTCATTTAAACTTCGTGTCCTAAACAATTAATAATTGTCCTATTACACCAAAAAATGTATTTAAATTAATATTTTAAAACATAAAAACCTACAAAACTTTATTTTATAATTTCGCTTTTTATTAACCGGTAAAAACGCTCTTCGCCATGTTCTGACGTCATAAAATTTGTAACCAACCACTTGACAGTGTTGACAGTGTCAAGTGGTTGTTTACTTACCTTAGGGTAGTTCCACTTAACAAAGATCTTTCTCCAATATGCATTTGATTAAGAAATTGGACGACTTTGACATTCAAATTTATACATTCAATATCCATCTTTGATAAGTGGAATACACCATTACTTATATGTAGAAAAAGTGAAAGTACGTTTATTTGTTTGCAAATTTAGAAATCCAATGACGTCACAACATGGATGATAATAATAATAATCATCAGTTCAAATAAAAAAAAATATATATATACTTATCAATAGATATTGTACTTTTAGATATAAGCGGATTCATGGTCGAAGATATTGTCCGAGTGTCTGCGTTTTTGTGAGAGGATATGTTGAATGCAAGGGAATGTAGATTAATATATTAATGTTGTGTTTTTTTTATTATTATTGTAGTAGTAACGCCTAATTGAATTGAATGATGTCTTTAATTAATGTTATTGGTGTATGTAACCGTTTTAATTAAAGTAAATAAATAAATGAATAAATTTATTTCATGATATCGCTATATTACGTTTTCCTAAGCCAAATACTAAAGGAAATATTCATTCGATGTATCAAACTAAGTATGAGTCAAGTAGCCTATTAATAAATTATTAGAGATTAAACGAACTTACCTGAAGTGAAGTTCTATCTTAATTATACGAAGGCTTCGTCCGAAGAGATTAGCTTGATTTTACACTTGTAGTACGCCCTAGTAATCGCCAATTTCACACTATATTGAGAATATACCTACTTATAAATTAAAAAAGTAATAAAAGAAAATTATTATTTTTTAAATTTCAAAAGTGGGTAGTCAACACCGATCTGGCTCAAGCGCCCATCATAGCTGTCATTTAGTTTAGAGTATTATATTTTTCGAATCATATAGGGGAGTAGTTAATAACTTTTGGGAGGGAGGGAAGCTAATCTCTTCGGACGAAGCCTTCGTATAATTAAGATAGAACTTCACTTCAGGTAAGTTCGTTTAATCTCTAATTATACTTCATGCTTCGTCCTCAAGATTAGCTTGATTTTACACTTGTAGACGTTTAGAGACTAAGTGTTCGAAAAATATGCAAAAATTGTAATATATAGGCTACTGAATAATATAGATTGAAATTATAACTTAACTTATACTATCTTGCTTCTTTATTTTCTCAACATAGAAACAAAAAGCAATAAAAAAGTATTATTTGTTACATAAAAAATCAACATCGCTTATGAAATAAACGAAAAATATTTTGATTAAGCACTCAAAACAGTGGTGCCAAATTTTTTATCACAATTGCTGTTTACTGGCCTGTTATAAAATTTGGCAAACGTATGTGATTCTGAAAACCAACCTGCAGTTTTATAATCTGGTCTATGCTAAAACCTAAATTTTGCGCAGCTGACGTAGCAGCATACCGGGTATTATGCGCAGTGAACGTAGAAATATCAATTCCACTTAAATGTAACGTATTTTTTATCCATTTGAATAAGGTTTGTGACGTAACAGGCTTATATGGCTTTCGGTAACTAATAAATAAATTGTCGGAATCAGGACAGAGAAACATTTTCATTTCAAGGTAAGTAATCAAAACTCTTGCAGGACAAATACTTGGCTTTTCGTTATAGAATGGTATAACGAGCAATGTTTTTTTTTTTTTTTTTTTATGTAAGTATATATAGGTATATATTTTCCAGATTCTAACTTTCGTTAGCAAACCACTTTTCAAGACAATTTAAAATCTGTGCTATATTCCAGACTTCATTAAATTTAGGGGATGGAGGTCTGGTACGAAAACTCCTTTAATAAATCTTTTTATTTCTTGATTTAGTGAGATATCAATTTTAGTTATTAAAGCCAAAGCAGAATGATAACAGTTAATTGTGCCATACTGAGCGCCACTGTTTAAAGCAGATGCAAAAAAAATTTGTATATCGGGAATTGATACTTTCGTATAAGTTTAGTTTATTTTGTTGACAATAAATAAACAACTTTTAATAGCAAACTTCGTATTGTTTATACGAGTTATCCAAAAAAGGGGTTAAGCATGACGTCCAGAGAAAATTATTTGACGCCTCTTCGTATCATCACCATCACCAGGGTAATGGAGTTGCGCATTTGTTTGCGGCTGGAATTTGTAGATAAAATTAGGTTTGAATCTGCTTTGAAAACGAATTGTTTACTTATTAAAAGACTCTTAAATAGTGGATACCACGTTTATGTGGACCAAAATGGAACAACTATTATATCTGTGGCATTGTCAGAGATAATCTTTCTTAAACATTTAGGCATCATTGTGAAAGGAGGAAAAACATTAAAATTTAATTTCGACCACGACACTGAAAAAAAAACATTTACGGCGTATGCATCCGGATCCTTATGCCATGATATATATCTTGGACATTTATTATTTCAACGACTAGCGTATCAATGAAAATATCTATGAAACTTTTCAACAATTTGTTGAAAGGCATAATTAGCTAGCTGCCATTCTTGGTCTGCCTGCATAGTATTATCTGAAGATCGAATATGAGATGCAAAAATGTAAAGATTTTTACGTTTACGCCATTGCCAGAGGTCTTTTGCGATCTTTGTCAGGTGTGGGGAGTGTATATCGCCCATACGGTTTACGTAGGAAATTACCGTGGTATTGTCAGTTCGTAGAAGTACTTGACAGTTAGTATCTTAACCAATAAACGCAGCAAGAATTCCTTAATAATTTGTTGTCTGCTACTTTCTTTTACACTCCATAAACCACTAGCTCTGTCGTCTCCACATGCAATTCCCCACCCCGTAGTTGAGGCACCTGAAAAACTTCCAGGTCATACTTGTCTATTTTTATTTTGGTGCGGCTCCACCAATAGAAATCCTGTTCCAAGTAACAAGGTATATCCATGTACTAATTATACATATTTCAAATAATTTAGTATACAACCAGCTGCATTTCACGGCGGGACAGGCGGATATTAACAGTCCCATAAAACTAACAAATTCTATAATTTTACACCTTTTTAAGTTAGAAAACTTTTGTATTGCAAATTTAATTTTGGCAAAGTGACCTAGATATTCTTTTAGTTTAAACTATATTCTAAGAACTTACAAGACTGAGAAGGTATAAAATTACTTTTATCGGTATTTATAATGAAACCTAAGCTTGTAAGCAACTTTACGGTATCTTGTAAGTTTTAAGACCCTAATATTAGACAGAGGTCATCCAAATATATAGTTAACAGGTAACTATATAATCATGAGTATTTCATGACCGGTTTCATGATGACTTTAGTGAAAAAAGGAGCTGTGTTTAAACCAAATAATAAGACATTAAATTCATATGCTTTTTGATCAAATTGGTATCTTAGATATTTTCGGTCTTCCTTGTGAATTTTTAACAAAAAGTATGTCTTTCAGGTCTACTATGCACGGTTACAATCTCTCGGTATCAATTTTATAACTGTTCTTAAATCTTCGAGTTTAAAATGTCTTGAGTCAATAAATTTATTTAGTGATAAGTTTAAGATGAAGCGCATTTTCCCATTTGGCTTGGTTACTAAAAAATAGTTGATAGATATTGATCAGATTCAGAGATCTCTGAAATTGCAGAGACAGCAAATTTTTTATTTCGTGTATGAAAAGAGCCTTTTCCTTTTCACTACATTTTTGGGTTGACGGTGATACAGGTTGCATCGGCTTTCGATTGAAGGGAATCTTATATCCTTTTTATGAAAAAGAACCAGTGGGTCCTTGGTAATCATTAAAAATTCTTTATAGAATAATGATAAACGACCTGCATGCGTTAACGTATTTAGCGTCGGCTGTTGTTCTGTCTCTGCCACGGATACTGCGACTGCTTCGATAAGTTGATGAGCCGTCTACGCGTCGAAGTCGTTGCAGGCTCCTTCGTCCTGGGAGGGCCCGTCGGCCTGCGACTAGGACCCGGACCCTTCCAGTTTAAATTTCGCGAAGAACTGTATAACTTACTTATTAGGAAACTTTTGTGTCGTTGATTGCTTTGGGTCTGTGCTAGACTTGTTAATAGCTTTAGCTGATTTTTTGTTTTCCCTTAAGTTTTCGCCGAATAATTGTTTATCAATTTTAATTTTTTGAAGAGAATCCCTTAGATCCATCTTCACGGCATTCAGAAAAAAAATTGTAAATTGAATTAGAATGTTGACAATCACACATAATTTTTGCCAAATCCATAAGTGTTTTAGCAAGGCTGTATTTTTCTCATTTGCAGACAATATAATAGTATAGATTTTACCAGACAAGTGTTTCCAGCAGTCGATTCCTTCTGTTTCAGTTGAATGGCCTTATTGTGTTTAGCAATAATATCTGAAACAGCTGCTTTAATCTTAGGATCAAGCTCAGGTGGGTCAATCAATTTGCAATTTTCTGGGGTCATGTACTTACGAGTTCTTTACGCAATTCTTTGTTAATACCTGTTGTGACCCAGTGCTGGAAAAACTCCAGCACTCCTGACTGAAGTAGGGTCAGTACCTAATATTTCTAATACTTCACTATCTAAGTGTATGTTTTCTGTTTCGAGAGCAGACGTTTGATCTGAAGGTAGATCACGCTTCGGAGCCTCAGTTGACGAATGACCATCCTGTATATTTGTAATGTTTTCAGACTGGGATGTACTGGGGATTGGTTCCAAGTACTTGTTCTAATTGTCCTTCAGGTTAACCCTTAGAGCATGGTGCGTCGAGGTCAACTATGACCTCTTGTAAGGGACAGAGTAAGCCTCATGTTCATACAATTTTAGCATGTCAGTATAATATTGTAAGAGACAGTCCCCAGTTATAACAACACGTACTGTCCGCAAACTACACTTAGTAGTACCTTATAACAGTCCCGTTGTACTGTTTGTAGGACCCAGTGACTGCAGTGTATATAATGATGATTATGTTATCATTATTTGAGATTATGTATTGCTTAACCTTAGGTATGCAATTAAATTTCGTAAGAGACAGTCCCAGTTCGAAAAAAAAGTACTGTCCGCAAACTATTGAAAATCGACACATCATAATAATCATAATACTTTAGAGTACATAGCTGTTTTTTAGCTTAGTCACTTATGTAAATTATTTTCAGTAAGAAGCAGTCCCAGTTCAAAGAAAGTACTGCCCGCAAACTGTTTAACAGTACCAGTTCAAAAGAAAAGTACTGTCCGCAAACTATTGAAAATCGACTTATCATAATAAGCATAATACTTTAGAGTACAAAGCTCTTTTTTAGCTTAGTCACTTATGTGAATTATTTTCAGTAAGAAGCAGTCCCAGTTCATAGAAAGTACTGCCCGCAAACTGTTTGAAATCTACTTATACGAGAACTTGTAAAAGTCTGTGACGAACTAATGCATTTATGTTCAATTATAACTTTAAAATTAATTAATAATTTTGTTACACTTTATTAAAAGTATTTATTTTACAAACTTAGTAATAAGTAGGTAGTTAAATAGTCAAACCGTTTTATCGTTGAACGTAATTATCGTTTGCATTTTTTGCGAAACGTTAGAAAACCAGGTCACTGAACTTCAATATGCAATATAATATGTCAAGGCCAGTGACTTATAAATGTATAAACATACATAACGTACCTTGAGATAAGGACGACGAGCGATAGAATTGTTCCGATAACTCAGAACAAGATAAATCTCACCGGTGGTGGTGCTTCTTTTTTCGCTCCAACTTTCTCTCCATTCTTATAATTTTTCGTTTAATGTGTTCACAGTTATCTTTTTTGCGTTTGGGCATCCTAAATAATCACTTTTAACAACAACTAACAACTTTTTTAACACAATTTAAAAACTAGATGTGAATCGGCGACGCACTAGAAAGCGAATGACAGCTATGATGGGCGCTTGAGCCAGATCGGTGTTGACTACCCACTTTTGAAATTTAAAAAATAATAATTTTCTTTTATTACTTTTTTAATTTATAAGTAGGTATATTCTCAATATAGTGTGAAATTGGCGATTACTAGGGCGTACTACAAGTGTAAAATCAAGCTAATCTTGAGGACGAAGCATGAAGTATAATTTTTTGTTTTAAGTATTAATGATGACATTGAAGTATTCATTTAAATTGTAATAGCATTTATTTATTAGAATTTTTTTGATTGGTTAGTAAACAAAGAATACTTATTTTTATTAATTATTGAAGGAGGTAATTTATTATATATTTTAAAAGATGAATGTTATGTACTATTAGATGTTAGTTTTAATCTGCAACTTGGCAACATTAATTTATTTTTCTATCGTGATGGATATTTCAATGGAATATCTTGTCGTTTTGTGTAAAATTCGCTATGTTTGCGTACAAATTTGCAAACTTCGTAAATATACAAACACGGCAGGGCCAGTATTAAATAAATATTTTCTTACAATCACACCAATTATCTAAGCCCATAGTAAATTTCTTGAGAAACTGTGTCTATGTGAACTTGATGACGGATAAATATATACTTAAATATTTTTTGTTTGTAAATACATACTTATTATACATAGAAAACACCCAGACCAAGACAAATAGACATGTTCATGCACACAAATATTTGTCTTGTTCGGAAATCGAACCCGAGACCTCTGGCGCGGAAGGCAGGTAGTTTACTCCTGCGCCAAATCGGTCGTCAGGTATCGTCAGGTAAATATATTTTAAAATACTGTTTGCAGCTTTCAGTTTCTTTGATGTTGGCTATAATGCGGATCAATTTCTTTTGCATGGTGAGTAGCACCGCCGCGTCCGTACTGTGGCCCTACAGCACCACTCCATTCAGGCATGTATATACAAAAATTTTCGGTAAATTGTCATTTAGTACGTTTTTGCAGTAGGTATAGCGGCGATATGTCCTACCGAGGATGACAGCGATATCGCGTACCGACTCGGTATCGCTACCGAGCGCGAGAGCGATATCGCTAATATTTGAGCAAGGCTTTAAAAGGGTTAAGATTAAGGATATAACGATATAGTCCATTCGCTTAGATAGTGTCGCTCTGCCACAATGCGGTGCGGGTGTACCTACCGGACACTATCTAACCGAACGGGCTATACCGTAGTACCTACCGTATAGTAAATTTTTACGATCATTAGCTATCGTCAACATAACGATACGATATGTGTACGATTCATTCTTTTTCCATATTTTTTCTGTTTCGAGTGAAACAACGTGGTAGGTACCTATTTGTTTTCTCAATAAGAATTTTTGATCACAAAATTGCTAAAGTAACTGAAACAAATTAGTTTTACTTTCACATGCTTAATAGACCTTTTAAAAAAAATTACGTTATTATACAATAATAAATAAATTAATCAATTTAGTTTTTGTTTTACTTAGACTTAATATTGATATAAAAACATATAGGTATTCAAACAAAGCTTCAAATAAATTCAACAAAATGCTATCAAAACGAAGTCGTAATGCATTCGTATCGTAATTTGTTATCGTATTGGGTCATTACGATGTATTCGTCATTCGTATTGCTATCGTAATAGCCACAAATAGGGTAAATTACTAAAATACGCAAAGAACGCATTTTACTTGGCAGCTATCTGCCGCTTGCAAAAACTCAAAACAAAATCAAACGCTTGTCGTCATGCCGTCGCGACGTTGTCGCTCCGACGGTAATCCCCTGATCCGATCCTCTCGCCCTGCTAAGTTTGGCAACGTCGCACTCGCACGTTTCGTACATTATCGATATTAAAATATCGATAAAATTATCGATATTTTAATCGCTATTTCGTATCGATATCCAACTATCGAAATTTTATGCTTATATCGATATTTGAAAAATAAGTCCCTGATCTGAGAGCGCTCGGCTAACGCCTAAACTGACAGCTCGCATCTGACGCGCGTTTGTCAAAAAGCGCGCGCTTCAGTGTGTACGAAACATCAAAAATGTATGAGATGACAGGTTCTCAGAGCGCGCGTTACCAAAGCGCGCGCTCGAAAGCGCCCAGTGTGTACCAGCTCTTACTGACTTCCTGCGCCATCTATTGCTTAGTAGATATAATGACGTAAATAACATGAAATTATTTTTATGATTTTATATGGGCCTGGATGGGTTTCAATTTATATTATGTTTTGAAGCAGGTAAAAAAAAATAACCATGATTCAATATTAATTGAGACAGCGATTAAATATAACGTATTTTCATAATCATGTGGCGCCATCTATTTTAGTAAGAATCAGTTTTTGTATTTTCCCGTAGGAATAAGGGGTTTTTACGCGACAAAAAGTATCCTATACTTTTTTCAGAGTAACCAGTTGGCTTCGTACAGAATTTCATAAAGATCCGTTCAGTGGTTTTTGCGTGATCCCGGCACAAACAAACAGACAAACAGGACAACAGACAAACCGACAAACAGAAAAAAAATTTAAAAAAGATATTTATACGCTCTATTGCTTATTTCTAACATGTTCTGGAATTTTTTTTGCAAATATCTTCAATGTACAGACACGGAAAGTCTACGATTTTATTATATGTATAGAATAGATGCGTGTGAAATTTACTTTTAGTATTAAGTTTTAAAGTGTAGTTTTGTGTGGCTTTTCTATTTAAGAATGTTAAAATATTTAGAATGTTTCGCTGTATAATTGTAAGTGATTAGTTTTAGTTTTAATCTAATACTGTAATTAAATACCTGCCTTATGCTCGCCTGGAACACAGGTTTTCCTAGTTCAGGCAAAATGTAATATGTTTTTAGCCTTAATGTAATGTGTGTTCTTTAAAATTATAAATGTGAACTTATGAAAAATAAATAAATATATTAAATATTAATAATAATAACAACCTATAAATATAATTTTCATTTAATATAATTAATCAATAAATGTAGCATTATCGAAAATACTATTTTATGAGAGAACACATTTAATCTTATTACTAATATACTTACACAAAATTATAATGAAATTGACATATTTTGAGAAATGAAATGTAAAAAGAAATAAAATTGGACCACAATATCTTCACAGAACAAATTAAGAACAAAAGGATTATTTTACTCTGTACTATTATTAATTTGATAATGTCTCGCATAGTTGTACATTTAGGACAAATTTCATTTATTAGTAATAATTCAACTAATCGCACCATTTGATCATTTTTGCATGAGTTATCATGTATTCAGTTTTTAATACTGGACAACCCCGAAGTTCTATAGAAAGAATACTAAATATACATCATTTCAGCCATGGATGACATTTTTTTAGGAATGTGAACTAATGTTTCAAAGTAACTAGCTAGTTCATCAATAGTGACATCACATGGAGGATTCAAAGCTTGCTGTGAACAGGAACCTGTGTTGCTTGTTCCTACAACAGATTTTTTAACTTGCTGGATATGTGATGAATCACTTTTCCACCATTTTTTACGACTAGAAGTTTCTAAGTTGTTTTGCTTTGCACCTGAAGAAATTCTTAATTGATTACAGTCATCTACTAGGGAACATAAATTAAATAAATCAGAGTCTTCAGCTTGACTTGAAGCATTGCTAGGCGATGAAATCATTTCCTTATTAAAGATATTTCCTGTACAGCTCTGTAATATTTTTAATACAGGATCCTTAATGATTTTGTTAGGTTTTTTCTTACAAATTGCAATCACTTTTCTTGAATTGCATGAGCATTTATGATATTGTGAACTGTTTCTTGAAGACCTATACTGTGTGATCTGTATTGGAGACAGCAACTTTGAAGGATGAACAAAAGGATTTTCTTCATTGACATTTTTGTGTGTTTTTATCGGCTCAATTTCTAATTTTCCCATTTCCACACCCAAAAGTAAATCTTCTTTGGCCATCTTCTATCAATCTGCAACAATGAAAATGTTGTGTTTATGACCGTAGTATTCCCTATTGCTTGCTTATTTAAATGAATTACTATATCACTAGTAATTACCATCTTTAAGTAGGTATTTAATTTTATCATTTGAGGACTAATATTATTATACATAGTTCATAATGGATAGAGTTGACAATCAAATCAAAACTTTTCGCACAAATTATATTAGAGACCTTTCGGCCTACTAGCTGGAAAACACACTTACCTGTTACGTACAAGTCCAATATTGTCCAATAACTTCTAATTTGATAGGAACCTAATACAATCTCAAAACTATTTGATACCACTACCATTGATTGACGACGGTAAATTTCTATTTTCTATTGTAATGTAACAAAATTGTAAATTTCGGTAAATAAAATGCGTCATGCGTCATTGTCTTTAGTCACAAATTATATAGACCACAAATTATATAGACTAGTCTTTAGTGTTCTGCCGAGTAGTAGTAGTGATCACAGAGTACTATATATTAAGTAGTGATTACAAATTACAATACATGCTCTTTGGTGCCGAGTACCGAGTACGGACGGACGGCAGACGGCATGACTCGAGTCAGACTCGATTCCTGCTTTAAATCAAAATATTTTTCGTTTATTTCAGCGATGTTTATTTCAAGTAACAAAATATAATACTTTTTTTATTGCTTTTTGTGTTGAAGGCAGGCTCGTAGACTGACCTCTTTTATAGTATCTATCGTATATTCGAGATTTAAGCTTTGACAATCAGCCACAGAACAGAAAAAAAGAGTAGAAGTCGCAAGTGGGCGGTACCCGCGTACCCCAAGATATGCGGAGCTCCGCTTATCTGTGCATGTGTGCGTATTTTGCTTACTCAGTTGCAATATCAATCTCTTCACGGAATGTTATAGAAAAAAAATAGAAAGATGCCACACTGTGCAGTTTTGGAGTGATAAAATGATAGTCGACAGACTAATTTATCTAAACGAAGCATAACATATCACCGTTAAGTGCTAAATTCTGTTTATTTAATTAAAATTAATAAATAATAAAATGGAATTCTTCAAAATAAAAACACAATCTGATATCAATCTTATAAACTCATTTATAAGGTGTAGATTGGAATGTGCAATATTAATTTTCTCGAAGTTTCTACACAACATAAAAATTTTGATAGCATGCTTTTGCTACTCAATTAGTGATGTATCTGTTTCCGTTTCCTGTAGTGATGTGCCTGTTAATCGTAATGCTTGAGCTTCACCTGCGTCTAATGCCATTAATTAGCGCGCTATTTGATATAATACGCAGGCGTAGCCGGGTTTTAGCGCACTAATTTGATGTGCGCATGCCACGCAGGTGAAGCCCCGGCATAAATACTACTAATATCTAAATAGGAAGTTAATACCTACCTACTTTAATTAAGGATTCAGATTATTTGCTAAAGCTTTCATAATACCTACCTATTAACATTTCCTGGTGGCCTACCACAAGCTCTTATAGCAGTTATTTTTAAGTTGAGAGAGTGAGACACCGCTCTACACGCCGTATAGCGGCGTCTCACTCTCTCAACTTAAAAATAACTGCTATAAGAGCTTGTGGTAGGCCTTCTGTACATAAGTAAGTACATACATAAATAATACAATGAACATAGCTATCAACTTCTTTCTATTCAAATTCGTAAATTTATAAAATGCCTACTAAACGTTTGCAAAGTGTGATTTCATACACAACACAACCCACCAAACTAATTTTTTTTGCAAAAAAATGTAGTGGTCTACAGATACGCGGAACTTAGGTCCATAGTTCTAAATGCAGGTCCGTATTAAAGAACAACACTCAAGTGGAGATCTCTTCGCAAGTATAGTTAGTAAGGGATGCAAAAATACATGCAATGCATCATTCATCCCTTGCTAACTATTACTGTTACTATTACCGTTTATTAAGGGCCTTAGACTAATATGGGCGCTCTACAATCGCGCGCGATTCGTGGGCGTGAATCGCAGTGCGTTTCGCAGTAATAATCACGCGTGAACTCTTCTTGGCTCTACATTCGCAGATGGAATCATGTCACTTGCTTTTCGCAGGTTCGTGCCTTGTTAACCACTATTAGTGTCTAACAACTATTAGTGTTATTACATTACAACTATTACTAACACTCGCGCTTTCACGCGTTCACGCATAGATATCGCGCGTTCGCGCGCGAATGTGGAGCGCCCAATTAATAATGAAATAATAAAACAATGATATATCAATATTAGTTCGCAATTTAATGTGCAGTTTTGGTTGTCTCGAAGTTTCTAATAGCCCGTACACACGTTCCGATCCGACCGCCCCCGGGGCGGCCGGCGGCGCCGAACGGAACATGTGTACTAGCCTTAAGCAATTGATTGAGCATGCTTTTGGCATTTTTGTTTTGGTGCTACTCAATTACTGCCTGTACACACTGGGCGCTCGGCGAGCGACGACGTTACATTTTTTATGTAATGCGGCTACATTAGCGGCCGATAATTCGTGCGAGTTATCGCGCTAAAATTATCATTGTTGGGCATACGCGATGTTCTTGTCTACATTAGCGGGCAAAGCTTCGTGTTGCGTTGTCGCGCTAACTATCGCGATAAACCTGTCAAGTGCGAGCGATATTTATTTTATTTTAATTCTAATTATTTATTTTTAAAGTGAATATACCTACTACTAAATATTCTGTTGTTGGTTCTGTTGTTATCGCGATGTTCTTAAAATTATTTCAGTAGTTTTTGAGATACGAGTATAATATGGTAAAGTCTACACATCAAAAAAATTTGAAATAAACATGTTGACCTTGAGACCGCCTTTATGCCCTACGTAATAAAAGCTACGCAGTATAGCATAATCGCAGTTCTACTGTTGATCTTGATGTGCTGTTGAGTGTACCTACTTTAAAGATATTTTTTTCTTTTCAGTTCACTGTCGGTTTAATTTTTTATAAGATTCATTATCACATAAGTCACATCTGTTTCTTTCTGTCACATAGTTAGTCAGCTACAAAACATAATAATAATTCCTATAGGAAATCCCTTAATTATTATTTAATTTATCTGAATTGAATTGTAATTTATTAAATTTAATACTTTTTTATTTATAGTAACGTCATTTTATGATTATGATATTTCATTTCCATACAAAGCTACAAAATAGCAAAGTTAATAAAAGTAAAATAAATAAATCTCGCTCGCACTTTGACGGTTTAACGCGATAGCCCGTAGTAAAGTAGCCCGTAGCAATAGCTTTGTTGCGATGTACCCGGCTACATTAGCGCGTTCACACGATTCTTCGCCGTAGCCCGCTAATGTAGCCGCAGCATTATGAGAATCTGTAGTTCTGCTACTGCCCACTAGAGGCGCTGTACAGATTTGCATACAAAATGCAACGCCACTTATAGCATCTACACACGTTCCGATCCGACCGCCGATTTGGTCTGCTCCACCAGACCAAATCTGCTATGGAATTGCGTAAAGTCAATCGTATTCATTTGACAGTTCATATTGTATCATAATAAATGTCATTCCATACAAATTGCAGCCGATTGAATACGATATGAACTGTCAAATTAATACGATTACCTTACGCAATTGCCCCCCTGGACGTGTGTAGCGTAGTCGTCCGACCATAATTATTATTATTCGTGTTTGATGCGGTCGGCCGGATTTGGTTCGCACGAACTTCACTTCCTACCAAATCGGAACGTGTGTAGGCTTCCGACCAGGGGGGCTACCGGCTAAGAAATCTAGATATGGGTATGGGCTTCAACTGTCATTTGAATTCCTTATTCTGATAGATTTTTGCTGCTTTGTTCTGTTGAACGTTACTAGCTAGTTATCGTTATACTCGACGTCATAAAGTTACGCGGTAGGGGGGGCTACCGCGTAACTTTATGGGTATGAACTTCATACGTTTTTAGGAACTTTAAGTCAATTTTATAAAGAAAATAGCCGCTATCAGTTCCTTGTTTTGTGACGTCGGGTATAATGATAACTAGCTAGCAACGTTCAACAGAACAAAGCAGCAAAAATCGATCAGAATAAGGAATTCAAATGACAGTTGAAGCCCATATCCATATCCAGATTTCTTAGCCGGTAGCCCCCCAGACCAACTTGGCAGTGTTGACAATTTTGGAGGTTTTCCCCTAGATTTAGGGAGAAAATATGTAAAAGCGGAAATATTTAAAGCAGGTAAATTACGTTTAAGGGATTTTCAGAGGATTCAATTCAATGCTCGTTCATGAGTTTTACGTAGGACTGAACGAACGAAAGGTTTAAATATGGCCATTTATGAAAAGATTTTATTTATCTATTTGTTTTTTTTAGAATATTTTGTTGCAATTTGTCGTAAAACTAAATATATATAAAAAGGGCATAACATCTCATCAATAAGTGCTGCTTTTAGTAAATATTTAGCATGTTTTAGTATTTTAATGAAAATAAGAGAAAATTAAAAAATAATGAAATTGTTTTTTATAGTAATAAAACATTAAAAACCGAAAATATGTTTCTTTTTAATTTATTTATTGCAAGCAAATTGATGTTTTCAGTATTTATAAACAATAATAATATTGGGAGATTAGCAGTGGCTGGCAACACTGCAACAACGGCTAGAGGTCGGCCAGACCAAATCGGAACGTGTGTAGCGCCGACCAATTTGGTGCGGCAGATTTGGTTTGAACGTGTGTAGGCGCGGATCAGCTATGGAATTGCGTAAAGTCAATCGTATTCATTTGACAGTTCATATCGTATCATAATAAATGTCATTCCATACAAATTGCAGCCGATTGAATACGATATGAACTGTCAAATTAATACGATTACCTTACGCAATTGCCCCCCAGATCTGCAGTGAAGTTCGCCCGCACCAAATCGGCGGTCGGATAGGAGCGTGTGTAGCGGCTATATCCCTTTAAAGCGCCATCTATTGTGTAAAAGCTTTAACATGCTAAATAAAAGCAATGATGTCTGTAACGCCATCTTGTGCTCAGTGGCGGGTACTAACAACAACGCTATCATTACGCATAATTTACTTGTGTGAGTTGGGTGTACGCAGGTTTTCATAGGAGATGCCGTGTCATGCGACTTCTACTCTTTTTTTCTGTTCTGTGCAATCAGCTGCACATCATGACATCAACATCAACTTGGTTGGATGTCATTAAGAATAATAAACACTCCTTGTAAAGTCGTTGAACGGTCTAGTTGATAATAATATGTACAGTGCCAATGGGGAACTTGCATTAAAATTATTTTGAGAAATTATATTAATAATCCAATGATGATAGCCATTAAAAGTGCATTCGTGGAAGATTTATTCCAAAATTATTATTATTTTGCAAAATATTTTAATGTAAAGTTACGTAAATTGAAACGTGATTTGAAACACCCATGAAGTTTGACTTAATACTGAGGTAACTGGAGCGTGCAGTACGAACAATTTTTTGAATACCACAAATAACACAGTGGCTGTCTTCCGTCTCACCTACACTTTAAAAAAATACGTATGGTCATATGAGACAGCTGACAGCCACTACATACATAAATGTCAAATTTGGTGGCGACACTTTTTTATTCAGGGTGAGAGCTCCATGGAGCGTGCAGTACGAACAATTTTTTGAATACCACAAATAACACAGTGGCTGTCTTCCGTCTCACCTACACTTTAAAAAAATACGTATGGTCATATGAGACAGCTGACAGCCACTACATACATAAATGTCAAATTTGGTGGCGACACTTTTTTATTCAGGGTGAGAGCTCCAGTTACCTCAGAGTATTAAGTCAAACTTCATGGAAACACCAATCAGCGCGCAGTGACGTCATTCCATTAGTCACATAAGCCGAGTTCAAAAACTTATAGGTGATCATACATTCAAATCATGTCATAAAACATTAAAAATATCTACAAAATGGAAAAAGGATTGACTAAATTCGACTCGCGAGATTTGCTTAAGGTTTATATGGACATAGTGCGGTGGTTATTTATGGAAAATTCAAATTTTCCAAGTGTAGAGATTGCTGTTTACTTTATACACTGTTGATGCAAGATCTAACGAGGTTATGATTTTTACGAATACAACGTACTTACATCAAAATGATCTTCACAACATTGCAAGACAGATTTTGAAGAGGGTGAATGTTGTCTTATGTATAGCTCCTTTCATCCACTTTTCTCTAAGTTTAGGCTCTTGAGGCACAGTTAAAACTGCACACTCTATTTTGTGAGATTTAGCTTTACTTGTAAAAGAATTATCCATTGTAGTAGTAATAAAGTATCGTTTACTGACTTTTGTGTATGTCAAATAAAACTGAAATAAATTAATTCTGTCTTACAAAAATAATATTTACGCGCCATGAAAAGTTATGTGCATCTGAAAGGAGTGACCACTGACCACGAAAAAAGAAACAGGTTGAGAGCCCATCAGAGAATCTTTACGCGACATGAAAAGTTATGTGCTTCTGAAAGGAGTGACCACCAAAAGAGAAACAGCTTGAGACCCTGTCAGAGAATCTAGTAAAAAAATTGTTGATTCCTAAGCAAAACTCCAAATAATTCGTATTAATTCTGAGTTGGACACTCAGTTCAGCAACTGTTAAAAATTTACTGTCACCTGTCAAAGTAATTAAGCATTGTGTGTTAATTATTTTTAAATTCGAATCTAGTAAAGAATTTAGCTTGGTCACTGAGTTCATACAATTTGTGCATTATCGAATCTCTCAAATTTTGCAAGTAAACTAAAGAAATACATAAAATTACTTTAAATATCTAATTGTTTAGCACCTTATGAAGAAACAATGGTACAAACGTTAATAGTTTAATAATAAATGGAATTTATCTATTTTGACAACTAATGACAAACGTTTGAACTGAGTGACCAACGTTTTCGGTTTTAATGACTAGGCTTCGCCACATAGATAAATGAAAGTAAGCTTAAGTTTTTTTACTAGACTGCGGCGGGCGAAGTCAAAAAGTACCTGACTGCGGCGGGCGAAGCCCAAAAAGTGTTACGTTTTTGACCTGAATGTATGTGTTTCTGTTCCTATGTTCCCTCGTAACTACTAAACGGATAGACTGATTTTGTTAATTGATACGTCATCAGATTCGACTTAATAGCCCGAGTGAAAATAGAACATCAATATTAACAAAAAACAAAATGGCGGCTTTTAGGCGGCATATTATTCTGTGCATTGTAAAAAAAAGTATTTTTAAATCTCATCGAGTGGGGTAGGTATTAAATGAAGAGTTTTAAATAGCGATTCCATAAACATCTATAACTTGCAGTTTGTATTAATTTATCTAAAAAAGAAAAGAATTTACGAAATTTTAAACTAGTAAGTTCTTACTTAAAAAAGATGATTTATTGACAATGAACTAAAAAGTCTAAAATAAAAACGTAGGTAATATTTAAAAAACTAAAAACACGACTACAAAAATTTCCTATTAAAAATGAAAAAACCAGCTCTTTACTTCTCGGGTTTTTTAGTTTTTTATTAATTATTACGAAATCTTTACTAGAAGTTGGCATATCATCCGTTTCTCTGAGGGTGCCATACTTTTAGAGATTGAATTTTTATTTTTTGTTAAAACACTATTGACAGATGGTTACCCTCATTTATTACTTTTTTTTAAGGATTTTAAATGCCGCTGTAACGTTGTTGTCCATCCTGTCATGCGACAAATATTGGAATGTGAAGCACAGCGGTAAACGTCGCGAGTGCACAAGTGTGTGGACACTATGAAAATATTTACGAGAAAGTTCAAGGCAATGCGAATGCGGTCGCAAGTATAAAGGATGCAATGCAATGCAACCGACTATCAGTCCACCTGCATGCAATGGCCTGTCATTGGCCACATTCGCCCACACACCCACAGTTTTATATGCCAACGAAAATTAACTCATGCATACAAGCAACTTTTACTATGGTACCAACATTGAAATCGCAAAAAAAATATCAGCTGTTCCATACATTTTAATCTATTCGATTTAATATTTTCTTTGAAACAGCTGATTTCTTTTTCACGTTTTCAATGTTGGTACTATAGTAAAAGTTTTTTTGTATGCGTGAGTACATTGACCCCTTAAAATTATGTGCACTATTTAAGAAGGACCTTATATATTTTTGTAAATAACCTTTAAATATCCTTTTAAAAAAAGAATTTCCTTTATTTCTTTATTCCGGACCGGCCGAATAGTGCCGGAGAATTATTAGCCCGAGAGCCAAACTAATTCGCTCTATGGAGACTCAACAATAATTCTATATCAGTAATTTCTTAACATTGAAAATTAGATTATCTAGTTTAATAAATAATTCATTAGTAATCCACCAATATTTATGACAGCGACATAAAAAAAAAAACAAATACAAAGCTTTAAAAAATCTATAAAAAAATAGGCAAAAATGGTATAAGTTTTATTCACTTTACATTTGAATACATTTATTATTATCTTTCGTAAAAGTATATAACCCCCCTCTAATTGTAAATGAAAAACAAATAAACTTAAAAAAAAACTCTCTACGTAAACTCAAATTGGCATTACACCTATGTTAAAAATGCTATCAGAAACAACCGACTTCTTCCTAAAGTATTAGTTTCCCGTTTTATATCTTTATGGATTTCGACTTTGGTGCTTAGATATGGTGAACATAAACACATGTTAACGATAAAATTGGTGATAGCATATTTGCTGAAAGAATCGCACCATTTTTGGGGTATAACTTTTTTTTTTATACCTTCCAATGCGATATTATGTTGGATTCCAAAATATAGTCTCTTAAAATTATATTTAAGGGCCGTTTACAAAAATTTGGCCTGTTATTGAATTTTTTACAAAAATATCGGATAGTTCTTGGGGTATATATAGAAATAAGGCAGCATTTACTTTGCAGTTGGCCGTTGCAGTTATTACTTTTGCAAGTGGCCTAGTGCGCGCACTTAAAAACCGAATATCAGGTGGCCTGTTCGACTAAGGACTGCAGGCGGCCTGCCTGCTGACTGATACATATACATATGTAGTAAATATACCTCAGTACTTATATTTTCTACCAACATTAACATCTTCATTTAAACAATATATTTATAACAATGTAACAGTATCTTTACTCCAGTGTGCAGCAGAAATAAATCAAGTATGAAAATCAGCGTTGTGGCTACAAGCTGCAACATTAGCTGAGCTGGTCAGCCCTTTCAGTAGTTTCTAATATATCTAGATTTAAGGAACCATTTGTAATTTTTTTATTATGTATGAAACACTGAATAAATAATTACTTTACTTTACTTTACTTTACTTTAAGTATCAATATAATCAATCAAGCAACAACAAGTATTTTTGCCTTTGTCAATGTTAGAGTTCACAATATTTTAGACTAATGCAAAATAGGCATATTTTCAATACTTATATGTTAGTGCGTTTTACGTAAAGCTTACTTAATTTTTAATTACCTTAAAAAACAGTAAAAAATGATGGTAGCCATATTCTGTCAATTTCGTTTTCACAAAAATTAAAAATTCAACCCCTAAAAGTATGGTAAGTACTTAGAGAAACGGATGATAAACCAAGTTCTAGTAAAGATTTCGCTAAAAAACATAAGTTTTCTTTCATTTACCTATCTGGCGAGGCCTAGTCAGTAAAACTGAAATCTTTGGTCACTCACTTTTAGCGTTTGTCGTTAGTTGTCAAAATTTCTTTGTCACTCCTTTCAGATGCACATTGAAAAGTTTGACGTCCTAAGAAATGACGTCACGTCCGGTCATTGAGCGTTTACGCGCGGACTTTGAAATGTTAATTTTTGATTTGCATTAAATAAATAATTTAAGCATATTTCAACTTTTTCGCTTGTGATATCTTCATGCAATCCTTAAATCTTTCAGATAGACTACATTTATGAAATAATGCAAGTTCCCTATTACAGTGCCAGTGCCACAAACTTTGCTGTGCCGGTGGCCAAAATGTGAAACTAACGTGATTTTTTTTAATGTCATTTTGCTGTCAAGTTGATGTCCAACCATAGCGCTGCTGGCGGCTGAAGTTCTTAGAAGTCAGGGCCGGTGAAATTACTACAAAAAAAAGAATAACGTACGTAGCGCCGCTGTCACCGGCACAGAAAAGGTTGTGGCACTGTACTGTGATGTAATTTGTGATCTGCAATAATAAACTACTGATATCAAGACTCCTGGTTCTGTCATTTACGGTGTAGAGTCAACTCTCTACATTTTGTTTCTATGTTGAGAAAATAAAGAAGCAACCTATGTTATAATTTCAATCTATATTATTCAGTAGCCTATTACAATTTTTTTTGCATATTTTTCGAATACTTAGTCTCTAAACGTCTACAAGCAGGCCCCGATTGGCCATATGGGCTAATCGGACAATTGCCCGATGGGCCGGATGCCCGATGGGCCGGTCTGGCCGATTGCCGGTCGAATTTCTTATTAATTGTTTGCTATGTGTCAGAAAATCGTGTGAATGAAAGACTTCTCGCTGTCATACAATGTGAGTCTTCCACCGGGAAGGATATGTTTTCCGTAGTTGATTCAGTTTTAAAGTCTTCGAATATAGACATAAAAAGGTGCATCGGTAGTTCGACGGATGGGGCTGCAAACATGCAACGCCAGCATAATGGGTTTTCTTTGTGGCTTTCTAAAGAATCTCCAGGGCAAATTCATGTGTGATGATATCTATGCACATGTATGGAATTTAGTGTTAAAGTCCATGAGCCAGCAACAGATTTTACTGACCAATTTCCTCTCGACCGAAAACTCGTGAAATACTTGAGAGCGTTGTATTATGAGGCATGGTGAACGTCAGCTGCCGCTCCGTGAGTGGAGGGTGCAGCGGCAGTCCCTCAATCACGTATTTTTTTTGTCATTTCCTCCCGACTGAAAATTTGTTAAATGATAGTTAACGCAATTATTAGGAGATAAAAAAAGTCAGCTGGCCGTGCCGTGGTGGAATATACGTCAGCTGGCAAAAAAAAAAAAAATTCGTTCGGTGATTTCCTCTCACTGGAAAATGTGTCAGGTGATAGTTTACATGCTATTTTGAATAAATGAAAACGTCTGCTGGCTCTTTGTTGGTGGAAAGGTCGTCAGCTGATGCAGTGAAATAGTGAGCGATGCTTGGTATTTCCCTGCTCGATCGAATCAGAAATAATGAGATCCGCAGGAGAACTAAAGCGACCGACATCGCTCGAAGGATTGCTCAGTAAAGGAGCGCGCACATTATGCCGGGGCGCAGCGGAGCGGGCCGCAGCGCATCGCTTTGACGGACTTGAGTATAGCACATAGTGACGGACCGGGCCGCAGCGCATTGACGGATTTTGAGTACAACCAAATTCAAACATCCAATTTCTTCTACTACTGCCGGTTATACCCGTCCCTCTCACTCTCCGTGCATGACAGAATCGAGTGAAAGAGACGGGTATAATTTGTAGGCGTCATGTTATCTGACCGAGTAGTACGAGAAAAATCCGCTTGCTATAGCACACTGTGTCGGGGCGGGGCGGGCCGCATCGCATCGCACGCACGCAATCAAATCCGCGGCGGATTATGCGGCCCGCTGCGCCCCGGCATAGTGTGCGATAGTTCATATAAAATACATACGAGCGATTTGGACGGATTTTTGCGCTGCGGCCCGGCCCGCTGCGCCCCGACATAATGTGCGCGAACCTTTAAAGTGGTGGGCGGGAGTCGGGACAAAGCGCGGATGGCCGTTGGGGCGGAAAGGTTCTCGAATGGCGACCGCGAACCGGACGACGACGTTCTGTCGACAGGCCCTGTTAAAAAGAGGATACCTCAAGGTATTTTAACCGACTTCGAAAAAGGAGGTTTTCAGTTTGATCACATACCTATTTACCAGAAAACACGTAAATTGCCTGCACGATGCACTAAAAAGAGTGAAATGAAAATTATTTTTATAAAAATATAAAACCGCCTTCAAAAAAACCACATCAAAAAAGTATGAAATAATTCCTCACCAAGTAAATAACGTAAGTACTTTGAAGTCGGGCGGGTTTAAACAAAGTCAACAAAAAATTGTACATGTTTCACGCCCGACTTTAAAGTACTTACGTTAGCGTAAGCCCGCACAGCGATTAAAATTCGCGCGATTAAAAATCGCGATTTTGTAACACATGGAATGAGCGATTTTCTGAGAGGTCATTTAAAAAAAAAAGCTTCCAATTGCTTCACTAGATGGCGTTGAATAAGTATGTACATGTCTATGGTTTAATTTGGTATGAAACATATTTAAATTTATTACTTTTTAACAACCCAAAGGAAACTAATAATATATTAAATAAGTAATACTGTGAGGAACAGAAAAGAAATAGGTAAATTTAAAGATTTAGGTAAATAAATAAAATCTGTCTGACGTTCCGTTTTACGTAAAAAAGTCGCGTCAAAGTAAAATTTATAACGTTCCGTTCCTTCTAACTGCATAGGTGGGACAGCGCCATCTAGTGACTGAGCTTTCAGAAAATCGCCCATTGTATGTAGGTACCATAAACTTATTATACTCTAGTAATAGACGGACAGAGTTCGCTTGGTTGTGAGACCGAAAATGACATGAGCTAGTGTGTGTAATTTGTAAACGTGTGTGTGAGTTTTAGAGCTGCCCTCAAGCCCATTTTAGGTTGTCGATAACAATAATGTAAATAAAACACAAACAAGATTTATTAATTCATATGATATGAAGTATACTTCAATGGACATGGGAAAATAAAAATAAAGTCCATGTTATTTAAATTTTTACTTTTTTTGCATTCACAATGCAATTTTTATTATTGAAAAATGGAAAATGGATTTCATTTTCGAAATACTTCATTTTCCATTTTTCAATAATAATGGTCATTTCACTTCAATACGATAAGTATTTACAAAGTTATTGTAAAAATTAATTTGCTTAAAACACTGTTGCCTCGGTTGTTCCCTAGCAATCGGCTTTTACCACGTTCGACGTCATTCTTCCCGACCGCCCGTATACCCCACCGGCCGGTCATACTTACCTACTCGCACAGCTGCACTGGTTGAAATCATGTTTTTTAATAAAACTAGTTCTGGAGTTTTTGGAGTCCCTTTTCATCGCATTGCACCAAATTTTTCGATTTTTTACGAATAAATATTTATATTCTGCGTTTTGATCGAAGTATTCGTACATAGAGGCACAAATACAGTATTTAAATACCTTTGGTACTTAGTGAAGACAAGTTGATAATTTTCTTGAATTATACAATATTGTATAAGACTATACAATATTGTATTATTCAAGCACGCATTGTGCCTGTCACGAAACCACTAGCACGTGAAAAATTGAAAATGAAGTATTTAGAAAAAATCGACCCGTCTCACAACCAGCTCCGATGGGACTCGAACCCACGACCTTACGCTATCTTAGGCTGCTCTAACGACTGAGCTACGGAGTTGTTAACGACGACGACGACGACGAATACAACGTTTAACGACTCCGTAGCTCAGTTCTCACTTCAATTTTCAAAAAAACGCATTGTGCATGCAAAAATTTAAAAATTTAAATAACGTGGTGGTCATTTTTACGAATCTTTAAAAATTCATTGTTAAGTATTTTGAAGGGCTACGGTAAAAAAATTAATGACATATTTTAAGTTAAAACGTATATATTTCAAAAATAAATAAATAATTATACCTTTCCCAAACCCATTGATATTGTCCTCTGAAGAGAACAATTTTATTTAAATAATTTCTCAATGTTTCTTTGCAGTTTTGCTTGAAATATTTGCTGCACACCACAGACTTTTGGCGAAGCTCCCAGTCTATTCTATTTATTAATTTTATCCAGTTTAACTTAATTACTGGATTTACAGGAAACCTGAATTATATTGTTAAATTGGTACTGAAGTAGGTATAATTTACTATTTAAAAAGTGTCGGTTAAAATCAGCTTTAAATAAAACTATCAGTGTTCACAAAAACAAACAAAGTTATATTGGAAACCATCGACATGAGTACCTATCGATTATAATATCGATAATTTTTGATCAACCTCTACGTCATATTTTCTCAAGTTCACGGATATAATATCTTTTTATCTAACACATAAAGTTTAAAAATCAGGTTTTATTTAGAAAATAGGCGATAAATAGTATGTTATTAATGTGTCACTTAGTGTATTTGGGAATATATTCAACTAAAATATGAACTATGAAAATGGTAATTGTACAATCCTATTTACCTGTGAAATTAGTGTTTATTTGGTTTATTGTCGTAAGTAACATTACATTTCAACACAGAACACTACACCATTATTGATTTATATAGTTATAAGAGCCAAATCGACGCGATCGCGATAAAAATCACAAAATAATCGAGTGGACGCTTTTCATCAAGATGATAAAAGACGCTAAATAAGTCAAATCGGGTTCTGCTGTCATTTTCTTCCAACTCTTTCTCGCACATAGCTTCTGCCGTAAGGACTGGTTTCTCACTCGCACCATTGTCCGTCTATTACCCCTAGTATAAATAAGTTTATGGTAGGTACACGCACTCGCGATTTAAAAATCGCGCGAATAAAAAATCGCTGTTTGCTGTGAAATAATCGCGCGTCTTAACCCGGCGGGAGGCGTGCCCATTTCTAAAATATATTCTGTCGCTACCGGGTAAAAGTTATATAATACAGGATTGTTTTTTTTTTTCATTTTTAAATATTAACTATCTGTATATTTAAACTTTGAAGTAAATAAGTAAAAATTAAAGTTTACTTGTTTTATTATATTTTTTTATAGTTTATTATTTTAACTTTTACAAAATATAAAACTCTTGCGTTAAGTACTGGCTGACTGACAGACAACGCACAGCAGAACCTACTGGGCGCAAGAACCTGAAATTTGGCATGTATTTTCCTTGGGGAGTGTAAGGGTGGACTAAGAGAGGATTTTTAGAAATCCCTGCTCTAAGGAGGTAAAAAAGGGGTCCACGCAGATGAAGTCGCGAGCGGATGGCTAGTATTTTTTCAACTGACATTTCAACTTCAATTACAAAATGACATACAGGTCTCGGCATCACTTTTTGCAAACTTAGGGCTTAGTATCTAAAGTCGAAAAGCATTGAAGTGTCAAGCCCTGAATCGTATCGACTAGACATTAATAAAGATAAGATAAGATAAGATAAAAATATTCTTTATTCACTTAGACATAATAAATATGTACTTATGAATCGTCAATATTTTCCTACCACCCATTCAAGACTTTTTTAACTGACAAGATAATGGTAGGTATGTACAGTCACGAGCAATAATATGTATACAACATAGGACTGTGTCATATTACAATACTAGCGGCCGCCCACGGTTTCACCCGCGTGGTTCCCGTTCCCGTGGGAATATCGGGATAAAAAGTACATATAAACCTTCCTCTTGAATCACTCTATCTATTTAAAAAAAACGCATCAAAATCCGTTGCGTAGTTTCAAAGATTTAAGCATACAAAGGGACATAGGGACAGAGAAAGCAACTTTGTTTTATACTATGTAGTGATTGAATGACTTCTGTGAAGTTCTGTGACACTGATCGTTTTCTTTCGCAACGCTTCAATGTGACAAAGTTCTGTGTTGTATATACATAATTATTGCTCGTGACTGTACGTGCCTTGAAAATGTCAGTTTTCTGCATAGTTTAATTTACAAAATACTAAGAATTTTGCGAAAAACCGGATATATAGACATAGATTATGACATTTCTCAATCTTACTTAATAAAGGGTAAATAGGGTTTAGGGTATTAAATCATTGTGTAACTATCCGTGTTTTTGCAAAATCTAGTATTTTCACAAAAATCGATTAATCCATTCATCCTACGACATAATATTAAAGGTAACAACCGTTACTGACTGATCTATCGACGCTAAGCTCAAGTTGCGTTGAAGTTTGGCATGCAGATAGTTAAGTATTATACCTAGGCATCTGCTAGGAATGTATTTCTCAAAATTCGAGATCGATGGAAACGGGGTCAAACGTTTGTATAGAAAAATAGGAAAGAATATCCATACTAATATTATAAAGAGAAAAGATATAGGAAAAATGTGATAGTAAAAAACCAGGCTCCCTATAAGTAGCTTTCAGGCGGAATATACTTATAGGGCTCCTGGTTTTTTACTATCACATTTTTCTTATAAGTACTTACAGAAATTGCATTGTGAATGCATAAAATAATTTAAAATCTCAAAGAGAAAAGATATGTATTTTTGTTTGTAACGAATAAATTCAAATACTGGACCGATTTTGAAAATTCTTTCACCAGTAGAACGCTACATTCTTCCCGAGTGACATAAGCTATATTTTATCCAGATATCCCACGGGAACGAGTACTACGCGGGTAAAACCGCAAAGAAGCCACTAGTTGTTAATAAAAAAAAGATCTAACGAGTGAACTCCGTTATTTCGAGTCTAACTCGAGTGAGTGAAGCCGCGGGTGAAATATAGCTTTAAAATAAAGTATGTTTTTTACTTTCAAGTTTAATTCTTAATAGTTTGGAAACTATTTTATTCTTACGGACTCCACGGTGTTTTACGTGGTACCCATTTTCGTAGGAATATCGTGTTAAAATATATTCATGTCAATCAGAAATAATAAAGCCTTGAAAATCAGTCCAGTAGGTTTATTGAGTTTAGGCATTACAAACAAACAAAAAATCTAACTCGTACTCGTAGTTTACTCTGAAAGATCTAATCTTATCTTAATTAAGATCTCTCTTTTTAGTATGCTAAAAAACTTATTAAAAAAATTGCTTTAAGCGTATTAAAATTAAAAATAGTAATTATTATGTCAAACTGATTATAAAATCTTCAACTAAATCATTCCGTCCGCCGCTGCTGCTGGGTTAATTTGACGTCCCGCTCATCATACGCATGCGTACTATAGATAGTCAGAGTGAACTACGAGTACCAGTATTCTATTTTCATATAAAGGTCTGAACGCGACGGTATACTTCGCTCACGATACTTCATTCTGACTCATCGTCTGACCGACGACACGTCGGTACAATAACGCGTATTAACGTTCGGTACCAGTCAGCCGCAGTTTTAAACGGTCAAACGCTGTTTTAAAGAACAGAAAATACCTACGTAATTAATGTACTTTATATTGTGTTGTTTTGATGTCTAAATGGATATAAAAAGGTACATCGAGGTGCTGAGGTACTTATACCAAAACGCCACGATATCGGTCCGATTACAAAATCAGAGCTCTAATCCTATCCAACTACAGCGAGGTGTGAGACAGGGAGACGTCATCTCTCCGAAACTGTTCACAGCTGCGTTGGAGGATATTTTTAAGCTTCTGGACTGGAAAGGATGCGGCATCAATGGCGAGTACCTAACACACCTACGCTTTGCCGATGATGAACTACATCATCGGCAAACCGTTGTTATGGCTGAGACCTTGGAAGACCTGAACACAATGCTCAAAGATCTCAGTTATGCTTCTCAAAGAGTGAGTCTTAAGATGAACATGGATAAGACGAAAATTATGTCCAATGCCCATGTTGCACCTGCTCCAGTTAATGTTGGGAACATTACACTCGAAGTTGTCGACCACTATGTTTACCTGGGACAGACGACGGTCCAGTTAGGTAAGTCCAACTTTGAGAAAGAGATCTCTCGTCGAATCCAGCTCGGATGGGCAGCGTTAGGGAAGTTCCGGCATATATTTGCGTCCGAAATACCTCAATGTCTCAAGACGAAAGTCTTTTACCAGTGTGTGTTACCAGTAATTACCTATGGTAGTAAAACGTGGTCTTTTACTATGGGTCTCACAAGAAGGTTCAAAGTCACCCAGCGAGCAATGGAGAGAGCGATGCTTGGTATTTCCCTGCTCGATCGAATCAGAAATAATGAGATCCGCAGGAGAACTAAAACAGCCGACATCGCTCGAAGGATTGCATCATTGAAGTGGCAGTGGGCGGGACACATAGCCCAGAGAACCGATGGTCGTTGGGGCGGAAATGTTCTCGAATGGCGACCGCGTACCGGAAGACGTTCCGTGAGCAGGCCCCCTACAAGGTGGACCGACGATCTGGTCAAGGTCGCGGGAAGCCGCTGGATGCGGGCAGCGCAGGACCCGATCGTTGTGGAGATCCTTGGGAGAGGCCTATGCCCAGCAGTGGGCATCGTTCGGCTGACATGATGATGCTGATGGATGTCTAAATTGTCATAAAACACACCCAACATAACATTTTTTGAAATAACAAGAGAAGAACTCCAAACAAGCTCGAAACTAATCTACAAAAAACACAAAGTGTATCTTTATGTTATTTAAATTTTTATTTCTTTGCATTCTCAATGCAATTTTTATTATTGAAAAATGTCGTTTAACGACTCCGTAGCTCAGTGGTTAGAGCAGTCGCCCGGATAGCGAAAGGTCGTGGGTTCGAGTCCCATCGGAGCTGGTTGTGAGACGGGTCGATTTTTTCTAAATACTTCATTTTCCATTTTTCTATGTATCTTTATCTCAAGACAAAGGTTTTCAATCAATGTGTCTTGCCTTCTTCACCTATCGGATGGAGACAACCACCCTGACGGAGAAATCTGCCGAAAAGCTCCATGTCGCACTATGGCTATGGAGCGCTATTCTACTGCTTCTTCTTATCCTGTGACTATACTACTCACACATGCACGCATGCTACGCACACATACACAAAACAGCCAGTCGGCCTAGTGATGCGCAGAATGAGGAGATTCTTTCTAAATTTTGGAATTTTAATATTTCTAGTGAGGAATGATTTTATCAAAAAGATTTAAAAAAATATAATTTTCTGTGTTAGGAAAAGTATTTATTGATCGATTACTGTATTAATTGATTGATTACTCGGGGTTTTAAATTTAAGCCGGTATCGAAGCGTGGATTTTATCAGTCGCGATCTTTCAAGCTTGACGTTGAAATTCAATGTGCCTCTGACCATGCGGTGATCGCTTCCTGTCTTAACAGCGTTGATCACAATGACATCATTGAATATGTTCTTCTTTGTCGACATGGTAAAATCGATCTCGACTTTACCTTCGGGACTAATCCAGGTCCATTTGCGGCTTACGGGCTTCTTACAGAAGGAGTTCTCCCTCTCCATGAAGTCTGCCAGCATCTGGCCCCTTTTGTTCCGTTGCCCAAATCCAAATTGCCCCACTCTCAACTCATCACCGCAGCGTTGCCCCAGCTTTGCATTAAAATCCCCCATCATAACCGTGTTAATTTAATGGCTTTATAGTTATGCATGGCTTTAGAGATCTCCTCATACATAGCCTCCACTTCGACATCGTCGTGTATCGAATCGAGGTCGGAGCGCAGACCTGAATGACATTCAGATAATGTCGTTTCGATTTTCTGAGTATTAGGTAGGTATGCTACCCTGCTCGAGACACTTCCGATGGTTATCACGTTGTTGACAAGGAACTTGTGGACGATGAACCCGACACCACCTAGGGACTGTTGGTCGCCCTCCCGGTGGTATAGTAAGTTACCGGATTGCAGGATAATCGAGTCCTACCCAACAAGCAAAGTAATCCTATAAGGATTGATTATAAGTCTGCCTCTACTAATAACGTTCTTGTAAAGGATTTGTTGTAGACCGTTTTACTTATAATATCATTTGACAAGTCGTAATATACTCAAGGGCATTAGTTTTTATATATCTATCTTATAGCTTGCTACAAGACTAAAGTTTAAAACATTTATAGGACACTTTTACTAGTAATAGCATTTCACAAGCATAGATATTCTTAAGAGCTTTTGCTTTTATATCTCAGTCTTGTAGTTAGCTGCAAGAGTATCTTATAGGACACTTTAAAGAATAACTCTCGTATAATTGTTTTTGGTAAGACTATATAGTCCTGAATAATATTTTGATCTAATAGTAGCATGTTGTAAGTAGAACAAGATTTATAACACACTTCTCTGAGATTACTATAAGTTTGAACTGCTATAGTTTTGTTTGAGACTTTTTTAAATCTTATTTTACTCAATAAGAACGTTATGAGATCAAAAAAGCTAATGAACCACTAGATCAAGCACTTAACTAGTAAACATCTGCCATTTTGTAGATTTCTCCATCCTCTTGAGAAAATAAGTTTAAATATAAGTTATTGGAAACGATTCAAAAGGAGCAGTGGTTACAAAAGAAAAGTGACAAAAACGTATGATGAGTTAGTGAATAGGTGACCATTCGGAGAATAAATCCGACAAGATCAGAAAGCAAACAAAGCTCTTCCAGTGCGAATTCAGGTGAACTGACAGAGGGTTCTGTATATTATTCTATTAGCAATATTTTTTCTTCCTCATCTCACCACTCAGAAGATGAAGAAGTTCAACATTGGAAACAAGAACACCATTTCAAATGAATGAATGAATTCTCTAATAAATGAGTCCTAAAAAAGTGAATAAAAACATTAGTGTAAATAGATTTTAGGGAACCCTAATTTGTTTCAAAATGGAGAAGAGTTATCTGGACCAAAACTACTACAAGCACTAATTTACCTATAATGGTTCTACAAAGTACTTAATGCAGTGCAATTTTAAAACATGGCGGATATACATAAGAATTTGATTAAATAAAATTTTTACAACATTGTACTATGTGCTTATTTTTGAGGGGCATTGGTGAAACTAACCAAATTACTGTACATATTTACAGTAAAAATTAATTCCCCATCCTCCCATTCACATAGGTACTTAATTACAAATACTTACTACAATGTATTGTTATTTCTATAATAAAAGCAAGTGTGTTTACGTATACAATTTAACTTTAATCACAAAATAACAAGGAACAATATTAACTTATAAAATTTACTTCTAAATACATTAGCTAATTACACTATAAACTAGATTGCATTAGTAAGATACTTGTGTAATATAATAATAAGAGCGTTTGTGCTTGTAATTGTTTAGTCTTAGATTATTATAAAAGCAATTGCTTTTCGCGAACGCTTTCTCAAGTATGCTATAGGGCTTAGTGACATTCTTTAAGCTGGTTATAAGATAATTACAGAAATAATGGCTCCTATAACTGCGCCCAAATCCAGGTTTGTAGCATACTACAAGTTTCTTATAAGACAGGTTAGAAGTAGTCTTGAAGATAGCTATAAGAACTGATTTTGCTAGTTGGGTACCCCTTTCTTCGGACTTCAGATAACCCAATGATATCCCAATGTAACTTACTAGTTGCGTCTTCCAACCCTATTAGCTTCGCGTCGAGCCTTAGTGTACGCGTGTTGTAGGTTGCCAGGTCAAATCGTCGGTGTTGGTAGCCGGATCTTACCCCGGGGATTATTGCAGTATGGCCTGGTGTTTCAGGAGGCGCTGCTGCCCGTCTCCTAGAGAGTTATTGCTACTAAATGATTATAGGTACAATGAGTTATTAGTAAAAATAAGAATAGTGCTAACGAATATTAAGACCAAGGATCATAAATGCAATTGAAATTAGGGTATTACAAGGAATATTATGAAAAACAAGACAATACCTTTTTATACTAGTATTTTGGGGGATTTCAGAGAGATCTGGGGGAAAGCCAGACGTTCGTAATCTGGCAACACTGTAGTTCGTGTATTTCGCGATTTTTTTATCGCAGTGCGTGGTAGCAAAAAATTCACGATTAAAAAATCGCGCGAATTTTTTATCGCGCGATTAAAAAACCGCTGTGCGGCCTTAGCCTTATTTATTTGGTGAGGAATTATTTCTTACTTTTTTGATGTGGTTTTTTTGAAGGCGGTTTTATTTTTTATAAAAATAATTTTTAACGTAAATTTTTGCCTTACTCCTAACAATGAGTATGTCATGTTGGTACTCGATCAGGTAGGTCTATCGGCAGTCGTCCTCGTCCCCCGGTCTATTGGTCTTTTACAGCTTCTATAACTTTTAAATCAATTAAATCGAACAACGCACGCACTTTGTCGCAACTTGCAAGGAATGAATACGAATGTTAAGGTGGTTCGATGAGCTCAGTAGCGCCACCAATGGAAATAAATCATTTACAATTTATCAAGGGCTTAGAATAAAAGTTTCGGTTATTTCGCGCAAATAGAAGAGTAAAATGCAATTTTTAATTGTTTTTTCATGGCCTCAAATATGAGCATTAAGTTATAAATCTCGATATTGCTAAATGTGGCCACTTTTGGCACTATTGAGATTCACGACTTATTGCGTAAGTTTGAGTTTTTAAAAGTATATTTATAAAATGCATTTTACTCTTTTATTTGCGCAAAACAACCGAAACTTTTAATCTAAGCCTTTAATAAAATGTAATTGATTTATTTCCATTGGTGGCGCTACTGAGCTCATCGAACCACCTTAACAAACAAGTGCGCGCCGCCGCCGCCCGCCTCCGCGCCCGCGCTCTTTTCCGCGCTAGCCCTTCGTGCGAAGAAGTCTGTTCTTTTTTTCAAATTATAAATTTCGTGGATAAAAACGACAGAAATTATGAATAGTGTTTTGTTACGCCATCATAATCAAAAACACGTAAACTCTAATAACTTGCATTTTCTATTGTGCAGTGCAGAAAAAAAAATTCAAATTCATAAATAACTATTTCCTATCTTGGATTACTTACAATATGCCCACCCTAGACACCTAACCTTCGTCGAATCGACGAATACCCGTCGGAAATATAGCTATATCTTTTTATCGAGAGCGCCGATCGTCGTGCCGTCGCTATTTAAATCAGTGCTAGCCGAGCTCTTTCCGGAGGAGTCCGTGTCGCCCAGGTAAGTGCGTCGTTTTTCGAATAATTGCTTAAATACTCATAAATTAAAGTATGTGCTCATTTCATTAATTAAAGAATGTGCTTCCAAAAATTAGTTTTTATTTTTTCTTATAAATAAGAAGACTATTATAATTATGTTTCGCCAAAGAAGATTAGGCTATTTTTGTTGATTTATTTTTAATATTTTTTTTTAAGTAAGTGATCTCATGTGGCCTAGTTTCATAAGTGCCTTACCAAAAATTGACTTTAAATAAATATACTGATCTGAAACACTACTTATTGTTTTATTTACTAAAATAATACCTTATTAAACTATGTATGTATTAAACGTAACAGAATAAGATAAAAAATAAATATAACCAAAAAAGATGTATAGGACTTGCTTTTGGAATTAATAGAAACTTTCGTTTTGTAGTAAATATTATATTTTTGCTTTTTGTGACAACAATTGTATTTGAATGAAAATTGAAAAATCGATGTCATCGTGACACACATTTTAAAAAGTAGTAGTAATGAGAGCGCTTCAGCAAGGAGGCGCCAACATGCCGGCCCCCTTGAAGGCATCGGCTTCAATCGACACCGAGAGGCACCAGCTTCGAGACCGGGCGCCTGCAGGAGCCTGCGCCGGTGAACACGTCGACCACTCGCACAACGCCGTCGAGCCCCGGGTGCAGCGCACACACGCGGCCCATTAGCCATTTGAGAGGGGCCGTGGAGTCTTCCTTAATCACCACCAAGTCGCCAATGTTGATTGGTGGAGCTCTGGTAGTCCACTTGGAGCGTTGTTGCAGTTGCGATAGATACTCCTTGCTCCATCTTCGCCAAAATAGCTGTCGCAGTTGCTCGATCCTTTCATATCGTTGCCGTGCGTTGCCCGCGGAGTCAGTTGGCTCCGGTAGTGCGGTCAGCGGACGACCAATTAGAAAGTGACCAGGAGTCAATGGTTGAATGTCGTTTGGTGATGATGATAATGGCGTCAATGGACGTGAATTTAGAATGGCTTCGATTTGATAAAGTGTGGTAGTCAACTCCTCAAAAGTGAGATGAGCTGAACCAAGAACTCGTTTGAGATGATGTTTTGTGGATTTTACACTTGATTCCCACAAAGCGCCGAAGTTATGACTTTTTGGTGGTATAAAATGAAATTGAACCCCATCATTTGCAAAAATAATCACTTAATTTGGATTTGATGTCATTCCAACCCCCTACAAAATTGGTACCGTTATCACAATGAATGTGAGACGGTTTTCCTCGACGGGCAATAAATCGCTTGAGTGCCAAAATGAACGTGGCACTAGTCATATCGGAAGCTAACTCTAAATGAATCGCCTTGGTCGCGAAGCATACAAACACACATATGTATGCCTTTATATGTTTCGCACCTCGACCTTTCTTACTGTTTATAACAATTGGACCAGCGTAGTCAATTCCAGTCACCGTGAAAGGAGCTGAAGCTTCGATTCTGGAAGGCGGTAAATCTCCCATAATTGGATAATTCACACGAGCTGCTAATTTGATACAAACGACGCACTTATGAACTACAGATCTTGCTATATTTCTTCCACTTATTGGCCAGTATCGTTGACGTACCTCTGCTAATAACAGTTGAGGTCCTGCATGCATCAGTCGACGGTGCTGGTCTTCAAATATCTTAATCGTTATTAGCCGTCGATTCGATGAATGGTTATGTATAAAGGGGTACGTTCGAACGTTAGGTGTCTAGGGTTAAATAAATTTGTGCCATATTAAGCCACGCAATTTCAAGATTTTTAATTATTTTGCTTTTCCAAGCTACAAACGCTTCAAAAAAATATTAGAATCATTAGAGTTCACATAACCATTATCATAAAGACATAAAAAATCGACATTGTAAATTTTTGTCATTATCATGCACGATTTTAAATAAATAAAACACAATAAACAATGTTGCGTTGAGGTCATAACGGGCGCCGGCCGGCCGGCGCGGCGGCGGCGGGCAAGCGCTAGGCGGCGGCGGGCGGGGGCATACGCACACGTCCGTTCGGTACCTACCATTTTCATAAATAAGACCACATATAACACAACATATTAATTATCAACCTTCATTTTATAGACCGGGAGGCAACCGTCGGTAACCCTACCTGGGGGCCAAGCCTGCTAACGTTAAGTCATAATCGTGTCTCAATCGTGTTTCAATTGTTGAACGATAATATTGACGCTTGATTTTTGTTGATTACCCGACATATTTTTATTTTTATTGAGTGTTTGTCATTTCATTGATTTCTTACTTTAATGTTTTACCATTACGATTAATTACGATATTAGTGCTGTGTTTTACGTTTTCATTGTACGCTCACTACGGCGTAAGCTATTTCGATTATTAATAAGTTAAATAAATATTTGTTTTTCTCAGTAAGTGAATTTTTTGGATTTTTTTATGAGAAATAAAACATCTTAAACCGTATACTTACTCAATTTGAGATCTTTAGGAAAATTGCCTGTTTCTATGCTAAGATTGATGATGTGGCATAACTGTTCACATATTTGATCGCTTAGGATTTAATTATGTTTTTTGATATTTCATCATGTTCAACTATACCTACTAGTATTTTTTAATTTTCCAATGATATCTTTTACACCATGGGGTAGGCAAGGGGGCGTAAACATAGACTGCTGTTTTCTGTCTATGTGTGCAATTACATTCCGATTACTTTCAGGGATTGGTTGAATTTTGTCTACAAAATAATAATTAAATGTAATGTCTATGGGATCGCTAATATAGTTATCATTTAATTTGATTTTGTTATATATTCCTTGGGCTTGTCAAATTGCTTTTCATTAATTATTTGCCATTCAGTTTCACTTTTGTTGTCAGATGATTTTATTTGATAGTTATTTTGAGATTTTTTTGTCAAACTTATAATTTTCTTAAATAATATAAATATAAATTTTGTTTTGCTGTCTGTACACTAACTACTCGAAGCGGGGCGCGTGACATCGAGAAGCGGTATAACGAAAGAGCGGTAGGTAGGTATGCCGATATTAGTTCATGTTCAGATTCGAAGCAAATGGAAGCGTCAATCTAAAATAATATTGACCACATTGACCATTGACATTTATTTATGAACGCTTCGCAGGATAATCGTAGGTACCGAACGTACGTGTCTGCGTGCGTATGTCGTCCGCCCGTTTCGAGCTCAACAATTGCTTTTGTGTTTTATTCATTTAAATATTATTTTATTAGTTATTATTTTAGCGGCACTTTTTTTCATGAGTACTAAGAGGGCCAGATTGCGGTGCGGCTAGGCAACCCAACTTTTTAACGTAAATTTTTGCCTTACTCCTAACAATGAGTATGTCATGTTGGTACTCGATCAGGGGTGCAATTCTCTAACGAAGTTTCACCGTCACGTCGTCCTTCACTTCGATTCTTTATGTCAAAATTCATAATAAACAAGTGAAGGTCAAGCGAAAAAGAACGTCGAGTTTGTTGATTGAATCTTAGAGAATTGCACAACAGGTAGGTCTATCGGCAGTCGTCCCCCGGTCTATTGGTCTTTTACAGCTTCTATAACTTTTAAATCAATTAAATCGAACAACGCACGCACTTTGTCGCAACTTGCAAGGAATGAATACGAATGTTAACAAACAAGTGCGCGCCGCCGCCGCCCGCCTCCGCGCCCGCGCTCTTTTCCGCGCTAGCCCTTCGTGCGAAGAAGTCTTGTTTTTTTTTTCAAATTATAAATTTCGTGGATAAAAACGACAGAAATTATGAATAGTGTGTTGTTACGCCATCATAATCAAAAACACGTAAACTCTAATAACTTGCATTTTCTATTGTGGCTTTTACAGGGTGTTGGAATAAAAAAATAAAATATCTATAAAAGTCGTGGATTAATTCCTTTCGGACTGTAGGTTCCACTGCTAGGTTCCACTAATGGGTCCAACAAACATTTTAAATTCTCTTGGACCCATTTAGGTCGTGGAACTAAAAATACTAATTTATAAATATATTTTATTGTATTAGTAGCCCCACTATCCATACTTGATTGCAACCTTCATGATCAATTTTTTTTGTAGTATTTATATAGGTATTCTAATATGTATTGGTTTCTATTATTCGTTATAGTTTTAAGTAGGTGTAATAATTCATGTAAGCTAAAAACATTTCTTATAAACTGTAGTTAAAGCGCATGCGTAAAAGCTTAAAACGCAATTTTTCAAAATTTTACTTCAGATTTATTTCTCTTTATGATTAAACTTGCGATATGTCTTATGCCGCGTACACACCGCGCCAACGAACGCCAACGAATGGGTTTCGATGCCCTTCGTTGGTCCTGTTTGGACGGTTTGGCGAAGGCCAACGATCGTTCGTTGGCGTGTGCCGGCGATCCGGAGCGTGGCGGTGACATCAAAGGAATTGAGCCATTAGATCGAACTCGGTGTGGACGGCGGCCGAAGGCCAACGAACGAACGCTCAGTTGAAGCATACTTTCTACCAAAAGCGAGAGCGTTGAGTTTAATCTGTGCGTAATCTCTAGCGAAACACCAATCACAGCGCGTGAGCGTGACGTCAAATGTGAGGGTGATGTGCTACATATATAGTGATCTGTGGTGATGTGAGGTGATTATTTGTGAATCATTTTTCTGTTCTTCTAGATTTCTAATTGTTTTTCTAGCTTTTGTTTGCAAAACACTGTAATTATACTTCATGCTTCGTCCTCAAGATTAGCTTGATTTTACACTTGTAGTAGTACGCCCTAGTAATCGCCAATTTCACACTATATTGAGAATATACCTACTTATAAATTAAAAAAGTAATAAAAGAAAATTATTATTTTTTAAATTTCAAAAGTGGGTAGTCAACACCGATCTGGCTCAAGCGCCCATCATAGCTGTCATTCGCTTTCTAGTGCGTCGCCGATTCACATCTAGTTTTTAAATTGTGTTAAAAAAGTTGTTAGTTGTTGTTAAAAGTGATGATTTAGGATGCCCAAACGCAAAAAACATAACTGTGAACACATTAAACGAAAAATTATAAGAATGGAGAGAAAGTTGGAGCGAAAAAAGAAGCACCACCACCGGTGAGATTTATCTTGTTCTGAGTTATCGGAACAATTCTATCGCTCGTCGTCCTTATCTCAAGGTACGTTATGTATGTTTATACATTTATAAGTCACTGGCCTTGACATATTATATTGCATATTGAAGTTCAGTGACCTGGTTTTCTAACGTTTCGCAAAAAAATGCAAACGATAATTACGTTCAACGATAAAACGGTTTGACTATTTAACTACCTACTTATTACTAAGTTTGTAAAATAAATACTTTTAATAAAGTGTAACAAAATTATTAATTAATTTTAAAGTTATAATTGAACATAAATGCATTAGTTCTTCACAGACTTTTACAAGTTCTCGTATAAGTAGATTTCAAACAGTTTGCGGGCAGTACTTTCTATGAACTGGGACTGCTTCTTACTGAAAATAATTCACATAAGTGACTAAGCTAAAAAAGAGCTTTGTACTCTAAAGTATTATGCTTATTATGATAAGTCGATTTTCAATAGTTTGCGGACAGTACTTTTCTTTTGAACTGGTACTGTTAAACAGTTTGCGGGTAGTACTTTCTTTGAACTGGGACTGCTTCTTACTGAAAATAATTTACATAAGTGACTAAGCTAAAAAACAGCTATGTACTCTAAAGTATTATGATTATTATGATGTGTCGATTTTCAATAGTTTGCGGACAGTACTTTTTTTTCGAACTGGGACTGTCTCTTACGAAATTTAATTGCATACCTAAGGTTAAGCAATACATAATCTCAAATAATGATAACATAATCATCATTATATACACTGCAGTCACTGGGTCCTACAAACAGTACAACGGGACTGTTATAAGGTACTACTAAGTGTAGTTTGCGGACAGTACGTGTTGTTATAACTGGGGACTGTCTCTTACAATATTATACTGACATGCTAAAATTGTATGAACATGAGGCTTACTCTGTCCCTTACAAGAGGTCATAGTTGACCTCGACGCACCATGTTCTAAGGGTTAACCTGAAGGACAATTAGAACAAGTACTTGGAACCAATCCCCAGTACATCCCAGTCTGAAAACATCTATACTAATATAATAAAGCTGAAGAGTTTGTTTGTTTGTTTGTTTGAACGCGCTAATCTCCGAAACTACTGGTGCGATTTGAATAATTCTTTTTTTGTTGGATAGTCCATTTATCGAGGAAGGCTATAGGCTAAATAACATTACGCTATGACCAATAGGAGCAAAGACAGAGCGGTAAATGTGTAAAAAACGGGGAAAATTATTCATTTTTGAAGGCTTTCTTTGCGTGCGCTGCGAAAACGGTTCAAGATACACAAAAAATATGTATGAAAGAATTATTCCTCTATACATGATCTAAAAAAAAGTCCGCGACGGCATATGTCTATCTTTTAAGGTTTAGTCACAATGACCGTTTTTATGGTACCAAATTTGGTCGAAATAATTTGTTTAAGTTGTATCAACATAATAATATTAATCTTTATTCAAATATAAATATAAATATGTTGTTGGTTAAGAGTACTTCATTGTGAATAAAATTGTCTTTGACATAGCTTAATTTCAACAAAAAACTTTAAAGATTACAATGATAAATAACTCCGAAACAAAACCAACTCGCTCTCTGCGCTCACTGCGCTGGCCGGCGCGGCGGGAGAGAGGCGGTGCTTGCGGGCAAGCCGGGAGGGGGGTGCAGCTCTACGAGATACCATGCCGCGCGGCTCACTCGCGCGGTCGGCTCCCTACTGAACGGTTGAATACAGCGCTAATTTGTTTATGCGATATAATTATCATCGTAATATTACTTTTTAAACACAGTTTCATTTTGAGGTTGTTTTCTATATAGTAGGTACTTTATTTGTTTTAGGATAGTATTTAGTGACACAATAATAACACTTTTTTGTTTTCATGTAGATTATTAATTAATAAGTATGTGTTTTTTAAAAGTATAGTATCGTTTGTTTTAAAAATAGTATTCAGTTTTGAACGGTTGAATACAGCGCTAATTTGTTTATGCGATATAATTATCATCGTAATATTACTTTTTAAACACAGTTTCATTTTGAGGTTGTTTTCTATATAGTAGGTACTTTATTTGTTTTAGGATAGTATTTAGTGACACAATAATAACACTTTTTTGTTTTCATGTAGATTATTAATTAATAAGTATGTGTTTTTTAAAAGTATAGTATCGTTTGTTTTAAAAATAGTATTCAGTTTCTAATATTTTTTTGTGGTACATAATACCTGTAGGTACCTAAATAGGTATCGCCTACTTAATTATTCTTATTAGATTAGGGTTTAGTTTAACGTATTTAGTTTCTATTTTTTTTTCGCTTTAGGTAAAACCTGTAAATAGGTGTGGTCTACCTATTTATTCTCATTAGATTAGGGTTAAGTTTAAGTATAAAGTTTGTTAACTTATTTTCATTTTACGGATTTTCTTTTGACATAATCGTTAAAAATAAAAACAATTAGGTTCCTAATTATTAATCTTACGTTTCTTTTTTTTTACGAGTTACGCTTTAGTTAAGTTTTCATTTTCTACGTTCTTTCTTCATCACTATAATGCCGAGAAAAAGAACTCAGCTTTCTCGGCAGACTGCTACTGCAAAGCGGCTGCGAGTTTTGCGCAGCAATGAAACTGAGGATGAAAATATGCACAGGTTGGCTACACAACGAGCAATTACTGAACAAAACCGTGCAAGGGAATCAAGCGTTGAACGTTCGCAGCGTTTAGCGTCACAAAATTTCCGAACTTTGGCGAACCGGCAACGGGAATCGAGTGCTGATCGTTCTCAACGTTTGGCCTCACAGAATGCCCGAACTTTGGCTAACCGCGATCGGGAATCCAGTGCTGAACGTTCTCAACGTTTGGCCTCACAGAATTCCCGAACTTTGGCTAACCGTGATCGGGAATCAAGCGCTGAACGATCCCAACGATTAACACAGCAAAATGCCCGATCAACTAGGAATAGAACTCGCAGACAACATAATTTATTAAATGCTGCTTTTGCTTATGATTGTACCGTTGACTATTCTGAGCTAAATGATATTGATATTGGCAGAATGGATAAAATATGCAACTTATGCCAAGCAAAAAAATGGGCAGCTGAAACTCCTGGATTGTGTTGTAGTGGTGGCAAAGTAAATATACCTATAATTCCGGAACCAACATCCGTTTTAAAGGAACTGATATCAGGCTCACATCCATCATCTAAGCATTTCTTAAATCACTCAAGACAATATAATACATTATTTCAGATGACTTCAATATACAGGATGGTCATTCGTCGACTAGGCTCCGAAGCGTGATCTACCTTCAGATCAAACGTCTGCTCTTGAAACAGAAAACATACACTTAGATAGTGAAGTATTAGAAATATTAGGTACTGACCCTACTTCAGTCAGGAGTGCTGGAGTTTTTCCAGCACTGGGTCACAACAGGTATTAACAAAGAATTGCGTAAAGAACTCGTAAGTACATGACCCCAGAAAATTGCAAATTGATTGACCCACCTGAGCTTGATCCTAAGATTAAAGCAGCTGTTTCAGATATTATTGCTAAACACAATAAGGCCATTCAACTGAAACAGAAGGAATCGACTGCTGGAAACACTTGTCTGGTAAAATCTATACTATTATATTGTCTGCAAATGAGAAAAATACAGCCTTGCTAAAACACTTATGGATTTGGCAAAAATTATGTGTGATTGTCAACATTCTAATTCAATTTACAATTTTTTTTCTGAATGCCGTGAAGATGGATCTAAGGGATTCTCTTCAAAAAATTAAAATTGATAAACAATTATTCGGCGAAAACTTAAGGGAAAACAAAAAATCAGCTAAAGCTATTAACAAGTCTAGCACAGACCCAAAGCAATCAACGACACAAAAGTTTCCTAATAAGTAAGTTATACAGTTCTTCGCGAAATTTAAACTGGAAGGGTCCGGGTCCTAGTCGCCGGCCGACGGGCCCTCCCAGGACGAAGGAGCCTGCAACGACTTCGACGCGTAGACGGCTCATCAACTTATCGAAGCAGTCGCAGTATCCGTGGCAGAGACAGAACAACAGCCGACGCTAAATACGTTAACGCATGCAGGTCGTTTATCATTATTCTATAAAGAATTTTTAATGATTACCAAGGACCCACTGGTTCTTTTTCATAAAAAGGATATAAGATTCCCTTCAATCGAAAGCCGATGCAACCTGTATCACCGTCAACCCAAAAATGTAGTGAAAAGGAAAAGGCTCTTTTCATACACGAAATAAAAAATTTGCTGTCTCTGCAATTTCAGAGATCTCTGAATCTGATCAATATCTATCAACTATTTTTTAGTAACCAAGCCAAATGGGAAAATGCGCTTCATCTTAAACTTATCACTAAATAAATTTATTGACTCAAGACATTTTAAACTCGAGGATTTAAGAACAGTTATAAAATTGATACCGAGAGATTGTAACCGTGCATAGTAGACCTGAAAGACATACTTTTTGTTAAAAATTCACAAGGAAGACCGAAAATATCTAAGATACCAATTTGATCAAAAAGCATATGAATTTAATGTCTTATTATTTGGTTTAAACACAGCTCCTTTTTTCACTAAAGTCATCATGAAACCGGTCATGAAATACTCATGATTATATGGTTACCTGTTAACAATATATTTGGATGACCTCTGTCTAATATTAGGGTCTTAAAACTTACAAGATACCGTAAAGTTGCTTACAAGCTTAGGTTTCATTATAAATACCGATAAAAGTAATTTTATACCTTCTCAGTCTTGTAAGTTCTTAGAATATAGTTTAAACTAAAAGAAATTCTAGGTCACTTTGCCAAAATTAAATTTGCAATACAAAAGTTTTCTAACTTAAAAAGGTGTAAAATTAGAGAATTTGTTAGTTTTATTGGACTGTTAAAATCCGCCTGTCCCGCCGTGAAATGCAGCTGGTTGTATACTAAATTATTTGAAATATGTATAATTAGTACATTGATATACCTTGTTACTTGGAACAGGATTTCTATTGGTGGAGCCGCACCAAAATAAAAATAGACAAGTATGACCTGGAAGTTTTTCAGGTGCCTCAACTACGGGGTGGGGAATTGCATGTGGAGACGACAGAGCTAGTGGTTTATGGAGTGTAAAAGAAAGTAGCAGACAATAAATTATTAAGGAATTCTTGCTGCGTTTATTGGTTAAGATACTAACTGTCAAGTACTTCTACGAACTGACAATACCACGGTAATTTCCTACGTAAACCGTATGGGCGATATACACTCCCCACACCTGACAGAGATCGCAAAAGACCTCTGGCAATGGCGTAAACGTAAAAATCTTTACATTTTTGCATCTCATATTCGATCTTCAGATAATACTATGCAGGCAGACCAAGAATGGCAGCTAGCTGATTATGCCTTTCAACAAATTGTTGAAAAGTTTCATAGATATTTTCATTGATACGCTAGTCGTTGAAATAATAAATGTCCAAGATATATATCATGGCATAAGGATCCAGATGCATACGCCGTAAATGTTTTTTTTTCAGTGTCGTGGTCGAAATTAAATTTTAATGTTTTTCCTCCTTTCACAATGATGCCTAAATGTTTAAGAAAGATTATCTCTGACAATGCCACAGATATAATAGTTGTTCCATTTTGGTCCACATAAACGTGGTATCCACTATTTAAGAGTCTTTTAATAAGTAAACAATTCGTTTTCAAAGCAGATTCAAACCTAATTTTATCTACAAATTCCAGCCGCAAACAAATGCGCAACTCCATTACCCTGGTGATGGTGATGATACGAAGAGGCGTCAAATAATTTTCTCTGGACGTCATGCTTAACCCCTTTTTTGGATAACCCGTATAAACAATACGAAGTTTGCTATTAAAAGTGGTTTATTTATTGTCAACAAAATAAACTAAACTTATACGAAAGTATCAATTCCCGATATACAAAATTTTTTGCATCTGCTTTAAACAGTGGCGCTCAGTATGGCACAATTAACTGTTATCATTCTGCTTTGGCTTTAATAACTAAAATTGATATCTCACTAAATCAAGAAATAAAAAGATTTATTAAAGGAGTTTTCGTACCAGACCTCCATCCCCTAAATTTAATGAAGTCTGGAATATAGCACAGATTTTAAATTGTCTTGAAAAGTGGTTTGCTAACGAAAGTTAGAATCTGGAAAATATATACCTATATATACATAAAAAAAAAAAAAAAAAAACATTGCTCGTTATACCATTCTATAACGAAAAGCCAAGTATTTGTCCTGCAAGAGTTTTGATTACTTACCTTGAAATGAAAATGTTTCTCTGTCCTGATTCCGACAATTTATTTATTAGTTACCGAAAGCCATATAAGCCTGTTACGTCACAAACCTTATTCAAATGGATAAAAAATACGTTACATTTAAGTGGAATTGATATTTCTCGATCTTTTCCGAACAACGTTCACTGCGCATAATACCCGGTATGCTGCTACGTCAGCTGCGCAAAATTTAGGTTTTAGCATAGACCAGATTATAAAACTGCAGGTTGGTTTTCAGAATCACATACGTTTGCCAAATTTTATAACAGGCCAGTAAACAGCAATTGTGATAAAAAATTTGGCACCACTGTTTTGAGTGCTTAATCAAAATATTTTTCGTTTATTTCATAAGCGATGTTGATTTTTTATGTAACAAATAATACTTTTTTATTGCTTTTGTTTCTATGTTGAGAAAATAAAGAAGCAAGATAGTATAAGTTAAGTTATAATTTCAATCTATATTATTCAGTAGCCTATATATTACAATTTTTGCATATTTTTCGAACACTTAGTCTCTAAACGTCTACAAGTGTAAAATCAAGCTAATCTTGAGGACGAAGCATGAAGTATAATTAGAGATTAAACGAACTTACCTGAAGTGAAGTTCTATCTTAATTATACGAAGGCTTCGTCCGAAGAGATTAGCTTCCCTCCCTCCCAAAAGTTATTAACTACTCCCCTATATGATTCGAAAAATATAATACTCTAAACTAAATGACAGCTATGATGGGCGCTTGAGCCAGATCGGTGTTGACTACCCACTTTTGAAATTTAAAAAATAATAATTTTCTTTTATTACTTTTTTAATTTATAAGTAGGTATATTCTCAATATAGTGTGAAATTGGCGATTACTAGGGCGTACTACTACAAGTGTAAAATCAAGCTAATCTCTTCGGACGAAGCCTTCGTATAATTAAGATAGAACTTCACTTCAGGTAAGTTCGTTTAATCTCTAAAAGTTTGTGATAATAGCCAAACAAACCGTTTCAAGAGTCATCGAAAGTGCCCATTGAATAATACCTACCATGGCCTTCTCTATTGTGAACCGCTTCACGAAAGCCGATAATCGCAATGTCCGGCCCCAGGCAGGAGTAGACATAATAAATAATAATGGTCGGCAATTTATTTGCCTCTACTTCAGATTACTGTGCTGCTGAATTTAGGAATGTGAAGAAAACATCCGTGTAAGTTTGTCAACCACTACATTATTTATAATCAATCATCTACAAGTTTAAAATCATTGCGAAAATAACATAGGTAACCTCAAAAGTGTAACTCATCATATTTTTAACAACTTATTATTTTTGTTATGTTCAACATAAAATATTACCGTTCCCGGTCTTTTCAGGTCGGATATACTTCGGCGCGATTTAAATGAATGGATTTGAAGGTGTGTACAGAACATAAAGTCCGCTCGAAATCGTATGCAGCGATAGTGGATGAAAAAGAAGGAAAAGTCATCAGCGTCCAAACATGCTGTTGCTCTCCAGATGTGAATACACATACACAGGCGCAGTGAAAAACTATCCAGTACTGACACACAGTGCTACTGGAAGAAATCCAAATTAGCTCATGTTGGAAATAATTTGAAATATATCACGGCTGAAATGATGATGATGATGAAGGAAATATCAGCCGGTATAAGACCATGTTCTTAGCAGACTGCTTCCAAAACATGCTGACACAATTTCTACAAGCTGCGGCAAACTAAAATGTATAAAACTGTGAATTACTTAAAATACAGCTAAGATTATGAGAAAAGTGAAAAGTGCAAATGTTATTGTGTAGGTAATGAAACTTTAGTTTTTTTTCCAAAAGTGAATAATTGGAAACAAAAATTTACCATAGTATGAAAGTACAAAATAAAACAAAATGTAATAAAATAATATTTTTTTTATTCAATTCAATGTAAGCCCTAAAATTTAAATAAGAGATAAAAACACGAATAAAAGTTTTGTGTTTATGTTAGAAACACTTTGGTCTTGATAGTTTCGTATGTTCTTTGAAAGCAATTTGAAAGGAGATGTTGATATGGTAGACTAGACCGTTTAACATTTCAATAAGTACAGTAGCAAGTTTTATGCAAATAAACAATCAATCCATCTATTGATGATTCTCTTGATTGCTGCTATTTTGTGTGTGCGCCCAATATTGATTTTTACAAGCGTCATCGAACATATCATTCAATTTATAATATTATAGCAGGCTGAGTAAAATATAAATTGGTATTTATAATGAGTGCATAATTTATTTTAATTCAATATTTAATAGTATACTTAAATATTGTTTACTAGCGGCCGCCCGCGGTTTCACCCGCGTGGTTCCCGTTCCCGTGGGAATATCGGACTAAAAAGTACATATAAACCTTCCTCTTAAATCACTCTATCTATTAAAAAAAAACGCATCAAAATCCGTTGCGTAGTTTCAAAGATTTAAGCATACAAAGGGACATAGGGACAGAGAAAGCGACTTTGTTTTTACCCGACTACGGCAAAGCAAAAAAAGGAGGGTTATGAGTTTGACCGGTATGTATGTATGTATGTATGTTTGTATGTATGTTCATCTGTTGCCGCATAACTTCTAAACTGCTGATCATATATTCACAATTGAGGTATCGTTGGAAGCGTCTTGATTGTCTGCTGGTTATAGGCTATGTCACGTCTCATGAAATTGAATATGGCGCCCTCTAGAAGACATAAAGTTGTGAACTAAAAAACTTTTTTTTGAGAAGAATATCGTGTGTGGTATCAAATGAAAGCTCTTGGTGAGCTCGTTTCAAAAATATATATTTTATTAGTTGTTGCCTGCGGCTTTGCTTGCATAAATTGAATTTTGACTTTATCACGAAATTCATCATCATCATATCGCCGAACGACGCCCACTGCTGGGCATAGGCCTCCCCCAAGGAACTCCACAACAATCGATCCTGCGCTGCCCGCATCCAGCGGCTTCTTGCGACTTTGACCAGATCGTCGGTCCACCTTGTAGGGGGCCTGCCCACGGAACCGGTACGCGATCGCTATTCGAGAACCTTTCCGCCCCAACGGCCGTTGGGGCGGAAAGGTTCTCTGCGCTATCTGTTCCGCCCACTGCCACTTCAACGGTACAATCCTTCGAGCGATGTCGGTTGTTTTAGTTCTCCTGTAAATCTCATCGTTTCTGATTCGATCGTGCAGGGAAATACCGGCTTTCCGCCCGCTCTCAGAAGCTCTGTTGTGCCCGCCTGCCGCCTTGTTGTTTTTAAGCTGCTTGAGAGCCATTGTTTTAAATTTGAGCCGGTATTGGTCGGAGCGTGGATTTTATCAGCTGCGATCTTTCAAGCTTAACATTGATATTCAATGTGCCTCTGACCATATCGGTGATCGCTTACTGTCTTAACAGCGGTAATCACACTGACATCATAGTGGATGTGCTTCTTGGTCGACATGTTAAAATCGATCTCGTTTCTGACATTACCGTCCGGGCTGATCCAGGTCCATTTGCCGGTTACGGGCTTCCTGAAGAAGAAGTTCATCATAAAGAGGTTCTCCGTCTCCATGAAGTCTGCCAACATCTGGCCGCTATCGTTCCGTTGCCCAAATCCAAATTGCCCCACTCTCAACTCATCACTGCAACGTTGCCCCAACTTAGCATTGAAATCTCCCACCACAACCGTGTAGTGGGTTTTATAGCTATGCATGGGTTTCGAAACCTCCTCATACATAGACTCCACTTCGTCATCGTCATGTGTCGAGGTCGGAGCGTATACTTGTATGACAGTTAGCGAATACCGTTTCGATATTCTGAGTATCGGGTACGCTTCCCGGCTCGACACGCTTCCGATGGTGATCACGTTGTTGACTAGGGACTTGTGGAATGTGGACAACACCTAGGGATTGTTGTTCGCCCTCTCGGTGGTAAAGTAAGTTACCGGATTGCAGGATAATCGAGTTCTCTTCGGACTTCAGATAATCCAATGATGTCCCAGTGTAACTTATCTACTAACAACCTCTTCCAACTCTATGAGCTTCGAGTCAGTCCGCAATATGCTCGTGTTGTAGGTTGCCAGGTCAAGTCATCTGTGTTGGTAGCCTGGTCTTACCCGGGGATTCTCAGCACCCCCTGCCCGCCGTTACCATAGCCGCTAGTAGCTAGGAATAGCGGGGCCGCCGTGGACTGGGGGCTGATTTTTTTGGTGTAAAACCATTTTGGGGAAGGGGGGTTGCCATAATTGCCACGCTTGGCCTGCCAAGTATTGGCGATCGCAGTATGTCCTGCTGTTACATGGAGACGCTGCTGCCCTTCTCTTGATGGCAGTTTTCCCTCTGTCGCCTCTTACGAAACCCCCAGGAGAAGAGAGGGGGTAGTGCTATTATTTTTATGTGCCGGCACTACACAGCGCAAAATTATGACCCCAAAATAATATAAATAAAAATTAAGTTCAAAAACTAAAACCCGACTACTGAAAAATGACGCTTTAAAAATTATGAAACAAGAAAATATTCTCATCTGAAATTGCCGTGGTCGTATGCCTAGTCGTAGGTACTATAACAAAACAATATTTTCATTCTAGAGAAAAGTGGCATACGACCACGGCAATTTCAGATGAGAATATTTTCTTGTTTCATAATTTTTAAAGCGTCATTTTTCAGTAGTCGGGTTTTAGTTTTTGAACTTAATTTTTTATACTATGTAGTGATACCCAAGTAATATATTTAAGTATTACTACTAATTATAAATGCAAAAGTACCTCTGTCTGTCAGTCTGCTTCGCTTTCATGCCTAAACTACTAAACTGATTTTGATGAAATTTGGTACCTACAAAGATAGAGTTGACCTTGCGAAAGGACATAGGCTAATTTTTATTCCGGAAAAGCTTGTACTCTGTAATCCATGCGGGCGAAGCCGCGGGCGGAAGGCTAGTATTAAAATTAAAATAAAGCCAAGCTCACCAAAAGCTCACTGACCTCTATTATTATTATTAGGTACACACTGGACAGGCTGTCTCCATACAAATGAAAGCTAATTTTGTTTGGCAATTTGAAGCGCCACTACGAGTGTCCCGAGAACTAATTTTGACATAATCATTACCACAACTGACTGAACATCACTAGTTTTAGTTACATAGACACTCGTACCTATATGCCTACAGCGCCAAAATAGCGATACTCAAATAGGCACTTTTATAGCCCCCAGTACACGATGGCCGATCATGGTCGGCGACCATGACCAATACATCGTACATTGACACTTTTGAAAGAACGTTTTTAAACTTGTTCGTTCAAAAGTGTCAATGTACGATGTATTGGTCATTGTCGCCGACCATGGTCGGCCAACTTGTACTGGGGGCTTATGACAGCCAGTCCAATCCAGGCTCCAGCATGACTCCAGTGTGTAAATAATAATTTAATAATAGAGGTCAGTTGCCAAGCTGGACAGTGTTGCCAGCGAGGTCTTGTCAAAAGATACACCTAAACCCTGAAATGTACAAAAAAGTAACCTTCAGGCAACACTGGGCATTGGAGCCGGAATCGAGTGCCAACGATCATTTGCTCAACGTTTGTTGTTTGTGCTATAACCTTCGATAGCCAACGAACGTGCGGCAGCCAACGCTGAATATCCTTCGTTGGCGTTCGTTGGCGCGGTGTGTACGCGGCATTAATCGAGTCCCTTACGCGGTCAACAAAGCTCACTGTAATATTTATTTTTTGCTTTTTAGTCAAGTGGAGATATAAGTATTTGCACATCCTAATAGCCCCACCATTATTATGTAGTGGAGACAAAAGTATTTGAAAATTTTGTTGGACCCATTAGTGGAACCTAGCAGTGGAACCTATAGTCCGAAAGGGATTAATTTGACACAAAATATTTTTTTTATTTTTTTTTTATTTCTTTATTCAGGATAACAACAGCACAATAATAAAAAAATTACAAAGATTCAAAGTTTACATGGTTGAGGGCCAATTATAGTTATCCACAAAATTACTTAAATTAAGTATGAGCTAGAACTAAAAAAAATACAATTTTGATGAATTTAAGGTAAGTAGGTACTTATGTCATAAACAGAACAATAAAAATACTAGTAAAGTATCAGATAACCCAACATACAAACCGATTAAAGTTATTAGTAAGATTTCTTACAAACCTACTGCCCCATTCACAGCAGCATCCAAGCCATGTCAAACCCAAACACTGCTCTGCCCCCGTTACACAAATGGCTTTTCCAGTTTGAGCAAAAGAGACAAAACAATGTCTAGGCCAAACACAACACAAATATCCCCATGAACTAGGCAGCTTGTTGCGACCCAGTACCGGATCGCCGAACCCGCCGGCCCAGCACGATCGCCCAACGTATACAGGGCCCGCAGCAATGGCAATCCTTCGCAAACAAAAGTTTTTGAACAAAAGATATCAGTAACAGCACGTAACACCTATTTAACCTATTGTAATATTCTTTTAGAGCTAGTAGGGCGAAGTGTTAGTTATTGGTTAAATATCGGGATTCTCGTGGACAGAGATGACACAAAATGCCTATGTACATCAATATTTCTCCTACTTCGATAGTATCATGAATGTAAATTTTTATCTTGATTTTTCTTTTACGTCCAATACTGATCGAAAAGAAAAATACCTAAATTTACACTTAAGCAAGTAGGTACCCAAAGTGACACAAAATAAAGTATAAGGTTGGGTAAATGGTCCGGAAACTATATGCGAAAAACAATCAAGTGTTTTTGAATCCTCAAAACTTAGCGCTATCGGTCTAAACGTATGTGATTCTGAAAACCAACCAGCAGTTTTATAATCTGGTTTCTGCTAAAACCTAAATTTTGCGCAGCTGACGTAGCAGCATACTGGGTATTATGCGCAGTGAACGTGGAAATATCAATACCACTTAAAATGTAACGTATTTTTTATCCATTTGAATAAGGTTTGTGACGTAACAGGCTTATGGCTTTCGGTAACTAATAAATAAATTGTCAGAATTAGGACAGAGAGACATTGTCATTTCAAGGTAAGTAATCAAAAGTCTTGCAGGACAAATACTTGGCTTTTCGTTATAGAATGGTAGGTATAACGAGCAATGGTTGAGCTGCGCCAACACTAGATATCTTTATGAGAATGGGGAATTTTGATTTTAATTGCTGAAGAAGACTTTTCAATATTACAAATATTAATTTTTGAAAGGGTTCGTCGTATCCTATGGGCTGTGACATGAACCCGGGGGGCTACCGGCTAAGAAAAATGGATATGGGTATGGGCTTCATCTGTCATTTGAATTCTTTATCTTGATAGATTTTTGCTGCTTTGTTCTGTTGAACGTTGCTAGCTAGTTATCGTTACACCCGACGTCACAAAAGAAGAAACTGATAGCGGCTATTTTCTTCAAAAAATTGACTTAAAGTTCCCAAAAACGTATGAAGTCCATACTCATAAAGATACGCGGTAGCCCCCCAGCTATTATTTCTCGGCTGCTTGCAACGAGTGAGATAGAAGATGGGTCAGGCCGTAGATTTTGCCACATTCGAGGGTACAAAAGTCTCCGCCTCATATAATTTTAAATATAGTACTCTTAGAAATTTCTCAATCTTATCATCGTGTTTCCTAAGAAATAGCAAACCAAGGCAGATATAGATATTTGGATAAGTTTATAGATTTGGAAAACTATTTGACATTTCCCTCCCAAAAGTGACGGATTTTTTATAAAAACCGCGAATCCGCATTGATAGGTGTCCAGCTTAAACATCGATAAAATTATCATTTTTTAACTTATTGATGAGCTGTTTGATTTGACGTTATAAAATAATAATAAGGTTGCCATTCCTTTAATATTTTTGCGTATTTCCTAAGAAAAAAGATAAATTTTCGGCAATAAGATTTTTTTTTTGAAAAACCATTTCTTTGCGCTACTTATATTGCGCAACCATTTTCACCCATATTATGGTTTTAAAACATTTATTAAAATTTTGTTTGAGTGCTGGCATCACCAAAGAATCGTATTCTATGGTCAATGCAGCGTTGACGACCATATTTTTTGACATTTCGGTGTCAACTCCGATCAAAGTGAAAAGTGTCGCCTACTTTGCAGAGTGCATTTTTTGAGATTTCAAGGTAAGTTTTTGATTAAAACTTATAATTGTTTTTGCGCATGGTGTAATTAGATGTGTGTGATCTGTATATGTTAAATTAGCCTTGTAAAATAGTATATTTTAAGAGTTATATAGTATATTTTAAGAGTTATAATCGATTTCATTTGCGCCTCGGTTCCGCAAAACTGCCTTTATGCCACTTTGCGATACCGGTTGCGTAGAAATTGCGCCACTTATTTTACGCTATTGAATAATAGTGCATGCACACAAGGTTTTCAAGTGTTTTTATTATTTTGAAATTACTTTTAGCTGTAATTCCGCTAAAAACATGACTAGCATTACTATTAATTGATTTGTTAGCTTTTATTAATATTCTATAAGTACAGGGTGTTCGGCAGAACGTTAAACATATGAAAATAGGGGTAGGTGCGGTGGTCTGCTACATAACCAGCCCCAAAGATTTTACCTAGGTCCAAAGTTTTTTTTATTTTGTACCTATTTTATAAGTTTTGGAATTTCGTCACTTTCATACTAACTTTTAAACCCATCTAACTTTTTTCTTTATTGACAGATCTATTTATTTTTTATTTTTGGCATCTAAATGGTTGGCAAGTCCTTTTAATAGTGATACTACAAGCAGGTTGTTGCTAGAGTCAAAGTAATGGACTCTCAAACATTGAAAAGAGTTGAAATAAATTTAAAGTTGTATTATATTTATTTATACATATAATTAATAATGAATAATACCAAATACCTCCATCTAACAAATTAAATGTATTTTTTTTTGTAAATTGAACAAATCATACATACTTACTAGTTATTGTCATCCTGTTTAACTTTCATTGTGCGCAATATATAAAAAAGAATTACTCATAGGTACATTATTGTTAATTATTATTAATTAAACATACTTACATACCAACATCGTGTTTCTTTTTCTAGTTTGATGCAATACCTCTTGTTAGTACATGTTTGTTAAATAAAATCACATTAATGTACGTGCTCCTTAATAATTTTGCGCTACCATTTTGCGTCACTTTGTGCGACCCACTCGTAGAAAATTTTGCGTCACCATTGCGCTATTTGTGGCAAAATCTACGGCCTGACCCAGATGGCTTTGGCTGTGACAATGGCTAATAAAGTTTTTTTTATATATATATTTTTCAGATTCTAACTTTCGTTAGCAAACCACTTTTCAAGACAATTTAAAACCTGTGCTATATTCCAGACTGCATTAAATTTAGAGGGTGGAGGTCTGGTACGAAAAACTCCTTTAATAAATCTTTTTATTTCTTGATTTTGTGAGATAAACATTTTTAGTTATTAAAGCCAAAGCAGAATGATAACAGTTAGTTGTGCACTTATGCGGTTGTGCCATACTGAGCGCCACTGTTAAAAGCAGATGCAAACTGGTACTTTTTGTTCAATATTTTTCCATAGTATACCACAGATTACTAAATAATTACTATGTAACAGAGAGTTCACTCCGCTTAACACCCAATTGCAGGAAGCTCCATTAAAGTTAAAGCTTCATTAAATCTATTGCTGTCACTTTTTATTTCTTGACAACGAAAAGTGACAGCAATAGACTTAATGAAGCATTAACTTTAATGGAGCTTCCTGCAAGTGGCGGGTTTTACCCGTGGCCCCACCACTATGACCCACTGGTGGGTCCATAGGTAATTTTGATACAAGACTGTAATTTTGATACAATAATAATTGAATATCAAACGAACTTACCAAGTGAAGTTCGATCACAATTATGTGAACGGCTTCATTCGACGCGATTTTGTTTACAAATGTAGTTGCGCCCCCAAGCGACAGCCTTGCACGGTAGTTTAAAGTTTTTTTTTTTTTTTTGTATTGGCAACACTGATTTCCCGCCAATTTATACATTCCTCTACTCTGTGGTCCCTAACTTACCTGTTTGGTTACCTGTCACATTCGAATCATCACGTTTAAAGCACTTTTTAAAGATTTTTATCAAATAGAGGGAAGGGTAAGTAATAAATTACTTGATATTATTAATTATAGAATAGGGAGGGTGTATATAAATCGCGTCGAATGAAGCCGTTCACATAATTGTGATCGAACTTCACTTGGTAAGTTCGTTTGATATTCAATTATGTTTCACGGCTTCATTCTCTGCGATTTTGTTTACAAATGTAGGATGTTTAGAGAAAGTGATAAAAATTTGTAAAAAGATAAGTATGTAATGACATTGTTTTAAGAAAATATTGTCATAACATCAAGTTTCTTATGATCTTTGGTTTTTAATCATCAACGTGGGTACTACATTATTATCTGAAATTATTGTATTTTTCTTACAGAATAATTCACAAATCAAATAAAAACAATACTGATCTACCAAATTGATCAGTGCTTTAGATAATTACTCTATTGTAAACATAGGCGAAAAAGCGGATGAAGGTTCGCTCCATCCAGCATGGAGCGGCATTCCTATCACTTAAATTAATATTAACACCAGCCCTGCTGGTAGTGGAAGTCGCCGCATGGCGTTTGCTATGTGCAGTGCAGATGTGCAGTAAATACAGGAAGACTATTACAACGAAGAATATTTTTTAGTCAGGTAGGTACTATTGTTTGCTTGTGAATTTTCCTATAAATGAGGACGTTTCCAACATTGTTTGTAACGAATAAAAATAGTGTAACTGGTGTTTTATTTAAATATTCCTCAATGCACTTTGCTTGACAGAAATCAGAGTGTGTTATAAAAAGGTCTTTTATCATGGTTGGAATGAATTAGGTCTGGATTTGTATTACAATTTCTGTTTGTGCTATGGTATAGATTATTTATTCTTTCACAGAGAAATGATTGCTTGTAATGAGCAGTAAACAAAGCCATCAGAGTTAACGACCTTTATTGACAGAAAGTTTAATATTATATTTTTTGACTTCCAAGATCTAGATCTTCATTTGGAACCTTTTGTGCCAAATAGTTAAGTAATGTATTTAGTATCTCAGTTATGTTGTAGGTACTTAGGCCTTGTGGGTCTATCTGAATATTCCTTTCATAAATAGCTCGATTCAGTGATCTGATCATCATAAGTATTATTAAACATTAAAATTGAGTATAATAATATTAGATTTGATTTAAAATTATTGTACCATATTTGAATTGATTGACAAAATTGTGTGTTCAAAATAAATATTTAGTTAGTTCTGACCATATATTTACTATATTTGATGTCATAGGCTAACCAGGCTTTGATACGTCTATCGTATTGTTTATACATGTTTCGTGACAAAGTGGCTTAAATAATATCTATAGTTCTTGGAGTAATGCTTGCCTGATAACTTGTAAGATGTGTGTTCATGTGAAAAGAGATTCTAATAAGTAAATATTTCGTTCAAAATACGTATATTATCAGAAATGTATAATTTTCTAACCAATGGCACCACGACAGTGTCGTCCAACATGAGACAATCACAATGTCTTCCAAGATTTGAAAATGTTTAATAATATAATAATTTCATGAAAATGGCACTAATGCTTAAAATAGGATTATTTTTATTTTTATTTATTACATCTAAGTATATAATATCAATATGTTTATATAATATACATTTAAACTCTGAAACATGCACACATTTGTAATGCAAACAATAAAATCCAATTGTTATAATTCATGACGCGAGCATGAGAATGGAACTAGTATTTTTACAGGATATTATGTAAGCGTCGACTGCCTGTGCTTCTGGACCGGTTTTCAAGTTATTTAAGTAGAAAATTTTGGTTACAATGGCTTGCAATCTTATTATTCAGAAATGTCCAAGTTGTCATTTAGTAGTTATTCTCTATTGCCGAACTTTTCGCTCATAAGTAAGACAGCTTCACTTTCATCTTTTGTGTTTGTAAGATGCGAACAATTATATTTCCAAAAAATATTATTATAAAATATTTATAGCTGTTTTGTTTTACACATAGGTATGCGTAATATAATACTTATAGCAATCGTAACTTTGGTTATTAACGTGAGTGAATTAATGTGCAATGAAGCTTTATTTTCTTTCAAATGGCTCTGACAAGACTCTGGTTATTGCAAAATGAATCCTAGCCAGACTAACTGGCTGGGGTTGCTTCTACTGAGGAGCGGTAGAGTCTAAGACGGGAACGTTTATCGGCTACGATCTTTGGGATAAGTATGTTTTGTTCATAATTAGGATAATTAATAATACACAAACATTTAAAATATTCAAGCCAGGAATAATAGGTGGCAGGCAGGCCAAGAGTATAAGCCCGAGGAACTTTGTGAAGTCTTGCAATTTACATTTATTGAACTTCCCAAAAATAAACGTAAAATAATCCCAAAAAACCTAATACTTTTTAAAATAAATCGCAAGAAATTTACATTTTCTTTTTTCTATGTTATACTAAACCACTTTTGTCTATTTGTTTAGTAGAAAAGTTAGTGAGAAGTTAGTATATCCTTGGTGAACTAAACGTGTCATGAAGGCAACCAGTGTCAAAAGGATTAATTAGGTATACTTATGTCGTTTTAATATATTACTGGTGGTAGTTCACGAAATGTCAAAAATTATATAATTTTTTTTTTTATTATTTATGTAGGTATAGACAAACGGATCTGTATAGTGACTAAAGGAACTAGATGATTGAATTCATGAAAAATTTGAAATTCATAAAGAATTGTATTTTTAACGAAGTTAAAGGTACTTATTCAATGCGAGTTATGTATTGGAATAAACATGTAAGCGTCTTTGAGGTCTATATCTAGACGTCGTGTTACAGTTTTTAGTAATTACTTAGAGTATGTCACGCGGTAGTCCTAGTTGCCCGAGATTAAGTATAAAGCGATTATCACTATTTGGTTTCTGTACTAAGTAACCCCAAGTGACATTTTAAAATGATATTGTTTTCCTTTTTTACTTATATTTATTTATCTAGATTGAACATAATTTTCGGATACAAGGTTAAGTTAGTTCATAGGTTAAACACTGGAACTATAATTGCAATGAGCAATAAATTTGCATAGTATTTTTCTGCCTTTTTTATCTACAATGATATTATAGGGTCATCGGTAATGTACTAATGTCCAACCATGCATTAGTAAAATAATGCAGGCGACTTACGTATTACCTCGTGGTCTACTACCGGTAAGTTCTGGATGCTGGATAGCGGCGCGTGATGTCGACGTCTTGATGTGACTGGCGGGTGCGTCAGGCGCTGGGTGACCTCTTGCAGCATCGGAGATGGTATTCGCCCTATAGGCTGGTTTCCAATGCTGTGGCTTAAACTGTTAAGGATTCTTGTTGACAGTGTCCTTTCCATGAAGGATTTCAGTTTTGGAGTACCTACCTATTTCTCAAAACTGGATTCGGTTTTTGGAGATATTTTCACCAAAAACCTGATTGATTCTAATCATATCTATTTAGGTGTATTTTAGGTCTAGATTTATTCTTTAAATTAATCTCAAATTTCATAGCGTTTTAGTTTTTATGAAATTACTATCACAGAAAATGCTACATACATCAATTTACAATATATGTATAGCCTAATAGGCTTTTATTTTTGGATGCTTCGTCATTTAGTATAAATATTGGGAAACCAACACTATCGAAATTAAGTTTTCGACCTTTATCCGACCGGGAATCGAACCCGGTACTTCACGCATAGTGGCACCCTGAAAACTGATGCATACCCCACTTGACCACGAAGGCAAATAGAATAAAGATAAATATAGATTCCATGGCTATGGCCAGGTTTTTTTTTTTTTTAAAGCTATCCCAATCTGCTTTTCTTTAGCAATATTATTTATTTTATTTATTTATTTATTTATTTATTTCTCATGGTACACCAACAAAATACATACATAAACATTTCACATTAATTTTACGCAGAAATTTTGGACGTGTATGTACCTTTATTACAGGTATACACAACATTTTCAAACATATATTCTACTTAAGACCAAAATTACTTAAAACTATACAATTCTTTTTGTATCCAAAACATTCTAATTAAGACATGTAAGTACTTAAATTACCTAAACTTAACTTAAATTGATTTTAATTTAATAAGATTGCGCTTAAAAGTATTAAAACTGGCGCCAAAAATGTCCAGATCCAAGACGGTATCCTCCGTGGCAAGTTTGTTGTAAAACGAACATATACGATGACAGGGTGAGTTACGCCCGAGGTTAGTGCGACAACGTGGAATATGAAATAAATTTTTATTATAAAACCTAGAGTTCGGCCTAGGGACACGAAACATTATATTATCCAACGAGGATTCGGAAAGTACCAAACCATGCAATAATTTATATAAAAAGTTCGAGTCTAAAATTGAACGTCGGTCCTTTAGTTTAAGACTTTTGAAAAATGTAAGCCGTTCTTCATAAGACTGGCAAGAGGTTATACCTTTTGATATAAACGCTAAGTGACGGGTAAACGAGCGATTTATCCTTTCTATCCTATCAGAGTGAATGTCATAATAAGGGTTCCATATCACACTAGCATACTCTAAAATACTCCTTACGAGTGCGTTAAATAAAACAATCCTAGAGTCGCTGCTCTGGAAATCCCTTGTAACCCTCTTTATAAAACCCATCATGCGAGAGGCTCGATTAATAATATCGTCATAGTGAGACGTAAAATTTAGTTGCTCGTCCAGAATAACTCCTAGGTCCCTCACCTCTTTGACTTTTTGGATCACGTTTCCATCAATCACATAGCTACCATCAACAGGGACTTTTCTTTTAGTAAATGTAATGTGGAGGCATTTGGAAGCATTCAAACACATTCTATTTTTCAGGCACCACTCTTGAACAGATGAAACATAGTTTCATGTCATCTGCAAACATAGAGCAGTGACAGTGTCTAATGCTAGAAACTATGTCATTGACGAAAAGAAGGAATAGAATGGGGCCGAGATGAGATCCCTGAGGAACACCTGATGTTGAAACGTAAGACTGTGACTCGTACCCATTCAGTACCACCTTCTGACAACGTTCCACAAGATATGACCTAAACCAGGACAGGAGAGGCTCGGCAAAGCCATAAGTCTTGTCGAGTTTGCAGAGTAAAACCTGGTGGTCGACTCTGTCAAACGCACTACTAAAATCGGTGTAAATCGAGTCCACCTGCCCGCCTTCATCCAACTCTTTGATGATATTATTTACATAGGGAAACAGATTAGTTACAACAGATTTTTTCTCTTGAAACCCGTGTTGCTTATCGCTAATAAATTCCTCAGTGTGCTTAACGATCAAGGGACATACCAGAGACTCAAAAACCTTAGATATAGCCGAAAGAATAGAGATTGGGCGGTAATTAGAGATATCATCCCGGTGACCCTTCTTGAAAATGGGAACAATGCGTGCCTTTTTCCACTCTAAAGGAAAAATGCCATCGCTTAAAGATTTATTGAATATGTGCGATACGGAATAGGCAAGAGAGGATGCACACCTTTTCAAAAATAACGGTGGAAGTTGGTCAGGACCAGAACCTTTGTTAATTTCAAGGCTCTTAAGTTTAGTAAGAACTTGCTTTTCTGTAAACCTTACAATGCACAGTGGGGTACCTTTAAAAGTGTCTTCAAGGATAAAGCCGCCTGAAACGTCTGGTCTAGCAAAAACTGAGTAAAATTTTTTTGCAAATAGATTGACTACATCTTCCCCAGTAGTGGCCTCCACTTCATTTAGATGCATGCAAGATGGTATACCTCCCTGACCTGATTTTTTATTTTTAACGAAATTCCAAAAAAATTTGGGATCTTTCCTAATATTACCTTCAACCTTAACGACATATGAGTTATACAGTGATTTGAAAGTTTTTTTGCAGCGATCGCGCAAAATTGTGTACTCGTGTTGATCACGCGGGTTTCCATATCTCCGGTATCTACTTCTTAGTTTTTCCTTCTCACGCAAAAGTCTGATAAAATTCCGGTCAAACCACGGAGGATAACTACCACCCATGGATTTATATCTAGGGACATATTTAGCAACAGCCTCATTGACTTTCTCGTACCACCTGTTAACCATTTCGTTAGCATCGCACCCGTTAAGAACGTTAAACCAGTCTACAGAGTTGAAATGCTTATTAATTTCATCATAATTTGCTTTATAAAAGTTATAGCCAGATCGCGGTTTGGGTGTGATATGAGAAGGCGTACAACTATGCAATTCTATATCCAATGGTGGATGATATTTGTCAATCTTACTTAAAACATTCTTTGAATTACTAACAGTTGTATCTTGAATATCCGTCAACACTAGGTCCAATACTTTGTTATCAGAATTCAAGACTTTGTTATACTGGCACAAACAAGAGAGGGCCATGAAATCTACTAAATTATATCCTAGGGTATTTTTATAATTAGAAGGCGACAACTTATTATAGGCAGCATCTGGAGTCCATGTAATGAAACTCATATTGAAATCTCCAACGATGAGTAAATGATCGACATCATTTACGCGATCGGTACAATTCGAGAAAAAGTCTTGAGCTGTTTGTGATTTTACAGGTGAAGGTAAATACACGGCGCAAAGGCCAAGCCTTATAGGGTTTTCTCCTAGTTGAGCTTCTAGGACTACCCATAAATCCTCACCATCGGTTTCCCAGCGAGGAACTCTGAAAGATGTAATTTTTCTGTTCACCGCTATTAATACCCCGCCTCCTTCAGATTTTATGGCGTTGGGGCAAGATGAACGATCTCGTCTGTAAACAATGAATCTATGATCTATTAATTCGCTGTCGTAAACATCGGGATTCAACCACGTTTCTGTAAGCACAACCACGTCGTAGTCTGCTACAAGCAAATTCGCATAAAACTCGGCAGTCTTTGTTCGTAATCCTCTTGTATTTTGGTAATAGATGTTGAATTTCGTGTCATTATCTTCAACCCTTGTTATATGTTATTAAGCTAACTAATATTAGGCAACCAGTGTTTCCAACATTTCCATATTGAAAACTATCATTGCACGTGAACTCTCCTCCTTGCGGATATAAATTCTCCCATTCCTCACCCACACGAATTTGAAGCCAAGCAGTTTAGCCTTTCTTCTTGCCGCAGCGTGTAGGATTTTATTTTCTGGCGACAAATGTTCACTAACAAATATCGGAACTTTATCTCCACCGATACCAATCAAATTAGAATTGAGCTTTTCGTCCTGATGTAGCCTGTTATACTTCCCCACGGCAGCCAAGATGGCATCCCGACAGCGGTTACTACGGAATTTAATTATTGTTGTACGCGGTCTCTTGCTCGTAGAGTCCATTTTGGCAACTCTATGGGAAGCAAGAATGTCCTCATCAACGAGGGGCTGCTCAATCACTTTACAAATCTGCAGCATCGTCTTAGCCAGATTCTCATTCTTAAACTCTGGAAGCCCATGTATCTCAATATTCGAATCTCTCGAATGCTGTTCGAATGCGGATAGCCGACTGAGAGCATCTTTTAATTTTACTTCCAGCTTCAAATTACTATCTTGTAAAAACTTTACATCCACATCACGTTTGTCTACAATAGCTTTAATTTCCTCATACTTCTCACTCATGAACTTAGTCGATTCTCTTAATACATTGATTTCCTCGCGAAGGCTATTCATCTCAGATCGCAGCACGTTCCGCACAATCGATGGCAGTTCTCTTGCAAGGGTATCCTTAATTTCCTGTTGAATCATTTTCAAAAGGCCTTCACTTACTCCTGAAGCGGAACACAATGCTTCTATCTCGTTACATGTTGTGACATCCTTTGAACCACGCACGGGAGTATCAGAGTTATCCCCAATTTTCGGTAAGTTTTTTTTGCATTCCGGGCACTTCCAACAGTTTTTTGTGTCTTTTGAGAGTTTTCTAAAGTTATCCTTGTTAAAATTGACACATATATAATGGTACACCTTTGGACATTTCGAACAAGATATAATATCAGTGGCAGATATAATTTTATGACAGCCTCCGCAGCTACTCATGATTACCCAACTTCTTGGCAACGTGTAATATGATGGCAATACAGATTGTCTATGCGTCGCTATCAGATTCAAAATTGACAGATGTCATATGAAAGTGACGGGTGCCGATGTAAGTTGCTTGGGGGTAGTTAAATAGTGAGTTGAGTTTCACAGTTTAGTAATTCAGAATAAAAACCTGTTATTCCTTTAAATCGGCCGTGAAAAACGATAGTGCCGATAACCGGAACGCTCGGCAACAATATTATGCAGTTCCACCACAAAATTAATGACTAACACCTTAGTTTTAAGTAAAAATACGGACAACAGTATAGAATGGTTTCTGTGACAAGTGACAAATATTGTAGTTTCTCTTTGACAAGCAGCTTTGAAACAGCGGCTTTTGCTTCGGGATTGAGGGTAGGAGCTGCTAAAAGGTCACAAAAGTTTGGAACTATTTAATCTTTAAAAAGTCTATCCTTGACCTTCAGCTTTATATTGTTACATACGGTTTTTTCCCTCGGCTGAAGAGCAGTGAACAGTCGAGACAACTGATGCTAACCCTTGTTTTGTGGCCGTTGGTGCTGCCTCGTCCTGATGTGGCGATGCTGCGGCCGGAAGTGGGTACGGCGATACCGGTGACAATCCCGAGAGCTGCGACGCCGATTCGACTTCTCGAATACGAATATATAGCAACTGAACTGGGTTGCAAACAGTGACTAAGTAGCCCAATAACGTGACGGTATCTGTCCTGGGTATGACAGTAACGCATCACTTAGTAATTGCAGCCATCCGGGACAACATAGTTCTTTTAAGAACGAGTACTTTGCTTGCTCGTCAAGCAAATACAGTGGCTAAGTAGCCCAATAACGTGACGGTATCTGTCCTGGGTATGACAGTAACGCATCACTTAGCAATTGCAGCAACCCGGGAACACATAGTTCTTTAGTAATTTTCTTGCTCGGTGAGCAAATTAAGTGGCTAAGTAGCTCAATGACGTGACAGTACCTATCTGTCCTGGGTATGACAGTAACGCATCACTTAGTGACCAATAATTGCAACCATCCGGAAATACATAAATAGTTCTTTTTAGAACGAGTATCTTTCTTGCTCCTCAAGCAAATTTCAGTGGCTTAGTAGCCCAATAACATAATAGTATCTGACCTGGGATCACTTCAGTAATGCACTGGTACAGCACAACGACGTTTTCTTCTTCACTGTCTTCATGGTGTTTCCTTTTCTTCCCCAATGTTCAAAGTATCTCGCAGCGAGTAGAGTAGACGTGCGAAGGCTTGAGCACGGAAACGCTGAATGATTCGAATGTGACAGGTAACCAAACAGGTAAGTTAGGGACCACAGAGTAGAGGAATGTATAAATTGGCGGGAAATCAGTGTTGCCAATACAAAAAAAAAAAAAAAAACTTTAAACTACCGTGCAAGGCTGTCGCTTGGGGGCGCAACTACATTTGTAAACAAAATCGCAGAGAATGAAGCCGTGAAACATAATTGAAACAAGACTGACTTTAACCGTGGTCCCACTGTTGTCATGTTTCATGTTTGGAAAAGTATGAATAATAATTATAATTTTTATATAAGTAGGTATATTTTAATTTGTATGTAAGTATATAATATTTTACTTACGAACTTACACTAATTAATTAATTTGATTTTTCTTTCCTTCCTACTATACTTATATATCCTTACTTCCTTACTTATATTATAAATGCGTCTCTGTCTGTCTGTGTTACACAATCACACCTAAACTACTGAACCGATTTGTATGAATTTTGGTACAGAGATAGTCTATAGCCTGAGAAAGGACATAGGCTATTTTTTATTCCTGAAAAATATCACCTTCCCGCGGGATAGCGTCGTGTAGTACACGCGGGCGAAGCCGCGGGCGGAAGGCTAGTAATATTTATAAATGTGAAAGTTTAGATGTTTGGATGTTTGTTACTCAATCACGCCAAAACGGCTGAACGGATTTGGCTGAAATTTGGGACACAGATACTTTGTAGCCTGGAGAGGAACATAGGCTACTTTTATCCCGGAAAATATCACATTCCCGCGGAATAACGTCGTGAAGTCCACGCGGGCGAAGCCGCGGGCGGAAAGCTAGTAGGGCTATAAAGGAGAACCTATATTTTGTTTAAGGCGATACTCGGAAAAATTATGCTGAAGCGAGATAGCAATGAGAAAACGACGCGCGCGGGAGCGAGACCGATTTTGTAGATTAGGCGGAAAAAACACAAAATCACTTCGTATTAAAAAACTATAGCGATTTTTTAAAAATGCTTCTATACGATCTGTTCGGAAAAGATCGACATTTCTGAACGCATCTCTAATGTCACGTCAAATTGACATTAGCTGTCACTTGAAGTTGACAGTTCTTATCTGGATGGAGTTCCTTGTAGAAAAATGTCGGATTAATTTTCGCTGAATTGTTAAAAAACCGCTCGCCTTGAATGTGTCTAGCATATCGAGTTTGAATTGAATCCTGAATTATCGATGTGATCCCGTTTTGTACGACCAAGATTTAGACGCCATCTTGACGAGTGGCCGGTCGCGGTGCTTTGAAAGATAACTTTCCACCACGCGTTGTTGTCGGGACGATATCTCTTAATAAGCAAGCCCCGCGTGTGTTATTGTATATTGTTGAAGCGCCCAGTCTCTTGGGACCGCTGTGTGGTATTTGTTTTGTGAGTAAGGTGACGAATTGGTAAGGTCGGCAGACGAAGAAAGGACACATCAGAGGGGGGCGCCCCCTTATACCACTTCTGCCCCGGAGACCTTCGACACCACAGACCCGTATGTAAAATTCACCTTAATTTAAATTAAGTCGCTGTGTATCGCAGTTTCAATTGTTCAGTTACATCCCGGCTGAAACCAAGTTTTTGTCCGGAGTCTATACTCATGATAACCTTCCACTGCGCCATGCCGGTTCCGCGGGTCTAGGCAGGGGTGTACTGAACATTGCTTGGTAGCAGGGCGTAGTTTGAAGGCCCACGCCAAAACTTTGTCTATTAATCAGTGCCGTTTTGATGACCATCTGGTCCGGACTGAATTAATTTGTACTTGTAAATGGTAATTAACTTGCATTTGAAAAGTAAAGGGCATTCCTTTGTTATTGGTTCCATGTCTTGTAATTAATTGTCATGTATTGAAGTTCCAAAATGTAAACAGATGCCTTTCTTTGTTCATAATAGTTATTATTTAGTTTTGTTAGCAAATTTGAGTTGTGAATATTGACAAGTTGTTGCTAAATAATAGCTAATAAAAAGTTGTCCTAAAAAGGTCCTACTTAATAAGTTTGCACTCAATACTTAGTGAAACTTAAATGATTTAAGACATTATTTACACATTGAAACTTATTGAAACTTGTGCTTTGAAATAATTAAAATCAACTTGTTGTATGTTGATATCCAAGTGAATTTCAATAGTCAGTGATTTGTTTGAACTGAATAACTTTTGACTTATAAAGTCAAAGTTAGTTTGTGTCTAAGTTATAACCTCTTGAGAGTTAGAGTTATAATTATATACTTGAGTTTTGTTGTTTTCTGATAACCTCCAAATATTTAAGAGTTTGTGTCATTATAAATACTTTGTTGTTGTAATATTGGAATTTTGTGGTTATTAATAACCTCCAAATATTGGAGATTTTGTGTTATAGTGAATATTTTGAATTTGTTGTTTTTGTTGATAAATTTGTGACGTTACAATGACGGCCTCCTCGGCTAAAGCCAAAATACGTTCTGAGTTACGGTGGTTAGCTTCTGCGGTTGCATTGTTGGATCGACCGGATAGGACGGAGGCCTTGTTGAACAGATACGTAGATCTGCCCGTACGTTTGGCTGTTGTTGATGAACAGTATGCCTTATTTTTGGAAAAGACTGTTGAGGCCGATGTGGAAATGCGACAAGAAGTCGGTTTGGATGTGGACCAGTGTTATGATTTTGCGGACAGAATTACCCAGGTGGCTCGACCTTTGCAAGTGGCAAGAGAGAATGAACCGAGCCCGTCCCCGGTCACATCTAAGAGTATGCCCCCTCTATTTGCTAGATTGGCCCCCTTAGATTTAAGGCGTTTTGCTGGTCGTCTACAAGACTGGGAGGGCTTTATTAATATTTTTGATAGTCTCGTACACGCCTGGGATGATTTGACCCAGGGCCAGAAGTTGGCTTACTTGTTATCCGTGTTGGAAGGGGAGGCCCTTGAATCGGTTCAACATTTGGCCCCCTCGGATGAAAACTACCCTATTGCTAGGGATTTGATTGCCCGTCGGTACCAGAACGTACGACGTCTGGCGGACAACCATGTTGCCGCCATTTTGAATTTACCCCGCGTTGCCAGCGTGATGCACTTGAGAGTGGCTTTGTTGAATCCGCTGTTGGTTGCCTACAACGCATTAAAAAACTTAAAACTCCCAGTGGAGCAGTGGTCGTTTTTGTTACTGCACATTGTCCTGGGAAAGTTGCCGGACTCTGTTAAGGTCCGTTTTGAGCAGCAGTATGGTGGGGATAGTGCGACTTATCTGCCACCCTTCTCGGACCTCTTGACGTTCCTGGAAGGAGAGAGTAGACTGGCAGATAATTCCTCTCTGGCCGGTCCTATGGGACCCGAACGACCTGTGCCACAGAGTAGGTCCCCCACCGGACCCCCCCGTAGGGGGCGTGTGGCCCCTCGCGCGCCCGGCCGCTATGCTGCCGTCCAGGAGACCGCCCGCTGCTTGTACTGTCGGGAACCGGGTCACAGCACGACCCGTTGTGATAAGTTCCTCTACCAGCGCGTCCAAGGCCGTCGAGCGATCGCGCGTCAACGGACATGGTGCTACTCGTGCTTGGGCCTGCACATGCAGCGCGAATGTACCCAAGCGCACCCATGCCGTTTTTGTAAGGGCAACCACCATCCCCTCCTCTGCATGAACAGCCCAGAGGGCGGCGGAGCGCCGCAGCGCGTCGCTGCAGGATCACCTCGTATGGGTGGGGGTCTCGGACCCCCCGCGGTGTTTGCATCCCGCAGCAGTTCTAGTGGCCACCAGAGTGGCCCCAGACGCTCTCCGCCACGTTTGGAGCCTCAAACGGGCGGGGGTCCCAGGGACCCCCCCCCCATGGGCAACCGATCCCCAAGGATGGGGATGAGTCATGCGAGCGTTGCCGGAGGTCGTAGAGGCCCCCCGCGACGTTTTGAGCCTCGCACGGGCGGGGGTCCCACGGACCCCCCCATGGGAAATCGGTCCCCAACTAGGGGGTTCGATTTTGCGAGCGATGCTGGAGGTCGTAGAAGCCCCCCGCAACGTGTTGAGCCTCGCACAGCCGGGGGTCCCCGGGACCTCCCTTCTGAAAATCGGTCACCGTGCCCCCGGACTATGGGGCGACGTACACGGTGGGTGCTAGGCACCGATTCTCGCCGCCGCTCGCCGAATACCCGCGTTTGGAGCGGCGCCCGCCCCGTCTTCAAGGGGCCGGGAGATATAACCCGCCTGATACCGGGCGAATTGGACGTAGGCAGTATGTGGGAGAATGGGACCCACTGGATCACTATGAGCGACCCCCTTACCATGGGGGGACGTCTGGGGACCCCACATACTAGCAATCAACGTGTTTACGGTCGATTGTAGCCACCCCTCCAGAGACCGTTTTGTTGCCCACGGCCTCTGTGCTTGTCAGGGGATTGAATGGCGACCTTGTGGAAGTTCGCGCCTTGTTGGATTCCGGTGCTCAGGGGTGTGTTGTGTCATCTTGGTTAGTTAGGCGGTTGGGCCTCAAGGTGCACCCCCACACGGAAGGCGTGAGAGGTGTTGGCGATGTGAAAGTCCCCGGGTTGTTAGGGCATGTTGACTTCACATTTACATCACGTAATAAGTCCACGCCAGGCATTAAGACCTCGGCGATTGTGTTGGACACAGTTGTTGGCCGTCAACCTTCAGTTGACTTGGGACCGAGTATGTTGTCTTTGGTGTCTGATTCCCCACTCGCCGATCCAAATTTCTTCCGCCCAGGCCCGATTGATGCTCTCCTTGGAGCCGATGTCCTGGGGCGAGTTTTGTTGACGGGGAAGCGAGTTTTGCAGCCAGATGGCTTGGTAGCTCTGCAGACGACACTCGGTACAGTTGTGATGGGCCCTGCTCGCCGCGTTTTGGATTCCCTTGATGAGGATCGCGGTCTTGTTTTTAATGTGTCTCTCTCCGAAGTGGTGCAGAAGTTTTGGGAGGTTGAGGAACCTCCACCAGCCCCGCGGGTCGACCCAGTAGCGGATGAATGCGAGTTGTATTACCAGAATAACACTGGTCGCCTCCGCTCTGGTCGTTTGATCACCCGTCTCCCCTTTCGTGCCGGCCGACCTCCTCTGGGCGAATCCCGACCGCTAGCGGAACGTAGGCTAGTGGCGATGGAGCGTCGCATGAGCAAGGATCCGGTCTTCCGCCAGAAGTATGTTGAATTCATGCGGGAGTATGAGGAGTTAGGGCACATGTCCGTTAGCGATTTGGATTGGCGCTCCGTTGAGCACTTCTTTTTGCCGCACCACGCCGTTTTGAAATCCGGAAAGATTCGGGTGGTCTTTGACGGTTCGGCTCCCACCTCTACTGGAGCGTCCTTGAACCAGTGTCTGCATGTAGGTCCCAAGCTGCACACGGAGATCTCAGACATTTTGACCAACTTCCGGCGGCACCAAATTGTATTTATGACTGACATCCGGATGATGTTCAGACAAACGGTCATCCATCCAGAGGATAGGAGGTACCAATTGATTTTGTGGAGAGAGAGTCCTAGGGACCCCTTGTTGATTTATGAATTGAATACGAATACGTACGGTTTGGCTTCGAGCCCGTTTGTTGCGATTCGTTCTTTGTTGGAGTTGGCCGAGAAGGAGCGCTTGAGATACCCTCGCGCCTCCGCCATTTTGGCCAGTGACGTCTATGTGGATGACATTTGCACGGGCGCCTCATCTGTCTCAGAGGCGATTGTCCTGAGAGACGAACTCACCGCCCTTTTGAAGTCGGGAGGTTACGAGTTGAGGAAATGGATATCCAACTCGCCTGATGTACTGGTAGGTTTGCCCGAAGAGCACCAGCAGGACCCCCACCTATTCGAAAATGTTGATAATCCCCATGTGGTGACCGTCCTTGGCGTACAGTACAAACCGGTCTCTGACACGTTCACTTATTGTGTGGATTTACGACCACCGAAAGTGTGGACCAAGCGTTTAGTATTGTCTACTGTCGCACGTACCTTTGACCCCAATGGCTGGATTTGCCCCGTGCTGTTTATGGCCAAGTGTTTCTTGCAACGGTTATGGGCTTCGGGTGTGTCGTGGGATGAACCCCTCTCGGACGAGTTACTCCGAGATTGGTCGAGCTTCGTTTCATCCCTCCCCGAGATTAATGAAGTGCATTTGCCGAGGCTATTCCTCCCTTCTGAAAATTGTAAAGTTACTCTTCACGGCTTTTCCGATGCCTCCGAACGTGGATTTGCTGCGGCCGTGTACCTCCGCACCGTTACTGTTGACGGAGTTGTTGCTGTGCATCTGGTGATAGCGAAAAGCAAAGTCGCTCCCCTTCGGACTCGTCATACGATCCCGAGGTTGGAATTGTGTGGAGCTGCCCTCCTAATGCGTTTGTTGAACCACGTATGGCTCACATTAGGTCGATCTATTAAGATACAAGAGGTTTATGCTTGGACGGACAGTCAGGTCGTCCTTTGTTGGTTGAAGGCTCCGGCGCACACCTTGGACGTGTTTGTGGCCAATCGAGTGTCGCAGATTTGTAATTCCGACATCGAGTTGATTTGGAGACACGTGCCGGGAACCATGAATCCCGCGGATTGTGCGTCTCGGGGTTGTGTAGCCCCAACCCTAATTAACCACCCCCTCTGGTGGGGCCCACAGTGGTTGATGCGGCCTGAGTCGGAGTGGCCGCCCTCTCCAGCGTTGTCGAACGTAGCCGTTCCTGATATGCGGGCATGCGTCCTGGAGACTAACCCCGCCGGGGAAAAGGATTTGTTGTTGGATCGGTACAGCTCCTTACAGAAGCTGCTTGGTGTTACCGCTTGGATCAGACGTTTTGTGTACAATTGCAGAAACCCACGCGCGAGGCGTGATTCGTCGGTTCTCACTCCGGACGAGCGTAGGGACGCGCTCTTGTTTTGGGTCCGGAGAGTACAAGCTGATAGTTTTGAGTCCGAGATTGAAATTTTGCGTTTAGGCCGTCGCAAGTTGAAGGGCGCGGTATCGCGATTGAATCCCTTCCTGGACGAGAGTGGGCTTTTGCGAGTCGGCGGAAGACTTCGAAATGCGAACCTGCCGTATGGAGCTCGTCACCCCCTTTTGTTACCTAAAGCCGGACATTTGACTCAACTGATAATAACAGATCGCCATGTGAATGCACAACATGCTGGCTGTAATGCTTTGTTGGCCATTTTGCAGCGTGAATTTTGGATTTTGTCTGCTCGTCGAGCCATTCGCACTGTGGTTTTCCGTTGCCTGCCTTGTTATCGATTGAAGGCCGCGACCATGCAGCCCCAGATGGGTGATTTGCCTGCTGATCGCGTCACGGAATGTAGAGCTTTTGCCGGAGTCGCCACCGACTTCGCCGGTCCCTTTACTGTAAAGGCTTCGAGACTGCGTAATGCTAAAACCTATAAGGCGTACTTGTGCGTGTTTGTGTGTTTGTCCACCAAGGCTGTCCATTTGGAAATTGTCTCGGAATTGTCTACCGAAGCCTTTGTCGCCGCCTTGAGCAGATTTGTTTCCCGTAGAGGACTGCCGACATTGATACGTTCCGATTGTGGTACTAATTATAAGGGAACGTGTAATTATCTTAAGGAAGTAGTTAAGTTTTTTGTTGATAATAAAATAGACATTGGAACCACCCTCTCCCGGCGTGGGATAATCTGGAAGTTTAGCCCTCCAGCTTGTCCGACCTGGGGAGGAATTTTTGAAGCTTGTGTAAAGGCTGCCAAGACACACTTGCGTCGCGTGATTGGAGAAACTATTCTCACGTTTGAGGAACTTGATACGGTATTTTGTAAAATTGAGGCCGTCCTCAACTCGCGACCCTTGTGCCCGTTGTCTTCGGACCCGAATGACCGGGAAGCGTTGACCCCAGGTCATTTCTTGATCGGACAGCCCCTTTTGGCTTTGCCTGAATATCCGATTCAGGATGTAGGATCCCATCGTTTGTCGCGATACCAACTTTTGAAACAGATGTCCCAAAACTTCTGGGCACGTTGGTCGATGGAGTATTTGCATATCCTACAACAGCGCGTGAAGTGGACAGATAAAACCACCCCACCCCAGACTGGCGACCTCGTGTTGATTAAGGATGCTAACCTGCCGCCCCTATGTTGGCGAAGGGGGCGCATTGTTAAACTCTACCCCGGAACTGACGGAGTTCCTCGTTTTGCTGAGGTTTTGGTTCGAGATTCGGTTCTGAAGAGAGCAGTTAGTGGGCTCTCCCGATTACCCGTAGATTGACGTACCGTTCTTAACGGTCCGGGGCGGGGGGATGTTCGGAAAAGATCGACATTTCTGAACGCATCTCTAATGTCACGTCAAATTGACATTAGCTGTCACTTGAAGTTGACAGTTCTTATCTGGATGGAATTCCTTGTAGAAAAATGTCGGATTAATTTTCGCTGAATTGTTAAAAAACCGCTCGCCTTGAATGTGCCTAGCATATCGAGTTTGAATTGAATCCTGAATTATCGATGTGATCCCGTTTTGTACGACCAAGATTTAGACGCCATCTTGACGAGTGGCCGGTCGCGGTGCTTTGAAAGATAACTTTCCACCACGCGTTGTTGTCGGGACGATATCTCTTAATAAGCAAGCCCCGCGTGTGTTATTGTGTATTGTTGAAGCGCCCAGTGTCTTGGGACCGCTGTGTGGTATTTGTTTTGTGAGTAAGGTGACGAATTGGTAAGGTCGGCAGACGAAGAAAGGACACATCAGAGGGGGGCGCCCCCTTATACCACTTCTGCCCCGGAGACCTTCGACACCACAGACCCGTATGTAAAATTCACCTTAATTTAAATTAAGTCGCTGTGTATCGCAGTTTCAATTGTTCAGTTACATCCCGGCTGAAACCAAGTTTTTGTCCGGAGTCTATACTCATGATAACCTTCCACTGCGCCATGCCGGTTCCGCGGGTCTAGGCAGGGGTGTACTGAACACGATCCTAAATATTAATGGTGTCCACTAATTAAACCAATTTCCAATAGTATATGTAACCCCATTTAAGAATAATCTTGAAATTTCGTATTTTTAGATGTCTTTTCGAAAATAAAAAGTGTCGAGCCAAAATCATATAATCGTGTTTTTGAAACTATACGATTCTAGATAAAAGTATAAAGAAATACATATTTTATTACCAGATTTGTAACAACTCTAACCATCCTATAGTTTTATATCAAAAAGTCCATACTTTTTCCGAGTAGCGCCTTAATATAGGCAGGCGTACCGGTATTGGCCACTGTACCGGTTTTGGTCACTTTTCACATTAAAGTTACATAAATAGGAAATAAAAAACTATTGCTTATATTTCTTAATGGCGAATAAAAGATTGGACTTTTAGTTAATAATTACAGCACTTAGCTTTTTTTACGTAGTACGATATTTTAGAAATAAACACCATGTTGTATTTCAAAGTTAACATTTTGTAAAATTCTTAAGCAAAATGTTAAGGGTAAAGGTTTTGAAAAATCATTTTTTTTCTACAATAAAATTATTTTATGGTTATTTAATATTTTATATCACGTTAGAATATGTTTCTTCTACATGGATTAAGTGTTGTTTTCTCACTGTTCTCACAAAAAGTTGGAAAACAATAAGTGGCCAAAAGTGGGGCTGGAAATTTTAGCATTGTGCCACCTTTGGCCACTTTGGCATTAGTATGAAGTATCCAACTTTTCAAGCTCATTTATTTTAAAGACTTACAACTCACTGAACTTTTAAATTAATAATGTTTTGGTTGTCCGCTGTCGCGGTAGTGGAGCGGAGTGAGTCAGCAATGCAGAGCGGAGTCGCAGACTGTTTCTGCTTCGGAATCATTAGTATTTGTTAGGGCCACTTTTCACTTAAAAAGTGATATAAATCTCCGTGCTTTATAGTGACACGGTAGAGGAAGTGGAGCGAGCGAGTCGAGTGGAGAAGTGGAGTCAGGATGCTTGCCCCGCTTGGCTCTCTCTCTCTGCTTCTCTGCTTGGTTTCCTTACTCCGCTTCTTTTTAGGGTTCCGTACCCATGAACCGTGACAGCTAGACAGTTGAACTTTTTTACAGATGATGTATTTCTGTTGCCGCTTTAACAACAAATACTAAAAACAGAATAAAATAAATATGAAAGGGGGCTCACATACAACAAACGTGCTTTTATGCCGTTTTTTTCGATCTTAAATATAGTGTCAAATGTTGTATAGAATAATATTTTACCTACGTTATAAATATTATCTAAACTTGTATAGATAATGGTACAGAACTCTCCGTGCGCGAGTCCGACTCGAACTTGGCCGGTTTTTTCATTCTTCTGTCTCTAGTCCTACTAATAATATTATTAATGTGAAAGTTTAGATGTTTGGATGTTCGTTACTCAATCAATCACGCCAAAACGGCTGAACGGATTTGGCTGAAATTTGGTACATAGATACTTTTTAGCCTGGAGAGGAACATAGGCTACTTTTTATCCCGAAAAAAAAATCATATTACCGCGGGATAACGTCGGATAGCTAGTGTTTCATAAAACCCTTGTTTTGCTACCTCGCTCCTCTTGGTTAACTAACTCCTTTTAGCGCCGTAAGGCTGCCTGTCCGCTGAAGTAGAGGGATTGGAGGGGAGTTGCGTTTCCATACTAATTGAAAGTAGAACCTAAATGTATAAAAACACAGCTTCGGTCCGCTTTATTATATGTAAAGTTACAAAATTTTCCCATTATAGGTAAGTACACACGGCGGCACATCAGACTATACATTTGAGACCGCCTTTATGCACTACATTCAAACTTGAAAATTTAAAAAATGTTCTGTTTAACTTGATGTGCTGTCTATTGTACTTCGGAATGAGTGTTTAAGAATAAGGTACAAGTTCGTAGCAGACTCCTTGGAACTTCAAGTGTCTCTTAAAGTTAAGCGACACTCACTTGAACTTGACGTTGATTGAATCGACGTATTTCTGATACCAAAGGTAGAAAAGAAGGTAGAATATCCTATATTCTTATAAATTAAAAATTTACAAAATTGGTACAAGAAATGAAAATGAGATATTAAATTGTGCCCTCCTCCCTTCTAATTTTGCTGTGCCCGACAGGGTCCATGATGATGTTCACGATTTGTTATTTTTAAGACCTAACAACCATTGTGGAATAGCAATAAAGAATTGAGAATTGAGAAAGAATTGAGAATTGAGACCTCGTGGTCGAGTGCCACTTAAAGCTGGGTATCCCTTAAAATTAAGTAACACTCAACTGAACGTGAAATCGGCGTGTTTTGATGTCAAAGATGGAAACCACCATAGTACTTAAATGCCCCTTAAAGTTAAGTGCCCCTTAAAGTTAAGTGACACTCGTATTAACATGAAATCGGCGTGTTTTGATGTCAAAGATGGAGACCACCATAGTAGTTAAATGCCCTTTAAAATTAAGTGCCCCTTAAAGTTAAGTGACACTCACATTAACGTGAAATCGGTGTGTTTTGATGTCAAAGATGGAAACCACCATCGTAGTTAAGTGCCCCTTAAAGTTAAGTGACACTCATAATAACGTGAAATCGCCGTGTTTTGATGTCAAATATAGAAACCACCATCGTAGTTAAGTGCCCCTTAAAGTTAAGTGACACTCATATTAACGTGAAATCGGCGTGTTTTGATGTCAAAGATCGAACCCACCATCGTAGTTAAGTGCCCCTTAAAGTTAAGTGACACTCATATTAACGTGAAATCGGCGTGTTTTGATGTCAAAGATGGAAACTACCATAGTAGTTAAGTGTCCCATAAAGTTAAGTGACACTCATATTAACGACAAAAATACAATACAAACCACCATAGTGGTTAAGTGCTTCTTAAAGTTAAGTGTCCTTCAAAGAAAGATAACTCTTATCTTAACTAAACGTGACGTTGACGGACGTGTTTCTGATGTCAAAAAGGTAGAAGACGCCGTCATGGATAAGTGCCCCTCACTGAACGTGACATTGACTGATTTTAGAGGTAGAAGACAACATCAAATTCAAGTGTCCCTTAAAGTTACGTGACACTTATCTCATCCAAACATGACATCGACGTGTTTCTGATGCCAAAGGCACAAAGTAACTATGCGGGCGGGCGGTCGCCCTAGCAGAGAGTCCGCTTAGAACAAAGTGCCATTTTCGTCACGCACACATAGACGTCACATATACAGGCAAAATGGGGCAGTATGGGACAGTACTCAGTCGCGAGTATCGCAAAGAGGTCAGTGATCGCAAGTTCCAAAGAGCATTTAATTGATCACTTCACGTCCGCGCCGCTACGTGTCACTGTGACACTTATATACCTATTTTACCATTAATTAACAAAAATTAATAACCAATATTATTACAGTTGCAGTGTATTTGGTTGTCTAAATACGACTAAAAACTGTGCATACACGTTCTTTAAATTTCCAAACGATATTGAAAGGTAAGTTATGTCAAACTGTTTTCTCTTGTTGGTAGGTGAGTATACCTAGGTACTTTTGGGACTAGCCGCTTTGATAACGACGATGAACCATACACATTCATCTTATAGTTAGCTGGTTGTGGTAAAACGCCAGTAATTGGGTTCTATGGTCCTTATTTAGATGTTATAGTATTCTCAAAACTTCTTGGCGGTTCAGCGAACACAGCCACAAGTCATGTTGACGAATTTTCAAGTAAAAGTTGTCGTTGCATTTTCTTTTATTTTAGCAGTGTTAAGAAATCCTACTTACATTTTAGAGACTTCAGTCATTAAACCCCAAATAACATTTTACTTGCAGTATTTTTTTTCATCTAAGCGCACGGCAGTGTGCCAGCCAAGTTCAGGAAAGGACGCCAATCAATAAATCCCAAATAACATTTCACTTGCAGTAAAGTTTTCTTTATCTAGGCGCACGGCCGGCAGTGTGCCAGCCAAGTTCAGGAGAGAACGCCAATCATTAAATCCCAAATAAGATTTCACTTGCAGTAAAGTTTTCTTTATCTAGGCGCACGGCAGTGTGCCTGCCAAGTTTAGGAGAGAACGCCAGTCATTATACTTAGGTACCCCAAATGACATTTTACTTGCAGTAAAGTTTTTTTTGACGCACGGCAGTGTGCCAGCCAAGTTCAGGAGAAAACGAACCACGCACGATTATGCGTATACCTATTTATTTTAACGTCTTAATCGTAGGAGTGCCATAAGCTATTTTCGTTGCAAAACTAACTAGTTCATTTTAAAAATCAAATGATTTTTTTTCAGACGAACCTTATGGTTAAGTTTAATTGATCGAGAAGATGTACGCAACAAATGGTCAACATATCTTCGAGTTCGTGAGGCCCATTTCGAAACCAATTCTATAATCAAGACATCGAACCGAACTGTCCTGAAAAAGGCACTAATCCCAAACTTTTGCTACCTGTCAAAAAAAAAATGAAGAATCGCAAGCAACTGTGGAGACAAATGAATCTTGTACACAATATGAAAAAGTTAAATGTGACTCAAATTCACAAATAGCAACTCACGTTTCTGCAAATTCTCCCAGAAAAAGAAAGCTGAAAAACGATATTGTTGGGTGCAAGAAAAGACTATGAAGAACAGCTGCGCCAGACACAAATATGAACCTGTTTACATCTTGATAGCGTAGCTTCTATGACGTTCACAAGTATTGTAAAAACCAATCTAAATTGAATAAACAAATTTGACTTTGACTATTAAACTACTTATATTTTTTTATTTACCTACATACGATAAAAACACAACATAGGTATTTAAATACACTTTCTTGTTTTCAAAATAATTACCACTATTGCTTGATACAGTTCTTGCGTTATAAAGGTTTTTCAATTTTTGAAGATGACAAGTTATAAATTCAACATTTAAGAAAATATTAATTATTTGAAGTTCTTGAACGAAAAAATTTATGGAACTTGTAACTCATTTAGATTTCAACAATTTTTCGCTGAACTTGGCACCTTTTTTACCTTTATGTTTTCGTCGAACTTACTTAGTGCCTTTTTCACGTTTATGTTTTTAGTGGGATAACTATCACACCATATTTATATCTTGTTCATAGAGTACATTATAACATAATTATAGGAATGGAATACATTACAACATAATAGGTACGGTATAGGTACAATAGGAATAATCTTGTCTTCGTCGTGTACGTGTGGCGTCGGGACTTTAAATGTATATTAGATGCTCTGTTTACCATCTAAGCAGCATCTAAGGCATGTAAACTTGTTACGATGTATGTATAAACGAATTTATTTATGTATGATTGTTAACTTATACTACTTACTCCTTTTTAAATTCAGAATCAATACAGAAGCATATTATTCTGTGACAGAAGCAACCCTAGTGAGTCAGACAAGGATAGGTATAGATTTTCAAAAATGGTGGGAGCGGTCCTTCTGTAAACTCTTTATTTTGTGCCAAAGGTAAGAGGCACTATTGTTTTATCTACCTAAATTAGCGAATTGAAGCTAGTGCCTACAACACTAGCCTAAATCCGCTAATTTTCTTCTAATGAAGTGATAAAGGTATACTTATAAAATTGTAGTTTTTGTTAAAACAAAAAATTGCATTGTGAATGCATAAAAAATAATATAAAATCTCAATATGGCTGTTTCATCTTAATCGATTGATAAACATTTGTAAAAATGTTTCTTTTGGATGCGAGGGTTTCCTCACATTGATGAAGCAACGCTGGCCTACAGCGTAACAAGTGATAGCAAAATTCGACGAGTCGTGTAAGCCTTTCGGTAGCTTAGTTGGTCAGAGCATCGGGCCGGATTCCCGGAGGCGCGGGTTCGAATCCCGCCTGAAAGCTACTTATGGGGCTCGTGGTTTTTTACTATCACATTTTTCCTATACTTACAAAAAATTGCATTGTGAATGCATAAAAAATAATATAAAATCTCAATATGGCTGTTTCATCTTAATCGATTGATAAACATTTGTAAAAATGTTTCTTTCGGATGCGAGGGTTTCCTCACATTGATGAAGCAACGCTGGCCTACAGCGTAACAAGTGATAGCAAAATTCGACGAGTCGTGTAAGCCTTTCGGTAGCTTAGTTGGTCAGAGCATCGGGCCGGATTCCCGGAGGCGCGGGTTCGAATCCCGCCTGAAAGCTACTTATGGGGCTCGTGGTTTTTTACTATCACATTTTTCCTATACTTACAAAAAATTGCATTGTGAATGCATAAAAAATAATATAAAATCTCAAACTTGTATTTATTTTTCTTCCTTCTTCGGGTATACTTTCCATAGGTGTATTTACTGTCTTAGCATCTTTTAGGTTGTATTCTTCTAGTAAATTATGTATCAACTTCTCTTGTTTTAATTTTAAGTAGTTATCTTTTCTTTCTATTTCCATTCCTAAGTATTTTTCTGGTGTTATTTCTATCTTAGTTTGAAATCTTTCTTTTATCTTATTTGTAATTTCTATTATTTCTTCTTTATTAGCAACTAGCGGCCGCCCGTGGTTTCACCCGCGTGGTTCCTGTTCCCGTGGGAATATCGGGATAAAAAGTACATATAAACCTTCCTCTTGAATAACTCTATCTATTTAAAAAAAACGCATCAAAATCCGTTGCGTAGTTTCAAAGATTTAAGCATACAAAGGGACATAGGGACAGAGAAAGCGACTTTGTTTTATACTATGTTGTGATTATAATACCATCATCAACATGTATTCCCATAAATAATGTATGAGTTTCATTTTTGAAAATGCATGGTTCTGTTTGGAGTTGTATGAGTCCTAGACTCTTTATGTATTCAGTAAAAGTTTTATTCCACTTGAGTGGTGCTTGTTTTATGCCGTACTAGCGGCCGCCCGCGGTTTCACCCGCGTGGTTCCCGTTCCCGTGGGAATATCGGGATAAAAAGTACATATAAACCTTCCTCTTGAATCACTCTATCTATTAAAAAAAAACGCATCAAAATCCGTTGCGTAGTTTCAAAGATTTAAGCATACAAAGGGACATAGGGACAGAGAAAGCAACTTTGTTTTATACTATGTAGTGATAAGGCCTTTTGCATAAACCTTCTATGCCTTTAATGCCTTGAGGCGGGTACATGTATTATGTCTTCGTCTAGAGTTCCATATAAGAAAGCTGTTTTTATATCAAAAGTAAGTATGTTATAGTTTCTTTGTTGTGCGATTGTAAACAACAATCTTAGCGGGCTACTGTTGATAACAGGACTGAAGGTTTCTTCATAATCTTTTCCTTTTTCTTGTTCACATCCTCTTATAACGAGTCTTGCTTTATAAGAGCCGTCTTGTTTTATTTTAAATACCCATCTACTGGTCAGAATTTTCTTGTTATCAGGTATCGATGTTACAACTTCCCATGTATTGTTTTCTAAAAGAGAATCTGTTTCTTCTTTGATAGCTTTACACCACTTTTCTTTATCAGGGCCAGCTTAATTAGCTTCTTCGTAGGATAATAATACATATTCATTGTATATCTTCAGTACGTTCACAGTTCTACCAGATCTTGTTTTTCTAGAGTTATCTAACTGACTTTCTTCGGTGTCTTTTCTTTCCTCTGTAGATGTAGTGTCACTTTTTCGTCTTTCTTCAATATCTTTTCTTTTTTTTGTAGATGTAGAATCACTAGTCTCTTTTTCTTCAATATCTATGCTTTCTTCTGTAGGTATATATTGAATAGTCTCTTCAATTATGTCTTCATCTATGTTATTGGACTCATTCTTTGTACTATCATAATCTTCATAAAAATTTATAGATTTTATTTGTTTCTTTTCACTTATATTATATTGACTCTTGCACTTATCAAATATTACATCTCTTCTTATTAGTATAATTTCACTTTCTGTATCCCAAAGTCTGTAGCCTGTAGGTGCATAACCAATAATTATCAGTTTTTGGCTTCTTGGTTCTAGCTTTTTTATTTGACCTAGTTTCTTTGAATAGCAAACACTTCCAAAGGTTATTTTATTTGTTTCTTTTCACTTATATTATATTGACTCTTGCACTTATCAAATATTACATCTCTTCTTATTAGTATAATTTCACTTTCTGTATCCCAAAGTCTGTAGCCTGTAGGTGCATAACCAATAATTATCAGTTTTTGGCTTCTTGGTTCTAGCTTTTTTATTTGACCTAGTTTCTTTGAATAGCAAACACTTCCAAAGGTAAAGGAAAAATGTGATAGTAAAAAACCACGAGCCCCATAAGTAGCTTTCAGGCGGGATTCAAACCCGAAAGCTACTTATGGGGCTCGTGGTTTTTTACTATCACATTTTTCCTTTACTTACAAAATTGCATTGTGAATGCATAAAAATAATATAAAACTTCCAAAGGTCTTGATATTTGCAATATTTGCTCGAGTGCCTGACCAGATTTCAAATGGTGTTTTGTTTGAACCATCATCGTAGGGTATTCTATTAACCAGATATGTCGCAGATAATACTGCTTCCCCCACATTTGTAAATCTAAGCCTGATTGATAAATCATTGCTCTTGACTTTTCTAGAATGGTTCTGTTTAAGCGCTCGGCTTTGCCATTAAGTTGTGGACTATATGGGATTGTAAAGTCAATTTTTATACTTACCTTTTTTCTTTGTCCAATCTTTGAATTTCTTATTATTATATTCTCCTCCATTGTCACATCTTATTTTATGTACTTTTTCATTGGTTTCTCTCTCAGCTTCTTTTATGTATTGTATTATAATGTTGCATGTGACAGATTTAGGGCGGATAATATAGAAATAGAACAATTCTGATAAAAGCATTAAACTGTTCAATTAACTTTAAATAAAACTATAAAGCTTCTATTTCAATAAGGTCAGGATTAATAAAAATCTCAAATCTAAATATAACTATTCTGATAAAAGCATTAAACTATTCAAATAACTATAAATAAAACTATAAAGCTTCTATTTCAATAAGGTCAGGATTAATAAAAATCTCAAATCTCTAATAAACTATTTTATTCTTTTATATCGTCCTTTTATTTTTAACCTACCACCCGTTAAGGTGTATCGATGAGCTCAGTGGCGCCGCCAAGGGAAATAAATCAATTGCATTTTATTAAAGGCTTGGATTAAAAGTTTCGGTTATTTCGCGCAGGTGAAAGAGTGGAATGCATTTTATAAATATACTTTTGAGAACTCAAACTTACGCAATAAGTCGTGAATCTCAATAGTGCCAAAAGTGGCCACACTTGGCAATATCGAGATCCATAACTTGGTGCTCATATTTGAGGCCATGAAAAAACAATTAAACATTGCATTTTGCTCTTCTATTTGCGCGAAATAACCGAAACTTTTAATCCAAGCCTTTAATAAAATGCAATTGATTTATTTCCATTGGTGGCGCCACTGAGCTCATCGATACACCTTAAGGACATCTTTTAGCTGACAAGAAAAACGGGCGAAAAAAACTCACCAGCTTTAACAGAAACAACGACATTTACAAATAATCATGTCGTTGTTGAACATACAACACATTTCACAAAATTTACAACATTACTTTTCATGATAAAAGATTAAACAACATTTACGAATATCATCAAGCATTTTCTATAAACTGTTACTTTATATTACTTCAGTACTCACATAATTCATTCGAAACCGACAAGGTTAACAAGTTACCGAATATCCTTCGAACAAGAGCATATCTTCAGCAATATTTACTAGACAATACATCAGCATTAAACAGCAAGAAATAACAAGGAATGAGAAATATGAAACAACGGAATAGTTACTTAACTTGTACACTGCTCACGGCTCGAACCAGACTAACCCGCTACAATGGCGGCCTCGCCTTATAAATGTTAGCGTCTACCGCCAATTTAACTGATAAATTTCAATCCGTGAAAATTACAGAAAATACTACAATACAAACATAACAATTATGAAAAAGTATTCCAAAATCAAATAATGATTTTACATAACATTATTTATAAATACAATAATTACAATAATTATCTTTTTGTTTTCTTTTCAACCGGAAGTAACGTGTACCAACGTAAAAGTACACGTTACCTACTTAGATACTTATACATTACATTTCAGTAATAAATTAATTGATATGAATATTAAAAGTAATAACATGATTTTATACACATATTCAGTACTTATAGGCAAATTAAAGTACAATTGCTTGATCATGCTTTGTTGACGGTTGGCCCCGCCACAAATCAAAATACTTTTTATTAGAAACAGGATACATGTAGTAAAATGTTATCTCCATAATTATTATAATGAATTTAGATGTAAAAATAACTATATGAGATTAATAACAAAACTCCATATCATATCGCTTTGTTGTCGGATGGCACCGACACAAATCAAACTACAATTTAATGAAAACACGATAAATAAGGTACGATGTTATCCACAAAATTAATTTAATGGATTTAGGTGTAATAAATACTAAATTGAATCAATGTCAAAACTTGATATTCTATCACGGCCATACTGACAAGTACTTCGTTCTCGAAGTACTAGATCAGCATAAGTACTTAATTAATCTCACGTGTCACATCTAACGTAGATTTTTCGATCTTACTGTGAGCCTCGCCATGTCAGCTACTTTACCCTCTATCGGCACAGACCAAGAAGACACCAAACTCACAGCAGTAGTAGATATAGTCAGTCAGTCAGTATGAATAGTATGCCTCGACATGTACGGCTCCATCACCGCTGCCCGTGAAGACCAAACCGACACCAAACACACTATCGACCAGCTTGTTTACCTACTGTGAACCTCGACATGTCAACGGCATCACCCCCTGTCGGTGAAGACCAAGAAGACACCAAGCCCACAGCAGCAGGGGGGTTTGTCAGTCAGTAGTTAGTCACAGTAATGCTGCGCCGATCCCAAACAAAATGGGATAAGGACACGATATTCAGTCATTTTTAGTTGTAAATAATATTCTATCACGGTTATCCGTGACACAATCGACATTGAACTATAAATTTCATTAACAGATCTGCATTAATTGTACAATTCTTTTCATGATTTATACTAAATCATTAGAACAATATTCAATATTTCTTTTCGCTACTATTATATTCTCAAGATAAACACTACTTCTTAGAATGAAACGGTCATTTAATTAGAATTTTTCTTTTATTACACCTATACAAACGTTTACTGCAAACTAATCTGCACCGGCATGGTTTACGTTCCCGTGGGAACATCTAGACAAAAACCATCAATCAAAATGAAATTAATATTTCATCCAAATCTGTTTAAACAAACTTAACTTTTACTTTTATCATATTGCCTGGACTATTATTGATATGACGTAATAATAATAATAGGCTACAGTATAATTTGGCTGTTATAAAACAGATTCAAATTATAATTTTCACATTTAGTATTCTTAAAGTTATATTTTCTTAAACTTAATCATTAAATAACTACATTTCAACAACAGTGAAAACACCCCATTCGGCATCTTGAAATATTCGCTATCGTAATGAACATTTCGAATCAAATATATATACCAAAGATATCTTAAGGCCTATCTATAAAATAATCAAGTAATCTTTTGTATGACAGTATTAACCAATTTTCTTTTTAAACCGCTCGGCCAATCTGATAATATTTAATACATGTATTGTATCCATCTATTTACTGTCGAAACATTATCTCCATAGCTTAACCATGATTCCTACAAGGTGTGCCGAAAATACTAACTTGTCGACCGACATTGACGCCGAGTATTATAGTTTTGCCGCTATAAACTAATTGTTAAGTGGATCATGATAATAACTGGTTCAACCTTACAATTACCAAATCTCACGAGAACCAAAATTAGCGCCCCAGTAGGTTACTTTTATAAATTTCGCAAAAAAAAATATTTAATGATCGAAATTTAGATTGGCCCCAGCCACTTACAATGATCGTCAAAAGGACAGGACTTAATTTAACAGATCTTATGAAACTTATGGTAACGTATAATTTCTATGGAAAGCTATCGAGGAATATCGAGAACTACCGAAAACCATCAAAAACTACAGAAAACCATCAAAAGCTACCGAAAACCATCGAGAACTACCGAAAACCATCGAGAACTACCGAAAACCATCGAGAACTATCGAAAACCATCGGGAACTGTGGAGAACTATCAGAAACTATCGAGAACTATAGAAAACTATCGAGAACTGTCGAGACCTGTCGAGAACTGTCGGGAACTGTCGAGAACTGTCGAGAACTGTCGAGAACTGTCGAGAACTGTCGAGAACTGTCGAGAACTGTCGAGAACTGTCGAGAACTGTCGAGAACTGTCGAGAACTATCGAGAACTGACGAGAACTATCGAGAACTGTCGTTAACTATCGAGAACTATCGAGAACTGTAGAGGACTATCGAGAACTGTCGAGGACTATCGAGAGCTATCAAAAGCTATCGAAAAGTATCAAAAACTATCTGACATTATCGAAAACTATCGACAACTATCGAGAACTATCGGGAACTGTGGAGAACTATCGGGAACTATCGAGAATTATAGAAAACTATCGAGAACTGTCGAGAACTGTCGAGAACTGTCGATAACTATCGAAAACTGTCGAAAACTATCGAGAACTGTCGTTAACTATCGAGAACTATCGAGAACTGTAGAGGACTATCGAGAACTGTCGAGGACTATCGAGAGCTATCAAAAGCTATCGAAAAGTATCAAAAACTATCTAACATTATCGAAAACTATCGACAACTATCGAGAACTATCGAGAACTGTGAAGAACTATCGAGAATTATCGAGAACTGTAGAGGACTATCGAGAACTGTCGAAAACTGTCGAAAACTGTCGAAAACCATCTAAAACCATCGGAAACCATCGGAAACCATCGGAAACCACCGGAAACCATCGGAAACCATCAGAAACCATCTGAAACCATCGGAAATCATCTGAAACCATCGGGAACCATCGGGAATCATCGGAAACCATCGGAAACCATCGGAAACCATCGGAAACCATCGAAAACCATCCGTAACCATCGGAAACCATCGGAAACCATCGAAAACCATCGAAAACCATCGAAAACCATCGAAAACCATCGAAAACCATCGAAAACCATCGAAAACCATCGAAAACCATCGAAAACCATCGAAAACCATCGACAACCATCGAAAACCATCGACAACCATCAACAACCATCGACAACCATCGAAACCCATCGGAAACCATCGGAAACCATCGAAAACCATCGAAAACCATCGAAAACCATCGAAAACCATCGAAAACCATCGAAAACCATCGGAAACCATCGGAAACCATCGGAAACCATCGAAAACTATCGGAAACCATCGAAAACCATCGAAAACCATCGAAAACCATCGAAAACCATCGAAAACCATCGAAAACCGTCGAAAACCATCGAAAACCATCGACAACCATCGAAAACCATCGACAACCATCGAAAACCATCGACAGCCATCGAAAGCCATCGAAAATCATCGAAAACCATCGAAAGCCATCGAAAACTATCGCAAACTATGGAAAACTATGAAAACCCATGGAAATCCTATGGATAACAGAAAACCCGCGGAAAACATATGGAAACCCCATATAAACGTTTGGAAAACCCATGAAAAACGTTCGGAAAACCAATGAAAAAGGTATGGGAAATCCCATGGAAAACGCATGGAAAACCCATGGATATCCTATGGAAAGCTATTTGAAAACGTATAAGAAAGCCCATTGAAAACGTATGAAAAGCCCATGGAAAACGTATGGAACAACCCATGGAAAACCTATGATAAACGTTTGGAAAACGTATGGAAAACCCAAAGAAAACCCATGGAGAACGTATGGAAAACGTATGGAAAACGTATGGCAAACTTATGGAAAACCTATGGAAAATCCATGAAAAACATATGGAAAATGAAAAATACTTATGGACAGATATCAGTTCCTAGTCTACTAGGTAGTACATTTTTTTGATTAAAACCAACAAACCGAAACCTTGTTTTTTTTCATCAGGTAAAACAAAATCAACATTGATAGCAAACTGTAATAACATACCGTTAGACAAAAGACAGAAGTTGTTTACCGTTCTTACGTGGCCGTTTTATCATAAGAAAGCTATTTAACATCAATAATATTATAGTGGAGCAAATCGTTCCAAAAAATTTAAAGTTAAATAAAAAAAAAGGATAAAAATAAATCTAATCTCACTGTACTCCGTCTATCAAGGAACACTGGAAAGCCACCGCACTATTACCTATTGTATAATTATAATACCCGGCAAGATTTTCAGAAATGAACCCTAGTGTTGCATAATAGGTTTATCAGTTTCTAGCATTTTAAAATAAATATCTGTAGCGAGTCATATTCATATTATCACAACAATGATAACTGTAAGTTTACACAAAAAAAAAATCTTTGGTATGATCATCTAGTAGGTAATTTTCAATGCTATTGAATAAACAACATAAGCTAATAGCTAAGTAATCTATTCGAAGGTACGAAAAAATAAAACCAAAATGAAATACAGAAGCCCCGAAAGGCTATACCAGATTTAGCGACCGTGGAGATGCGGTTTCATCTCCATTGGCGAGGAATTCCATCTCCAGGAATCAGCTCCATTGCCAGGTTGGATAGAAGAACGGCAGCGCCACCTTGCCACGATGGATGACCATAGTTTGAAACGGCAGCGTCGCTGAATGTAGCAGATAAGCCGAAACCGCAGCAACATGAAAAATAAAACATATATGTATTAGGTAATAATGGGAGCAAGACCATCCCACTTCTGATGACAGATTTAGGGCGGATAATATAGAAATAGAACAATTCTGATAAAAGCATTAAACTGTTCAATTAACTTTAAATAAAACTATAAAGCTTCTATTTCAATAAGGTCAGGATTAATAAAAATCTCAAATCTAAATATAACTATTCTGATAAAAGCATTAAACTATTCAAATAACTATAAATAAAACTATAAAGCTTCTATTTCAATAAGGTCAGGATTAATAAAAATCTCAAATCTCTAATAAACTATTTTATTCTTTTATATCGTCCTTTTATTTTTTACCTACCACCCGTTAAGGACATCTTTTAGCTGACAAGAAAAACGGGCGAAAAAAACTCACAAGCTTTAACAGAAACAACGACATTTACAAATAATCATGTCGTTGTTGAACATACAACACATTTCACAAAATTTACAACATTACTTTTCATGATAAAAGATTAAACAACATTTACGAATATCATCAAGCATTTTCTATAAACTGTTACTTTATATTACTTCAGTACTCACATAATTCATTCGAAACCGACAAGGTTAACAAGTTACCGAATATCCTTCGAACAAGGGCATATCTTCAGCAATATTTACTAGACAATACATCAGCATTAAACAGCAAGAAATAACAAGGAATGAGAAATATGAAACAACGGAATAGTTACTTAACTTGTACACTGCTCACGGCTCGAACCAGACTAACCCGCTACAATGGCGGCCTCGCCCTATAAATGTTAGCGTCTACCGCCAATTTAACTGATAAATTTCAATCCGTGAAAATTACAGAAAATACTACAATACAAACATAACAATAGGGTATTTTACACCTAGAAAGGAAAAATATAAAAATGCATTTTTATGATAGATAACGTAAAAAGTAAACGAGAAACGTGTATATTTATTAATAAAAAGGGATTTTTAAATTTATAATTCAATTTTAAAAATCGTCTTTTTTAATCTGTTCTTCAAATGTCTGAAACGCCATACGCCATATTGGATTAGGATGTGACGTCAATCCGTTAGCATAAAAATAAACATGGGTATTTCTGTCATACAAACTAGTACTAACGACTTGTGCTAACGACGTCGAGCTTTGTGTTATTTCATGATATTTTCGTAATCTAATAGTTACTATCACGTAAAAGGACTTTTTTCCTATACTTTATTAACGTCGCATCATGGATGACGGATTCGTGAAAGCAGAAAGCACGAATCTACCAAGGATAAATACGTTGATGGTGGCAATTTTTTTTGCATCTAACCCGATTTCTGATCAGCCGAGTTGAGAAATGTTAAAATAGCAATGTAAGTACCTACTTAATGTTATCAAGTTTGGTCTAATAATAAATACAAAATCAATACACAACACGATAATGCGTGATAATGCCCTGTGTTGACTATTACAATCCAACTTAACCTATTTTCTTGTCATCAGGTCCGGAAGAGAATCATACGGGGACGACGACGCTATAGGCTACGTGCAACTCAAACTGTACGGTATGCCCGGAACACAAAGTGCGGTCCTAGTGCAGTGACACTTATTGTGAATGAACAGGAAGAGACTGTTACTAGTGCCCAGTGCCACGATTGCCCCTCATCAGAAGGTGGCTACAAACACGGTGTTGCGTTTTTGATGTGGTTACACTTAAACCGCTGAACCGAAGCCCCGTCCTTCGATTGAATGTTATTGGAGTAAATCGAATCTGGCTAAGGTTGGCTCATTAATAAAAATGTTATGTAAGTACAAAAGAAATCTCTAAAAGCAAACCTAAAGAGATAGTTCCAGACAGCAGTGTGTTAAATGAATTTGTTTTGCAATGCAAAAAAAAGAAAAATCAACACAAATGCCATTTTTGAAGCATGAACCTGATGTTGACAGAAAGTAAACTCTTTCGCTGCATCGTCTAATAATTAAATATGATGAAGAAAACGGAGAGGTTTTTAACTAAAATCATGATAGAAAGTGAAACAAGAGATCAACATAAAAGTGGCTTGTGGCATGAACTAACTAAGATATGGAAGTATCACAGCCTCGAAATGCTATGAAGTGAGCCGTTGTAAAACTGGATGGTACTCTGGTGGCTATGCTATGCTGTTACATATTGGTGTGGATCTATAATTGGTTTCCTGTAGCTATTTATAGTTTCATATTTTGTAGTTTTAACTGTTGATCCACTAAATAAATAAAATAAAAATAAATTAAGTAGGACTCTGTTTATTATGTTGTAACCTATTTAGTTGATTTTTACAATACATCCATTATGTAATAAAATTATTGTTTTATTGAATTTATTTTCAGGAAGAAATAGACTTTTACTTTATCTTGGTTATATTTTTTATTACATAATAATAAAAATTATACCTTGTATAAAACCAGAGTTGTCTGTTTAGGTATTAATTTAATCCTTTGAAACCACTTTAATTAAATAAAAGACATACCAACGGCATTAAAACAAACTTAATTTCTTTATTCTCTAGGGTTTGATTACAACACTTATGAATGTCTAAGAAGCTACACTACAGCATCGGTTCGCAAATCGTTCAGCAAGAGACCTTGCAAGAACTGGCAAGAAACGCATCGCATCAAGGGCAATCTTTTTCTGCCTGTTTTCATACAGTCGACAGATTGATAAAAATGACCTTCACACTTAATTTAAGAAGTTAGTTACATTTGCTCTTACATATAATATACTTGACAGTAAACCAATTTTCAACTAAACAAGAAATCAAATAGTTAAATGGGCATACTATCTCATTCATTTTAAGATTACTAATAAGATAACTGCAACAAGTCTGCACATTTCTACTTCTATAGTATCCGACAATGTTGAACTGCTTTATGTTCCTGTGCTTGTACTACTTGGACTTCTTTGTCATGTCATGACACTTATTATTCTTGTCAGATGTCAAAATATAATCTGGAACTAATAGTAAAATATGGTTAGTATAATATTTGTCTTAATGATAATGTTAATCATTTATAACATCTGCTTAAATTAGGTACTCACAAAAACTAAAACAAATTACCTTGACTAAAAGATGGTACTGACTGATACAACATCATTCTCCTCTCTTATGGCCTCTTCAATCTCCTTAATTGTAGACATTCTTTTTTTGCCTTTTAATAAAGGCCTGCTGAGGTTCACTTGGAGTGGATTTGTGTTTTCAGTCTTGGCAATGAAATCTGGATAGTTTGCAGTTTGACCTCATCCGAATTCGTTTCACAGAACCCATTATCTTATACTGTGTATAAATCTCCATATCATTTTCCAGCTAAGATATGGAATTTATTATATTTATGTAGGTTTTATATAGTTAGGTTCAAAACATAACCTATAAATATGACGTTTGTTTTGTATGTAGGTAAGTATTATTACAACAACTTACAACTTTCTTGAAGAACACCAAGTTTTCTTTTGTGTATTATTATTCTCTATTAACCATTATATTATAATATATATATCGCATACACATCAAAATGATCTTCACAGAAATACAGTCGTTTTTGTGAAAACTGCTTTTGGATCTCTTCTTGCCAATTTCAACCAAGTTTTTCTCATTTTAATATCACTTGGCACTTGAATCCATAAATTTTGTGAGTTTTTATACTCGTATTCTTGCACCCGGGCACAAGACACCAATGGATATTACATTAAAACTCATTATTTTCAACAATGTTTTACTTGGGCTTAACGCAGAGTCGTATTGTTTACAAATCAACTATCCGAGTGACGTCACGAGCCGATACAATATGGCGGATAGCTTTTTAGCTCGAAAACTAAAAATCAAAAATGAAAATAGATATTAAGGCATTTTTTGGTATCATAGCATTGAAATAAAAATTTTACTGGTTCATTACGACCTCAGGATTGATTTTAGACAGTTTTCAAAAAAGCGTGTAATACCCTATTATGAAAAAGTATTCCAAAATCAAATAATGATTTTACATAACATTATTTATAAATACAATAATTACAATAATTATCTTTTTGTTTTCTTTTCAACCGGAAGTAACGTGTACCAACGTAAAAGTACACGTTACCTACTTAGATACTTATACATTACATTTCAGTAATAAATTAATTGATATGAATATTAAAAGTAATAACATGATTTTATACACATATTCAGTGCCCGTAGTGTAAGTTTTTATGTCAAAAAACGCAAACTATTTCGAATGCGTATTAATATCAATTTGTATGAAAACTGTATAAGCGCCTCTAGCGGCGAGTAGCGCGCTTATATAGTTTTCATACAAATTGACATTAATACGCATTCGAAATAGTTTGCGTTTGCTTGACATAAAAACTTACACTCGGGGTACAGTACTTATAGGCAAATTAAAGTACAATTGCTTGATCATGCTTTGTTGACGGTTGGCCCCGCCACAAATCAAAATACTTTTTATTAGAAACAGGATACATGTAGTAAAATGTTATCTCCATAATTATTATAATGAATTTAGATGTAAAAATAACTATATGAGATTAATAACAAAACTCCATATCATATCGCTTTGTTGTCGGATGGCACCGACACAAATCAAACTACAATTTAATGAAAACACGATAAATAAGGTACGATGTTATCCACAAAATTAATTTAATGGATTTAGGTGTAATAAATACTAAATTGAATCAATGTCAAAACTTGATATTCTATCACATGCTTCATCTTTCTTCTCTAACAGATAGGTTTTAGTGAAATGAGAGTAGTCATCTAATATTGTTAGTATATAACGCTTGTTATCATGGTGATATGGGACCACATATATCACTGTGTATTATTTCTAATCTTCTTTGAGCTCTGTATCTTATTGTATTGAAAGGATTTCTTGTTTGTTTTGATTTACAACATATTTCACATGTATCGGTTAGGTTATCTATATCTTCATTAGTAATAATAGGTCTTTACATATGAAATTGCCGTTTTTTTCTTTTGTACATATAACTTAATAACTTTTATAATATTAGAAATATATAATTTCTTTAATATTGCGTTACATTAAGACCGTATCGAGCAACTTTTGATAATTTAATAACCACGATATTTGATTATTTACATAGAAAAAACTTATTCCGAAAGTTACGACTATTTTTGTTTCCAGAATTTCGTACTTTATTAGTTGTAATTTAGTGATAAAAAAAAATTTTTCTCTTAACGAATGTGTCATTTAGTAGTTAAAATGTCCATAAATACGTGTGTAAAATTTTGTAAATTTACATAATATTAGTCGTTAAATAATAACAAAAACGTTAGTATGGAAAAAAAATAATTACAGAAATCTCCATACAAAACGGCAATTTCATAGGTAAAGAGTTAAAGACCTATTATTAGTTCCATCAACTGTTTTTATCAAATTTTTCATTGTAGTTTTGCCTGGATGTCCCATTCTAATATGCAAGTCCAATGCTGATTCTTTTTTGCTTGTAGCCACCATAGACATTTCTTCTGTATTTAAATTTACTGTATATAGACCGTTCTTGTTTCTCTTACCGCTTAATATAATCTGGTCATCTTTAGAAATATGTACTTCTTCTTTTGTAAATATGACTTTTCCACTGTTTTTAGTTATTGAACTAACTGAAATAAGATTTTTCTCCAAGTCGGGTATGTATAAAACATTTTTTAGGATACACTCTTCAGTTTCTATTGTTCCTTTTTGAGTAGATGTTATCTTTTCATCCCTTTTTGCTATGTATATATCAGTAGTATCACTTTCTATACCTATTTTTCAGAACTTTTATATTGTTTTTCATGTGTGAAGTACAGCCGGAATCAACAATGAATTATATATTTTCTTGATTTTCAGAAGTAGTTTTCTTACTACAGCCGTTCTGTTTTTTCTAAAATAACACTCTTTCTCCGAATGATTGTTTTTCTTGCATATTGTACAGTTCTTCTTATTTTTGTTAAAGTAGCAATTCTCCATTGAGTGGTTATTTTTCTTACAAATCTTGCAATAATTTCCGGGGTTGCATTTGATATTCGCATCCCGATTTAGTATGAAAGGGGGTGGGGGGAGGGGGGAGGGGGGGAAGGAGGGTTCCTCCCCCCTACCCCCCAGGCGCGGAAACCTGTAGTTTTTTTTTTATGAAGGTCAATAACCTACAAGTCGGCACATTAATTATAAAGGCTTTCGGAACGGGATGGGAGGGGAGGAGGGCTGGATGGGGGGGGTTCCTCCCCCACCCCCCAGACGTGGAAAAATGTAGTTTTTTAGGAAGGTCAATGACCTACAAGTCGACTCATTGAATATAAAGTCTTTCGGAATGGGTTGAGAGGGGAGGGCTGGGTGGGGGGGGACTTCCTCCTCCACCCTCCAGACACGGAAACATGTAGTTTTTTTAGGAAGGTCAATGACCTACAAGTCGACTCATTGAATATAAAGGCTTCCGAACGTCTCCGGCGCTGCGGGAAGTGCAGCCCCTCCGCCCCTGCGTAACAAACCGCAGGCACTTCATGTTCCCCTACGCAGCTTCGGCTTTTTGGTCGCCTGCGGCGACCAGCCTCAGCCGCTTCGGCGCACATGGTGCCTGCGATTTATTACAGCGCGCGGGGGCTGCTCTCCCTCCGCGCCTCCGGGCTTTTATATACACTCTAGGGGTAGGGCAGACTAGTACCACGTGAGGTCGGGGTTTACTAATTCGGTTCTGTCACTAATTTTTAACCATTCATTCCAAGTTGAAAAAACTATAACTTTGCTTGTGTGGAGACTGCATAGTATTAAAATTATTCCAAGGGATAAAAAAATGCGTTCCGTTTCATGATCATAAAAATAATTATTTTGATTTTGTTTATTATTTTTACAATATATTTATGAAGAATAATAATAAATAATAATAAATAAATACTAAATAATAAAAATAAGGGATAACACAACCTAAAAGTTATTACTATAACGTAAAATAACGTTCCGTTACACGTAACTTCAAACACGTGTAAAAAAAAAACACGCATTTCCGCGGGGTGGGGGGGTGTCAATTGAAAGGGGTAACCAACCCCTATAAAAATCAACCCTAATCAATTCCTAATTCGGGATGCGAATTACTAATGCCAACCCTAATTTCCCTTCGGCTTATTATACTGTTGACTTTTACTGGGGTAGTTATATTGTTGTTGGTTTTTACCACAAAGTACCTTTGTATATACGGAAATAGAGACCTCTCTCGGCGGCTAAAAATGGCAACTATTTTGTTTGGACCTAGCGCCCCCTTTATTTGTTTTTTGGGACTACTACGTACTACCTATGGATACGCACGTATAGCCTATTTAGTTTTTAATGATTTTTATTATTTACACTTAGAAGGGGCATTATACTAAGAATTATTAATTTTTAGCAGATTTCCTTTGTTCAGTTGGATGACTTTAAACAACAACAAGGATAGCTAATTATTAATTCTTAGTTTGAAAATGAAAACATAAAGATAAGATGAAACATATTTATTCAAAAACATATTTATTCACATAAAAATAATACACATGTACTTGTGAATCGTTAACATTTTCCTACCGCATTCAAGACTTTTTTAACTGAAACACAGGCGCAATAAACTTGCCAGTTTCGTAACGAAGTTTACAAAAAAACTTATGTCGTTAAAATTACAACAATTTGCATAAAGCATTTGCACAGGTTATACAATATTATTAAATAACATTTAAGAGAAATATGTTCTCATACCCAAACATAATAAACATGAATAAATTCAATTACATCTTGTGGACCTTTATTATAGAAGTCTGCCTTTCCCCAAAAACGAGCCTCTAGTTTTTTCAATTAGGTCCGTATTATAAACGACACTCAAGTGGAGATTTCTTCTCAAGTATAGTTGGCAAGTGATGAATGTATTCGTTGCATGTATTTGCATCCCTTTCTAACTACTTGAGAAGAGATTTTTTTTTTACTTAATTTTAGCATCGTGATCGTGCCACACTTTATGGTGCTGTGCTGTGATTTTGGCGTGACGGGTCCGAGGAGAGGCGTTGCAATTTTTTCTTAATGAAACTTCCATTTTACGATTTTGCTGTTGCATTGCACTCTTTAGGCAGAATTACTTTATCTGAAAAACAAAAAACACCTCTTTTTAAACATGAAAATATAATTTCTTAGAAGGAGGGCGTTTTGGGTTCCGACCCAATAGCCACAAATTATATAGACTAGTACCACAGTAGTATTAAGGCTGTGCTAGTACCAATAGCAATGAGTTGGTGTCGTTGGATAGGTATTAAGCCCCCAGTACACGATGGCCGATCATGGTCGGCGACCATGACCAATACATCGTACATTGACACTTTTGAAAGAACCTTTTTAAACTTGTTCGTTCAAAAGTGTCAATGTACGATGTATTGGTCATGGTCGCCGACCATGATCGGCCATCGTGTACTGGGGGCATTACAAAGACGAACAATGTTTAGAGCCAACGCGGGCACTTGTGATTTTTAGTCGACCGATAGTTTAGTCGGGATCGTAATGGCCCCAGTACAGGTTGGCCGACCATGGTCGGCGACCATGACCGGCGATCATTTAGTGAGAGTGTTCACACGATCGCCGGTTTCATTCTGCGTTGGACTGGCCGTGAGGATGGATGTGTATGCAATGACGGCTTATGCAATTTACGTTTACAGCGCTTTTAATTTATTACGAGAATTTTTCTATATTAATAGAGTCTGGATCTTGTATAATATGTCTAGATAAATGTAATTATGCATTAAAGTAATAATAGACATATTTATCATAACACCCAGACACAGAAAAAACAAATACTTACATCATATCAATATTTCTTGAGCGGGGATTGAACCCAGTATAATAATAATAATGTATTAATAACGTTTTATTCATTTTATTTTTATTTACTGAATTTTAGATAACAAAACAGAATACTCCTATACATCTTGTGAATTTAAGTGTATTTTATTATCATTTGAATAAAAAATATATTTTATCAAAGATATACAACATCAAGGATATTTTTGACAATGTAATATGCTCCACAAAATGGCCTGATTGCGAAAAAAAACAATAAATTAAAATATCCTACACGTCAGTCAACGCAGAAATATTCAGATGAACTGAATGATCGGCCAACGTGTGAACGCTCTTTGTGGCCTGCGACAAACTCCCTTTGAATCGTGCACGAAAAACCGACACGGGACGGATCGCCGGCGATCATTGCTCACAGTCAACAATCACACGCAAACCGGCCCTGTACACGATGGGCCAACATGGTCGCCGACCATGATCGGCCATCGTGTACTGGGGGCTTAAGACGATCGTGATTAAACCATGATTAAACTGTCGGCCGATAGATGGGCGATAGTATAGTTTAGTTGAATGCAGTGTGCACGCTCATTGGTCCTTCTACCCGGCCGATAGTTGTGCTGTGCGATTGGCGATAGTTTGATCGAACAACTATCGGCCGATAGTTCGATCGGTCGATTTTTAATCGTCAGTGCGCGCACTGCCATTTAACTCTATACTGAATCCGAGAACGATCAAACTATCGCCACTTGACTGAAATCGTTGTCCGTTCGGAGATAATCTGATATGATATATTCGACCTGTAACTAACCCCACCGGGGTTGTACAGTTGTTTTGAGCGTTAATTGAAGAAAAGTTTGGTCTTTACTTACTTGCTGAATCTGAACACCCAGGAACACAACACTTTTTCCTAGACATCGACATAATGCCTGAAGTCCTGTCTCAATCCAAAGTTAAAACTAAACCACGAGTCTCTGTCTAGCCGCACTATTAGGAGGAGAAAACTCTCAACTCGACAGAAGACACAGGGAATTTAATATAAATTTAAGATAGAAATTCACTGCACCAAAACTATCAATCAAAACAATTTTGAAGGACCGCGCGCAATGACGGTTTAGTTTAGTGTTGCCATTTTTCTAAAATAATTTCATACCGTAATGAAATAATAAATATTATAGAAACGCCTTTACTTTGAGTAAATAACAGACAAAACACCTATCACATCGTAATAATTTCCTATTCTTTATAAATAGTAAGAATTCATGTGGAACGTCGCAAAAATAACACCACTACAATTAAAAGCCCCCTGAGCGCTATCATTATCTAAGATAGTTAGTGCAAACTGAATTTAGCATCTTTTGAACGCCCTCTGAAATAGTTTTATGGAAGTACTGAATTACAATACTGCTAAATCTAAACGACGGAAGCTCTTCGTGACGTTTCATATCACCCTAGATAAACTTTTTTTTAAGTAAGGAGGAGCGGTGTCCCTTATTACAGACATTTTTATGTTTAAAAGGGGACTCCTGATAAATTATGTAATAGTTTATTCTTGAAAAGTAAATAAAGAATTTTTATTTTTTATTTATTTATTTATAGTATTGCTGACTTCTAGAACTGATAGTATAGCTTTCCTACGATTGCCAGTAGCGATAGGTGAAGATTGAAGAGCCTGGTTTTTACCTGAATACTTTCCTTTTTTAAAAGCTTTGAATGCGACTGAATCTTCTGTTTCTATATTATTATTTAATCTTTTCTCTTCCGCTATAAGTCTTGCTGTTAAATTGGTTAATGTTTTTTCATTTTCAGGTGCTCACTCCCATGCCGTCAGAAAGAATGTAAATTGCTCATGGAGTGCGGAAAGTATTTTGGAAATTATCATGTTTTCATTAATTTTTTCATCAAGGTTATTTAGCTGATAAGCAAGGTTTTCTAATTTACTAATATGGTGAGTAACATCTTTGTTTTTATCGTATTTGTAGGAGAAAACTTCTTGTAAAGTCGGTTTTTTAATTAGACGAAGTAATCTGACGTTAACTGGGTTGTCAGGTTTTGACGAAAAATAAATAGTGACGGGGCAAAGTGAATGAATGAAACAAAAATATTATAATTATTTATAAATATCACGTATAGTTCTTTCGGTAGCCTATGGAGTGGTTAGAACACCGGGCTACCGATATCGAGTCCCGGGATCGAATCCTAGTTGTGCCATGTGGGCACATTTTGTTTGTGGGTAGATTTTGATGAAACTCGGTTTTCGGTACTATTTTGGAAAGAAAGCGGCAACGCAATGTTAAAAACATTAAAAAATCCACGATGGCCAACCTTTTTGTTGGTGGGCCGATTTCGATAAAACTCGGTTTTTGGTACTATTTTGACTAGAAAACAGTTGTAACGGCTCTCTAAGCACTCACCTTTTCTTTACATTGTACATCCCAAAACAACCACATCAAACTAACTTTAAAAATAATCTAATAACTTAATATAGAAATTGTGGGTCGTCTTTAATTAATTATTGTGGCAGGTGACAGTTCTCGTCAATGTCAACGTCAGCTGTCATATGTCATGCAGTCGTATCGCTTGCTCGCGCGGTCCGAATCGTCCTAAGCCATGCACTGAGTACTGTTAATTATCGGGTTTCATTGCCGTCTTGATTACCTTGAATTTAATTATGGTTAAAATTACCTATTTTGTTTACCTTACGCAAGCCATACCACTTTCTAAATTGAACGGGTATTGAATTTATACCATTTATATCTCCGGCCAATACTATTGGTTGTATGAGCGAGATTCGGAACGTTCCGGTCGGAGGACCTATGGGTATAAAAAAAACAATAGCCCTACTTAAATTCTCTTTTGTGTACCTCTAAGAAGGTTCTGAAATAAAAACATTATAAATAAGCGAACCGACCAGAATTCGCTCTCTTTCGTCTACCTATCATCCCAGCCTTTGGGGTCGTACCTACGGGCAACAGCTCTCCGTGTTCAGCGTGCTACCTACTTCCACGCCGAGTAACTGCCCACTCCGCGCCGCTCAGCATCTGCTCCTGAGCGCCTAATCGCCAGGAGCCTGAGTCCAGGGTAGGCCGGAGGGCCTACCCCGGACCAGACCCCGCTGCCTCTAGACTTCAACGGCTTCTCCTCTCCGTAGAAATCTCTAAAGCTAAGTTATATTCTTTGACTTCCCCCTCCTAGCTGATCACCACGCGACCCCAACGCCCTTCTTGTTTTGATTTCTCATTTTTAACATTGCGTTGCTGTTTTCTTTCCAAAAAAGTAACAAAAACCAAGTTTCATCAAAATAAGTTAGCCGCCATCTTCGATTTTCTAATATTGTTAGCATTGCGTTGCGGTTTTCTAGTCAAAATAGTGCCAAAAACCATGTTTCATCAATAAAAATGTGATTATAAATATACAACACAAGATACCGACAAATTATATTAAAGTGTTCATTCAGCATCATTCATTCTTGTGAATGAACGAATAGAACACATCACTATTATATTGAACATGGCAGCATTATTTCACCAAGTGACATTAGCAACTGTCAGATTACTTCGTCCACAGCATGAAGCTCGACTTAATACTGAGGTAACTGGAGAGTGCAGTACGAACAATTTTTTGAATACCACAAATAACACAGTGGCTGTCTTCCGTCTCACCTACACTTTAAAAAAATACGTATGGTCATATGAGACAACTGACAGCCACTACCTGCCACTACATACATTAATGTCAAATTTGCTGGCGACACTTTTTTATTCAGGGTGAGAGCTCCAGTTACCTCAGAGTATTAAGTCAAACTTCATGGTCCACAGCCATCGCTATGGTCTTCTAGTACTTATAAATTCCTTGCGTCTTCTACAAGCCATGCGCATAAAGTTGTCAACGTCGTTTTAAGTGAACCGATTTGACACCGTTTGCACCGTTTGACAGGTAAACAGCGAGTAAACCTCGAGTACTGAATCCTATGGAGATGGCATATCTTCTATACATCTATACAAATAAATAAAGTTGGAGTGTCTGTTTGTAACATTAAATAACCGCTTTTTACTACGTGCATATGATTAAATATACGGTACATATACCAAAATGGCATGTTTTACAATTTTTGTCTGTCTGTCTGTTTGTTCCGGTTAACCTCTGAAACGGCTGGACCGATTTTGACGGACCGATTAATACGACAATTAGAAGTAGTTTAAAATTGAATTCCAAAATTTTCTTACTATGTGACTTAGTTACACCTCACTTTTTCGTAGGTATGCCACCTCCATAGGATTTAGTACTCATAGGAGTAAACCGGTTCACAGCAATGTTGCCGTTCCGTACCATAGCATGGCTTGTAGAAGACGATAGAGACGGCTGTGCTTCGTCTAATGGGCGATTTTCTGAAAGCTCAGTCACTAGATGGCGCTGTCCTACCTATGCAGTTAGAAAGAACGGAACGTTATAAATTTTACTTTGACGCGACTTTTTTACGTAAAACGGAACGTCAGACAGATATTATTTATTTACCCTAATCTTTAAATTTACCTATTTCGTTTCTGTTCCTCACAGTAGTACTTATTTAATATATTATTAGTTTCCTTTGGGTTTTTTAAAAGTAAATAATTTAAATATGATTAAACCAAAATATACCATAGACATGTACATACTTCGTTCAACGCCATCTAGTGAAGCTTTTGGAAGCCTTTTTTTTTTAAATGGCCGCTCAGAAAATCGCTCATTAAAAATCCGACTTTAGCAGTGAGCATTTCTGTTGGCTTGATGTATTTTCAAAAATGTTGCATAAAGGAGCGCGCACATTATGCCGGGGCGCAGCGGAGCGGGCCGCAGCGCATCGCATTGACGGATTTGAGTATAGCACATTAGTGACGGGCCGGGCCGCAGCGCATTGACGGATTTTGAGTACAACCAAATTCAAACGTCCAATTTCTTCTACTACTGCCGGTTATACCCGTCCCTCTCACTCTCCGGGCATGACAGAATCGAGTGAAAGAGACGGGTATAATTTTTAGGTGTCATGTTATCTGACCGAGTAGTACGAGAAAAATCCGCTTGCTATGCTATAGCACACTGTGTCGGGGCGCAGCGGGGCGGGGCGGGCCGCATCGCATCGCACGCACGCAACAAAATCCGCGGCGGATTATGCGGCCCGCTGCGCCCCGGCATAGTGTGCGATAGTTCATATAAAATACATACGAGCGATTTGGACGGATTTTTGCACTGCGGCCCGGCCCGCTGCGCCCCGACTAATGTGCGCGAACCTTAATTTGTCGTACATGCTTTTTGCGTTTTGACATGACATTATGAGACCGATGTGTTTTTGATCGATAGTCATCATCATTGAGATAAAAGAATAGAGGAGACATCTCAACTAGAATCTTTGCAACACGAGTTGAGTCCACGTGGACTCAACTCGTTTAGTCTGTGGCAAGCGATAGACGCAACAACACGTGTGTGTACTCTGTTCTATTTTATTTAAAAATACCGATATGTGGGTTGAGGTACTGTTTAAATAACTCAAAAAATACTAATAAAGCCCAAGGAATTACTTTTCACTAGTAAGTACTCACTAAAGTATCTAATAACATGCTACTGAGTAATTATTTCATTAGGTCGCCGAAAAATTTAGCGACGGCCATATTTCGATAGAGTCATAGATTAACAAGATTGGTTATTTTGTGGTGCAGAAGTGACAGTTTAAACGTTTTAGGTACTAGGTTTTAGGTGATTACTTGGGTTCAGGTTTTGATGGAAATTTGATTTTTTTTTGTTATTGAACATTGAACTTACATTTATACTGCAACTTAAATGAACGCATGTAAAATAATTAATAGTATTCATGTATTTAAACGTATATAAGTACCAAAAATAAACTCGATTAGTAAGTATTTCTCTCACGATGTCAATGTTTAATCTTAAAAAAATAATTAATTAAATAAAATATGAATTCTCATAAAATTTTGTAGGCAGAAAACACGCACAAAAGCTATGTCTGTTCTGCAATGTTTGATCTATGTCTGTTGCACTACTATTGGTTGCCGCTTTCTGCACGGGCGCTTTTGATTGGTCGCGAGGCTAACTCTTAGCTTAGCAAAAATACTACAAGATTTTTGTTTGGGATAGCTTCTCTAGTACGTTAGTACATTATAACTCAATGGTCATCATAATGATTTTTTGCGCTTTGGCGTCATGAATGGGGTTGACGACCGCATCGTTTTCAGTTTTTCCTTGCACTACTTGGTCTAGACCACAGCTTCTTAATAGGATATTTATCTGAAATTTCCATGTCTTCTCATCTACCAGTTTTTGGATGCTCGAGACTTCTTCTTTGTCCATTTTGTACTTTTTATTTTTGATAGTTATAATGGCGTCTATCATAGCGTGCTCTTGTAAAGCGACGAGTCGGTATAACGTGTTTTAACTGCACAATGTTTCTTTTTACGTTTTTACTTTTAGTTTTAATGCCTGGACCCATAACCTGTTAAATTACAGGAAGCGTTATGGGACGGGACTGCCCAGGAGTTTATTATTTTCAAAGATGTATAATAAACGTAGATGGATAGTAGAAAGTGAAATGTACAATGCAGGTTGCATCTCTTTTTAACTCACTATGGAAGTCTTTTGAAAAAAAGAGACAAACATAGTATCTTTGTTGCTACTTAATATCGAAGTGGCACCGTTTTGTCTATACATACTTACTTATTATGATATAGAGCTATAGTGATGCACCATTCGTAATGAAAAGTATCGATTACTTCATTTTATCAGTTAACAAAATGAAGACCTCGTAGCTAGTTAGTCCTTTCTTAAGCCCCCAGTACAAGTTGGCCGACCATGGTCGGCGACCATGACCAATACATCGTACATTGACACTTTTGAACGAACAAGTTTAAAAAGGTTCTTTCAAAAGTGTCAATGTACGATGTAAAGGTCATGGTCGCCGACCATGATCGGCCATCGTGTACTGGGGGCTTTAGACTGTCTTTTATCCCGGAAATTTCAAGAGTTTCCTCGGGAATTACAAGCGGAAGGGCAGCTAGTTTTCTACAATCAAAAACCTTTTTTGGATAAATATAACGATGCAAAGGTGAATTTGTGTATCTGTTTATTATAGGAGATGTAGAGGAAAAAGAAAATAAATAAAAAAATACTGTACTGAACTGTACCGTTTGTTTTCATAATATAAATGCTTTACTAATGGAAACTCTAGTAATGGAAAGATAAAACAAACATCAGTTTATTTTTTACTTTTATGTTTAAAACAAATTTACATCTTCTCAATCTTACTATACTAACTATTATTACAGTTATATATATCGCAGCCAAATGGTTGAATTCGCCATTCAATTAAACGCCTACCAGGCCGATCATTTTTTCCGTAAGCTATTTTATCTTCCCATAAGTTGACGGAGTCATAAAAAAAATAACCGCGAAATTTAAGACGATCGCTTCGCTGCGCTTCGCGATCGCCTAAGATTTCTAACCTATCACGTGTTCTACAGGACTTTCGAGAGGTACATGCTGCGACATATACATTATATGAAATTGTCTCTGAATGGGTCCGCTTTTTAGGTTTGTAATATAAATAGTAAAATACATAAGTTTAAAATGAGTATGTGAGCAAACATTAACAAAATTTTATTCATAAGAAACGAATTAGAATCTTTCTGGGGCTTGCTTGACTATGTGAAGAAAATCTGGTAGGTTCCGAAATGGTCGATGTCAATGTTCTCATTGATCGTGGTACTCGTGATCGTGTGTCATTATGTTTCCTGTTAACAGAAAAAAGTTAGACATAAGTATTTATAAAACATGTTACAAAATTAACCAAAAATCAAAAAAATTGCAGTTACCTACACTGCAACTCTAGTGACGATCAGTCAACCTGACGTGAGTGAGCCCAATACAAGAGGGCCATAAGATAATAGAACCGATCTTAGCTAAAACAGAAAGATTTTTTTTAATATTTAAGTGCCGGATTGGAAAAAGTTACATTTTTATACCTAAAATCCTTAGGTATAAAAATGTAACCTTTCTAGTTCTATTATGCGAGCAGGTTCCTTACTATGTCAGACGAAGGCACTTTTTATTACTACCTACCCCATACCTACGTGCCAAGCTACACCTAGTCCGACAGCGAAACATAAAGGATACTAAAAGATCGGCCGTCCATGCAAAGTAGCAAAGTTGTGCAAACTAATGGGTTCTCCGGGCATAGCCGCAGTAGGCGCTTTAGCAATTACTTTATCATTTTTTTACTAAAAATAACTGTTATTTCTTAAAACAAAATACGGGTATTTTTTGTAAAATCTTGTTTATAAAATAATCATACATTATCTATACATACCTATGTACCTACATCATATACTTAGGTACACTTCTAAAATGAATAGCTTAGGTACAGAATGAAATTTTATAGATAACATAAATTCAGAATACAAAAATTACCTGCTGAACGTTTGCTGGTTGATTTTTAAAAATCCGTATCAGCATAAATCCGTGCATATTGTTTGTAGCACTCGTTTTTTTTTCATAATGCTAACTGCATAGGTACTCTTGCATTTTTTTGGGGGAAGCTAGTCTGCTCTTCCTATATTTTCAACCACCTCAATTTTAAATCGGGGTCTGACGGAAAGCTGAAAATTAAACATATTGTTGTTAAATTAAATTTGCCATACGAACGAAAAAATAGGTACTTAAAGACATAAAATAAAAGTACTATGATTGAATACTGAGAACGAAAACATATTGATTCGATTATCGATATCTTATCTGCAAAGTACCAACACTACAAGACCAATGGCGAGTAAATGAAATGTCTGTGCGGGTGGCAATGTCCCGCACTCTCTCGGGTCAGGACGGACGGAACCAGGAATCAAACTCGCACTTGTATATACACTATATATATTTACACTTGCATATTGCAATTATGTACAAACGATTACATCTAAATATTATGTAGCACGTAACTCATAAAATATTAAGCAGGAAAATTGTTCCTGTCAATCTAGACGAAAACCGTTGACAACGATGACAACTTGTCACCTCATATTTATTCTCTTAATTGTGACGCCGAAAGCCGCAAGGAATGCAACCTCTTTCGGACGCCACATCACCCCCCTACGGAGTAAAAAAAAAACTAACTTATGTACACACTATTTACAAAACTATACATCAATGGGAACCCTAAAGCGAACCTTTCTTCCTGAACGGGAATGATATACCGGTGGCTGAGACGGCAGTCCGGAATCAGTAACAGGTGCAGGAGACCCAAGAACAGCGGCTGGCAAAGAACCCGGAGGAGATGGGTCGCTCAAGACAAAAGCTGGCTTTACTCGGTCAAGGCTTACGGTAAGACGCCTATCACCCACCAAAATCGTCAGCGTTTTTCCATCCTGAGCACGAGATGCCACCTTGTGAGGACCCGAGTACGGTGGTTTTAAAGAAGTCCGTACAGAGTCATCTCGCAAAAACACATGGGTTGCCTTCTCCAAATCTCTAAAAACAAACGGGCGACGTTCGCCGTGTCGCGAGGGTTGAGTTGGACTTAAAAGCGCCATGTGCTTTTGAAGTTGATCCGCGAAATTAGCCTCTCCAATGCGGTTCACAGGAGATGGACACATAAATTCTCCTGGCAAGCACAGAGACTCCCCATATACCAAAGCGGCCGGGGACGCTTGAAGATCTTCCTTCAAACAAGATCGCATCCCAAGGAGGACCACTGGCAAAGCTTTGTGCCACGTGTCATTGTGACACATGAGAGCCGCCTTGAGCTGTCTGTGCATACGCTCTACCAGACCATTTGCACAAGGATGGTAGCTCGTAGTGCGTATCCTCTGTGTGCCACAATGTTGCAAGAGACTCCGGAAAAGAACAGACTCGAACTGGCGCCCCTGATCCGTCGTCACGACAGACGGAACGCCGAAGCGAGAAACCCATCCCCGGAAGAACGTCTCTGCACACTCTTCTGCCGTCATATTGACCATCGGCCATGCTTCGGGCCACCTGGTAAATCTGTCCACAGCTGTGAGACAGTACTGAAATCCTCGGCTGTGAGGCAGAGGACCAATGATGTCAATATGAACGTGGCGAAAACGCCCCGATGGAGTAGGGAATTGCCCCAAAGGCGTCACAGTATGTCTGGACACCTTGCTCCGTTGACAGCTCGTGCAGGCTCGCGCCCAGTTACGACAGTCACTCTGCATGCCAGGCCACACAAATCGCTCGGCAACTAAGCGAGCAGATGCTCGCGCGCCAGGGTGACTAAGACAATGCAGTTTGTCAAAATGAGGGCGACGGAAAGAGGGGGTCAGATATGGCCGATGTTTACCAGTTGAAATGTCGCAGAAAATTGAAATATCCGTTCCGGGTAAAACAATCTTCTCTAATTTCAGCGAAGAACCGGTAAGAACCTCCTGTAACTCTTGATCTGACGCCTGATCTTGTGCAAGAGCCGTGAAATCACTTTCAAAAGAAAGAGCCTCCACACGCGACAAGGCATCTGCAACCACATTGTCTTTCCCACTTACATGAACAATATCCGTCGTAAACTGAGAAATGAAAGACAAGTGATTGAGCTGCACAGGGGGTAACTTTTCGCGCCGCTGGGAAAACGCGTAAATCAGCGGTTTATGATCTGTGAAAACAGTCACGTTTTGCGCCTCCATGATGTGGCGAAAGTGCTGAACTGCTTCATAAACAGCCAAGAGCTCTCTGTAATATGCAGGCCAGGTGGATTGTTTAGCAGACAGCTTTTTGCTAAAGAAAGCTAAAGGTTGCCAATGGCCTTCGACCTTCTGCTGTAAACAAGCCCCAACATGGCTGGAGGACGCGTCCGTGAATAATCCCAATTGGGCATCAGGAACTGGATGAGCCAGAAGTGTGACACTACTCAGGTGGTCTTTACACTTCTGGAAAGCGAGCTCCAAATCCGGTGTCCATGGCACAGCCTTCGAGCCTTTCAGCTTAGATGATGCTAACACATCGATAAGCGGTGCCTGCATCTCAGCTGCACCCGGCAGGAAACGGCGATAAAAATTTACCATGCCGAGAAACCTGCGAAGTCCTTCAACCGTTTTCGGTAGAGGGAAGCTTCGCAAGGCTTCAATTCTTTCTGGAGGAGGACTAGAGCCGTCTTTGCTAATTCTGTAACCGAGGAATTTCACGTCATCGGCCACAAAAACACACTTGACGGGGTTGATCACCACACCATAGTCTCGCAATCGCTGGAATAAAATGCGAAGGTGCTGGACATGCTCCTCTAGGGTCTTCGAGAACACCAGAATGTCATCAACATATGGATAACAGAAGTCGAGTCCCCTTACGACTTCGTCAATGAAACGCTGGAAAGTCTGTCCAGCGTTCCGTAAACCAAACGTCATAAAGGGGAACTCGAACAATCCGAATGGTGTTGTAATGGCTGTCTTGCAAATATCGTCCTCGTTAACCGGCACTTGTTGGTACGCTTTTACCAAGTCAAGAGTGCTGAAGACAGTAGCGCCAGCCAAACTTTGAGCAAAGTCTGCAATATGGCGAACAGGATACCGGTCGGGAACCGTTCTGGCGTTCAACGCGCGGTAATCACCACAAGGACGCCAGCCGTTTTCTCCCTTGCGAGCCATGTGCAGCGGAGATGCCCAGGAACTGCTGGAAGGACGAGCCGTTCCACAGTTGATCATCAGCTCAAACTCCTTTTTAGCAGCCTGAAGTTTCTGCGGCGCAAGTCTACGAGGACGGCATGAAACCGGAGGGCCATCAGTGGTAATGATGTGATGCAGGGTCTTGTGCTTTACAACCCGAGGTAGACCTGGTGGACGCAGAATCTCAGGAAATTCTGACAATATCTGAGCCGCGGCAGATGAATCAGCTACAACAGCTTTAACACTAGCCTGTGTACTATTGGCAGCGATTGCAGCAACAGTAATCTTAGTGAGACCATCAAGTAGCCGTTGATTATGACAGTCCGGCATTAAGTGGTATTCAGCTAAAAAATCTGAACCAATAATGGGTACACTGACGTCTGCAATAACAAAATTCCAACGAAACTCCCGTCGAAGACCTAAATTTAATCGCATTAAAACGGGGCCATACGTTCTGATGGTGCTGCCATTAGCAGCGCTGACATCAAACGTAGTTACGGGATAATCACCTTTAAGTAGATGGCGAGGAAAACAACTTATGTCTGATCCGGTATCAATAAGGAACCGATGGCCAGACTTAGAGTCAGTGACAAACAAACGACGGCTAGGCTTCGAGCAATCAGCCGCCGCCTCTACTGATTGCTTGGTTCGTTTCCCCGCTGGTCTGATTTCCAGGAGCAGGGTGAAATGCACTTGGAGGCCTTAGTACCGAAAGTGCGATGGTACCAGCAAAGGCGATCCCTGGATCTGGAGCTGGTCCTGGACGAAGAACGAGATGCAGAACGAGAACGTGAACGCTCAAGAGAAAGAGCCTCAACTTTCTGAGACAACTCTTCCAGGCGTTGCATAATAGCGGACAACTCCGGAGAATTCACAGCATGAACAGCTGCGGGAGGTGGAGGCGATGCTTCAACAATGGCATCAGCTATTTCAGCCACTTTATCCAGCTGCAGGTCCTCTTGAGCAATAAGAATGCGCTGTACTTCGCGCGGGAGGCGGCGCATCCATAACTCACGAAGGATGCTGTCATCACCCATCTCTGTGCCGGCAAGGGAGCGAAGATGGCGCAAGAAAGCTGACGGGCGTCTGTCACCCAGCTCTTCGTCACTAAGCAATTGACGTATCTGCTGGCTCCTCGAAACTGAGAGTTTACTTATTAACTCCTTCTTTAAATGGTCGTACTTATCCTCAGGCGGAGGATTGGTGATGGCATCCTCAACCTCGGATGCCACTCTCGTGTCCAGCATGGACAACACGTGACCAAATTTGGTGGTGTCGGCCTTAATCCTGTGGATCTCGAACTGAGTCTCAGCCTGAGCAAACCACAACCTCGGCTTGTCTGCCCAAAAAGCGGGAAGTTTTATTTTCACCTCACTAAACTGGGCTTGGTCACCCACAGACTGCAGGCTTAAAACACGCTCCTGGAGCAGCCTCAACTGTTCCCGTAATTGTTCCGTCTCAGCCATGGTATATTACTTTAAATATACACAAACAAACACGAAACAAGGAAAAAAAAAAAAAAAAAGGTATGGAACACCACATAAAATTCTTAAAACTAAAACTTAAGTCATCACTATGTATATCTAAAAATGACTACACACTGTATTATGTACAATAGTATGTATAAATACGTGTGTCGACACGGAGACCACGAAGTCTGTCGAATTCGATGCCTCGGGCGAGAAACGATTCAGGAACTGATGAACTGGATGCGCAAATCGGAACAATTTCAGCCACGGCGATTGAACATCGAGCCGTGGTATCCTACCGTCCGTGTCCGTCGGCGTGGGCGTCGCGGCGATATAGGCCACTCCGTGAGCCGTGAGCAGCTGTTGACCGCTACCAGTGTGCGCCGCCCGCCGGAAGGTGCTTCTTCAATCGGGGTCACCAATGTGCGGGTGGCAATGTCCCGCACTCTCTCGGGTCAGGACGGACGGAACCAGGAATCAAACTCGCACTTGTATATACACTATATATATTTACACTTGCATATTGCAATTATGTACAAACGATTACATCTAAATATTATGTAGCACGTAACTCATAAAATATTAAGCAGGAAAATTGTTCCTGTCAATCTAGACCATAGATAAGACACTATATATACAGGAATAGATAGTCAACTCAGCTTTTCATAATGTCTAAAATGTGGTGAACTCGCCCATAGATGGCGATGTAAGTCATACTTCCTGCGAGCTTGCCTTTTGACTTACTAGATGGCGCTGTAATATAAAATTTTGTAGAATAAACTTTTCATATTTGAATATCAAAATATTGAAAAATGATTTGTTATTAATTTTGCGGACTTCAAAGTTATGCAAAACATTAGTACTACAACGAGAATAATTTGTAGCCACCACAGGGCTTGTATTCCACAAAATAACTATGATTTTGTTAGTTATTTTGTGGAATACAAGCACTGTGGTGTCCACAAAACTTTAAAGTTAGAAATGAATGAAATTATGTCTTAAAGAAATGACTTACTATAGTGGAATAACAATTAAATAAAACAACATACCTACTTAGAAATTAAGAATTTATTTTCTTTTAACATACTTCTAATGCAAAATATAAACCAACAGATAATAATGACTATCACATTGATTCAACAAAACAACAACACACTTGGATCCATTACGTTTTCAAGTTAACGCACTGCTTTACAAAAAATATAAGTATTATTTAAAAAATAAACATAAAAAATTCGCGACGGAATTTGACGTTATTTGACAAAATATCATGGTTATTATTCTTTTTTATGGTTTAGCTCATAGAGTAAGGGTGGGTTGCACCATCTTACTTTAACCGGAACTATAACAAACACAAACTTATCTTGAGTCAGTGGCCAAATGTAGAACTATTGGGATATTGCTTAGTGTTACCTAGGTTACGCTATAGACGACAGCGACGCTGTCATCGAGTCAGATAAGTTTGTATCTGTTAAAGTTAAGGTTATTCAAGATGTTGCAACCCAGCCTAACTGTGTATGATTTTAATAACTTCTTTACTACATTGCCACAGTATAGAAAAAAGAAACTTTTTTTTTCTGTTGTACTTAATCGAATTTACTTTTCTAGTCTGTGTACGGTTTTAGCGCCCCCTGGTGGCGAGCTCTGGTCGTTAAGCGAAGCTAAATTGATACAATGTTGTATGGAAGTTACCCCCCCATGATCTAGACGAAAACCGTTGACAACGATGACAACTTGTCACCTCATATTTATTCTCTTAATTGTGACGCCGAAAGCCGCAAGGAATGCAACCTCTTTCGGACGCCACATGTCAAACAAAATGTCGATCGATATCTAACAAAAGATTTTCATTTATTTGTTTTATCATCAGGTATAGTTACGTGTATGACAATAAAAGATAAGAGTTTTCTACAGTATTTTTGCAAAGAAAGGCTTACCAAAAATGGCCTAGTTATTTGAATAATTGGAAAAAACGGAGGTTCACTCACCGATGAAAGGATATTATTCCGAGTTTGTCCTTTAAATTACTGTAGGAACTTTTGCAGCTCTTTACAGCACAAGCCATGGTGTTTAGGCAATACACACAGAAAGATTTTTTTCACTAATCTTGCATAAATTAACCACAATTAATAAAAAACCACGAACACTGATCAACACTGATGTAGTCCACTCTGGCCTACAGAAACTCGGCTGGTGGCGCGCTAGATTTCAATACGGAGCGTTGCCTATATTGCTATCTCTTTTCAATGCACGCTGAACTGTCATTTAAGAGGATAGGAAAGATATATCGTTTCGTTGTTCAACTTTTTAGTATCCATCTATGTTTAATACTACATCTTTGATTATTTTAATTAAACACTGACTGAGAAAATCACGTATGCTTTTTATTTCAACCATAGATGTATTATTCCTGTAGATGGATCACAAAAATAAGCTATAATTCACCCATACTTTACCCCTTCTAACACTATCAAATTGTCATAAGATAGAAAGAGACATACATGTTAATCTGTTGCGTCGACATTAGTGAATGTCTCCATTTTGACTATGCAATGCTAGATGATGATGATGCAATGATAGTGCTGTGGTTTTTTTTATAACAAGTTATCGATAAAGATGTAAAAATATGAATGCAATGCGATACATAAAATTACAATGTATATGTATATATCGCAGGCGTATTGTATATTTCACCGTATTACATAGCAACTAGCTGTATTGGAAAACAGCACCGCATAGTAATGCGGCGGATTCAAGATACGCCGTATTCAATACGGCTGATCGAAAGTACGCCGCATTGAATAGAGCGCTTCGCGATTTTCAATGCGGCTAGACTTAATGTAATTGGGCGGTTCATAATCCGCTTTTCTGTCAGTTTTTAGTACTAATCGTGTCCAAAGTGCTCACGCCTTAGAATTTTGTTTATGCTATGAAACTTCAGCATAGGTCGAATATGACAAAAATTTCTTCCCTCCAGACAAAAGCGCACGCTCAGCTGGGGCCCTATCGCCCTATGCTAAATGCGCTTATATTACACTTACATTGCTCTTATTTGACAATTTGGTATCGCGCTATTTTCTCAACGACAACAATACCATTACCATTCCTTTTCGGAACGATTTTTCGAATCGCGCTAGGTTTTTAAACGTAAAATGATTACATTGCAGCCGATAACTGACCGTTCGCTTATGTCAAAATAAACAGCTAGTCGGAGGCAGTTTTTTCAACATTATTCAGAAATTATTAGCAGATTTTAGTAAGATTCTGTGTGTTTCAAGTTGTTAAAACGTATTTATTATCTTGCTCAGTGGTTGTTAATGCCGGAAAACAATAATACCGTGTCAAAAAAAAACACAAGAATGTGTTAATCAGATGAAGTAAAGTGACGGGTGCTACTTGACTCTAAGAAAGACACTCGGCACTGCCTTCCAACATCCCCCAAGAGCGGAGAGGAGGTCCCGAAAAGAGCCCGTAGAAGGAGGCTACCTACCAAGGCAAAGCCGTCTTCCCCAGTGATGAGTTTATTCTCATTTGCGGCCGTGGAAATAGCCCACCAGCATGCGTAGGTAGCATGACAAACGCGAGAAGAGTTTTGTCTACCTACCTCGAAAGTCTATAGTTGACAGCCAAACAAAACAATAGGTTTGTCTACGATGAAATGTCATTTTTGACGTTTCGATATAGACAAAACCTTTCTCGAGTTCGTCATGCTACCCGTGCTGGCCGACTTAAGAGCTGTTCGCCTGAAAAATCTGGACTAGACTTGAAAAGTCATCATCATCATCATCATCATCAGCCATTTAATGTCCCCACTGCTGAGGCACTGGCCTTCCTTATGGATGGATAAAGGGAATGGAATGGGCCATGACCCACCACGCGGGCCCAGTGCGGATTGGTGGGTATTAACGACTGCAAGTGCATCCGGGACCAACGGCTTAACGTGCCTTCCGAAGCACGGAGGAGCTCGAGATGAAAAGTTTTTTGGTCACCCATCCCGTGAACGACCATTGCGAAAGTTGCTTAACCTCAATGATCGCAGGCCAAGCGCGCTAAAACTTGAAAAGTACTACGAAATAATTCAAAGTAAACGCCAGTAAAATATATTGTAAAAGTTGTAATTTCAAAACGAGCCTGCACCTCAACAGAAACGTCAGAAACACCAATACATGTTTGAGAAAAACGCACCACTAAAATCAACCGCCAAAAATCCCTTGTATTTGACAGTTGGATGACACTGACATTGACAACTTGACACTCTATTTTTGAAAAGATTCATTCATAAAAGTAACATCACTGGTCTCATTCATTCACAGATCCAAACGATCGCAATGCCATCGCAATCCGTCTTCCATCCGTTTGTGAACGTTAGGGCGATACCTTTTTATGTCACGATCGTAAACTGATTGAAATGGAGTTGTAATGAAATAGCTCTTATTGCAAAATAGGGCGATAGGGCCCCAGATCGATCTAGTGTGGCAGATTTTTTTTTTAATATTTCGACGTATGCTATGGTCCAAAGAGAAAGTTGTTCAGTTTCATGGTCTAAGCAAGCCCTTTAATTTTGAATCAGTGCCAAATATGAAGTAGGTACTATAATTATACTTGAAGAGATCGATGGCTCATTGGTCGTTCATTCTGCATCTCGGTCGTTGATGTTAAGCAACATTCGTTGTGGTTGGACATCTGAATGGTGACCAAAACTTTATTATCTCGGTCTCCTCTGTGCTTCGGAAGGCACGTTATCCGTTGGTCCCGGTTGCATTAGCAGTCGTTGGCACCCTCACCCACCAATCCGCATTGGCTTCGCGTGGTGGGTTATGTTATGGCACTTATGGCCCGTTCTACCTGTCGCGTTTTCTTGCACAGGGAAGGCCCAGCAGTGAGGACATTAATATGATAATGATGATAATTATACTATTTATACTTACTAGGAGGTATAGTCGTAAAACTGAACGAGATTCCTAATCAGTTTATTAAATTAAATAATCTGCTGAATGATATCAAGTAAAAAAATACAGATTTCACTCTAATTTTTATACGTTTAATGTATTTTTTTAGTATAAATCCACAATTTGCATTAATAAGTGCATCGAGCATATTCTTGTTTGTTGCGAAGGTCTCCAATCGTCGCCTTTTCTTACGTTTCTTATTCACGTTTCCTTTACATCGACGGCGGCGCGGCGCGGCGGCGGCGGTGGGAAATCTGTTAAGAATTGAGAAAAAATCAGTTTAAATACAAAATTGTTAACACTACAATTTTTTATCGATATTACATAATAAAATCGGACTACAACACTATCAGGTTGGTCAAATGTCAAAAAATCCCAATTGGCTTTAAATTATATATTTTTAGCCTAAAAACACCCGATTTTATCAACCAAGTCAATGTTAAACTGTATAAACATGTACAGCGATTTAGTTTTTGAAAATACGGACCAGTAAGCTATAAAAATGTGTTCGCACAAACACAAAACAATGAGTGTGACTTACCTCTGAAATGATATGTGTTCATTATTCTCTTTCAAAACACTCACTCTGCTTGAATAAACGGGAACAGTACAGGTCATTCTTAGCAAACAACAGATTTACCGCACCACACCATCAAATCTTTCTATATTTTTGTACAAAAAAAGCTTTTCTTTCTGAAGCATTTGTTAACCAGCTGGTTAACAAACAAATATGACGTTTACTTTCAAGTGGCGCGCAGCTCATTAAGACGCACACGTTGGGCTATTGTTATCTCTTTTTAACACACGACATGTCGCCATTTGAGAGACGAGAGTCGATTATAGAAGAAATTGTTCATTTTCTTATGCTCCATCTACAGGAATAATACATCTATGATTTCAACCATTTTACAACAGGAAGGGCACAGACGAGTAACTGCACACAGGTTATGTTATACCATAGATTAAGTACAATCATATTCAACATTGGTGACTCCTCTAAACAAAAAAAAATATTTTTTAAATTGGCCCATTTTTGACGGAGAAATCGGAGAACATAAGTAGTAAAAAGCAAAAAGCAGAGCTCCGCTGCGCAGTCCGCTACCGAGCCATCTGACGAGACAATACAATGCTAGAAAGTGGTGGGGGGTCTGGCGCAATCGGAGCCGAGCGGATACGCTGCGCTGCGCTGCGCCAGAGAAATGTGTTTCTAGCCATACTAAATGTATGAAACCGATCGCGCTGCGCTGCGCTGCGCCAGCGTAATGTGTTTCAAGCTTAAGTCGAGCTTTATGGTCATATGAGACAAGACAACTGACAGCCACTTCATACTACAATGTCAAATTTGCTGGGTACACTTTTTTATTCAGTACAGTATTCTCATCTAGAATCAGGAATTCCTGTAGATGGATCACAAAAATAAGCTACAACTCACCCATCCTTTACCCCTTCTAACACTATCAAATTGTCATAAGATAGAAAGAGACATACATGTTAATCTGTTGCGTCGTAATTAGTGAATGTCTCCATTTTGACTATGCAATGCTAGATGATGATGATGATGCAATGATAGTGCTGTGGTTTTTTTATAACAAGTTATCGATAAAAGATTTAAAAATAATTTGAATGCAATGCGATACATAAAATTACAATGCATATGTATATATCGCAGGCGTACTGTATATTTCACCGTATTACATAGCAACTAGCTGTATTGGAAAACAGCACCGCATTGTAATGCGGCGGATTCAAGATACGCCGTATTCAATACGGCTGATCGAAACTCGAAAATCGAGACTAAATGTAATTGGGCGGTTCATAATCCGCTTTTCTGTCAGTTTTTAGTACTAATCGTGTCCAAAGTGCTCACGGCCTTAGAATTTTGTTTATGCTATGAAACTTCAGCATAGGTCGAAATATGGCAAAAATTTCTTCCCTCCAGACAAAAGCGCACGCTCAGCTGATCGATCTAGTGTGGCAGATTTTTTTATATATTTCGACGTATGCTATGCTCCAAAGAGAAATTTGTTCAGTTTCATGGTCTAAGCAAGCCCTTTAATTTTGAATCAGTACCAAATATGAAGTAGGCACTATAATTATACTTGAGGAGATCGATGGCTCATTGGTACGCGCATTCTGCATCCGGTGGTTGATGTTAAGAAACATTCGTTGTGGTTGGACATCTGCTATGGAATTGCGTAAAGTCGTTCATATTGTATCATGATAAATGTCATTCCATACAAATTGCAGCCGATTGAATACGATATGAACTGTCAAATTAATACGATTATCTTACGCAATTGCCCCCCTGAATGGTGAACCAAAACTTTATTATCTCGGTCTCCTCTGTGCTTCGGAAGGCATGTTAAGCCGTTGGTCCCGGTTGCATTAGAAGTCGTTGGCACCCTCACCCACCAATCCGCATTGGCTTCGCGTGGTGGGTTATGGCCCGTTCTACCTGTGGTGTTTTCATGCATAGGGAAGGCCTATAGCCCAGCAGTGAGGGCATTAATAATGATAATGATTGTTCAGTACACCCCTGCTTAGACCCGCGGAATGGCATAGCGCAGTGGAAGCTGGTATTACTAGTATAGACTCCGGACAAAACTTGGTTTCAGCCGGGATGTAACTGAACAATTGGACTGCGATACACAGCGACTTAATGTGAATTAAGGTGATTTTACATACGGTCTGTGGGGTCGAAAGTCTCCTGGGCAGCGGAGACAGAGGGCGCGCCCCCTGGTAAATCCTTCTTCTTCTGCAGACCTTACCAATTCGTCACCTTACTCACAAAACTAACACCACACAGGGTCCCAAAACACTGGGCGTCCCAGCAATACACAATGACACACGCGGGGCCTGTTTATTAATATATATTTTCCCGACAACAACGCGTGTGGTGGCACTCTTTATTTCAAAACGCCGCGACCGGCCCGATCGTCACGATGGCGTCAAAATCTTGGTCGTACAACACGGGATCGAATAGATAATTTAAGATTCAATTCAAGCTCGATATGCCAGGCATATTCAACGCGAGCGGTTTTTAACAATTCAGCAAAATTAATCCGACATCTTTCTTACAAGAATTCCAATCAAGAGAGAACTGTCAACTTCAAGTGACAGCGAAATGTCAATTTGACGTGACATTAGGGATGCGTTCAGAAACGTCGATCTTTTCCGAACAATGATGATAATTATACTATTTATACTAGGAGGTATAGTCGTAAAACTGAACGAGATTTCTAATCAATTTATTAAATTAAATAATCTGCTGAATGATATCAACTAAAAAAATACAGATTTCACGCTAATTTTTATAAGTTCTTAATGTATTATTTTTTATGTATAAATCTACAATTTGCTTTAATAAGTGCATCGAGCATATTCTTGTTTGTTGCGAAGGTCTCCAATCGTCGCCTTTTCTTACGTTTCTTATTCACGTTTCCTTTACATCGACGGCGGCGCGGCGGTGGGAAATCTGTTTAAAATTGAGAAAAATTAAGTTTAAATACAAAATTGTTAACACTACAATTTTTTTATCGATATTACATAATAAAATAGGACTACAACACTATCAGGTTGGTCAAATGTCAAAAAATCCCAATTGGCTTTAAATTATATATTTTTAGCCTAAAAACACCCGATTTTCTTCAACCAAGTCAATGTTAAACTGTGTATACACGTACAGCGATTTAGTTTTTGCAAATACGGACCAGTAAGCTATAAAAATGTGTTCGCAAAAACACAAAACAATGAGTGTGACTTACCTCTGAAATGATATGTGTTCCTTATTCTCTTTCAAAACACTCACTCTGCTTGAATAACCGGGAACAGTAGGTACAGGCCATTCTTAACAAACAACAGATTTACCGCACCACACCATCAAATCTTTCTATATTTTACTACAAAAAAAGATTTTCTTTCTGAAGCATTTGTAACCAGCTGGTTAACAAACAAATATGACGTTCACTTTAAAGTGGCGCGCGGCTCATTATGACGCACACGTTGGGCTATTGTCATCTCTTTTTAACACACGAAATGTCGCCATTTGAGAGAAGAGAGTCGATTATAGAACGAATCGTTCATATTTTTATGCTCCATCTACAGGAATATTACATCTATGTCTAGAATAGCTCCATGTCACCGACCGACCATTCACCGACTGTCAGTGTCATGTGTCACCTTGCCTGCTTTGCTCTTTGCTTGCTTTGTTTGTGGTGTTGGCTGGCGGCGCTCATCTCATTGGTTTTTAGTAATAGGTACCTACCTAACTATATGCCTACCTATTTATTTTCTGGATGGACTGTGCCATTGTTATTTAAAAATAAGTACCTATTAACTTGAAACAGATTCAAAGGGGTGATCATAATAATCATATAATATTGTAACGCTGTTTATAGACAAGTTTATACACTAGAGTATTCAAACCAGTTTTCACAATTTTACCTTCTATTGCAGTGCATGTATTGATTTTCAGAACCAGCTGTAAGATATGGAACCAAATCCTGTGATTATTGCTGCTACGGCAAAGCATACGGCATCCGTGAGTACACTTATAATTTTAATGATGGATTTGGAATCATCCTTATATTTAATGGCGCTTTTTATTTTTCAGCTTATATTCTTTCACGGCTTAGGCGATACCGGGTGTGTATTTGTGTAACTTTTAATAAAAATTCGTTTTCATAAGCTTTAATTAGAATTATCAGCTCATTAATTAGAATGCAATTTTACGTACTTAATATAAAGTTTTTAAATATTTTACTTCAGACATGGTTGGGCGAGTACAATTGCAGCAATAAGGGGACCTCATGTGAAAGTTATATGTCCGACTGCTTCTACTATGCCTGTTACATTAAATGCTGGATTCCGAATGCCATCATGGTTTGACTTGAGGACTCTTGATGCAACCGCTCCAGAAGATGAAGAAGGAATATTACGAGCTACAGGTCTGGTTCATGGCCTAATTTTAGATGAAGTGAAGGTAAAAATTACTTTTGATTTTACAGTGATGGGCATTCTAAATATTTAGTACTTACTTACCTATATTTTATTACTAAAGCAAATAAACCCTAAATCTACCATCATCATCAGCACACTATGCCAGGCAGGACGCAGCGGATCGCATAATCCACCATGGATTTTCGTTGCTGCGTTGCGGCCCGCCCCTCCCCGCTGCGCCCCGACACAGTGCTATAACAAGCAGATTTTTCTCTTTACAACTCGGTCAAGTTAACATGTGACCTGCGGTTATACCCGTCCCTCTCACTCTCAAGGCATGACAGATTCGAGTGAAAGGTACGGGTATAACTTAAAGGTCATGTTGTCTTGATGGAGTAGGATGTCTGGCAGTACACTGTACTCAAAATTCGCCAATGCGCTGTGGCCCAGCCCGTCACAATAACACTATGTATGCGTTTTGCACTGTGATCCGGCCCGCTGTGCCCAGGCTTAATGTACGGGAACCTTAAAAATACCTAAAGCATTTCATGTAATGCACAAACGTCATGGCTGATTCGGAAATGCAATAACATTACAGTTGTACAACTATGTACAGTTAATGCACGGATAGTCAACATGTTAATTTAAATTACTTTTTAATTAATTTGAAAGTGGTTACTAAGTATAAGTTTTTAATGTTTACTAGGCTGGTATTCCTGCAAGTCGTATATTGGTCGGAGGATTCTCGCAAGGAGGAGCTTTGGCCCTTCATGCCGCGCTCACCTACCCTGACAGACTGGCCGGTGTCATGTCACTTTCCTGTTGGCTCCCGAGACATGCTCATTTCCCAGATGGAGTCAAGGCTCCATTAGATATTCCGGTATGGTAAACATAATAATATATGTATCTTTGAAACTTAATTTAATGCTAATTTCAAAACATGCATAATTTATACTTTTTCCGATTTGTGTAATATTTTAAACTAGCGGCCGCCCGCGGTTTCACCCGCGTGGTTCCCGTTCCCGTGGGAATATCGGGATAAAAAGTACATATAAACCTCCCTCTTGAATCACTCTATCTATTAAAAAAAACGCATCAAAATCCGTTGCGTAGTTTCAAAGATTTAAGCATACAAAGGGACGTAGGGACAGAGAAAGCGACTTTGTTTTATACTATGTAGTGATATCTGTGTATTTATTTACTTATTCTTTTTTGCATTCACAATGCAATTTTTATTATTGAAAAATTGAAAATGGAGTATTTAGAAAAAAATTACCCGTCTCCTCATAACCAGCTTCGATGGGACTCGAACCCACGATCTTTCGCTATCCGGGCGACTGCAACTGCAGTCCATCGAAGCTGGTCGAGTCCCATCAGAGCTGGTAGTGAGACAAGTTGATTTTTTCTAAATACTTCATTTTCAATCTGTGTATTTACGAAGTCCTTTTTTCCGAGTGAGGATATAGGGTCATAGGTATAATGAACGGTTAAAATTATTCCGATGCACCTATTGTTTAAAATTGATTAATGCATAATGAATTTGATGTCTAGATTTTAGACTTCCTTGTAAGAAAGTGCGACATTTAAATTTTACATGGACAATGGGTAATTAATTTTGGTATATCGCTGGTATGAACTAGGTATATCGCTTTTTGGTGCACTCATGGAGTAGTTTAATCAGTTGAAGAAGCAAGTCTGACTATAATTGGAGAAAAAAGTTATGAGCATTCAAACAGAAAACTTTAAAATAATGTTTAATTTTTTCTAAAATGCGAAAGTAACTCTGTCTGTGTGTTACGTAATCACGCCTAAACTACTGAACTAAGAAAGGACATAGGCTACTTTTAATGTGAAAAAAGGGCCGTAAGGGGTTGAAATAGGAGATGAAAGTTTATATGGAAATAGCGTCATTTTTCAAACTAGAACTTGAAACTTATTTTTTAGGCTTTTGATTAGATATCAATCAATACAATATCCAGTTTGTAAAAATTTTACCCTAAAGGGGGTAAAAATAGGGGATGAAAGTTTTTGTGTGATGACAACGGCAAAGAAGCTTAATGTGTGAGGTTACTTGCAGTAAAATACTGTAAATAGCTCATATTAATAATATATGTATGTAAGTATGTGTTTTATTTGCAAAATAATTAGCCTTAATGACAGAATATATAATAGTACTAACGTCCTTAATTTTAATTTGAAAGTCACTATTCCACACGGACGAAGTCGCGGGCACAGCTAGTTATCAATAATTTTAATTATTAGTACCTACCTAATTAATATGTTTAATCACTAAATAATATAATAATTGATTTAAATCATTGTGAATGGCTTTATACAGGTGTTAAAAATAATACGCGAAATTTTTTCGGTTGCTTTATTGATCTGAACCCGCGCCTGCCCAGGGTCTTTGAGAAACGTAATTTAAAGTCGGATTTTTAATTAGACGAAGTAATCTGACGTTTACTGGGTTGGCAGGTTTTGACGAAACATAAATAGTGACGCGGCAAAAAGAATGAATGAAACAAAAATATTATAATTTTATTATTAACATAAATATCAATCATAGTTCTTTCGGTAGCTTAAGGAGTAGTTAGAACACCGAGCTACCGATATCCAGTCCCGGGTTCGATTCCTAGTTGTGCCATGTAGGCACTTTTTGTTTGTGGGTCGATTTTTATGAAACTCAGTTTTCGGTACTATTTTGGAAAGAAAACGGCAACCGAGTGTGAAAAATATTAAAGAATCCAAGATGGCGGCCAACTTTTTTGTTGGTGGGCCGATTTCGATGAAACTCAGTTTTTGGTACAATATTGACAAGAAAACAGTAACGCAATGTTAAACATGACAAATGGTCAAGACGGTTGCCAACTTTGTTTTTTTTTCTCTTTTGCTGTTATTAAAATGTAACACGATATTATTTGGAAGCTTGAGAAAGTGGCAAATACCTACACAAAAAATTTATAATAAATGATATGATGTTTTAGGGTTTAAAAATATGTATATAATTTTGATATGGGATGATTTTGATATAGACGAAGAAATCAGGAACTCAGAACGAACTCTCATAAAGGATTGCTTGTATAAAATTTCATGGCATTGCTATTGACCGTTGAGGAGTTGTCTCGTCTTGAGCCAACCTTGGGTGCAGCAGCCATGTCACCATAATTGAATGCATATATAAAATTTCGTGTCAGCGCTGTTGAGCGTTGAGGAGTTTTCTCGCCTGGAGCCAACCCTGGGTGCAGCAGCCAGGTCGTGGTGTAATTTGGGATTAATATTTATTTTATTTGTTTTTAATATTTGTTGTTATAAGTAGATAGCGGTAACAGAAATACATCATTTGATTACAACTCATGGTTCATGAGATATACAGCCTGGTGACAGACGGGCAAAAAGACGGACAGACAGACGGACAGCAGAGTCTTAGTAATGGGGTCCTGTTTTAACCCTTTAGGTACGGAACCCTAAAATAATAAAGTTGGCAACCATCTTGATCATTTTTCACTTTTATCATTGCGTTACTGTTTTCTTGTCAAAATAGTACCAAAACAGAGTTTCATCAAAATCGACCCACTAACAAAAAGTTGGCCGCCATCTTGGATTTGTTAATATTTTTAACATTGCGTTGCTGTTTCCTTTCCAAAATAGTGCCAAAACCGACTTTCATCAAAATCGGCCCACAAACAAAAAAGTTAGCCGCCATCATATTCCTGCTGGATAACGAAGGTCGGTCCATGCGGTCGAAGCCGCGGGCGGAAGGCTAGTCACAATGTAAACCGGTGAACTTCGCCCTAATATATCTCTATACCTGTTCAGTAAGTTAGTCAAGATGAATAAAATGTAACTCATTTTTTCGGCAGAGTCGGGTATTCAACCATTATAGTTTTAAACGGTTATTTTTCAACTATACACGTGCCAGTGTGTTTTTTTAAATAAATAGAAACAAAATATGATTATAATAAATATAGAACACAGAAGATATCGACAAATTATATAAAAGTATTCATTCATCATCATTCATTCCTGTGAATGAACGAATAGAACACATCACTATTACATTGAACATGGCAGCATTATTTCACTAAGTGACATTAGCAACTGTCAGATTACTTTGTCTAATTAAAAATCCGACTATAGGGCCTTTAACTTTATCGTAGGTAAGTTGAGTCAGGCCTGGCGCACTCAGCACTTTATGTACGCCGCTGCAAATACTTGCTGCACCAAGCTCACGTCCCAAAATTACTAGTGTACTAGCCTTAAACAATTCACAGCATGCTTTAGCATAGTTTACATTCGTCGAGTAGGCAGCCGAGACGAGTAGCGAGGGACAAAAAGCAGGCTAACTCGACCAATGTAAACGATAGGGCGAGTAAACTGGGCGGAGTACTGAGCGAGTAGTGGTCTCGCGCGGAGCATATTTGCTCGGCCGAGTTGTTCCCTGGGCCAGGGTTGCCAGGTGCGAAAAACCGAGAATCGTACATTAAACATAAAAAAATATGTTTAAGTATATAATAATGTACATAATCGCACTTCATACAAAATCCAAAATTTTCAGAAAATTTGTGATCGAACAATGTTGTAAATACTCGTACAAATACGATTTAAATCGTACATCTGGCAACCCTGTTGGGCCCAATTACTTGCCCAATGTAAACGGTGGAAGGCGAGTCGAGTAGTACGTCAGTTACTCGGCCCAGTTCACTGGGCCGAGCTGCTCTACTAATGTAAACTATGCTTTTTGGTGCTTTGTTGCTACTCAATTAGTGATGTGCCTGTTTATCGTTAATACTACAGATATCGATAGAGGAAGTATACTTTATTTGCGAAACCGAATACAATAGGTATGTACCTATGTTGAACTCGGGACATCTGGGTCTGATAACGGTGGTGTTTAACACTAATATAAAACTCTTCTGTACGTGTGTTTGTCTTGCTCCTCCTAAATGGTTACTGGACCGATTTGGTTGATATTTGGACTGTATATTTCAATGGGTTCCTGGATGGTTTGAAAACAAAATAGGATAATAATCCCATATAAGGACAAAATATTATGTGCTTCAAATGTCAAATGAAGCCCATATCCATACCCATATTTTTAGCCGGTACAGGGGCCGATCGGTTGTCCCAACTAGTGATGTACCGTGCCCGGGCACGTTCCCAAGGACTGGAAATTTTGCCGGCAGCGTTGCCGGCAATGTTCCCAAAGTGGGAATTAACTGGGAATTTTGGTTATATTCTTTAAATTTTTAAGATGTTTTAATTGAATTCGAATTATTTTATGATGATAGAAACGTCAGCTGACATTTAAATGTCATAATGACGAAAATTCCCAGTACGTTGGCAATATTCCCGGCAATTTGCCCAGTTCATTCCCAGCAATATTCCCAAGGACCATTTTAAGATGTATATAAAAATTATTTTACCATGCAACACAATTTAAATTAAGATTAAAATTGTTTGATTATATTGAATTACGTAATAAATAGCCATCAACATCAAAGGTAAGAACATACGATATGAAAAACAGTTTTAAACAAGATGGTTAATTTTTTATCCTTAATCAATAAACAAAAAAATCAAAACAAAATAATCTTGCCATGATTATCATCATCATCATGTCAGCCAAACGACGCCCACTAGTCCCACTACTGAGCATAGGCTTTCCCAAAGGATCTCCACGACGATCGGTCCTGTGCTGCCCGCATCCAGCTGGTTCCCTCGACCTTGACTTGATCGTCGGTCCATCTTTTAGAGGGCCTGCCCACGGAACGTCGTCCGGCACGCGGTCGCCATTCGAGAACCTTTCCGCCCCAACGGAAATCGGTTCTCCGCACTATGTTTCCTGCCCACTGCCACTTCAATTGCTTTATGCAATTGCTTAATTAGCCATTCGTAGATGGCGCTGCTTGCCACAGTTACTACTGTCTCCGCGTATTTAATTCGAAAAATAGTTAAAGTTGTGATAAAGCTTTTATGTGCATTCCGACATAAAGTTAATAAGTTAGTACGTATGTGTAAGTGTTATCTCAACAATCCGTTCATTATACAGTTATAAAAAGTGCCAAAACTTGTGTGCCTACAAAGTGATAGGAAACCCAGTGAAATAATAACAAAAACCCGCAAAAGCCTGGAAAAAAAAACACTAAGTGCAAAATTTGTGAATATAAAACCATACACTTATAGTGAAATCATCAATAAATAACATAAATTTAAAATAAAAATAGTGAATCTTTCTCCGTTATAATTTCAAAATTACCTCCGTATGAAAACATTATAAAACATTATAAAAAAGTGACTAGTGACATCTGTTAGTAGCTGATGCTTCCTTGTACTGTTTGATCTGTGCTGATGCAAGCAATCAATCCATATACAAAACAAGCACAAAAACAGCTTATTACCGAAGTTCCACTTTTTACTTAAAGAGGGCGTTGATCGGACTTTCACGTACAATTTTTAAACGCTAAGAAAACTTTGATTATTAATTTATCCATGGTGCAAATTTGTAATTACAAATAAAATAACAAGTTTATAAATTACTAGCGGCCGCCCGCGGTTTCACCCGCGTGGTTCCCGTTCCCGTGGGAATATCGGGATAAAAAGTACATATAAACCTTCCTCTTGAATCACTCTATCTATTAAAAAAAAACGCATCAAAATCCGTTGCGTAGTTTCAAAGATTTAAGCATACAAAGGGACATAGGGAAAGAGAAAGCGACTTTGTTTTATACTATGTAGTGATAGTGACAGTGTTAGCCCCAGCATAATTTTACACAAATCGTGTAAAGTTGGTGACAACATTCTGTGATTGTAAGTAATTCATTTAATTAGTGACAATTAAACATTATTTTATTTAGATAAATCATAATAATTACATAAAAAACACAAAAAAAAACTAAAGTGAATTATAATATTGTGCGAAGATTGTGAGTCGATTATTCGTATGAAACTTTAAAGACTGCAAGTTTAAACGTAAATTTTGTCGCTACTCATATTGTTCAAATGGTCTCATCGTAATAGGTCCGGACTTACTGCGTGAGGACGTTACCAAGTGAGATCGATCCTGTCGGCGAACTTTTCTGTATTAATATTTTTTGCTGTATTTTTAATATATATTTGCGACTTTTACTCACACAGTGTAAAGTTTTTCGATCTGAGACATTTAAATAATAGTTTTTTTTTTCTCTCTTCGCTTACACATCTACAAAAATGGCAATCTGTTCTAAGTGCAAAAAATCAATAACTACAAGAGAATTTCTCCATTGCACAATTTGCAAATCAAATTACGATCTGACTTGTGCTAATGTCTCCACACAACGTTTCCGAAATACTATGACGCCAGGACGTAAGAAGTCTTGGAAGTGTGATATCTGTTTGAAGAAAAAAACATTGTGTATTAAGTTATTACACAATGAGGGGGACACTCCGGCAGAAAAAAACACAGTTAGGACGCCTGTGTTGTCGGCATCTACACCTGTAAGTGACCCAGTGGTGATGGAACGAGCTACGCCTTTGACTTTGGATAAACCAGCGACAGCAATTTATGTCGGAGAGAACATGTCCCAATTGATACCACATTCAGCGGGAGAAATTTTGCAAACTTCAAATGATAATATCACTCAACGTGTAAGGTATAAAATAAACATTTCGACAGAAAATTCCTTTGAGTCACTGCATACAGAGTACTCGGATGATGAAGAGACTTCTATAAAAGAAACGTTAAACTTAAATCGAAGTTGCCCTGAAATAAACCTTAATTCTGCGGATGAAATAATAGAGCTTAATGCCAAACTAAAGAATATAATAAGGAAATTAAGTGTTGCTGAAAAGGAAATAGAAAATCTGTCACTAGAAAACAGTACTTTAAGAAAACAAATCAAACAGTATGAAGTGAAGGCCAATAAACTGTCGCATATATGCCGAACGACACCAAAAATGGACAAATCGAGAAAAAGAGTAATTAGCGATAGAGTTACCAAACTAAATCTTAGTTTTATGAATCCTATCCAGAATGATAGTATTGAAGAAGCAAATATTGCACAAGCTAATGAAGATGCTGAATTAAGAAAGGTTAGGAATCCGGATTCCTACCAGACAAGGAAAAATAAACTGTGTGTGATCACTAGTAACAATAGAAATAAAGTGCTACGGGCAATAGAACGTAATAATACTATCAACTATGAATACTGTCATTATATCAGGCCGCATGCAGGAATAAAAAATTTACTGAATGGACTAGATAAGAAAATAAATAATTTTACCGAAGAAGACTTCTGCGTCATACTAATAGGAGAAGAGGATTTCAAGAGGTCTGAAAACACGGCCGATATTATTAATTATATCAAGATGAAGCTTGGACATATAACCCACACTAATGTTATTATAGCAGTACCCACCTATGTCTGTGGGGCACTTCTGTATAACTACAAAATAGAAGTATTCAATAATGTCTTGTTCAATGAAATTAGTTCTCTGGAATCAGTTTACTGTTTTGATACTAACTTTGAATTGTCGTTAGACATGTTTTCTGATAGAACTGGTAAAATAAATAATTTAGGAATGTTTAAGATATTTCAAACTTTTTTTAAAAAATTTTTTCGTAGCCAAAACTAAAGGAATAACTAATAGAAACATGTGCAATTTTGTAGACCATTCCAGAGAGCATAGAATTGAAAACGGTAATGTAAATAATGAATTAGCTAATAATGATGACAATAGTAATATTGGTATATATCTTCAAAATGTATGTGGAATAATGAGTAAAGGAAATGAACTAGATTTGTATTTAGAAACACAAAACTGTCAGAAGCCTAAATATATATGTATTACGGAACATTTTCTTAATAAAAACAATATTGATAATTTTAGATTGAACCAATATGATGTTGTTTCTTATAATACAAGGTCCAATAAGAAAAGAAGAGGTAGCTTAATATTAGGTCGCACAAATTGTAAATATATTGATTTACAAATCTGCAAAGAATTATATAAGACAGACTATTTTGAAGTGTGTGGGATCATAGATGTCGAAAATGATCTCAATATAATATGTATCTATAGAAATCCAGAGGAAAAGTACTTCTATGCTTTTATGGAACAACTAGAAAAGATGTTGGAACACTATTTTAATAAAAAATGTATAATATGCGGAGATTTTAATGTAAACTTGTTGAGTGACTCAAATAAACGTTCAGAATTTTTGACTCTGCTAAAATGCTATAATTAAAGACCCCTTATATATACAACAACCTATGTAAGAGGTAATTCAAAATCTTGTTTGGATAATTTTGTAACCAATCTGCCTGATACTCTAATTAAAGATAAGCGAGTGGATCATAACGGTTTATCTGATGGGCATGCAGCTTTGTTTTGTAATTTAATATTTCCAAACTTAGGCCATACAAAAAAGCCAAATAATGTTATTTTCAAGGACTGTAGATCATTTAATGAGAGGAATAATAACTTGTTCAGAGAAAATATTGCTAAAAATTTGTTGAAAGAGTGTGGATTAAATAGTTTCCTAAGAATTATCAATAATATTTTTTCAAAGAGTTACACGAAAAGAACACGTCGGATTAAATTGAGAAGTAAACTGACTCATGGGTGGATAACAAAAGGAATAAAGACATCTAGTAAAATGAAACGTTTCCTTATTTTTGCCCATATCTCAACTACTGACAACACTGTTGTTGAATATAGAAATAATTACATCCGTTTGTATAGAAGGGTCATTAGAGCTGCCAAGAAAATATCAATCCAGTCTGAAATAGAGCATTCTAAAAACTCAGTTAAAGCCATTTGGAATGTAGTGAACAAACATAGAAAACAGTCGTGCAACGTGGAAAAACATAAAATTCATTTGAAAGAAAATAATATAAATATTAATGACACTCAACAGATAGTAGATATTTTTGTGAAAATATTTAATCATGAATTAATCACATCTAATGGCAACCTACTTACTTCCATTAAGTTACTACGTCAGAATGGTCAACCTTGCATAAATAAAATGACATGGAGTTTTATCACTCCCACAGAAATAATAAAAATAGTTAAAAGAATGGACGACAAAAAATCTTGTAGATGGGATGACATGCCAGTCACAGTCATAAAAAATAAAACCGCCTTCTAAAAAACCACATCAAAAAAGTAAGAAATAATTCCTCACCAAATAAATAACGTAAGTACTTTGAAGTCGGGCGTGAAACATGTACAATTTTTTGTTGTTTTTGTTAAAACCCGCCCGACTTCAAAGTACTTACGTTATTTATTTGGTGAGGAATTATTTCTTACTTTTTTGATGTGGTTTTTTAGAAGGTGGTTTTATTTTTTTATAAAAATAATTTTTATATCACTCTTTTTAGTGCATCGTGCAGCAATTTGCGTGTTTTCTGGTAAATAGGTATGTGATCAAACTCAAAACCTCCTTTTTCGAAGTCGGTTAAAATACCTTGAGGTATCCCCTTTTTAACAAAACAAGAATCATCTAAATCGGTTTATAAACAAAGGAGTTATGCCTAAAGATACGTATTAAATTTACATAAAGTGGTGACGAAAACGACAGTATTTTCAAGATTTCCTGAAAACTACTGAACCGATTTCAAAATTTCAAAAAATGGGACCAACTTGGAAACCAACCTGATGTAATAACGTTTGAACCATTTCAATCGGTTCAGCCGTCTTCGAGTAATCGGTGGACATACATAAAAAAATAAAAAAAAAAAAAACATACATACAGACGAATAGAGAACCTCCTCCTTTTTGATTTAGAAGTCGGTTAAAAAGAATATTGACCTATTATCTAAACCGTTAGCTGCATTTTACAACAAGTGCTATGAACAGGGTGTCTTCCCAGATCAATTTAAGATAGCGAAAATTGTGCCCGTCCATAAGAAAGGTTCTAGGACAGACGCGAATAATTATAGGCCCATTTCCTTACTGACAATTCTCTCAAAAATTTTTGAAAAACTTATCAAGTTACGGCTAGTGAATTACCTTTATGAAAATAATATTATAAATGATAAACAGTTTGGATATCAGAATAAAACTGGGACCAATGACGCAATAGATGCACTAATTGAAGACATTTTATCGAAAATTAATAGTAGAAGAAAAGTTGCAGGCATATTTTTAGATCTTAGTTCAGCTTTTGACATGGTGGATCACCACATCCTTATAAATAAACTGGATCATTATGGAATAAATGGCAAGATTTTGAAACTTTTCGAATCATATTTAAGAAACAGACATCAGTACGTAGAAATTAAAAGCTTGGAGAACAATCAGGAAAAGGTATTTAAATCGCAACTATGCAAAATTCAGAGAGGAGTACCTCAAGGTTCTATTTTGGGTCCGATTTTGTTTCTACTTTTCATAAACGATTTAATCCCGTTTATGTACAAAGCCATACCAGACATTGAAGTAGTAGTTTTTGCAGATGATACCAATGCAATAGTGAATGCACAGAACATTTTTGACCTTAATAATAAATTAAATAGTGCATTAAGTGCCTTTTCCCAATGGTTCGAAGCAAACAACCTAAAAATCAATGCTTCAAAAACGAAAGCGATTCTGTTTAAAACAACGTCAAGGGCTAGTGAGACCTTGGAAGTAAAATTAAATAGTCAAAGCATCTCAGTTGTGGATAAAGTAAAATTTTTGGGCATCCACATAGACTCGCTTCTCAATTGGAGAGAAGAAGTAAATCATGTTGAAAGAAAGATCTCCTCATCATGCTTTGCATTGCGGAGCTTAAGAGAAGAACTAACCATTAAGCAATTAAAAATGGTCTACTATGCTCTAATTGAATCTCGTCTGAGATACAGTATAAAATTCTGGGGTTCTAGCTACGCATACAACATAAATAAGGCGTTTATAATACAAAAGAGGGCAATAAGGATAATGATGCGAATAAGTCAGAGGGAGTCATGCCGGGAACATTTTGAAAAACTAGGAATTCTAACTGTACCTTGTCTTTATATATTAATACTTCTCACGGATCTTGTTAAGAATTTAGTTAAATTTGAAACTCCTGAAGAAAGTTCAAAGCGGTATGAAAGTAGAAGAAAAGATATTGCAAATTTGGTACATCCGAGATTGGAAATAGTTAAACATAGCGCTAGGTACCAGTCAGTGAGATTATTTAATAATCTACCAAACAATCTAAAGAATGTGCCAAATGTTAATATTTTCAAAAGTAGATTGAGATCTTATCTCCTTGAAAATAATTTTTATTCCGTAGATGACTATGTTAAGGCATCCAAATAAAGTATTTAAATAAGTAATTTGCATAAAGTGACATTAAATTTAGTAAGTATATATATTTTAATATAAGTAATCTAATATAAATCTTGAATTCAATTGAAAAATTTTAATTTATTTAATTTTTGTGTTTTTTAGTGTGTGTTTAATTTGATCTTTAATCTTTATTAAGTATTGATAATTGTTTCCTACACAATGTGTGTTTTTATTCTATAGAGTGACATATTGTATCAATGTTTTTTAAATGTAATCAAATTGAATTCAATGGATAATAATTTTAATTTAATTAATTTTTGTATTTTTTCTTGTAATGATTTTTTTTGACTTTAAATTTTTATTATTGTATAGTTTCCAACACAATTTATGGATTGTTTTATGGAATATAAATGAAATGAAATGAATTCAACGATGCAATCCTTCGAACGATGTCGGTTGTTTTAATTCTCCTGCGGATCTCATCATTTCTAATACGATCGAGCAAGGAAATACCAAGCATCGCTCTCTCCATTGCCCGCTGGGTGACTTTGAGCCTTCTTATGAGACCCATAGTAAAGGACCATGTAACTGGCAACACACACTAGTCAAAAACTTTCGTCTTGAGACATTGAAGTATCCCGAAGACTGCCCATCTGAGGTGGATTCGGCAAGAGATCTCTTTCTCGATGTTGTACTTACCTAACTGGACCGTCTGTCCTAGGTAAACATAGTGGTCAACAATTTCGAGTGTAATATTCCCAACATTAACTGGAGCGAGTGCAACATGGGCATTGGACATGATTTTCGTCTTAACCATGTTCATCTTAAGACCCACTCTTTGAGAAGCATTACTGAGATCTTCGAGCATTGTGTTCAGGGGGGCTACCGGCTAAGAAATCTGGATATGGGTATGGGCTTCAACTGTCATTTGAATTCCTTATTCTGATAGATTTTTGCTGCTTTGTTCTATTGAACGTTGCTAGCTAGTTATCGTTATACCAGACGTCACAAAACAAGGAACAGATAGTGGCTATTTTCTTTATAAAATTGACTTAAAGTTCCCAAAAACGTATGAAGTTCATATCCATAAAGTTACGCGGTAGCCCCCCAGGTCTTCTAAGGTCTCAGCCATAAGAACTACATAATTGGCAAACCGTAGGTGTGTTAGGTACTCGCCATTGATGTTGATGCCGCATCCTTTCCAGTCCAAAAGCTTAAAAATATCCTTCAACGCATCTGTGAACAGTTTCGGAGAGCTGACGTCTCCCTGTCTTACACCTCGCTGTAGTTGGATAGGAGGATTAGAGCTCTGGTTCTGTAATTGGACTGACATGGTGGCGTTTTGGTATGAGTACCTCAGCACCTCAATGTACACTCAGGGACAAATTCGGTGAACCACTTCTTGCTTCTTTTTGTCTAGCTGGTGCCTCGCCATTGACGCGCAGACCGTTTTACTATTTGGTTATGTATTAAACTAGGGTAGTACAATACATAAGTAATTAAGGTTAGGGATGGGAAGTGAACGGTGAGACGCCAGCCACAAGAAAAGAAGTAAGAGGTGGTTCACAGAATTTGTCCTCGACTATACCTGTAGTCTATTTGGCATCACTGGAGAGACTGCAGCACCGCCCAGGTCTCAATCGAATCAAAAGACTTTCTCATAGTCCAGGAACGCCAAGCAAAGTGGCAAGTTGTACTCCTCGGTCTTCTGTATAACTTGTCACAGCATATGAATTTGGTCTATGGTACTATAGCCTTTTTCGAACCAGGGGGGCTACCGCGTAACTTTATGGGTATGAACTTCATACGTTTTTGGGAACTTTATGTCAATTTTATAAAGAAAATAGCCGCTATCAGTTCCTTGTTTTGTGACGTCGGGTATAACGATAACTAGCTAGTAAAGGTGTGCTATTATGTTATATTCGTATATTATAGCATATCGTTATGCTACATTAAAATATTAGGTTATTTTTAATGCTATAATATATTAGTATTAAGTACCTAATATAATAAATAACCTATTATAACCTATGTTAAACTAAAAGTAGTTATTAATGTTTTTTACACTACTTAATGATCATTTACTTACTATTAATTAACCAATTCTTTATTATTTTTTCCACTATTTTACAAATAACGACGAACTTACACTTACAAATAACACGAATAAATTCATATTACGCTATTAAAAACAGAATTCTTAAGTACTTTTTAAGCCCCGAGCGAGCGTGAGTTCGCGATCAAGAATTCCACAGGACAGCATTAGTTAAATATTCTAATAACAGTAATAAATGTTATAGCAGAAAAATAACATGTTCGTTCAAATCGCATGTCGTACGTGATTTATGATATTAGTCCTTATTGATAAGACATTAGAGTCTGTCTCAACTGTTTCAAATATAACGCGTTATTTGGTTTTCCAACTTTCAAAATTCAACTCTATTTCTATTTGATAGAGTTGAATTTTGATAGATTTGATTACCAAGAAAAGAGAGAGCAATACTTGCATCGCGTGCGGCTGGAATAACGGCTGGATAGAGAAGGAGAACACAGTTCATTCCTGTTCATTCGTTCAGTTCTGTCATTTCATTTGTTCATTTCGAATATACTAGATGGCGTGCGGCGGGCGCCCTGCTTGATATAATTTAATATAGCAATAGCAGAATAAGTTATATTTTTATATTAGGTGCGATAGTTATATTTTTATAACGTTATGCTATATGCGTTATCGAATATAACGCACACCTTTACTAGCTAGCAACGTTCAATAGAACAAAGCAGCAAAAATCTGTCAAAATAAAGAATTCAAATGACAGTTGAAGCCCATACCCATATCCATATTTCTTAGCCGGTAGCCCCCCTGGCTTGTTCTGGAGGTTGGAAGTTATCAAACCTGCGAGCGATACGATTCGTAATGACTCTCGAAAACAACTTATAAATATGGCTTAGAAGCGAGATGGGTCTGTAGTTCTTCAAGAGAGTCTTATCACCCTTGAAAATCAGCATCACATCGCTTCTGCCTTGCCTTTGGCGTTTTGCCCTTGAGGATGACTGAATTGAAAAGCTTCTGGCTTTCCGCCCGCTCTCAAAAGCTCTGTTGTGATTCCGGCATCGCCTGCCGGCGCCGCCTTGTTGTTTAGTAAAAGTAAGCAGTAAGCTGCTCGAGAGCCATTTTAATCTCGTACAGGCTGACGTCCGGGATATCTTCTGTATAGTGTCGGGTAAGCTTGGCTCTAGAGTCTGTAGACTTACTTTCAACAGGTGTTTGCGTGGAATTTAGTTGTCCATCGAAACTCTCAATCTCCCTCAATATTTCAGATGTTGACGAAATGATAATACCTTCCTCAGTTTTCAGCCGTCAATCGACTTGGCCCGATAGACAAATCTCTCACAAACACTTAGGAGCCTTCGTTCCGCTCAATGGCTTCTTTAATACGCTCGGTATTAAATTGGCGAAGGTCGCTAGTCAAAGACTTAGATATCTGTCTATTAAGCAGCCGATAGCGATGGGCATCTGCTGAGTTCTGTAGTTTCATTTCTTGTCTCTGATCCATGAGTAGGAGAGTCTGGCTGAAGAGTTTCTTCAATTTGGGACGGCGGGTTTATAGTACTTAGACCCTACCGTGCGGACAGTATCCACCACCATGTTGTATAGATCGTCCACATCTATGCTATTCTCAAGGGCTTTGAAGCGGTTTTGAAGTTCGGGCTGAAAGCACATGGGGTTTTGAATATGAGTTGGTATTGTTTCGTGGTTTGTGGATTTTATTAGTCGCAATCTTTCAAGCTTGATGTTGAATATACCTCTGACCATGCGGTGGTCGCTTCCTGTCTAATAAATGATTATCAACAATTTATAAAATTGTAAGACACAAAATCAATATTTTAAAAGAAAATCAATATTTTTAGTAGTCTTCAGTCTGCATATAGGTAAATTATTGTAAGAGGATCAGTACCTATCATTATTAATTCCAAAACTTACAAAAGAGGACTTTCAAAGATTTCTGTGACTGACCTAAATTTAAATTTGGGATCGTGATTGATCTTTTGAATTTGGGATCGCTGCACGACAAGGCAGCGACTTAGTAATTTGCATTATTATCTGTATAAAACGACAAAAAATCTACTGAGAATTTTGGGCAATATTCCCAATGTGCCCGGAAATTTCCCGGGCACATTGGGAGTGGAAAGTTCCCGGCAGTGGCAATATTCCCAGGTGTACATCACTAGTCCCAACCTGATAAGTACAAAATATAACAAAGTAGGTACTTATATAAAAAATTTGCTTTTTGTTTAAGGCATAATCAGACGAGGGACTTGTCCCCGGCGCCGGCGGACTAAAAGTCCCTGTACGTCCAAAATATGTCGCGGACTCAACGCAAAGGGGTGTGCTACATCACGGCGCGGCCCACTCTGAAAACCGCAATTCTGACTACATGGTCGTTTTGTCCTATTTCGTCCTATTTCTGTCCCAAATTTTCAGAATTCGTCGTAAAGGGGACGAAAAGATATAAGCGATTTAAATGGTCCATGCCAAAGCAAACCTTCATTATGGCACGGACAGGCTATATTTATTGAACCATAACACCTAGCCAGGATCTGATTAGTATAACATTTTGTCCCTTTTTTATAGAACCCGCAATGCCTGGAATCAAAACGAAATGAAGCGCCGTTCAAAAGATATAAAGGAATGATTTGGTCCATGCCATAATTAACCTACATTATGGCGCGGAGTTTTTAACCAGGTCACCTAGAGAAAATCTGGTTATTGGAAACGATTCGTGTACATTCGTCCCAATTCGTCCTAAAAGCCACAGAATTCGTCGTCCTTTGGTTTAGGAGATAATCGGAATTAAAATTTTGTTTTTATAGCACAGGAGCTGACTTCCTATTTAGTGACGATGTTTGTAACTTGTTCTTGTTTTGCGTGTTTGTGTTAGAATAATTAAGTGTATTAGTAACACAAAAGTATAACGTAATGTAATACGTAACTTTTATGCATTTTCGAAACTCAAAACCTTAATTTTTAAGTCATAAACAAAAATATTTTCTTAAGAGATATTTTGATCCTGGGCTCCTAGACTATATCAAAAACATGTACAGTCGCGTACAAAATAATTTCGATAGAGGTCATGTATGAAGTTGCATTTCAATGTTATATTGCTCTTCTTTCGAAATTATTAATATTTGGAGGTGGGGCTCCTATCGTGGGAGTGAAGTGAATAGTGGAGTGGGGATTGGGGGGAAAAAGGGTTTGTTTGTATGAAACTTTTCTTCCTTCAATGGAATAGCTAGGTACTTGAAACATTGTACACTCGACAGCATATCAGGTTAAACAGTTGAACTGCTATAACAGCTTTTATTACGTAGGGCATAAAGGCGGTCTCAAGTTCAACATGTATAGTCTGATGTGCCGCCGTGTGTACATATACAGGGTTATTTGTTATTCATTTAAAACATCTCGTGGGGTTAATCAGACCATCAAACTGAACAACTTTCATTATGAGACAGATATTAGATTGGAACAGCTGATTTTTTTTCACCGTAGAGTTAGTCCCATAGTGAAAGTTGTTCAGAATGATGGGTAGAACACCAGGGTTTCGGCTTTAAAACCAATAAAAATTCAGCCCGTATAAGTTTTATCATTATAGTTAGAAAAATATTATTAGGTAGGTTACATGACACTTTTTTTATAAGATAACGTTTTTTTTATAATAATTGTACATTCATAGATACCTCCTTGTCACCAAATCACATTTATTTATTGCAAAATCACAGTAAAATCACTTTGAAAAAATGTTTTATTTTGGGAAATATAGTTGATGAATTGCGGCACACAATATATTGCGGCACACCTCACCAGTGTTGCCAGTATGATTTCCCAAAAAAGGACGGTTGGCTTCTGAAAAGGTACGGTTTTTAACTTCAAGGTACGGTTTTATTTTACCAAAACCGAATTTTAATGTACAAACAATTAACTATTTCAAAGTCACTGGGTGGCGAGAAGCGAAGCGCAAGCGAGAGTTATTAGAAAGAAAAACAGGGTAAATAAATTTATGGTAAACCACAGAACGGAAAACTTTAACAGTACAGGATGGCCGATTATGTTGGCCGACCATGATGGCCCATCGTGTACAGGGCGAGTTTGCGTTGCTCGCAGACGGCAATCACACACAAACCGGCCCTGTACACGTTGCCCGATCATGGTCGGCAAGAAAAGCTCCCAGTACAGGATGGCCGATCCCATTGGCCGACCATGATGGGCGATCGTGTACAAGTACAGAGCCAGTTTGCTTGTGATTGCCGTTGCAAATGCACACAAACTGCCCCCTAACCCCTGAGGCCCTGACGGAATCGAGTTGAGATGAAAATCGAACCTTTTTATAGATTTTAGTTATTTCGTACTGTTTTATAGATTTAAGGTCAAAAATCCCACCTTCGATCACAGCAAAGCTGGTTGTGATCGAAGGTGTGATTTTAGACCTTAAATCTATAAAACAGTAGACCTATAACGATTTCATTGAGTTCGGTATTCAATCACTACTTACTCCATTGGCGCTATACAGTCGTTACTAGAATGGTGATTTTTTTTATCTTGATTCAATTTTGATCTCAACTCGATTCTGTCAGGGGTTAAGTAAGGGGTACCCTGTACATTTTGAGTGAATTTTACATTTGTTTACTACACAGTTTTCAATATCAGATTAATAGGATATGTCATATATAAAATATGTAATTTTTATAGTGGCAGTAAGTACCTACTTTTGCGCTACCCAGTATATTACTATAATAATATTCTTTTTAGCGAGTAGACTACAAAAAGTTGCAAATTATTTAAAAATCCGCTAGAACGGCAACACTGCACGTATGACAAGAACACTCTTTTTTTGGTTGGGTGTTTATGGCTTGGTTAAGAGCCGTTTAGACCAGACAACATGTTTCAAACACATGTTTCGCAACATCTACCTATCTTGTCCATTTTGCTTCATGTTTTGTGTCTGCTTAAACGCGGCTTTAGGGTTTTTCCCACGAACAACGACACGACACGATTTACAAATTGCGCGACAGTGTTGTCAGCACTATTTTCTAATAAAAGACGGTTCAGTTCACAGCATTGAGCATACATAAAGACAGTACGACCAACTTAACAGCGAATTGCTGACAGATACGGCAAACTGTGAACTGCAGTTGCCATGCAACAAAATAGCACCTACAGTTTACGGTTTGATGGTGAATGGTACAGAAAACTGTACTTTTTGGTACGTTCTGGCAACACTGTTAGTAAATCGTTTCGTGTCGTTATTCGTGTGTAAACGCCCTTACAAGCCCTCAACTTTATTCCGTTCCGTAATGCGCATTCTGTCCATGTTCCGATTGTAAAACTTAATGTTCACAGAGACTGTTCGTGCATTCCTCAATCTACGAAAAGTTCGTGCAAAAGGATGTAGCTTTCGCAAAGAGCCGCAAGATAGGACGCTTAATGTTTGAAAAATTAAAAGGAAGTATTTAGAAAAAAATCTACCCGTCTCACAACCAGCTCTGATGGTTCGGGTCGATTTTTCTTAAATAGGTACTTCATTTTCAATTTTTCAATAAAAAAATTTGCATTGTAAATGCAAAACAATAAAAATTTAAAAAACTCGCTTAATGCTTTAAAATCGGAACACTGCGTATTACGGAACGGAATAGTTTTAATTAATTTTTACTGTACGCTTTTGTACGTGACTGTACTTATATAAAAAAACTGAATATCTCCTAAACCAAAGGACGACGAATTCTGTGGCTTTTAGGACGAATTGGGACGAATGTACACGAATCGTTTCCAATAAGCAGATTTTCTCTAGGTGACCTGGTTAAAAACTCCGCGCCATAATGTAGGTTAATTATGGCATGGACCAAATCATTCCTTTATATCTTTTGAACGGCGCTTCATTTCGTTTTGATTCCAGGCATTGCGGGTTCTATAAAAAAGGGACAAAATGTTATACTAATCAGATCCTGGCTAGGTGTTATGGTTCAATAAATATAGCCTGTCCGTGCCATAATGAAGGTTTGCTTTGGCATGGACCATTTAAATCGCTTATATCTTTTCGTCCCCTTTACGACGAATTCTGAAAATTTGGGACAGAAATAGGACAAAATGACCATGTAGTCAGAATTGCGGTTTTCAGAGTGGGCCGCGCCGTGATGTAGCACACCGCATACGGTGTGCGGTCATTTGTTGCCCGGAAACTTACTTCACTATCGAGCGCTCAATGCAGACTAAAGTTCGTTGTGTGCGTTGTTGCGCCTAGTTACGGTCGTTCAAATTTTTTCGCGGACTACCGCGAACTTTTGTCCAGTCTCTCGGTGTCCGCGGTACTTTCGGGGACTTTTTGTCCGCGGTACTTTTATTTCCTTGTGTGCGTTATTCGATACAATTTATAAGAGATCTATATCGATGGACAAAAAGTACTCGGCGGACAGTCCCTCGTCTGATCAGGGCTTTAATTGCCCTGAAAGAATAAAGGTAATTTTATGGAAATAAAACTAAAGCAAACCTAATTTTTTTTCAAATTTCTTTCTTACGTTATTAAATTGTATACTTAATGATATAAAAACCTGTTGCGAGAGTTTTGCGTGCATATTTTAATAATAATAAATAATAATAAAAACTTCGGATCCGCTATAAGTATCGATACTTACCTTAGTATATTTAGGTACTTGACACTTTGGTTACCATACCGAGTAATTTAGTATTCGATACTTTTTATTACGGCACTGAGTAAGAAAAGAACTTAGAATCGATACTACTCTGTATGTAAAGTCCGTTCGGTTAGATAGTGTCGGTACACCCGTACGGCATTGTGGCTCTTGCTATAAAATGCAGATATAAAATAATACACTCAAGTTGAGTACCAAAGTCAATTTTAATGAAAATTTGGAATTTTTATATAAAAGGAAGTTAAATAAGTGATTTACAAATAATAATAATTATTATAAGTTTTTTATATGATTATTATGATTACTTATCATCGCTCGAATTGTCACGAGTCAACCGTCGTTACCACCTGTATTTATAATAAACATAGATTATTTAAGAAAATATAATTTAATAAATGCCGAGTCCCAAAATCCAATTCCATTTTCGGGTGTACGCCGCACGCGGCTTCTTTTGTTTATGCGGCGGCATCCTTTAAAAAGCAGCGGCACGTGCCAAGGCGGCGAGATCAAAGGGCGACACTATCTAAGCGAATGGACTTTACGTCTGTACTGCGCTGTATAGACTATACTATAAGTACAGTATAGTACTACCCCAGCCTGAAGGGGCCCCAAATACAGCAAAAAATTCGAAAAAGAAAGAATACGAATTTAAGTACCTACTCGATACTTTTTATGTGAGTACGATACAGGTATCGATTACCTTTGTTGCGATACTTGTGATACTACTCATGAGTATAGCACAAAGTAACTACGCGGGCGGACTCTTTATTTTGTGAGTGTAGTATCAATCAATGCTTTTGTTTCGATACCTACCATCCCTAGTAATATTGGTAAAATATCCCTTTAAAGCGCCATCTATTGTGTAAAAGCGTTAACATGCTAATGTATGGATTATGGGTCAGGTATTACAATAAATAACTCAATAATTAATATTCATTTTCATTTATTCAAGTTATTAGTAAGCCTTTGTGATTGTCAAGGATGCTACGCTATTGGTTCAGAAAACCCTACGGCGGGAGACCTTGTAACGAGAAGAGCCAGCAAGAAACTCGCCAAGGGGTGCAATTCTCCCTTCATCAAACACTTTTATTTTCATAAAACACGTCAGACAAATTACATTTTTAAGTGTGAAATGCACAATGTGTATTTGAATTATAACCATACTGATAATAGTTTTAATACATTTACAACAATAGAATATTGTGACAAAGAATAACAAATTCCAACAGAAACTATTTGATGCTAATTCAGGTTTGTTTCGCATTAGATATCTAACAATTTACAACACCAATAATCTCACATCGATGTAATAAAATACTTAGCTTTGCTTTGAATTCCCGATGCAGAATGAGGCCCGCTTCGCCTTATCCTACCTCCTTTATAGCTCGCTCAAAACAATATGGCCGGTAACACCAAACGGCCTTCTGCCGAGTTTGTTTCCGGCCAATCTGTTATTATTTTTGGTTATAACATCATGCAAGTTTGAATATAATTATTAAATACAATTATAACTTTATAAAGCCAACATTTTAATTTTAACAACGACATTTGTTTAATTTTCAATAAAAAGTACGACTACAGATTGTGGACTTTGACTACCATAGACAATACACTGTTCTATTAAATTTAGATTCCTTTTCCTATAAGATAACTTTAATTCTCAATAATTATAACACTAAATAAAAGCAATGATGTCTGTAACGCCATCTTGTGCTCAGTGGCGGGTACTACTTGGTTCTTTGAACGTGATGAACGATTAAGGACTAATAGTCTCTACACACGTTCCTATCCGACCTCCGATTTGGTCTGCTCCCAGATCAAATCGGAACGTGTGTAGCGCAGATTTGGTCTGGCTAGACCAAATCGGAACGTGTGTAGCGCAGATTTGGTCTGGGAGCAGACCAAATCGGCTGTCGGATCGGAACGTGTGTAGATACTATAAACGTCTTTAAACAAAGGGTTCAGTATTAGTTTCACATACATTCGAGGTTTTTTGACCAATCAGAATAACGACGCTATCATTACGCATAATTTACTTGTGTGAGTTGGGTGTACGCTGGTTTTCATAGGAGAGGCCGTGTCATGCGACTTCTACTCTTTTTTTCTGTTTTGTGGGTCGGTCGGCTTAAGTGGGTGATCAGAATCTTACATATACCTATTATATAAGGTACTTCTTAAATAGTGCACATAACTTTAAGGGGTCAATGTACTCACGCATACAAACAACTTTTACATATGGTACCAACATTGAAATCGCGAAAAAAAAACAGCTGTTCTATACATTTTGATCTATTCGATTTAAAGTTTTCTATGGAACAGCTGATTTTTTATTTTCGCGTTTTCAATGTTGGTACCATAGTAAAAATTGTTTGTATGCGTGAGTACATTGACCCCTTAAAATTATGTGCACTATTTAGGAAGGACCGTATATATGTAAGATTTATATTTATTTAATAGGATAAAAAACGTTTTTTTTTGTGTTCAAGTTGATTTTATATTAAAACATCTGAATAAAAAAACTCACTTAAATTGATTTGATTGATTTGATGATTTATTAAATTCAAAGGACGAAAGTGCGGGACTGTACTAATTTATCTTGGAACTTACCTACTGATCTATCTGAAGTCGGTGCCAAGCCACATAGTATGTGTTTTATAAGTTACAATGCACATCACTCCGCGCATGAGATATTGTGTATTATTCACTGCCGACTCGCTGTCACACTATTTTGTCATACCAGTGTTACACAGAATAATATTTTTCCTCACAGTCACACCAGTGTGACACAGAAGATTTTTTTCCTCACAGTCACACCAGTTACAGTGATTTTTTACACAAAATACGAATAAGTTTATTACAAAATAAAGATTTCAAGGACTTCTTTATTTTTGTAACTGCCCCAAACCAGCTTGCCGTCCCGGGCTCCGACAGGCTTAGTCCCTGATTATGAGATATGGGGCCGTTACGCTGCTCTTACGTGACGCCCATGGATTTCAACTAGCGTTGCCAAGTGTCCCGATTTTAGCGGGACGTCCCGCGAAACAGCCGAATTTTACAATGTCCCGCCGGGACAGGTGTGTGTCCCGCATTATGATATTTTTCAGTAAGACAAAGAAACAAAACAATCAAAGAGTAATATTTCACCGAATATACATTTTAATCAATAATTTTGAGCACCTATTTTAATTGTAGTTCGCAGTGTTTTTGGTTTAGCAGAGTGCAGCTGTGGACCACGTTGTAGAAACAATTTCCGAAATTGAAAATTTTTAACATTTTAAGTAGGTACCTATTCTCAGTTTTATTTTGTGCAGAGAGTATTGTCTCGAATGAATATTATAAGGACAGACATGCGAAATCACAGAATTACAAACTTATCCGATTGGAGTTGCTGTAACATTCAATTTTCAACTATCTTGTAAAATTATGAGAAGAAAAATGAACAATTGCTAAAAAAACAAAAAGTGAATTGAAATATGACAAACAATACTTATTATTTGAAAAAGTATTATAAATAAAAGCAATAATTCATTAAAAATAAACTTAATTTTTTTATCTTTTTATTTTTGTTGTCCCGCGGCAAAATGCTATGTCCCGATTTTTTTATTCAATTTAAGTACATGTCCCGAGTTTCTGGAAAAAATACTTGGCAACCCTAATTTCAACACATGTTATCAATTTACTTACTGTTTTGTTACAGATTTTCCAAGCCCACGGTGATTGCGATCCTGTTGTACCATTTAAATGGGGTCAAATGACAGCCTCGTTCCTTAAGACCTTCATGAAGAACATTGAATTCAATACATACCAAGGCCTCACTCACAGTTCTTCGGAGGCGGAACTCAAGGATATGAGGGCATTTATAGATAAAACTTTGCCCGTTGCTAAATAGCTTTAGAAGATTATTCACGGACATTATATCATCCTGATATGATGCATCAACTTTACCAATTACTTACGTAAATAATCAAGCAAAATATAAGTCTTTAGTCTCCACGAATAATTACACAAACTAAAGTTTAAAGTCGTTCTTCCAACTTATATTTCAAATAAAATCCAAAACATAATTTAATGAAGTACCTATTAGTAGAAATAAATGGATACCTATATGAAATAAAATTTATCAATTACTTGATACCTTTTTATTTCAAACTAGCTGACCCAGCGCGACTCCGTTCCCGTGGCCCTACCCCCTGCTCCACCCTACCCTACCCTTACTCTACCCCTACCTTACCCCTACCCCTACCCTACTTCTACTCTACCCATACTTACCCCTCCTTCCCCTATTTTCTCGCCGTTAAAACCTTCCTTGGACTTCCACGAACATTTCAAGACCAAAATTAGCCAAATCGGTCCAGCCGTTCATGCGTGATGGCGCACAGTGGCCTGCAAATCACGTTTAATACACATTGAGACTTAAGGTTTGTTTTTTCAAAATAAAAAATATATTACAACTTATGCCAACTTGGTATTGATATATTTGGTGATGGTACTAACACAGTGATTCAAATTCGTGAAAAAAAAATTTTTTGTATGGGGCAAATTACATAATAGAGTTTTTTTTGCTACTGTTTCAAACTGGTGCGCTGTTATTTATACCGGGTAAAGCGGCTGCGATAGCGATTTTTATGAGCTATAGCATGCATTCCGCGACTTGCCGCTTTGGTCGCTACAAGACATTGAAGTTTCGGAATTTGTTAACGTTTTCGTATACACATTAATTAGTGTAATACTTTCTAATAATGCTCATGTAACTAAAAACTACGATCATCATCATCATCATGTCAGCCGACCGACGCCCACTGCTGGACATAGGCCTCCCCCAAGGATCTCCACAACGATCGGTCCTGCGCTGCCCGCGACCTTGACCAGATCGTCGGATCACCTTGTAGGGGGCCTGCCCACGGAACGTCGTCCGGTACGCGGTCGCCATTCGAGAACTTTTCCGCCCCAACGGCCATCAGTTCTCCGCGCTATGTGTCCCGCCCACTGCCACTTCAATGATGCAATCCTTCGAGCGATGTCGGTCGTTTTAGTTCTCCTGCGGATTTCTGATTCGATCGAGCCGGGAAATACCAAGCATCGCTCTCTCCATTGCTCGCTGGGTGACTTTGAGCCTTCTTATGAGACCCATAGTAAAAGACCACGTCTCACTTCCATAGGTCATTACTGGCAACACACACTGGTCAAAGACTTTCGTCTTGAGACATTGAGGTATTTCGGACGCGAATATATGCCGGAGCTTCCCAAATGCTGCCCATCCGAGCTGGATTCGACGAGAGATCTCTTTCTCAAAGTTGGACTTACCTAACTGGACCGTCTGTCCTAGGTAAACATAGTGGTCAACAACTTCGAGTGTAATGTTCCCAACATTAACTGGAGCGGGTGCAACATGGGCATTGAACATGATTTTCGTCTTGTCCATGTTCATCTTAAGACCCACTCTTTGCGAAGCATTACCGAGATCTTCGAGCATTGTGTTCAGGTCTTCCAAGGTCTCAGCCATAAGAACTACATCATCGGCAAACCGTAGGTGTATCGGCAAACTACGTACCGCTCGACTAAATTAGTCATATTTTATTATGAAATTATGGGAAACCCTATGCGCTAATTAAATAAAACGTCTGACTCGTTATCGAACTGTCTTTTGTTTTATTATGTTTCCCATATAATGTTTATGATAAAATAACACACAATAACTTATAGATGACAAATAAGAATCAGATGAAACTATAAGATAGTTCAAAATGTCTTGGTTTTTGGCTATTCTACTTACTTTCCGTTCTGCTTCTGACATTTCTTCTGTTAACATTGAAACTAGTTTTAACCGACTTCAAAAAAAGGAGGAGGTTATCAATTCAACTGTATATATTTTTTATTTTTTGTGTGTTACCTCAGAACTTTTTAGTTAATGAACCGATTTGGATAATTCTTTTTTTATTTAAAAGGTGACGCTTCTCGTGTGGTCCCATTCAAATTTTATCAAGAACTGGCAAGAAGTTCAGGAGTTATCCTGAATAATGTGTATTTAGACTTTATTTGGGTATATGGACGATTTCATAGTTTCATCAAAGAGGGAATCATTTTCAAAATAATTTTTTTTTTCGAAAGTTGGTAAGTACCTACTTCTGACCTGATTACTTTCACCAAGTCAGGACCAGGGGATCAAATCCCAGGAAAATTGAGAGAAATTCTCAAATATAGACAAGCCTAATGCGTTCCATTTATTTTTGAAGTTTTTGAATTGAATGTGGTTTTTTACTATCACATTTTTTCCTATAATACCTAGTTGGTAAAGAAAATAGCATATTTGGGATAAAATATAGCCAATGTCACTACTCACTAGGGAATAATATAGCTTTCTACTGGTGAAAGAAAGTTTAAAAGCGGTTCAGTAGTTTTTTTGTTTATCCATTACCTACAAACATAGAAACATTGAAACAAACAAATAAGTAATCAAATCTTTTCTCTATTTACAAACGCGAAAACAAAAAATCAAATCTTTCCTCTGTAAGTATAATATTATAAGTAAAGTTTGGATAAACACAAAAGCAAAAGTCTCATCTTTCCTCACCAAATATAAGTGTCCATGTTTTTTAGTATTTCCTCAAATTGCTACCTGTAATCATTTGTTTGCAAATAGCAATGAACAAATTGCTGCAGTACATTTATAAGTAATTACTTGTTATACAAGAGAGCAAAGTTGTTTTTTGCTGCGAGTGCTGAATTCAAATCACGAACTAGCGAAGTAGTCTAATATAGACTACTGAAGACAGTGAGTGATTTAAAGGCACGAGACATCAGGAAAATTTGCTCTCGTGTTATACTTACATACAACTTTTCACCTCTACCAGCGAGAAAAGTGTTACAGGTGAGAAAAACAACATTGAAGGCAAAATTTGACAAAAGGTAATTATATTTAATAAAATAATCAACATCAAAATTACAAAAGACCCCCTTTCAGGGTCTGTTGCAAAAAAAAATATACTTAAATATTTTTATTTCTCTCTTAATTGCAAAATAGTAGGGCAAACGTCATTTAAAATTATTCCAAATTTGCGAGTTTTTAGGTGCCAAAAGCGCCCTTTTCTTGCTGGAGAGGTGAAAACAATATTACAATCAAACATTACAATTACACTTTACAAAATACAGTACACAATAAATAATACATCACAATAATAAACACAAAAACTGTGATGTGAGCTTAATTTTTTGCAATAATAAATGTTTATTGTTCAATTACCCATTCTAATTCTTATTACGTAAACATTTCTTAAAACTATCATGTTATATTACAAAATTAGTAACATTTAAGTAATAGACTTTACAATTTAACAATGTATCACTTTGAAATGAAAAATAAAATAAAAAAGCAAACTGCAGATTCCTACATTAAACATGATAGCTAGTTCAGTAGGCAATTTTTTAAATGAATATGTTATCATGTTATCAAGGTAGGTAATTATCAAAATAAATTATCTGACTAAAAAAAGATGATGGGCATTTTTATATGGCTACTTGACGTACTTCTTGTACTTGCATTATTATGGCTTTAATTTGCTTAGCTATCGCAGGCCCTTTTGTAGCGCTTGCTGCAAATGAATAAAAGATGACTTGTTTATAATTGCGAAATCAGCCGCGAATCATGAAGACTTGAGCGTGATCTGCATATTGTTGCTTGCGTTGCTCTCCATTGTCAACAAACCCTGTCACCTTGTCCTTTCTTTCATTGTAAGAAACATGCGGTTTTAAAGATATTTCGTCGAATAAAATAACACATAATTTGTCTTGGCTCGTTGTCATGCTTTCGGCTTTCTTTCTCAGTTGGGAAAATATTTTCTGAATAAGTTTTATTAGAGTTTGTGGAGCCGGAAGTATAAAAATTGTTCTAAGGAATCGGTATCGTTTAGGACTCTGTTTCAAAATTGATAGACTTGCAATTTTTTGTTCTAACGTAAATCTTCTTCCTTTTAGTTTTTTTTTATTTTGGCTCTACTGTATTTTCATTAACAGTTTTGCTACACTGGAGCAATTTTCTATGGTGTTTAAAATTGCAGGGTTACTTGAAAAATGTTTTGCAGCTTTAATATTTGCTTGTTTGCTTTTTCATTTTATTTTTCATTTTACAAATTTTGTTTTTTGATTTAACTAGTTTATTTTTTAACTCTTTTTCTTTGCTTGTTAGAAAAACTCGGCGAGTTTTTCTAACAAGCAAAGCGTTCTTCGTTTCTCGTTTATGATGTTTTTCTGTAAAAGATGATAAGTCATATTAAATAAATGTTTATATCGTTGATATACTACGTAAGCAATTATTTTATTACTTCACAACAACAAGGTAACTATAAAAATATCTCACCAGTTTTCTGTTTGATACTTTCCACATTGAATTTATTTTCAGATAAAACTTGTTTAGCACAAACAAGCTCCAAATTCTTAGGACCTGAAACATAATATGTGATTTATATGCTTACTAGCTTTCCGCCCGCATCTTCGCCGCGTGGACTACACGGCGGACGTTAACTTGCGGGAATGTGACATTTTTCCGGAATAAAAAGTAGCGTATGTTCCTCTCCTGTCTACAAAGTATCTGTGTCACAAATTTCAGCCAAATCCGTTCAGCCGTTTCGGCGTGATTGAGTAACAAACATCCAAACATCTAAACTCTCACATTTATAATATTACTAGCTTTCCGCCCGCGGCTTCGCCCGCGTGGACTACATGACGTTATCCCGCGGGAATGTGACATTTTCCTGGGTAAAAAGTGGCCTATGTGCCTCTCCAGGCTACAAAGTATCTGTGTTCCAAATTTCAGCCTAATCCGTTCAGCCGTTTTGGCGTGATTGAGTAACAAACATACAAACATCCAAACATCTAAACTTTCACATTAATAATATTAGTAGGATAGTAGGATATAATATTAGTAGGATTATCTAGTAATAGTAGTTATAGAAAGCCATCCCGCGATAGACCATTGCGAAAGTCACGCCGCGCACGCTATCCACTGCTCTATATCAAATTGCATGAAAGTCAGATTAGTGATTTAGTATGTGTGTCCTAAATTTCAGCCAAATCTGTTTAGACATTTAGGCGTGATTGAGTAACGTGAGACTGAGTTCATGTGGGTTTGAGAATTGTTTAGATTTACAATTGGACCCGGTAGGTGGCGCTGCTGACGGTATCGCCGAGTACCTTATACATTACAATAACACAGGTTTTTACCCCAATATTCCCACAGGAACGTGTACCACGCGAGTAAAAACACGCAGAACAGCTAGTATTTGTTTAAGTATGTAAATATTTATTTGTTTAATAGAAATAATCTAACCTTTGTACACTTGATGCACAATTTCCATATTTGGAGCTTGTTTGCACTCCAAAACATTAGGATCTGAAACATAAATTCAAATGTTACTAATGATATTAGCAAAGCACTCTCTATTATAATAGAGTCCTTCCCAGGAATTCAAACTATCACCTTAAATAGCAATTCCATGTCACAAATTTCCCCGCGCTAAAAGTTATTTTCCCATGGGTATGAGAGCTTAATTCCCGCGGTAAAAAATAGCCTATGTCTTTCCTAGGGTCTTAAACTATCTCCATTCCAAATTTGGTTGGTAGAACAACATTTAATATTTTACCTTTGGATGTTGACGGAATGTTTTCTATAGAGCTCATACATCTTTGAGCAATCATCGAAAATCGAGGTATAGTTAATAGTCCTGAAAATAGGCCTCCTTAAGGTTTTACCCTATCTATAGACAAGTCATAAGTAATTCTTGAGTATAAGTCATTACTTAAGCAGCCATTTATATACAATAAACAAAAATTTTAAGGAAGTAAGAAACCATTAAAAGTATGTTAATGCTTGGGCAAGTATACTATGCGATTATTATAAGAATAGGACTGTCAAAACGGCCATATTTGTTTGCGTTTCGCTTCCACTTCAGGGTGTAGGATGTGCAAGAAAAGGAACAAAGATCAAAAATGCCGTTTGACAGTCCTATTCTTATAATAATCGCGTAGTAGGTAGTCTGTTCGAATCCAATTTGGAAAAAATGTAAACAAACCTGTTCCATTAAAAATTCTCACACTTTCGGCCACTAAATGGATTTAAAAACACATTCATTAGTAATTAGAAGGTTTCAACTTATATCTCACTAATTTGTTCCAAAGATCGTGTATGTTTATTATTTTTAAAATTTATTTGAAAATTTTAATAAGAGAAGTGAGGTTATTCATTCAAGCAAAAATCTTGTATTATCTGTGATCGCCATGGTGATCGCATAGTGCTTGACGTAATGTCTATCAGATAATTCAATTATTAGTTCAACTATATCGATTATTAATCGATGTTATGTAATCGAAGATAAAATATCGCTGTCTTGATAAAAATTATCACAAAAATCAGAAATATTAAAAAAAGTACATTCTCGGGTCCGTTAGGGCTGGGACGTAGCGGAATTCCGTGCGCATAATTTTCTGAAACGATGTCATTGCTACTTTATCGTAAGTAGAGTCTTATGAATATGATTCAGAAATTTATTGTACAACTTTTGACTTTAAATTGAAAATTTTTTTTTCGCTATTTATCAAGTAGGATAAATACAATTTCTAACGAGTGAGAATCTAGTCCGTGATCAGCAGCCGCGATCGAATCGCTAACTATCACGCGTGTAACGTTTGCCAGCAAGTTAGCAACACTGTCGTCGGTACGACCCGACACGACACGACGCATTACCATTTTTTTCGGTAATTATCGATTGTTCACATTGGACCGATTACCGATTACCGTTTTGCATACCCTAGCATCCGGTTTAGCAAGTTAGGCAAGTTTAGCCTAGTCAACGAAGAGATATAGAGGGAAATTTCTAACCAATGGCACCACGGCAGTGTCGTCCAACATGAGACAATCACAATGTCTTCCAAGATTTGAAAATGTCTAATAATATAATAATTTCATGAAAATGGCACTAATGCTTAAAATAGGATTATTTTTATTTTTATTTATTACATCTAAGTATATAATATCAATATGTTTATATAATATACATTTAAACTCTGAAACATGCACACATTTGTAATGCAAACAATAAAATTCAATTGTTATAATTCATGACGCGAGCATGAGAATGGAACTAGTATTTTTACAGGATATTATGTAAGCGTCGACTGCCTGTGCTTCTGGACCGGTTTTCAAGTTATTTAAGTAGAAAATTTTGGTTACAATGGCTTGCAATCTTATTATTCAGAAATGTCCAAGTTGTCATTTAGTAGTTATTCTCTATTGCCGAACTTTTCGCTCATAAGTAAGACAGCTTCACTTTCATCTTTTGTGTTTGTAAGATGCGAACAATTATATTTCCAAAAAATATTATTATAAAATATTTATAGCTGTTTTGTTTTACACATAGGTATGCGTAATATAATACTTATAGCAATCGTAACTTTGGTTATTAACGTGAGTGAATTAATGTGCAATGAAGCTTTATTTTCTTTCAAATGGCTCTGACAAGACTCTGGTTATTGCAAAATGAATCCTAGCCAGACTAACTGGCTGGGGTTGCTTCTACTGAGGAGCGGTAGAGTCTAAGACGGGAACGTTTATCGGCTACGATCTTTGGGATAAGTATGTTTTGTTCATAATTAGGATAATTAATAATACACAAACATTTAAAATATTCAAGCCAGGAATAATAGGTGGCAGGCAGGCCAAGAGTATAAGCCCGAGGAACTTTGTGAAGTCTTGCAATTTACATTTATTGAACTTCCCAAAAATAAACGTAAAATAATCCCACAAAATCTAATACTTTTTAAAATAAATCGCAAGAAATTTACATTTTCTTTTTTCTATGTTATACTAAACCACTTTTGTCTATTTGTTTAGTAGAAAAGTTAGTGAGAAGTTAGTATATCCTTGGTGAACTAAACGTGTCATGAAGGCAACCAGTGTCAAAAGGATTAATTAGGTAAGTATACTTATGTCGTTTTAATATGTTACTGGTGGTAGTTCACGAAATCTCAAAAATTATATAATTTATTTTATTATTTAAGTATAGACAAACGGAACTGTATAGTGACTAAAGGAACTAGGTGATTGAATTCATGAAGAATTTGAAATTCATAAAGAATTGTATTTTTAACGAAGTTAAAGGTACTTATTCAATGCGAGTTATGTATTGGAATAAACATGTAAGCGTCTTTGAGGTCTATATCTAGACGTCATGTTACAGTTTTTAGTAATTACTTAGAGTATGTCACGCGGTAGTCCTAGTTGCCCGAGATTAAGTATAAAGCGATTATCACTATTTGGTTTCTGTACTAAGTAACCCAAAGTGACATTTTAAAATGATATTGTTTTCCTTTTTTACTTATATTTATTTATCTAGATTGAACATAATTTTCGTATACAAGGTTAAGTTAGTTCATAGGTTAAACACTGGAACTATAATTGCAATGAGCAATAAATTTGCATAGTATTTTTCTGCCTTTTTTATCTACAATGATATTATAGGGTCATCGGTAATGTACTAATGTCCAACCATGCATTAGTAAAATAATGCAGGCGACTTACGTATTACCTCGTGGTCTACTACCGGTAAGTTCTGGATGCTGGATGTCGACGTCTTGATGTGACTGGCGGGTGCGTCAGGCGCTGGGTGACCTCTTGCAGCATCGGAGATGGTATTCGCCCTATAGGCTGGTTTCCAATGCTGTGGCTTAAACTGTTAAGGATTCTTGTGTCATGATTTTAGAAGGTTTTTCTTATTTTTTTAATAGCAACACTGGTAATGCCGTCTCTTGCCGCCATTTTGTTAAATTTAATAGGCTAATCTGTGGTAAAATCGGTGGGGGTAGCTAGGCTTGAGCCCGATTAACGAGCAAAGAGAGGTCATTCTTCAAACTAGCCTCGAGGAGATAAGTTCACTAAGACGTCGACTGTATCTATATTGTTATACCTGTACTATGCCTGTACCTGTAAGTTGGATCAATAATTATATGAGTGTTATCTGGAGTCTGCGTTTTCCTCATATTTCAGAAGCGGTAAAGTACCCACGTAAGTTTATTTCTAAACCTGATAATAAGAATAATTTGTTTATTCTGTGCTATAGTAATGCCAAACGAGTTATTTTATTCTCTTCACGCAGAGAAAGGATAAATATTCCAGATTCCATGTTAATGCGTATTTTTTAATCTAAATGACATTTTAAATACCTTTGCGGTGGATTGTGTTTCGTACATGGTCGGGGCTACTCTCCGACGGAACGGACATAAACTAAATCGCATTTGTGTTTTAATTGATTGTGTTCGTATACGGTCGGGGCTACCCTCCGACTATACTAACATAATTTAAAAAGTCTATATGCGTAGCTTAGTACTAAGATTTTACTAATTCGTGTTCGGGGCTACTCTCCGATCGTGTTAGTTAAATCTAAAGCGTTAAAGTTGGAATATTTGTGTGGCGGATTGTGTTCCGTACATGGTCGGGGCTACTCTCCGACGGAACGGACATAAACTAGATCACACTTTTATTTGAATTGATTAATTGTGTTCGTGTACGGTCGGGGCTACCCTCCGATTATACTTACATAATTTTAAACGCGGGTATGTAGTAGATATTTTCGTATGGCACGATCATAGCGTACCATGAATCTGGCATAATATCTTGATTGTTGTTGTTTAATTTACATGATGTATTAAATGTGGATTGTACAGAATTAATGGAGATGATTGGCATTATTATATTATTAGAGTACTTGCTGTTTATGTTGTTTATAATCTTACACATGGAGCTAGGACTGGCAGTTTTGGCTGTGTACCTACATGTAATGTTTTAAGTAATTAGTGCTAAGTTTTGATAGCCTTTACTGTTGCACAGAGTAAAATCACTTATGGCTACTAAATTTTGCATACAATCCATGTTTTAACGTGGTATCTAATACTAACAGTGAATAAAAGAAAACTATAAGTTATGAAGCTAGTAAGAAGTAGTAAAGAGTAAGAATAATTTATGATTGGTTGCTTACATTTCATTTATCTTAATATTATTAAAATTAATTATTACAAATTTTCCTTTGTTTTTAATGTATTGAGCGAACGTGTTGTTCTCTGGGTTGAGTGAGTCATGTATGCTTACTGGTTACCAACGTTACCTGGTAAGATTGGTTTAATAGGTACGTATTACTTGCTTACAATTGAATTCTGGCTTTCTATTTATTGATATATTAATTAATAGGTACAAATTTTGTGGATTAAATTAATATGAACACCGTGAATAGCAATATAAATTGCTTGAACTATGAATATGAGTTTAAAGACGAATATTTTAATATGGTATCTTTAAATATTTAAATATGAAAGTCTTTATGTGAATTTGGATATCTCTAATGTGAATATTTTTAATTTTTAATGATGAGCGAACAAATATAAGGTGTTCACTGGGTTGAGTGAGCAAGCTATGCATGCTCACTGGTTACAAGAGATACATTGAATTAGTTTGTTGAAATGCATTAAATTGAATTTGATATTAGGGGGCGATGTATGTATGTTGCATACACTCGTCGGATATTAGAGGGCGATGTATGTATGTTGCATACACTCGTCGGATATTAGGGGACGATGTATGTTTGTGGCATGCACTCGTCGGAATTAAGGGGGCGGTATATGTTTGTGGCATACACTCGCCGGATTTTAGAGTATGAACGATGTATGTTGGTGGCATCCATTCGTCTGAATATGTTCAAATGTTAAGTGAGTACGTTTCTCACAGGCTGGTTAAATGAGTACCTACTTATATTTCATACTGGTTTACTACCCGTATGGCCACTTTTAAGATTATTAGATTTAAATGAAACTACAACAGAACAAAGATAATTTCAAACGTTTTATTCTTGTTTTTACAATACTCATTTTACATTTTTGCACTAGATAAGTAGCTCTTAATAAAAGAAATGGTTTTTGTAAATAATAAAGGATGTAGGTAGCTACTGTAGCTAGTGAACAGTATAAATCATGAATTTTCCTGAAGGGCATATTGTGTTGATAACCTAATGATTTTATTATAGAATGACACGGAACGATCTTTTGCCGATGAATAATGTATACATTCCAAGGTAAATAGCATCTGAGGACGAATACGGCCCGCGCCACCTGGTGCGCCGCTTGGTAGGCCTCCAGGGTGACGTGGCCGACCCAGGGGAGTCTTGAGCGAAGGAGGAATACCCTTCTTCGTAGCTGAATCTGGTCAAAGAGGATTTGAGATGATGCAGAGCATTTTGTTTATGGGAAAGTATTGAAGTTGTTTTGATTAAAATGTTTCATGTTTATTTATTTGCATATCGAATAAAGCTATTTAAGATTTAATTTTCATCTCGCATAACCGACTAAATTGATTGTAACACCCCCTGAAATAAAGTTTGTAAAGGTCTAAAACTAACTAAAACAAAACAAAACTATAAAAACTTATCTTTTCATAGAATCATTTAGATGTTATCAAAATACCCTTAGGGAAGAATGAAAAGCCTTTTAAATCTACAGTTGCCTACGTGCTTGACATTGAGTATCTAGTAGGTACCACAGCTGTAGCAGTAGATACCTTTAAAGTATTATTGTCAATATGCGCTCTAATTATCGCAACATAGTACCTACTTACTTATAAGGATATTTATATACTAAATTATGTTTGCATCATTTCTTTTTCCTTGCATAATAAGTATCCACATGCTCCACAATTTGAGTAGGGGTTATTGTCTTACCTAGTTAAGATTTTTATAATTACCTTAGTTTCCATTTATACGAAATCCATACCATATCTTGATTCTCATGAGTGGTCAATATCCATGAGCTAGGTTTGTTTTTCTATGCCTAGGTCCATGCCCAGGTGACCTTTACGCAGGACTGGATGTATTTCTGATCTTGATAAGATTAGACATGATGACGATTCACTTTTGAATAAGAGCACACTATTAAAGTCGCGAATTTAGTATTCCAAGATTGCGATTGGGTAATACTTTTATAAACTGTGATCTGTGTCACTTAGATTGTTATAGACCTTTTAACTATGGAAACAATATTAGTTTCTGGTATAAGCTTAACAACCTCCATAGTAGTGTTGTAGATACGGTGTACGTACGCATAGGTTTTCGGGGTGCCGCTGTCTCTGAGGTACCTACCGGGTTCGATTCCCTGTCGGGTGTATGTTTAAAGCGGACTTTTCAACATTCTGCCCGATTGTATGTGGTAATCCCCGTCGTTGTTCCCGAATGCCATAACACAAGTGCTTGAGTTACTTAGTTCGGGATGGAAGCAATGTAGGTATGCAAAGATATCCAAAATTTACTATTTCCTATTACTTATTTTATTTTTTGTAGCTTTGTTCAAGTGGACATTTCGTCTATTATTTTTGTTACATGTAGCTTAATTTAAAAGAATTCACTATGCTTGACTTTTTAAATTTGAGTTTAGTGGCAAACTTAAATCTCAAATTCAATTTAAATTCAAACTAAATTGTGGATGAGTGCTAGAGAAAGTTTATCAGGAACATACTTTTCTGAGTCTTCTACATAATTAGACAATAAAGCCATAAGACTGAGTAGAAATCATCATTCTTTACATTTTTCCGGGAACGTCGAAGATTCTTTATCTAAGTACCTAGTTTGATAGATACATAGATTAATTCTTTATTTGTACACAATATTACGAACGGAACAATCACACACGAAATAATAATAATAATACAAAGATAACAAATTGTAAACCAAATGGTGGCCTTATCGTCTTACTGCGGTTTCTTCCGGGCAACTCAGTTTTGGTTTAGACAGATGGAAAATCTTACAGCCAAAATCACTAGAAGCTATTTTGCTATTTGTGCGTACTGCGTAGTGTTCTAGATCTCTCTTAATGATTTAGATGCAAGTCAACAGCAGAGATACTTAGTTGCTTAGACAGCACTGCAAGAAGCATTCACTGATATCTATTCTAGTTGTTTTCATTAACATAGTGATGAAATGATGTTTCTAATGCAAAAACATGTAAACAGTCCATAGTGCATTTAAGTAGATCGTGTTTATTACACTGTCAAGTTGTAACTGATGTTTTCCTAATTAAGCAAAATAAAGTAAAACGATTATTGCTCAATCACACCTCTCAATTTATTAAAATGTTCTATACATCTTCATGCAAACATTTTAATTCATGTTTTAAACTTGTTCTAACAAATAAAGCCACAAGTAACCACTGCTGTAGCATACCAAGTTAGTTTTGCCGTGTTTTTGTTGTTATTGGCGGTATGATTTAAAATTAGTTTTTGAGGATTTTAATACTACCGTCCTAGTGTACGTATTGACAAAATATGATTTCAAATTATGTGAATCTAATTTATTGTTATCTTAATGAGCATTAATATCTTTATTAAACCACAAATCAAGTAGATCTGTCAAATTTACCGTCTCATTTGGTAGGCTCGTGATACTAAAATTCTTAGCAGTTTACCATCCTCACGGACCTTTGAAGTTCCTTCACATATTCTGTAGTAATCATTTCCATATTTTTTTAGATCTGGTCAGTTGAACATTTGTTTCTACTATGGTTGAAGGTACTAAGTACCTTACCTACTAATGTTTATAAAAGAATATGAGAATTCATATAGTTACATTTATTTCTATTGATTCATTATCAGATACATCTATTTCTTTTGAATGATTAATAAAATTGATTTGGTTACTATGTGTGTTGTGAGTTTACTGCTTTCAGATGACAATTGTAGCATCCAGTAGGTACTTATCATGAGCTAGCATCGAGTTAATATAATAATGAGGATCCCGCTACCCTTGAACGTACGAACCAACACAGCATACAAACTGGAGGCAGCAGAGTGTACGTGCTGTGGTAATGAGAGGAGATAATATGATACTGAAGGTGCAGATCACAGGGTGATCGTTGTTGTGATGATGGTGATCATCGTGGGCTGTGGTTGTAAGTCGGATATTGAGACGAGTGGATCGCTGATACTGAAGTTGAATTATATTGAAGTATATATTATCATGTCATGTATCTTATCTCATTTTACTAATATTATGATTGCAAAAGCTTGTATGTTTGTTCCCCAATCACGGCTATCGGCGGGATGGATCTTTGAAATCTTTTGTCTGTGGAATAACAAATCGGCTTCTTTTGACCCCGGGAGGATATTTTATTCCCACGGGAAATCATCGTGTTGTTAATTCATTTGGGCGAAAATCTGTTCATGATTTTACTTGTCCTATTTCTATCCATGGTAATATACTTCTTCATATCCCAATTATAATTATTAAATCTATTTACACTAGTATTATTCATAGTAATATGAATATTTGTTGATAAGAATGCGGGTCATGCTCGTATGAGGATATCTTGTAGACATTTTTAAGTTTTGATATTAAATTGCGAACTTGTTTAAAATCATTAACTTATTCATTAGAAATGATAATAATATGATCTTTTGATTTTCATGTACGGAGTGGAACCATGTATTGTACTATTCTAACAGAGGCAGAGAATAGATGCATTTAAGATTTGGTGCTGGAGAAGAATGCTCTGGAAACCTTGGACAACTGGTTGACAAGTTGGAAAAGCAAATTGTTGCTGTGACGGTTCAAATTGTATCTGCGCCATCTTCATTATTAGTGTAACTTCCTTGTAAGAATATTTAAATTAATCGGTAATAATGCCTATTACGAACATGCCTTTAAATAATTCCTTTAGTTGTCCTAATTCATATCTTGATTTAATACAAATTGTGCACTATGGTAAATACGTATCTATAACTTGGTTTGTTAATCATATCTGGGTAAAAATTGGTAACTGTGCAGAGGCCTACAGTTGTTTTTGTAAGGACTAAACTAGGTCAAACTTAGCGATAGTTAAATTCATCTAACATTAGGTCTTTAATCCTTTCATGACTCGTAGTTGCTTTTTCCACTATTTGAGTGAAGTGATAAGCGTGTCTAGTTATCAGGTTAAAGTTAAATTCTGTTCCTACCTTTTCCTAATGTAACATTCTTAGGGATTTTGCTTCTGACACCATCTTATATTCTTGAATGTAGCTCCTGACAATGCATTGATGTAAACTAGTACCAAGCTAATCCATTTTTCTTTTATGACCCATAACTAATGCTTATAGATTATAACCAGACTTTACTTTAATCATTCCATATACTTACTTACACATGATTATATAACAAGTATAGTTTCAAAATAAGTTTTCTAAGTAATAATAGTCGCTTGTTAACGAATGTCATGATTATGTTAATTTATACATTGATTCAAATAGTTTTAGATTAGTTTGTTATTGATAATTTATTTTATTTGATTATGTATTACTTAACGATTTACTAAAACAATATTTTCACGATAATATCTATATTCTAAACAAGTCATCGGCTTCCTTAAAAGTTTATTGTTGAGCATTGTGTAATATAATGTATTTGTTTCAATTATGTTTTAAGTTTTAACTTAAGGTTTTTATCACTATAAGATTAACCTAAATAGGTATATAGTTGTAAGACTTAACTATTGAGAATAGTTGTGTATCAGTATATTAGCTGTATACTTACCTAATTAATTGATTCTAAATAATTTTTATATGTGCGTCGGGAGACAGCACGTTATCAGATGGCCGAATGTCATGATTTTAGAAGGTTTTTCTTATTTTTTTAATAGCAACACTGGTAATGCCGTCTCTTGCCGCCATTTTGTTAAATTTAATAGGCTAATCTGTGGTAAAATCGGTGGGGGTAGCTAGGCTTGAGCCCGATTAACGAGCAAAGAGAGGTCATTCTTCAAACTAGCCTCGAGGAGATAAGTTCACTAAGACGTCGACTGTATCTATATTGTTATACCTGTACTATGCCTGTACCTGTAAGTTGGATCAATAATTATATGAGTGTTATCTGGAGTCTGCGTTTTCCTCATACTTGTTGACAGTGTCCTTTCCATGAAGGATTTCAGTTTTGGAGTACCTACCTATTTCTCAAAACTGGATTTGGTTTTTGGAGATTGTTGCCGCCGCGATCATTTCATCATAATTTTATTCCTTCCTACCCGCCAATATCCTAACAAAAAGGCACATCGCTCTGCTCGCCGGCCAACGGCGGCCGATGCATTCAGTGCAAGGACAGTAGTCTTATGTGAACTACGGTGACATCAACACACTATAATTTGTCACTCCGCGCAACTCCTATAACCGCACCCGCGTATCCCATAATATTCAGTGTTACGTGCATTCGTAAATAAGTGACGAAAGGACGGTGTAAATCGCCGTGTTTGTGGCCGTTCACGTCTGATCACGCAGACCGTGCGTGGCGCGCAGGCGACGACGCCCGGTTGCCATTTCGAGTGTTGGCGAGCTGCTGCTGGACCAAGTAAGTGCCTGTCCTCCACCCACCACCGTCCACGTCCGTAACCTACCTAATCCCGCATTCCTACCAATTCTTTTACACCCGCATTCCATTCGCATTCCATACCGCATTTTTTGACGATTGAATGTCTGTACCGCGATTACTATAAAATATTGATTTTCGACATTAATATGTACGAAACATCTGGTCCTTCGAGCCGGATGTTTATTTTTGAACCGTTAAATACCGCATTTAGTCTAGTTTTTTGCAACCACACACGTGGTTTCCGCGCGCCCTCAAAAGGTCACCTTGATACTTTAGGGTCAATTCATATATTTAATATTTTCATTTAGTTTATTTTACCACCCTGGGTTATTCCGCAACCGTAATTAAGTACCTACTTATTTACCTACTTATTTTCGGAACTTTTAATCATAATTATTTCGATCGTTCACAAATTGTAATAAGGGTCATTGCACACTAGCGACTTAAATTAATTACTATTTTTTTTTCGATTAAGTTTTTATTCTTAATTAATTTTGACTATGTTTACGCTGCCTTTTATATACATTTATGTGAACAATAAATAGTGTTTATATACTTCGATCACTTGAATATTTTTTATATAGTTTATTTTTTATTCCTATTTATTTTGTGATAATCAATCATGACACGGGACAAAAACCCTGCCGAGTCTTCCGACACTGAATTTGAAGACACAAAATTAATTTTAATTAGAGCAAAGCGTGATGCACTTTTTCAACGTATGCAATCGATATACGACCAAGCGAAGATAGCTCACCTTTCAGATGAGGGACGTCAATATTTTATTACGTCATGTGTTACTATTGATAGTATGCGATCAAAATTTCATGATATTATTGATGAATATAATGAAAAGTTACTTATGCATAATCCGACCGCTAAGCCGAACTTTCAAGCTTATAACTCCTTTGAAGACATTTACTGTAAGGTGAAACAAGTTTTATCGCAAGTGTCACCTACACCTACCTGTTCATCTTTTGAAGTAAATAAGGCTTCCGTCAAACTACCGCCTATTGAGTTATTAACTTTTGACGGTGATATTCAAAACTGGCCATTATTTTATGCCAGCTTTAAAGAGACTGTTCACGACAATCCATCGCTATCGGATTCCGATAAATTATATTACCTGATGGGTAAACTTTCGCCTAAGGTACAATCGTTTTTTTCTGGTACTTTGCCTTGTGCTCAGAACTATAAAATAATTTTTAAAGCGTTACTAGACAGATTCCAAAATAACAACGTTTTAGGTTCTAATTATTTAGAACAAATAATAAATTTGAAACTTCCCAATTCACCTGCCGCTTATCAGTTATTTATGGATAAATTTGTTACCGCAGTCAATTCTTTAAAAAACTTAGGCATTGATAATTTGACAGATTTTATTTTGATGCACATTGCAGTTCGTAAGTTCGATACGAATACGATTCGAGCCTATGAAACGTACGCTCATGATTTAAAACTGCCTAAATTCGAAAGCTTTATAGAATTCATTAAAATGCAGTGCCGTATCTGTCAAACTACAAATACTATATCTCCCGCAAATAATAATACTAATTCTTACTCTAAAATTAACAGACCCCGCGTTTCTCCTAATCCGCAAACTTACGTAACGTCTGAAAACAAAAAATGCCCGTTGTGTAATAATAACACACATGATCATATGTTTCAATGTCACGCTTTCGCAAAAATAACGCCACATGATAGATTTAAGTTCGTAAAAGAAAACGGTGCGTGTGTCAACTGCCTTAGCACGAAACATAGATCGAAGGCTTGTACTTCTAAGGTTTCGTGTCGTGCTTGTCAGCAGCGCCACCACACTCTTTTACATTTTGAAACGCATAATACACCCGTAAATGATGCGCCTAGTGGTAACGTCAGCGCTTCTTCACCTTCGCCACCGCAGCCGAATATTTCGCAACCCGCTCCTATCGTATCGGCGCCACCTCCGAGTGGAAATTTAGTTTTATGCTCTATAAGTGATAGGACGGTTTTATTGGCGACTGCTCAGGTTGTTGTCTATGACAACAATGGCACACCGCATCTTGTACGTTGTTTACTAGATAGTGCTTCTCAAAGCAACTTCATTACGTATGAATGTTGTATGCGTCTCGGCTTACTAAATAAACTACAACGTACCTCAACTGTAATTAGGGGTATAGGTGGTTCTCTTAAAATCGCTAAGGGTTTCGTAGACTTAATTATTCACTCACGTTTTAATTTAAATATTAATTATAATATTTCATCGCTCATTGTCGATCGCATCACAGATACGCTACCTTCCGCTCCCGTTGACGCATCCGGTTTCTCCCACCTTCGTTCTTTGCCTCTCGCTGATGGTAATTTTGCCACTCCAGGTCCTATTGACTGTTTTAGGGTTTGTGATTATGGGTTCTGTACCTACGTCACATGTAGTTTGCAATTATTCAACCACGTGTTGTACCGTAGTTGATGAGCCTGTAGACTCGATTCTCAAGAAGTTTTGGGAACTTGAGGAGATTTCCGCGCCGCCCGCTCAAAGTCTTGATGACCTTGAGTGCGAAGAATACTTTGCTGCCACCACGTCTCGAGACGAGAGTGGAAGGTACATAGTCGCTTTACCTTTTCGTGAGGACATGTTCACCTTGGGTGACTCGTACGCCGCCGCGCACAGGCGATTTTTATGCCTAGAAAAGAAGTTAGAGGCGTGTCTCAAGACTCGCACCGCTTACAATAACGTTATACGCGAGTATGTAGATAAGGGATATCTCAGCCCAGTTGAGGTTCGCGATGATGAATCTCTTTGCCCCGCATACTATATCCCGCATCATGGTGTGGTTCGCGAAGACAAAAGTAGTACCCGACTTCGAGTAGTCTTAGACGCGAGTTGCAAGACTACTTCCGGTCGCTCTTTAAACGATATTCTACACTCTGGCGAGAATCTTCAAGGCGATTTATTCTCAATATTAATTAATTTCCGCTTATTTAAAATTTGCTTTTCCGCCGATTGTCGTCAAATGTTTCTTCAAATTGGGATTAGGGAACCTGATCGCAGATTCCAGAGAATTTTATTTAGATTCAATCCTTCCGATCCGCTTGCTGTGTATCAATTTAACCGCGTTTGCTTTGGGCTCAAGTCCAGCCCTTTTCACGCTCTTCGCGTTGTCCGCCAGTTAGTTATCGATGAAGGAGACAAATATCCTGCCGCTTCCGCTGCTGTTTCAGCAGGTTTGTACATGGACGACATAGTCCTGTCAACGATGTCTACCCCCCAAGCTATAGATCTCAGTAGCGAGCTTATTGCGCTCTTCAAACGAGCACAGTTGGATCTCGTAAAATGGACGAGTAACTCAGATGAAGTTCTCTCGCACATTCCTGAGTCTCACCAAGATTCCAATGACAAGCTCTTTGAAGATGCCACACCGCACAAGATCCTAGGCCTATATTGGGATAGGTCTAGTGATTCCTTTAGGTTCGAGGTAGTCGCTCCTGATGATACGTGTACAAAGCGTACAATTCTTTCCGGTGTAGCCCGACTGTGGGACTTGCTAGGATTCGTGGCTCCTGTCCTCTTACACGCCAAGCTCCTAATCAAGGAGTTGTGGTTGTTGAAATGTGATTGGGATGACCAACCACCTCCTCATATTGTCACCGCTTGGAAGCAGTTAGGCGTAGAGCTGCCTTCTCTTAATGATTTGTGCATTCCACGACATCTTGGTCTTGTTAAAGACTGTCAATTAAATATTTTAGGCTTCGCTGACGCCAGTGAGCGCGCATATGGAGCTGTCGTCTACTTTCAAATCTGCGTCGATGGTTGTTATTCTATACAGCTGGTCTGTGCTAAGTCGAAGGTCTCGCCGGTGAAGGTTCTATCCGTCGCGAGGCTGGAGTTGTGTGCGGCCGTATTGCTGTCGAAACTCATCCGCAAGGTTGTAGACACCGTTTCCCCGCGTTACCCTGTCAATAAAATATACGCGTTCAGCGATTCGAAAGTCGTTTTATGTTGGGTGCACTCATCCCCTCACCGCTGGCAGACGTTCGTCGCCAATCGCGTCGTTAAAATTATAGAAAACGTTTCTGCAAGTTGTTTTCACCATGTTGCAGGTCCTGAAAATCCCGCAGACTGTTTATCTCGGGGCTTAACCCCAAGTAAAATAATAAATCACCCGCTTTGGTATAATGGGCCTCCATGGGCTGCAAGTGACCCATCCGGATGGCAATTTAATGATGACTGCAAGCAGTCAAACGACGACGCACCTGAACAACGCACTAACGTTCACGTGGTCGTCTCTAACGACAATGATTCGCCGCTTTACTCGCTTATGCATCGCTTTTCATCATTGTCTAAGTTATTACGTTCGATTGTTTATGTGTTTAAATTTATCAAGAAATTACCGCAAGGCAGCTCCATATCAAGTTCGGATTTAGAGTTTGCTGAAGTCAATATCATCCGCGCTGTACAACAAGTACATTTCTCTAACGAGCTTGCTAGTTTGCAGACTGACAAACCTTGTTCGCCTGCTTTCAATAAGCTAAGACCATTCTTAGATAAAGACGGCCTTATCCGCGTCGGTGGACGTCTGTCTAACTCCGCCGAAGATTACACATGCAAACACCCTGTGATCTTGCCGCGTCGTGGTCATTTTGTTGACATTTTGGTCGATTTTTATCATAAAAAGCATTTACATGCAGGCCCAGAACTTCTCATGGCTTTGCTCCGCCAAAGGTTCTGGATACTTTCCGCTCGCGGCTTGATTCGACACCGCATAAATAAATGTAACACTTGCTTTAGAGCAAAACCACGTCCTCAGTTTCCTCTCATGGCTGATTTGCCCAGCCACCGCGTCAACCAAGTAGATAAACCTTTCCAAATGACGGGATGCGATTATGCTGGCCCTCTGCAGTACACTCCTGTGCGTGGTCGTGGAGTCAAAAGCCGCAAGGCTTGGCTTTGCATCTTCACATGCATGACAACTCGCGCCACTCACATCGAGGTCGCGACTGACTTAAGTACAGTCAGTTTTTTGGCTGCGCTGAAGCGTTTCTTGTCACGTCGCGGTCCCGTGAAGTGCATGTATACGGACAACGGCACTTGCTTCGTGGGAGCCAGTTCATACCTTCGTGATTTCTATAAATTCTTAGATGAATTGCGCCCACATTTGGAAGTCGAACTTTCTGAAAACCGCATAGACTGGAAATTTATTCCACCCGCGTCCCCACACTTCGGTGGTTGTTGGGAAAGCATCGTTAAAATTGTAAAAACGCATTTATTCAAAGTTATAGGTGAGCAGATACTCTCCTATGAAGAGCTTATAACAGTGCTCGCGCAAATCGAAGCACTAGTAAACTCGCGCCCGCTTACTGCGATGAGTACCGACCCCGCAGAGCCGTCTGCTTTAACGCCGGCGCATTTTCTGAACACAGTTCCTCTGTCCTCCATACCGGTAGCCGAGGTGCACCCCCGTGACCTACATCAGCGTCACTCGCTGCTAGATAGTATCGTCCAGTCGTTCTGGCGTCGCTGGCGGTCCGAATACTTACACAAGCTGCAGTCGCGCGCCAAATGGAACACGCCGACCGCTTCGATAGCTGTAGGCACGGTGGTAGTGATCGTTACAGAAAACGCGCCGCCCTTTTCGTGGCCTTTAGCTATAGTAGAGAAGGTACATCCTTCCAAGGATGGAACAACTAGGGTTGTGACTGTTAAGACTTCCAAGGGGAGTTACCTTCGCCCAGTTGTTCGTTTATGTCCAATACCAAATCAATAATAATTGTTTGTCAGCAGTATACGCTATAGTTTAGTTAGTTTTATAAGTGCATTACTCTCCGCTTAGTTTAATGTAGTATACCTTATTAAATAGGTTTTTGTTCCGCGTTTTTATTCTCATATCATTATGTATTTACGTAGGCAGTGATTTGTTTCCCTTGAACTTATTACTCTTTTTTTAAAGTTGACCCTTTAAGGGCGGGGGAAATGTTGCCGCCGCGATCATTTCATCATAATTTTATTCCTTCCTACCCGCCAATATCCTAACAAAAAGGCACATCGCTCTGCTCGCCGGCCAACGGCGGCCGATGCATTCAGTGCAAGGACAGTAGTCTTATGTGAACTACGGTGACATCAACACACTATAATTTGTCACTCCGCGCAACTCCTATAACCGCACCCGCGTATCCCATAATATTCAGTGTTACGTGCATTCGTAAATAAGTGACGAAAGGACGGTGTAAATCGCCGTGTTTGTGGCCGTTCACGTCTGATCACGCAGACCGTGCGTGGCGCGCAGGCGACGACGCCCGGTTGCCATTTCGAGTGTTGGCGAGCTGCTGCTGGACCAAGTAAGTGCCTTTCCTCCACCCACCACCGTCCACGTCCGTAACCTACCTAATCCCGCATTCCTACCAATTCTTTTACACCCGCATTCCATTCGCATTCCATACCGCATTTTTTGACGATTGAATGTCTGTACCGCGATTACTATAAAATATTGATTTTCGACATGAATATGTACGAAACAGAGATATTTTCACCAAAAACCTGATTGATTCTAATCATATCTATTTAGGTGTATTTTAGGTCTAGATTTATTCTTTAAATTAATCTCAAATTTCATAGCGTTTTAGTTTTTATGAATTTACTATCACAGAAAATGCTACATACATCAATTTACAATATATGTATAGCCTAATAGGCTTTTATTTTACACTATCGAAATTAAGTTTTCGACCTTTATCCGACCGGGAATCGAACCCGGTACTTCACGCATAGTGGCACCCTGAAAACTGATGCATACCCCACTTGACCACGAAGGGAAATAGAATAAAGATAATATAGATTCCATGGCTATGGCCAGGTTTTTTTTTTTTAAAGCTATCCCAATCTGCTTTTCTTTAGCAATATTGTAGTTTCTCTTTGACAAGCAGCTTTGAAACAGCGGCTTTTGCATCGGGATTGAGGGTAGGAGCTGCTAAAAGGTCACAATAGTTTGGAACTATTTAATCTTTAAAAAGTCTATCCTTGACCTTCAGCTTTATATTGTTACATACGGTTTTTTCCCTCGGCAGTGAACAGTCGAGACAACTGATGCTAACCCTTGTTTTGTGGCCGTTGGTGCTGCCTCGTCCTGATGTGGCGATGCTGCGGCCGGAAGTGGGTACGGCGATACCGGTGACAATCCCGAGAGCTGCGACGCCGATTCGACTTCTCGAATACGAATATATAGCAACTGAACTGGGTTGCAAACAGTGACTAAGTAGCCCAATAACGTGACGGTATCTGTCCTGGGTATGACAGTAACGCATCACTTAGTAATTGCAGCCATCCGGGACAACATAGTTCTTTTAAGAACGAGTACTTTGCTTGCTCGTCAAGCAAATACAGTGGCTAAGTAGCCTAATATCGTGACGGTATCTGTCCTGGGTATGACAGTAGCATCACTTAGCAATTGCAGCAACCCGGGAACACATAGTTCTTTAGTAATTTTCTTGCTCGGTGAGCAAATTAAGTGGCTAAGTAGCTCAATGACGTGACAGTACCTATCTGTCCTGGGTATGACAGTAACGCATCACTTAGTGACCAATAATTGCAACCATCCGGAAATACATAAGTAGTTCTTTTTAGAACGAGTATCTTTCTTGCTCCTCAAGCAAATTTCAGTGGCTTAGTAGCCCAATAACATAATAGTATCTGACCTGGGATCACTTCAGTAATGCACTGGTACAGCACAACGACGTTTTCTTCTTCACTGTCTTCATGGTGTTTCTTTTCTTCCCCAATGTTCAAAGTATCTCGCAGCGAGTAGAGTAGACGTGCGAAGGCTTGAGCACGGAAACGCTGAATGATTCGAATGTGACAGGTAACCAAACAGGTAAGTTAGGGACCACAGAGTAGAGGAATGTATAAATTGGCGGGAAATCAGTGTTGCCAATACAAAAAAAAAAAAAAACTTTAAACTACCGTGCAAGGCTGTCGCTTGGGGGCGCAACTACATTTGTAAACAAAATCGCAGAGAATGAAGCCGTGAAACATAATATTAGGTGGTTTATCTCTGCAATAAAATACAAAATTATTACTTAGGTAAGTAGGTACTAGACACTTGTTTTCATTCATAAAACTCATAATCAATTAAAAAAATACCTACCACGCAAATTCACGCAATGCATTGTTGTTGCAAGGAAACGGTAACAAACTTTTTCTTCTTCATACCAATTTGCGGAACGGACTGTGTCCATCGTTCCAGCAGCGCCACGGTCTCCGATTTGCTTGAAAAAAATACACCATGCAGGCCAATTTTTTACCAGTCGGGAAAAAATACGATTGATTTTTTCCCCCCACTGGATCCGAGGATATACGGGGATTTCTGTGGCGCTGCTGGAACGACGTCGTCCTGGCAGCGCCCCGCTATTTCTCATTAATTACAAAAGCTATAATAAATCTAATAAGACACATATTTTTTCCTTTTTTTTCCATTTCACATAAGCTAATGTCCACCTGTAAATGTCGACAGATTCAGGAGTAATCGTAGGTCACTTGGGGCGCTGCTGGGACGACGTCGTCCCAGCAGCGCCACGGCCGAATCTCAGCAATTCGATTTTTTTACTGAAAACAGTGTGCCTGTATATTTAGTTCCTTCATCATAGGGTACGGAAAAAATTGAATTTCTACATTTCATCATGGAATAATGATTTTATAGGCATCGAAAAATTATAACCTCAAAAAAAGTTTTTTTTGCTCTAACGCCTTTAATTGATGTATTAAATAGCATTTGCGCATTCTTTTATCTTCCTATAAAGGGAAAAAAATAAACCACTCTCGCAGCATTAACTATTCCAGAGAAATCCTAGGTTTAGATTGTGTTCATACATTTAGGCATCGTTCCAGCAGCGCCACACCCAGTACAGCATGATCCAGGGCACCTGTCACCAAACTGAGCATGCCAATATTTACTACTACCATAGCGAACACGGGAAAAAATCTGATAACGAGTATAACACAGCGAATTTCCGAGAAATAAGCCTTTGATTCAATATGCCATACAATTGGTACATTCGAGTAGAAAAGTTTTATTTAAATTCTTTTTAGTGCCACAAACTTGGGGGCTTTAAGCCCCCAGTACAGGCTGTCCGATCATGTTGGCCGACCATGATGGGCCATCGTGTACAGGGGCGGTTTGCGTGTGATTGCCGTCTGCGAGCAACGCAAACCGCCCCTGTACACGATGGCCCATCATGGTCGGCCAACATGATCGGCCATCCTGTACTGGGGGCTTCATACTTCATGTTTACCGGGCTTGTCAAGCATTGCATTGCATCATTGGGGCACAATATCGGTATCGCTATGCGGATCGCAGCTCAGCATTATTATGGTGCAAATAATGCAATGCAAGCAAAGTAATATTAACGTAATATAGAACGTACGAGCCAAAAAAAACGTTGGCCATTTGTTTCCACATGCCATAGAGAAAGGTTAAGGTGTATCGATGAGCTCAGTGGCGCCGCCAATGGAAATAAATCAATTGCATTTTATTAAAGGCTTGGATTAAAAGTTTCGGTTATTTCGCGCAAATAGAAGAGCAAAATGCAATTTTTAATTGTTTTTTCATGGCCTCAAATATTAGCACTAAGTTATGGATCTCGATATTGCCAAAAGTGGCCACTTTTGGCATTATTAAGATTCACGACTTATTGCGTAAGTTTGAGTTCTCAAAAGTATATTTATAAAATGCATTCCACTCTTTCACCTGCGCGAAATAACCGAAACTTTTAATCCAAGCCTTTATAAAATGCAATTGATTTATTTCCATTGGCGGCGCCACTGAGCTCATCGATACACCTTAACCTATGGAGTGTAGGATAGAAGCATGATAGAAGTGGGTAAACCACATCATCCATCATAGCCTGACAAGAAATAGAGTCTAATTTTCTAGCGTAAGCTACATTGTCATAAAAAATATCTGATGCGGTTTTTCTTGAGCTTTATTCCAATAGCATAAACATCTTTTTGCTTTGTACAAATGAGCTGCTATTCCAACCATGCCAAATTTTACAGACTGTAGTGTCATGTAGTGACATGACAATGACAGTACAGTTACCTTTGAATTGTAGAGTTATTTGGGCGGTAATTTAGGGCCGTTTATTTATTTATCTGTCGTTGTTAAAAAGTAAATTTCGTATTTGGACGCATTTTGAGAAGAGAGGGGGAACTGGGGGCCACGTGCAAAACTTGTAAAAGAAAAATAAAACTTGTAAAAAGAAAATAAAGCTTTGTGGAAACATAGGTACCTAACAAATCTTCGAGATCATTTAAAGAGACTACACTGCATATCAGATAACTCTGAGGAGCCTAGTATAAGTTTAGGATTCTGTGTTCTCATAAAATTAAGACAATTTCATTTTCAAATAAATCCGTTAATTAAACTTTTATCGCTCTTATTATTCGACGTAGGTATATAGTGATTGTTGCCGGATAATCGATTCCGAATCGATTAATGAGCAATTTTCTGAGGCTATTTAAAAAAAAAGCTTCCAAATGCTTCACTAGATGGCGTTGAACGAAGTATGTACATGGTATACTTTGGTATGAATCATATTTAATTTATTTACTTTAAAAAACCCAAAGGAAACTTAAAATAAATTAAATAAGTACTGATAGGTACTACTGTGAGGAACAGAAACGAAATAGGTAAATTTAAAGATTAAGGTAAATAAATAACATCTGTCTGACGTTCCGTGTTACGTAACAAAAGTCGCGTCAAAGTAAAATTTATAACGTTCCGTTCCTTCTAACTGCATAGGTGGGACAGCGCCATCTAGTGAGCGAGCTTTCAGAAAATCACCCATTGTATTGTAGATTATTTTTGGGGCTCAAATAATCTAAGTATCGATTACCCAATCAAAAGTATCTGACGGGACCGAGTTAATGTTGTACCGAGCTCGGCCGAGTACTGTGTTTACATGTACCTAGTATTCGGCCGAGCCGAGAGTACTTGTCTCCCCACTCTACTCGGTAGGTGTAATCAGGCTATGATGGATGATGTGGTTTACCCACTTCTATCATGCTTCTATCCTACACTCCATAGGTTAACCATTCTCTATGGCATGTGGAAACAAATGGCCAACGTTTTTTTTGGCTCGTACGGTCTTTATTACGTTAATATTACCACAGTTAACTTTTCATACAGTAGGCCGACGGAGACGTCTAGACAGGTCAATCGTGCGGGGCTTGCGGGGTGAGACGGGGGAGTGGTTGTCCCGAGTTACATACAACGCCGTTCATAGTAACTCGGGACAAGTCTTCCAGGGCTATCACGTCTTTATCGTTATATTTTTTTTTAAATTAATATTATGGTGCATACGACATGTAGTGTGAGTGCGTGCAAATCTTCATCTCGCTTATTAAAAAAAGGCAATTTCCAAAATCCAAGATGGCGGCCAACATTTTTGTTTGCGGACTTTGATGAAACTTGGTTTTTAGTACAATTTTGACAAGAAAACAACAACACAATGACAAAAATAAAAAAAAAACAAGATGGCGGCAAACTTTTTTATGGTAGGCCGATTTTGATGAAATTTAGTTTCTAGTACTATTTTGAAACGAAAACAACAACGCAATGTTAAAAATATTAAAAATCCAAAATGGCAGCCAACTTTTTTGTTAGCGGGCCGATTTCGATGAAACTCAGTTTCTGGTACTATTTTGACAAGAAAACAGCAACGCAATGTTAAAAATATTAAAAATCCAAGATGGCGGCCAACTTTTTTGTTTGTGAGCCAATTTTGATGAAACTTGGTTTTTAGTACAATTTTGACAAGAAAATAACAAAGCAATGTCAAAAATTAAAAATAAACCAAGATGGCGGCCAACTTTTTTTTTGTAAGCCGATTTTGATGAAACTTAGTTTCTGGTACTATTTTGACAAGAAAACAACAACGCAATGTTAAAAGTATAAAAAAACCAAGATGGCGGCCAACTTTTTTGTTTGCAGGCTGATTTCGATGAAACTCAGTTTCTGGTACTATTTTGACAAGAAAACAGCAACGCAATGTTAAAAATATAAAAAATCCAAGATGGCGGCCAACTTTTTTGTTTGTGAGCCGATTTTGATGAAACTTGGTTTTTAGTACAATTTTGACAAGAAAATAACAAAGCAATGTCAAAAATAAAAATAAACCAAGATGGCGGCCAACTTTTTTTTTGTAAGCCGATTTTGATGAAACTTAGTTTCTGGTACTATTTTGACAAGAAAACAACAACGCAATGTTAAAAGTATAAAAAATCCAAGATGGCGGCCAACTTTTTTGTTTGCAGGCTGATTTCGATGAAACTCAGTTTCTGGTTCTATTTTGACAAGAAAACAGCAACGCAATATTAGAAATCCAAGATGGCGGCCAACTTTTTTGTTTGTAAGCCGATTTTGATCAAACTTAGTTTCTGGTTCTATTTTGACAAGAAAACAGCAACGCAATGTCAAAAAAAATAAAAAAATCAAAGTGGCAGCCAACTTTTTAATTTGTAAGCCGATTTAGATCAAACTCGATTTTTGGTACTATTTTGACAAGGCAACAGCAACGCTAAATTATATATACATAAATGTTACAATTACCACAGTATAACCAATGTTTTGTTTAGGCCAACGCCCTTGAAGTTAGGCGATACCGACGTCTGTATAGGTATTTCCTTAACTACGGAAGGGTTGTAACAAAATTAAAATGCGGCAGGTACATTTTGGTGTATTGCGAAATAAAATAAAATAAATAATTATGGTAAGCATTTTAGAAGTATCAAAATAAAATATATTATATGTTTTATTTAGTTTCACCTATAATTGTATCTGTCTGTCTGTCTGCCATGAAATTTTGCAAGGTAAATTTGATCTACTCCTGACGTTTGAATGGGTTGAAGTTTTGTTTAAAAAAAATATTCAGATTGGAAATAAGCCGATTCATATTTCTTAACCTTTGGTATTTGGTATTTGGTATTGACACTTTTCCGCATTTAGACTCATATTTGGTCCGTTATGCGTGAACATGGCTAGTCGAGCCATCCTAGCTCCTTCCAGAAGCGCAGAAGCCTCCTGGGGCGTTCACAGGCTTCTAGGAGCGACCTCACCTCTGTGAGGATTTCTGTTCGTTGTGCGGCCAAACCTACGCACTCCAGGATCACGTGGGCGGCAGTTTCCTCTGCGTTCAGGCAACCTCTACATAGAGGACTGTCTGTCGCATTCATAATAAATAGTTGTCGGTTTAAGGTAAGGTGACCTGTAAGTGTACCAACAACTATCCGGAGGTCTGGACGATTGAGACTGAGCAGCCTGCAGGTCAAACGCGGCGAGACTGCAGTCATCGCCATCTTAGACTGTCTACAGCTTGTTAGAGCTACCCAACGAGTATTATGTGCAGCACGAGTTCGTTGCCTTACCCATGAGCGCAGTTGGCTGAATGGGAGTGGCAGAATGGGTGTAGGTCCTGCCACTATTGTGGAGGATCCCATTCTAGCTAGCTCATCGGCGGCGTCATTCCCGTGTGATCCACTATGCCCTTTAATCCATTGTAGGATTACTCCGTTGATGGATGCTAAACGATCCAAAACTTTGTGGCATTCGTAGACGATACTGGAGTTGATGGTGTTGGCCTCCAGTGCTGTTAGGACGGCCATGCTGTCGGTCAGTATGCGGATGTTTAGTTCCTTCATACCTCTAGACAGGGCCGTGGTAGCGACGTTTATTATTGCAACACATTCGCATTGAAATATCGAACTGTGTTGGCCCAGCGCTAGTGATATTTTGATATTCAGATCTTGTGAGAATACTCCAGCTCCAGTTCCAGTCGTGTCCATCGTTCCAGCAGCGCCACGGTCTCCGATTTGCTTGAAAAAAATACACCATGCAGGCCAATTTTTTACCAGTCGGGAAAAAATACGATTGATTTTTTCCCCCCACTGGATCCGAGGATATACGGGGATTTCTGTGGCGCTGCTGGAACGACGTCGTCCTGGCAGCGCCCCGCTATTTCTCATTAATTACAAAAGCTATAATAAATCTAATAAGACACACATTTTTTCCTTTTTTTTCCATTTCACATAAGCTAATGTCCACCTGTAAATGTCGACAGATTCAGGAGTAATCGTAGGTCACTTGGGGCGCTGCTGGGACGACGTCGTCCCAGCAGCGCCACGGCCGAATCTCAGCAATTCGATTTTTTTACTGAAAACAGTGTGCCTGTATATTTAGTTCCTTCATCATAGGGTACGGAAAAAATTGAATTTCTACATTTCATCATGGAATAATGATTTTATAGGCATCGAAAAATTATAACCTCAAAAAAAATTTTTTTTGCTCTAACGCCTTTAATTGATGTATTAAATAGCATTTGCGCATTCTTTTATCTTCCTATAAAGGGAAAAAAATAAACCACTCTCGCAGCATTAACTATTCCAGAGAAATCCTAGGTTTAGATTGTGTTCATACATTTAGGCATCGTTCCAGCAGCGCCACACCCAGTACAGCATGATCCAGGGCACCTGTCACCAAACTGAGCATGCCAATATTAACTACTACCATAGCGAACACGGGAAAAAATCTGATAACGAGTATAACACAGCGAATTTCCGAGAAATAAGCCTTTGATTCAATATGCCATACAATTGGTACATTCGAGTAGAAAAGTTTTATTTAAATTCTTTTTAGTGCCAAAAACTTGGGGGCTTTAAGCCCCCAGTACAGGCTGTCCGATCATGTTGGCCGACCATGATGGGCCATCGTGTACAGGGGCGGTTTGCGTGTGATTGCCGTCTGCGAGCAACGCAAACCGCCCCTGTACACGATGGCACATCATGGTCGGCCAACATGATCGGCCATCCTGTACTGGGGGCTTCATACTTCATGTTTACCGGGCTTGTCAAGCATTGCATTGCATCATTGGGGCACAATATCGGTATCGCTATGCGGATCGCAGCTCAGCATTATGGTGCAAATAATGCAATGCAAGCAAAGTAATATTAACGTAATATAGAACGTACGAGCCAAAAAAAACGTTGGCCATTTGTTTCCACATGCCATAGAGAAAGGTTAACCTATGGAGTGTAGGATAGAAGCATGATAGAAGTGGGTAAACCACATCATCCATCATAGCCTGACAAGGAATAGAGTCTAATTTTCTAGCGTAAGCTACATTGTCATAAAAAATATCTGATGCGGTTTTTCTTGAGCTTTATTCCAATAGCATAAACATCTTTTTGCTTTGCACAAATGAGCTGCTATTCCAACCATGCCAAATTTTACAGACTGTAGTGTCATATAGTGACATGACAATGACAGTACAGTTACCTTTGAATTGTAGAGTTATTTGGGCGGTAATTTAGGGCCGTTTATTTATTTATCTGTCGTTGTTAAAAAGTAAATTTCGTATTTGGACGCATTTTGAGAAGAGAGGGGGAACTGGGGGCCACGTGCAAAACTTGTAAAAGAAAAATAAAACTTGTTATAAGAAAATAAAGCTTTGTGGAAACATAGGTACCTAACAAATCTTCGAGATCATTTAAAGAGACTACACTGCATATCAGATAACTCTGAGGAGCCTAGTATAAGTTTAGGATTCTGTGTTCTCATAAAATTAAGACAATTTCATTTTCAAATAAATCCGTTAATTAAATTTTTATCGCTCTTATTATTCGACGTAGGTATATAGTGATTGTTGCCGGATAATCGATTCCGAATCGATTAATGAGCAATTTTCTGAGGCTATTTAAAAAAAAAGCTTCCAAATGCTTCACTAGATGGCGTTGAACGAAGTATGTACATGGTATACTTTGGTATGAATCATATTTAATTTATTTACTTTAAAAAACCCAAAGGAAACTTAAAATAAATTAAATAAGTACTGATAGGTACTACTGTGAGGAACAGAAACGAAATAGGTAAATTTAAAAATTAAGGTAAATAAATAACATCTGTCTGACGTTCCGTTTTACGTAACAAAAGTCGCGTCAAAGTAAAATTTATAACGTTCCGTTCCTTCTAACTGCATAAGTGGGACAGCGCCATCTAGTGAGCGAGCTTTCAGAAAATCACCCATTGTATTGTAGATTATTTTTGGGGCTCAAATAATCTAAGTATCGATTACCCAATCAAAAGTATCTGACGGGACCGAGTTAATGTTGTACCGAGCTCGGCCGAGTACTGTGTTTACATGTACCTAGTATTCGGCCGAGCCGAGAGTACTTGTCTCCCCACTCTACTCGGTAGGTGTAATCAGGCTATGATGGATGATGTGGTTTACCCACTTCTATCATGCTTCTATCCTACACTCCATAGGTTAACCATTCTCTATGGCATGTGGAAACAAATGGCCAACGTTTTTTTTGGCTCGTACGGTCTTTATTACGTTAATATTACCACAGTTAACTTTTCATACAGTAGGCCGACGGAGACGTCTAGACAGGTCAATCGTGCGGGGCTTGCGGGGTGAGACGGGGGAGTGGTTGTCCCGAGTTACATACAACGCCGTTCATAGTAACTCGGGACAAGTCTTCCAGGGCTATCACGTCTTTATCGTTATATTTTTTTTTAAATTAATATTATGGTGCATACGACATGTAGTGTGAGTGCGTGCAAATCTTCATCTCGCTTATTAAAAAAAGGCAATTTCCAAAATCCAAGATGGCGGCCAACATTTTTGTTTGCGGACTTTGATGAAACTTGGTTTTTAGTACAATTTTGACAAGAAAACAACAACACAATGTCAAAAATAAAAAAAAAACAAGATGGCGGCAAACTTTTTTATGGTAGGCCGATTTTGATGAAATTTAGTTTCTAGTACTATTTTGAAACGAAAACAACAACGCAATGTTAAAAATATTAAAAATCCAAAATGGCAGCCAACTTTTTTGTTAGCAGGCCGATTTCGATGAAACTCAGTTTCTGGTACTATTTTGACAAGAAAACAGCAACGCAATGTTAAAAATATTAAAAATCCAAGATGGCGGCCAACTTTTTTGTTTGTGAGCCAATTTTGATGAAACTTGGTTTTTAGTACAATTTTGACAAGAAAATAACAAAGCAATGTCAAAAATAAAAATAAACCAAGATGGCGGCCAACTTTTTTTTTGTAAGCCGATTTTGATGAAACTTAGTTTCTGGTACTATTTTGACAAGAAAACAACAACGCAATGTTAAAAGTATAAAAAATCCAAGATGGCGGCCAACTTTTTTGTTTGCAGGCTGATTTCGATGAAACTCAGTTTCTGGTACTATTTTGACAAGAAAACAGCAACGCTATGTTAAAAATATAAAAAATCCAAGATGGCGGCCAACTTTTTTGTTTGTGAGCCGATTTTGATGAAACTTGGTTTTTAGTACAATTTTGACAAGAAAATAACAAAGCAATGTCAAAAATAAAAATAAACCAAGATGGCGGCCAACTTTTTTTTTGTAAGCCGATTTTGATGAAACTTAGTTTCTGGTACTATTTTGACAAGAAAACAACAACGCAATGTTAAAAGTATAAAAATCCAAGATGGCGGCCAACTTTTTTGTTTGCAGGCTGATTTCGATGAAACTCAGTTTCTGGTACTATTTTGACAAGAAAACAGCAACGCAATGTTAAAAATATAAAAAATCCAAGATGGCGGCCAACTTTTTTGTTTGTGAGCCGATTTTGATGAAACTTGGTTTTTAGTACAATTTTGACAAGAAAATAACAAAGCAATGTCAAAAATAAAAATAAACCAAGATGGCGGCCAACTTTTTTTTTGTAAGCCGATTTTGATGAAACTTAGTTTCTGGTACTATTTTGACAAGAAAACAACAACGCAATGTTAAAAGTATAAAAAATCCAAGATGGCGGCCAACTTTTTTGTTTGCAGGCTGATTTCGATGAAACTCAGTTTCTGGTTCTATTTTGACAAGAAAACAGCAACGCAATATTAGAAATCCAAGATGGCGGCCAACTTTTTTATTTGTAAGCCGATTTAGATCAAACTCGATTTTTGGTACTATTTTGACAAGGCAACAGCAACGCTAAATTATATATACATAAATGTTACAATTACCACAGTATAACCAATGTTTTGTTTAGGCCAACGCCCTTGAAGTTAGGCGATACCGACGTCTGTATAGGTATTTCCTTAACTACGGAAGGGTTGTAACAAAATTAAAATGCGGCAGGTACATTTTGGTGTATTGCGAAATAAAATAAAATAAATAATTATGGTAAGCATTTTAGAAGTATCAAAATAAAATATATTATATGTTTTATTTAGTTTCACCTATAATTGTATCTGTCTGTCTGTCTGCCATGAAATTTTGCAAGGTAAATTTGATCTACTCCTGACGTTTGAATGGGTTGAAGTTTTGTTTAAAAAAAATATTCAGATTGGAAATAAGCCGATTCATATTTCTTAACCTTTGGTATTTGGTATTTGGTATTTGGTATTGACACTTTTCCGCATTTAGACTCATATTTGGTCCGTTATGCGTGAACATGGCTAGTCGAGCCATCCTAGCTCCTTCCAGAAGCGCAGAAGCCTCCTGGGGCGTTCACAGGCTTCTAGGAGCGACCTCACCTCTGTGAGGATTTCTGTTCGTTGTGCGTCCAAACCTACGCACTCCAGGATCACGTGGGCGGCAGTTTCCTCTGCGTTCAGGCAACCTCTACATTGAGGACTGTCTGTCGCATTCATAATAAATAGTTGTCGGTTTAAGGTAAGGTGACCTGTAAGTGTACCAACAACTATCCGGAGGTCTGGACGATTGAGACTGAGCAGCCTGCAGGTCAAACGCGGCGAGACTGCAGTCATCGCCATCTTAGACTGTCTACAGCTTGTTAGAGCTACCCAACGAGTATTATGTGCAGCACGAGTTCGTTGCCTTACCCATGAGCGCAGTTGGCTGAATGGGAGTGGCAGAATGGGTGTAGGTCCTGCCACTATTGTGGAGGATCCCATTCTAGCTAGCTCATCGGCGGCGTCATTCCCGTGTGATCCACTATGCCCTTTAATCCATTGTAGGATTACTCCGTTGATGGATGCTAAACGATCCAAAACTTTGTGGCATTCGTAGACGATACTGGAGTTGATGGTGTTGGCCTCCAGTGCTGTTAGGACGGCCATGCTGTCGGTCAGTATGCGGATGTTTAGTTCCTTCATACCTCTAGACAGGGCCGTGGTAGCGGCGTTTATTATTGCAACACATTCGCATTGAAATATCGAACTGTGTTGGCCCAGCGCTAGTGATATTTTGATATTCAGATCTTGTGAGAATACTCCAGCTCCAGTTCCAGTCCCCATCTTGGAGCCGTCCGTATAGATTCGGACTTCATGTATGCCAGAGTGATCTCGGTCATTTTCAAATAACTGTATTTGGTATTTCTTATCGAAAATGTATTGCTTGGGTATCCTATCGCATGGGGCAGCGATTAGTGACTCATGTTTCACTAAATCATTCCACAATGTGGAGTGAGGACCCTCTCGATTGTACCACAGACCCAGGTGTTTAAGCCTTATAGCAGCCATGGAGGCTTCCTGTTGTATAAACAGATCCAAGGGTGTTAAATCCAGGGCTACTTCTAGGGCGGCTGTGGGGGTGGTTCGCATGCAGCCGGTTGTCGCAGAGCATGCCAATCTTTGGAATTTCTGCAGTTTGTTGATGACGGTGCTTTGCTCCGTTTTGGACCACCAGGCAACGGCTCCGTATGTGATTATGGGACGTATAACAGTTTTATACAGCCACATCGTTATTTTCGGTGATAGTCCCCAACTTTTGCCAAGTAGTCTTTTGCATTGGCAGAAGATGATTGTGGCTTTGTTTAGTTTACTTTCGAGGTGTCTATTCCAGAGGAGTTTGTTGTCTAGTATCACTCCTAGATACTTGACTTCCTTGCTTAGGGAAAGACTGGTATTAAAAAGTTTTGGGAGTTTAAGATTTCCTAGACTCCGTTTGTTTGTGAACATGATCATTTCTGTCTTTGTTGGGTTCACTGTTAGATTGTGTTTAGTGCACCACTGTTCGACGACCTTTAGCGCGGACCTCATTCGGTCGCATATCACGCTTTCAACTCGCCCGCTGATGAGTATGGTCAAGTCGTCTGCATAGCCTACTGTGAGAAAGTTGAGGTCGTTGAGCCTACTAATCAGCTCATTTACCACGATGTTCCATAAGAGAGGTGAGAGGACACCCCCTTGGGGACATCCTTTGGCTACTACTCCTCTGGTAGTATCATTCACAGTAAATTGTATGGCTCTGTCTCTTAACATGCTGTCGATCCACCCGGCAATAGTAGGATCGACACTATGTCGGGAGAGGGCCTGGCTTATGCTGGTAAAGTTGGTTTTGTCAAAAGCTCCTATGTCGATGAAGGTGCCTAGTGTTGATATTTTGTGTTTGAGATTGTCTTCTATATAAGAAACCACCTTATGTAGGGCGGACTCTGTTGATTTGCCTGCAGAGTAGGCGTGTTGGTTTGGATTTAAGGGGTTCCTGACCAATACAGTGCTCCTTATCTCCCTGTCTATTAGTCTCTCCAACACCTTTAAAAGGAATGATGTGAGGCTAATTGGTCTGAATGATTTAGGTTGAGTGTAGTCTCCTTTGCCAGGTTTAGGGATAAAGACTACTTTGACTTCCCTCCATTTCATAGGAATATGGCGGTGTGCTAGGCAGCTTCTGTAAATGGCTACGAGGTGGTCAACGAGACCTCCGTCGCTCCACCTCATCAGCCCTGGGAAGATTCCGTCTAGTCCAGCTGATTTTAATGGAAGGAAGCTGTTGATTGCCCATCTTACTTTCTCTGTGTTGACAACTTTGTGGGCGGTGATCCAGTCGGTTTCAACAGGTGTAATCTCCTCGTTTCCTTCCCATGTGCGACTTTCCGTTATGCGGCATCCTGGGAAGTGAGTGGTCATTAACAGTTCTGAGGTCTCTTGATCTGTTTTGGTGTATGTTCCGTCAGGCTTTTTCAGGAAACCAAGATTATGAACTGGTTCGCTGCACAGAATGTTTTTCACTCTGTTAGCCTCGTTGTTGCTTTCAATATTGGTGCAGTAGCGTCTCCAGCATTCTCTTTTACTGAGGCGAATACGCTTCCTGTAGTCATATTGGGCTTGTTTATAGGCGTCCCAGTCATACGCTTCTCTAGAGTTCTTTGCTTTGTTGAACAACTTTCTTACCTTCCGGCGTAATTTCTCCAGGTCAGGTACCCACCAGTGATGTTTGTTGTCTGGCCGGGGGCTGGGAGTAGAAAGTGGGCATGTTTCTTCAAAGCTGGTGATTAATGTTGTTTCTTAACCTTTGAAGCGCCTTCGTCTATATATCAAAATCATCCCATGTCACAATCATAATTTTTTTTAAACTCTGTAACTTAATATAAATTATTATTTTATTTACTTATATTTTTTTTTTTAATAGGGTTTACAGCTGTCAAAAACACAGTAAATTACGAAGGATGTTAAGTCGTAATTTACTGTGCTTGCGTTAAAGCAAATTAATAATTAGTTAAATCTTTTACTTGACATGATGATGATGATACTTGACTCTGTCTCAAGCTTTCAAATAAAAACCTGTTACATTTTAATAAGCGAAAAGAGAGAAACAAAAACAAAAAACGGCCACCATCTTGACCATTTGTATTTTTTTACATTGTGTTAAGAACGGTTTTCTTGTCAAAATAGTATAAATAACCGAGTTTTATCAAAAACGGCCAACAAACAAAAAAGTTGGCCGCCATCTTGGATTTTTTAATACTTTTAACATTGCGTTGCTGTTTTCTTGTCAAAATAGAACCAGAAACTGAGTTTTATCAAAATCGGCCCACAAACAAAAAAGTCGGACGCCATCTTGGATTTTTAATATGTTTAACATTTCGTTGCTGTTTTCTTGTCAAAATAGTACCAGAAACTGAATTTCATCGAAATCGGCCAGCAAATAAAAAATTTGGCCGCCATCTTGAATTTTTATATATTTAACATTGCGTTGCTGTTTTCTTGTCAAAATGGGTACCAGAAACTAAGTTTCATCAAAATCGGCTTACAAACAAAAAAGTTGGCCACCATCTTGGATTTCTTTATATTTTTAACATTGCGTGTCTGTTTTCTTGTCAAAATAGAAACAGAAACTGAGTTTCATCGAAATCGGCCTGCAAACAAAAAAGTTGGCCGCCATCTTCGATTTTTTAATATTTTTAACACTGCGTTGCTGTTTTCTTGTCAAAATAGTACCAGAAACAAATCGGCTTACAAACAAAAAAGTTGGCCGCCATCTTGGATTTCTTTATATTTTTAACATTGCGTTGCTGTTTTCTTGTCAAAATAGTACCATTAAGCCTAGCATGACCACCCAAAACGCGATATGTATCGAATGATAAAGCGACTTATCGACATTCAAACGTCAAAACCCATAGTCTTTTGACAGTTAAACCGGATAACTTATCATATCATATCCCATTTTGTTGGTCATGCTAGGGGGGCAGAAATCGAGTTTTATCGAAATCGGCCCACAAACTAAAAAGTTGACCGCCATCTTGGATTTTAAATTTTTTGACATTGCGTTGCTGTTTTCTTGTCAGAATAGTACCAAAAACCGAGTTTCATCGAAATCAGCCCACAAACAAAAAAGTCGGCCGCCATCTTGAATTTTTTAATATTTTTGACATTGCATTTGCATTATTAAATTATTTTATTAATTTAATATCGCAATACCAATGTACCTACCCGGGGTCGTTAAAGGTCCACCGTCACATTTTAAAGTGACAACCCTTACGTACTTACGTAAATACCTATACAGGCGTCGGCATCGCCCAACTTCAAGGGCGTCGTCCAACTGTATAGAAAGAATGCTTAAACTGTGATATTACTTTGCTTGCATTGCATTATTTGCACCATAATAATGCTGAGCTGCGATCCGCATAGCGATACCGATATTGTGCCCCAATGATGCAATGCAATGCTTGACAAGCCCGGTAAACATGAAGTATGAAGCCCCCAGTACAGGATGGCCGATCATGTTGGCCGACCATGATGGGCCATCGTGTACAGGGGCGGTTTGCGTTGCTCGCAGACGGCAATCACACGCAAACCGCCCCTGTACACGATGGCCCATCATGGTCGGCCAACATGATCGGACAGCCTGTACTGGGGGCTTAAAGCCCCCAAGTTTGTGGCACTAAAAAGAATTTAAATAAAACTTTTCTACTCGAATGTACCAATTGTATGGCATATTGAATCAAAGGCTTATTTCTCGGAAATTCGCTGTGTTATACTCGTTATCAGATTTTTTCCCGTGTTCGCTATGGTAGTAGTAAATATTGGCATGCTCAGTTTGGTGACAGGTGCCCTGGATCATGCTGTACTGGGTGTGGCGCTGCTGGAACGATGCCTAAATGTATGAACACAATCTAAACCTAGGATTTCTCTGGAATAGTTAATGCTGCGAGAGTGGTTTATTTTTTTCCCTTTATAGGAAGATAAAAGAATGCGCAAATGCTATTTAATACATCAATTAAAGGCGTTAGAGCAAAAAAAATTTTTTTTGAGGTTATAATTTTTCGATGCCTATAAAATCATTATTCCATGATGAAATGTAGAAATTCAATTTTTTCCGTACCCTATGATGAAGGAACTAAATATACAGGCACACTGTTTTCAGTAAAAAAATCGAATTGCTGAGATTCGGCCGTGGCGCTGCTGGGACGACGTCGTCCCAGCAGCGCCCCAAGTGACCTACGATTACTCCTGAATCTGTCGACATTTACAGGTGGACATTAGCTTATGTGAAATGGAAAAAAAAGGAAAAAATATGTGTCTTATTAGATTTATTATAGCTTTTGTAATTAATGAGAAATAGCGGGGCGCTGCCAGGACGACGTCGTTCCAGCAGCGCCACAGAAATCCCCGTATATCCTCGGATCCAGTGGGGGGAAAAAATCAATCGTATTTTTTCCCGACTGGTAAAAAATTGGCCTGCATGGTGTATTTTTTTCAAGCAAATCGGAGACCGTGGCGCTGCTGGAACGATGGACACGAACGGACTCTTTCCATATCTACTCTACCACAAAACAAACTGCAAACAAGTTGTTTGAAACAACAACAAAATTATTGTAAAGTTTTTCCAAACTATCGTCCAACATTCCAACACTCCAACATCCTTCACAGTTGGAGTGTTGGACGATAGTTTGGAGATCGATCAAAACAGACTCTCCACACATCGTCCAATCTACGGCCAACTTCATTCACTATGGAGGACGTTGAAGTGATAGGTGCTTCTGCGCTGTACCTTTTCAGTGCATATAATAATTTTTTTGCAAATTCATAACCGACGTAAAATTCAAAAACCTGAAGATGGTGGATGTTAAGTATACATAGAAATAGAACAAGGCAAATATTATGGATATGCTTGAAATAAATATTGTAGGTAGCGAAAAGTTATTTAAATTTTTACCATTTTGCATTCACAATGCAATTTTTATTATTGAAAAAGTGAAAATAAAGTATTTAGAAAAAAAATTGTGAATGGGTCGATTTTTTCTAAATAGGTAGGTACTTTATTTTCAATTTTCAATAGCGAAAGGTTAATTATCGATAGGAAGGTGCGTAATTCATTATTATTCCAATACAGTAGGTAGAATTAATTTCATAGGTGCATTTTGTCACCTGTCAAATTAATACCTGTACCCCGAGTGTAAGTTTTTATGTCAAGCAAACGCAAACTATTTCGAATGCGTATTAATGTCAATTTGTATGAAAACTATATAAGCGCGCTACTCGCCGCTAGAGGTGCTAATACAGTTTTCATACAAATTGACATAAATACGCAATCGAAATAGTTTGCGTTTTTTGACATAAAAACTTACACTACGGGCACTCAATAGCTATGATACCTACATCATTTTATCGATAGACTTCGAAATTCTCAACCAAGCATCGTGTAATGCTAAATGCTATTTTATCCTTATGGCGGCGATGCTTTGGATTCCATGGTACCGGTTCTGCTTCAAATAACTCCAAAAACAAAAGTACGGTATCGTAATTAAGAACGGGACGCTGCGCGTCACACGTCTGAATCGCCTCAGTGAAGTGACGACACTGATGTGTGGAGGGTCTGTTTGTGCGAGTCGGCCAACTCCTTTGATCTGGGTACGATTTACCGCCATCGGACCGATCTCGCCCCAACACGTTCCAACATCGTCACACATTCACGAACTACCTCTCCACACGTGGAAGGTTGGACGAACAGTTGGAGTGTTGGACGATAGTTTGGAGCCGGCAAAAGGACAGCTGTTTAACTTTTTAATTTGCTAGCAGTATTGCCATTTTACCATGCGTTTACGGTAAAAAATATTGTGTTCTACCAACACTGCGAGCGGTGTTGGGACAGTAAAAATTTTTTGGTTCATTAAACATGCATTAGTTAAGACACACTTAAGCAACATTTTTTAGGAAAATAAGTTTAAACAATAATTAAGAACTTAAGTAGTAATTAGTTAAGATGACGCTAAGACGTTAATTGGTTGATTTTTATAAGTAAGGCCGTTCATCAATAAATATATCGATGTACAAATAGGGCAGCACTACGGAAAGGCGCCATTTTGGTTTCTCGGTATGTGTGCTTGTGTGTGTGTGTGTGTGTATGCTTCAATTTTTCGTAGGTATGCCATCTCCATAGGATTCAGGATTCAGTACTCAGAGGCCTACTCGCGCTGCCATGCATGCCACAGATTAACAGGAGACACTAGCGCTTCGCGGCAAGCTAATGAAACTAGTTTTTACCTTTGTCGTAGGTATCTGTAGCTTTGCTACATATATAAGGTCCTTCCTAAATAGTGCACATAACTTTAAGGGGTCAATGTACTCATGCATACAAACAACTTTTACTATGGTACCAACATTGAAATCGCGAAAAAAATTCAACTGTTCCATACATTTTGACATAAACTTATATAAACTAGAGTATAATAAATTTATGCATTTTGATCTATTCGGTTTAAAATTTTCTATGGAACAGTTGATTTTTTTTTCGCGATTTCAATGTTGGTACCATAGTAAAAGTTGTTTATATGCGTGAGTACATTGACCCCTTAAAATTATGTGCACTATTTAAGAAGGACCTTATATAGGCTACGTTCCGATTTGCGCCAACAGCGATAATATAATGCCCCCAGTACAGGTTGGCCGACCATGGTCGGCGACCATGACTAATACATCGTACATTGACACTTTTGAACGAACAAATTTAAAAAGGTTCTTTCAAAAGTGTCAATGTACGATGTATTGGTCATGGTCGCCGACCATGATCGGCCATCGTGTACTGGGGGCTTTACTGATATCACGCTCAGACATCGTTCCGATTTGTTGTGAGCGCGACAACGAAAGCAGTAATTACGTCACGGATGACGTCACTACCGCCGCCATTTTGCGATCACGCTGATATCCAAAGATGTACTAATAAACGGTGATATCGTTCTCAAGTTTCTCAAGCGTTAGCACTGTAAGCGGGCTGTCATATTTGACGTTTTGTTGTCAAACGTCATTGTTTGTTGTGGTTTTGTTTGAGTAAATTCTGCGTTTTAACTTTTATTTAGGTAGTTTATTTGTTTATCCCGAAGCAGAAAGCCAGAAAAATGATAGTGCTTATTAAAGATGAGACGACGGGTAGAGACATTACTCTAAATTTAAGCACGGATCACTATCATCATCGCTGTCCAATAAAACGTTTACTAATTGACGAATATCCATACCGGTGGTATAAATAAACCGTTGATTATTTACTTACAAATTCAAATCAAAACAACGCTCGCTCGCGATGCGTGCAAATAGCCGTTCCAAATGAGGGATTTTTTGACAGATGATTAAAAAAGAAAAAAGTTAGTTCCAAAAAACTCAACAGATGGCGTTCATCAGACATGGGTTTGCTTTTTTTAAATTTGCTGGCAAGGGCCGTGTGTTACGTTCTGGCCCGGCCACGGCGTCAAATAAGGCTGTGGTTGTGTCAGTAAACTGTACGGATAAGTACCTCGTAGTACTTCGTTGGAAAAAAAGAGTACCACAGTATTTCATCAGTTATAACATATTTTTGGTGGCCGGGCTGCAACGCATACGACCCAGCCCGGCCACGCTTCTATCTAAATAAATAGGTAACTTTACGATGCAATTTTGGTACGAGGTGATGGTACGTATTCTGTACCAACGAGAATGTGTCCGTTTCCCCTTTAAATTAGTAATTAAAACTATTTATTTTTGCATCGAAATTTCTGAAATAAAACGCCTGACATTCTTGTTTGAGCAAATTAACGTAATTTGACGTCTTGAGAGATTATCACTCAAGGCTGCCTCCATACAAAATTTTTTTTGTAAATATGAGTTTTACGAATTTTTAAGTAATAGAAATAAAACAGTTTTTTTAAAAAGGGAACAACCTTCAAGAAGAATCTTCAAACAAAATTAACAAACACTAAAAAACGAAAAAAGTAATTAGAATTTTTAATTCAAAGGACGAAAATGCGTGACTTTTTCTAACTTATCTTGGTACCTACCTACTTACTGAACTGTTTGAAGTCGGTGCCAGGTCTAATAGGTATTTGAGGTAAATACGTCCTACACCTCATGATTGGGACCGGGTTTTTTTCAATTTTTGTTATTTCACTCAGTGTAATTCGTTCCTATTCTTTTTGGCTTGGCTTGGCACCGACTTTTTTTGTTAATTTTGTTTGAAGATTCTTTTTGGAGGCGGTTACATTTTTTTTTCGTTTTATTTTTCTATTTTTAGTGTAAATAATCGTAGCGAAACTACATGGTGATTATGATAAATTGTTGTAATATCCTGACCGTTACGGAGTTCAGCTATCCATCTTTAGCTACTTAGATAACTTGAAGGTATACAACTGAAGGTCCATTCGTGCATATGGTATTTATAAAACGTCCTATAACTATGTTGAGGAGTTTCAACTCTCATCATCAATCAGCTCACCCTAATAACCTGAAAGAATATAGGTAACTATTAGTCCAAACGTACCGTTAAGGAATTGTAGCTTCCATCACCAGCTCATCAGTATGAGATGATCATACTACCAGATGCAAATACTTGACTAACTTCAAAAATAAATGTAACGATGTTGCCTATATTAGAGAATTTCTCTCAACTTTCCTGGGATTTCATCTCCTGATCTTGACTTGGTGAAAATAAGATCTCGTCAGGAGTATAAACTTTCGACAAAAAAATATTTGAAAAAGATCCTTACTTTGATGAAAATAAAGAAGTCGCCTAAATAAGCAAACTAAAGTCTCAATACGCATTATTCACGATAATTCCAGAACTTCTCGTCAATTCTTGATGAAATTTGAATGAGACCACAAAAGAAGCGTCACCTTTCAAATAAAAAAAGAATTATCCAAATCCGTTCATTAACGAAAAAGTTCTGAGGTAACACACATAAAAAAATAAAAAATATACAGTCGCATTGATAACCTCCTTCTTTTTGAGTTGGTTAAAAAACGTTATATACCTATGTATGAAATGGATATTAAAGAAAAAAAAACTACTTTTTTTTTTTTTTCAAAATCAATGTTTATTTTGTTGTCCTTAATATATTAGTAGATACAATCAGGCTTTAAACTTCGATAACGAAAACAACAGCCACAACAGGGAACTAAGTACATAAAAAACCGGTCAAGAGCGAATCGGACTCGTGCACCGAGGGTTCCGTACTATCATTAATATAAATAAATAAAACGTGAAAATGTTTTCATCGGCGAGGCTATAGTCGTCAGAGTTTGCGGTGTAGAATAATGCAGTTTTAGGTCAGTGCTATCTCTTGACCGATAGTGGAACTAATGTAAATAATAATTGGTTTATGATTTCTGAAAAAGTTTACTATTAAGAGACATCGTTTTATTTTTCCTGTAATCTTTACATGAACTTCTATTACATATAAGAATTTCAGATTTTCTCTTTGCAAACTTCGGCGATAAGAGGGAACGGTATTTTTTTACATTTTTCATCATAAGTCAAAAACTATGCAGCCTAAAACAAAAAAAAAAAACAGATGTTTGAGAATTTGCAAGCAGCGCTCTTTCATATGATACTTCATATGCCCTAGTAGCCCCAGTTCGAATTTTTAAGATCCCCTTTCAGACCCTGTTCCAAAAAAAAAAATTATAGTTTTATTTCTCTCTTATTTGCAAAATAGTTGGGCAAACGTCATCTAATTTCAAGTTGATAGCATAAGTGGTTCTCGAGTAAACCAGTTTGTGACAGACAGACAGAGTCGCACCATAAGGATTCCTTTTTACCATTTTGCTACGGAACCCTAAAAACAATAAGTCAAACTTTACCCCCATATAACGTTATAATGAAGCGATGAGTTCGATTTATTATTTTTATTTTTCGCATTTAAGACAGTTTGAAGATTACGTACCTATCGATGTATAAGAAGTATTAGAGAAATTCGATGCGTCTTTTTACGACTCCGTAGCACAGTAGTCAGAGCATTTACTCGGACGACAGTGAAATGTCGTGGGTTTGAGTCCTACTGTGGCAAATTGCGAAACGAGATTCTCTTCGATCTTTTCTAATACCTATGGTATAGTTATGTCGCACGGTTCAGTTTCAAAAACTTTATTTATTATTTTAATATGCCCATAAAAACGGACCACCATACTATAAATGTTTCAAATCTATATCACCCTTCCGAAATGTATAGGAAAATATATTTACTCTTCTTTACGAAAACCTTTTTGTATTGAGGCAGCCCTGACTGCTAAGCTTTTAAAATATTTTGGGGTCTTAGAAACTATTTACACTAAACAAAATGTAAGTGGAAAAAGACCAATGGGAAAAGATAGATGTATAATTATAAATTTTTATCAAATTTTAACTAAGCCTAGTTTAAATCATATGAGCCATTGCGCCTACAAAAAAAAATATACAGAAGACGTCAAGTTACGTATATTGCTCAATCAACAATATCAGGCGCTTTATTTCAGAAATTTCAATGCCAAAATATATTGTTTTAATTACCATTTTAAAGGGGAAACGGACACATTCTCGTTGGTACAGAATACGTACCATTACCCCGTACCAAAATTGCATCGTTAAGTTATCTATTTATTTCGATAGAAGCGTGGCCGGGCTGGGTCGTATGCGTTGCAGCCCGGCCACCAAAAATGTGTTATAACTGATGAAATACTGTGGTACTCTTTTTTTCCATCAAAGTACTACGAGGTACTTATCCGTACCGTATACCGACACAACCACAGCCTTTGTTGACACCGTGGCCGGGCCAGAACGTATCACACGCAAGGGCCCTGTTTAACCATTTTTACAAGTCTACAATACGGTATTTTACTGATTTTTTTTTATTTCTTTTAAATGTTTTTCGAAATATTAGCTACACAAAACAAGTTTTCATTTTGAATTAAGTATCTTGAATATTTTCAAAGATATAGGACTTCAACTTTATAATTAGAGAAGGACAGGACGCTATCTTAGTGACGTCAGTGGGTTAGTAGCGTCATAGTCACGCCATAGAAGATTTCGTTTTAGAAAGAGACAGCTATAGTCAAAATCAAACAGACTATAATTCTTTTATTATAAAACAGATTCAAATTATTTTTTCACATTTGGTATTCTTAATGGGTGATTTTCTGAAAGCTCAGTCACTAGATGGCGCTGTCCCACCTATGCAGTTAGAAGGAACGGAACGTTATAAATTTTACTTTGACGCGACTTTTTTGCGTAAAACGGAACGTCAGACAGATGTTATTTATTTACCTAAATCTTTAAATTTGCCTATTTCGTTTCTGTTCCTCACAGTAGTACTTATTTAATATATTATTAGTTTCTTTTGGGTTGTTAAAAAGTAATTAATTTAAATATGTTTCATAGCAAAATATACCATAGACATGTACATACTTATTCAACGCCATCTAGTGAAGCAATTGAAACCTTTTTTTTTTAAATGGCCTCTCAGAAAATCGCTCATTGCAATATTTTTTAACGTCATCATGAAATATCTACATTTCAACAACAGTAAAATACCCTATTATGTAAGAAAGCTAGTGAAGTACTTGTATTTTTACTATAGTAGAACATCAGAATCACAAGTTGGCGGCCATTTTAGAAGAAATCATTCACTATAATTACGAGTGTAATGTCAGTGTCATTGACATTAAGATAATAGTAGATTGTATTACAAGGGAGCATAATAGCATATTTACGACGAGGGCGCTATTTTTAATCCAGAGCGCAGTGAAGGATTCTAAAGTAGAATCCTGAACGCAGCGAGGGATTCAATATACGTCACCCGAGGTGAAAATAATTTTGCGGCCGAGTAATACACTCTACTTTCATTTCAAATTTATGGAAAGTAAATACACTTTGCTTCTCATCCCCCTATATAAGAAAAGCAACAAAAACAACTAAAACTACCTAGAAAAATAAAATAATGGTGGCGGGGGGCATCGCCTTCTCTATTTTTTCTATTATATTTAAAAAATTTGAAGTTCAATTAAACAAAAAATAAAAAAATATATGTCCATCGGATGCCTCCTATGTATCTCCGGGGTACCATAGGGAGTTGAAAAATTTTGTTAGATTTTAGCTTCGACGCACTGTTTTTGAGATATTCTCATTTTTATAAAATTCATTTTTGAAACAGTTCCGGCCCCCCCACCTCATACAACATCAGTAGAAAACTTTTTCATTGCCGATGAGATAACTCTATGGTTGACTGTAACCAAATTCAGTTCTATTTTTAAAAATACTTTTACACCCTAGGGTGCAACGCAGAGTTTTGAACCCACTGCTCAGTTTAAAGGCCTGATCAGACGAGGGACTGTCCGCCGAGTACTTTTTTGTCCATCGATATAGATCTCTTATAAATTGTATCGAATAACGCACACAAGGAACTAAAAGTACCGCGGACAAAAAGTCCCCGAAAGTACGGCGGACACCGAGAGACTGGACTGGACAAAAGTTCGCGGTAGTCCCCGAAAAAAATAGAACAAACGTAAATAGGCGTAACAACGCACACAACGAACTTTAGTCTGCATTGAGCGCCCGATAGTGAAGTAAGTCTTCGGGCAACAAATGACCGCACACTATATGCGTTGAGTCCGCGACAAGTTCCCGGAGGAAATATTTTGGACGTACAGGGACTTTTTGTCCCACGGGGACAAAAGTCCTTCGTCTGATTAGGCCTTAAATATACATCACTTTTCGAATATGAGAGATGAAAAATATTTATCAGCCAATGCATTTATATGTCATTAGGTATTCCAATAACACTCTTTTTTGTTACCGTAAAAAACACTTGTTATTTACTTCGTGAAACAGAATTTACAAGTCCATGTTACATTTCGAAGCTTGTGATCTTGTAAACTTGTATCTTTCGAGAAATAGGCCCATCTCTGAGTGGTAATAAACAATAGAGGTGAGGGATTCATGTCAGGTCAGCGCCGTCTATCGAGCTAATAAATAAACTTTTTTTTTTAATTTGCTGGTAGAAAATCTCCCATTGAAATCGCGTCAACAGTGCTGTCAGCGCGATAATCAAAACGGAACAGCTTTTAGCGCTCACAGCGCCAACAGTACTATATTGACTGAAAACGGAATACACGGAATACGACCATAGTGATCTGTGGATGACATTTGTATAATGTAATGTAATGACATTGTAACCAAAACCAAATTATTCGAGTTAAAAAGTTGTGTGCGTTGTGTGGTTGCGTTTCAACTCGTTTTGAAAATAACTTTTACAGATAAAACGGTACCTATTTCTCTAATCAACATGAATAGCTCAGCCTCGAAGAAAAAAAGGAAAGTTGACATTACCAGCAGTAAGTGTACAGGTTTGCAATTTAATGTAGCTTACTTACATTTAATAATTAGTCTATAAACATAAACAAATCAAATGCATTTTTTTACAAATATAATTCTGCGACACAAAATTTACTTCGGCAGTTTGGCTAGGGAAATAGTGGAGTCAGAAGGATTAATTTACATTAGGTAGGTACTTACTATAACCTTAAAATATTTTAAGTACTTACCTAATTTGTGTTTAATTCAATAACTCCACGAGTAGGTACAATATACTTAGGGCTGCCATCAGCTAAATTACGGACCCAGGATAAAAACCTCAAAAACCCCGGACATTTGGGTGAAATCAAGACTTTTTCCCGGACTCCCTCGAAAAAAAAAACTACAATAAAATTGTGCGGGCGACTAGGGGAGTTACGGCACGTCACGTGACGAGACCCACGAGTGCACGCGTATATTTGCCGCACCGTATTTTCTACTATGAAATGCTGTAATTTATTGCAAATCATTACATTCTATCAAGTAGGTAAATCGGATTTCCCCTGACATAGAAAGTGCCCGAATTTCACCCGGACACTAGAAACCCCGCCCGGACGCTCTCCAAACTAGGATAAATCCGGGGAAACCCGGACGGATGGCAGCCCTAAATATACTCGAACTTTTTTTTATAAAAATATTCTGTCCAGATAACATAATAATAATAATATTGAGTGAGTTGTACCTATAGTGAGAAGGTTCCTGTCTCTGGATCCTTAACCATCGGTAGCCGGGACCCTGATCTTGCAACCGTTGGGGAATGCATTTTTGTATTTTGCAATGTTATATTTTTTAGTGTTTTACATTGTAAACATTTAATGTTTAGAAATGAAATTTTGTAAGTATTTTAAATACAATGTAATAAAGGGAATAATAATTAAGTAATTAATTTCTTACAATCACACCAATTATCTAGCTCTTATAAATTGCTAAATCCTACTAATATTATAAATGTGAAAGTTTAGATGTTTGGATGTTTGTTACTCAATCACGCGAAAACGGCTGAACGGATTTGGCTGAAATTTGGGACATAGATACTTTGTGGCCTGGAGAGGAACATAGGCTACTTTTTATCCCGGAAAATATCACATTCCCGCGGGATAACGTCGTGTAGTCCACGCGGGCGAAGCCGCGGGCGGAAAGCTAGTTATCTATAAATGAAAATGACATGCTTAAATTAATATCCTCATTAAATAATACCAAATCTGAAGGTTATATGACAATGTATGTACCGCAGTACTAAAATCATGCAAAGAACAACTTAGTCCAATTTTGGCCTACCTTGTAAATCTTTCTCTAGAATCTGGTGTTTTTCCAGAAAGATTGAAAGTAGCTGTTGTCAAACCGTTATACAAAAAAGGTGACAACACTGATATGACAAATTTCCGGCCAATTACTTTAATCTCAATATTTGCAAAAAATTTTGAAAGAGCTATGTGTGATCAACTTTTATCCTTTCTTATTAAATTTAACGTTATAAATCAAAATCAATATAGTTTCCAAAAAAACAAGTCAAGCTTTATTTCATCTGGTTAATGACGTCTTGCAAAGAACTAATGAAAAGAAATTTACCTCGAAGCATTCGATCGCGTTTTGCATAGTCAACTACTGGACAAATTATGGTATTAGGGGTCCTGCATACAATTGGTTGAAATCATATTTAGAAAATAGATCACAATGTGTTGAAATAGAGCAATTGGATACGAATTGCACTAGGCATGTATCTCGATCTAAACTGGAGTTCATTAACATAGGGATCCCCCAAGGTAGTATACTTGGACCACTATTGTTTTTGATTTACATAAATGACATATCTAGAATTTCAAATCACAACCTTATATTATTTGCTGATGACATCTCAGTATTATTATTATTATTATTTATTTATGCACACACAGATTTACAGCTGGATACAATATAACAACATACAATTTAACACAGTAAGGGCAAGCTATAACTCCACTAATTTGTGCAAACAGCATGCACCAGGAAAAGCAACACTTAACTTAACTAAATGAAAATAAAAACACAATAAAAGCTGCAGTAAAAAAAATAATTAAATAATAATGTCACAAATTAAATTAAATAGTATTGGAGCATCAAAATTATAAAAAAGAATTGCATAAAAATTGAATTAGAATAAAAAAAAAACTATGTCAGGTAAATAAAATTATTAAAAATTATACTGAAATAAAAGTATTAAATTAATTATAAGAATTACATTACAATTTTATTCATTTGGGACTTCCAACCTCTGAGGGATGAACTGCAGACGTCAGGCACTCCGTCAATTCGTCTTATTAGTGCGTTATAATCACGGCACATTCTAAGTATAGGATTATGAAAAGACACGTTATTGTCACATAGGGGAACTGAGAAAAGGCAATCCCGTCTGTTTGACCTATTGGGAACTCTGATAAACATCTCAGAGATAAGGTTGGTGCTTATTGAGCCTCTAAATATTTTATAAAGATAGTTGAGGTCATGAATTTTGCGTCGTTGGTTACGACTAATGAAAATAGTGACATAGAACAACACAAAATAGACATAATAAATGCAGGGACATATATAATTGAATGGCTTAATAAAAATAATCTTGACATTAATTTAAATATAACATGTTTAATTAATTTTAATAATTTTCGAAATCAAAATATTGACATTGATATAAATGGACAAATTCTCTCGAATGCGACTAATGTGACATATTTAGGCATAAATATAGATGTGACATTAATGTGGAAAGACCAGATAGAGAAAGTGTGTGGAAAAATAAATCAATTTGTGTTTGCATTGTACAAGCTTGCTTTACTGCCAAATAAAGAAACGGCGATCATGGCATATCATGCATATGTGGAATCAGTAATAAGATATGGTCTACTAATCTGGGGTAATGGAACCAATATAAAAAAGGTGTTTGTTGCACAAAAAAAAATGCATACGTGCCATATGCAACATTGCACCGGATGTATCTTGCAAACCTTATTTTAAATCGATGAATATTATGCCAGTCCCATGACTCTATATATTGGAGATAGGAAAATATGTTAAGCAAAATGGTCACTTGTTTATGCAGACAAAAGATGCAACTCAAAGAAACTTAAGAAATGTAAATAAACTTATTCTTAATACCGTACCAAAAACAAAGCGTTTCCAAAATAACAGCTATTCAATGTGTATACAAATTTACAATAAATTACCCAATGACATAAAAGAATTAAAATATAATAAATTTTGTATTTCATTAAGGCAATGGTTGATCGATAAGACTTTTTATTCCATAGAAGATTTCTTGAAATATACACCTTAGTTGTTTTTTGTGTTAAGTGTGATTAATGCTATCATGTCGAACGATTGATGTTATATTTAGTAATAACTTACCATAAGTTTGCATGCTGTTGAATACGGCAAAATAGGCTTTAAGACTCTTTATTTCCCTAATTTTATAATAACACCACATTTATGTATTACCCTATTTATGGCAAATAAAGCAATTTGTAATTTGTAATATCTATACAAATAAATAAAATTGGAGTGTCTGCTTGTAATATTAAAATAACCGCTTTTGACTACATGCGATTATATATACGGTACATATACCAAAATATCATTTTTTACAATTTTTGTCTGTCTGTCTGTATGTCTGTCTGTCTGTCTGTTTGTCTGTCTGTCTGTCTGTCTGTCTGTTTGTTCCGGCTAATCTCTGAAACGGCTGGACCGATTTTGACGGGACTTTCACTGGCAGGTAGCTGATGTTATAAGGAGTAACTTAGGCTACTTTTTATCCCGGAAAAATATCACATTCCCGCGGGATAACGTCGTGTCGTCTACGCGGGCGAAGCCGCGGACGGAAAGCTAGTCTTATCATAAAATCAAAGGAACTGAATAACTACTTTGTTGGCAAATTCTGAGTAGCTATATTTATTTTTATGCAACTGCCCAAGGAGTGTAATGTGTTTAGGGTTTAATGTATGTATGTGAGTTTCTTTATTCGACCATAACTTTTGAATGCCATAACAGATTTTAATGAATGAGTTATACCTATTAGAAACGTTATGTCCCCCAAGTAACACTGGCAATATTTTCCTTATACTTATAAGTAATTGATATGGTAGATTGGTAGACATTGGCGCATTAAAAAATAAATGAATTCTTTTTTCTTCATTTATAGCAATATGGAAATCAAATGAAAGGTTGACAAGTTCATTAAAAAAATTTAATATATTTTTCAAATGAATTTGATTATTATTTCGTATTTTTATCTTTTTAGTGATTTAATCTTAGTATGGAGTTCCGTTCCATTAGTTTTATTATTGTGTTACAGGCTCCCCACTGGCTCCGATAGACGTCCCGACGAGGAGACAGGATGAAATTATTTGGTTGCCTTTTTGGGTCGTCCCCGTCCGCGTTTTGGTTGGATCTCTTGGGTCCCTTTCTTGTTATTTACCTTTTTTGGCCGTCCTCTCTTCTTGAGGGGTTGTACTGGCTTGGGTACTTCGTTACCACCCGCACAGAATGGCGTTATTGCAGAGGAGTGGTAGATTCCTAGGGATCTGTTAAGGTCTTCTGCATCTGCTATTTCGTAGGAGGCAGGCCCATTAAACGTTTTATAGTAGGTATAAGGTCCATCACGTCTTGGAGCAAACTTGGCGCTCATACCTTGTGCGGCTTTGCTAATAGGATGGGATGTCACAAAACAAGATCTCCCTCGTTGTAGCAAGGCGTACTCTGACGGCCTTGATCTTTCTTATCCTTTCTTTCTTCTTCCTACTTTTCTTGAGTTTCCGTAGCCCTTACCATGGCGTCGGATAACTGAAGTAGCTTTGGAGTAATCTCCGGCACAAAATTTTCAGATACCACAATTTGTCGAAAATCATGCCAGTTATCATCTATAGTTCTTAGTTCTCTACCAAAGGTAAGGTATGCTGGGGTAGCATTGGTGGAGCTGCATCGTGCTGTGTTCATAGCGAATCGTATACATGGTAGCTGTTCGGGCCAGTTACGGTGATTGTCCCCCAAAATGATTGCTAGTTGTGTCTTGAGGTCTCGATTTCTTCTTTCAACGGGGTTTGTCTCAGGGTGGTACACCGGTGCAAAGGCATGTTTAATGTTCATGGTATAGGCGACTTGTTGCATTACGGAACTAACAAACTGTGGGCTATTATCGCTGATCATGCGCCTGGGTAGACCAAACCGAAGGAATATCTCGTTTAGTAGAGTCTAATGCTATTAATTAGCGCGCTATTTGATATAATTCGCAGGTGTAGCCGGGTCTTAGCGCATTAATTTGATACAATGAGCGCGCTAAGACGCGCATGCCGTTATTAAGGCTATTGCGGCGATCAAACTCAGAATTTTCAATGTTTTTAAATTAAATTTCCTGACAAAGTATCATTGCTAGGCCTTTCAAAATATTTTTTTTTATGAAGGGAAGTTACTAAAATTTATTTGAATCAAATAAATACAATGTACTAAAAAAAATATTTTCAAGACCCCTTTTTTTCGTCTTAAACTCAATTATCTCAATAACCAGTTGAGTAATCAAGCTAATTTTTTTGTGTAAGTAGTTCTTAGTCATATCTAGGGAAGTTACTAAAATTTTTTTTTGTTATATTTATAGTCAATAACTAGTATCCCAAAATGCATCGTGCACCGTTTCGCTGCATAATTGTTCAGTCTCCGCCTGGTATTGGCGGCGTTTGGACGTGGAGACTGTATCGCTCCGATTGCGCCAAAATTGAAAAAAAAAACTCACTAGGATCCAAATTTTTTTCAATGATGCTTATTTTGCTAGGAAATATTGAAATAGCGCTTCAGGATTGGGTATAGATGAGTACCTACTTTGCCATTTATTGCATAACCATAGACCTATGTAACCTAGGACAAGTTATTTTACTCATTACCTAAAGCAAACATCAATAGTTTGAAATAAAAGTGACGGATAATATTGCCTAAGATACTACATAATTAGTCTAAGGACGGATAATATTGCCTAAGATACTACATAATTAGTCTAAGTTTCTAATTTCTACTACTGTATATTAATTTTATGTTCGTTTTAGGTCCCTCAAAATTGAAAATGTGAGAAAGTTAAGATAGGTAGGTGTAAAAAATTGCATCAAGAAATAAGAAATTCGCTTGTTGAAAAAGTTTTTTACAGAGACATAATGTAAAAGCAATCTCATCAAAAACATAAAATATGTGAAGTGAGAGCCAACTTCAATATTAGGAAATATGCCTTGGTTGTTGACTTCAACGACAAAAGATGTGAGATCTAAATGGGTGCCAAGTTTAATGGTCAGTCCTGAAAATTTAGAACTTACATAAAATGTTTCATAACAACTTAAAATATAATTTCTTCTTATAACTTATAGGATAATATATTGAAGCCTAAGGTCTGACTTGGCTAGTTCTCGTATACGAATTATTATTAGGTACTTACTGAAACAGTCATGGAAGAGCCCTATGTTCATCTCTAGTTTCTAGTCTACCAGCAAGCCAAATTTTCGGAAGAATACAATAAGAACTTCGGCTTTAGAGCTGGCGAAGGCTATAATATATATATAATTCGTATATGAAAACTAGCCAAGTCAGACCTTAGGCTTCAATATATTATCCTATAAGTTATAAGAAGAAATTATATTTTAAGTTGTTATGAAACATTTTATGTAAGTTCTAAATTTTCAGGACTGACCATTAAACTTGGCACCCATTTAGATCTCACATCTTTTGTCGTTGAAGTCAACAACCAAGGCATATTTCCTAATATTGAAGTTGGCTCTCACTTCACATATTTTATGTTTTTGATGAGATATCATTACTTTTTGTAGAGAAATTATTAGTAGGTACCTACTTATTCATAATAAATTAATACCAAATGTTTCAGTATATTTTATTTGGCCAGTTATATTACTTTGCCCTTGTGTATCAGCTACTGACAATGAAACTAACTTTATTTAGTGTGTGGTGGTCGTGTTTGGTGTGGACGTAGAAATATCATTTTTAACAGATTTTCTTATTTCCAACAGTTTCTTTTTCCTAGTCGTAATAGTGTATGGTATTTTGCTCGACGAAGTTGCAGTAGGTATTTAATGTTCCTGAGCAGATATTGCATTTCCATTTGCATTTTGATTCTGGTTTCATTAAGCGATAAAGCTTTCCGGACAAACTCGTATCTTTTGCCGCACAATGCACTAATTTAAAATCCTTGGCAGTATCAAAGAATACTATATAATTATTACTACGTAGCCACTGACCTCTATTATTTATACACTGGACAATCTGTCTCCATACAAATTACAGCTAATTTTATGTGGCAATTTAAAGCGCCGCCACTACGAGTGTCCCGAGAACTAATTTTGACACAATCATTACCGCAGTCGACAATATTTATGTCAGTCAGTACAGTGTGTAAATAATAGAGGTCAGTGTATATAGCAGTAGTTTGTATTTTACATTTATCATTTAGCGCCATGTCTTGACAATTTATGGATGTAGCCGTTTTTGTTGACATCTAATCTTGCTTATTGATTCTTTATTTGCTAACTAGCTTAAGCTGACCCGGTAAACGTTGTTTTGTCATATAAATTATAGTGGACTAAAGTAGAATAAATAATAAGAAAACTATGTCTAGTGTGTGTGTTTATACACCAAAAGTTGCCTACACCAGACGATAGATAGCGCTAGTTAGGTATACACTACCAATAAAAGGGCCAAGATTGGTCTCTAGTTCCTACATATATAAATTACTCTGTAAAGTAGAGTGCGCGTCAGATAACTCTGCGCGCATGCGCGACTGGTGCATTTTTGGCGCTAGTTACAGTACATTATTTATGCTAAGCTTATGGAAAAGATTAGTATTCGATTTTGACCGCGCGCAGACGTCAGTGATTACATACTCTTTCGAAGCGGCCACGGAAGAGATGACAGTTTTGCAGTTTTGTATCGAAGTTACAGTGCCACAACCTTTTCTGTGCCGGTGACAGCGGCGCTACGTACGTTTTTCTTTTTTTTTGTAGTAATTTAAACGGCCCTGACTTCTAAGAACTTCAGCCGCCAGCAGCGCTATGGTTGGACATCAAATTGACAGCAAAATGACTTTAAAAAAATCACGTTAGTTTCACATTTTGGCCACCGGCACAGCAAAGTTTGTGGCACTGTATAGTCTCACAGTTCACACTCCATTTGGTGTATAAACACACACATATGCAAATTACAAAGGCATATAAACACAGACACAACACATAGGCATAGTATCACAAAGTACCTTTGTATATACGGAAATAGAGACCTCTCTCGGCGGCTAAAAATGGCAACTATTTTGTTTGGACCTAGCGCCCCCTTTATTTGTTTTTTGGGACTAATACGTACTACCTATGGATACGCACGTATAGCCTATTTAGTTTTTAATGATTTTTATTATTTTTACTTAGAAGGGGCATTATACTAAGAATTATTAATTTTTAGCAGATTTCCTTTGTTCAGTTGGATGACTTTAAACAACAACAAGGATAGCTATTTATTAATTCTTAGTTTGAAAATGAAAACATAAGATGAAAAGATCAAAAACATATTTATTCACATAAAAATAATACACATGTAGGTACTTGTGAATCGTTAACATTTTCCTACCGCATTCAAGACTTTTTTAACTGAAACACAGGCGCAATAAACTTGCCAGTTTCGTAACGAAGTTTACAAAAAAACTTATGTCGTTAAAATTACAACAATTTGCATAAAGCATATGCACAGGTTATACAATATTATTAAATAACATTTAAGAGAAATATGTTCTCATACCCAAACATAATAAACATGAATAAATTCAATTACATCTTGTGGACCTTTATTATAGAAGTCTGCCTTTCCCCAAAAACGAGCCTTTAGTTTTTTCAATTAGGTCCGTATTATAAACGACACTCAAGTGGAGATTTCTTCTCAAGTATAGTTGGCAAGTGATGAATGTATTCGTTGCATGTATTTGCATCCCTTTCTAACTACTTGAGAAGAGATCTCCACTTGAGTATTGTTCTATAATACCGACCTAATCTTGGAACAGCAAGCTTATTCTTAATTCTTGTATTTAAATTATGAACATTACTTTCCTTTATAAACGAATTACGATGCTTTCTTACATACACACAAAATTTTCATAAATGTAGGTACAATCTCAGATTTACCTGTAGTAACATCGTCAAATTTCATTTTTTTTTTACTTAATTTTAGCATCGTGATCGTGCCACACTTTATGGTGCTGTGCTGTGATTTTGGCGTGACGGGTCCGAGGAGAGGCGTTGCAATTTTTTCTTAATGAAACTTCCATTTTACGATTTTGCTGTTGCATTGCACTCTTTAGGCAGAATTTCTTTATCTGAAAAACAAAAAACACCTCTTTTTAAACATGAAAATATAATTTCTTAGAAGGAGGGCGTTTTGGGTCCCGACCCAATAGCCACAAACTATATAGACTAGTACCACAGTAGTATTAAGGCTGTGCTAGTACCAATAGCAATGAGTTGGTGTCGTTGGATAGGTATTACAAAGACGAACAATGTTTAGAGCCAACGCGGGCACTTTTGATTTTTAGTCGACCGATATAGTTTAGTCGGGATCGTAAGACGATCGTGATTAAACCATGATTAAACTGTCGGCCGATAGATGGGCGATAGTTTAGTTGAATGCAGTGCGCACGCTCACTGGTCCTTCTACCCGGCCGATAGTTGTGCTGTGCGATTGGCGATAGTTTGATCGAACAACTATCGGCCGATAGTTTGATCGGTCGATTTTTAATCGTCAGTGCGCGCACTGCCATTTAACTCTATACTGAATCCGAAAACGATCAAACTATCGCCACTTGACTGAAATCGTTGTCCGTTCGGAGATAATCTGATATGATGATAAATACCTATTATATTATTACTAGCTGACCCAGCGCGACTTCGTTCCCGTGGTCCTACCTCCTACTCCACCCTACCCACCCGTACTCTACCCCTACCCTACCCCTACCCTACCCCTACCCTACCCCTACCCTACCCCTACCCTACCCCTACCCTACCCCTACCCTACCCCTACCCTACCCCTACCCTACCCCTACCCTACCCCTACCCTACCCCTACCCTACCCCTACCCTACCCCTACCCTACCCCTACCCTACCCCTACCCTACCCTTACCCTACCCCTACCCTACCCCTACCCTACCCCTACCCTACCCCTACCCTACCCCTACCCTACCCCTACCCTACCCCTACCCTACCCCTACCCCTACCCCTACCCTACCCCTACCCCTACCCCTACCCCTACCCCTACCCCTACCCCAACCCTACCCCTACCCTACCCTACCCTACCCTACCCTACCCTACCCTACCCTACCCTACCCTACCGTACCCTACCCCTACCCTACTTCTACTCTACCCCTACTTACCCCTCCTTCCCCTATTTTCTCACCCTTAAAACCATCCTTGGACTTCCACGAACATTTCAAGACCAAAATTAGCCAAATCGGTCCAGTCGTTCACGCGTGATGTCGTGACCAAGGGAAATAGGGATTCATTTTTATATATATAGATAATAACCAACATAAAATCTTAAGTGTGTTACACAAGATTACCTGGTGTCCATCGTTCCAGCAGCGCCACGGTCTCCGATTTGCTTGAAAAAAATACACCATGCAGGCCAATTTTTTACCAGTCGGGAAAAAATACGATTGATTTTTTCCCCCCACTGGATCCGAGGATATACGGGGATTTCTGTGGCGCTGCTGGAACGACGTCGTCCTGGCAGCGCCCCGCTATTTCTCATTAATTACAAAAGCTATAATAAATCTAATAAGACACATATTTTTGGCTTTTTTTTCCATTTCACATAAGCTAATGTCCACCTGTAAATGTCGACAGATTCAGGAGTAATCGTAGGTCACTTGGGGCGCTGCTGGGACGACGTCGTCCCAGCAGCGCCACGGCCGAATCTCAGCAATTCGATTTTTTTACTGAAAACAGTGTGCCTGTATATTTAGTTCCTTCGTCATAGGGTACGGAAAAAATTGAATTTCTACATTTCATCATGGAATAATGATTTTATAGGCATCGAAAAATTATAACCTCAAAAAAAATTTTTTTTGCTCTAACGCCTTTAATTGATCTATTAAATAGCATTTGCGCATTCTTTTATCTTCCTATAAAGGGAAAAAAATAAACCACTCTCGCAGCATTAACTATTCCAGAGAAATCCTAGGTTTAGATTGTGTTCCTACATTTAGGCATCGTTCCAGCAGCGCCACACCCAGTACAGCATGATCCAGGGCACCTGTCACCAAACTGAGCATGCCAATATTTACTACTACCATAGCGAACACGGGAAAAAATCTGATAACGAGTATAACACAGCGAATTTCCGAGAAATAAGCCTTTGATTCAATATGCCATACAATTGGTACATTCGAGTAGAAAAGTTTTATTTAAATTCTTTTTAGTGCCATAAACTTGGGGGCTTTAAGCCCCCAGTACAGGCTGTCCGATCATGTTGGCCGACCATGATGGGCCATCGTGTACAGGGGCGGTTTGCGTGTGATTGCCGTCTGCGAGCAACGCAAACCGCCCCTGTACACGATGGCCCATCATGGTCGGCCAACATGATCAGCCATCCTGTACTGGGGGCTTCATACTTCATGTTTACCGGGCTTGTCAAGCATTGCATTGCATCATTGGGGCACAATATCGGTATCGCTATACGGATCGCAGCTCAGCATTATTATGGTGCAAATAATGCAATGCAAGCAAAGTAATATTAACGTAATATAGAACGTACGAGCCAAAAAAAACGTTGGCCATTTGTTTCCACATGCCATAGAGAAAGGTTAACCTATGGAGTGTAGGATAGAAGCATGATAGAAGTGGGTAAACCACATCATCCATCATAGCCTGACAAGGAATAGAGTCTAATTTTCTAGCGTAAGCTACATTGTCATAAAAAATATCTGATGCGGTTTTTCTTGAGCTTTATTCCAATAGCATAAACATCTTTTTGCTTTGCACAAATGAGCTGCTATTCCAACCATGCCAAATTTTACAGACTGTAGTGTCATATAGTGACATGACAATGACAGTACAGTTACCTTTGAATTGTAGAGTTATTTGGGCGGTAATTTAGGGCCGTTTATTTATTTATCTGTCGTTGTTAAAAAGTAAATTTCGTATTTGGACGCATTTTGAGAAGAGAGGGGGAACTGGGGGCCACGTGCAAAACTTGTAAAAGAAAAATAAAACTTGTAAAAAGAAAATAAAGCTTTGTGGAAACATAGGTACCTAACAAATCTTCGAGATCATTTAAAGAGACTACACTGCATATCAGATAACTCTGAGGAGCCTAGTATAAGTTTCGTATTTGGACGCATTTTGAGAAGAGAGGGGGAACTGGGGGCCACGTGCAAAACTTGTAAAAGAAAAATAAAACTTGTAAAAAGAAAATAAAGCTTTGTGGAAACATAGGTACCTAACAAATCTTCGAGATCATTTAAAGAGACTACACTGCATATCAGATAACTCTGAGGAGCCTAGTATAAGTTTAGGATTCTGTGTTCTCATAAAATTAAGACAATTTCATTTTCAAATAAATCCGTTAATTAAATTTTTATCGTTCTTATTATTCGACGTAGGTATATAGTGATTGTTGCCGGATAATCGATTCCGAATCGATTAATGAGCAATTTTCTGAGGCTATTTAAAAAAAAAGCTTCCAAATGCTTCACTAGATGGCGTTGAACGAAGTATGTACATGGTATACTTTGGTATGAATCATATTTAATTTATTTACTTTAAAAACCCAAAGGAAACTTAAAATAAATTAAATAAGTACTGATAGGTACTACTGTGAGGAACAGAAACGAAATAGGTAAATTTAAAGATTAAGGTAAATAAATAACATCTGTCTGACGTGTCAAAGTAAAATTTGTAACGTTCCGTTCCTTCTAACTGCATAGGTGGGACAGCGCCATCTAGTGAGCGAGCTTTCAGAAAATCACCCATTGTATTGTAGATTATTTTTGGGGCTCAAATAATCTAAGTATCGATTACCCAATCAAAAGTATCTGACGGGACCGAGTTAATGTTGTACCGAGCTCGGCCGAGTACTGTGTTTACATGTACCTAGTATTCGGCCGAGCCGAGAGTACTTGTCTCCCCACTCTACTCGGTAGGTGTAATCAGGCTATGATGGATGATGTGGTTTACCCACTTCTATCATGCTTCTATCCTACACTCCATAGGTTAACCTTTCTCTATGGCATGTGGAAACAAATGGCCAACGTTTTTTTTGGCTCGTACGGTCTTTATTACGTTAATATTACCACAGTTAACTTTTCATACAGTAGGCCGACGGAGACGTCTAGACAGGTCAATCGTGCGGGGCTTGCGGGGTGAGACGGGGGAGTGGTTGTCCCGAGTTACATACAACGCCGTTCATAGTAACTCGGGACAAGTCTTCCAGGGCTATCACGTCTTTATCGTTATAATTTTTTTTTTATTAATATTATGGTGCATACGACATGTAGTGTGAGTGCGTGCAAATCTTCATCTCGCTTATTAAAAAAAGGCAATTTCCAAAATCCAAGATGGCGGCCAACATTTTTGTTTGCGGACTTTGATGAAACTTGGTTTTTAGTACAATTTTGACAAGAAAACAACAACACAATGTCAAAAATAAAATAAAAAAACAAGATGGCGGCAAACTTTTTTATGGTAGGCCGATTTTGATGAAATTCAGTTTCTAGTAAGTACTATTTTGAAACGAAAACAACAACGCAATGTTAAAAATATTAAAAATCCAAGATGGCGGCCAACTTTTTTGTTTGTGAGCCGATTTTGATGAAACTTGGTTTTTAGTACAATTTTGACAAGAAAATAACAAAGCAATGTCAAAAATAAAAATAAACCAAGATGGCGGCCAACTTTTTTTTTGTAAGCCGATTTTGATGAAACTTAGTTTCTGGTACTATTTTGACAAGGAAACAACAACGCAATGTTAAAAGTATAAAAAATCCAAGATGGCGGCCAACTTTTTTGTTTGCAGGCTGATTTCGATGAAACTCAGTTTCTGGTACTATTTTGACAAGAAAACAGCAACGCAATGTTAAAAATATTAAAAATCCAAGATGACGGCCAACTTTTTTGGATTGTGAGCCGATTTTGATGAAACTTGGTTTTTAGTACAATTTTGACAAGAAAATAACAAAGCAATGTCAAAAATAAAAATAAACCAAGATGGCGGCCAACTTTTTTTTTGTAAGCCGATTTTGATGAAACTTAGTTTCTGGTACTATTTTGACAAGAAAACAACAACGCAATGTTAAAAGTATTAAAAATCCAAGATGGCGGCCAACTTTTTTGTTTGCAGGCTGATTTCGATGAAACTCAGTTTCTGGTTCTATTTTGACAAGCAAACAGCAACGCAATATTAGAAATCCAAGATGGCGGCCAACTTTTTTGTTTGTAAGCCGATTTTGATCAAACTTAGTTTCTGGTTCTATTTTGACAAGAAAACAGCAACGCAATGTCAAAAAAATAAAAAAATCAAAGTGGCAGCCAACTTTTTAATTTGTAAGCCGATTTAGATCAAACTCGATTTTTGGTACTATTTTGACAAGGACGCAACACTAAATTATATATACATAAATGTTACAATTACCACAGTATAACCAATGTTTTGTTTAGGCCAACGCCCTTGAAGTTAGGCGATACCGACGTCTGTATAGGTATTTCCGTAACTACGGAAGGGTTGTAACAAAATTAAAATGCGGCAGGTACATTTTGGTGTATTGCGAAATAAAATAAAATAAATAATTATGGTAAGCATTTTAGAAGTATCAAAATAAAATATATTATATGTTTTATTTAGTTTCACCTATAATTGTATCTGTCTGTCTGTCTGCCATGAAATTTTGCAAGGTAAATTTGATCTACTCCTGACGTTTGAATGGGTTGAAGTTTTGTTAAAAGAAATATTCAGATTGGAAATAAGCCGATTCATATTTCTTAACCTTTGAAGCGCCTTCGTCTATATATCAAAATCATCCCATGTCACAATCATAATTTTTTTTAAACTCTGTAACTTAATATAAATTATTATTTTATTTACTTATTTTTTTTTTAATAGGGTTTACAGCTGTCAAAAACACAGTAAATTACGAAGGATGTTACGTCGTAATTTACTGTGCTTGTGTTAAAGCAAATTAATAATTAGTTAAATCTTTTACTTGACATGATGATGATGATACTTGACTCTGTCTCAAGCTTTCAAATAAAAACCTGTTACATTTTAATAAGTGAAAAGAGAGAAACAAAAACAAAAAACGGCCACCATCTTGACCATTTGTATTTTTTTACATTGTGTTAAGAACGGTTTTCTTGTCAAAATAGTATAAATAACCGAGTTTTATCAAAAACGGCCCACAAACAAAAAGTTGGCCGCCATCTTGGATTTTTTAATACTTTTAACATTGCGTTGCTGTTTTCTTGTCAAAATAGAACCAGAAACTGAGTTTTATCAAAATCGGCCCACAAACAAAAAAGTCGGACGCCATCTTGGATTTTTAATATGTTTAACATTTCGTTGCTGTTTTCTTGTCAAAATAGTACCAGAAACTGAATTTCATCGAAATCGGCCAGCAAATAAAAAATTTGGCCGCCATCTTGAATTTTTATATTTTTAACATTGCGTTGCTGTTTTCTTGTCAAAATAGGTACCAGAAACTAAGTTTCATCAAAATCGGCTTACAAACAAAAAGTTGGCCACCATCTTGAATTTCTTTCTATTTTTAACATTGCGTGTCTGTTTTCTTGTCAAAATAGAAACAGAAACTGAGTTTCATCGAAATCGGCCTGCAAACAAAAAAGTTGGCCGCCATCTTCGATTTTTTAATATTTTTAACACTGCGTTGCTGTTTTCTTGTCAAAATAGTACCAGAAACAAATCGGCTTACAAACAAAAAAGTTGGCCGCCATCTTGGATTTCTTTATATTTTTAACATTGCGTTGCTGTTTTCTTGTCAAAATAGTACCATTAAGCCTAGCATGACCACCCAAAACGCGATATGTATCGAATGATAAAGCGACTTATCGACATTCAAACGTCAAAACCCATAGTCTTTTGACAGTTAAACCGAATAACTTATCATATCATATCCCATTTTCTTGGTCATGCTAGGGGGGCAGAAATCGAGTTTTATCGAAATCGGCCCACAAACTAAAAAGTTGACCGCCATCTTGGATTTTAATTTTTTTGACATTGCGTTGCTGTTTTCTTGTCAGAATAGTACCAAAAACCGACTTCAACTTCAACTTTTATGGTGAATGGCTGCGTCTCGTTTTTCGTGACGATTCTGCCAATGTCCGAGTAAAAAGACACAGTGTATTACGATGCTGTTCGGTTTTTAGCGATGCTGTACGGTTTGTTCAAATGAGAAGTTTTCCTTGAGTCTGAAACATTGGACAAATACAACACATGCACAACGACACAAGACTCCACAACAAGGCACAAATATATAACAAAATAAATAGAAATATATGAAGCGGGGGAGGGCTGGGGGGGGGGGGGGGGCTAATTTACAGTTTTATTTTATTTTGCTTAAGGAATTTGCACAAAATGTATGCGATGGACGTGTGAACCTGAGTAAGTAGGAAGTTTATATTAATAGGGCGACACACATTTTTGGTTAGAATGTCATACAGTGGGATGGTAATTTTCGGGCAGTGGAAAAATATATGTTCAAGGGTTCCTTCATCCAGTCCGCATTCACAGAGCGAGCTGTCCTTAACTCTAATTTTAGCCAAAAACGAAGGGGTGCATACGTGGCCCAGTCTTAATCGAATGATTGTGGATGCTAGATTCTTTGGGATAGATTTATGGCGGTAGAACCAGGGTTTAGTTGGGATATCGGGTTGTAGAGATCCATAATGTCTACCTTTCATTTCAAGGGATCTTTTGTAAATATTGTTCCATTTCTCTTTCATTTTGGACTTGGAGCCAAGGCGGAGGTCACGTGCATAGCACTCATTGCGGTATTCTATTCCACACGTGATGGCATTTTTAGCGAACATATCAGCGAGCTCGTTGCCTTCAATTCCTTTATGTCCTGGAATCCAGGCCAGGACAACATCCATGCTTGATCTAGAGCATTGAAGGAGGACTTCTCTAATTTTAAGGATAACACTAAAGTTATGCCTAGCATTGAAAGGTGGTTTTGCTATGTCTTGGAGGCAACTGAGGCAATCTGAAAATATAACTGATTTACTTAAACTGTGGGACTGGACGAATAGGACAGCCTCGAGAATAGCCAAGGCTTCTCCCGTGTTTACACTGAGAAGAGGGGAACATTTAAAATTAAGAACAATCCTGTCCTGCCCAGCCGGCAGCCAAATTGCTATACCCACATTTCCATCATCCTCCAGCTTTGATGCATCCGTATATAGGGTGAACCAGCCTTCCCAGTTTTTACTTAAAATGTCTTGGAAAGTTTTATTAGCATCAGGAGTGTTTTTTGTTAAACCGAAATTTAGATGGATGGTGGGTTGGAATATGAGGGCCTCAAAGGGGACCTCAAACAGATAGTTTCGAGGCAATTTCGATATCGTAGCTGGGAGATCAGAGAACTTCTTAAAACTTTTTACCAAAGGGGGGGATTCTTTGTGAGTCCAGTATTGGGAAGAATTTGTAAGATTGCTTAAATTTTGCAATTTGTCTAAAAGGGGGTGATTTGAGTATTGAGATATATTAATAAAATACCTATCGCACATCATTTGACGTCTGAGGCTCAATGGAGGGTCGAGGCACTCGACTTGGAGGGCATTCAATGGGGACGATCTCATAGCACCTGCAATGATCCGGAGGCATCTTGACTGGATAAGAGTTAGTTTGATCAGCGCGGCTTTGTTGCACGGTTCCAATATGAAGCTTCCATAGTCAAAGTGGCTCCGAACGACCGCGTTATATAACAACTTTTGACTGGTTGGGTGAGATCCCCAATGCACTCCTGACAGAGATCTTAAGATATTGACGTTTTTTTCCGCCTTATTGCTGATGTAACCTAGGTGTGGCACGCCTGTCATTCTAGAGTCAAAGATTACTCCCAAAAATTTACAGTTACTGACGATCTCAATTGGCTGTCCACTTAAAGAGATATCAGGTTTCGGGATGGATCTTTTACGTGTAAAGACAATTGCTTTGGATTTTGCTGGAGATAAGGATAATCCATGGTCAGAGAGCCAATGGTCCAAGTAGTGCAAGGCAGAGTTAATTCTTGATTTTGCTTCTTCAGGGTCCTTGGATGTAGCATATAGAGCGATATCATCTGCGTACTGAAGGATGCTGCAAAAACTGGTTACAGTTCTGTCAAGGTCGAACGTGTAGAGGTTATAAAGTAAGGGACTCAGCACCGAACCTTGTGGAAGACCCTTCCAGATCAGCCTCGACGGCTGTAGTTCCCCGTTAACCCGCAGGTTGACTGTTCTAGACATGAGCAGGTTGGATATGAAATTGATCAACCTCACTGGAAGACTCAGATGGTGCAATTTCTGCCTGAGCAGAGGAAGCTGGACATTATCATATGCCGACGTCACGTCCAGGAAGACGCCAACTACTAAGGCATTCTCAGAGAAAGCGCGGCGGATATCTGTGGAAAGTATGCTTAAACTATCCAGGGTGCCCATGCCCCTCCTAAAGCCAAACTGATGCTTTGATAGGATGTTCTTACTCTCGACGATCCATTCCAATCTGTTTTTAACTAAATGTTCAAAGATTTTACATAGCGTGGACGATAAGGCTATGGGGCGATATGAGGAGGAATCTTTAGGATTCTTCCCCGGTTTCAGGATAGGGATTATGATTTGAGTTTTCCAGGAATTAGGAGGCTGCCCGTTAATGAAGATGTTGTTAAATATGTCTAGCAAAATCTTCTTAGCCCTGTCTGATAGGTGAGTAATGAAAGAGTATGGGATACCGTCTATGCCCGGGGCGCTGTCCTTCAGACCGTCAAGAGCGCTATAGAACTCTGCAAAGGAGAAAGGGGAGTCCATAGTGTCAGACGAGATGGGTTGTGGATAAGTGGGAAATGAGTTCTCGCAAGGAACAGAAGGGGGAGCAAGCTTATCATAGAATTCAGGGAGCCAGGAGTCAGTCTCGTTGGAGGAAGGACATGTAGTATCTACTGATCGGCGGAATGAGTTAATTTTTTTCCAGACGGTGGAGGCTGGAGTACGAGGAGATAAGGATTCACAAAAGTTGTGCCATCCGAGAGCTTTTTTCTTGGAGAGTACACGTTTCGATTTTGCCGTGGTTTTTCGGTAATTGAGATAATTTGCCATACTGCTCGGGTCTCTTGCAAATTCCTGCTCAGCCTCGTTGCGTAATTTGACTTCAGCAGTGCATTCAGCATCCCACCATGGAGGAGATGAGATAAACCTACGTGTAGAGTTCTTCACCGGAATCGCCTCGTCCGCCGCCTCAGTTAGGGTAGATATAAACAGATTGTACATTTCAATGTAGTTATTACCGTGAATTGAATGGAATAGGTCTAATTTTGAGTCTATGCTAGCTGCAAATATTTCCCAGTCGGCTTGCTTCGTTTTATATTTTAGGAGGGGAGGGACGTCAGTCTTTTGCGGGGATGGACAGTCAAGAGTGGATAAGATGGGGAAATGGTCACTGCCATATGTAAGGGTCATAGTTTTCCAGGATAAACGAGAAAATAATTCGGGGGAGGCTAGAGTGAGGTCGACACAACTCTTCCTATGGCCAGGGGCAACTCTACGTGTTTCGGAACCGTCGTTGCATATGCAGAGATTTAAGTCATCAACAAATTCTAACAGGGAGGCAGAGTTTGTACAACTATGGATGGATCCCCAAAGAGGGTGATGACAGTTAAAGTCACCAAAGAGAATTTTACGTCCATTAATGCGGGATATCATATTTTTAATGTCTAAAATTATATTGGGAGTGGGATAAGGAATGTAAATGGATATAAAAGATATGTCCATAGCTTTTAAGCCAACGATTTGGTAGTCCTCGGAATGGGGGGGGAAATCAATTTGGGAGAAGGGGATATTTCTCTGAATCAGGATGGCTGAACCACCTCTTGCATCGTGTCTGTCATCCCGGAGACAAGCACACCCCGGGATCCTAAAAGGGGTTCCCGGTTTAAGCCATGTCTCCGAAACGGCAAACACGGCTGGTTTGTGTTTACGTAAGAGGAATAATAAATCAGGCTTTTTATGCCTGATGCTCATGCAGTTCCATTGTATTAGCTTGGCCATTTTTATTTATAGTTGAAAGAAATACTTCCAGTAAGGATAAGACATGGGGCGGTATGGCATCACTAAATTTTTCTAAAATATTTACTAGTGTGGATATCATAAGTTCTATGAGATTGTCGTTGGGGGAGGGAGAGTTTGACCGATGGTGCATGCAAGAAATTCCACATCCATTAGGCATAGAGGAGGTGGGAGTGCGGGTAATCTCGTGTGCCTCAGCATAATAAAGAAAAGGAGTAGGTGGGCGGGGAGCTCTTGGGGTCAATATAGTTTTCTTATAAGTATGTGAGGGGGGATTTAATGATTTAAAAGGGCTTGAACTTGGAGTACGGGGCATATTTGACGGAGGTAGGTTTGGGGATGGTGCGGAAGCACTTGCTTTCTCCACATACGTTGGTCGAGATGCACGAAAGCGTTGCGAAGCATCCGTAAAGCTAATATTTTCCTCCGACATAACAAGTTTGATCGCTTTTTGTCGAGAATGTTCTGGGCAGTTGGGATCGGTAGCTTTATGATTGCCTCTGCATAGGAGACATGTTGACTGAGAGTCCACTACTGGGCAGGAGGCGCCGGAATGATTTTGGGAGCATTTATAGCATCTAGCGGTAGACCTGCACTGCTCAGTAACGTGACCGAACCTGCAGCACTTCCAGCATTGGATGGTTGGTAATTTATAAGTTTCGACATTTAACGCCATATGAAAACAATATAATTTTTCAGGTAGTTTTTGACCCTGGAAAGTAATGACAACAGTTGTAGTTGGGGTCCAGAACACTGTTCCGTCCCTTTTATTTTTCTTGTTCAGTCGCCTCATTTTGATTACTGGACCACAGTTACGTGCGTAGGAAATGCCCTGGAACAACTCCTCCAATGTCCACTCCGTGGCAATACCACGTACAACACCCATTCGAGATACATGAAATTTTGGGATCTGACAATCAAAGGAATCACCCAAGGGATTGTTGCTGATAAATCTGTTTGCCATTTCGGCAGAGTTAAATTCGATGTTAACTTTATTGCGGCCAGCCGATGTAATACCACCATTAACAATGCCTTGAACATTCTTTTTGTGGAGGAGTTGAGCCAGCTTTAAAGTACGCATTGTAAGCCCTGTTGATGGATCAGGCTCTTTCCGTGAAATATGGACAATGAATGGACCCTTGTCCTCTGAGGTATAGGTAAGCGGGGAGTCTCCCTCGAACTCGGGGTTCACATAGGTATTTTGAATGACCAAAAACCGAGTTTCATCGAAATCAGCCTACAAACAAAAAAGTCGGCCGCCATCTTGAATTTTTTAATATTTTTGACATTGCATTTGCATTATTAAATTATTTTATTAATTTAATATCGCAATACCAATGTACCTACCCGGGGTCGTTAAAGGTCCACCGTCACATTTTAAAGCGACAACCCTTACGTACTTACGTAAATACCTATACAGGCGTCGGCATCGCCCAACTTCAAGGGCGTCGTCCAACTGTATAGAAAGATTGCTTAAACTGTGATATTACTTTGCTTGCATTGCATTATTTGCACCATAATAATGCTGAGCTGCGATCCGCATAGCGATACCGATATTGTGCCCCAATGATGCAATGCAATGCTTGACAAGCCCGGTAAACATGAAGTATGAAGCCCCCAGTACAGGATTATTTATTATTTATTGAATTAATATTACATAATTACTTAACACGCTTTAACATTAGTCCTACAAAACTAATTTTTTTAGTTTAACTGTAGGTACAGAGTCTTTAGTAAAATAGACTAATTAACTTAAATTAAATTGAAAACTAACACGAAAACACGCTATCAAATAGGTTACATCTTTGATAAACAAACTAGATAAATTATATAAAAAGTTTATCACTTTATACTATTGAACAAATAAGTTCTTACATATTTTTTAAAAAGTATTTTATGTTTTTCTGATCTAACGCTATGCGGGAAGCTATTTAACAAATATGGGATCCTTTTATCAAGAGTTCTGTCACCGTAATAGTTAGATACTTTTTTTATTACATATTTACCGGTTGAAATGGATCTTGTGCCATACCTGTGGGTAACAAGTGAATGGCGCTCTCGACTCCCGTGCTGATTGACAGTCAGTAAATATTTGTGCTTTAAATCTATTGGCAATATATTACATATTTTAAATAGCATTCTATAATTATCTTTGTATTTAAGTTTAGTTTTTATGTTTACAAGTAACTTCATGAATCTGATTTGCAATGCCTCTATTTTTTGTAAATTTGTTTTGAATGTCAAACCGTAGGAGTCGAGACCGTAGCTTATGATAGATTCAACTAGAGCGAGGTACAACATTTTTAGGGTGCTAGATGGTATTTTGTAACTTAAATGATAGAACTTAGCTAATAACACCCTAAGTTTAGTGCACACATAATCAACGTGGGGTGACCAAGAGAAGTGTTCATCGACCAGCATACCCAGGTATTTAACAGTTTCAACTTTTTCAATTGGATGGCAAGTACAAACTGAATGATTATTATCATGTAAACAAGAGAAGCTGTGTGTAACGACGGTCAAAGGTATATCGGGCGGTCGCAAATAAGGTGAATGTATGACCAACAGTTTCGTTTTGTCCGAGTTCAGCACGATACCATTGTCGTGGGACCACTTAACTACGGTATTAACAACCTCCTGCAACAGGCGATAGGTTTCCGCTAGGTCAGTACCCGCGCGAAGTGCACACAGGTCGTCCGCGAACATATACGCAGAGCAATTGCGTAGGGCGCTGCACAGGCTGTTCACATGCATCAGCTAGCACACTGGCCCGCATCCTGAGCCCTGCGGGACACCGCACGTGACGTCGTGCCTGCCGCTGTAGTGCTCGCCGACTTTGACCCGGAACGAACGTGCCGAGAGATAGTCGCGGAACCAGCCATTCAGCGGGTGCCCCACGCCGCACTCTTCCATCGCCTGTAGCAGGGTGTCTGTTTCTAGTGTTTCAAATGCTTTTTTGAAATCAAAAAATATGGCCACCACGAACTTTTGTTGGCTTAAATACCCGTTTATTTCATCGGTGAACTCTGATAATAAGCTGTTTGTACTTTTGCCCTTTTGAAAACCATGTTGGTTCTTAGTTAAGATATTATGATTACTTAAGTATGTACTTAACTGATCTATGACACATTTTTCAAATATTTTCTCCACACTGGATAATATAGCAATAGGTCTGTAATTAAGAAAACATTTGCGGTCACCCTTTTTGAAAATTGGCCTAACAATCGCTTCTTTCAATTTTTCAGGAAATGATGACATTTTTACACTCATGTTTATTAATTTGGCTAATATTGGACTTATTTTTTTAGCAATACATTTTAAGTCAGACATGCGCACGAGATCGCTGCCCGGCGATTTATTTGTATCCATGTTTTTAATAATTTTTTCAACGGTTGAACTGTCGACAGGATGCCATCTCATGCATACATCATTTTGTTTTACATAAGTTTCCCTATTTAGCCACTTTTCGTTACACGAATGCTTAATTTTATTTATTTCTTCCAGAAAAGTACTCGCAAAACTATTACATATATTAATTACACTACAGGGGCGGTTTGCGTTGCTCGCAGACGGCAATCACACGCAAACCGCCCCTGTACACGATGGCCCATCATGGTCGGCCAACATGATCGGACAGCCTGTACTGGGGGCTTAAAGCCCCCAAGTTTATGGCACTAAAAAGAATTTAAATAAAACTTTTCTACTCGAATGTACCAATTGTATGGCATATTGAATCAAAGGCTTATTTCTCGGAAATTCGCTGTGTTATACTCGTTTTTCAGATTTTTTCCCGTGTTCGCTATGGTAGTAGTAAATATTGGCATGCTCAGTTTGGTGACAGGTGCCCTGGATCATGCTGTACTGGGTGTGGCGCTGCTGGAACGATGCCTAAATGTAGGAACACAATCTAAACCTAGGATTTCTCTGGAATAGTTAATGCTGCGAGAGTGGTTTATTTTTTTCCCTTTATAGGAAGATAAAAGAATGCGCAAATGCTATTTAATAGATCAATTAAAGGCGTTAGAGCAAAAAAAAATTTTTTTGAGGTTATAATTTTTCGATGCCTATAAAATCATTATTCCATGATGAAATGTAGAAATTCAATTTTTTCCGTACCCTATGATGAAGGAACTAAATATACAGGCACACTGTTTTCAGTAAAAAAATCGAATTGCTGAGATTCGGCCGTGGCGCTGCTGGGACGACGTCGTCCCAGCAGCGCCCCAAGTGACCTACGATTACTCCTGAATCTGTCGACATTTACAGGTGGACATTAGCTTATGTGAAATGGAAAAAAAAGCCAAAAATATGTGTCTTATTAGATTTATTATAGCTTTTGTAATTAATGAGAAATAGCGGGGCGCTGCCAGGACGACGTCGTTCCAGCAGCGCCACAGAAATCCCCGTATATCCTCGGATCCAGTGGGGGGAAAAAATCAATCGTATTTTTTCCCGACTGGTAAAAAATTGGCCTGCATGGTGTATTTTTTTCAAGCAAATCGGAGACCGTGGCGCTGCTGGAACGATGGACACGATTACCTGCAAGGTATCTCATATTTGTTGCAACAGTCCTGCTAAAGATTTGGCTTGCAAATTTCACCTTCATTATATTTTTTTAAGTAATGTTAATAGCTTATGCAATTTATTGTCTTCGGGAGTTGTTATTATTAATAATGCTCTTTGAAAGCAACTGAACCTTTCCTTCTCTGGAATTCTAAAATAAAATAAATACAAGGGTAAAGTAAATACAGGGGTAACATAAATCTGAACATAAAATAAAAATCTAACATTTGATAATTATTATTTACTTATAATTTAATTAGCTTTAAGTAACAGAGAGGAATAAAAATGAAAAATACCTTTATTGAATTCCACAGCCTTTTTATGGCCGGCAAGGTTGGTTGGTTGACTGTTTGAGTTAATACTGACTGGATCTATAAAAATGATGATAAGTTGAAACCAACCGGTCAATAAATTTAATCTCATTTAATAATAAGGATAGAAAATGCAATTTTTACCTATATTTGTAAGTATTTGTAAAACAAATGTTCGATGAAAACTAACCTGGGCAAATTAAGAATAGGCCCTGCAATGTTACTTAGCCGATTAAATCGGCATTAAAACGCTCCGTATCTTTAGCTGGATTCGGGAAGAATAGCATAGTTCGATGCAAACCTGAAAAATAAAAAATAATTCATCACAAATAATTATTGCAATACATCACTACATAGTATAAAACAAAGTCGCTTTCTCTGTCCCTATGTCCCTTTGTATGCTTAAATCTTTGAAACTACGCAACGGATTTTGATGCGTTTTTTTTTAATAGATCGAGTTATTCAAGAGGAAGGTTTATATGTACTTTTTATCCCGATATTCCCACGGGAACGGGAACCACGCGGGTGAAACAGCGGGCGGCCGCTACTAGTAAAGTATAAAGTTAGAAATAAAGAGGGAGAGGTTGGTTTGTTGTTGGTTGGTTGTTTTTGAGCGTTAATTGAAGAAAAGTTTGGTCTTTACTTACTTGCTGAATCTGAACACCCAGGAACACAACACTTTTTCCTAGACATCGACATAATGCCTGAAGTCCTGTCTCAATCCAAAGTTAAAACTAAACCACGAGTCTCTGTCTAGCCGCACTATTAGGAGGAGAAAACTCTCAACTCGACAGAAGACACAGGGAATTAATATAAATTTAAGATAGAAATTCACTGCACCAAAACTATCAATCAAAACAATTTTGAATGACCGCGCGCAATGACGGTTTAGTTTAGTGTTGCCATTTTTCTAAAATAATTTCATACCGTAATGAAATAATAAATATTATAGAAACGCCTTTACTTTGAGTAAATAACAGACAAAACACCTATCACATCGTAATAATTTCCTATTCTTTATAAATAGTTGAAAATTCTTTTAAGTACCTTGAATTTGGGATTTTGACTTAATTGTTTATAGGACTCTGATAATTACAAAATCTACCAAATCGTAAGAATTCATGTGGAACGTCGCAAAAATAACACCACTACAATTAAAAGCCCCCTGAGCGCTATCATTATCTAAGATAGTTAGTGCAAACTGAATTTAGCATCTTTTGAACGCCCTCTGAAATAGTTTTACGGAAGTACTGAATTACAATACTGCTAAATCTAAACGACGGAAGCTCTTCGTGACGTTAATAGTATTGCTGACTTCTAGAACTGATAGTATAGCTTTCCTACGATTGCCAGTAGCGATAGGTGAAGATTGAAGAGCCTGCATAGTATACATATTATTTATTTATAAGGAAACTCAGTGTAAATGAAACATAGGTTAACACTGCACCCTTTATTAACAATAAAACAACAAATATGCATCACTAAAGGCATTAAAAATGTTCAAAGAAGTCTTTTTTCAAACACAGCATATCACCAAAGAACTCTATATATCAACACTCAACACAAACGAGTCTTTTTCTCAAAAAACGGTAGGTACTCCGAGCATCGAAACTATATAATTAATTGCTTACGGAATTACGGATCTTTACGAAACAGAACATAGCAAATAACAAATTTAACAAACAAAAGTATAATTTAGATTATTTGACATTATTTTCCATAAGTACACTTTAATCTCTTTAAAGTTAATACCCTTCCATCAACTTTCAATAATATAGTATAAAAAAAAAGGATTTTTCTCTTCTTTTCTATACTGTGGGTGGGTGTATTAACTTGGAGCCATCTATCGTTGACTTTAGTGAACTATTTATGTGCAAAGTGTGCACCTACAGGGAGAACATAGCAACTTTCGCATTTTTTGGCTTCTCGTTTGAATGTATGAAGATTGCGCCCCCTGGTAGTCGGGTTAAAGTACTATGCTCCGTTTTGACGTGAAAGAAGGACAAACAAACAAACAAACACACTTTCACATTTATCATTACGACTCCGTAGCTCAGTGGTTAGAGCAGCCGCCCGGAAATGAAAGGTCGTGGGTTCGGGTCCCATCGGAGATGGTTGTGAGATGATGGTCGATTTTTCTAAATACTTCATTTTCCATATTTCAATAATAAAAATTGGACTGTGAATGCAAAAAAGGAAAAATTTAAATAACTTTATAATTTATATTAATATTAATAATTAATTTAAGTGAAAGGTCGTGGGTTCGAGTCCCATCGGAGCTGGTTGTGAGATGAGGATCGATTTTGTCTAAATTCTTCATTTTCCATTTTTCAATAATAAAAATTGGATTGTGAATGCAAAAAAGTAAATATTTCAATAACTTTATAATTATATTAATATTAATAATTAATAAATAGTAATATGGATATCGTGCTAGACGGCGCAAGTTTGTAATTAATTTAACGCGAGGACAAAAAAGTATTTGGGTAATGTGGGGTTCGAACTTGGTTCTCTCGAGACCTCAATATTGAATGGCCACTACGCCGTTGGCGCTAGCCGAACTTCAAGAGGTACGACGAATTATTGGTATATAACAGAATAAAAACTATTACAAACTTATATTTGTACTTCATCTAATACAAGATCTTATACAGGATAAGTGCATAGGGAACGCAAATATAAGTTTGTCAACGTTTTATTTTAAAAAAATACTAGTTTCGGATTTTTTCCTTTGTATTCACCAGATTACCTGTCTGCATGCCAAATTCCAGCTTTCTAGGTCATCTGGAAGTGGGTTATAGTTTTGATTATAGGTGAGTCAGTGATAAAAATAACGATTTTTGGACGTAAATATCTAAATAACTGTTTGAGGTGTGTATATAAAATTTGGAGCACATATTTATCTCGCTAGTCTTAATACATAAGCCAAATTTGACATGTTTCTGTGTAATAGTTTTTGAGTAATGAGGGAGTCAAAAGTGGCTCCAAATGGTTCGTGTTAAGATACACACGGTGCTGCTCGCCAGTTCTGTTTTCTTTTGAACTTGGCTGATACGCTTCCGCGTATCCAGATTCTTGAAATAAAACCGATGTAAGAATTTTATATGACCTAGTTGATCTAATATCACCATTACACTTTTTTGAGACTGTGAGAAGTCCAGCTTCTTTCCTTTGAGTGAGGAACATAAACCGCACCATTTTGTGTAAATTTCAGGTTCAAAACATTTTTTCACCCGCGTGGTTCCCGTTCCTGTGGGAATATCGGGATAAAACGTACATATAAACCTTCCTCTTGAATCACTCTATCTATATAAAAAAAACGCATCAAAATCCGTTGCGTAGTTTCAAAGATTTAAGCATACAAAGGGACATAGGGACAGAGAAAGCGACTTTGTTTTATACTATGTAGTGATGATTCTCTTATTCATTATTAGTACAAAATAGAGCATGCATACAATTTCTTGCAAGAAATGCTCTCGCGGTTTTGAAATTCGAAATTCGAAATCCCCACAACAATATCTAAAACCGATGGTTGAGGCGCCAGTAGCAATAAAAAAGAATGAAAAGTCTGTCAGCTGTATTGACAGTTTTAACTCTCAAATTTAACCACCGCGTCAGATAAGTTTGCGGAGTTCTGTAAGGAGACTTGCATAGTCGGAGTAAAATTTTTGATACTCTAATGAAATATTGCATAGGTACAAGTACTTCCGAAGGAAGAATATTTATTTCATTATTTAAGTTTCATTGCACAAAGTATAAACAAATGGCGGGCTAACTTTAAACTGACTAACATATTATATCAAAGATAATAAACTCATAAAAATAAATAATCTCGAAGAAGTTTTATATACACTCTCTGCCACAAATGTCATTTATTAAAAGTAGGTGGCTAAAACGTCAGTGATTAGATTACATACCCTTTGGAAGCGGCCATGGAAGAAATAACAGTTTTGTATAAGTAGTACGAAACCAAACCGTTTCAGCTGCTCGACCCTGATGTTGTCAAAGCCAGCGGCTTTACCTTCTTTGAGCTTATCAAGGGCAAACTTGAGCTCTGTTTCTGTAAAAGCCTCGTCCAAGTGGTTAACCTCTTTACCAGGGTCTCGTGTAAAATTCTTCTGGAGACTTTTCGTGGAAGCTTTCCCATTTTGGAGTAAGTGGTGAGCGATCTGGTTTGTGGTCACATTGGAATGACGATCAGCGATTTTAGGATCATTATTTTGTTTCCTTATAAAACACCATGCCTTCTTGCTTTTATGCGTCATATCTACGCCTTCGATTAGCTTGTTCCACTTTTCTCTCGTTGTTTCGGATATGGCTTCTAGCAATTCATTTCCAAAATCGATGGTGTCCTGTGAGATGGGATCTAATTCATACTGGTCTTGGTATGTCATCCTATCATATTATATTTAAAAACATATACTTGATGCTTGGGAGAGCAAGCGAGATGTAGTTGGTATTTATTGTGACCTCTCCAAAGCTTTCGATTGTGTTAATCACCAAACGCTTTTAAGGAAATTAAAACATTATGGTGTCTATGATAAATCGGTTAGCCTTATGCAATCATATCTATGTGAAAGAACACAGAAAGTAGTTACCAACAACACTGAGTCTACTGGAGCCCCTATCAACATGGGCGTACCCCAGGGGGCAATACTGGTCCCTTTTGCTGTTTTTAATTTATATAAATGACCTTCCTTTTTAAGCAAAGAATTTATGCGAGACAGATGACACTTCCTCTAGTCTTTAAAGTTGACAGAGGTAATAATTGTTCTGACGAAGTAAATAGTACTTTATCGAAAGTTGCGCATTGGTTTCATAGCAATAATCCATTCCTTTACCATGGTACCATTACACAGTACCATTGATGGTACTGTGGCAATTTCTTTTTGCCGTGGTACCATCAATTAATCTATCATTAAACTAGAAAAAAACAAAATGTGAAAAAAAAATCCCTGCCAAATGTAAGACAGGTTGATATTCACATAAAATTGGATGACAATGTAGTAGAATTAATTAACAGTACTAAATTTTTAGATATAACATTAGATTATCGACTTCAATGGGACCCTCATATTGAAGCCTTGGCCGGTAGACTCAGTTCTGCGGCATTTGTTCATGGCATTTTTTCTTAACAATAAATAAATAAAATAAATAAAAATAAAATTGGCTGTTAAAGAAATAAGGCTCTTAACCGATATTGAAACGGCAAGGTTAATCTATTTTAGCTATTTTCAGAGTGTATTGTCCTACGGCCTATTACTTTGGGGTTCAGCAGCTAACATCGAAAGTATTTTTGTGCTTCAGAAAAGAGCTATTCGCGCTATATACAAACTTCAGTCTCGCTCGTGCGCTCCCCGCGTGCGGACGGTATGCAATAAGTGCATTGATCGAGTTGTTACGAATTCAAAATGGCGCAGTGCAAAAAGTGCAGACAATATGTTTCTACTAATAAATCCGATGATTTATTTAAATGCAAGCATTGTGAATTAGTTTACCACAAAAAGTGTGCGAGTAAAGTCGGGAAAAAATTGGATATTTGTGATGATTGTTTGAAGATCGAATCGAGCCCGGTAACTGACAAGCTCCCGAAAATCACGATGGATAAAAATGCTACGGCTGAAAGTGTACTTGAGCAGGTTAACCAGAAGATGGACATCTTATACAACATGCAGAGCAAAATAGACAAGCTCACGGAGGACGTATGCTTTTATTCCGAGCAGTACCAAGCATTGTTCGAGTTTAAGGGCCAGGCTGAGGCCAAAATAAAAGCATTGGAAAATAAAAACGTGCACCTAGAAACGCGGAGTAAAGCTCTGGAAGAGAGGATTGCGCGGATTGAATCGAAAGAGAAGGAAAAGAATGTAGAAATATATGGAGTACAGTGGACGAAGGAAGAAGATGTTATCAGTACAGCAAAAACAATTGCTGCAAAATTGGGTTTGGATCCAAATTCAATATCTGAAGTAAGGAGGGTGGGCGAAGAAAAGCCAGCCGCGTCCGGCGCCGAGGGCCGGGGCACGGCCCCGCGCCCGCGCGCCCAGCGCCCGCGCTCGCTCATCGTCACCCTGAACACGCGAGCCGCGCGTGATCAGTGGCTAGCTAAGAGAAAGATGAAGCTTACAAATGCTGATATCTATGGCAAAAATGGGGATTCAACTCCAATCTACATTAACGAAGACCTCACAAAGTATATGAAACAACTGTTATGGTGCGTAAAAAGTGAGCTAAAGCCGGAACCTTTCAAATATGTCTGGGTACAAGACGGAAAAATACTAATTAAACGAGACGACCCTAACAACAAAAAGATTACGGTCATACGCACAGACGACGATTTGGCGAAGATCAAAGCTGCCGTAAAATGAAATTATTGTTTATACTTAGTAATTATTCCTCTACACCGTTATTTATAATGACGTGCCTAAATAGATCGTCGCAACATTCGACGACAAGCTTCAGTCAATACAATCAAACATCCTACTAATATTATAAATGTGAAAGTTTAGATGTTTGGATGTTTGGATGTTTGGATGTTTGTTACTCAATCACGCCAAAACGGCTGAACGGATTTGGCTGAAATTTGGGACACAGATACTTTGTAGCCTGGAGAGGAACATAGGCTACTTTTTATCCCGGAAAAACATCACATTCCCGCGGGAAAACGTCGTGTAGTCCACGCGGGCGAAGCCGCGGGCGGAAAGCTAGTACAATATAATAAATATGTCAGCTCATATATATGGTGCAATGTTTTGAATGAAAATAAGTCGGACTTCATCGTTATACATTTAAACATACGCTCACTACGAAAACACTATAATGAATTATTAGTACTCCTAGAGGACTGTCAAGAAAATATAGATATAATAATTTTATCAGAAATCAACATAAAACAATCTGAGATTGACCTGTACCAACTGGACGGATACAACTCTTCCGCTTACACCAGAGAAGATACGAGCGGTGGCGGTTTACTTATTTATGTAAAGAAAATGCACAACTTTGCGGCGCGCAATATTACCAGTAAAACGTGCGAGATAATGCACGGCCAGCTGACTGACGGTCAAGGCCGCGCGGCTATGCATGTTGTGGCCGTGTACCGACCGCCGGATACTAACAGGCTAGTCTTTACGGATGAGTTGCAACAACTTTTGAAGAAAATACCACCACAGAGTGATGTCATTGTCTTGGGCGACATAAACATTGATCTCAGGGACCCCAATCTGGACAATGCTGCGAGACGATACATCGATACCTTGTGCGAGGCGGGCCTGCAGTGTGCAATCACGGACTACACACGTGAAGAAATACGAAACGGTAAACTCGTGCGTTCTTGTCTCGACCACATATGGACTCGGGTGCCGGCCCCTTCGGTCTCGGCCTTCCTACTTACTTGTAAAATCTCGGACCATTACCTCGTCGGAGTGAGATATGATAAAGAGAGTGTTAGTGAAAAAATGTGCTATAATACAAATCAAAAAATGCGTTTGTGTGATAAAAGTGTTGAAAAGAAATTGAACGAGTACCCGTGGCATGAATTATTGGTATGTGACTGTCCTTTAGTGCTTTATGAGAAAATTAAGTGTATTTTTGGCACTATTTATGATAGTTCTATGGTTAAATGTAGTATTTCTAAAAAGAGGGTTTCAAAACCATGGATAAATAATAAGTTAAAGTTAATGATCAAATATAGGGATAAGTTATTTCGTAACTGGAAAAACAAACCGAGCGACATGAATAGACGTTTGGAATACACTAAATACAGAAACAAGGTAAACAAAAGCATAAATAGTGCCAAAAATAAGTTTAGACGAGAGGAGCTATTACAGTGTAAAAATGACATGAAAAAAGTTTGGAACAAAATAAATAGTTGGACAGGTAGAAATAAGGCCAATCTGGATGAGATCATATTAAAGTATTTAGGTAAAAAGGAATCCATATTAAATATTTGTGATACTTTTGGGACTACATTTACACAAGAAATATTAGATATAAAACACAATTGTAACTATAAGTTTTTGAATAGATCTGATTATGTTGTTAAGTCACAGTTGTCAATGCGATACAAGAAGGCAACACAGGATGATGTTATTAAAATAATAAATAGATTTAGTCGTGATAAATCACCTGGTCAGGATAGAATACGTGTCCGAGATATTAAGTTAATAAAGTCAAAAATAAGTCCTATTATTGCATTGTTCATTAATTTATGTATACAAAAAAGTAGGTACCCAGATGAATTAAAATCAGCTCTAATTAGACCAATTTATAAACAAGGTTCTCATTTAGACTACACAAACTATCGCCCTATAGCAATATTATCGGTTATTAATAAAATTGTTGAAAAATACATAGTTGAGCAAATAAGCGATTTTCTAGAAAAAAATTATATTATATCTGATATACAACATGGGTTCCGACGGGGTCGTAGTACGGGGACAGCGCTCGCACGTTTCGCGGACGACGTCAACGGCAGACTCAACGACAGGCAGCAGGTGGTGGTGGTCTACATTGACTTCAAAAAAGCTTTTGATACATTGGACCACCGCCAGCTGCTGTGTGCCATGGACGAGTGTGGTATAAGCGGCCCGGTCAATAAGTGGCTACAGGCCTATTTATCTGGCCGGACGCTGAAGACTGCCGTCTGTGGCGAGACGGGGAGTAGTGCGAATATATCTTGCGGAGTGCCAACCGGTTCCGTGTATGGCCCCGTCGGATACATCATGCATGTGAATAGTATGTGTAATGTAGTCAAACACTGTCAAATGTACATGTATGCAGATGATACCTGCTTAGTTTATTCTAGTAAAGATATTAAACAAATTGAATATTGTACCCAAGAAGACCTTAATAGTATTATAAAGTGGGCGCACGATAACGGTATTATAATTAACATTTGTTCGGAAAAGATCGACGTTTCTGAACGCATCTATAATGTCACGTCAAATTGACATTTGGCTGTCACTTGAAGTTGACAGTGACACTTGATTGAAATTCTTGTAACCAAAATGTCGGATTAATTTTGCGGAATTTGTTGAAAATCGCTCGCGTTGAATGTGCCTGGCATATCGAGTTTGAATAAAATCTTAAATTATCTATGTGATCCCGTTTTGTACGACCAAGGTTTTGACGCCATCCATCGGGCTGGTCGCGGAGTTTTGAAAGAAAGATAATTGTCTACCACGCGTTGTTGCAGGGGCAATATATATCTTGACAAAAAGCTCCTCCGTGTGTTATTGTGTATCTATTGTTGAAACGCCCAGTGTCTTGGGAACGCTGTTATTTGTGTTGTGAGTGAGGTGACGAATTGGTAAGGTTGGCAGACGAAGAAAGGACATCAGGGGCGCGCGCGCTCCCTTACACCACTTCTGCCTTGGAGACGTTCGACACACAGACCCGTATGTAACCTCACCTTACTTAACATTCTCTCCGCTGTGTATCGCAGTTCAATTGTTCAGTTACATCCCGGCTGAAACCTAGTTTTTTGTCCGGAGTCTATATTAGTAATACCAGCTTCCACTGCGCTAAGCCGATTCCGCGGATTTAGCAGGGGTGTACTGAACATTTCTTGGTAGCCAAGAGCGTAGCTTGAAGGCCTGAGAGGCCCACGCCAAAACTTTGTATTAATCAGTGCCGTTTTGATGACCCAGTCTGGTCCGGACTAGATTAATTTGTACTTGTAAATGGTAATTAACTTGCATTTGAAAAGTAAAGGGCATTCCTTTGTTATTGGTTCCATGTCTTGTAATTAATTGTCATGTATTGAAGTTCCAAAGTGTAAACAGATGCCTTTCTTTGCTCATAATAATTATTATTCAGTTTTGTTAGCAAATTTGAGTTGTGAATATTGACAAGTTTGTTGCTAAAATAATAGCTAATAAAAGGTTAGCTAATAAGTTTGCACTCAATACTTAGTGAAACTTAGATGATTTAAGACATTGTTTACACATTGAAACTCATTGAAACTTGTGCTTTGAAATAATTAAAATTAACTTGTTGTTGTGTAACAGTATGTTGTGTTGATATCCAAGTGAATTTCAATAGTCAGTGATTTTGAGTGAATTTCAATAGTCAGTGAGTTTTGTTGTTTTCTGATAACCTCCAGATATTTAAGAGTTTGTGTCATTATAAATACTTTGTTGTTGTAATATTGGAATTTTGTGGTTAGTAATAACCTCCAAATATTGGAGATTTTGTGTTATAGTGAATATTTTGAATTTGTTGTTTTTGTTGATAAATTTGTGACGTTACAATGACGGCCTCCTCTGCTAAAGCCAAAATACGTTCTGAGTTACGGTGGTTAGCTTCTGCGGTTGCGTTGTTGGATCGACCGGATAGAACGGAGGCCTTGTTGAACAGATACGTAGATCTGCCCATACGTTTGGCTGTTGTTGATGAGCAGTATGCCTTATTTTTGGAAAGGACTGTTGAGGCCGAGGTGGAAATGCGACAAGAAGTCGGTTTGGATGTGGACCAGTGTTATGATTTTGCGGACAGAATTACCCAGGTAGCTCGACCTTTGCAAGTGGCAAGAGAGAATGAACCGAGCCCGTCCCCGGTCACATCTAAGAGTATGCCCCCTCTCTTTGCTAGATTGGCCCCCTTAGACTTAAGGCGTTTTGCTGGTCGTCTAGAGGACTGGGAGGGCTTTATTAATATTTTTGATAGTCTGGTACATGCCCGGGATGATTTGACCCAGGGCCAGAAGTTAGCTTATTTATTATCCGTGTTGGAAGGGGAGGCCCTTGAATCGGTTCAACATTTGGCCCCCTCGGATGAAAACTACCCTATTGCTAGGGATTTGATTGCCCGTCGGTACCGGAACGTACGACGTCTGGCGGACAACCATGTTGCCGCCATTTTGAATTTACCCCGCGTTGCCAGCGTGATGCACTTGAGAGTGGCTTTGTTGAATCCGCTGTTGGTGGCATACAACGCATTAAAAAACTTAAAACTCCCAGTGGAGCAGTGGTCGTTTTTGTTACTGCACATTGTCCTGGGAAAGTTGCCGGACTCTGTTAAGGTCCGTTTTGAGCAGCAGTATGGTGGGGATAGTGCGACTTATCTGCCACCCTTCTCGGACCTCTTGACGTTCCTGGAAGGAGAAAGTAGACTGGCAGATAATTCCTCTCTGGCCGGTCCTATGGGACCCGAACGACCTGTGCCACAGAGTAGATCCCCCACCGGACCCCCCCGTAGGGGGCGTATGGCCCCTCGCGCGCCCGGCCGCTATGCCGCCGTCCAGGAGACCGCCCGCTGCTTGTACTGTCGGGAACCGGGTCACAGCACGACCCGTTGTGATAAGTTCCTCGACCAGCGCGTCCAAGGCCGTCGAGCGATCGCGCGACAACGGACATGGTGCTACTCGTGCTTGGGCCTGCACATGCAGCGCGAATGTACCCAAGCGCACCCATGCCGATTTTGTAAGGGCAACCACCATCCCCTCCTCTGCATGAACAGCCCAGAGGGCGGCGGAGCGCCGCAGCGCGTCGCTGCAGGATCACCGCGTATGGGTGGGGGTCTCGGACCCCCCGCGGTGTTTGCATCCCGCAGCAGTTCTAGTGGCCACCAGAGTGGCCCCAGACGCTCTCCGCCACGTTTGGACCCTCAAACGGGCGGGGGTCCCAGGGACCCCCCCATGGGAAACCGATCCCCAAGGATGGGGATGAGTTATGCGGGCGTTGCCGGAGGTCGTAGAGGCCCCCCGCGACGTTTTGAGCCTCGCACGGGCGGGGGTCCCACGGACCCCCCCATGGGAAATCGGTCCCCAACTAGGGGGTTCGATTTTGCGAGCGTTGCGGGAGGTCGTAGAAGCCCCCCGCAACGTGTTGAGCCTCGCACAGCCGGGGGTCCCCGGGACCCCCCCTCTGAAAATCGGTCACCGTGCCCCCGCGACTATGGGGCGACGTACACGGTGGATGCTAGGCACCGATTCTCGCCGCCGCTCGCCGAATACCCGCGTTTGGAGCGGCGCCCGCCCCGTCTTCAAGGGGCCGGGAGATATAACCCGCCTGATACCGGGCGAATTGGACGTAGGCAGTATGTGGGAGATTGGGACCCACTGGATCGCTATGAGCGACCCCCTTACCATGGGGGGACGTCTGGGGACCCCACATGCTAGCAATCAACGTGTTTACGGTCGATTGTAGCCACCCCTCCAGAGACCGTTTTGTTGCCCACGGCCTCTGTGCTTGTCAGGGGATTGAATGGCGACCTTGTGGAAGTTCGCGCCTTGTTGGATTCCGGTGCTCAGGGGTGTGTTGTGTCATCTTGGTTAGTTAGGCGATTGGGCCTCAAGGTGCACCCCCACACGGAAGGCGTGAGAGGTGTTGGCGATGTGAAAGTCCCCGGGTTGTTAGGGCATGTTGACTTCACATTTACATCACGTAATAAGTCCACGCCAGGCATTAAGACCTCGGCGATTGTGTTGGACACAGTTGTTGGCCGTCAACCTTCAGTTGACTTGGGACCGAGTATGTTGTCTTTGGTGTCTGATTCCCCACTCGCCGATCCAAATTTCTTCCGCCCAGGCCCGATTGATGCTCTCCTTGGAGCCGATGTCCTGGGGCGAGTTTTGTTGACGGGGAAGCGAGTTTTGCAGCCAGATGGCTTGGTAGCTCTGCAGACGACACTCGGTACAGTTGTGATGGGCCCTGCTCGCCGCGTTTTGGATTCCCTTGATGAGGATCGCGGTCTTGTTTTTAATGTGTCTCTCTCCGAAGTGGTGCAGAAGTTTTGGGAGGTTGAGGAACCTCCACCAGCCCCGCGGGTAGACCCAGTAGCGGATGAATGCGAGTTGTATTACCAGAATAACACTGGTCGCCTCCGCTCTGGTCGTTTGATCACCCGTCTCCCCTTTCGTGCCGGCCGACCTCCTCTGGGCGAATCCCGACCGCTAGCGGAACGTAGGCTAGTGGCGATGGAGCGTCGCATGAGCAAGGATCCGGTCTTCCGCCAGAAGTATGTTGAATTCATGCGGGAGTATGAGGAGTTAGGGCACATGTCCGTGAGCGATTTGGATTGGCGCTCCGTTGAGCACTTCTTTTTGCCGCACCACGCCGTTTTGAAATCCGGAAAGATTCGGGTGGTCTTTGACGGTTCGGCTCCCACCTCTACTGGAGCGTCCTTGAACCAGTGTCTGCATGTAGGTCCCAAGCTGCACACGGAGATCTCAGACATTTTGACCAACTTCCGGCGGCACCAAATTGTATTTATGACTGACATCCGGATGATGTTCAGACAAACGGTCATCCATCCCGAGGATAGGAGGTACCAATTGATTTTGTGGAGAGAGAGTCCTAGGGACCCCTTGTTGATTTATGAATCGAATACGAATACGTACGGTTTGGCTTCGAGCCCGTTTGTTGCGATTCGTTCTTTGTTGGAGTTGGCCGAGAAGGAGCGCTTGAGATACCCTCGCGCCTCCGCCATTTTGGCCAGTGACGTCTATGTGGATGACATTTGCACGGGTGCCTCATCTGTCTCAGAGGCGATTGTCCTGAGAGACGAACTCACCGCCCTTTTGAAGTCGGGAGGTTACGAGTTGAGGAAATGGATATCCAACTCGCCTGATGTACTGGTAGGTTTGCCCGAAGAGCACCAGCAGGACCCCCACCTATTCGAAAATGTTGATAATCCCCATATGGTGACCGTCCTTGGCGTACAGTACAAACCGGTCTCTGACACTTTCACTTATTGTGTGGATTTACGACCACCGAAAGTCTGGACCAAGCGTTCAGTATTGTCTACTGTCGCACGTACCTTTGACCCCAATGGGTGGATTTGCCCCGTGCTGTTTATGGCCAAGTGTTTCTTGCAACGGTTATGGGCTTCGGGTGTGTCGTGGGATGAACCCCTCTCGGACGAGTTACTCCGAGATTGGTCGAGCTTCGTTTCATCCCTCCCCGAGATTAATGAAGTGCATTTGCCGAGGCTATTCCTCCCTTCTGAAAATTGTAAAGTTACTCTTCACGGCTTTTCCGATGCCTCCGAACGTGGATTTGCTGCGGCCGTGTACCTCCGCACCGTTACTGTTGACAGAGTTGTTGCTGTGCATCTGGTGATAGCGAAAAGCAAAGTCGCTCCCCTTCGGACTCGTCATACGATCCCGAGGTTGGAATTGTGTGGAGCTGCCCTCCTAATGCGTTTGTTGAACCACGTATGGCTCACATTAGGTCGATCTATTAAGATACAAGAGGTTTATGCTTGGACGGACAGTCAGGTCGTCCTTTGTTGGTTGAAGGCTCCGGCGCACACCTTGGACGTGTTTGTGGCCAATCGAGTGTCGCAGATTTGTAATTCCGACATCGAGTTGATTTGGAGACACGTGCCGGGAACCATGAATCCCGCGGATTGTGCGTCTCGGGGTTGTGTAGCCCCAACCCTAATTAACCACCCCCTCTGGTGGGGCCCACAGTGGTTGATGCGGCCTGAGTCGGAGTGGCCGCCCTCCCCAGCGTTGTCGAACGTAGCCGTTCCTGATATGCGGGCATGCGTCCTGGAGACTAACCCCGCCGGGGAAAAGGATTTGTTGTTGGATCGGTACAGCTCCTTACAGAAGCTGCTTGGTGTTACCGCTTGGATCAGACGTTTTGCGTACAATTGCAGAAACCCACGCGCGAGGCGTGATTCGTCGGTTCTCACTCCGGACGAGCGTAGGGACGCGCTCTTGTTTTGGGTCCGGAGAGTACAAGCTGATAGTTTTGAGTCCGAGATTGAAATTTTGCGTTTAGGCCGTCGCAAGTTGAAGGGCGCGGTATCGCGATTAAATCCCTTCCTGAACGAGAGTGGGCTTTTGCGATTCGGCGGAAGACTTCGAAATGCGAACCTGCCGTATGGAGCTCGTCACCCCCTTTTGTTACCTAAAGCCGGACATTTGACTCAACTGATAATAACAGATCGCCATGTGAATGCACAACATGCTGGCTGTAATGCTTTGTTGGCCATTTTGCAGCGTGAATTTTGGATTTTGTCTGCTCGCCGAGCCATTCGCACTGTGGTTTTCCGTTGCCTGCCTTGTTATCGATTGAAGGCCGCGACCATGCAGCCCCAGATGGGTGATTTGCCTGCTGATCGCGTCACGGAATGTAGAGCTTTTGCCGGAGTCGCCACCGACTTCGCCGGTCCCTTTACTGTAAAGGCTTCGAGACTGCGTAATGCTAAAACCTATAAGGCGTACTTGTGCGTGTTTGTGTGTTTGTCCACCAAGGCTGTCCATTTGGAAATTGTCTCGGAATTGTCTACCGAAGCCTTTGTCGCCGCCTTGAGCAGATTTGTTTCCCGTAGAGGACTGCCGACATTGATACGTTCCGATTGTGGTACTAATTATAAGGGAACGTGTAATTATCTTAAGGAAGTAGTTAAGTTTTTTGTTGATAATAAAATAGACATTGGAACCACCCTCTCCCGGCGTGGGATAATCTGGAAGTTTAGCCCTCCAGCTTGTCCGACCTGGGGAGGAATTTTTGAAGCTTGTGTAAAGGCTGCCAAGACACACTTGCGTCGCGTGATTGGAGAAACTATTCTCACGTTTGAGGAACTTGATACGGTAATTTGTAAAATTGAGGCCGTCCTCAACTCGCGACCCTTGTGCCCGTTGTCTTCGGACCCGAATGACCTGGAAGCGTTGACCCCAGGTCATTTCTTGATCGGACAGCCCCTTTTGGCGTTGCCTGAATATCCGATTCAGGATGTAGGATCCCATCGTTTGTCGCGATACCAACTTTTGAAACAGATGTCCCAAAACTTCTGGGCACGTTGGTCGATGGAGTATTTGCATATCCTGCAACAGCGCGTGAAGTGGACAGATAAAACCACCCCACCCCAGATTGGCGACCTCGTGTTGATTAAGGATGCTAACCTGCCGCCCCTATGTTGGCGAAGGGGGCGCATTGTTAAACTCTACCCCGGAACTGACGGAGTTCCTCGTTTTGCTGAGGTTTTGGTTCGAGATTCGGTTTTGAAGAGAGCCGTTAGTGGGCTCTCCCGATTACCCGTAGATTGACGTACCGTTCTTAACGGTCCGGGGCGGGGGGATGTTCGGAAAAGATCGACGTTTCTGAACGCATCTATAATGTCACGTCAAATTGACATTTGGCTGTCACTTGAAGTTGACAGTGACACTTGATTGAAATTCTTGTAACCAAAATGTCGGATTAATTTTGCGGAATTTGTTGAAAATCGCTCGCGTTGAATGTGCCTGGCATATCGAGTTTGAATAAAATCTTAAATTATCTATGTGATCCCGTTTTGTACGACCAAGGTTTTGACGCCATCCATCGGGCTGGTCGCGGAGTTTTGAAAGAAAGATAATTGTCTACCACGCGTTGTTGCAGGGGCAATATATATCTTGACAAAAAGCTCCTCCGTGTGTTATTGTGTATCTATTGTTGAAACGCCCAGTGTCTTGGGAACGCTGTTATTTGTGTTGTGAGTGAGGTGACGAATTGGTAAGGTTGGCAGACGAAGAAAGGACATCAGGGGCGCGCGCGCTCCCTTACACCACTTCTGCCTTGGAGACGTTCGACACACAGACCCGTATGTAACCTCACCTTACTTAACATTCTCTCCGCTGTGTATCGCAGTTCAATTGTTCAGTTACATCCCGGCTGAAACCTAGTTTTTTGTCCGGAGTCTATATTAGTAATACCAGCTTCCACTGCGCTAAGCCGATTCCGCGGATTTAGCAGGGGTGTACTGAACAACATTTCAAAAACAAAATGTATGCATATTTGCTCGCCATACAATAAGTGTATTTCAGATTCACCTAATGTCACAGGTCACGATTATGACTGTTTACATCGTGGTTTCTCTTCTTCTCAATGTGGAAAGCTTGAGGTGGTGGAAAGGTACAAGTACCTAGGGCTAATGATTGACTCACGCTTCACATGGAATGCACATGTTGAAATGGTGTGTGATAAGCTTAGAACGGTGCTTGTAAAGTTCCATCACCTGAAGTTCTTCACAGACAGAGCAACCCTATATACCGTTTATTATGTACTTACTGATTCGATACTTTCGTATGGACTGAGCACATACGGACGAACGTTTAAAACTTACCTTGATAAAATTAAAAGTCTTCAAATTAGATTCATGAAAGTTCTTGTAGATAGAAAAACAAAACAACTCTGTAGTATTGATTACAATAAACTATTCCGAAAATGTAAACTATTGCCGGTCGATGAGAAAGTGTCGTTTCAGATTGCGCTAGAACAATATGGATGTGATGAATTTAAAGTCCCCGTAACTAATCCACTTTTGCATAGAAAATTAGCTAACGAAGCACTGATTGTTCCTAAAATTGTAAATTATTATGGTGAGAGGGCCAGACAGTATATTGTTCCTAAGATATATAACAATATACCCTTATGTATTAGAAAAAGCACCAGTAAAAATGTATTCAAATGTAAATTAAAACAATATATATTAGATAAACTAGAAGTTTAATGATAGTCGAGCTGAAGTATATAGTTTCAATAAGTATAAGTATTAAAAAAAATATATTATAAATAAGGAAAATTGTTTAGTAAAAGATAATATAATTCATTAATATAAGTAACTTAATTCTAATTAAAGTGTCTAAAAACAGTATTTAAGAACTAATAGGGGAGTCTTCTTCTGCCAACAAACTGTGATACAGTTTGGCGGAACTGTATGTAAAATAAAATGTACTGTTTCATGTGAATAAATGCTTTATTTATTTTTATTTATTTTATTTGGCCAAGAGATTCTTTAAAAGAATTCAACATATTAACTGTTGCAGGACAATACATATATGAGAATATGGTATATGTGAATAAGTTTCTCAATACATTTGTAAAACGTAGCAATATACATCAATTCAAAACAAGAAATAAAAATAAGATTACCGTTCCAAGGATTCGACTTGAAAAAACAAGAAGTTCGTTTTTGGGGAAAAGCGTAGCTAGTTTTAATAAAGTTCCACAGAATTTAGTAGAGCTGCCTTTGCACAAATTCAAAAGTCATGGCAAAAAGTCGCTCATGGGCAAAGGATATTATAAAGTAGACGACTATTTGAAAGACCGTAATGCATGGATTTGATGTAACACATAACCTGAGCTGAACTAATGTAATATTATAATGAAAAAGTTGTAAAAGTTAACGATATAAATCTTTGGAAATATCGTTACTCCAATTATTAAAGCTGATAAGTTTATTGCGCCTATTCTTCTTATCAGTTAAAAAAGTCTTGAACGAAAATATTGACGATTCAAAAGAGCTTATTTCTTAAGTCAAGTTGAATAAAGATATTTTTTATTTTATTTTATTATTTTATCCTTCAGGTCGTAAGGCCTGGCTTATAATTAGGTCCTCCGTATTGCACCACTTACTGTCTTCACACACTGGTGATCTATGTGATCACTGGCAAAGATTAGATCAGGGTTTTAACCCCTTTTCCAGCGACCGCTGTTGAATGATAACGGAAGTTTTGGATCATGGATCAAAGATAGTAGGTATGTGTCCATCAACCCATTCTTCAACCTTCACTCCGTTGTCATCACTGGTTCTGTATCCCCAGTTCTCGCTATGGCTATTAAAATTACCAAGAACGAATCTAACCGGATGGGCGTTAAAGTTCGGCGGACAGCTGAAGCAATACGGTGCATTGGGAGGTTTGTAGACTGAAGTGACCGTACAGTTACTAAATTCGGTAGTAAGGATCTCTATGTTACTGGTGTTAGTCTGATACACAGTCCGTACCTCTTTATCTGGCCTAGCGAATAAGCACTCCCATACTGTCGATGAGACTTCACTTCGACTTCAGCTATGAGTTTCATCGCCTGAGTCACTTGTCAGGTATGCTTTAACGAGTGTGCATCTGAGTTGCATAACCTCATTCCGCCCTCTCCTTTAAACTCACGCTCAGAGAATTAAGTACTCCTTCATCATGCCTGGAATACCATGCCGGCTTCTGTTTGCCCGAGTACCTACAACCCAAACCTCTTAAAGTCGCAAGTGAATAGGCATCTTCTGGGTGAATCTATTCACACAAAATTTTATTCAAGTACTATAACCAACCACATTATAAAACTGGCAAGTTTACATTAGTAAACAAAGTATCAATTATTTCAGTTGCGCTACATTTTGTTTAAACAAATTCGACGATCTCCGTGGCCGATTGGTGTACGCACCGGTTTTCTAGGTGCCACTATCTCTGAGAATCGAACCCTGGACGGGTTCGATTCTCGGACGGGTAAATGTCGAAAACTAACTTTTAGATATTTTCTTGTATCTGGGTGTATGTGATCGTTGCTTCCAATTTTCAATGACACAAGTTATTGTATTATTTGATATTATCATTTTTGGTATTGGAATAATATGTATTTTATTTTATTTTTTTGTATTTAAACAATATTTTTATTTACTTAAGTGTTTTTTTATATATTGATTTATATTATAGATTGATAGCGTGATTTTATATAAACGGTATACTTATTTAAATATTGTTTAACTAAGTACTTAGATTTATTTTGTAAAAAAGTATTGGATATTTTTTCATATTAAATTATAAGTTTTATTAATTTGATTGGAATAAATCTGAAAATATACCTACTGGTTAGAGCAGTATAATTTTTTTTTTCAGTGTAATTTGTAGCAAATGTTGTAGTTTTGCCTATTAAATTATAAGTTTTATTAATTTGATTGGAATAAATCTGAAAATGTACCTACTGGTTAGAGCAGTATACATTTTTTTTTTTCAGTGTAATTTGTAGCAAACTAGCGGCCGCCCGCGGTTTCACCCGCGTGGTTCCCGTTCCCGTGGGAATATCGGGATAAAAAGTACATATAAACCTTCCTCTTGAATCACTCTATCTATTAAAAAAAAACGCATCAAAATCCGTTGCGTAGTTTCAAAGATGTTGTAGTTTTGCCTGCGAAGATCATTTCGATAATGGATATATTATCGAAATGATCTAGAGATAGAAAATAAATATAAATAGCTGCTGCTGTGTTCTGCATTTTGAAGAATCGTTTGAAGTGACTATCTTTGTTAAAAAAAGCTTTTTTTACTACATAGGTACGAATAATATCTAAGATCTACTCTTCCTACAAACCGACGTTTACAATAAATATTCATAATAATTGTTCTTGTATTCTACATAATATAATTTCCTTAGTAAAAGCGCACATAGGTGATATTTTAGATGTAAATAGAATGCGCGCTGCATGCCGCGTCTACACGTATTTCTCAGTCTACGAGAGTGCCGCGGCCGGAGTCTTACCGATCCCAGCACCCCCTCGCTTGTGTAAGCAACGGCCATCGACGATATTTTTTTTACCTATGCTATATCCTTAATGCCGATAGGCGTCACGCAGGTGAAGCTCCGGCATAAAGGTTCGACCATTCGACCCATCTGGTCGCTACATCTTCGACTATCAGTATCCACGTCATACTATCAGCGGAGACGGGTAAAGGTCCGAACAAGTCAAAAGACAGGACCTCAAACCTTTGGTTCATGACAGTTGTCTGCAACAATCCGGCTGGTTTCTGATTGCTTACTTTATAGCGTTGGCAGGCGGCGCAGTTCCTAACGTATGCATCTACACTCGCGAGCAAAAGTATGGAATCACTTACTTGGAATTGACTCTGCGCGATCTTGAGTACTTAATAACTAGTTAAGAATAATAAAAATGGTACCATTTTAAAGGTTAAACTGTTAACTTTAAATTGATACCAAATTCATTTAAATCACATCAGTATTTAAGGAGATATCCCGGATAAGGTGAAGGAGTAACGCAAACATAAGGAATATGAAAAAATAATAAATAAAGAAAACAACAAAAATTTACTAATAAATTTTTTATTTGTCCTTAAAATCAAGTTTCAATATTTAGTGTTCCCTCCTCTCGCCCTAATAACTGCTCGAAGACGGTTCTTCATTGACCTAATCAGCCTCTGTATCGATTCTTGCGGGATACCTTCCCACTCCTCTATCAAAGCAGATTTCAGCTCATTCACACTTGAAGGAGCAGGATTTCTGGAACGAACCCTCCTCTTCAGTTCATCCCACACGTGCTCAATGGGATTCAAGTCCGGGCTGAGCGCTGGCCAGTCCAATGTGACGATACCGACTTCTTCGAGGTATTCAGTTGTGGCATAAGGAGGAAGTCATCACCGATATATCCCGCATAGGGAACGACATGTTCCAGCAGAATATCGGAAATGTAGCGGTCTGAAGTTAGACCGCCTCCTCGTCCCCCGCCAGGAACGAAAACAAGCTCCGTTTTACCGTCGAAGGAAATGCCGGCCCACATCATACAAGAACCGCCCCCATAAGCCACCGTCTCAGCGAAACAGCACTGCGCAAATCGCTCCCCAGGCCGCCTGTAGACCCGACCCCTTCGGTCGCTGCCTAGCAAACATATTCTGCACTCGTCGGAGAACAGGACTCGCCTCCATTGCTCAACCTCCCAATCAAGATGGGAGCGAGCAAATTGAAGGCGAGCTTGTCGGTGACCTGCCGTCAGTTTCGGGCCTGTGGCAGGCCTTTTTGGAGTCAAATTAGCTTGCTTAAGTCTTCGACGAACTGTCCACTCGCTGGCAGCTACCCCACGAATATTTCGGAGCTCCTGTTGGACGTCGACACCAGTCAAATGCCGATTTCGGAGAGAGGTTGACACGATAAAACGGTCATCCCTCTCCGATGTGCACCGGCGCCGTCCAGATCTTGGTCTCGGGATAAAGCCACCAGTCTCCCGAAAGCGTTTATAAACTTTCGAAATACAGGACTGGCTTTTGTGGAGCCGACGTGCTACAGCCCGCTGGCTGAGCCCTTCTTGCAATAGGGCGACGATTTGCGCTGCTTCTGTAGGTGTAGTATCCATTGTCGTCCAAGTTCAAGGGTCGAAATAGCGGAGATGTGTACCGGTCAACGTGTGAAAGCCGACTGATAAAGAAAATCCGATAACACGTGCTTTTATAGGGGGTCAATAGGCCGCAACTCGCGACGTATCAAACAATTGAAACATATCTTTTTCCTTACTCCTTCACTTAATCCGGGATAGCTCCTTAAATACCGATGTGATTTAAATAAATTTGGTGTCAATTTAAAGTTAACAGTTTAACCTTTAAAGTGGTACCATTTTTATTATTCTTAACTAGTTATTAAGTACTCAAGATCGCGCGGAGTCAATTCCAATTAAGTGATTCCATACTTTTGCTCGCAAGTGTATATACTTACGCATTCCAGTCCAAAAATAACGTCTATTAGAAACAGCTTGGTAAGATTTTTCACTACCATAATGCCCTGCCATCGGGTCATCATGATAAATAGCAAGTACATTTGCCCACTCGTGCGCTGGTACCACTAACTGAGAATCATCAGTTTCGATATAAGGAGTATTTCTGTACAACAGCCCCTTATGTGCCGCGGCAGAGGTCGGCTGTTTGCAAACATGTTAATAATGGAATCCCAGTCTTTTCTCTCCATAATTTAAATTCAGCCTTAAAAACTCATTTTATAATACAGCTGCAAAAAAGTAAGGTGGAGGTTTTTACTAGGATTTTGTTAATTCATTGTTTGGTATACTTGTAAGTCTATGTGTGTATGTGTGTGTGTGCATGTGTGTGTATGTGTACCTGGCTGGATGTGTGTATGTAGGTATATGTCCTAGGTATATAGTCCACTCAACAAAGCAGGTGTAGAGTACGTGAGCTGGGACCTATGTAGTGATGTACGCCTGGGAATATTGCCACTGCCGGGAACTTTCCACTCCCAAATTTCCGGGCACATTGGGAATATTGCCCAAAATTCCCAGTAGAGTTTTTGTCGTTTTATACAGATGATAATGTAAATTACTAAGTCGCTGCCTTGTCGTGCAGCGATCCCAAATTCAAAAGGTCAATCACGATCCCTAATTTAAATTTAGGTCAGTCACAGAAATCTTTGAATGTCCTCTTTTGAAAGTTTTGGAATTAATGATGATGCTGATATTAGTGCCAAGGAAAATGAATCACATGTGATTTTATTTGATTTCATTACAATAATAAAATTTACCTATATGAAAACTGAAGACTACTAAAAATATTTTATAATTTATTGATAATCATATAATAGACAGGAAGCGATCACCGCATGGTCAGAGGCATATTGAATATCAACATCAAGCTTGAAAGATTGCGACTGATAAAATCCACGAACCACGAAACAATACCTGCTCAAATTCAAAACCCCAATTGCTTTCAGCTCGAACTTCAAAACCGCTTCAAAGCCCTTGAGAATAGCATAGATGTGGACGATCTATAGAACATGGTGGTGGATACTGTCCGCACGGTAGAGTCTAAGAACTATAAAACCCGCCGTCCCAAATTGAAGAAATTCTTCAGTCAGACTCTCCTACTCATGGATCAGAGACAAGAAATGAAACTACAGAACTCAGCAGATGCCCATCGCTATCGGCTGCTTAATAGACAGATATCTAAGTCTTTGACTAGCGACTTTCGCCAATTTAATACCGAGCGTATTAAAGAAGCCATTGAGCGGAACAAAGGCTCCTAAGTGTTTGTGAGAGATTTGTCTATCGGGCAAAGTCAATTGACGCGGCTGAAAACTGAGGAAGGTATTATCATTTCGTCAACACCTGAAATCTTGAGGGAGATTGAGAGTTTCGATGGACAACTATATTCCACGCAAACAACTGTTGAAAGTAAGTCTACAGACCCTAGAGCCAAGCTTACCCGACACTATACAGAAGATATCCCGGACGTCAGCCTGTACGAGATTAAAATGGCTCTCAAGCAGCTTAAAAACAACAAGGCGGCAGGCGATGCCGGAATCACAACAGAGCTTTTGAGAGCGGGCGGAAAGCCAATACGTAAGTTCCTTCAGAAGCTTTTCAATTCAGTCATCCTCAAGGGCAAAACGCCAAAGGCAAGGCAGAAGCGATGTGATGCTGATTTTCAAGAAGGGTGATAAGACTCTCTTGAAGAACTACAGACCCATCTCGCTTCTGAGCCATATCTATAAGTTGTTTTCCAGAGTCATTACGACTCGTATCGCTCGCAGGTTTGATGACTTCCAACCTCCAGAACAAGCCAGGTTTCAAAAAGGCTAAAGTACCATAGACCAAATCCATATGCTGTGGCAAGTTATACAGAAGACCGAGGAGTACAACTTGCCACTATGCTTGGCGTTCCTGGACTATGAGGAAAGCCTTTGATTCGATTGAGACCTGGGCGGTGCTGAAGTCTCTCCAGAGATGCCAAAGAGACTACAGGTACATTGAGGTGCTGAGGTACTCATACCAAAACGACACCATGTCAGTCTGATTACAGAACCAGAGCTCTCATCCTCCTATCCAAACACAATCCAATACAGCGAGGTGTAAGACAGGGAGACGTCATCTCTCCGAAACTGTTCACAGATGCGTTGAAGGATATTTTTAAGCTTTTGAACTGAAAGGAAGCGGCATCAACATCAATGGCGAGTACCTAACACAACTACGGTTTGCCGATGATGTAGTTCTTATGGCTGAGACCTTGGAAGACCTAAACACAATACTCGAAGATCTCAGTAATACTTCTCAAAGAGTGGGTCTTAAGATGAACATGGTTAAGACGAAAATCATGTCCAATGCCCATGTTGCACTCGCTCCTGTTAATGTTGGGAATATTACACTCGAAATTGTTGACCACTATGTTTACTTAGGACAGGTCCAGTTAGGTAAGTACAACATCGAGAAAGAGATCTCTCGCCAAATCCACCTCGGATGGGCAGTCTTGGGAAGCTCCGGCATATATATTTACGTCCGAAATACCTCAATGTCTCAAGATGAATGTTTTTGACTATTGTGTTTTGCCAGTTATGACACATGGAATAAGCATGGAATAAAGCTTAAAGTTTCTGTTAAAGCTGATGAGTTTTTTTCGCCTGTTTTTCTTGTCAGTTAAAAGATGTCCATAACAGGTGGTAGGTAAAAAAATATTGGACGATTCATAAGCATTAATTTTATTTAATCTATATGAATAATAAATTTATGACTATGACTATGACTATGAATGGAAGCGAGACATGGTCCTTTACTTACTATGGAAGGCTCAAAGTCACCCAGCGGGCAATGGAGAGAGCGATGCTTGGTATTTCCTTGCTCGATCGAATTAGAAATGATGAGATCCGCAGGAGAACTAAAACAACCTACATCGTTCGAAGGATTGCATCGTTGAATTGAAGTGGCAGTGGGCAGGACACATAGTGCAGAGAACCGATGGCCGTTGAGGCGGAAAAGGTTCTCGAATGGCGACCGCGAGCCGGACGACATTCCGTGGGCAGGCCCCCTAAAAGGTGGACCGACGATCAAGTCAAGGTCGAGAGAACCAGCTGAATGCGGGCAGCACAGGACCGATCGTTGTGGAGATCCTTGGGGAAACTATGCCCAGCAGTGGGCGTCGTTTGGCTGACATGATGATGATGATGATAATCATGGCAAGATTATTTTGTTTTCATTTTTTTGTTTATTGATTAAGTATAAAAAATAAACCATCTTGTTTAAAACTGTTTTTCATATCGTAAGTAATAACCTTTGATGTTGATGGCTATTTTTTACGAAATTCAATATAATCAAGCACTTTTAATCTTAATTTAAATTGTGTTGCATGGTAAAATAATTTTTATATACATCTTAAAATGATCCTTGAGAATATTGCTGGGAATGAACTGAGCATATTGCCGGGAATTTTGCCAACGTACTAGGAATTTTCGTCATTATGACATTTAAATGTCTGCTGACGTTTCTAGTAGTTAGTTCATCATAAAATAATTCGAATTCCATTAAAACATCTTAAAAGGTTAAAGAATATAACCAAAATTCCCAGTTAATTCCCACTTTGGGAACATTGCCGGCAACGCTGCCAGAAAAATTTCCAGTCCTTGGGAACGAGCCCGGGCACGGTACATCACTAGACCTATGTAATTTCTTCAGGAATTTGCTTAATATGCTTAGAGAGTAAACATACTAAAAATCCCCGCCTCTATGAGAGGCGCCGGAGTGGGGGGAGGGGGTTAAGGTTCCCTCTTTTGAGCTTTTTCACCGACTTCTAAAAAAGGAGGAGGTTCTCTATTCGTCTGTATGTATGTTTTTTTTTTGTGTATGTCCACCGATTACTCGAAGACGGCTGAACCGATTGAAATGGTTCAAACGTTATTACATCAGGTTGGTTTTCAATTTGGTACCATTTTTTGAAATTTTGAAATCGGTTCAGTAGTTTTCAGGAAATCTTGAAAATACTGTCGTTTTCGTTACCATTTTATGTGAGTTTAATACGTATCTTTAGGCATAACTCCTTTGTTTATAAACCGATTTAGATGATTGTTGTTTTGTTAAAAAGGGGATACCTCAAGGTATTTTAACCGACTTCGAAAAAGGAGGTTTTCAGTTTGATCACATACCTATTTACCAGAAAACACGTAAATTGCCTGCACGATGCACTAAAAAGAGTAAAATAAAAATTATTTTTATAAAAAAATAAAACCGCCTTCAAATAAACCACATCAAAAAAGTAAGAAATAATTCCTCACCAAATAAATAACGTAAGTACTTTGAAGTCGGGCGGGTTTTAACAAAAACAACAAAAAATTGTACATGTTTCACGCCCGACTTCAAAGTACTTACGTTATTTATTTGGTGAGGAATTATTTCTTACTTTTTTGATGTGGTTTATGTGAAGGCGGTTTTATTTTTTTATCGCTAATATCTTTAAAACGGTGCGTCGTAGTGTAAAAATGTTTTCTATACGTAATGGGAGTTTTCACACTGGACGATAACGGTAACGACACGATATTACACCGATATCGTCCCAATGGGCGTTTTCACACTGGACGATAACGTTAACGACACGATATTACACCGATATCGTCCGCCGATATCGGCACGATATCGTCACGATATCGTCACGATATCGGAACGATATCGGTGTGTGAAACGATAACCAGCAGCTTGCTATGCGGTTAGTCGCATTACGCCAGCTAAAGTAACCGCGCGGCTCCAAGTTTTATATTAGTTATTATACTAGTATAGGTATTCGAGGTAATAATGGCAGCAGTAAACAAATTACGTTTGCTTTATCTTTTATATTTACGGCGAAAAAAACGATATCGTCAAAGAGTTGATCCCATTCTTCAAGTGCGATATTTAGAGGGAACATATTACCTTCTCTTCGATAAACTGTGTGCGCGAAGTAAAATGTTTTATAAATTTTTTCGAATGAGCCAGGACACTTTCGAGGACATTTTATTTATTTGGTGGATCAACAGTTAAAATACCAATTATGAAACTATTAATAGCTACAGTAAACCAATTATAGATCCACACCAATAAGGCACATTATTTTTACATGCACATATTACTTACCTATATAAAAAAAAGCACCTTTAAAAAAATGCCACCAAAAAGTAAGAAATAAATAATACCTCTATACTAGATTAACACCAAATAACGTAAGTAAGTACTTTCAAGACGTCGGGCACTTCAAAGTACTACTTAAGTTATTTGTTGTGAATACAGTATTAGAGTTAGAGGTATTATTTCTGACTTTTGGGCGGCATTTTTTTGAAGGCACTTTTATTTTTTATAAAAAAAAATTTATGTCATTCTTTTTAGTGCATCATGCAGGCAATTTTCGTGTACCCTTGGTAAATAGTACCTATAGTATAAACACATCTTAGATTTCTGCGCGAACTGTCCATATAAATAAAACACTTTCACGGATTTTTTCACGCAATTTATTTAACAACTTGGTTGTTGTTAAATAAATTGCGTGAAAAAATCCGTGAAAGTGTTTTATTTATACCTATAGTATGTTAGGATGTACACATAAACCGCATCAATCACAAATACTCATCTGATGGAAAACGTATCAAAATCGATTCAGCCAAACGTGAGATATTCACGGACAAACATACATAATGTACATAAAGGGTCAAACTGAGAACCTCCTTTTTCAAAGTCGGTTGTAAGATAAGATAAGATAAGATAAATCGTTTATTTGCAAAACATGTGGTTAAAATATAGGTCTTGACGATAAAATGTGTACCGTTACATGTCTGCCATATGCAAACGGCGTGCAAATGCAAAGATTATAATACCAAAACCTTCTCCTAAATGTAACAAATACTTTTCTGAAAACCGCATCTCGCGGACAAACCTTCATACATACATACGGGTCAAACTGAGAACCTCCTTTTTTGAAGTCGGTTAAAATACTAAAACCTTATCCTAAATGTAACAAATACTTTCCTGAAAACCGCATTAAAATCAGTTCAGCCAAAAGCGAGATAATCGCGGACAAACATACATACAAAAAAATACAGGTCAAACTGAGAAGCTTCTTTTTTTTGAAGTCACTTAAAAATTATTACTATCGTTCGGTCATTGTCGATATTACATACTCGAAATAGAAGGGAGAGGTGAGGCGGGAGGAGATCCACCTCCTCTCTCCTCTCCACCAATCAACAAGCAGGCATAATCGTCGCGGAACTCACACCTAGCAAATCAAGAAAAAAAGCGCTACCTAGCGGTGGCTTTTAGCGTAAAAACCCAAAAATGCAGTAAATAACAGATAAACTGTTAATTACCCTTGGTTACTTTCGTTAATAACCGGCTTCGCATCTTCCGCACTTGTGTCGTCACCGATATCGGCACGACAGACGATATCGTTGACGGTAACGACACAGTGTGAAAGCATTTAGTAGTGATTGTATAAAACTGCCAGTCCGACGATATCGTCCCGTTATCGTTCCGATATCGTCCCGATATCGTCCGCCGATATCGGCACGATATCGGCACGATATCGTCACGATATCGGAACGATATCGGTGTGTGAAACGATAACCAGCAGCTTGCTATGCGGTTAGTCGCATTACGTACGCCAGCTAAAGTAACCGCGCGGCTCCAAGTTTTATATTAGTTATTATACTAGTATAGGTATTCGAGGTAATAATGGCAGCAGTAAACAAATTACGTTAGCTTTATCTTTTATATTTACGGCGAAAAAAACGATATCGTCAAAGAACATTTTGGGTTGATCCTATTCTTCAAGTGCGATATTTAGAGGGAACATATTACCTTCTCTTCGATAAATTGTGTGCGCGAAGTAAAATGTTTTATAAATTTTTTCGAATGAGCCAGGACACTTTCGAGGACATTTTATTTATTTGGTGGATCAACAGTTAAAATACCAATTATGAAACTATTAATAGCTACAGTAAACCAATTATAGATCCACACCAATAAGGCACATTATTTTTACATGCACATATTACTTACCTATATAAAAAAGCGCCTTTAAAAAAATGCCACCAAAAAGTAAGAAATAAATAATACCTCTATACTGGATTAACACCAAATAACGTAAGTAAGTACTTTCAAGACGTCTCGGGCACTTCAAAGTACTTACCTACTTAAGTTATTTGTTGTGAATACAGTATTAGAGTTAGAGGTATTATTTCTGACTTTTTGGCGGCATTTTTTTGAAGGCACTTTTATTTTTTATAAAAATATTTTTTGTCATTCTTTTTAGTGCATCATGCAGGCAATTTTCGTGTACCTACCTATTATCTTGGTAAATAGTACCTATAGTATAAACACATCTTAGATTTCTGCGCGAACTGTCCATATAAATAAAACACTTTCACGGATTTTTTCACGCAATTTATTTAACAACAACCAAGTTGTTAAATAAATTGCGTGAAAAATCTGTGATAGTGTTTTATTTATACCTATAGCACAGAATAAGCAACTTTTCATACAGTAGGCCGACGGAGACGTCTAGACAGGTCAATAGGGTATTTTACTGTTGTTGAAATGTAGATATTTAATGATGACGTTAAAAAATATTGCAATTAAGAATACCAAATGTGAAAAAATTATTTGAATCTGTTTTATAATAAAAGAATTATAGTCTGTTTGATTTTGACTATAGCTGTCTCTTTCTAAAACGAAATCTTCTATGACGTGACTATGACGCTACTAACCCACTGACGTCACTAAGATAGCGTCCTGTCCTTGTCTAATTATAAAGTTTGAAGTCCTATATCTTTGAAAATATTCAAGATAATTCAAAATGAAAACTTGTTTTGTGTAGCTAATATTTCGAAAAACATTTTAACGAAATAAAAAAAAATCAGTAAAATACCGTATTGTGCGGGGCTTGCGGGGTGAGACGGGGAAGTGGTTGTCCCGAGTTACATACAACGCCGTTCATAGTAACTCGGGACAAGTCTTCCAGGGCTATCACGACTTTATCGTTATAATTTATTTTTAAATTAATATTATGTTGCATACGACATGTAGTGTGAGTGAGTGCAAATCTTCATCTCGCTTATTAAAAAAAAGGCAAATTTCCAAAATCCAAGATGGCGGCCAACTTTTTTGTTTGTGAGCGGATTTTGATGAAACTTGGTTTTTAGTACAATTTTGACAAGAAAACAACAACACAATGTTAAAAATATAAAAAAATACAAGATGGCGGCCGACTTTTTTGTTTGCTGGCCGATTTCGATTAAATTCTGTTTCTGGTACTATTTTAAACAAAAAATTTTGGCCGCCATCTTGAATTTTTATATTTTTAACATTGCGTTGCTGTTTTCTTGTCAAAATAGAACCAGAAACTGAGTTTCATTGAAATCGGCCTGCAAACAAAAAAGTTGGCCGCCATCTTGGATTTTTTAATACTTTTAACATTGTGTTGTTGTTTTCTTGTCAAAATTGTACTAAAAACCAAGTTTCATCAAAATCGGCTCACAAACAAAAAAGGCGGCCGCCATCTTGGATTTTTAATATTTTTAACATTGCATTGCTGTTTTCTTGTCAAAATAGAACCACAAACTGAGTTTTATTGAAATCGGCTGCAAACAAAAAAGTTGGCCGCCATCTTGATTTTTATATTTTTAACATTGCGTTGCTGTTTTCTTGTCAAAATAGAACCAGAAACTAAGTTTTATCAAAATCGGCCCACAAACAAAAAAGTCGGTTGCCATCTTGGATTTTTATCATGTTTAACATTTCGTTGCTGTTTTCTTGTCAAAATAGTACCAGAAACTGAATTTCACCGAAATCAGCCAGCAAACAAAAAAGTTGGCCGCCATCTTGAATTTTTATATTTTTAACATTGCGTTGCTGTTTTCTTGTCAAAATAGTACCAGAAACTGCGTTTCATTGAAATCGGCGTGCTAACAAAAAAGTTGGCCGCCATCTTGTACTTTTTAATACTTTTAACATTGCGTTGCTGTTTTCTTGTCAAAATAGTACCATAAATCGAGTTTCATCAAAATCAGCCTACAAACAAAAAAGTCGGCCGCCGTCTTGAATTTTTTAATAATTTTGACATTGCATTTGCATTATTAAATTATATTATTAATTTAATATCGCAATACCAATGTATCCACCCGGGGTCGTAAAAGGTCCACGGTCACATTTTAAAGTGACAACCCTTACGTACTTACGTAAATACCTTTACAGGCGTCGGCATCGCCAAACTTCAAGGGCGTCGTTCAACTGTATAGAAAGATTGCTTAAACTGTGCCTATAGTATGTTAGGAATGTACACATAAACCGCATCAATCACAAATACTCATCTGATGTAAAACGTATCAAAATCGATTCAGCCAAACGTGAGATATTCACGGACAAACATACATAATGTACATAAAGGGTCAAACTGAGAACCTCCTTTTTCAAAGTCGGTTGTAATACCAAAACCTTCTCCTAAATGTAACAAATACTTTTCTGAAAACCGCATCTCGCGGACAAACCTTCATACATACATACGGGTCAAACTGAGAACCTCCTTTTTTGAAGTCGGTTAAAATACTAAAACCTTATCCTAAATGTAACAAATACTTTCCTGAAAACCGCATTTAAATCAGTTCAGCCAAAAGCGAGATAATCGCGGACAAACATACATACAAAAAAATACAGGTCAAACTGAGAAGCTTCTTTTTTTTGAAGTCACTTAAAAATTATTAAGTACTATCGTTCGGTCATTGTCGATATTACATACTCGAAATAGAAGGGAGAGGGGAGGCGGGAGGAGATCCACCTCCTCTCTCCTCTCCACCAATCAACAAGCAGGCATAATCGTCGCGGAACTCACACCCACACCTAGCAAATCAAGAAACAAGCGCTACCTAGCGGTGGCTTTTAGCGTAAAAACCCAAAAATGCAGTAAATAACAGATAAACTGTTAATTACCCTTGGTTACTTTCGTTAATAACCGGCTTCGCATCTTCCGCACTTGTGTCGTCACCGATATCGGCACGACAGACGATATCGTTGACGGTAACGACACAGTGTGAAAGCATTTAGTAGTGATTGTATGAAACTGCCAGTCCGACGATATCGTGCCGATATCGTGTCGTTACCGTTATCGTCCAATGTGAAAACGCCCATTATCGTCCGCCGATATCGGCACGATATCGTCACGATATCGTCACGATATCGGAACGATATCGGTGTGTGAAACGATAACCAGCAGCTTGCTATGCGGTTAGTCGCATTACGCCAGCTAAAGTAACCGCGCCGCTCCAAGTTTTATATTAGTTATTATACTAGTATAGGTATTCGAGGTAATAATGGCAGCAGTAAACAAATTACGTTTGCTTTATCTTTTATATTTACGGCGAAAAAAACGATATCGTCAAAGAACATTTTGAGTTGATCCTATTCTTCAAGTGCGATATTTAGAGGGAACATATTACCTTCTCTTCGATAAACTGTGTGCGCGAAGTAAAATGTTTTATAATTTTTTTCGAATAAGCCAGGACACTTTCGAGGACATTTTATTTATTTGGTGGATCAACAGTTAAAATACCAATTATGAAACTATTAATAGCTACAGTAAACCAATTATAGATCCACACCAATAAGGCACATTATTTTTACATGCACATATTACTTACCTACTTATATAAAAAAGCGCCTTTAAAAAAATGCCACCAAAAAGTAAGAAATAAATAATACCTCTATACTGGATTAACACCAAATAACGTAAGTAAGTACTTTCAAGACGTCGGGCACTTCAAAGTACTAGGTACTTAATTTATTTGTTGTGAATACAGTATTAGAGTTAGAGGTATTATTTCTGACTTTTTGGCGGCAATTTTTGAAGGCACTTTTATTTTTTATAAAAATATTTTTTATGTCATTCTTTTTAGTGCATCATGCATGCAGGCAATTTTCGTGTATCTACCTATTATCTTGGTAAATAGTACCTATAGTATAAACACATCTTGGATTTCTGCGCGAACTGTCCATATAAATAAAACACTTTCACGGATTTTTTCACGCAATTTATTTAACAACTTGGTTGTTGTTAAATAAATTCCGTGAAAAAATCTGTGAAAGTGTTTTATTTATACCTTTAGTATGTTAGGATGTACACATAAACCGCATCAATCACAAATACTCATCTGATGTAAAACGTATCAAAATCGATTCAGCCAAACGTGAGATATTCACGGACAAACATACATAATGTACATAAAGGGTCAAACTGAGAACCTCCTTTTTCAAAGTCGGTTGTAATACCAAAAAATTCTCCTAAATGTAACAAATACTTTTCTGAAAACCGCATCTCGCGGACAAACCTTCATACATACATACGGGTCAAACTGAGAACCTCCTTTTTTGAAGTCGGTTAAAATACTAAAACCTTATCCTAAATGTAACAAATACTTTCCTGAAAACCGCATTAAAATCAGTTCAGCCAAAAGCGAGATAATCGCGGACAAACATACATACTTACAAAAAAATACAGGTCAAACTGAGAAGCTTCTTTTTTTTGAAGTCACTTAAAAATTATCACTACCGTTCGGTCATTGTCGATATTACATACTCGAAATAGAAGGGAGAGGTGAGGCGGGAGGAGATCCACCTCCTCTCTTCTCTCCACCAATCAACAAGCAGGCATAATCGTCGCGGAACTCACACCTAGCAAATCAAGAAAAAAAGCGCTACCTAGCGGTGGCTTTTAGCGTAAAAACCCAAAAATGCAGTAAATAACAAATAAACTGTTAATTACCCTTGGTTACTTTCGTTAATAACCGGCTTCGCATCTTCCGCACTTGTGTCGTCACCGATATCGGCACGACAGACGATATCGTTGACGGTAACGACACAGTGTGAAAGCATTTAGAAGTGATTGTATGAAACTGCCAGTCCGACGATATCGTGCCGATATCGTGTCGTTACCGTTATCGTCCAATGTGAAAACGCCCAATATCAAACGCTTGTCGTCGTGCCGTCGTCGCGTCGTTGTCGCTCCGACGGTAATCCCCCGATCCGATCCTCTCGCCCTGCTAAGTTTGGCAACGTCGCACTCGCACGTTTCGTACATTATCGATATTAAAATATCGATAAAATTATCGATATTTTAATCGCTATTTCGTATCGATATCCAACTATCGAAATTTTATGCTTATATCGATATTTTTCAAATATCGATATAAGTCCCTGCCTCTATACTGAATCAACACCAAATAACGTAAGTAAGTACTTTCAAGACGTCGGGCATTTCAAAGTACTTACCTACTTAAGTTATTTGTTGTGAATACAGTATTAGAGTTAGAGGTATTATTTCTGACTTTTTGGCGGCATTTAATACATGTTAGGATGTACACATAAACCGCATCAATCACAAATACTCATCTGATGTAAAACGTATCAAAATCGATTCAGCCAAACGTGAGATATTCACGGACAAACATACATAATGTACATAAAGGGTCAAACTGAGAACCTCCTTTTTCAAAGTCGGTTGTAATACCAAAACCTTCTCCTAAATGTAACAAATACTTTTCTGAAAACCGCATCTCGCGGACAAACCTTCATACATACATACGGGTCAAACTGAGAACCTCCTTTTTTGAAGTCGGTTAAAATACTAAAACCTTATCCTAAATGTAACAAATACTTTCCTGAAAACCGCATTTAAATCAGTTCAGCCAAAAGCGAGATAATCGCGGACAAACATACATACAAAAAAATACAGGTCAAACTGAGAAGCTTCTTTTTTTTGAAGTCACTTAAAAATTATTAAGTACTATCGTTCGGTCATTGTCGATATTACATACTCGAAATAGAAGGGAGAGGGGAGGCGGGAGGAGATCCACCTCCTCTCTCCTCTCCACCAATCAACAAGCAGGCATAATCGTCGCGGAACTCACACCCACACCTAGCAAATCAAGAAACAAGCGCTACCTAGCGGTGGCTTTTAGCGTAAAAACCCAAAAATGCAGTAAATAACAGATAAACTGTTAATTAGCCTCGGTTACTTTTGTTAATAACCGGCTTCGCATCTTCCGCACTTGTGTCGTCACCGATATCGGCACGACAGACGATATCGTTGACGGTAACGACACAGTGTGAAAGCATTTAGTAGTGATTGTATGAAACTGCCAGTCCGACGATATCGTGCCGATATCGTGTCGTTACCGTTATCGTCCAATGTGAAAACGCCCAATGAAAGCTAGTAAAATTTCCTATAACTTTTATCATATTACACTTTTTCGAAATTCTCATCAGTTTTCGAGCATCACGCTCCGAAATAGTGAGAATGAATGTTTTTCAGCGTGACGGGCATAACCTGATGTTGAAAACTATAAATTAGGTATTTTATTGATAACATAAGCTGGCAGTACCTCCAAGCGGTGAAGGTGGTAACAGTTTAAGATCGTGATTTCGACCAAACGGGTAATGGTGCTAAGTGGGTCGCCACTTTTCTTTCCATATCTCCGATGCCCACTGTCACAGAAAACGCAATCTTGCTGGCTAAAACTCCCATTCCCATTATCATCCATGCCTTCGGGCTTATGCTTTCATCAGCTCGCATCTCATTTTAACCTGTTTGGCATTAGCTTACCCGGTAACGCAGGGAAGCAGCTACAACGCCTAAAAGATTCTTTGATCTATAAACGTTATTAGTTACGAGTCGGATCGGATTATCCACAATGAGTCCTAATAAGTGTTAAGTTTAGTTAAGTGTCCTGTGTGTGACGTGGACGTCGTGAAAGGGAGTACGTATTAGTAAGGGAGACGTCACTGAGATGAAAGAAAAGGGAATACTGGGCTTTATCAAAGCTTGTCAAGAACGGAACGGAATCAAGAACATCCCTTTTAAATCACACGAATTATCGTAAAAATTACACCAGAGCTAAAACAATTTATAAAGATGTAAGGGATGCATCCACAACTCAGGAAGAAGCTCAGGTCTTCAGCTCCCCAATTCGATTTCCAGAGTAATTGTTTTTTGCGTGCGCATTATGTACAAGAATAAATCTAAAAAAGGAGAGTACATAAAGTTGAAACTCTTACTCTTCAATATCGTATCAGGGAGGTGTGTTCTATGAGGATGGATTCCTGGGGAGACGCCACTCGCCAGTACACCGATGATGCTGACGTCCTTATCGTGAAAAATGCTGTGGAACAATCGACTGATAGTTCTGTAACTGTCGTTGGTGAGGTTGTCGACCTTGCTGTGCTTTTGATAGCTTCCACCCTCCCATCCAAGACATCTTGTTGCTGAAGGGGCCCTGGCCTAGGGGAAAACAAAAACAATCGCACTATCCACCCAACCAAAAGATGCAGCAACTTGGATATGAACACATCCTGTTCTTACATTCATTTACCAGGTGCGATACAACATCTGCGATTTTTTCAAACTGTACTTGAAGTCAGATATCATCAAAGGAGCAGCAGCGATCTTTTCCAACCCCGCCTCACACACCTCGCACAGTAAAGTTAAAGACGCTGGGAAGATGTGCTTTCTCAAATGGTATGGGGCGCCAACAAGACTGACTTCCCTCAACCAGTACCCACTAATAAATAGAGGTCAGTGTTGTTCATGAGATCAGTGGCAAAGATTAAGCCTGACTTCAGCTAAAGAGGTAGTGTTTGATAAGTCGTTTTATTTATAGAAAAATTCACTTTTCCAGAACGTGTAGTTCAAAAATGGTTAGGTATCCGAAAAATTGTGTAAGACAAAAGTTGTAGGAAATTTCATACGCTTTTATTACGTCGAAGACACTTTTTCTTTAAGACGCACCGTTTTAAAGATATTAGCAAAAAACTCAAAAGGTAGAACTTTAACCCCCTCCCCCCCACTCCGGCGCCCCTCTTACAGTCGGTGATTTTTAGTATGTTTACTCTCTAAGCATCCTGAACAAATTTCTGTAGAAATTGCTTAGGTCCCAGCTCACGCTCTCTACACCTGCTTTTGGACTATTCCTTGAGCGAACTAATACTTGAATTGGGCCGATCAAAATCAACTTAAGCTTTATGACGAAGGAGTTTATAATAAAAAAGTCTTATAATAAAACTTTAGGTTTCCCAGCGAGTAAAGGAAAAAGCGATACTTAGTATTTCCCTTCGTGATTGAAAAGTCAATGACGAGATCCACAGGATAAGTTGGACCTAGTTACGCCATAACGTTCCAATCCACAAGGTCGTCAAAATCGAGTTAATGATACCAGGCTAAGCATTTTGGTACCTTCTATCTTGTGCGAAGACCCTGACTCTCCACACTTCCCCACGATTTTTGATCCCTCCAAACATCATAACGTTCCAAACAAACTATCCACAACTAAGAAACGACTCAATACTCTTGGAACGTTTTATTTTTATTCACTTTAATGTAAAAGTTTCTAAATAATGTTCCGATTACCATTGGATCGTTTGTTATATTTAAAATAATGAAGCCCTAGAAACGTTTCACATCACAGAGACTGGAACGCTATGACAAAATTTATTTGACTTTTCGTAATTTCTTTAAAACGTTCCAATTACCTTTGGATCGTTATTGTATAAAACTATCTGTTGCCAGCAACTTCGTTCGCACGTTGTAGAGACTTTTGTGTTAGTTTAGTTTATACTTGTCAGTTGCTATAAATTGCCTAGACTTCATAAGGCTCTTTTTGAAGTCATTTCTCTACTAAAAGGATCTAAAGAATATCAAATAGCATGCTGAGCCCTTATAGATCTGTACGTCTGTCAAGAAGCCTGGAATTGTTGGCTGACGACAGCACCGTCACAGAAAAATACCTTTAAGCCATGTCGCTCAATGGGGTGTCGATAATATGGTAAATTTTAGTGCCACCAAAACATAGTTGTCTTTTTACCGCAAAAAACCTTTGTTCCCTTCCCATCCAGTCACACCAAACGAGTAACACTGTGACGTCTGTGACTGGTTGGGACAAAAAATTCCCATCCAGTGACACTGTTACTCGTTGGGACAAGTTTGAAAGAAAAGCATAATATTATTATTTATAACTAGCTTTCCGCCCGCGGCTTCGCCCGCGTGAACTACACAACGTTATCCCGCGGGAATGTGATACTTTTCCGGGATAAAAGGTAGCCTATGTTCCTCTCCAGACTACAAAGTATCTATGTCTCAAATTTCAGCCAAATCCGTTCAGCCGTTTTGGCGTGATTGAGTAACAAACATCCAAACATCTAAACATCCAAACATCCAAACTTTCACATTTATAATATTAGTAGGATAGTAGGAAGTAGGATAATAGCTTTCCGGGCGTCTGCTCTAACCACTGAGTTACGGAGTCAGTGGTTAGAGCAGTCACCCGGAAAGCGTGGGTGACTGATGGGGTTCGAGTCCCATCAGAGCTGGTTGTGAGTCAAGTCGATTTTTCTAAATACTTCATTTTCCATTTTTCAATAATAAAAATTGCATTGTGAATGCAAAAAACTAAAAATTAAAATAACTAGTAAGACTGACTTTATGGGATTTCTTTTTTCTTTTTATGTTAGAGCTTTCAGACTTGGTGCTGGAATTTTCTCTTTTTTCTTGACCAATACTGCTGCTCCTGGTTTCTAGATGTCTGCTACACTTTTCGTTATTTTTCTTCTTGTTTTTAATTATACTAGATTTCTCTACTCCTTTGTTATGTTGTGATGTTGAACTATCTTCCAAACTGTCTTTTGTTATATTTTTGTTTCTGTTAGAACTATTGTTGCTTAGTTGTTGGATTAATTCTTCGGTACTTGCCTCAAATGATTTATCAGCTAATATAGACGATATATCTGCAGTTTCAGCAATACTTGAAGCAACTTGTTTTGGAGTTGAAGCATGGGGCACTTTTTTTTTCATTCACACGTTCAAGACACTGTTGACTTGTACCAAGGCTTGTGGTATTATAATTATCTTGACCATGAAACTTGAAACTGTTCAGTATCATTATTACTTTGGTTATAATTGCAATAGTCATCATATTTTTTAGACTGAGACTGAATAATATTTTCTTATTTTGTTTTCGCCGATCACAGGAAAGTCAATACATGAGAAATCGACGGTATTTAAACTAATATTATCCTATTTCTTTGGTAACACTGTTATTTATTTCGATCAAATCTTCTTTTTGTAATTTAGGCAGAATGCTATCAAAATAAAATTGCACAGTTTGAAGATCCGAATACGTCTTTTCTAGACATTCTTTTGTGGATTCTGTTTCAATGACATCATATTAAGTACAAAATACCTATAGCTGAATATTTTTTGCTGTCATACCTAGGAATAGTTTGCTGATATTTCTGACGGCAAAATATCTGGTCTTCGTTACAGTGAATTTGAGCTTGAGTCATGATTATATGATTTTTCACAAGAGGAGATAACTGATTTTCCTGGGTTTTTAACTGACGACGTTTTATGCTGACCTGGCTGCCATGGAAGTTGGTTACTTTTACAGAACTTCTTAGTATCACTCGGAATGCTTGCTAGTGTTTCCATATATATATATATATGTTTTTAAATAACTGATCGAGTGACCCCGGTTTTCAAACATCGTTCTTTGTTTAGCCATTCGGAGAATTAATGTATTCCGTTCTTCACGCATTCTTTACTTATTTAGGCACACGCACGGCACACGCATACAATTACAATTAAAATCATACTAGAAATGCTAAGTTTTCCAGGCGCTACTCGGAAAAATATGGACTTTTTTATTTAAAACTATAGGACGGTTACAGTTGTTACAAACCTGGTAAAAAGATATATATTTCTTCATACCTTTATCTAGAATCGTATAGTTTCAAAAACACGATTTCATGATTTTGCCTCGACACTTTTTCTTTTCGAAAAGACCTCTAAAAAATACGAAAAGTGAAGATTATTCTTAAATGGGGTTACTAACGGCCGGTTTCCGAAACGAAAATTAAAATTAAATTACCTAATTCCCAATTAATCTCCAATTAATTGTTTGGGTTTCTGAAAGAAAAATGTAACAGACTGTCAACAGTCTGTTAACAGTCTGTCAGTGCCCATACAAATCTCAAACCATTTCTAGATTTGGGTTTCCGAAAGCATAATCACATGATTTACAAACTGTCAACGCTTGAAAAATTTATTGAAGAAATTCGGCCAATTAACTGAGAATCAATACATTTACCAAGTATTTACATTATTCCAGTCAATTGAGATGAATGTTCCCTTAAATTATGATTTTTAAAAGTGATAATTCATAATATTTCGCTCGCCGTGCGATTTCTTTTGCTATTTTCGCAATTCGTTCCGTGGTTCGTTACGATGTCAAAAACTTTTATCTAGAGCTACACGTTAGGTGGCGCTAGGGATCAAATAATTTTGTTGATTTGTCCTGCAATAAGTACCAACAAAAAAAAACAGTCAGAGATAATTGATACAATATGTATGATGAGTAGGTACTAATTCGATTGACTTCAGTCAGGGTGGCCAAACTAATAATAAACCAATAATTAGCAGTCAATTACCTAATTGTGAGATAATTTTCGTTTCATAAAACCCAAGGTGCTTTTAATTGGGAATTAATTGTGACAGTCTGTTAGCTAATTTTAATTTTGATTGGCGTTTCAGAAACCGGCGGTTACACTATTGGAAATTGGTTTAATTAGTGGACACCAATAATATTGAGGATCGTATAGAAGCATTTTTTTTAAATCGCTGTAGTTTTTTAGTACGAAGTGATTTTGTGTTTTTTTTTCCTAATCTGCAAAATCGGTCTCGCTCTCGCGCGCGTCGTTTTCTCATTGCTATCTCGCTTCAACATAATTTTTCCGAGTATCGCCTTAAGTATATATTTATCCGTTATCAAGTTTTCCATGACACAGTTTCTCAATGAAATTAACATGGGCTTAGATAATTGGTGCGATTGTAAAAAGTTATTTATTTATTTATTTATACATAACGTTAACGTAAGCCCTACGGAAACAAAACGGCACTTTAAAATGTATGCAGAATGGGTGACCTTTGATCCTAAATATACACCACTAAATTTTAATTAGCATACTTAAATATTTTAGGGGATGTTAGTGCCCATCAATATAAACAACTTTCACTATGGGGCCAACCATGGAATCGCGAAAAAAAAATCAGCTGTTCCATACATTTCAGTCGACTCGATGTTGTACTTTTGTATGGAACAGCTGTTTTTTTTTTGCGATTCCGTTGTTGGACCCATAGTGAAAGTTGTTCATATTGATGAGCACTATCATCCCCTAAAATATTTCTACTAATTAAAATTTAGTGGTGTATATAATCTAAACTATGGGAAATGATGTAGTAATAAAAAATGTTTAGAATAGTGTCTTCTGTTGTTATATTAAGTTTATTTTTGATGGCCGGCACTTTCAAAAATAGCCCAAAAATGTATGGAGCCTGGGTGATGTCCTTTGCTCATACCTTAAAATGGTTACGGCTTACAGCAATCTTGCCATAGCAAATATTGTTCGCGTGGCATATATCTACAATAATAACGAGGTACCGTTCGTGCGCAAAGATTAAAAAAAGCACCAACCTTCCTTGTAATTTGCCCATTGCCCTTTAAGCACACAGCAATTGTACCCTGTCTGCAATGAGAGCTTGTTTATTATTTACTTTTAGTTCGGTTTTTTGCTTTATCAAATATGCTTACATTTCAGATGAAACAATATTGATATTATCAGAAAACTCTACAAATGGAGACATTCCCAAAAAGTTGGTTAAGAAGAATAGGAATCACACTCCAAAGTTTCGAATGAAGACTACAGGTGAAGGTGCTTCTCTTAAGATACCATTAAATGAGAGAGTACCTCTGATGTTAACTGATATACAACATTTATTAGTACATTCCCTCTTAGGAAATCTCAATTTGTCTCAACCACCACGGTGGTATGTATTGGAAAAATGTGATCATATCAGTCAAACAAGTTGTCTCATACTAGAAGGTGTCTCCATTCAACATTGGGAGAAATACTGTGATAGTTTAGATTACACCAAAAACATATTTTCAGACTTTATAGAAATACTAACACCTTCTGTTTATAATGGTTCCCTGGTTCAGGAATTAGCTCTAGTTCCGCTCTCTGAAGTTGACAAAGAAGGAATTATACAAAAATATGGCAGTATGAATTTAGCACTAGAAGCTCGAAAAGATTTAAATGTCATGATGAAGGCCGTTTTTCCAATAAGTGATAAAGTCAACAAGACTGTTGATTTTTCTATTAAAGACAAGTTTCCTAGAACTCAGTTGATATTGTCAGCTTGGCAACTAATTGAAGAAAATTATCCAATTCCTGTAAAAGGGAAGTTAAAGAATGCATACTCAGATTATGTTATGTCTAAAGATGAGTATTTGCCAGTTACTGCTGATTCTCCAATGTTTGGATTGGATTGTGAAATGTGTATCACAAATGCTGGTTCTGAATTAACCAGAGTTTCAATAGTTAATGAAAAACATGAAACCATATATGAATCTTTAGTCAAACCTTATAATGACATCACAGATTACTTGACAAGGTTTTCTGGAATAACTGAAACTCTTTTGAGTGATGTTACTAAAAGATTGGAAAATGTTCAAGAAGAAATTAGAGAATTGTTACCGCCTGATGCTATTCTGGTAGGTCAATCTTTAAATTTAGATTTGCATGCTTTAAAAATGATGCATCCTTATATAATAGATACTAGTACTATATACAACTTTACTGGAGAGAGAACTCGAAAGCCCAAACTCAAGACATTAGCAAAAGAGTTCCTTCACGTGGATATCCAATCTGGTAAGAATGGTCACTGTTCAGTTGAAGACTCCTTAGCATCATTAAAATTAGTACAATTAAAATTGAGTAAAGATATTGAATATGGAGATGCTGTTCATACAAACCGTCAAAAATATAGGGAAAATATTATTAAAAAAATATCCAAATCTCCTGAACTTGCATTGTCAATATTTAACCACATGATTGAACAACGGAAATCATCAATTGTTATTGGATGTGATGATATCACTGGTGATTACCATTCATATCTGACTCAGGCTAAAGAAAGTGTTACATCACATTTCAAAAAAGGCAAACCTAAAAAAGTAAAACTTCACACTGTGGATCGTGTGGAAGATGTGATAACAACACTAAAAGAAGCCACTCAACATTATAACTTTTCAATGGCCCATTTGAAAATGGTACTTAACAGTGACACAGAGTCTGAACAGATGAAAACACTAGATAAATGGATCAATTTGATTTGGGACTGTGTTAAACAAAATGCTTTGTATGTGATTGTGTTTGGTGGAACTACTGAGGACAATGGTGTAGCTATGATGAGGGTTAAGTGTTAAATTTAAGCCTATTTAGATAAGCTTATTATTTGAATTGTTTTGTATGAATGTAATTAAATAAGTTTTGAACAATGATGTTTTATATGTAGATACGTTATCTGAGCTAAAAAGTGGCGACGAAAAAGTAAGGTAATTGCCCGAAGTTTACTCAGTCACACACAGACTTCGTCTGTCGTGTCAACACCCTTGTCGTGTCAACGCGCTGTGACAATTTCTCGATTACGCCTCAAATAATAAATTTAATGCCTTCCTGTGTTTAGGATCTTTAAAAGACAAGAAAATTGATTCATTTCATACGTAATTATTGAAATTATAAATTTAAATTAAATAATTAGTGATGACATTTGCGCTGTTGCCAGTTCGACATGCATGAGCGAGATGCTCGTAAAGTTTTGTGAACGCATGAAAGAGAGAAAACTTGCACATAAGACAGTGCTTGCAATAATTGTTCATCTCTTTTTGACAGTGGGGGTTTGTGTATATATGTCTCTTACTAACATTATTTTGGTGAAAATGAGATAGATATGCGGAAATGCCTGTTAGGAAGAGATAAATATATTTTGACAACATGTGTTTGTTTTTTTATCTCATAAAGCGTGTAGTCACAGGCACTGACCTCTATTTATAGTCACAGCCTTCTCTATCGTCTTCTACAAGCCATGCCAGTATGGCTTTGCTAATTTAAAGGTTTGCATATATCCTACGGCATAACAGTCATTTTCTCATTAACCCGTTTCTAAATAACCTGCTCAATGCATGTCAGGTGGATGAGATGTGTTCGAGTGAATGAGATGAATAGTATTGATCGTCAAATTAAGTTCTTATTAAGCCTTATTAAGGTTCATAATAACAGTCTAATTAACCTGCCAAGGCAGGTGAATTAGAATCTTACCTGCTAGAAAACCAGACTATTCCTTGTTCCTTTTTAGTGAAAAGTACTTGTTTTATATAACAAATTTAATAAAATATCATAAAAATTACATACGATATTTTTTTTACTTTTTGTCAAAAGCGGCAATTTTTTGAAAACTACTTACCCCAATATAACATTGAAATGCAACTTCATACATGACCTCTATCGAAATTATTTTGTACGCGACTGTACATGTTTTTGATATAGTCTAGGAGCTCAGGATCAAAATATCTCTTAAGAAAATATTTTTGTTTATGACTTAAAAATTAAGGTTTTGAGTTTCGAAAATGCATAAAAATTACGTATTACTTTACGTTATACTTTTGTGTTACTAATACACTTCATTATTCTAACACAAACACGCAAAACAAGAAAAGTTACAAACATCGTCACTAAATAGGAAGTCTGCTACTGTACTATAAAAACAAAATTTTAATTCCGATTATCTCCTAAACTAAAGGACGACGAATTCTGTGGCTTTTAGGACGAATTGGGACGAATGTACACAAATCGTTTCCAATAAGCAGATTTTCTCTAGGTGACCTGGTTAAAAAGTCCGCGCCATGATGTAGGTCAATTATGGCATGGACCAAATCATTCCTTTATATCTTTTGAACGGCGCTTCATTTCGTTTTGATTCCAGGCATTGCGGGTTCTATAAAAAAGGGACAAAATGTTATACTAATCAGATCCTGGCTAGGTGTTATGGTTCAATAAATATAGCCTGTCCGTGCCATAATCAGGGGGGGCTCACTCCGCAATTCAATCGACTACGCGCTGTCTACCGCGAGGTAGAGAAATCACGGGTGTCACGCGCGCTCAGTTGTGCATGCCACGCCACGCGAGAAAGAAGTTACCTAAGTAGTTTACTTTCGCCACACTTTCGCGCCAAAACACAAGTGTGTTACAGATCGCGCGGCGAGAGTTTGGCTTTGACCTTCGGGTGGAGGGGATTACTGCGCATGCATTTACCCCGCTAATTGCCCGTTGATACCCAATTTCTGATTTCTGCGCAATAACGGTCAAAGCCAAACTCTCGCCGCGCGATCTGTACCTTGTGGTTTTACCCATAGCAAAATGCCTAATATTAAACATTATTATTGTGCGGCCTTCGGTTGTCTTAACAACGACAGAAAGAGACCGGATTTAAAATTTCATAATCTTAGAAAACCTGAAAGAAGTCTTTTTTTTTGTGTGACTATACTGTCTTATTCTATAAGTATCTATAATACTTAATGATCCGAATATTTGATTTAAGGACCCCGCCCCACCTTAGCTTATGTAATTACGACGAAAATAAAAATCGACAAAGTGATTCTATCAATCTCTTCCAGGCAGGCATTATATAAGTTTTCTAACAAACTATTTTTTTTTTGCATTAATTTATTATCGATCAATAGCTTGTTAAATTGTAATACTTTATTACTGTGCATTATTTATTTCCCACATTTAGCTTATAATATCTTTCATGAATTGGAATGTCTAGTCACACAGTAAGTATTTAAACATATTTCATTAAAGGTAGGAACTTCCCCATTTTTTATAACATTACGTTCCTGTCGCGTTTGTGGGAAACTGATATATTTCCTACGAAAGTGGTCGTTGTTAAGGGCAAGTGTCACGGCCCTCATACAATTAGACACACTCACCTGGTGCATCTTGTGGCAAGCACGTACCCAGGATTTTTTGTCGGGGGGGTCCGTTTGGGGGGGGGGGGGGTATCTTGGAAATAAATCCTACTATCCTACTAGTATTATAAATGTGAGAGTTTAGATGTTTGGATGTTTGTTGCTCAATCATGCCAAAACGGCTGAATGGATATGGCTGAAATTTGAGACACAGATACTTTGTAGCCTGGAGTGAAACATAGTCTACTTTTTATCCCGGAAAAATATTACATTCGCGCAGGATAACGTCTTGTAGTCCACGCGGGTGAAGACGCGGGCGGAAAGCTAGTAGCAAATAAATTTTCACATAATAATTGAATCGGTTGATTCAGATTTTATTGTCACAAATCGGTTTTTTGTCTCTCCTGTAAAATTAGGTTTACTTTAACTACCTATATGTGTGATTTCTGAAACAACCGATTCAATTATTTAATAAGTAGATCAAAATACAGATAGTAATCTGTGCGTTCGATAGCCGTCAGGACGCCCCGTCACCCGCCCATCCCGCGGATTAAAGGACACTTTCACTTGGGTACGTCCTTGTCATATGGTGTGCACTAGCTCCTGCAAATCTCGGGTATGAACCAGAGGCATAAAAGCTTAATGCACTTAGTACCTAAAAGAAAAATTATATTTTAAAAAAACTTTTATTTAAAATCAAGCTTTTATTCGAATGTCCTAAAAAGAATAAAATAAACTTTGTATTAAGTCAAATCCCACAAATTTATTACATTAAACAAATTATATGTTTTAAAAGCTTGTCGCTTTAATTTCATATGTCAAATATAAGTTAAAGCAGTGTTTAGTGCAAGCCCAGTAACAATAAAATCTCGCGACAAGCTTTTAAAACATATACCTAATTTGTTTAATGTAATAAATTTGTGGGATTTGACTTGATACAAAGTTTATTTTATTCTTTTTAGGACATTCGAATAAAAGCTTGATTTTAAATAAAAGTTTTTTTTAAATATAATTTATTTTTGTATTTTTAGTTATTATTGGACGTGTTTCTAAGTCGCTTAATTTCATTTAATGCATCATTATTGCATAGTCGATTGTCAGTTAATTTATTACAGTTTAGCTCTTCAACTGCATCAAGTCTGCAAGCACAAATATATTTTACCACCAAATAGAGATTGTAGATTCTTACTACTGACATACACATATTCATTAAATACAAGGCATATTCACATAGGTATAAGAGAAGGTAGCACTGTATTACGAACAAGAATAGAAAACACAAATTAGACCCAATAAGACAAAAAGTTCCAAATAAAAATGTGTGTGTGCCGTGCCGCAGTACTCAATGGTCGCAGCTCAGCGTCATATTACTTGTCTTACAACGCAAGCAAACGCTGATTTTCAGTTTAGTAAGTATTTCAAAAATAAATACTAAAGAACAAGACACATTTAAGTTTCTATCAAAGTTGATAAACATAGCACATAAAGAAAAAAAGGATTTTTCTTTTCTGTAGGTAGACTATGGTTGTATTACCTAACTTGGAGCCATCTGTCGTTGACTTTAGTGAACTATTTATGTGCAAAGTGACATCTAGTATAATGTGCCAATCTTTTCTGTTCCGGTGATTATCTTAGGAACTAAAACAGTTTTCATACGACAGTCCATATTGACAGCTAATTTCGCATTGCAAGTGGCTCCTCTGTCACGACTGTCACCGGAACAGAAAAGCTTGTGGCACTTGTAGGGTCTGAATCATGAAGCTCGACTTAATACTGAGGTAACCAGTATTAAGTCGAGCTTCATGGTCTGAATATAGCAACTTCGCGTTTTTTAGTTCGTTCGTTATAGTCCCACACTCCTGTCTGTTTCGGTGACAGCCGTGACAGAGGAGCGCCACTTGCAATACGAATTTAGCTGTCAAAATGGACTGTCGATGTCGTATGAAAACTGTTTTAGTTCCAAAGATTATCACCGGAACAGAAAAGCTTGTTGCACTATAGTTCTAGCCGTTCTATAGTTGTAGCCGCTACACACGTCCAGACCAGACCTAACCACCGATTTGGTGCGGATGAACTTTGATGTAAAGCAAATATAATCCGTGCTACACACGTTCGTACCAAATCAAAATCAAATCAAATCAATAAAGCTACACCAAATCTGGCCTTGGCCAAGGCTTTGTATCACATCACTGGACAAGGCCTTGTATCACATCACTTTTTCTTATCAAATACTTACAGAAATCACCTGGATTTGCCAATGCAACGGGCTTGTAAAGAAAAAGACCTATTAACAAAAAAAGGTCATGGATTTGAAAAAAATTAAACGGTACCTGTCACAAAAGAATGACGAAAAATTCTTCAAAACCATTTCGAGTGGCCTGTAACTGACAGGGAAACTTAATTTTTAATTAAATGTATTTTTTTTAAAGTAAGTAATTGAGAAAAAGCCTAAGTCCAGGGGCTTTTAATTAATGTCTTAATAGAAATAAGAATAATGTTCACTTCTCATGCTCTAAAAGTACGCAAATATAGCCCTACGAAGCGGGACTAAATAACCACTTTAGTCCCTAGGTAGTAAAATGTAACTACTTTTTGAATTTCCTTCATGTGACATTAGATAAACTCAAACAGCCAGTGAATATACTATTAATTGTGAAGTGTGGACCATTTTCATTGCGAAAATGTTAAGACGTTTTTTGTTTCATGGTTTTTCCGCAAGGAAGGTGTTTTGTGCAAAAGTTTTGTGACTGGTTTAGCGGAAAAAACTGACTGAGAGTTTTTGGCGCCATTTTGGCGGGTTAGGTTGAGTGGATATTTTAATTTACCGCAATTTGTTTTATAGTGGACTTTGTGACTAAAGATAGGTGTGGTTTTGTGCCCCAAGTGTCTACGCAACTGGAAGATATGTGGAATGATTAAAACAGGCGCTATCTCGGTAAAGTGATGCCGAGTGTTTTATTATAGTGGTGACTACCTCAGCAAGAATTATCGAAAAGGCTGGCTTGACACACTTGACGCCAAATACTCCAAGGAGCATTGGAATGTAACACACCTACATTCTTATGAAAACTTCTATAATAATTTAATAATACTCAAGAATTGGCAGTATGGGCCTGTCCTACAAAAGGGCGAATATTTTTACTACTACTACTACTACTAACCGCGAAAATTTCAGAATTTGTTAAATGTTTTTGTACTAAATTGACTAGTTTTCTCGCACTCGAAGTGAAAAGTTCAGTTTGCACCTCAAGACTAAACGCCAACTTAATATACCCTCGGTTTCATTGACTCCCTCGCACGCTCGGACGCCAAAACTTAGTGTAAGATCTCAAATGTACCACATGAAATGCAATTCATAAATATTCTATTCTATTCTATTCCAAACCACCTCTGGTATTTAATGGCTTCGTTTAGTCCCTCGTTATAAAATCTACTATTGATAATCTCAAATTTATGTAAAAAGTATATTATTGCGAACTTTTCAAAACTGCATCAAACATTTTTACTGCTTGGTATGTTTTTTTAACAGACAGTTTTTTTGTCTCCTGAGCAATTATGTGACATGGACTCATGTTCTTTTTCAAATTACCAAATCAAATCGGCTGTCGGGTTGGGACGTGTGTTCGATTACTAGTTGAATTTAGAGTGTGCGCTAGATAAGTCTGCGCGGGGTCAAAATCGAATACTAATATTTTCCATAAGCTTAGAACAAAATAATGTACTGTAACTAGCGCCATAAACGCCCCAGTCGCAGAGTTATCTGACACGCGCTCTGAAGATTGCGCTCGCTGAATGCTCGCTGATTATAACTTTATGGTACATTGACGTGTGCGTTACCACCGCAAAAACTTGTGCTTTAGAGAGATGACCTTATCAGATAATTAGTGTGTCGTGAGGAGAAATTTGTTTACTAATAGCAAAATTTGTGTGAATTGTAGTTTTTGAGATATTTGACAAAAACAGTTTTTGCCAGGGTCACGTTTTAAACGTTACCCTGGCAAAAAAAGTTGTTTTAGCTCGGAACCAAATACATGAATAGATAGCTTTTGTTGCGTTGTAAATGTTAGCAAAAAGCAAAAATTGTGTGCGTTATGGTTCTTGAGTTATTTGAGTCCATCCGTGCGTAATCTTCGCGCAACCTGGTGCATTTTTGGCGCTAGTTACAGTACATTTTTTTCGTTCTAAGGTTATGGTAAATGATTAGTATTCGATTTCGACCGCGCGCAGCCGCACTCTCACCAACTGTCCATTTGACGGCTTCGTGTTATTGCATGGCCCGCTCTATTATTTCTCGGCTGCTTGCGCTCCTACAGGCCATGCTGCTCGGATTGGCAACGTCATAAATGTCAATGTCGTCTACTAATCCTAATTTCTTGTATGCATGAGATGAGATGAATTCCTGATTATAGCGCCTTAAAATCAAATAATACGCGTACATAACTAAGGGTTGTTTTATTTTAACTATATCACAGTCACGAAAATGTTTATTAAACACTCCTACTGATGTTGTAAGCTCCCAGTCGGCTCGAGGTATCGCACGAATGTGTGCTACATCACGGCGCGGCCCACTCTGAAAACCGCAATTCTGACTACATGGTCATTTTGTCCTATTTCGTCCTATTTCTGTCCCAAACTTTCAGAATTCGTCGTAAAGGGGACGAAAAGATATAAGCGGTTTAAATGGTCCATGCCAAAGCAAACCTTCATTATGGCACGGACAGGCTATATTTATTGAACCATAACACCTAGCCAGGATCTGATTAGTATAACATTTTGTCCCTTTTTTATAGAACCCGCAATGCCTGGAATCAAAACGAAATGAAGCGCCGTTCAAAAGATATAAAGGAATGATTTGGTCCATGCCATAATTAACCTACATTATGGCGCGGACTTTTTAACCAGTGCCCCTACCATGAGTTGATGCAAACTTTTGACGTTACCGTAAACTATCGGATATACTGCTTACAGTCAGTGCGAGTGAAAGAGACAAAACGATAGTTTACGGTAACGTAAACAGTTTGCATCAACTCATGGTAAGGTCACTGGTCACCTAGAGAAAATCTGCTTATTGGAAACGATTCGTGTACATTCGTCGTAAAAGCCACAGAATTCGTCGTCCTTTGGTTTAGGAGATATTCAGTTTTTTTATATAAGTACAGTCACGTACAAAAGCGTACAGTAAAAATTAATTAAAACTATTCCGTTCCGTAATACGCAGTGTTCCGATTGTAAAACAGTAAGCGAGTTATTTAAATTTTTATTGTTTTGCATTTACAATGCAATTTTTATTATTGAAAAATTGAAAATGAAGTACCTATTTAGAAAAAATCGACCCGAACCATCGGAGCTGGTTGTGAGACGGGTAGATTTTTTTCTAAATACTTCCTTTTAATTTTTCAAACATTAAGCGTCCTATCTTGCGGCTCTTTGCGAAAGCTACATCCTTTTGCACGAACTTTTCGTAGATTGAGGAATGCACGAACAGTTTCTGTGAACATTAAGTTTTACAATCGGAACAAGAACAGAATGCGCATTACGGAACGGAATAAAGTTGAGGGCTTGTAAGGGCGTTTACACACGAACAACGACACGAGACGATTTACTAACAGTGTTGCCAGAACGTACCAAAAAGTATAGTTTTCTGTACCATTTACCATCAAACCGTAAACTGTAGGTGCTATTTTGTTGCATGGCAACTGCAGTTCACAGTTTGCCGTATCTGTCAGCAATTCGCTGTTAAGTTGGTCGTACTGTCTTTATGTATGCTCAATGCTGTGAACTGAACCGTCTTTTATTGGAAAATAGTGCTGACAACACTGTCGCGCAATTTGTAAATCGTGTCGTGTCGTTGTTCGTGGGAAAAACCCTAAAGCCGCGTTTAAGCCGACACAAAACATGAAGCAAAATGGACAAGACAGGTAGATGTTGCGAATTATGTGTTTGGTACATGTTGTCTGGTCTAAACGGCTCTTAACTAAGCCATAAACACCCAACCAAAAAAAGAGTGTTCTTATCATACGTGCAGTGTTGCCGTTCTAGCGGATTTTTAAATAATTTGCAACTTTTTGTAGTCTATTCGCTAAAAAGAATATTATTATAGTAATATACTGGGTAGCGCAAAAGTAGGGACTTACTGCCACTATAAAAATTACATATTTTATATATGACATCTCCTATTAATCTGATATTGAAAACTGTGTAGTAAACAAATGTAAAATTCACTCAAAATGTACAGGGTACCCCTTACTTAACCCCCTGACAGAATCGAGTTGAGATCAAAATTGAATCAAGATAAAAAAAATCACCATTCTAGTAACGACTGTATAGCGTCAATGGAGTAAGTAGTGATTGAATACCGAACTAAATGAAATCGTTATAGGTCTACTGTTACAGATTTAAGGTCTAAAATCACACCTTCGATCACAACCAGCTTTGTTGTGATCGAAGGTGGGATTTTTGACCAGATCGTCGGTCCACCTTGTAGGGGGCCTGCCCACGGAACGTCGTCCGGTACGCGGTCGCCATTCGAGAACCTTTCCGCCCCAACGGCCATCGGTTCTCCGCGCTATGTGTCCCGCCCACTGCCACTTCAAAGATGCAATCCTTCGAGCTATATCGGTTGTTTTAGTTCTCCTGCGGATCTCATCATTTCTGATTCGATCGAGCAGGGATGGATAAGGGGAATGGGCCATGACCCACCACGCGGGCCCAGTGCGGATTGGTGGGTATTAACGACTGCAAGTGCAGCCGGGACCAACGGCTTAACGTGCCTTCCGAAGCACGGAGGAGCTCGAGATGAAAAGTTTTTTGGTCACCCATCCCGTGACCGACCATTGCGAAAGTTGCTTAACCTCAACGATCGCAGGCCAAGCGCGCTAAAACTTGAAAAGTACTACGAAATTATTCAAAGTAAACGCCAGTAAAATTTATTGTAAAAGTTGTAATTTCAAAACGAGCCTGCACCTCAACAGAAAAACTCCAATTCCACACACGCAACGCACCACAAAAATCAACCGCCAAGAATCCCTTGTATTTGACAGTTGGATGACACTGACATTGACAACTTGACACTCTATTTTTGAAAAGATTCATTCATAAAAGTAACATCACTGGTATCATTCATTCACCGATCCAAACGATCGCAATGCCATCGCAATCCGTCTTCCATCCGTTTGTGAACGTTAGGGCGATACCTTTTTATGTCACGATCGTAAACTGATTGAAATGGAGTGGTAATGAAATCGCTCTTATTGCAAAATTGGGCGATAGGGGCCCTGTTAAAGTTTTCCGTTCCGTGGTTTACCATAAATTTATTTACCCTGTTTTTCTTTCTAATAACTCTCGCTTGGGCTTCGCTTCTCGCCACCCAGTGACTTTGAAATAGTTAATTGTTTGTACATTAAAATTCGGTTTTGGTAAAATAAAACCGTACCTTGAAAAATGGAAAATGAAGTACCTATTGAATTGAAGACTGAGCTACGGAGTCGTTAGAGCTCAGTGGTTAGAGCAGTCGCCCGGAAAGCGAAAGGTCGTGGGTTCGAGTCCCATCGGAGCTAGTTGTGAGACGGGTCGATTTTTTCTAAATACTTCATTTTCCATTTTTCTGTAATAAAAATTGCATTGTGAATGCAAAAAACTAAAAATTAAAATAACCCGTACCTTGAAGTTAAAAACCGTACCTTTTCAGAAGCCAACCGTCCTTTTTTGGGAAATCATACTGGCAACACTGGTGAGGTGTGCTGCAATATATTGTGTGCCGCAATTCATCAACTAGATTTCCCAAAATAAAACATTTTTTCAAAGTGATTTTACTGTGATTTTGCAGTAAATAAATGTGATTTGGTGACAAGGAGGTATCTATGAATGTACAATTATTATAAAAAAACGTTATCTTATAAAAAAAAGTGTCATGTAACCTACCTAATAATATTTTTCTAATTATAATGATAAAACTTATACGTGCTGAATTTTTATTGTTTAAAGCCGAAACCCTGGTGTGTTCTACCCATCATTCTGAACAACTTTCACTATGGGACTAACTCTACGGTGAAAAAAAATCAGCTGTTCCAATCTAATATCTGTCTCATAATGAAAGTTGTTCAGTTTGATGGTCTGATTAACCCCACGAGATGTTTTAAATGAATAACAAATAACCCTGTATATGTACACACGGCGGGACATCAGACTATACATGTTGAACTTGAGACCGCCTTTATGCCCTACGTAATAAAAGCTGTTATAGCAGTTCAACTGTTTAACCTGATATGCTGTCGAGTGTACAATGTTTCAAGTACCTAGCTATTCCATTGAAGGAAGAAAAGTTTCATACAAACAAACCCTTTTTTCCCCCCAATCCCCACTCCACTATTCACTTCACTCCCACGGTGGGAGCCCCACCTACAAATATTAATAATTTCGAAAGAAGAGCAATATAACATTGAAATGCATATTCATACACGACCTCTATCGAAATTATTTTGTACGCGACTGTACATGTTTTTGATATAGTCTAGGAGCCCAGGATCAAAATATCTCTAAAGAAAATATTTTTGTTTATGACTTAAAAATTAAGGTTTTGAGTTTCGAAAATGCATAAAAGTTACGTATTACTTTACGTTATACTTTTGTGTTACTAATACACTTAATTATTCTAACACAAACACGCAAAACAAGAACAAGTTACAAACATCGTCACTAAATAGGAAGTCAGCTCCTGTACTATAAAAACAAAATTTTAATTCCGATTATCTCCTAAACCAAAGGACGACGAATTCTGTGGCTTTTAGGACGAATTGGGACGAATGTACACGAATCGTTTCCAATAAGCAGATTTTCTCTAGGTGACCTGGTTAAAAAGTCCGCGCCATAATGTAGGTTAATTATGGCATGGACCAAATCATTCCTTTATATCTTTTGAACGGCGCTTCATTTCGTTTTGATTCCAGGCATTGCGGGTTCTATAAAAAAGGGACAAAATGTTATACTAATCAGATCCTGGCTAGGTGTTATGGTTCAATAAATATAGCCTGTCCGTGCCATAATGAAGGTTTGCTTTGGCATGGACCATTTAAATCGCTTATATCTTTTCGTCCCCTTTACGACGAATTCTGAAAATTTGGGACAGAAATAGGACGAAATAGGACAAAATGACCATGTAGTCAGAATTGCGGTTTTCAGAGTGGGCCGCGCCGTGATGTAGCACACCGCACGAATCCATCGCTGACGCAGTGTTCCTCCTTCGGGAATCCAAATCTTTCGAGATCCAAGGTTTCATAAGTAATTTCCAACAATGATCACGTATTTATATGCACTAATTATACAATAAATATTGTATTAAAACACCCACAAAGCAATCAAGATAATTAAACAGCAACGTTTCTTGACATGACCAAAGAGTATTCCGACTTGCCACATCCAGATAAAAAATTATCCAAAATGTGCAAAAATAATAGATTTTTCTTTTTATTTTGTAACAAGCAAATTTAACCAAGTTGTTAAATAAATGCGTGCAAAATCCGAGAAAGTGTTTTATTTAAATGAACAGTTCGCGCAGAAATCTAAGATGTGAATTGAAATACGGCGAAAGCGAAAGTTATTTTTTTTTATTATATTATATCAAGTTTAGCCTAGTCAACGAAGAGATATAGAGGGAAATGTTTGGAACACAATTTTTGACTTTGGAACTTTGTTTGGGCTAAAAGTTTTGTATAATACTGTATATATTTTACTGGCCAAACCCGATTTCAGGACAAACTAGTTTTTCCTAGGCCAAACTAGTTCATCGCGTTGACATTTCAGAGAGCGAGTTTGCCTCGGAAGTCCTGTAGAACACGTGATTGGTTAAAATGGTGGTTATTTTTTTTCGTGTCATGTTCTACATCTACAAAAAATGAGACCTTCAAACCGGATTACGGGCTACGGGCGGGGACTTTTGCTATGTTTACCTCCTTATTAGCCCAAACAAAGTTACAAAGTCAAAAATTGTGTTCCAAGCATAAAAATAAATATTGGTAGTAGAGGTAAACCTCTATACTGTTTTTCGAGTGTTCGTTGATTTTTACTTCCACATAATTTGAGAGTTATCGCCTAACCTGGCAACACTACACGATTGTTTATTTATATAGAACAAAGAGTAAAGTGTATAGATCAACAATCTTTTCTGTTCCGGTGACAGCAGCGCTGGTTGGACAGTGCAACTTGACAGTAAAATGACATTATGAACAAAACACGTTAGTTCCAGTTTTGGCCACCGGAACAGAACACGTTGACGTAATCGACTGCAACGTTGCCGCTTTTCCAAGGAGCATGGCTTGTTACAAGTGCAACGAGTGAGATAGAAGATGGCTTTGGTCAAGCACGTGTCAAGTAACCATCACAACAAAACAAGAATATAGTACTTGAAAATTTGCAAGAATTCTGAATTGGTAACTGTACTGTTTAAATATTTAATGAGCGATTTTCTGAGCGGCCATTTAAAAAAAAAAAAGCTTCCAATTGCTTCACTAGATGGCGTTGAATAAGTATGTACATGTCTATGGTATATTTTGGTATGAAACATATTTTAATTAATTACTTTTTAACAACCCAAAGGAAACTAATAATATATTAAATAAGTACTACTGTGAGGAACAGAAACGAAATAGGTAAATTTAAAGATTTAGGTAAATAAATAATATCTGTCTGACGTTTCGTTTTACGTAAAAAAGTCGCGTCAAAGTAAAATTTATAACGTTCCGTTCCTTCTAACTGCATAGGTGGGACAGCGCCATCTAGTGACTGAGCTTTCAGAAAATCGCCCATTGCATTGTCATCAGAACTAAAGGTGAATTCCAAATTTCAGCTCAATCGGACATTGGAAAGTGGGTCAAATTTAGCTCGCAAGATTTGACGAACGGACATACATGCATACATGCATACACTGCAAGTTAAATAAAAGCTTGTAAAATAAATTGGTGTAAGTTAAGAACTAACGATAGGAACTTAAGTAGGTCCCTACTTATAAGAATCTTAGATTTAGGTACTTACTTTTGAGACAGCACTTATACCACCACGGCGAGTTGGTAAATAAGTGTCCATCGTTCCAGCAGCGCCACGGTCTCCGATTTGCTTGAAAAAAATACACCATGCAGGCCAATTTTTTACCAGTCGGGAAAAAATACGATTGATTTTTTCCCCCCACTGGATCCGAGGATATACGGGGATTTCTGTGGCGCTGCTGGAACGACGTCGTCCTGGCAGCGCCCCGGTATTTCTCATTAATTACAAAAGCTATAATAAATCTAATAAGACACATATGTTTGCCTCTTTTTTCCATTTCACATAAGCTAATGTCCACCTGTAAATGTCGACAGATTCAGGAGTAATCGTAGGTCACTTGGGGCGCTGCTGGGACGACGTCGTCCCAGCAGCGCCACGGCCGAATCTCAGCAATTCGATTTTTTTACTGAAAACAGTGTGCCTGTATATTTAGTTCCTTCATCATAGGGTACGGAAAAAATTGAATTTCTAGATTTCATCATGGAATAATGATTTAATAGGCATCGAAAAATTATAAACTCAAAAAAAATTTTTTTTGCTCTAACGCCTTTAATTGATGTATTAAATAGCATTTGCGCATTCTTTTATCTTCCTATTAAGGGAAAAAAATAAACCACTCTCGCAGCATTAACTATTCCAGAGAAATCCTAGGTTTAGATTGTGTTCATACATTTAGGCATCGTTCCAGCAGCGCCACACCCAGTACAGCATGATCCAGGGCACCTGTCACCAAACTGAGCATGCCAATATTTAGTACTACCTACCATAGCGAACACGGAAAAAAATCTGATAACGAGTATAACACAGCGAATTTCCGAGAAATACGCCTTTGATTCAATATGCCATACAATTGGTACATTCGAGTAGAAAAGTTAATATATATAATAATAATATAGTTAATAGTTAAATATATTAATTACTTTATGCCTAAAACTTCCATTTTCTTAAAGTGACGGGTGGGACAGCAAAGTCACTCATCTATCTGAGTAGAGAGTTTTACCATTAAAATCAAGACAAACTAGAAACATTTTGTTAAGAGATTTTTTTGTATAAGTTGCTTCTAAGAATGCCTTCAATACAATTTAGAACTTAAGTTGTATTATTATTGTTATCAGAATTTATAAAATATATTTTACTAGCGGCCGCCCGCGGTTTCACCCGCGTGGTTCCCGTTCCCGTGGGAATATCGGGATAAAAAGTACATATAAACCTTCCTCTTGAATCACTCTATCTATTAAAAAAACGCATCAAAATCCGTTGCGTAGTTTCAAAGATTTAAGCATACAAAGGGACATAGGGACAGAGAAAGCGACTTTGTTTTATACTATGTAGTGAAGTTGTGACGGGTGGGACGAGTCACAATTGTATGTGTATAAAATACAAATTATGCATTTTTATTACATACTTTTAATTAAAATATGTTTAAAACAATGAAATTAATGAATATTTCAAACAATTAAATGGAAATACAGACTATTTTTCTGTAAAATCAACAGCATTAGAAAATTCTTTCTTTCAAAAGAAAACTGTCCAAAAAAAGAACAAAAATACTTTTTTTTTCTAGGTTTTCCTATCAAGATTTTTTTCGCCCCCAATAGCTTTTGCTTCTTCCTGTTGACTTTAGACATCTTTTCTTTTTTTTCTGCCTCCGCAGCATTTTTTACCCTTTCTTTTACTAAAAACTCTTCCCATTTTTATTATTTTGTTTTAATTTTACTCTAGACTTTCTCTTTCTTTCTGCAGGATTCATGTTCATGCATAAGCCAAAAACCAAACCAAAACTACATAAAGCCTTTAAACCAAACTGACAAATGATATGCAATAAAAAATAAGAAAAGGCATTTTAATATCTATGCAAAACATAATGAATAACAAAAATGTACACTATATAAAACAAAATAATAAAAAACACCATTTGTAAATAAACAAATACTTAGATCAACTTAAAAAAGCTCGAATCCATGCACTTAAACTTTTGTCCCACCCGTCACTGTGACGGTCGACTCGGGACATACCTTTCAGTACCTATCAATATTTCGATGCACTTTTATTTTTAATGTGTAATAATAATGCAAATTAATAAACTTAGGTATAATTGTTACTTTGACAAAGCCGGTAAACAAGCAGTTCAATATTTATAGGATAGGATAAGTAAACACATGTTTAACAGTGACGGTCGGGACATCCCTAATGCATTTCTTTATGCATTGATAACTTTTCATCACGAATAGGTACTAACTTACAATTACTTACGACTGATGTAAACGCTAGGAATTGTATTTTTTCCTTTCCTAACAATGTTTTACCAGCACACATGAAAAGCGCGCAAAAAAGTTTTGCAAACATGAAGAAGAAATATCATACCATAGACAGCCCCGATACCACTGCATTCAAGGGCACGAAAAAAATAAAATCTGGTAGAAAAATAAAAAACTGTTGCTGTTTTATGATAAATTAGTTCATTGGCTTTATTGTACTGAACAATACAATAGCAAATAGATTTAATTTTTTTTGGCTCAGGTGACATCTTCGCTGGAATGCCCCTAGAGCAAAAAAATTTTTTTTTGAGGTTATAATTTTTCGATGCCTATAAAATCATTATTCCATGATGAAATGTAGAAATTCAATTTATTCCGTACCCTATGATGAAGGAACTAAATATACAGGCACACTGTTTTCAGTAAAAAATCGAATTGCTGAGATTCGGCCGTGGCGCTGCTGGGACGACGTCGCACAGTGGGACGGATTTCGGATTTGCGGACATTGGACTTTTTTGTTACACATCATTATTTTCATTATGCCAATCGATAGTCCTAATTAAGGTGATTAGATGTTATTCTGGCATTTTTTGTAAATGTCATATTAAACAAGAAAAATTGAATATTAAACAAAAATGTATGGAACGATATCTAATATGTTCTATAAGTACCAAGTGTTGGCTTAATATTTTGTATGATTAATCTTTGGGTGTCTAGGTATAGCGCCACATACAAAGCATTTCCCCGGACGTCCCCGTTTTCCAGATATATGAAGCTGAACATAGGCACTTTTTCAATATTTTCTTAGGGATTATTTTAACTCCAAGTGGTTCTAAAAAACGGACCAACATGAATATTATGAATAGTATATAAATTAAATTAATTATCTACCAGACTATTACATAATATACATTGCCATATAGGTAATAAAATTAAAACATGTGAAAAGTGAATAGGTACTATACATACAATTTATTCCTTAATAGGTTAAAATGTTTATATTGTTCCAGCTAAAAGGTCAACTAAAGGTTTATATTAACAATTGAATTATTCTGTGTCACTATTATCACTTATATTGCTTATATATATAAATTCCGGATCAGAGATGTCTGGGGTAGTAGGTAAGCATCAAAAGATTCCGAGTTTCAGGAGGGAGAGCCATTCTCTTTGGTTTGGCCATTCTTGGTCGCAGTATTGTAAGCTTAGGGTCGGACGACAAAAGAAGATTATGTAATATGTCCTCATTTGTCGCATACCTGTTTACTTTTCTTGAATGGTGTTAATTATTCTGTGTCACTATTATCACTTATATTGCTTATATCTATAAATTCCGGATCAGAGATGTCTGGGGTAGTAAGCATCAAAAGATTCCGAGTTTCAGGAGGGAGAGCCATTCTCTTTGGTTTGGCCATTCTTGGTCGCAGTATTGTAAGCTTAGGGTCGGACGACAAAAGAAGATTATGTAATATGTCCTCATTTGTCGCATACCTGTTTACTTTTCTTGAATGGTGTTCTCTATATTTTCTAAACTCCTTGTTTCTCGCTTCTGAAGCTTCTTCAGAAAGCTTTCCGATGGGAATCAATCCAAAATGATCAATTATGTCTGCTCCATGTATAAGTATTTTATGGACGCTAGCAGGCATATTATACCATGGGTATAGTTTTACGAACAAGGCTGTTTCTCGACAAAAATGTGAAAATTTAGAAACATCTACACGTTCTCCACTTGATATAGTTAGAAGAATAACATAGAACCTTTTGATTAAATCTGCATTAATGCCTGTAATACGTGCAGTTGTTTCACAATCACTAAAAAAAATTCTGGCCGTGTTGCCATCATTTGTGGTTCCAGCACCCTGCTCAACGATATCAATCTGCAGATTGCATTCATTTCGGAATGGTTCTTGAATTTGCTTCTTACGAGTCTCTAGTATGTCTTTATTTTCTTTTCTTGCAGTCCATTGTTTGAAGTCTAATCTGTAAGCTGAACATATTTCCTATTAATACTTGACATGGTAATCGTGACATTTAATTAATAAATAAAAGTGCGAAAAATTTACCTATGTGAAGCAAACACTCCATACATCTAATCCAGGCGTGTAGAGATGAAAGTCCATACTTGTAAATATTTTTATCTACTGGTTTTCTGTAAATTGCGTTTAGGTTATTCATTTCTGAGGGCTTTGCTTTTCAGATATCGCAGCAAGCAGCTGAAGTATCAGAAATATATGAAGAAATTTTGCCATCTATCATTGTCAACAGCAACTCGTGAGTTATAGATATTTCTCCTATTTTTGTAGGTTGTAGGACTTCAATTTGGCTTTCAACTTCTTTTCTCTCTCTTTCAGAAGACTCTTTAGTTTCTTTCATGAATCTGAACATAATAGGCCGACAATAAAATGTAGATGGCGGTCGATCGTTTTCCCACATGATAACATCACCCGAAAGAAGCCTTATTGGAACTAAACTAATCATAAATACACTCGAGTCATCAAAATCCGCCTTTTGTTTATGATTGCTCTGTCCTGAAGCTCCATCATAACCCCATTTGCTAACAAGTTTTATGTTAGCTTCTGTAGTTAGTTCTAAATTATTTGCAATTATAAGTCTAGATACGGTTAAGTCAAGCAAGGCTTGCAATTTTATCTGCGCTCCTTCTTCAGTTACTGTTATATGTTTTTCCGAAGGATAGCAATCCAGTTTTGCTTTTCTGACTTTGAAATATGAAGGAAACAACCCATTATGCAATTCATTGACTGACTCTCTCGGATTCATGTACTGCCACTTTGAAAGTTTTAGTGACACTAACAGACCCAGTGCCTTTTCAGCTGAATATGCCTTGTTTTTGCTTAGGCTGGATTGAACCCTTTGTATATCTTCAGGATGTTTAAAAAGATGATCCAAAATTCTGCTTAAGTCTTCATTACCGTTGTCTTTCAAAGTTATTACTGTACTTTAGTTCCTCTGGAGACAAGGAATCACTCAAAGTTTGAATACGTCTTCTTTTTTGTCTTGAGCTCAAATCTTAAAATGGTTTCCTGGGAGTAGTGGAACTAGTAGAAGTGGATGCTTCATGTATACTAGGAAGTAGATTTTGTAAATTTTCAGATGGCTCAATATCAATAACATTACTTTGTTCTCTGTCAGTTGCGAAAAAACTGGGCCATACTATGGGACTTTCTAACCACTTTTCATTATTTTTAACAAAATTTAGGTAAGTATAATTAGCATCATTCCATCTACGTTTCATTTTAGAAGTATACTTCTGGCAAAATGTTGAGAAAATCACAGTGTTTTCTTCATTTAATTGCAAGCCAAGCTCCCGCTTTAGATGATCAAAAAAATTTTGTACTATCCGAAAAGGTTTTGAGATTATCTTTCAAAAGCACAAATAAGTCAATATTATTCACAAAATGTTTTGTATCGATCGCAAATATTTGAAAATTGACGGTTTGAAGGTCTCATTTTTTTTTCAACCCGATTTTAGGACAAACTAGTTTTTCCTAGGTCAAACTAGTTCATCGCGTTGACATTTCAGAGAGCGACTTTGCCTCGGAAGACCTGTAGATGTAGAACATGACACAAAAAAAATAACCACCATTTTAACCAATCACGTGTTCTAGGACTTCCGAGGCAAACTCGCTCTCTGAAATGTCAACGCGATGAACTAGTTTGGCCTAGGAAAAACTAGTTTGTCCTGAAATCGGGTTTGGCCGGTAAAATATATACAGTATTTTACAAAACTTTTAGCCCAAACAAAGTTCCAAAGTCAAAAATTGTGTTCCAAACATTTCCCTCTATATCTCTTCGTTGACTAGATATAATTAGTGATGTACGCCTGGGAATATTGCCACTGCCGGCAATTTTCCACTCCCAATGTGCCCGGGAAATTTCCGGGCACATTGGGAATATTGCCCAAAATTCCCAGTAGATTTTTTGCCGTTTTGTTAAATTATATAAATAAATAATGTATTTTTCTTCTGTGTCTTACAATTTTATAATTTGTTGATAATTATGGCAAGATTATTTTGTTTTGTTTTCTTAGTTTGTTGAATAAAAAAATAAACCATTTTATATCAAACTGTTTTTCATTTCATATGTGCTTACCTCTGATGTTGGTGGCTATTTATTACGTAATTCAATATAATCAAACAGTTTTAAAGTCTTATTTTAAATTGTCTTGCATGGTAAAATATTCATCTACAAAATGGTGCTTGGGAATATTGCTGGGAACTTTGGGACACTGCCGGCAACGCTGCCGGCAAAATTTCCAGTCCTTGGGAACGTGCCCGGGCACGGTACATCACTAGATATAATATAATAAAAAAAATAACTTTCGCCGTAATTCAATTCACATCTTAGATTTCTGCGCGAACTGTTCATTTAAATAAAACACTTTCTCGGATTTTGCACGCATTTATTTAACAACTTGGTTAAATTTGCTTGTTACAAAATAAAAAGAAAATCTATTATTTTTGCACATTTTGGATAATTTTTTTATCTGGATGTGGCAAGTCGGAATACTCTTTGGTCATGTCAAGAAACGTTGCTGTTTCATTTTCTTGATTGCTGTTTGGGTGTTTTAATACAATATCTAATCTATTGTATAATTAGTGCATATAAATACGTGATCATTGTTGGAAATTACTTATGAAACCTTGGATCTCGAAAGATTTGGATTCCCGAAGGAGGAACACTGCGTCAGCGATGGATTCGTGCGATACCTCGAGCCGACTGGGAGCTTACAACATCAGTAGGAGTGTTTAATAAACATTTTCGTGACTGTGATATAGTTAAAATAAAACAACCCTTAGTTATGTACGCGTATTATTTGATTTTGAGGCGCTATAATCAGGAATTCATCTCATCTCATGCATACAAGAAATTAGGATTAGTGGTACGACATTGACATTTATGACGTTGCCAATCCGAGCAGCATGGCCTGTAGGAGCGCAAGCAGCCGAGAAATAATAGCGGGCCATGACTTAACACATGTTTGAAAACTCAATCCGTCTTTAAATCTAATCTATGGTTTTGAAAAAGGCGGGAAACGTTTGACTTGTCGGACGCGTTTTTTGGTTTGAGATTTTATTTAATTAATTTATAGTGATATTGGTGATCAGAATTACTTAATTTTATCATATTTGTATCTAATTGTATATATATAGTGTTAAATTGTAAATACTTAGCTGCGAATTGGTAAGTCTATTATGAATGATCCTCCTGACCCGGGGGACATAGTTCCCCCGGCAGGAAAGTATGTAACAATAATGTCCAATGAGTCGGGAATGGAAACCGATGGTTCTTTTACAACAAGGTCACGTAAACGTAGTCGCTTACACGTATATGCAAGCAATGCAATAAAAAGCGTCGTCAAGGTTTGGATTCCAGAACAGACAGCCATAATAATTGTCAATGTACCTACTGATTCATCTCCTAAACAAGAGCACAATTTCATTAAAGATAAGACTCCAACACCCGTTGTCGATGAATTAAATACATTGGTTTCAAATCCGGATCCTACAACAGTTTCTACTCCTTCGCCTATACCTGCACCCTCACCTGTAGGACGTATACTTTATAATGAAACTGATATTTCTCCATATGTTGTTCATGTCCAGAAAATACAAGCTGCTCCTAATGATGCCACTTCACTGCATCCTGTGACATTTGGTCGTTTTCTGAAAACTAATTGCGTACTGTTAATGGGAGTGTTAAGCGTATTGGCCGTAACAAACTTTCTATAACGTTCTCATCTCACATGTCTGCTAACTCCTTTCTGAGTTATAAAAATTTGGAAGCTCATCAAATGAAAGCCTTTATCCCGACATTTAATGTAACAAGGATGGGACTCATCCGCGGAGTCCCGGCTGAATGGTCTCCCGAGGAAGTACATGAAAACATCTCTGTACCAATAGGTTGTGGTAAAATAATTAAAGTGAGACGCATCAATTTTAAAATAATACAAGATGGATCTGCAATATGGAAGCCTTCACAATCCATAGTGGTGACATTTGATGGCCAGGTGCTACCAAAGCGAATTTTCATGTGCTTTAATGCTTTACCTGTTGATCTGTACATATTCCCTACAATACAATGTTTCAACTGTTGTCGATTTGGACACACTAAAACCCAGTGTAGATCTCAACCCAGATGTTTCAAATGTGGAGATAACCACTCTGGTGACTCCTGTAATAGAGAAGAGAACTTTGATGCCTTTTGTTGCTCTTGTGAAGGTTCCCACTTTGCAACAAGCAAATCCTGCCCAGAATATAATAGACAGCAGGAAATTAAAAATTACATGGCCCACAACTGTACATCTTATGCAGAAGCTTCAAAATGTTTCCCTAGTGTCTCAAAATTATATTCGAGAGTTACTGCAAACAACCCCTCTCCTACTGTGTCTAAACCCAATCAATCTGTTCAAAATAATATGATTGATAATAGACCTGAATCAGTTTCCTATAAGAAAACTGTCTTTCTCAAACCCCGTTCTCCTCCTAAAGTAAGCGAAGGTTATGACATTGAAGCTCATAATAACATTCTTAGGGAATTTGATATACCATCACCTAATGGTGGTGGTGTGGTTATAGTAAAACAGAAAAAGAGCTTGATTTTCAAAATATATCCCTACCTGAACTGATTAAATTAATTCTCAATTTGCTTACCTGCTATATTGGTAATAATAACAGTAACAATAATTCACCGTCCAACGTTGCCTCTATCATTAGTAATTTTATCCAAATCCTCCAAAATGGACAGTCAGGCTAAAATATTGCAATGGAATTGTCAACGCATACTTGGTAAAAAAAGTGAAATAATTTATCTTTTGAATAAGTTTGACCCTTTCATGTTTGTCTTATCAGAAACATGGCTTAAACCACATCTAAGATTTAAGGCTACTGGATACACTACTCTTCGCCAGGACAGAGATGATGGCTATGGGGGAGTGGCTATACTTATTAAAGACTCAATATCTTATTCCATAATACCTATACCAACTCATCATAATGAAATTTCTATAATAGCCATACAAACTTCTAATATGTGTTTTGTTTCTATATATATTTCTCATCCCTCTCTACCTATACTCAATGAAGTTAAACAAATTATTTCTAACTTACCTAAGCCCTTTTTAGTACTAGGTGATTTTAACTGCCATCATCAGTGTTGGGGCAGCTCTAAAACAAATTTTTATGGGGAAGAAATGATAGATATTATTGATTCTCTTAATATATGCATTCTGAATACGGGAAAGGTTACTCGCTTAACAAAATTAAATGAGATTAATAGTGCAGTTGATCTTTCTTTATGTTCTCCATCTCTTGCAAGCTCTTTACTATGGGATACACTTTCATCTGTTTATGGCAGTGATCATTACCCCATCGTCATAACCTTCCCATTTGATAAACCTGTAAATATAAAACGTACCTCTCATCTTAAACACAAGCTTCCTCATAAGGATAGTAAAGATTGAGAAAAGTATAAACTAGTTCATAATAAGAATCTAATGAGAATTGCGCAACTCGGCCTTTTTAGGTCTCCTGATCATAGTATAGTATTATATGATCTGAGAGTACATGTGAAGCATCGGCGGGGGCCTTGTGGCATGCCAACTAAATGCTGCCTAATTTCTATAGAAATAAGGTCTCTATAGAAATAAGGTCTGTATTTTAAACTGCCAATCGGCACCCGCTATCAGACGCGCGGACAACTGACAGACACACAGACAAAAACTTCAAGTTTTAGCTTGCTTCGCCATCACCACGTGGAGGTAGCTTTTACGAATTTTTATTTTGTAGGCCGATTTTGATGAATGAAACACGGTTTTTAGTATTATTTTGACAAGAAAACAACAACGCACTTTTAAAAATATAAAAAAATCAACTTTTTTGTTTGTGGGCTGATTTCGATGAAACTCGGTTTTTGGTACTATTTCGTCAAGAAAAGAGTAACGCAATGTTAAAAAAAAATATAAAATCCAAGATGGCGGCCAACTTTTTTGTTTGTGGGCCGATTTTGATGAAACTCAATTTCTAGTAGGTACTATTTTCGCTATCCGGGCGACTGCTCTAACCACTGAGCTACGGAGTCGTTACGAGAAGCGTCGAATTTATCAAATACTTCTTACACGCTGTATAGCCAGCGTTAATTTCATCAATGTGAAGATATTACTACCCCCACACGCGAAAGATTTTTTCTAAATACTTCATTTTCCATTTTTCAACCATAAAAATTACATTGTGAATGCAAAAAAGTAAAAATTTAAATAACTTGCCATAGTAATTTCTCCTTTAGCGATTGTCAAATATCTGGAAAGGTATTTCTTTCGCGTGTGGGGGTAGTAATATCTTCACATTGATGAAATTAACGCTGGCTATACAGCGTGTAAGAAGTATTTGATAAATTCGACGCTTCTCGTAACGACTCCGTAGCTCAGTGGTTAGAGCAGTCGCCCGGATAGCGAAAGGTCGTGGGTTCGAGTCCCATTGGAGCTGGTTGTGAGGGGTCGATTTTTTCTAAATACTTCATTTTCCATTTTTCAACCATAAAAATTGCATTGTGAATGCAAAAAAGTAAAAATTTAAATAAGGTACTATTTTGACAAGAAAACAACAACGCACTTTTAAAAATATAAAAAAATCCAAGATGGCGGCCAACTTTTTTGTTTGTGGGTCGATTTTGATGAAACTTGGTTTTTGGTACTATTTTGACAAGAAAACAGCAACGCAATGTTAAAAAAATAAAGAAATCTAAGATGGCGGCTAACTTTTTTGTTTGTGGGCCGATTTTGATATAAAACTGGGCAGGCAATATGAATTTGACCATATATGTCGGAGCTTCCATAACGCTGCCCATCCGAGCTGGATTCGACGAGAGATCTCTTTCTCAAAGTTGGACTTACCTAACTGGACCGTCTGTTCTAGGTAAACATAGTGGTCAACAACTTCGAGTGTAATGTTCCCAACATTAACTGGAGCGGATACAACATGGGCATTGGACATGGTTTTCGTCTTATCCATGTTCATTTTCAGACCCACTCTTTGAGAAGCATTACTGAGATCTTCTATAATTGTGTTCAGGTCTTCCAAGGTTTCAGCCATGAGAACTACATCATCGGCAAACCGCAGGTGTGTTAGGTACTTGCCATTGATGTTGATGCCGCATCGTTTCCAGTCCAGTAGCTTAAAGATATCCTCCAACGCAGCTGTGAACAGTTTCGGAGAAATGACGTCTCCCTGTCACACACCTCGCTGTAGTTGGATAGGATTAGAGCTCCGATTCTGTAATCGGTCCGACATGGTGGCGTTATGGTATAAGTACCTACCTCAGCACTTCGATGTACCTGTAGTCTATTTGTCACATCTGGAGAGACTGAGCACTGCCCAGGTCTCGATCGAATCAAAGGCTTTATCGTAGTCTACGAACGCCAAGCATAGTGGCAAGTTATATTCTTCGGTCTTCTGTATAACTTGCCGCAGCGTATGAATGTGGTCTATAGTACCTACTACAGCCTTTTCGAAACCCGGCTTGTTCGCGAGGTTGGCTGTTGGCAGTTGTCACACCTGCGAGCGAGACGATTTGTAATGACTCTCTAAAACAGCTTGTAGGTATGGCCAGTCTACTTAGTAGACTGTGATATGGCTCAGAAGCAAGATGGGTCGACACGGATTACACGCTGTATGTCACAAACGCAGTTCGTCACATAAGCAGTTCGTCACTCGATTTCTTCAAACTTTATATCATTAGAATGACTATCACTTTTCCGAAAAAATCTGCTAAGTGCGTGTAAGTAGTGTAAAATATATCTATATAAAATTTTATTTTTTCAAATTTCCTAGTTAAGTAATGAACTATGTACACACGGCGGCACATCAGACTATACATGTTGACCTTGAGACCGCCTTTCTGCCCTACGTAATAAAAGCTGTTATCGCAGTTCAACTGTTTAACTTGATATGCTGTCGAGTGTACATACAACATATTTAGGGTAGCTGTCAACAATATATGTATTAATTAAATACATAAAAAATTATATTGTTGACAACTATTTTTTTTTTTTTTAATACTAGCGGATCCTCGCGGTTTTACCCGCGTGGTACCCGTTCCTGTTGAAATATCGTGATAAAATATAGGTACCTGTTCCCGTTTGAATATCAGGATAAAATATAGCCATGTCACTCGGGAAGAATGTAGCTTTCTAATGGTCAAAGAGTTTTCGAAATCCGTTCAGTAGTTTCTGAGCCTATTCAATTCAAACAAACAAACAATCAAATCTTTAGTTATTTAAATGTTTACTTTTTGCTTTTACAATGCAATTTTTATTATTGAAAAATTGAAATGAAGTATTTAGAAAAAATCGAACCGTCTCACAACCAGCTTGTGGGTTCGAGTCCCATCGGAGCTGGGACCGTACTCTGAAACGCAATCTGAAACTTCGGTTAGCCCCGCCACTATCACTCGATTCCGTCATGACTCGAGAGTGAGCGGGACGGGGCTAACCGAAGTTTCAGATTTGCGTTTCAGAGTAGGCCCTCTGGTTGTGAGACGGGTCGATTTTTTCTAAATACTTCATTTTTCATTTTTCAATCAAGTTTTTTCTCTTTATCATATTATATTAGATAGAGAATTAAACAATTTCGTACAAATTCTATTGACAACCTTTAAAAAAAAAACTAAATTAATGGTATGATTTTTTAATATTGCTAGCCGACAACCGTGGTCGTTCTTGGTACTTAAGGTTAATTGTAATGATGACCAATCGCGTTTATGACGAATTGCGATTATGACAAAAGGCGTATAAGACGAACTGCGTTGATGACGAATCGCGTTCATGACAAATCGCGTATATTACAAACTGAGTAAATCAGAACGTTCATGTCGAACTGCGTACCTATGTGACGAAATGCGTTTGTGACATACGGCGTGTAATTCGTCGATACGATAGTTCTTCAAGAGTTTTTTTTTGTGTTTTATTTATATGTTTATTAAAAGTATAACTACTTACCTACCTATATAGTAAGTTTAACATTTAATTATAATTTAGTCTTAATCCATTTATTTATTATTATTAAAGAATTTATTTTTATAAACAAAGTTACAATTCACCCATATTATTAACACAGTTAAATAGGTAATTAATTCCTTTTTGTTTGATTATATTTATTTGTCATTGTGTTGCCCGTGCTGCTTACCTCTGTCCGGCCCTGGCGGAATAAACAGCGCTTCTGTGTCATTCACGTAGTGATTTTATACTCTTTCCTCCTTATTCCAAAACGTGGACTAAAGTTAGATCTGATTTAAAACATGCTAATTCTGTCTTTCATTTGGAAAATAAAAGTGACAGCACCATTTTAGTACCAGTTTTAATACAGGACTATTTTAATTTTAGTCCACGCTTTGTAATAAGGTGGTTTAGGTCATTCTAACCACCTACGAATGGCAAAGGAGTTTTTGTGCTGAGTCAGTGCCCTTAGGCATCCATCACACACACCACAAACTTGTCTTGTCTTCGTGTTTTTTTAGTTTCTGTATATTGTGTATTTCATATGTCTTATCTTTCTTTCTTTCTTTCCTATCCCTTAAAAAGCCCTTAAAGATAAGCATTAATTTTGTGAATGTCCATAACTAGCTGTCTGTATTTGGATAATGTCCATATTTGGGGGTTCAAAACTGGATTTTCATTGTCCATAAATGGAGTCTGACTCGAGGGTCTTATTTTTAATTTCAATTTTTTTCAGCTATTAGTAATCTCAGTTTAAACATCGAACACTTATAAATAAAATGTGCCATAATTGAGTTTAAAATCCCTGCCAACGTGTAATGTGAAATGTACCTACAAATTACAAAGCAATATCGATAAGAAACTGCTTATACCGTCCATAATTGGTGCATTTACCTTACCTACCTTCCTCCATTGATCTTAACAAGCTAAATACAAAGTAAAAAATCACTCAAGCGTGTTTTAACGATAATTATTACTTACAAAGATACAAAAAAATTATCGGAAGGTACCTATGGTCAACAGCACAACAGGTTACTTATACAAAACTATGAAAAATTTCCTAACAATTTTAAATCTTACTTCAGTAGCTATTAGCATTTGAAAAATGGAAAATGAAGTATTTAGAAAAAATCGACCCGTCTCACAACCGGCTCCGATGGGACTCGAACCTACGACCTTTCGCTTCGGTTCGAGTCCCATCGGAGCTGGTTGTGAGACGGGTCGATTTTTTCTAAATAAGTACCTACTTTATTTTCCATTTTTCAGTCATAAAAATTGCATTGTGAGTGCAAGAGTTCACCCGCCCACCGGCGCCGGTGATTGTTCTTTGATGAGGCTTTTAGAGCGAACACGCACTTGTGATTTTTAATCGGGCGATAGTTTGGTCGTTCTGGGATTCAGACAGTATAGAGATATATGGTAGTGCGCGCACTGACGATTAAACTATCGACCGATCAAACTATCGTAAATGACTGGCCGATAGTTGTACGACCAAACTATCGCACAACTATCGGCCGGGCGGTAATGTGCATGAAGAACTATGTGAGCGCGCGCACTGCATTCAACTAAACTATCACCCAACTATCGGTAGACTGCGCATTCAGTATCAAACTATCGAAAATGATTGGCCAATAGTTGTACTTACAACTATCGGACAACTATAGCAATTGGTACTTAGCGCTAAGGTACTTAAGGTACCTACACTTGAGAGCACATAAAAAATATTATTTTCTGATATGCACTACAAATCATAAAATTGCGCTCAAGGTGAAAGAAGCCCGCCCTATGTGCTATTGACACTACAGACTGTCGATCATTTTAAGAGCCAACGCGCACTTGTGATTTTTTATCGGGCGATAGGTAGTTTAGTCGGAATCGTAGGTAAGACGATCGTGATCAAACTGTCGGCCGATAGTTTGGTTTTGAGAGCCTGCGCGCACTTGTGATTTTTAGTCGACCGATAGTTGGTCGATAGTTTAGTTGAATCCGGGCGCGCGCTCACATAGTCCTTCATGCACAGGCCGATAGTTGTCCGATAGTTGTGCGATAACCTACTTACTACATACATCACTGGATTATAAAGTCGGTTGGCCAAAGTATTTGAGTTTCTGTAGTAACGAATGCACTGTATATCCCAATTGAAAAGCTACAGTTATTTTTTTATAATCCAATGATTTGACGAATCACTTTAGTATTAACTTGTATGTGATACAAGTTGTTGGGGATATTCATTCAGAGAAGCAATGTTTACTGAATTTATTTAAAATTAACAACAAATGGGTTTTCAAATGATTTCATTATACTCTTAACTTAGTTTGTAACTACTGTTTTCAAGTTTTATACACCAGCACAAATTTTCATACCTTTGATCTAAAGAAGTAGTATATAATTGCTTGAATTTAATTCAATAATTACATAATATATAACTATTATACAGAGTTTAACGATAGCAAATATTAATGCAGCCTAATATTTTTAATATCTAAAACTGTACAACTCATGTTACAGTAATATTATGAAGTTCATATCAGCAAAATGCTTATAAATCGTACTGAATATGATATAAAAATGATTAATGCAGCCTAATATTTTTAATATCTAAAACTGTACAACTCATGTTACAGTAATTATGAAGTTCATATCAGCAAAATGCTTATAAATCGTACTGAATATGATATAAAAATTATTAATGCAGCCTAATATTTTTAATATCTAAAACTTTACAACTCATGTTACAGTAATTATGAAGTTCATATCAGCAAAATTCTTATAAATCGTACTGAATATGATATAAAAATGAACTATTCATCTTTATCTAAGCTTGATGACACAGTGTACTTAGCCCACGGCTAGGCTAACTACCTACTCAGAACATTATTCTTTCAAAAATAAATGTTTCATCAAAATGTATTTATCAGATATTGTCTTTTATGAATAGTCAATTATATCTACACAAATAATCGTAATTAGTATTTAAAATTAGCATAAACATACAAAGAGCCTATAATAAAAGTAAAAATGTCCATAAAGGTTTTGATCTTTTTACAAGTCACTTAATTTACCTACATGATTCCATCTCATTTTATGATATCATTAGAATCGTAATTATTACATAACAGCAACATTCGTTTTTCATAGGATATTATTGTGCAATTTGTTTTAGAAACCACTGTAAGTATACATATAAATAGATGCAATATTTAATTATATATAACATGATTGACTACAACACCCCAAATATTGTCCAGCTAATTCTTCGCTGCTGAGGTGTTTAATGAAGAATTAATATACATTTTCATACACAATTCCACAGCTCACATAGCGCACCATTATAAAAATAAATTATAGATGCTCCTAAACTAATATTTTCCAACTTATCTTGGCATATGTTCACTGCATACCTGCAACATGAAAAAGTATCTATGATAATTATTATGTAAGTTATTTATTATCTCACCAAAATCATCCTATAAAAAACTGACCAACTCTCGCTGGAGCTGCTTATTTCTTTACAAAAAGCGTTGAAATCTCTCAATAAAGTCAAGCCAACTCTAATGTTCCTTTCTGCGATTTCTTTATTGATATAGTTACGTTTTAATTTTATGTGACTGTGGACGTTGAACGTTCTACATGTTGGTTAGTTTGGTGGGCACAAGTCAACGACTTTCCAATACTTCTTACGCGCTTTCTTTTGTGTTCCTAAGCGCAACCATTAGAGTAGTATCGCCATTTAAAAATGGCAGTGTACAGTACAATGTGTAAGGGAAAGATCGAACCATTTGGAGTAAGTTCGGACTACTTTTAATTTTAAACCTAGTCCTAACCATAAAGTTCATAATTAATACTGATCCGTTCTTTTCCAATAGCGAACCCCTCTTACAATTTAACGAAAATTGTAGCTAGATCACCCAAAATGTCAGTTTATATTTTTTTCAAATTTTTCGTCCGGTCTTGCCCCATTCACAAATCGAATGCAATAGGATTCTCAAACCTTTGGTACATATTATATTAAGTATTTATTAATCATTAATATTCAATAAAGTTGTATGGTAAATTTATTTATTAAAACGGACATTTATGAGTAGTGACGTGATTGATACTTATTTAGCTAAAAAAACACTTTTTTTATTTTAAAAGCTTGAAAAAAAAAATTATACGAATGTGTGGGGCGCTTGTTATGTGGAAAAATACTATTACTTTTTGTTTTAAAAATATAGGAAGAAGCCACCAAAATTAAATTTTTGTCCAAAATTTTATTAATAACCTCTATTTATTACCTACGAACTGATTTTTTTTTTATTATGTTTATTATCTATACTAATATTATAAAGCTGAAGAGTTTGTTTGGTTGAACGCGCTAATCTCAGGAACTACTGCAGGGGGGTGTCACTCCGCAGTTTAGGTAGGTTCAGCCGGCGCGCCTGCTGGGCAGGCGTATGGCAGAAGGATGCCGCTCGGCTCGTACGCTCTCCGTTCGCGCGTAAAACGATCGATCATTTCTGTGATTTTTGTGCACTAAACAATGACTACTAAACGTTCTTATAATCCGTATATAAGATACTGTTGTGTTTAGGGGTGTATAAATAAAAGAAAGAACAAAATAAACAACAAAACTGAACGCGCAAGTCGCTCGCAAACTCAGTGGCGTAGCGTGGGTGGGTGGGTGTGGGTGGGTGGGTATTTAGGTATTTCAATTTAATGTATACTGTACATTACATATATTAATTTTAGAGAACTTTTTGGCAAGAACAGTCATCAATATTTTGCATTATACAGGGAAGATTTAAAATAAAAAAATATCTAAGTTTTGCAATTATGTTTATTATTACAAAAAATCTTTTTACTTCAATCACTTTATATTGTTATAATAGGTAGGTACAATACCTATCACATAAGATTAGGTCAATCTTGACGATCGACAAGATTAAATAATTAATAGCGATCCTTACTTAAGTGTATTATAAATGCGTCTCTGTGTGTTACACAATCACACCTAAACTACTGAACCGATTTGAATGAATTTTGGTACAGAGATAGTCTAGAGCCTGATAAAGGACATAGACTACTTTTTATTCCTGAAAAGTATCACCTTCCCGCGGGATAACGTCGTGTAGTACACGCGGGCGAAGCCGCGGGCGGAAGGCTAGTTGAATATAAAACGCAAATCAATTTTCTATAAAATAAACTAGAACTAAGTAATTATACTATTATGTAATATTTATATTTTTATTGAAAAATAATATAAGTACTTACTTGTGAGAATAAAATCCAAACTTCTGTCTTTGCGTACCTAATTACAAATTTATGCGTCGACTTTTTTTAAGAGCAAAGTCTTTTAAGTCTTGTATTCGCAGGAACGAGAAGGTACCTACACATATCAAATTGAAATGCATATAACAAATTTCGGTCTACGGTCCCTTTAAACTGTGAAAATATCAAACTAGTAGGTCATCACGATCAGATATAAAATATCGCAATTTTCGTGATTGGTATCACAAGGCAATCAAAACATACATGAAATTTGGCAGGAACATAGGTATATGAATATCTTACATCACATCTATCTATAGGAAAAATCAGAAAACCGTGAATATTAGTACGCAACCCTGAGTACGAGAGCGTTAAACTCGCACTTCGTCGGTTTTTTTTTATTTTAAGAAATTAAAGCTTAAACAACATATCAGACAGTCCAACATACAATTATTTACATAAATAAAATAGTTATTTAATACTCACACAGTTGAATGTTATAAAAAATCAATTTTTCGCACAGTTCAATAATTTCACCGCTACACGCACTACTTATTTGCACAAGACTGATAATTAGTAAACAATCCAAGCACAAAATAAAATACAGGGTATCCCCGAATTCGTCACAGACTAAGTAATGAAAGAATCCATGCTCTTTTCAATCGGTCCGAATTTGTAGTTGCGATAAAAATGCGAAATTGTCATTTTTTTATTATTATCTTTTGTGAAATTTTGCCGCCCCCTAAAAAGTGCCGCCCGGGGCGGGCCGCCCCCCCCGCCCCCACTACGCTACGCCACTGGCCCTACTCGCAACCCTAACCAGCGAGCGAGCTGTTTGAGACATTCATAGAAATAGAAACGCTCGCGCGTAGCAATTGGGTACAGTTTTGCTTGCATGCGCGAACTCTAGGTTATTATAACAGTAGGCAAGCGATGACAAAGCAACCGGAAATGGACTTTATTTCCACGCAGAAAGATTTATTTTTATTTGAATGAGCTTGCAGAGTGAGTCTTCTGTGCCTTAGCACTATTATTTATTCTGTGACTACTGGACCTATTTAAAATTCTTTGATCATTAGAAAGCTACATTCTTCCCGAGTGACATAGGCTATACCTATTAAATTTTATCCCGACACTCCTATAGCAACGGGTACAACGCGGGTAAAATCGCGAGGATCCGCTAGTTCTATCCTACGTATTATTATAAAAGTGAAAGTTTAGCTGTTTGTTGCTCAATCACGGCAAAACGGCTGAACGGATTTAGCTGAAATTTAGGTCTTTGCAGACTGGAGAGAAGCATAGTATACTTTTTATCCCGAAAAATTTCATCATTTTCATCATTTCTTTTAAATTCTCTTATTTTCCTATTATAAAGCAACTTAATTTTGTGGTCAAATGCTTAGCACAGATCCCTATAGTATTATATTCTACATTCGGCATAAGAATAAACTTATTCTTATGCATTCGGTATGTACGGAAAATAAATGTGCGAAGTTTGACACACACTTGGCCAGTTTTTTTAAGTTCCCATGGGTAGTAATATTTTGTAAAAAATGTTTTTTCCTATTAAGGTTGAGCACCTCTGCCTTCATCCATATAACTTCAAAACGGGGTAACACCGAGTAATTTTACAACCTGATAGTCCGAATTTAACCCGTCGGGAAAGTTCGTTCTAGACAAATATTGCAACAACTATTCACATTTAAAAATTCAAAATTCAATATCGTTTATTCAATTTAGGTTTGTTTAACAACAACGTCAATGAAGCTACGCCATCGGTTCGCAAATCCTACGGCAGGAGACCTTGTAGCGAGAAGAACCGGCAAGAAACTAGCCAAGGGCTATTTTATACAGAGTCGTCAAATTTGAAAAATGACCTTCACATAATAGTAAGGTTACTTTCCATCACAATACAGAATACCGCTTAAATTAAGTAAAATTTTGCTTATTACCTAAAACAGTAAACAATTTTCAACTAAACAAGGAATCAAATAGTTTAATGGACATACTAATCTTAATCTTATTCACATTATATTATAGGATTAATGAAAAGGAAACTGCAAGCTGCGCTGTATATTATAAGTATTAACAAATAAAAGGAATTATTGAATACTTAAATAAAACAATTATTAGAAAAATTGCTGTTACTGTAAGACACGGATACCAAAATTACTATGAGACACACCAGCTCGCTCATAAAACTATATAATACTATTCCTTCCTGATCAGAAGGTCTAAGTAGCTAAATGTCCAACAGCGCGAAACGTCTGATGAGCAGTAAGTCTAATTAGCAGAATGTCTATGTAGCAAAACGTCCAACTATCAAATGGTCTGTATAGCAGAACATCTATTTAGCAAAAAGTCATTTGTGAAATGTGTACACTCATGATAAAAAAGAAAAGTCATTTGTAAATTACATTTACATTTACAAATTCTCCTGCATTTATTTACTTATTCTTTAGATATGTATGACCAAGGTGTATCAAAAATTCAAAGGGACTATCTTTTTGGCCCTCAAACTTTTGCAGCTCTTTTGTATTTGGCATTAAACATTAAATCGATCATCCTTCTTTTATTTCCTTCAAATAACATATTTTTGTATTTGCGATCTTGCCAAAGCGCTTCTTTTCTAAGAGCTTTATGTAATGCTAATCAAATAGCATTCTTGACAATAAATTGTCAGTCACCATCAAAAAGATATGATTTAAGCTACATAGACCAAAGAATCTGTAGGTACGTACAAGTCTGTACGTACGTACATATTATAATTCAATTATAATTCAACAAAAGAAATGACTAATACGTTATCAAATCAATATTAAAATAAAAACAGTAACTATTAAAGTGATAAAAGGCTTGTAAAATGGTTTCTTACTGCACACAAATTAAATTATAATTATTTGGTTAAGTACCTATATAATTTATATCAAATATAATGTTTTTAAATTAGAAAAATCGGATTATTTCGCACCCTGGGGTTGGGTGACCAAGTTTAGTATCTCGAGCTCCTTCGTGCATCGGAAGATTCGGAAGGCACGTTAAGCCGTGGTTGGTCCCGGCTGCATTTGTAGTCGTTAATAAATCCGCATGGAGGGTTATGGCCCATTCTCCTTATCCATCAAAAAAAGCAGTGGCTCACTGGTAGGGACATTAAAAAGGCTGATGATGAAACTTACCGCAGTTGAGCAGGAGAGCGATGTGTAGTTAGACTGCGAGTTGGGCGATCCGGGGAAAGTGCTCACAGGCACATGTGGGTGCTGGTGTTGGAGTTGGTGCGGCGGCGGGTGCGTTGCCAGCGGGGACACCGGCGGCGCCGCGCCCGCGCCCGCGCCACCGCCGCTCGGGCTGCCCGTCGTCGACAGCCGCGAGAACGCCGCTAGTGCGTCCGGGAAGTTGGGCGGCGTCGCCGGCGTGTTGCATGGCGTCATCAGTTGCTGCGCCAAAGATGTAAGAATAGGGTAATTGACAGATTTTTTTTATTGACTTAAAATGTTCATTGAATTAGTAGCAACACAACATACTTAGGTATTTATTTTCAAATATCTTGCATTTTTTCAGCGATATAGAGAATCAACCCTTCTAATTAGACGTCACATTTCTATAGCGCCATACTCTCGCCATAGAAAATTTCTTTTTAGAAAGAGATAGCTAGAGTCACAATTAAAGAGCTCATAATAATGTTTCAACAACAGTCAAATACCCAAACTCACGCTAGGGCCTAGAGCCACAGAATAAATAATACTTACTACAAGTACAGAAGCTGCACTCCGCTGAATCATTTAAATAAAAAGGAACTCTCTTAACACAATAAGGTGCAATTCAGCTTGTACGGCGCTAATTACGGACGGCTATATTTACCTAGACGCTGCATCTCTTTCTATCGCATATATAGGTACTATCTTTTCGGACCGACGACGCACATAACGACAAAAACGTAAACTACGACGACAAAATTAAAAATATATTGTATCTAATTGTTGCATCTAATTGTTGTCTTAGCAGGACGAACATCTGTGCGATAGTCCGCGCCTTAACCGGCCACTGCAAACTAAACAGGCACCAATTTCACATGAACTTGAGTGACACTGATGTTTGCCGCTACTGTAAACAGGAGAGGGAAACGCCGAGGCACCTTCTGTGTGACTGCGGGCCGCTTATCCACAAGCGCAGTATCCATCTTGGTCGACACATTATGCGCCCGGAGACTTCTTGGAAAGAAGCCTCCAGGCTAAAAGAGTTACTGTAACCAGGTGGCGAGTCACAATAGATCTTTTAGGTCGCAGTGACTACATCTCCTACCGGGAAATGCATAGTCCCTTACATTAAAAAATAAAAATAATAATAGTAAATGTTCCGCGAAATGAGATCGTTCCGGTCGGCCATTCCTATAGGCAGAAATATGTTCTTTATAACGTATATCAAAACTACGGCCAGTTTGACCAACGTATACTGAATTACATTGGCTGCAAGTTAACTTATATATCCCCGACTTCCCGCCAACCTTCGTTTTTTCCTTGCCATTGCAAATGGCACGCCGGACGGTATTATTAGTACGGAAAGCCACGTGAACATCGTTATTTTTTTGAAGTTTCGATATTTTTTCGGATATTTTACCTACGTAAGCCATACTTTACTTGATTGATAATTGTGAATAACACGTTCACATGGCACCGCATATAAAAGCCCAGTCACTTGTTTGTTAATTTTATTCGTAACCATGTTATCTATCATCCGCCGATCATAACCATTTGCAATGGCAATATTATAAATTGTGTTTAACTCTCTTCTATAGGCTTGTCCTGATGATGGTACCAATATTAACCGATTAATGTATGTTGTGTAATACGTTATAAATAACATATTTCTGCCTATAGAGGCTTATAACGGATATCAAAACTACGGCCAGTTTGACCAACGTACTTATACTGAATTACATTGGTTACATGTTAAGGCGCTACTCGGAAAAAGTATGGACTCTTTGATATAAAACTATAGGACGGTTAGAGTTGCTATAAATCTGGTAATAAGATATATATTTCTTCATATCTTTATCTAGAATCGTATAGTTTCAGAAACACGATTTTATGATTTTGGCTCGACACTTTTTATTTTCGAAAATACCTCTAAAAAATAAGAAATATCAAGATTATTCTTAAATGGGGATACATATACTATTGAAAATTAGTTTAATTAGTGGACACCAATAATATTTAGGATCCTATAGAAGCATTTTTTTAAAATCGCTATAGTTTTTGAATACGAAGTGATTTTGTGTTTTTTTTGCGTAATCGGCAAAATCGGTCTCGCTCCCGCGCGCGTCGTTTTCTCATTGCTATCTCGCTTTAGCATAATTTTTCCGAGTATCGCCTTAAATTATATATCCCCGACTTCCCGCCAACCTCCGTTTTTACCTTGCCATTGCAAATGGCACGCCAGACGGTATTATTAGTACGGAAAGCCACGTGAACATCGTTATTTTCCTTTTGGGGCCATAGCACCACCGGTAGTGTAATGGGTATTTTTTAGTACCCATTGCACTACCAAGAAATAGTGCTGTGCCGCCATTAACTGTCACCTGTTCTTTTTAATAAAAAATAGGTACTTTAGGAACAATAATTAATATTTATGTCAGTACAAGTCAGGCGCGGATACAAGATTGTGTTTCAGGGGGTAACAATTTTATCTACAAAATGCTTGCATTCATCATTTTGCCACGTGAAATAAGCTAAGATCGCCCCACCTGAACCAAAACGTTTACGGTTGACATAGTTTGCATGTCAACGTCAAATTATTTTATAAAACCTGCCTACCTATTTGCTTTACACCAAAAAGTTTCAATACATTTATTTGCACTAAAAGCTAAGCTAAGCTAAGCCTAAAAATATTAATTTGTAGGCTTTATTCGAACTAGGTGTTATTGTTGATTGAAGGCTTAATTATTGGGTAATTAATAAATAATGACTCATACAAATGAATTATATGAGTAATCATTGTAATATGAGAGTTAAAACCTAAATGTACTACTGATGTAGGTACCTCTCTACATAATACTTCTTGTGGATATTATAATATTACTAGCTTTCCGCCCGCGGCTTCGCCCGCGTGTACTACACGACATTATCCTGTGGGAATGTGATATTTTTCCGGAGATAAATAGTAGCCTATGTCACTCTCCATCTCCCAATCTACCCACGTAACAAAAATCACATTGATCCGTTGCTCGGTTTTGACGTGAAAGACGGACAAACAATTTTATTAATACCTACTGATTTTCCCGTAGGAATATGATACTTTCCTGTGGTAAAAAGTAAAAGTAGCCTATTATAATCCTTTCCAGTAGGGTTCAAATTATTTACTCAAATTCCAATTTCTGCCCGCAAATTTGCCCGCGCTTAAAGTGATTTTCCCATGGGAATGAGATTTTTCCCGCAGTAAAAAGTAAGTTAAGTATATCCTTCACGGCTTTGCCCGCGCTAATACTTATTTTCCCATAGGAATAAGCCGCGGTAAAAGTAGCTTATGTGTTCCTATTCCTAGGCTCTCAAACTATCTCCATTCCGAATTTTGTCAAAATCGGTTTAGCCGTTTTGACGTGAAAACGGAACATACAAACAAACAAACAAACAAACTTTAATACATTTTCGCATTTATAATAGTAGTAACGAAATCTAATCCGATAATTACTTATTCTTTTTTATTTGACATTCCAATTTTAAAGCAAAGCTTTTTTTCTCCTTTTTAATTATTTATAGTGGCAATACGCTAGTTGATACATAACTACTCTTTGGTGGCAATGATGTAGTACTACCGTACGTCGCACTGTAAAAACGGGACCGTTTATCCGTCAGTGATTCAGGACAAAGGATTTTATATATATATAGAAGATTGTGTCAGGCTTGGTGCAGCTCTTTAGTAGTGCAATGGGTACTAAAAAATACCCATTACACTACCGGTGGTGCAAGCCGGTGGTGCTTTGGGCCTAAAAGGGTTATTTTGATGATGACATGATGATGATGATGAATAGTTTTATAATTTTGTCGTCGTAAATCACGTTTTTGTCCTTATGTGCGACGTTAGGGCTGCAGGCACAGATTGCTTACTAAGTTACATACATCACTCCTACATAAAAGCGAAAATACTGGCGAAAATATTCTGAATCGTGTGTACAACTTCACAATAATTAACAATTGTATCGTTAGTCAAGATTTTATAATTTAATAATAATATAGGTACGAAATAAAATTGTATCGCTACGTTTTGTGCGGGAAACGCGTGCGACAGCCCTCTGCCGATCGGCTTGGTCAGGGGGGTGGTACAGTCAGCGTCAAATTGATATAAGCGACTAGAGTCACTAGAGTAGTCAAAAAGATCTGAAAAACATAAACGCAATTTGCGTTTGCAATTTGATCTAAGCAGTTCGAATCATCATATTGTTGTAAGCGCGCAATGTGTTCAAAATATCTTGGCACTCATTGTTTCATATTAATATGAGCATTCAGTGTTCAAAATTATCTAAGCAAACAAAGCTCTCAAAGTTATCTGTGCAATATGGTGTTGTACAGACATTTTGAGAGCTTTGTTTAATGGGGCCCTGAATGTAACCATATTCTGGCAAATAAATGATTACTTAAGGGCTTATTACACTTGGCTAAATTCAGCATCTAATTCAGCATACATTGCTTTCTTTGAGCTCATTTGTAGCAAGTGATGCAATCAAAACAAGCAATGTATGCTTAATTAGATGCTGAATTTAGCCATGTGTAATAAGCCCTTTACATCCTTACTAAAACAATAAAATTAATAAAAACATGTATACTTAGTAGGTATTTAATGATTTAGGCATTCAATGCAAAACATTAATTTAGGAATTTGGTACATAGGTCAATCTATTTTAGTGCATAATATTTCCATAGCATTCAAAATAATATTTTTACCTGACGATAGTGTGGTGCTGCAATGCCATTGGCTCCAGAAGGTATTGCAACCTCTTGAAAGAATATTGATAGTGCTGTCTGAAATCAACACATAAAAGCCAGTATTAAAATAATGATAAGGTATGATTTTATATTACCTACTTTCAACAAAAAATATATTTCTCAGGTCAAAGGCAAATTCTGTACTTATCTAATTTGTGGTGGGTAGGTATAGGTATGTATATTCCTAAAATGCATTCAGGACATAATAATTTATGCTTTTTACCATTTAAATAAAACACTGTCACAGATTTTTTCATGCAATTTATTTAATTATATCATTTTTGTTATAATTAAATATAAAGTTAAAATAATCAATACCTAACCGTATCCTGTTTCCGAACGAAAAACAAAGACAATTAAATTGGGTATATTCTTTTATTAAAATCAAAAAATAGTGGGTAGTTTTCCGTGACCACGGCCCCTGGAAAGGTGCCGAAACGTCGGATAAACCAAAAAATCTCAAAAAACAACTAAAATTTAACCAAGTTGTTAAATAAATTGCGTGAAAAAATCCGTGAAAGTGTTTTATTTATATGGACAGTTCGCGCAGAAATCTAAGATGTCTTTTAACCATTTTTAAATTCAAACATAAAACAGAAAATCCAATCCAATCTATAAGCCACAGCATCCTGAAGGAGATAGTCAACAGTGGGGATTTTTTGCTGATTGACTCCATGATAAGAAAAATAACATGTTTACTTAAAATTAAATACATACATACCTAGTAAATGAGATTTTCTTTTAAATAACACATTATAGATTTATGTTGTCTGAAATAAATAGTTTTAATTTAATTATTATTAGCTGTGATTTACAGGAACTTATGTTGTAGATTCTATGTTATTTATTTGTGCACATTGTAATAAGAGACATTTTACTTTACCATATTGTGTGAAATCGTGTACTGTATTAACTTTTAAAGACATTAAGTAAAAATGGACATTGTAAATTAAAACTAAAATAACAGACTTTTTTATAATGGCCTTACTACAATTTGTAATATTTATCTTTTAAAAGTTGTGATTTAAGCTTTCTAGTTATCTTAGGTAGGTACTTTAGTTTCTGATTTACACAGTCATACACACTACACAATGTGACTGACATAAACATGCTATTGGTAAGAATTTTATAGCAGTAATACATGGTTCACTTTTGCCTTTCAATTTGGATGAAGCAACCATATTGAACAATTTAAACGTAAAAGTGGAATTCAATGACAATGTGCGCCTGTATTTCTGTGCCTTTCAACCAAAGTGAATCAATTTGGTTGAACCGTGTAATATTAGCATTAGGTTCACCGATTTGTTTTGGTAACATTAAAAAAAAACATTTGTTTTTCATTAATTTTGCAGCTATCCTGTGAGGAGGGTACTGTCTATGAAGTTCTAATTTGTGTTCAAGTTTTAATGATTACACAGTTTCGGTCACAATAAGACAGATTTATTTATCAAACCAAATAAAAACAGTGAGGTATATGAGGTAAGGTTATGCTTGATACATTCTGAAGGTATCATTGTCGTTGTTATTTGAATTTGTTAAAATGAGTCACAATTTTCTAACCCTAATAAAAACAAATGAAGTTTCAGATTCGAAAAATATAATATTTTCCCGGTAGACATCACTTGTCAAGATAATTCTCTCAATTGCGTATTATCGCTTTTGATAACCTGTTTATTATTAGGCAAAGGCAAGAAAATAACATACGCAAAGGGCAAGTAATGATTGTTCTGATGTTCTCCATGAATAGCTATCTTAGCGCTGTAGAAAATATGTACCAAAACATAAATAGGAATTAATATGCCAGGGCTCGAGGCCAATTATTGCAAAACATAAAATAAAGCAGCCATTTCATGATTACTGTTTGTTTACTTAGATTATGAAATCTACCTCAAATTGCCAATGAGCAGCTTGCAATAATTGCCTGGCTTGTTCTTGAGCACATCCTGCCGCCAAAACAAATTGATTTATCATAACTTGCTCACGTAAAGCTGAATCCATTGTACTCAATCTTCAACTATAAATAAAAGTCCACCGTCTGAGTAGGAAATAGAAATAGAGACAAACAACCAAAACCAACAAACAAGCGAAGTCAAGTCAAAGCGAATCACAAGCGAATGTAGGTACATAATATCAATGAGCGTCAAATGAAACACAAGATGACACGTTTCATTAGAGGAAAAGAGAAGCAATCTGCAGCCAAGTCGAATGACGAGCGAACACGACGAGCCCCGATTCAACCGACCATGGCGTGTGACGTTTTTTGTTTTTTGAGGACTTATGCGTGTGTTATCTAATTTATAAATCCAAGTAGTTAGTTTTCAGTAGAAGAGATTGTTCATAATAAATTCTTGATTCTATTTTATTTAATGTCGAATCGTCACTCCAGAGCAAAGATATTATAATATAACAAGATTGTGCACTATGAAAATAAAAGCAATGTCAATTCGATTCTATGCAGTTACAATAAGGTTTATTTTAGTATGACATTTCGATAAACGGAAAAACGAGCCGAGCGAGAGGCTCCTAAATAGGATTGCATCCCTGTCTACTGGGCTGCCACCATTAAATATTTTTGGTTGTAGTAGAACTTAATTCAAATTCATATTTCCTGTTCTCGAGAATTTTCAAAATATTAATTAATTAAAAGGAATGTTAAGCTGATAATAATAAAGTCCATATCATTTGTATTATTTAAAACCTTGAAAAACTATTTTTTTAATGTAAGAGTCGGTGTTATGGTAGTTTAAATTATAATAAATATGCAACACTTTGCGTCTGGACAATTTTAATAAAAATAAAAACATCATCAATATGGCGACGGCAAATTAATTTAAGTGTGTAAAGTTAGTGTGTGGATCTTAATTATCATTTTAAAATTACGTTTAAATCAATAAAAATGGTTCTCACTTGATGTGTGAAAGGATGCAAAAGCGAATCATTTAAACGGAGCGGTGTATCTTTTCATAGGTAAGTAGTTTAGCCAAACTTTTATTCTTGCGTATAGTAGGGTGTCCATTTCGTTTTTAGTCTATAGACTGGAATTTACTTTCTTACTTAACCCAAACATTAATTTTCATTGTTTCAGATTTCCTAAAGATGAAGAAGGTTGGCTTAACCTCATATCTGAAAAAATTACACAATACTCAGCGGAAGAAGAAAAAGAAGAACTTTATCAGCAAATAGGCATGAAACAAAACTTATTAAATGTATTATAACATCTGTATCTTAATTTAATGTTAAAAAAGTAGGTACGCAAAAAACGAATCTTTAAAATTAATAAGACACATAGCCTCCATGCGTCAAAAGATCCGCAAGAAAATTTTGTTTAGCAATGTATAGTCTAACTAATAAACAGATTTTTATTACTGTACGTGGACTTTTTATTTCTATCCATTTTAGCAAAATACGCCTATCAGAAATACAGACATACATTTCATATAAGTACATACAGGTCAAACTGACAACCTCCTTTTTTGAAGTCGGTTCAAAAGTAAGTATGCTTATAAAGCATATGTGTATGTGTCGATTGTCACATTATTGCCTCATAAGTGGTGCAAATGCTTTGCCTCGCGGAGTCCTCATCTTAACTAATATTATTATAAATAGAAAGTGAGTTCGGATGTTTAAATGTAATATGTTTCTTTTAGCTACAAGAGCTCCCTAGGAAGCGTGATGTTCAAATCCTACGTGAGCCAAGTCTGGTTAACTATAAATTGTCCTCGAAAAAACCAAATCGTGTAGTCACTCACGTCTCTCTCATTAGAGAGGGACGCACACCATAATAGGCCTATCTCGCTCGGCTCGGCTGTAACTCATGAGTGCGCAATCTTGTTATATTATAATATCTTTGCTCCAGAGTTTTAACTGATGACGCGCCACGAAATTTTCCGTGGCTACGATAAAGGCTGATTTACATTGATCCGGGGGCTTACCGCGTAACTTTATGGGTATGAACTTCATACGTTTTTGGGAACTTTAAGGCGTCCAACACACTGCGTCCGGTTTCCGCACTACCGGACGGAGATGCGGCGTGATTTATCATACACTGCGGGTTTTGTATGCACATCAAAATTCTACAGCCATAGTTAAGAAGCGCACTACCACAAACCGGAGCGTCGTGCGGTGCAGTGTGGGATCCGTCTTAGTCAATGAGCGATTTTCTGATGCCCCCAGTACACGATGGCCGATCATGGTCGGCGACCATGACCAATACATCGTACATTGACACTTTTGAAAGAACCTTTTTAAACTTGTTCGTTCAAAAGTGTCAATGTACGATGTAATGGCCATGGTCGGCCAACCTGTACTGGGGGCTTAAGAGGCCATTTAAAAAAAAAGCTTCCAATTGCTTCATTACAGTCGTCACAAATTAAGATGCCCGTTTTGACACATGCTAATGACCCTAGAATGTAACTTGTTACGAAAACAAAAAAATCAATTAAATGCTGATTACTTATCAAAGGTGTTTGAAAATAATATGTTACATTTTTTAACGCATCTTATATTAAGGCAAAGTGTATTCCGCGTATTATTTTTGCGTTTATTCTAAAGTTAACGCAGATTCGATTAACTACGAAACGTCTCGAAAAACAGTTACGTTCTCAGACTTTATTTTTTTAAATACTAGTGTTGTAACCGTTGTGTGCAGGATTTCTCTAGCTTCATTCAATTTTATCTAAATAATCGTTATAACCACTTTAATAGATTAATTTGTAAAATTCATCTTTTTTGTGGGAAAACTAGATTGGCGCTTAAAGCATTAGTGAAATTATGAATAGGCAACAATTTTTTCGATAAAACGGTTTCTAGGTAAACGCACACTTATCCAAGAGGAACCTTTCGAACGAACCGAATGAAAATAAAAATAAAATTCTTTAAATAAAACCTAGACAACCTTGCACACCTCACAATGTCGAATCGTCACGTTCACGTTTCTAGAGATTTCTTAAGCCCCCAGTACAGGATGGCCCCGATCATGTTGGCCGACAATGATGGGCCATCGTGTACAGGGGCAGTTTGCGTTGCTCGCACTTTTATATAAATTATGCAATTTAAGTGGATTCGATTCAATATGGCCATGACCATAATGGCCAAAACTGAGTGAAGCGGGCCCCCGCGACGGGCACACGTCGCGTGTCTCCGTCCGTGGACACGCGCGCGGGCTCCGTGGACACGCGCGCGGGCTCCGTGGAACCGCATCACATACCGCTATTGACTGATTAAGCCCGTGCGTGCTACGCTGGCGGGCCCAAGTACGGGCTCCCGCGCGGGCGACCGTCGTCGCGGGGAAATGGGCCACAAGGCGCGGGCGTGGGGCCTGCCTCCCCGCGACGGTTGCCCACGCGGGTGCCCGCGTCTCGGAGCACTTTTCTATTGACCCCGCGGGCGTCCGCTTTACGCAGTTTAGGCCCTAAAAGGTCAATTTATACCTACTTTAATAATATGTTTATTAAAAGTATAAGTAGGTACTTACCTATATAGTAAAGGTAGAAACACATTTCGCTGGCGCAGCGCAGCGCAGCGCGATCGGTTTCATACATTTAGTATGGCTAGAAACACATTTCCCTAGCGCAGCGCAGCGCAGCGCAGCGTTTCCGCCCGGCTCCGATTGCGCCAGGCCCCCCACCACTTTCTAGCATTGTATCGTCAGATGGCTCGGTAGCGGACTGCGTAGCGGAGCTCTGCATTTTGCTTTTTACTACTTATGTTCTCCGATTTCTCCGTCAATAATGGGCCAATTTAAAAAATTTTTTTTTGTTTAGAAGAGTCACCAATTCATTATCATGTAGGGTTGTTAGATATACTGTTAAAACAGTATTAAAGTGTTTTTAGTACACTATACTTTTTAATTTTATAACAAAAATTATGTATAATTCTGATTTGAAAATAAATTACACTAAATATTTCTAAAATAGGTTCAGTATTTTTTGAGTTTATCTATTACAAACAAACAAAGTGTATTTATAGTATTAGTATAGATATAAATTGCATCTCGTAATCATTCATCATCATCTTATCATCGTAATCATCAACATATTTTTTTTTGGATTTAATATGTTCAAGTAAGAACAGAAATTGTTTTCAAAATTAGAAGAAAACATAATGCAGATGTTAGCTCGGCAACGACTCGATTGACACTGATCAACAATTTCGTCAGGAAACGCTGCGCCACGCTAGTAAAGTGTGCACACCCCGGTCGACGCTGCGCTGCGCTGCGCTGCGCCAGCGAAATGTGTTTCTAGCTTAAGTTAAACATTTTATTATAATAACTCTAGTCTTAATCCATATAAGTTGCAAACCTACTATAATCTATAATTACTCAGTACCTTAATCGATACATCGCGCGAATCGATCACAGACTTGTATGGTTACATGCATAGATGTATTATTCCTGTAGATGGATCACAAAAATAAGCTATAACTCACCCATCCTTTACCCCTTCTAACACTATCAAATTGTCATAAGATAGAAAGAGACATACATATTAATCTGTTGCGTCGTAATTAGTGAATGTCTCCATTTTGACTATGCAATGCTAGATGATGATGATGCAATGATAGTGCTGTGGTTTTTTTTAATAACAAGTTATCGATAAAAGATTTAAAAATAATTCGAATGCAATGCGATACATAAAATTACAATGCATATGTATATATCGCAGGCGTATTGTATATTTCACCGTATTACATAGCAACTAGCTGTATTGGAAAACAGCACCGCATTGTAATGCGGCGGATTCAAGATACGCCGTATTCAATACGGCTGATCGAAACTACGCCGCATTGAATAGAGCGCTTCGCGCTTTTCAATGCGGCTAGAGACTTGTAATTGGGCGGTTCATAGTCAGCTTTTCTGACAGTTTTAAGTACCTACTAATCGTGTCCAAAGTGCTCACGGCCTTAGAATTTTGTTTATGCTATGAAACTTCGGCATAGGTCGAAATATAGCAAAAATTTCTTCCCTCCAGCCAGACAAAAGCGCACGCTCATCTGATCGATCTAATGTGGCAGTTTTTTTTTTTATATTTCGATGTATGCTATGCTCCAAAGAGAAAGTTGTTCAGTTTCATGGTCTAAGCAAGCCCTTTAATTTTGAATCAGTGCCAAATATGAAGTAGGTACTATAATTATACTTGAGGAGATCGATGGCTCATTGGTACGCGCATTCTGCATCCGGTGGTTGATGTTAAGCAACATTCGTTGCGGTTGGACATCTGCTAAGGAATTGCGTAAAGTCAATCGTATTCATTTGCAATTCATATTGTATCAAAATAAATGTAATTCCATACAAATTGCAGCCGATTGAATTCGATATGAACTGTCAAATTAATACGATTATCTTACGCAATTGCCCCCCTGAATGGTGACCCAAGACTTTATTATCTCGGTCTCCTCTGTGCTTCGGAAGGCACGTGCCGTTGGTCCTGGTTGCATTAGCAGTCGTTGGCAGTTGGCAGTGAGGGTACACCCACCAATCCGCATTGGCTTCGCGTGGTGGGTTATGGCACTTATGGCCTGTTCTACCTGTGGTGTTTTCATGCACAGGGAAGGCTATATGGGCTAATTGGGCTATAGCCCAGCAGTGAGGACATTAATATGATAATGATGATAATTATACTATTTATACTAGAAGGTATAGTCATAAAAATGAACGAGATTTCTAATCAATTTATTAAATTAAATAATCTGCTGAATGATATCAACTAAAAAAAAAAATACAGAATTCACGCTAATTTTTATACTCTTAATGTATAATTTTTTTTAAGTATAAATCCACAATTTGCTTTAATAAGTGCATCGAGTCGAGCATATTCTTGTGTGTTGCGAAGGTCTCCAATCGTCGCCTTTTCTTACGTTTCTTATTCACGTTTCCTTTACATCGACGGCGGCGCGGCGGTGGGAAATCTGTTTAAAATTGAGAAAAATTAAGTTTAAATACAAAATTGTTAACATTACAATTTTTTATCGATATTACATAATAAAATCGGACTACAACACTATCAGGTTGGTCAAATGTCAAAAAATCCCAATTGGCTTTAAATTATATATTTTTAGCCTAAAAACACCCGATTTTCTTCAACCAAGTCAATGTTAAACTGTGTATACACGTACAGCGATTTAGTTTTTGCAAATACGGACCAGTAAGTTATAAAAATGTGTTCGCAAAAACACAAAACAATGAGTGTGACTTACCTCTGAAATGATATGTGTTCATTATTCTCTTTCAAAACACTCACTCTGCTTGAATAACCGGGAACAGTACAGGCCATTCTTAACAAACAACAGATTTACCGCACCACACCATCAAATCTTTCTGTATTTTACTACAAAAAAGATTTTCTTTCTGAATCATTTGTAACCAGCTGGTTAACAAACAAATATGACGTTCACTTTTAAGTGGCGCGCGGCTCATTAAGACGCACACGTTGGGCTATTGTTATCTCTTTTTAACACACGAAATGTCGCCATTTGAGAGACGAGAGTCGATTATAGAAGGAATCGTTCATATTTTTATGCTCCATCTACAGGAATAATACATCTATGGTTACATGCATAATCACGTCGCTTTAGCATGTGTCAAAACGGGCATCTTAAGCCCCCAGTACAGGTTGGCCGACCATGGTCGGCGACCATGACCAATACATCGTACATTGACACTTTTGAACGAACAAGTTTAAAAAGGTTCTTTCAATAGTGTCAATGTACGATGTATTGGTCATGGTCGCCGACCATGATCGGCTATCGTGTACTGGGAGCTTTTTTTTGTGACGACTCTAGATGGCGTTGAATAAGTATGTACATGTCTATGGTATATTTTGGTATGAAACATATTTAAATTAATTACTTTTTATGAACCCAAAGGAAACTAATAATATATAAAATAAGTACTACTGTGAGGAACAGAAACGAAATAGGTAAATTTAAAGATTTAGGTAAATAAATAACATCTGTCTGACGTTCCGTTTTACGTAAAAAAGTCGCGTCAAAGTAAAATTTATAACGTTCCGTTCCTTCTAACTGCATAGGTGGGACAGCGCCATCTAGTGACTGAGCTTTCAGAAAATCGCCCATTATATAAAGGAAATAGCCCTTATTCGTCTTAGGACAGATTCTGGGGGGCTACCGCTTAACTTTATGGATATGAACTTCATACATTTTTTGGAACTTTTAGTCAATTTTATAGAAAAAATAGCCACTATCAGTTTTTTATTTTATGGCGTCGGGTATAACGATAGCAAACTATCAACGGTTAACAGAAGAAAGCATCAAAAAGCTATCAAATTAAGGAATTCAAATGACACTTGAAGCCCATACCCATATCCAGATTTTTTAGCCGGTAGCCCCCTTGGTTTGGACCGATTCTGGTTACGACAGATTCTTGTTACGGCAGATTCTTGTTACGGCAGAAGTAACATTGCCAACAAAAGTAAAAACCACACAATTTATTATTCGGCTTGGGACAGATTCTGGTTTGGACAGATTCTTGTTACGACAGATACAATATAAAATAAAAAAAATAAAAATAAAATATAAATATAATAACAAAATAAAAATAAAAAGAAAATAATAATATTCTTATTTTTCTCTTTCACCCAAGGTTGCCTGATAGAGTTTGCTATATAGCAATAAGGCCTCCTTTTGTGTTTACTTTTTTTGTAAATTCTTTGTATTTTGTCCTCTTTATCCTACTAATATTATAAATGCGAAAGTTTAGATGTTTGGATGTTTGGATGTTTGGATGTTTGGATGTTTGTTACTCAATCACGCCATAACGGCTGAACGGATTTGGCTGAAATTTGGAACACATATACTTAGTAACCTGGAGAGGAACATAGGCTACTTTTTATCCCGGAAAAATATGACATTCCCGCGGGATACCGTCATGTAGTCCACGCGGGCGAAGCCGCGGGCGGAAAGCTAGTGTGCAATAAAGTCTTTTATTATTTTTATAATAATTAAATATTATACATAATACATAATATTTTTTTATGCGCGACATTAATATTTCTGCCGTAACAAGAATCTGCCTTAACAAGAATCTGTCGTAACCAGAATCTGTCCTAAAGAGTTTCTAAAAATATTTTTTTATGCGCGACAGTACTAATTCTGCCGTAACAAGAATCTGCCGTAACAAGAATCTGTCGGAACCAGAATCTGTCCAAACCAGAATCTGTCCTCCTAAGACGAATAAGGGGAAAATAGCCGCTATCAGTTCCTTGTTTTGTGACGTCGGGTATAACGATAACTAGCTAGCAACGTTCAACAGAACAAAGCAGCAAAAATCTATCAAGATAAGAATTCAAATGACAGTTGAAGCCCATACCCATATCCATATTTCTTAGCCGGTAGCCCCCCAGTAGATCGATCCATCGTCACTGGATTGCCGCGCTGGATTGGCACTAGATCAATGTAAACATGTTTTACTGGACGCTGTACTACCCCCTAGCATGACCAACAAAATTCGATATGATATGATAAGTTATCCGGTTTAACTGTCAAATGACTATGGGTTTTGATTTGACGTTTGAATGTCGATAAGTCGCTCTATCATGCGATACATATCACGTTTTGGGTGGTCATGCTAGGCTTACTGGATTGAAACATATTTACATTAATCCAGTGTCAATCCAGTGCCGACACTGGATCGAGCTACAGGGGGCCAAGTCTGCTTTCTGCTGGCCAAGCGATTTTCTGAGGCCATTAAAATATCGTGACAGTAAAATTACCGTATACAGGCGGAAAATAAAAAAATATACTGCACTCAGAGCTTACGGAAATGTCGTATTTGTATAAAAACTTCTGGCATAAGCTGTCGTACACGGTTATCTTTTATCCCCGATTGCCGTATAATCTGGCATTTACCGTACCACATTGGCAACACTGGCCGAGATATCTTTCTCGACTACTCAACGGGTAGAAGACAAATAACTCCGTCTCAACTGTCAAATTAAATGTCAATTGAAGAGAAAAGTGGTCGTCGTGCTCGCGACCGTAGAGTTTTGTCGACTTTTGACATTACACGAAGACTCAACTAATTTCTTGAGGGTGTCATGCTCGCACCGACATTTTCTCACTCTCGACCGGAAAGGTTTTGTCTACATCGAAACGTCAAAAATGACATTTCATCGTAGTTAAATCTATTGTTCGGCTGTCAATTATAGACTTTCGAGGTAGACAAAACTCTTCTCGGGTTTGTCATGCTACGCGTGCTGGTCGTTGAGAGGTTAAGGTAAATAAATAACATCTGTCTGACGTTCCGTTTTACGTAACAAAAGTCGCGTCAAAGTAAAAGGACATGTCCCAATATGGGCCACGTCTTTGTACACCATCCCCAAAGATGGTGAAAAAAATACTTACTCTGAGAAAAATATAAATAATTTAAAGGCCCCAGTACAGGTTGGCTGACCATGGTCGGCGACCATGACCGGCGATCATTTAGTGAAAGTGTTCACACGATCGCCGGTTTCATTCTGCGTTGGACTGCGGCCGTGAGGATGGATGTGTATGCAATGACGGCTTATGCAATTTACATTTACAGCGCTTTTAATTTATTACGAGAATTATTCCATTCCAAATTACAACATTAACCCTTTACCCGCTTCTCCTACCATTAGCGAATCCATAGCTTACTTAAACTTTGAATTTCAAGACACAGTACGCTGGTCGTATCTTATACCCTGTTTCTCTTACAGCTTTCATACAATGTTACTTGATGTTCCTGTAAGTCTTACTAGATTTAATACAAAACAAGATTTTTATGAGTTCTTGGACGAGAAAAGTGATCATATTAAAATTTATACAGACGGATCCAAATCTTCTTCTTACACTAGTTTTGCTTTTTATGACTCAAATAACAAATTTGGTAAAGTGTTTTCGTGTGATGAACATTTTTCAATTTTTTCTGCTGAAATACTTGGTTTGATTTTTGCCTGTAAATATATTATTCAAAATTTTCTTAGTTCTAAGTTTTCGAAATTCTTAATACTATGTGATTCTATGAGTGCTTTACAAGCTTTAGAACAAAAGTGTATTAGTAATAATTCTAATTATCTAATTTATGAATTAAGATATCTTATAAACAAGAGTAACGGGACTCAACGCGACATTTATTATGAAGTACATATTATTATGTACTTACAGCTTGACGTTTCGGCTGTGTTGCAACAACCGTGGTCACAAGCAGACTGGCGGTGCGCGACGACGTCTGTTCGGGCGGGCTTGGAGATCTTCGGCCACCCTCAAATTGTCACTTTTTTTGTTTTTGTCATCGCTAGTGATGGGATTACGGCACACAACACTCACAGTATCGGGGTTTGTTTTGAACGGTAAAACTCGCGGCTTACACTTGTTAATCACTGGATTCCACGCTGATGACAATTTAAACCCGTCCTCCCGATTGAAATTTTTATACTTCTTGATTTCAATCGCTTCTCGTACCATCCTAGTATGGTAATGACGATCGGTGGAGAGGATTTTTGGATCATGTAACTCCATCCAATGATTAACTCCAGCTTCCAGAAGATGTTCAGCTACCGCGGATTTACTCGTCTGTCGATTTTTAACAGCTGCGATATGTTCTTTGACACGTTCTGCGATGGTCCGCTTTGTTTGTCCAATGTATGAACTACCACAACTACAATCGATTTTATATACACCCGGAGTCTGAAAGGGTATTACGTCCTTTGGCGATCGCAGTTGCTTAGATATTTGACATAACGGAGTATATACAGTCTTGATGGAGAATTTTCTGAGCACTGTTCCAACTTTATCCGTTACGCCTTTGATATATGGCAAAAATGCTGCCTGACGACTCACGTCCGGATATTTTACCCTTTTCTTTTGCCTATTGTATCGCTGCGACACCTTGTATCCGTTTCGTTTTAGTACCTCCTGAACATGAGCAAGCTCCGACTGAAGATGTTCAGGGTCACACAAGTTATGAGCTCTGTTGGTCAATGACGTCATCACGGATTGAAGTTGCCGAGGATGATGGTGAGATGAGGCGTGTAGGTATCTATCTGTGTGTGTAGGTTTCCGGTAAACAGAGTGAGATAAAGTACCGTCGTGTCTTACCCTGATCTGCACGTCTAGAAATGCCAAGGCTCTGTTATTTTCCATCTCATAAGTAAACTTTACTTTAGGGTGGATGGAATTAAGGTGATTTATATATTGTTCGACTTCCTGCTGACCTCCGTGGATTACACAAAAAATATCATCCACGTACCTCTTCCAGAGTTTGACAGTTTGGGGTCCAGTAGCTAATGCTATGTCTTCAAAGTGCTCCATCCAGATATTTGCAATGACCGGCGCGAGAGGGCTACCCATTGCAACTCCATCGATCTGGAGGTAAAACTGATCTCTGAACAGGAGATAATTTCCGTCTAAGCAATTTTCAATTAGAACAATATACTCCTCCGGTAGCTCATTATCGTAAAGTTTACCCTTAATAACCTCAAGGCAGTCCTTAAGCGGGACATTCGTAAAGAGTGACTCCACGTCGAAACTCACCATAATATCTCCGGGTTCCAACTTAATGCTCCCTACGAGATCCCTAAAATGGTATGAGTCTTTCACGAAAGACGGTGTATTCCCAACTAACGGTTGCAGCACTCCAGCAACATGTCTCGCCAAGTCATATGTAGGTGAGTCAATTTGACTTATGATGGGGCGCAATGGTATGTTACTTTTGTGTATCTTCGGCAGACCATAAAGTTTGGGAGGTTGCACGATTTTTGGCTTGTGAAGATGATTGTACTCGTCCTCCGTGAAAATATCCTTGTGCTGTTCGATAAGGGCTCGAATACGCCGTGTGACTCTGGCCGTAGGGTTGTAGGCTACAAGTTTGTAGACATTAGTATTCGACAGCAAACACCTTATTTTCTCGACATATGCTTCAGTGTTCATTACTACAGTGGCGTTTCCCTTGTCGGCCTTTAGCACCAAAATTTCATTATTGTTACGCAACTGTTTCAGCGCTAGACGCTCTTCTGTAGTAATGTTACTTTTCGGTAGCTTTGACTTCCGTAATATTACCGCTACATCTTGTCTCAGCATATCTGCTTCCGCGGGTGGAACTTTATTACGGATAATCGCTTGCTCCAAACCACACACTATGTTCTCATACGGTACCTATTCGCTGTGGTGTTAACGCAAAATTCATACCCTTTGCCAGTACACTCATAGAAGGTTCGTCCAAAACTTCATCCGATAAGTTGATCACCGTACGCTCGTTATCCGAAATCGAGTGTGTCACATCACTAGTTGTCATACTAGGCTCCTGCTCACGACGTTGGCGATTGTACAAACGATTAAATTTGCGGTCATGATTCGCCAGACACAGCTCGTACGTTCGAGAAGCTTGTAAATACGTTAACCGATCACACTTATCAAAATCCTCACTAGACAAACCCCTACTGCATTCTTGATGTAAAATAAACAATCCACTCACTACCTTATTCACTTCACTATGACGGTTCCTGATTAGTTGTTTCAACAGACGAACACTCGCGTTATTAAGAATCCTTCGCGAACGCGCGATATCACTACGAGGTTTGATGCGAACGCACGTAGGTATCACTTCACTATCCCGACACTTCGTTAAAAATATCAAAGATGTTTCTAAACGCGCTCGTTTCTTTCGAAGGTATTCGAGGTCTTTGATTTTCACTACAAACTCCGGCCCGTATCGGTTCGTAATATAAGATTTTAAACTTTCGCGTTCCATTATAATTATAAACAAGAGTAACGGGACTCAACGCGACATTTATTATGAAGTACATATTATTATGTACTTACAGCTTGACGTTTCGGCTGTGTTGCAACAACCGTGGTCACAAGTTTTACCGTTCAAAACAAACCCCGATACTGTGAGTGTTGTGTGCCGTAATCCCATCACTAGCGATGACAAAAACAAAAAAAGTGACAATTTGAGGGTGGCCGAAGATCTCCAAGCCCGCCCGAACAGACGTCGTCGCGCACCGCCAGTCTGCTTGTGACCACGGTTGTTGCAACACAGCCGAAACGTCAAGCTGTAAGTACATAATAATATGTACTTCATAATAAATGTCGCGTTGAGTCCCGTTACTCTTGTTTATAATTATAATGGAACGCGAAAGTTTAAAATCTTATAAGATATCTTGTTCATCTACTACATACTAACAATATTTTTGTAGAATTCTGCTGGGTACCAGGGCATTCTGGCTTTCTCGGCAATGAGTTGGTAGATAAACTAGCACGATCTGCTAAAAACTTGGCTAGAATTAGTGAATATAACGTACCATGCAGCGACCTAGTAATTCATTTGAAAGAAAATTTGCTTAAGCGGTGGTCTTTGGATTTGGAAAACACTCGTCAGGTTAAGGGCAAATGGCATGCTGAAATTGCCCCCGTACCCAGTACGAAAGCTTGGTTTGAAAAAGCAGGTTATCGTGGCAGAAATTTTGTTACTAGTTTATGTAGATTAAGAATAGGTCATTGTAAATTTCCATCTCATCTTCAACGTCTTAGACTTAGCAATAATTCTTTATGTAAATACTGTTCTGTCCCAAATTGCGACTTACAGCATTTATTTTTTGACTGTAAATATTTTAACTTGGAACGTCTTTTACTTATATGTTCTTGTGATGAAAGTATAAAAAACGAATTTCCAAAAAGTGTGCAAGATTTGCTAAAACATAATGAATTGTACAAAATTGTATATAATTTTTACATCAACACATTCGGTCCTTTGTAAATATCATTGATTTTCATTTTAAGATTAAGTTTTTACTCATATTCAGTATGTTATTTGTTTTTATTTCTTTCAATTTGTTATTTGTATGTAATAATTGTTATTTTGTTAATCTGTTTCCTTAGATTTTACTTAATCTAAGATTGTTAACTTTTGTCAGTTATGTAGCCAAAGCTTCAATAAAAAAAAAAAAAAAAGAAAGATAATAATTCAGCGTTGCCAGAATGTTACAAAAGTAACATTTTACGTTACTTTTGACCCTCTCATGTTACCTCCATGTTACACGACTCCATATGTTACTTTTGTGTTACTTTTTAGATTTTCCAGCAAACAATAAATACTGAACGCAGAGCGTGTGTCAGATAACTCTGTGCGGGACTGAAGCGTTTTTAGCGCTAGTTACAGTACATTTTTCTGTTCTAAGGATAAATAGTAAAGATTAGATTTCGATTTTGACTTATTTGGCGCGCACTCTAGGAGGACAATTTTGTGAGGAGTAGCCTCCTTCTTCGAATAGTTGTTTTTTTTGTTTGTGTTGTGATTTCAAGTGATTTGTGAACTTGTGATTAAAACAATTTTGGATGGGTTGTTTGGGTTTCTTTGCCAGCATCGCCAGTCGATTATTAATTTCGAAGTTTAATGCCACATCATTCACATGTTGTCTTGGCTCGGCGAGCCTACACGACCCACAAGCCGAGAACAAAGGCTGAGCCAAGGCGAGTCATCACAAACAGCCGTTTACATGCTGGTGATGGCCCAACATGTAAACGCACCATAACAAATGGGACAGGAAATTTAGTTTTTGTGTAATAAAGTGCCATAATAAAGTAATTGTGTCGTTTTCCACAATAAATAACGTAATGTTACTTTTCTCGTGAAAATGTTACTTTTTGGGCTGCCTCATGTTATATTTGACTATCTGCCACTGGCAACACTGTAATAATTATTATTGTAGTGTTTACGATTTACGATACGAACGATAAAATTACAAATAGGCAGTAAAAATCGATTTATTTTTCAGTTGGATTTCTGAGAAAGTTTGAAACGTCTGAACGTTTGTCGTTTTGGAAACAAGTGTACTCGGTACTTTCTCAAGAATAAGAAAGTCTTGCTTTTTATTTAGCAGCTACCTGCCGTGATCACGTGAAGTGAATCGCAATAACAAGATGTTGCATTTTATGCGAAAAGAAATGCTTTGGATTAGTTTAATCTGTTTGTATTGTATAGCTAATGCGACAAAGAATTCAGATTTTACGAACGACGAGCATAATGAAATTGAGAGAGTGGAAAACAAATTATTGTCAAGGTCAAAACGACTAAGTGAAGTATCTGTATCGAGTTCCAGCGAACCAAACCCTACGGTAGAAAGTTCCAGTAACATTTCGCTGAGTTCCTCATCAGAAAGCCCACATGTAGTGTTTGAAATAGGTCCTTCTGACTCCAGTATTCTGTCAGTAGTGGCATTGAACTCATCATCATCTTCTGTGGCCACTCCAAATGCTTCTGTTCCCAGTCCATCTGATGCTGCACCATTACCAGAAAAGAGTTCGGCTGAAGATGAACACAACAGCTCTATGGCTATATTTTTTGTGTTGTGTATTCTAGCTCTTGGTATACTATTAATTCACCTCATGCTGCAGACTGGCTTTTCGTATCTACCAGAAAGTGTAGTCATTGTATTCCTTGGAGCTCTGATAGGCATGATTATCAATCTTATGTCAATAAAAAATATAGCTAATTGGAGAAAAGAGGAAGCATTTTCCCCTACTGCATTCTTTCTTGTATTACTGCCCCCTATTATCTTTGAATCTGGGTACAATCTTCACAAAGGAAATTTCTTTCAAAACATTGGATCTATTTTATTATTTGCTATTGTGGGAACTGCAATATCTGCTTTTGTGATTGGGGCTGGCATATATCTATTAGGATTGGCTCAAGTTGTTTATAAGTTGAGTTTTGTGGAGTCGTTTGCATTTGGATCTTTGATATCTGCTGTAGACCCTGTAGCTACAGTTGCCATATTCCATGCTTTGGATGTTGATCCTGTATTAAACATGTTGGTGTTTGGTGAGAGTATACTCAATGATGCAGTAGCTATAGTCCTCACCACTGCAGTTCTGGATTCCAATGACCCCTTGATGTCCACTGGGGAAGCTATCTTGTCAGCTATTAATCGTTTCTGGTTGATGTTTTTCGCATCTGCTGGTATAGGTGTTCTTTTTGCTCTGGTCAGTGCCCTTTTACTGAAACATGTTGATTTGCGAAAAAATCCTTCACTTGAATTTGGAATGATGTTAGTTTTTACATATGCTCCATATGTACTAGCTGAAGGAATTCATTTGTCCGGTAATTAATTTGTTTTAGTATTTCTACAATAATACTTCATTCATATATATTTTTTTGTAATATCGTAATAATCATTGTTCTTTTAGGTATAATGGCAATATTGTTTTGTGGAATTGTAATGTCCCATTACACACATTTCAACTTGTCTACTGTTACCCAAGTGACAATGCAGCAGACAATGAGGACTTTAGCTTTTATTGCTGAGACATGTGTATTTGCCTACTTGGGTTTGGCTATATTCAGGTATTTATTATTTAAAATATTTACTGTGTATTTGTATTCTATTAAATTAATTTCATATAGAATACAAATACACTTTTCTATATAAAAAATAGATATTCAAAAACAACAAGAAAGCGGGTGTTAATGGAATCACAACAGAGCTTCTGAGAGCAGGCGGAAAGCTAATAAATAAATAAATAAATAAATAAATTCTATATTTGAGTAAAAACACAGTACTAGAAAAATGTGCTGATACTAAGGTCCTCCAGAACAGTGGCGTAGCGTGGGTGTCGGCCGCCCGGGGCGGAAGGCAATTTTGCCGCCCTCTTATTTAGGTATTTCAATTTAATGTATACTGTACATTACATATATTAATTTTAGAGAACTTTTTGGCAAGAACAGTCATCAATATTTTGCATTATACAGGGAAGATTTAAAATAAAAAAATATCTAAGTTTTGCAATTATGTTTATTATTACAAAAATTCTTTTTACTTCAATCACTTTATATTGTTATAATAGGTAGGTACAATACCTATCACATAAGATTAGGTCAATCTTGACGATCGACAATATTAAATAATTAATAGCGATCCTTACTTAAGTATATTATAAATGCGTCTCTGTGTGTTACACAATCACACCTAAACTACTGAACCGATTTGAATGAATTTTGGTACAGAGATAGTCTAGAGCCTGATAAAGGACATAGACTACTTTTTATTCCTGAAAAATATCACCTTCCCGCGGGATAACGTCGTGTAGTACACGCGGGCGAAGCCGCGGGCGGAAGGCTAGTTGAATATAAAACGCAAATCAATTTTCTATAAAATAAACTAGATCTAAGTAATTATACTATTATGTAATATTTATATTTTTATTGAAAAATAATATAAGTACTTACTTGTGAGAATAAAATCCAAACTTCTGTCTTTGCGTACCTAATTACAAATTTATGCGTCAACTTTTTTTAAGAGCAAAGTCTTTTAAGTCTTGTATTCGCAGGAACGAGAAGGTACCTCCACATATCAAATTGAAATGCATATAACAAATTTCGGTCTACGGTCCCTTTAAACTGTGAAAATATCAAACTAGTAGGTCATCACGATCAGATATAAAATATCGCAATTTTCGTGATTGGTATCACAAGGCAATCAAAACATACATGAAATTTGGCAGGAACATAGGTTTATGAATATCTTACATCACATCTATCTATAGGAAAAATCAGAAAACCGTGAATATTAGTACGCAACCCTGAGTACGAGAGTGTTAAACTCGCACTTCGTCGGTTTTTTTTTATTTTAAGAAATTAAAGCTTAAACAACATATCAGACAGTCCAACATACAATTATTTACATAAATAAAATAGTTATTTAATACTCACACAGTTGAATGTTATAAAAAATCAATTTTTCGCACAGTTCAATAATTTCACCGCTACACGCACTACTTATTTGCACAAGACTGATAATTAGTAAACAATCCAAGCACAAAATAAAATACAGGGTATCCCCGAATTCGTCACAGACTAAGTAATGAAAGAATCCATGCTCTTTTCAATCGGTCCGAATTTGTAGTTGCGATAAAAATGCGAAATTGTCATTTTTTTATTATTATCTTTTGTGAAATTTTGCCGCCCCCTAAAAAGTGCCGCCCGGGGCGGGCCGCCCGGGGCGGGCCGCCCCCCCCCGCCCCCACTACGCTACGCCACTGCTCCAGAAGCTTTTTAATTCAGTCGCCCTCAAGGGCTAAATGCCAAAAGCATGGGGCAGAAGCTATGTGATGCTGTTTTTCAAGAAATACTAATTGTAATATTTATTTGCATAAAGCATGGTACATTTTAGTTCTTAAATTATTCTAGTACACACATACACGCATGTTTTACTAACAAATATTGATAAGTAAACCTCATCATGCTCTAAAATAAAATATAATTTAACATTTCTCCATACATTAATTCAATTTATGAAGGGTGATTTGACTCTCTTAAAGAACTACAGACCCATCACGCTTCCGAGCCATATCTATAAGTTGTTTTCGAGTCATTACAAATTGTCCCACTCGCAGGTGTGATGATTTCTTACCTCTCGAACAAGCCAGGTTCCAGAAAGGCTACAGTACCATAGACCACATTTAGACACTGCGGCAAGTTATACAGAAGAACGAAGAGTACAACTTGCCACTTTGCTTTGCTATGAAAAAGCCTTTAATTCAATGGAGACCTGGGCGGTGCTGAAGTCTCTCCAGAGGTTCCAAACAAACTACAGGTTCATCAAGGTTCTTATACCAAAACGCCACCGTCCGATTACAGAACCAGAGCTCTAATCCTATCCAACTACAGCGAGGTGTAAGACAGGGAGACGTCATCTCTCCGAAACTGTTCACAGCTGCATTGGAGGATGCGGCATCAACATCAATGGCGAGTACCTAACATACTTACGTATGGTTTGCCGATGATCTAGTTCTTAAGGCTAAGACCTTGGAAGACCAGTACACAATGCTTTAAGATCTCAGTAATGCTTCTCAAAGAGTGGGTCTTATGATGAACATAGATAAGAAGAAAATCATGTCCAATACTATGGGTCTCATAAGAAGGCTCAAAGTCACCAGCAAGCAATGGAGAGAACGATGCTTGGTATTTCCCTGCTTGATCGAATAAAAAATGATCGCTCATATGATTGCATTGTTGAAGTGGCAGTAGCACACATAGCGCGAAGAACCGATGACCGTTGCGTTGGGGCGGAAAGGTTCTCGAATGGCGACCGCGTACCGGACGACGTTCCGTGGGCAGGCCCCCTATTATTATTATTATTATTTATAGGGGGGACGCCAGCGAAGCCGGACGGGTGATCAGTCACCTAGGTCGGGACCATTTCACCCAGTTCCCCAAGTCCCCTAAAAGCTGAAAAATCAGGGGGGGAGGCGGGTTATCATTTACCCCACCGGCGTCGGAGCCTCGAACCTACCTGTGCGCTTACAGTACCTGTTGAGTTGACTTATCGTTAACTTCTTTAGATCCTCTTCCTTAAGCTTGTCCGTTCCAAAGAGCTCCCAGCGCAGTGATGCGTACATCGGGCACTCTGCCATGAAGTGGTAGCTTGTTTCTTCTCTTTCTTTGCATTGCGGACAGATAGAGTCTTCTGTCCGTTTAATCACTGATAGGTGTCTGTTTAGTGGGCAGTGCCCAGTAAGTACACCTACAATCGTTCTTATATTTCTCCTACTCTGTTTCAGAAGTTCTCTAGTTTTCTTTTTGTCAACCGATTTGAAGAAGATCTTAGACTGTCTGCAGTCCTTTCTTCTCATCCATCTTTGGTTGGCTTCCTTGACTGTTCTAATCTCGATAATGTTCTTAGTGATTCTATATGCGATTGGTAGTCTCGGTTCAGGGCCAATGAAGGGTGCATCAGCTCCTCCCCTGGCTAATTCGTCAGCTTCCTCATTACCTTCGTTACCCTCATGTCCGGGCACCCAGGCAAATTCTACCTCAACCAAGTTAGCAAGCTCCTGAATGCTTTGTTTGCATTCTTTCACCAAGGCTGAGGTAGTCTCCGTTTTGTCAAGGGCTTTGATGGCAGCTTGACTATCGCTATATATTATTATTTTTCCTACGTCATAATTGCCTATCTCACTTTTAATCGTGTTCGCACACTCCAGTATCGCGAATATTTCCGCCTGGAACACGCTGGCGTACTTGCCCAGATTAAAGTAGTTCTTATAGTGTTGGGTTTAGCTATATATACCCCAGCTCCCGATAGTCCAGTTGACTCCTTTTCTGACCCATCTGTGTAGCATACTACAGTGCTATCCAGATTGTCATGTTCTAGTTTCCAGTCTTCTCTGGGTCTGATGCTTATTCTGTACTTTTTGTCAAAGATCCTTTCCTTTTTTATTAGGTCATTGTTGACCAGTATCATGGAAAGGTTTTCTTCGTACTTTTTGCCTATTTCAGCGTGACCCCCTATAAGGTGGACTGACGATCTAGTCCAGTCCAGCAGTGTGCGTTCGGCGTCGTTCGGCTAATATGATGAGACACTTTTCAAACACGTTTGTTATCATAATAGGTCTTTACATATGAAATTGCCGTTTTTTTCTTTTGTACATATAACTTAACAACTTTTATAATATTAGAAATATATAATTTCTTTAATATTGCGTTACATTAAGACCGTATCGAGCAACTTTTGATAATTTAATAACCACGATATTTGATTATTTACATAGAAAAAACTTATTCCGAAAGTTACGACTATTTTTGTTTCCAGAATTTCGTACTTTATTAGTTGTAACTTAGTGAAAAAATTTTTTTTTCTCTTAACGAATGTGTCATTTAGTAGTTAAAATGTCCATAAATACGTGTGTAAAATTTTGTAAATTTACATAATATTAGTCGTTAAATAATAACAAAAACGTTAGTATGGAAAAAAAATAATTACAGAAATCTCCATACAAAACGGCAATTTCATAGGTAAAGACCTATTATCACGGCTATCCTTCCTAGCCGTTTTAACCGCCTTTGTGGTCTAGTGGTTCACACCACCGATTTCAGACTCCGAGGTCACAAGTTCGATTTCCAGTGGGGGTACGTATATTGTATTTGGTTTGGTTGGTGGTAGGACTTGTTCTTAGTCCGCCTGGCTAGCTACCACCACCTTATCTAATTCTGACGTTATAACAATGATGTTTTCAGCATTATTGTGTTCCGGCAGTTAGAGATAAGATAGCCAGTTCCTCAGTGATTGAGGATTCCGGGAGTAGTGCGTTTCACCACTTAACATCGGGTGTGATGAAGGCTAGTGCTGTTAAGTACACTATTGTGGATAAAAATAAAGGGTAGTTATTAACTGATCGACTAAAATACTTAACCGCCAATAAAACTAGCCGAGATTAACAACTAATCTAACCTAGGAAGTATTTTTTTCGCAAGAAAACCTAGTCTTTAGTCGGTAAATTTAGTAGTTTTTAGTCCGTCGGTTTATTATATTCCAAAATAATAAAAAAACATTTATACTATAAAAATAATTATTTTCCAACTGTAAACCTTGTCATAGCATTTAAAGACAAGCAGTTCTCTAGTGTTTTTTAGTTTAATTATTAAATTTTTAGTTTTCTCTTGTAATAATATGGGTGCATAATGAATGATATAATTTCATTTCAATAACATTCTCATATGACACAATAAACGTTACTCATAACAACGCTTCAACTAATTTCATTTTACATAATGTTTATTTCATATACTTAATCGTCATTTTATATAATACCATTTAACATAACACTCATTTTGTATAAAACATATTTGCTATAACGGTCATTTGATATAATTTTGGTTCATATTCATCATATTATGTACTAATTTTGTTTCATATAATCATCAGTTAGTCAGTGAAATGTATAGGGAAGGTACGGGGGACACAGTGCCCCCGAAAGGGGTGCTCGGGGGGGCGCAACCCCCGCCATAAAAAGCCACAACGGTGACAAAACAATTGATGATAGGTTAGGTTAGGTTAGAACTGTGAACAAAACAAAGCGCGAGCCGAGCGAGCGTAGCGAGCGTGCCGCGGTAGCGGCCGGTGAAGCGGCAGAAATTATTCGTTGATTTTACTAAGGTCCGGTTGCTCGAAGCTTGGTTACGTTAACTTTAGGGTTAAATTATGGTTAAAGTAAAATTAACCGGCGGTCAAATTTAAAAAGCGTTGTTGAAGAAGCGGTTACTTTTACGAGCTTTCAAATTACACATTTAAGGGCGGTCAAAATAACCGACAGCGTAGGGGTGATTTAAATTTTGACAATAGTAATTAAGGGAAGGTTAATTAAATAGTATAGACAACACTTTAACCCTACGTATTTTTCTTTGACCGAGGTCAAAATTGACAACGGTTAAATTTTAACTTTAACTTTACTGTAATGTACGAGCAACCGGACCTAAATGAACGTTATATGAAATGATTTTATGTTATATAACCATTATGTGTTTTAAATATTATACAATGTAAGTGTTATAGTAAATGTTTATTATATAAAATGTAGGCCTATGCCCAGCAGTGGGCGTCGTACGGCTGAAATGATGATGATGATACGAAATGTGTTATATCATAAATATTACACACCCGTAATACAGGGTGTTATGGGCACCCTTACAAAAACTTGGCTTCAGGCCTTAATGCTGAACAACGCTCAGCAAGATTTGTTGTCGGAAATGAAAAAAATATTTCGACTCTCCATACAAAATGTCCCGATAAGTTGCTAAATTTGTATGAAAAGTCCAATTTTTTTTTTCATTTCCGATGAAATAACTTGCTGTACGTTGTTCAGCATGATGATGGTCTGAAGCCATGATTATAGGTTTTGCAAGGGTGCCCCTAACACCCTGTATACGTTAGTACTATTATACAGGTGGCCCAAACGGTGACACAATTTTTTTTAAATATCCCATGTATGTTGCGCGATTTTTGTAGTTTTCGAGTTATGATTTTTTTTTATAAATTTTGAGAATTTTCGACTTGACTGACTTAAATATTTTTTATTTCGGAAATTATGCATCTTTTTTTTGTAGCTTAGACCGCATGACTTGTACTTTCACACATAAAATACCTCGCTTCCTACTTTTAATGTAAGTTACAAAAATATTGACCGAAAGTAAAAAAATGAGGTGAAAGCAAAGTCATAGTTAAGTTTTCAACTTTAAATAAAAAATATAAAAAAATTGTTGCATGGCTTTTAAGTCATTTTAAAAACTTCACAAGACCCTAAGCCTTAAGAGCCATATCGCAATTACAGCCATTTGGCAGTTGTCTTGCTCGCACAATGCAACATTTTCATAGATTGTGGAAAACACATTGTGTTTTTTAGAAAAGTGTTTCATTATGTCCCTACAACGCAATGTTACGGATATTTTGTATAAGTTATTTTATTCATTCAATTGAGTATTGATTAGAATTAGGAAGTCAATTTTCGAAAACTTTAAGCTCGTAGATCTAGTATTATTGCAGTATTGACAATGTTGAAATATGTTTAATAATGTATAACTAATTGCGTTGTAGTGACTTAATGAAACACTTTTCTAAAAAACACAATGTGTTTTAAACAATCTTTAAAAATGTTTATTGTGCGAGCGAGACAATTGCAAAGTGCGAAATGGCTCTTAATTATAATCTAAAAAAGGAGTGCTCAATAGCACTAGTCAATAGGCCTTTTTTTAAACGAAATCTCCCTTCAAATGCACAAAGGTGAAAGTTTCTAAGATTTTTTTATGTTTGTGCTGGGTATGCATTTGACCATCATCCAGCATAGGAGACAGGATGCAGTCTAGGGTGTTGCATGACCTTAATCATACTACGTAGGGCAGGCGTACCGGTTTTGGTCACTTTTCACTTTAAGTTATATAAATAGGAATTAAATAATGATTGCTTATATTTATTAATGGCGAATAAAATATTGGACTTTTAGTTAATAATTACAGCACTTAGCTTTTTTTATGTAGTACGATATTTTAGAAATAAACACGTGTTATGTTTTAAAGTTAACATTTTGTAAAATTCTTAAGCAAAATGTTAAGGGTAAAGGTTTTGTAAAATCATTTTTTTTCTACAATAAAATTATTGTATGGTTATTTTATATCATATTGGAATATGTTTTTTCTAGATGGATTAAGTGTTGTTTTTTCACTGTTCTTACAAAAAGTTGGGAAATAATAAGTGGCCAAAATTAGGGCTAGAAATTTTAGCATTGTGCCACCTTTGGCCACTTTGGCATTAGTAGAAAGTTTCCAACCTATCATAAAGTTCATTTATTTTAAAAGACTCACAACTCACTTTTGTTAGCTAACATACTAGAAAATTAGCGGATTGCGGCTAGTGTAGGCACTACTAGCCTACACTAGACTCAATCCGCTAATTTTCTTTTAATCAAGTGATAAAGGTATACTTATAAAATTGTAGTAAGGAGCTAGCTGTGATTGAAATACTATTTCATGTAGTGTTTTAGTCCAGAAATCTAATAAGACATCAATTAAGCATAAATTCAACTTATAAATATAGTAATTTTATGAAAGTGGCCAAAACCAATGCAAACGGTGTATTTGGCCCCCTCCGCAGAATTTGTTCTAAATAAAAAAAACTACTTATTGTTTTTTTTTACTTTGTAAATTGTACCCTTAAAGGTCGATAAATTATCTATAACTCTACATTATAAATTTTCTCTAAAATACATAAGATCATTAAGCACTAAGCGGTTAAAAGTGAAAAAAACCTTAAAGTGGCCAAAACCGGTACGCCTGCCCTACGTTAAGGTCATTTTTCAATTTGACGACTCTGTATGAAATAAAACAGGGAGAAAAAAACAACCCTTATAGTTTCTTGCCGGTAGGGTTTGCGAACCGATGGCGTAGCTTCTATGACGTTCACAATTATTGTAAATAACAATCTCAATTGAATAAACAAGTTTGACTTTGACTTTACCCATGTTAATTTTGTTTCAGCTTCCGTCACCGTGTAGAACCAGCTCTGGTGGTCTGGAGCATTCTCATGTGTCTTCTCGGCCGGGCTGCAAACATCTTCCCACTAGCCCTTTTGTGCAACAAGTTTAGGGAACATAAGATCACCAAGAAGATGATGTTTATAATGTGGTTCAGTGGTGAGTTGGATTTAAAAACTTTTAAAATATATTTTAGGTTTTTGCCACTCACACATATTGGAGCAATGTTCTCTCTCATTTACCATAAATTTGTTTTGTTGAGATAGATTCACTTAATGGTGCTCCCACACTGCTGTTAAAAAATGGTTACAACGTATCAAACATTTGATCAACATGTTAGGTTAAGGCGATACTATGCTGGCGAAAAATTATGCTGAAGCGAGATAGCAATGAGAAAACGACGCGCGCGGGAGCGACACCAATTTTGCAAATTAGGCAAAAAAAAACACAAAATCACTTCGTATTAAAAAACTATAGCGATTTTAAAAAAATGCTTCTATACGATCCTAAATATTATTGGTGTCCACTAATTTACAATAGTATATGTAACCCCATTTAAGAATAATCTTGAAATTTCGTATTTTTTAGAGGTCTTTTCGAAATTAAAAAGTGTCGAGCCAAAATCATAAATTCGTGTTTCTGAAACTATACAATTCTAGATAAAGGTATAAAGAAATACATATTTAATAACCAGATTTTTAACAACTCTAACCGTCCTATAGTTTTATATCAAAAAGTCCATACTTTTTCCGAGTAGTGCCTTAATAATTTATTTATTTATTTAACACTTTATTTTAACACCACAGTACATAAAAAAAAAGAAAAAGAAAACTATTTTAATTAACTTTAACAGCATTAAAAGGGCGGTCTTATCGCTCAAAGCGATCTCTTCCAGACAACCCGATGGTATGGAGATATTGACAGGACAAGAAGCGGGGTGTAGTGGCACAGTTGAAGAAATTATAAATGTGAAGTTATAAACATACATAAATACCTATAATGATAAACATACACAAATAATGTATAATAATAATGTTAGTAATGTTAGTAAATGTTTCTAAACAAAATCGGCCAAGTGCGAGTTGGACTCGGTCATGAAGAGTTCCGTCCGTACTCACTTAACGTACCGATTGCCTATACAAAATTTCTTTAATTTTTCGTCAGCAAAAAGTAACTGTTTTTCATAATGTTGGTATGAATGACAAAATTACATTTGCGGTTTTTGAAAATGATAACACATTTTATATAGGAAAAATGTGTGATAGTAAAAAACCACGAGCCCTATAAGTAGCTTTCAGGCGGGATTCGAACCCGCGCCTCCGGGAATCCGGCCCGATGCTCTGACCAACTAAGCTACCGAAAGGCTTACACGACCCGTCGAATTTTGCTATCACTTGTTACGCTGTAGGCCAGCGTTGCTTCATCAATGTGAGGAAACCCTCGCATCCGAAAGAAACATTTTTACAAATGTTTAACAATCGATTAAGATGAAACAGCCATATTGCCATTATTTTACTATCACACATTTTTCCTATACTTACAAAATTGCACTGTGAATGCATAAAAATAATATAAAATCTCAATGTGTTATATCTCAAAAAGTGCTTACTATATCTAGTTCAAACTAATTTTCGTTGAAAGATTTAATTAAGATAAGCACATATTTTTTCTAGATTTTTCACTCTTTTGTTTCAAAAGTTGAGAGGGGGAGGGAGGGACACACATTTTACCACTTCGGAAGGCTCTATCTTTCAAAGATCAACTTTGAGAAAAAATGGTTTGAGAAAACTTCATGTTATTTTTAAAGACCTATCTATAGACACCCCACACGAACACGAATATGTTTGATAAAAAAAACAGTTTCAGTTCCATGTATGTGGAGCCCTCCCTTAATTTGTTTTATTTATTTATTTTTGTATTAAAATCGTAAAGCGGTTTACAGAATACATCTACCTACTAAGTTTCAAGTGTGTAGTCTTAATAGTTTCGGAAAAAAGTGGCTGTGACATACGGACGGACTGACAGACAGACAGACTCACAGACTTGACGAAACTATAAGGGTTCCGATTTCGGCATTCGGCTAAGGAACCCTAAAAAGTATGGGAGCACTTGAAACATCTAACAAATTCCTATTGCTAACATTTTTTAGTTAATGTTAGAAAATGTTTGTAAACATTTCCAGCAGTGTGGGAGCACCATAAGGTAAAAAGAAATAAGTAAAGGCTTGAGCACACCAAACGCAGGTCAGTAGCAGCGCTGTTTGAATGCGGGCCCGCGCAAGTTGTAATACAAAAAACTCTATGAACTACGTCACACTAAATTTGAACGCGGGCCCGCGCTCAAACTGCTCTGCGCCGCGCCGAGCCGCACGCTACTGCCGGACTACAAACGGCGCGGGAGCGGGGCAGAAGCAGCGCAGGCGCGGCGGCGCAGAGCAGTTTGAGCGCGGGCCCGCGCTGTTGTATAACTATAGCGGCCATGTTAGCATGACACACCGGGGCAGGGCGTTCGCAGTGCAGCGCAGCGCGTCGAAAGCAGTTGACGAGAGTTGTATTATGCCTACTGCCTGCCTAACCCGTCACACTGAACGCGGGCCCGCGTTGCAACTGCTTTGAAACTGCTGCTGCGTTCAGTGTGCCGACTACCGCGCGCTCCTGCGCTGCTACTGACCTGCTCTGCTTCTGACCCGCGTTTGGTGTGCTCAAGCCTTAAGTATCTGCAGTGCCCCCGCCCATGTCGAGCGCGGAGCAAACACTGCCGTAGCATCCTTTACTGGAACCATTTCAGCGTATTTTCAAGCCTCTATTTGAATTTGATAGGTTTAGAACAATAGAACGCTGAAATTTTCGTCAATTAGTAAACTGTATGCATACCCGGACCCCTAAATTTCAAGGTAGCTGATTTATTTTCGAAGTTATACGAAAGCAAAGTTTTGCTATGCTAATTCGACACTTACTGATCATGATCATCAAAATAGAACTAGTACCTACTCCCCATAAGCTTAGAGACCGGAGGAACAGGGGTACCCTACCCCTGTACCTCAGGTACAGGCCCTCATAAAGGAAAACTATCGAAACTATGATCATGGAAGATCCTGAGTACCTGATGATCCTGAGGAGAAACTTTAACAAACCAGCCAAACTACTAAAGTTATTGGCATGTTATTTTCACAAAATATATTCACTCAGGTTTTATGTGACTTGGTCTTTGATTTGTGTCCACCAACATGTAAGAATGTTCAACGTCCAAGTCACATAAAACCTAACAAAATCAATAAAAAAATAAGCAGCTCCAGCGAGAGCTGGCCAGTTTTTTTACAGGATGATTTTGGTGGGATTTACACATCAAAATAGTTTTTATAAATTAATACATTTTCCTATGTATTTCAGGTTTAAGAGGTGCCATTTCATATGCGCTGTCACTACATCTTGGCTTCTCGGATGAAACTCGACATGTCATTATAACAACAACACTTATTATAGTGCTGTTTACAACATTGTTCTTTGGCGGCTCTACAATGCCTCTGCTCAAGTTTTTACGGGTAACCTTATCATTTATAGCCATGATAACAAAGATTACAAATATTAAGCGAAACAGTCGATATCATGTAAAACTGAAATACATCTAATACAAGTTTGTTTAACGCTTTAATAATTACTGTTATCTTTATGACGCTTTATGAAATTTTGTTTCTTGTTTTACTTAAGCTTTCTAGATTTTTCGAAATAGGTACCTACAGAGGCGGCGTAGCATGGGTTGACACCCGGGGCGGTTTTCTATTGGGCACCCCCAAAATAAAACTACAAAATAAACCAAACGTGCTTACGTCACTTTATTTTGTTCAATCACATTGTCAAAATTTACTTTCCTGTCCCTTTTTAATGGACTCCAAAAAAAGGAGGTTCTCAGTTTGTTTATGTATGTTTATCCGCGATTATCTCGCGTTTGGCTGAACCGATTTTGATGCGGTTTTCAGGAAAGTATTTGTTACATTTAGAAGGTTTTGGTATTTTAACCGATTTAAAAAAAGAGGTTTTGTATTACATTACAACCGACTTCAAAAAAGGAGGTTCTCAGTTTGATCCGTATTAAGTATGTTGTCCGTGATTATCTCATGTTTGGCTGAACAGATTTTAATTCTAGCGTTTTTAATTCGTGTTATTTTATGTGTATTCTACCTGTTGTCTGTTAATTGTGCCTTAAATAAAAATAAAAAATAAAATAAAATCGAATACCGCATCTCCTTTACTGGCTCCAATACATAGTTATTTAAACTATTTTGCCAGGTGCCAAGCACCAAGGGGTGACAACTCACTCGCGGTATCTCTAGCGTCAGACTGCGAACGAATTGTCACCACGTACGTTGTCTGTCACCCCTTGGTGCCTGGCACCCGGGGCGGACCGCCCCCACCGACCCCCTTTACGCCGCCTCTGGGTACCTACATAATTTTCTTTTTATATGTTTTGTATACTACTTATAAGTGTACCTTTTTAATATTTATTTTAATTTTCATAGGCGAATAAAAAGGTCAAGCGGTCGCGTTCTTTACGCAAACAGAAGGAAGTGAGCTTGTCTAAAACAAAGGAATGGGGTCAAGCAATCGATTCTGAGCACTTGTCTGAAATAACTGAAGAGGAATTGGAGGTATATTATTTGTATTGCATTAATCTTACTTCTTACTAATATTACTAACTTAAAAGTTTGGATCAATGTTTTTACTCGATGACAATTGAGTAAAATACAGATTATTGTCTGTAATAGCATATAGGCTACTTTTTATCCCAATATTCCCACGATAACGCGAAGCGCGCGCGTAAAAACCGCGAGCCGCAGCTAGTCCTATTTAAATGCCTTAATTCCTTGAGTCCCCTTAAGTACTGTCCCCCGGGGTGACAACTAGGAAGAAATTGTCCCAAGTGTTCCCTTCAAATTCGTCAGAGGGCTCAACTGGTAATTAATGGTAATTGGTAAATTTGTTAATGAATGCGATAAATAGGTATCGATATACAATTTTTCCTTTAGAAGAGTAAGATTTAAGTTAGACTCGTTATACTAATTACATAAAGTCCATTTTGCCAAAGAGTTACATGTTCTTGTATTCTGTTTCGCCAATACCTAGTGTCGCCGCCATTTCGAACTCCAAAACTCACATAAAAATTGTGCTAAGCAAAAAGCTGTACATGACACCGATATACCACACATTTACGGAAAGGGCAAGGCCCTCATTTTGAATTAATTAAAATCAACCGCGAAAGCCCTGTCAGACAGCTCCCGCATACTTAATAAATTTTAGTATGGTATGCGGGAGCGTCCCGCTCCTCTCCTACCCTTCGTACCCCGCACGATTACTCTATTTAGACGCCTCCGATGACCGACTGTATGAATATTTAGACTGTGGTTATACCGAACCAGCTCTGAAACCGAAGCCCTTTCGATCTGGCCGTCTCAGTTCTTTAATTCTTTTGCATATAAGAGATACATCAAAACTCTAAGTGCCAAAAGTTAAACGCTCCGCAATAACAATTACTGAAACTTTTAACATTATTTCCGTGTTTCTATCAAAATTTCCACCCGATCGATGTCGCGGACGAAAGGTAGTGGGTACATAAATCATATACAAAAGTTTTATGAAAGAGAGAAAGAGGGTAGATATACTCCACACTGCTTGGGACAATTGGGGATTTTTGTAGCAAATAGTCAACCTCTCTAGTGTAACGGGTGATAATAAGGAAAAAAATAACAGTTGTCCCCTCTTGTCATAAATTTGAAGGGAACCCTTGGAAAAATTTTGTTACCCCCGTGAGGACTGGGAAAAAAATCACAGTTGTCACCCGGGCAGAGGCGGATTAAACGTGGAGAGCGCCCTAGGCAAGCACCTCCAAGGCGCCCCTCTACACATTTTTTTATAAAACAGACAAAAATTATAAAAACCATAGAATAAACATATAACTCAAAAACGGCTCGACCGATCTTGACGAAAATTGGTGTGTATTACTATAGTAAGAAAATTTAATTGCGCAACTAAAGAAAGAAAGAAAGAAAGAAACGCCGAGCGAAGCGGGCGGGTGACAGCTCGTAGACCATGTCATGTCATTGAAATAACGCAAAAGACATAGACAAAAGACATATCATATTATTATTATCATTGTTGAAGATATTCATATTTTTTATTTCGTAACCGTTGGTACAGTCTTTTGGATTTGTAGCTCTAGTTCAGACTTATCAATGAATTACCGTTGCGCTCTTTATCCACTCATAAATGAAAAAATAAATATCAAATTTAGAAAATATAAAATTACCTACATAGAGCACACTGAAAGTTTTGCGCTTCGGCAGCGCATGTTATATTTTTTTAAACTTAGGAAACTCAATGAATGATTTTAAAAAAATGCGAAAAAACGCGTGTCAATTGTTTTTTTATCACAAGTTGCGAAAAGATTTTAGGGCGATGATTTTTATGGCCTTGAAAGTTCACTGTCTCCGCAAGTCTGCACTGCTCGTCTTCAAAATGCTTTTGGGAGAGAAGCACCTTATTTGAGTTCAGTAAGACGTTGGTACGAAGAATTTGATCGTGGCTGTATTTCTCTCCATGATAAAATTCGTGAAGGTCGGTCGGTTCGGCCGGAAGAGGCCGTGATAGCTTTCAACCAGCGCGTGAAAAACATGCCCTCAGTCAAAAATGGTTTGACCGAATGAATAAGTGTACCTATAAAATGTTATGGAGAATACTTCGAAAAGCAGTAAATATATGACTTTACATGTGAATTGTTTTAATAATAAGTTACGCAAAACTTTCAGTGTACCCCTCGTATATGAAAAACTGAAAAAATTATAGCATTCAATAGTTTTGCATAGAAAAGAAGATCTCCGAAGCGCAAACTCTTGATAAGTAAACTCTAACTAAACGATAGCGCGCGCCCCTTCGCAACCTGGCGCCCCTAGGCACATGCCTAGTTTGCCTTAGGGATAATACGCCTCTGCACCCGGGAGGACAGTGTTAGAGGGGACTATGTCTGTGATGCTACCCCATCTGGGAATAAAGGTTCAAATGTATGGTCAAATGTACAATGGCTACTTACCGAGTAATAAAATATTATTTAATAGTTCATTCTAATATTGTTTCATATTTTTAGGTAAATTACTCTCATGCAACTAGATTAAAAGGATTTGTAAGGTTGGATATGAAATATCTGACACCTTTCTTCACAAGACGTTTCACGCATCAGGTTTGTTATATTTCCTAATAGCCAATTTAATTGTATTAACTCTACCGCAAGTTCTCTTTATGTTGTAAGTATTCGTTTAAACTAATACAAAGTTCACTTTTTCTTTTTTACTTTTACAGGAACTTAAAGACTGCAAGAGTCAAATGACAGATTTAACCAATCAATGGTATCAAGCGATTAGGGTAACGAATGATCGAGAAACTGACGAAGATGAGAGCCTAGAGCCAAGTTCACTCTCAAATTCACGAAGCAGTTTACAAAGAGGCGTGTAATGTAATAGTTTATGCTTTAGCTAATTTTACCAACATTTAAGCCCGCATCGTGATGTTTTGACAGAAGAATAATTGGTTATTTTAAGTTATTTTAAATTCAATTTAATAGACGCACATTTGCGAGATTAGGTAAATAAAATCATATTTATTTGAGTATTAGTGTGGTATTGATAAAGTATTAGATTTTTTAAATGTATATTCTATGAAATTACATGTTGTTTTGGAGTGCTGTCATCAGTAACAATGTTCATGTTCATACACCATATATTATAACAGATTACAGTCTCTAAGGTGCCAGCACTCCGACTCAGTCACATATTATCACTCCTTTAAGGACTCGACTTAGGGTCAATTCCCATTGAAAGAGCAGCGGCGCACAGCGGCTAGAAGAGTCGCGCGGCGTTTCTTGTCGACGCAGCTAGAATGAACCTTTGCCTTCAGGTGACTTAAAGGAGATTCAAAATAGGCATTTTCCCAACGGACTCGCTGTCACACAATTTTGTCACACTGGTGTGACTACGAAGAATTTTTTCCTATTTTTCACACTGGTGTGACTACGAAGAATTTTTTTCACATTTTTCACACTGGTGTGACTGCGAAGAATTTTTTTCCTAATAGACACACCATTTTCAAAAAATCATACTTTACGTAAATCACTTGATAATTTGATACCAGTTTGATACAATATACGTTCGCTTCGAAAGTTAGCTTTCCTGGCTTTCACATCTTACTTGAATTTTCTGAAGGTTACGCAGGTATTGTGACCGGTGACAGGTGACATCAAAATAATTAAAAGAGGTCGTGGGGAAGTGCTACTATGCAAGGGATTCCAATACTATAAACAGAAAATTTATGATAATCACTAGCTATCCGCCCGCGGCTTCGCCCGCGTGGACTACACGACGTTATCCCGCGGGAGTGTGATATTTTTCCGGGATAAAAAGTAGCCTATGTTCCTCTCCAGGCTTCAAAGTATCTGTGTCCCAAATTTCAGCCAAATCCGTTCAGCCGTTTTAGCGTGATTGAGTAACAAACATCCAAACATCTAAACTTTCACATTTATAATATTAGTAGGATAGTGTAATTTGGTACCTACTGCAGCCAACGCCAAAAATCTAAATGTACGGGGTCTGTAACTATAAAAGTAAGTTACACTTTAATACTCCTTAGTACCATAGGGTGGCCCATTTTGATCGGTCAGTGATGGCAAGTCTAAAACTAGGCCAATTTATTTATTACTTTATTTTCTTGACTCCAATATGTAGATATAAATAATTATTTTGGCATAATGGTCGAAAATTATATTCTATTACTAGCTCTCCGCCCGCGGCTGCGCCCGCGTGTACTACACGAAGTTATCCCGCGGGAATGTGATATTCAAGTAAGATGTGAAAGCCGGGTAAGCCAAAACAGAAAAAACACAAAAAATGTCATGTCAAAGGATCATAAATTCATAACTTTCGAAGCAGTATTTATGTATCGCATTTTTCACATTACGTATATTGTATCAAACTGGTCCAAATTATCAAGTGATATAAAGTAAAGTATGAATTTTTGAAAATGGTGTGACTATTAGGAAAAAACTTCTTCGTAGTCACAACAGTGTGAAAAATAGGAAAAAAATTCTTCGTAGTCACACCAGTGTGACAAAACGGTGTGTCAGCACAGAATAAATAATAGTGCTAAGGCACAGAAGACTCACTCTGCAAGCTCATTCAAATAAAAATAAATCTTTCTGCGTGGAAATAAAGTTTCCGGTTGCTTTGTCATCGCTTGCCTACTGTTATAATTACCTAGAGTTCGCGCATGCAAGCAAAACTGTACCCAATAGCTACGCGCGAGCGTTTCTATTTCAATGAATGTCTCAAACAGCTCGCTCGCTGGTTAGGGTTGCGAGCGACTTGCGAGTTCGGTTTTGTTATTTATTTTGTTCTTTCTTTTATTTATACACCCGTAAACACAACAATATCTTATATACGGATTATAAGAACGTTTAGTAGTCAGTGTTCGGTGCACAAAAATCACAGAAATGATCGATCGTTATACGCGCGAACGTGGAGCGTACGAGCCGAGCGGTATCCTTCTGCCATACGCCTGCCCGGCAGGCGCGCCGCCCGAACGTACCTAAATTGCGGAGTGACATCCCCCTGGTGTCAGCGAGTCCGTTGGGGGCACTTTGAATCTCCTTTAAGTGAGAAAAAAAATCATTTAAGAATATCAAAAACCCGCTGCCGGCTGCGCCTTCAGTGCGTGTTGACTGACACTAAGTAACGGCTCTTTCACACGACGACGTTTGACGAATCATCTTTTTTCATGAATCGTGTTTTTTCTTTGACGGCGGTAATGCTTTTTATATGCGCGTTTTCACACGATCACGAATTGTGAAAAATTACGGATACTTTTTCTTTTTTTTCCTATGGTTTTCCAGTGACGGATCGCTTGTGAACGAGCCGTAATACGTATTCGTTAAGGAACTAGGTATGTCACAATAGATTATTGGATTGCTTCTGTATACACAGGCAGCTTTGTTACAGAACATGACGTAATGTCCATTAGACGTGCGTCGTCGTTATAATCCGATGACATTCTTCGATCAACAATAAAAAAGATGATAGTGCAAATTTTTTTAACTATAAGTTTTCCAAAAAAATATTTAATTAGTCTGTTGTTAACTGTCATAGTCATTGGTAGAGTATGAATAAAAAATAGTCAGATTTGTGATATTAGTTGGTGATACAATTTTTTTGTGATTAAAATTTTGATTCTTCATTTTCTCAATTTTTTAGGATACCTAACTTTAACTCAATTGATATAATTATAGGTAAGAGATCATTACCTTTCTTATACATTATAATTTTAAGTATTAAAGTAAAGTTTTTACGTATCTATGTAAATATTTCATTATTGCCGCTGGCCGGAAATGATTATGTAGTTATGGATTTTATTTCCATGCCAATGCCAGAGAAGTGTAAATAACTTAATTTAGTTAGGTGTGTATATTAAATTATAGCCGGTTTTTGTTACTTATATAATATATTATTTATTTTAGGCAAGTACAACCAATTGAATCGTGACCCTCTATAAGTTCATTGTCTAACAGATTTTAAAATTCAATAAGGCCGAAATTCAAACTGACCTTTATAGCGGAAATACACGGTTCCCTTTTGCCTTTCAATTTGGATTAAGCAACCGAATTGAACAATGTAAACGTAAAAGTGAATCATTCAATGTCAATGTGCGCCTGTATTTCTGCGCCTTTCAACCAAAGTGATTCAATTTGGTTGAACCGTGTATTATTAGCATTATAGTTTTGATCCTTTCAAACAAATTATTAGCAATACGGGTCATGATTCGATTGGTTCGACTGTACCTAGTAGTGATGTAACGAATATTCGCGTTCGCATTCGCGAATATTCACTTATTTCTTGATATTCGCATTCGTATTCGCAAATATTGTGCAAATAGTTTGTTTGTGAATATGAACGCAAGAAAAAAAATATAAGAAGGTACATAAGATTATAAATAAAACATGGTCGTTACTAGTACTTACACAGATAGTTTTACACTTACAAAGTCGGTTGGGGATACTTTTGTGGATTCGTAAAGACTCTTGGGACTTCCAAAATACGCTGCAACCTTCGATCATATAAACCCTAGATACACAATTCCATACTAAATGCGCTTGAAAAAGTGATCCCAACAGCGCTGTCATTAGTAGTTATACTTATAGATATTTCGATATTTCCGAATACTGCCGTTACCACATTTCATATTCGACCCTAAGCAACAGTAATTGGATATAAATTCGGTCGGCATGGTAGTACTTACGATCTTATTACTTACATGGAAAGCTCAGATGGTCGGCCGACGCTAGAACAGCGAATCAGAAGAAACGGTTGCGCGGCAATGAATATTGCAATATCTATCTATATATATAAAAGAAAGTCGTGTTTGTTACAACACTTATAACTCGAGAACGGCTGTACCGATTGCCATGGTTTTTGATTTGTTGGCTTTGACTCCGTCCTGATTAGCAGAATAACTAATAAAAACATTGTAAAATTGACGAAAAAATAAAATAAAAGAGAAAACATTTTCCCATACAAATTGTTCCTGAGTTTCGTACCTGTCAAACATTTGATGTTCATCCCGTCGATACGGTCAACTCTCCCCTCAAATTAAAGAATGTAATTAAATAAAGGTTTCGAATCGACAACATATATTCACAATAATCGGATTATAGCGTATTTTAGATTTTAAAATTATAGAATCAATGACGTTATAATATCATTGTATAGAATAGTGTCAGAAATGAAAAAAGATTGACATATTTATTCATGCGTGCGTTCAGAAATTGATTTTGTGTAAACTAAAGAAAAGATATCAAGCTACTTATCAGAATATATAAAAATCAATGCCACTTTTCGTTGTAATTTTATAACTCGAGAACGGGCTCACCTATTCAATCCAAACCAAATGTTTAGGCTTTGGTAGGACTATTTAGTATTTATAGGGGTAGGGTAGGGGTAGGGTAGGGGTAGGGGTAGGGTAGGGGTAGGGTAGGGGTAGGGTAGGGTAGGGGTAGAGTAGGGGTAGGGTAGGGATAGAGTAGTGATCAAAGATATTATAATATAACAAGATTGCGCACTCATGAGTTACAGCCGAGCCGAGCGAGATAGGCCTATTATGGTGTGCGTCCCTCTCTAATGAGAGAGACGTGAGTGACTACACGATTTGGTTTTTTCGAGGACAATTTATAGATAACCAGACTTGGCTGACGTAGGATTCGAACACCACGCTTCCTAGGGAGCTCTTGTAGCTAAAAAAAACATACATTTAAACATCCGAACTCACTTTCTATAATATTAGTTAAGATGAGGACTCCGCGCGGCAAAGCATAGAGGGTACTTTGCATTACTTATGAGGCAATAATGTGACAATCGACACATACACATATGCTTTATAAGCATACTTACTTTTGAACCGACTTCAAAAGAGGAGGTTGTCAGTTTGACCTGTATGTACTTATATGATGTATGTCTGTATTTCTGATACGCGTATTTTGCTAAAATGGATAGAAATAAAAAGTCCACGTACAGTAATAAAAATCTGTTTATTAGTTAGACTATACATTGCTAAACAAAATTGTCTTGCGGATCTTTTGACGCATGGAGGCTTTGTGTCCAATTAATTTTAAAGATTCGTTTTTTGCGTACCTACTTTTTTAACCTTACATTAAAATACAGATTTTATAATACATTTAATAAGTTCTATTTCATGCCTATTTTCTGATAAAGTTCTTCTTCTTTTTCTTCTTCTGCTGAGTATTGTGTAATTTTTCAGGTATGACGTTAAGCCAACCTTTTTTAATTTCTTCATCTTTAGGAAATCTGAAACAATGAAAATTAATGTTTGGGTTAAGTAAGAAAGTAAATTCCAGTCTATAGATTACAAATGAAATGGACACCCTACTATACGCAAGAATAAAACTTTGGCTAAATACTTACCTACGAAAAGATACACCGCTACGTTTATATGGTGCGCTTTTGCATCCTTTCACACATCAAGTGAGAACCATTTTTATTGATTTAAACGTAATTTTAAAATGATAATTAAGATCCACACACTAACTTTACACACATAAATTAATTTGCCGTCGCCATATTGATGATGTTTTTATTTTTATTAAAATTGTCCAGACGCAAAGTGTTGCAAATTTATTATAATTAAAACTACCATAACACCGTCTCTTACATTAAACAAGTAGTTTTTGAAGGTTTTAAATAATACAAATGATATGGACTTTATTATTATCAGCTTAACATTCCTTTTAATTAATTAATATTTAAGTTATATATTAAGTTCTACTACAACCAAAAATATTTCATGGTGGCAGCCCAGTAGACAGGGATGCAATCCTATTTAGGAGCCTCTCGCTCGGCTCGTTTTTCCGTTTATCGTAATGTCATACGAAAATAAACCTTATTGTAACTGCATAGAATCGAATTGACATTGCTTTTATTTTCATAGTGCACAATCTTGTTATATTATAATATCTTTGGTAGTGATACGGTAGGGGTAGTGTGGAGTAGGGGGTAGGGCCACGCGAACGAAGTCGCGCCGGGTCAGCTAGTTTTAGTATAAATAATGAAATTAAGATAGTATCAGTTCATCTCTTTTTTTCCTTTTTTCGGATTGTTTTTGCGCATCTTCTCAGCACATTTAGGCATCGTTTCGCCGGGCGGTCAAATGACTAGGTACTGAGGCAATCTAATGCCCAATTTCGAATTGGGCATTCGTTGGCGGTTACACTTTCTATGCGTTTACGCTGTATCTAGGGTTTATATGATCGAAGGCTGCAACATATAAAAGTTGTTGTTCCATCTAGTAAAATACTCTTGATTAATCTTGAGAGGTGCCTTTTCTCTATTCTTCTCGCCTTGAGTAGAATTCGAGTGATGAAAGATGTGTTGCGATCTTTGTGCATTTTGTTATGGCAGTCACTGTTATTTTAAATTTTGTGTGAAACATTCGTATTCTCATTCGCGAATATCAGCGGCAATGTGGCAAATGCTTAAAAAATATTATTCGTTACATCACTAGTACCTAGTAACTATCGTAGAACATGTGCCGTTATTTTATTGTTAGGTATTGTTGCAATTCGTCCGTTGATGATTTCAGTTCTGTGATACGATAATTTAATATTTTACCTAATTATTTAAAGCAAGTGCTGCTTCTTTGCTTCAAAATATGATAAGTCACAAACATAATAAAATTATGTTAAAAAGTAAGTTCACTATTACTTTTTATAGTTATTAAAGATTGTCATTACTACCTACTTAAACTAAGCAAAGATTGTGGAAAAAATATTTTTTGACCATGTTCTGGTAAGTTCTGGTGGTAAGTTTACATAGTAAAATAAAGCTACCCAGGCCCCTGATTCACGAACCGTCGGAAACGGAATCGGATTCGAATTCTGTGCTTTGTCGTTGTCTATTCTATAGTGAGTGACAGAGACAGGGCATACATTCCGCTGTCGGGAGCGTTTCAGACGGTTCTTGAATCAGGGGGCTGATATAAATATTATGTATTACTATTGTCAATAATGTGATTGTCATGTAATTTTTACTTATCAGTAAAATTTCACCGTAATGTGAATTAATTTATAAATCATTTGCTCATTTTAAGGCTTAAGCACAAGATTTTATTGTATATTTTCATTTAATTCTAACTTAAAAAAATGTGAGCATTTTAGTTTTTTTTGTCAGTTTATGCTTTGACGAATTAGTATTTTGTTAATCATACATAAATACCTAAGAAATAAGTTTGCAAAAGGTTTGGCGTGATTACTCTGGTGGTCTGGTGAAAAAAATGACTTTGTTTTATTTTATCAAACCAACAGAACTGGACATTAAATTTATTGGAAATTGGATTGTTATAAATCAATTGCAGGTATTTTTCATAACTTTGTAATTTTCAATATGTATTGTAATCTTATTGTAATTCATGGGAATAAACCATATTCTAATTAATAATCGTATTCATTAACAAAGACAGTTTTAAATCCGAGGAACTGAATTATGAAGAAATTATTAAAATAAATGATGTCACAGCATCATTACATTAGGAGGAATCATGGTACCCTTGAAAGAAGGGATTTCACTACAACTAGGTAGTTGTCGTTATTTATTTGCAAATGATTGTTACTAACCAACAAAAGATTTCTCTGGGGTTCCTATTTAGGGTATGTTAGGTATTTTAAGTTTGTTAGCACTAATGTTATAAAGCTCAGGATGCTAATTTCTTAAATATGAAATATTATCCCTTCACATGGTATTGTATAATGAAACAAATAATCTTGTACAATTTGAAACTTATGTCTTAAGTAATATTGATCCGTTTTTTGCTAACATACCCATTTAGTAAGTAGGAATCTGGCTTAAGGGCTTATTACACTTATCCTAGTTAGGATCCTAATTAAGCGTTCATTGCTTGTTTTGACTGCTTTGCATCACTTGCTAAAAATGAGCTTAATGAAAGCAATGTATGATCAATTAGGATCCTAACTAGGATAATTAGTGTAACAAACCCTTTATAAAATAAAGTAATAAAAATTAGTCATAGTATAGCACTGTTGTATATTTGAGAACAGACAAATTTAATGTAAAAACATATAACAACTCGCATAATTTTGTGGTTTGTTGAATGTTTTATCGCCAAATAGCAATATTGCTTTAGAAAGCTGTTTTTAGATAATAAAGACTCCTTGAAGAGTTACACCACCATGTTTATTGATTTAATATAATTTCACACAAGAGTTATTTAACCACAGCTGTCAATAAGTTATTGGCAAAATTGCTACAGAGCTGAAACTTCTTAAAACATTTCCAGTAACTTTGTTCACTAATGTTTACCATGAAGATGTTATATAATTTGCAAAGACAATAGAAAAGCAGACAAAACTTTTTAATGAAAGTTAGTTTTACAACTATTATAGTTATTTCACATCAATGTTATTGAATTTTATTGCAATGTCTAAATATAAATAATTATTAAAAATATAAATGTGATTTTATTCTTCTTCATTTTCTAAATTAATGTGGCTTCCAAATTTACCATATAAATGTGCTTTTAATTCACCCATTTGCGATTTTAGTTCTTCACACTTAGCTTTCAAATCTCCTATTTCACCTTGTTTTTTAGATTTAGCATCTTCTAATGACTTCTGAAAAAATAAGCAAATATGTCAGAGCTTTTTATAAGATTTCTAGAAATTTTGTAAAAGGATGTAACCTCCTTAGGACCGGGGTTTTTTTATATGGCCCATTTTTTACGTAAACAAAACACTTGAGACTGCCGCTATCGCTATCCTGAACATCTGGTTATACTTAGGCCGTCTTTGGTTACATTTATCGTAAGCTGAGTAGCAAACGAGATAAACTAACAATGTCTGACAGTTTTACGATGTGTTTTGTTTTTATAATGGTCGTTCGAAGTCGACCGTTGAGTAAACAAAGAGCAATAGTGCGGTCCATGCGATATAAATTTTTTTCACATAGTTATCGATAAAATAACATATAAGAAGTATATATATTTAGAATCTACATGAAAAAACCTATCTGATAAGAATATAATATACGGAAAAACAAGTTTTTATTTTTTTTTGAAATTTTCAAAAAAATTAATTACTTCCGGTTTCCAAAAAAATCAAAATTCAAAATTTTTTTGTTTTTTTTTCTTCAGGATCACATATTGTAGTGTATTTTTACGGTACGACGAGTTTATCTCTCTTTTGAACATCGAAAACCGCATTCAAAAAATCAAAAAATTGCAGAAGTTACAAAAAAAAATTATGGGGGTAGTTGTAAGAGCATCATATGATGCTCGCGGTCCCTGCAAGGATGCAACTGAGTTTTTTGGTTTTTATTTAGAAAGTTAAATAACCAATAAGCACTATTCGATTTGTTTGCTAAATTGTGAATACCTAGTTCTTAGCTTTTATATTATAAACCCTTTCGCAGAAAAAAGGGCACTTGCTTTATTTTCATACAATCATGCTTACTTCAAGTTCATGGTCATTTAAGTAAGACTGTGTGTTGGATAAATATTAAATTTTCAGGTAATCATTTGAAATAACTTTAAAAATCTCTGCACATTCCCAAACTTCCAAAAATGTAAAACATTAGTTGGGTTTCATCTATACATGGGTGAGGCCGCCATTTTTTGCTGATTTTACAAACTTTTTTCTCCGCGGTCAGTATTTTGAAAAGTATGATATTTATCAAAATTTTGGTAACAGCCTCGAATTAAGCAACAAAGAGGCTCAAGTGGACATTATGATTGTTTCACTTTAGGTAATCAACCAAAAATATATTTCGAATAAGACTTCAAAAAAGGTAGGAATATCCCACAAAAACTCATATCCGTTGAGGTAGAGGTGCATTTTGATCATTGGTGTAGCAAAAAGTATGAGAGTTATTTGGACACGGTTAATATGTAAAGAATACTTATATAAATGGTACTACTATCTATGCTTTTAATTTCATAAAAACTTTCCTAAGACTTTCTTTGAAAAATCTTCCGAATCAGATAAATTGACAAAAACTACGCCACTTTGTCAACGCTACCGATATTTTATATGTTTATGAAGGTTTCGGTTCAGGAAGTTTTGTATCGGGAGGTGGCAACACTGAGTTTCTATAATAAATGGACAGCGGCTCGATGGTGGGCATTTTTTTGACAGTTGACATGTGAACGTCGGATTCGGATTGTGTACACATTTTTTTCGAGAGAAGACTTTTGCGTACTAAAAATTAAGTTTATCTGTTACAATAAAAACTATCAGTGCACCATGTAAGTAGAAGTGAAATAGAAGTAGAAGCCATGTTTGGAGCTAGAATGCCACTCAAATCGTACGTTATTTACAGAGATATGAATCGTTTTCTCAACGCGACGATGGCGTAGAAGTAGAAATTCGCCACCATTTTCATACTTTAACGCCACGGTAGCGCAGATATTCGCCACCTCCTCTACACCACCAAAATAAAGGTGAGTGTCCACTCGTTTTTAGTACATCTTTGGTTTTTTCATACTAAATGTTATAGAGAATAAATGTTATAGAACATACAGTGACAACAAAAATATTATTAAGTAAATCATATCAGTAGGCATGAATATCATGCTATTAATAATAATTTAAGTGTATAATAATAACTAATAATAATAAATGGCTATTTTAATGCAGACCTCTTACGAAGTTACGATACTGGAGTTTTACCTCAGCTTTGGAAGACAGCAGTAGTCACACCTATATACAAGAAAGGCAATAAGCTGCTTGCAGCGAATTACAGACCCATCAGTTTGACAAGTGTGATATGTAAACTTATGGAGAAAATCATCGTCAAACACATTAGGGATTTTCTTTCAAAACATAAAGTGATTGGACACCAACAGCATGGCTTTTGCCCAGGACGCTCCACTGTGTCAAACCTCCTGGCTTGTGTCTCATCCTGGACAAATAGCTTCAACAAAAAAGAACCAGTTGATGTTATATACTTGGATTATGAAAAAGCTTTTGACGAAGTGCCCTTCAACAGATTACTTCAAAAGTTAGAATTCGTCGGTATAAGGGGGAAACTGCTTACATGGATTGAAGATTTTCTACGACATCGTAAATTTCGTGTAAGAATAGGTGAGACGTTATCCGAAGAACGAGACGTACTTAGTGGTGTTCCTCAGGGTTCGGTTCTTGGACCGGTTCTGTATATTATTTACTCATTTGATTTGCCAAGCTATCTTGAATGTGAACCTAGCATTTTTGCTGATGACACGAAAATATTTGGAAATCCTGTAAGTGATTACGATCGACTCCAGAATGATCTGGATCGAATTGATGAGTGGTCAAGAAAATGGTTACTTACCTTGAACAGCTCCAAATGCACTGTGCTTCACATAGGAAAAAATAAGCCCCGTAAAACATACAAGCTTGGTAATCTCCAAATACAGGACGTAAAAACACAAACAGACCTAGGTGTTACTATTTCGGAAGATCTCAAATGGGCTAGCCATATCGAAGCTATAGCAAAGAAAGCCAACAGTCTCTTATATCTTATAAGAAAGGCCTTTGGAATACTCACTCCCGAGATGGTTGCCCGCATCTATAAAACATTCATTAGGCCTATACTTGAATACGCTTTTCAAATTTGGAATCCTTACTTTGTTAAAGATATAGACCTTCTTGAGCGCATTCAAAGGAAGGTTACAAAAATACCAAGACAGTTTAAGAACCTGGAATACGAGATAAGGTTACAACGCTTCAACCTCACTAGCCTGAAGGATCGCAGAGAAAGAGGAGACCTGATTGAAACATTTAAAATATTAACTGGCCATTACGATGTTGCGGACTTCGACAAGATTTTCACACGTTCAAAAAATCCCCAGCTAAGAGGCCATAACCTTAAACTTGAAAGAACAAGATCGCACAATAACCCGCATAAACACTTCATGAGCAACAGAGTGATCAATGCGTGGAATACATTGCCACAACATGTCATATCAGCCGACAGCATCAATAGCTTTAAAAACAGATTAGACAAGTACCTATCTGAGCTATAATTATTCTAAGTAGTAATGTTCACTGGATACAGGCATTTACCAGTTCTTGTTAACTGTCTGCCTGTTTAATAATAATAATAATAATAATAATAAACCCTTTAAGTTTGTCTTATAATAGGAAATAGCCGTCGCCCGCAGATAGGTACCTACGCCCGCGTTGTTTCCTCTTTTCCTATGGACCCACGCGTTTCATCTTCTAAAGTCACCACACACAGACAACGGATGCATAGCGGAGGCATCGGTGTTTTTTTTTTCTAACACACACAAGCCGTGATGGGCAGTGGCTAGGCGGCGCGATGTCGAGGCGGGACATACCGGGGACACAAACAGGCGGCATGCGCTGCGAGTGGCGGAGAGACGTGGCGGTGCGGTGCGGGGGCGAAGGCGTGCGCTTGTGACCGTTGTATTCTTTACTAGTGTATTGAATCGAGTGACTTGACATTAAGAGTAAGAAGTAAATAAAGTTTATTTTATTCATTCAGAGGGTTTCTTTGTGCATTTATATACCTACCTACAAACTTATTACTATATTTATACAAGATTCATAAAAATAATTACATAGTGGCATGTGTATGCGAACCTTTACATTTATTCGTCACTATTATACGCCACTAAACGCCACCGACGCGTAGAAGTTCTACGCTACCATCACAATACTTCTGCGCCATATCAGCAAAAAATGGCGGCCTCACCCACATATAATAAATACTAGCTTTCCGCCCGCGGCTTCGCCCGCGTGGACTACACGACGTTATCCCGCCGGAATGTGACATTTTTCCGGGATAAAAAGTAGCCTATGTTCCTCTCCAGGCTACAAAGTATCTGTGTTCCAAATTTCAGCCAAATCCGTTCAGCCGTTTTGGCGTGATTGAGTAACAAACATCCAAACATCCAAACATCTAAACTTTCACATTTAAAATATTAGTAGGACAAAATAAGAACAAACTTTCAATATTTTTCCTTTGGGGGGAAATCGGGAAGTGTTTGTACTTATTTGAGGCTATATTTCGAAAGCTGAGTTATTTTGCATGTTGGTAATAATAGTGATAGTGTAGGTAGAGAAATAACAAGTAGATGATCTGTAACAGAGACATGTTGTGAATATGTTGGTATAAAAATAAAGCAAGTGCCCATTTTTTTGCAAACAAGTGTAGTATTAATAAATTGGTATCTAGGTCAGGCCGTAGATTTTGCCACAAATAGCGCAATGGTGACGCAATATTTTCTACGAGTCGGTCGCACAAAGTGGCGAAAGATAGTAGCGCAAAATTATTAAGGAGCACGTACATTAATGTGATTTTATTTAACAAACATGTACTAACAAGAGGTATTGCATCAAACTAGAAAAAGAAACACGATGTTGGTATGAAAGTATGTTTAATTAATAAATAACAATAATGTACCTATGAGTAATTCTTTTTTATATATTGCGCACAATGAAAAGTTAAACAGGATGACAAAAACTAGTAAGTACTTATGTATGATTTGTACAATTTACAAAAAAAATACATTTAATTTGTTAGATGGAGGTATTTGGTATTATTAATTATTAATTATATAAATATAATACAACTTTAAAATTTATTTCAACGCTTTTCAATGTTTGAGAGTCCATTACTTTGACTCTAGCAACAACCTGCTTGAAGTATCACTTTTAAAAGGACCTGCCAACCATTAAGATGCCAAAAATAATAAAAAGTTAGATGGGCTTAAAAGTTAGTATGAAAGTGACGAAATTCCAAAACTTATAAAATACAAAATAAAAAAAACTTTGGACCTAGGTAAAATCTTTGGGGCTGGTTAGGTAGCAGACCACCGCAGCTACCCCTATTTTCGTATGTTTAACGTTCTGCCGAAAACCCTGTACTTATAGAATATTAATAAAAGCTAACAAATCAATTAATAGTAATGCTAGTCATGTTTTTAGCGGAATTACAGCTAAAAGTAATTTAAAAATAATAAAAACACTTGAAAACCTGGATCTTGAAACACGATCTTAATGGAGCCGCCTCATCTTTACCACAGATAACACGAGATAAGAAGACATACTCAGACGTCACCGCAAATCGGCACCTGCCAAATTCCTAACCTAACCTAACCTAACCCTCAACAAAGTTCCACTATAGAACAAATTCTAATAAATCAGTCTGAAAAAATAGACCAACTCATACAACAAATAGGAGTTCTATTGAACCTATTGACAGTAGTCGTCTCGAAGCTACATTCGTAGTTCCGTTGCGCATTGCGACGTGGAACATTAATGGACTCTCACCCAACCTACCAGAACTCGCAGAAATTATAAAAAAACAACAAACTTGATATAGTTTTAATCTCCGAGTCTCATGCCACTAAAAACAGTAGCTACCGAATGAAGGGTTTCAAGATCTACTTTACTTCTCATCCCAATGGTAAAGCTCACGGTGGCACAGCGATAGTCATCAGATCCAATCTTAAACACTCTCTTTTAGAAAAATATGCCACAGAACATATTCAGGCAACTACAATCAGATTAGAGGATCGTGCTGGGCCAATTACGATATCTGCTGTCTATTGTCCACCCAAACACAAAATCACACAATTGATGTTTAATGATTACTTCTCTCGGCTCGGAAATAAATTCATATCGGGTGGGGACTGGAATGCAAAGCACAGCTTCTGGGGCTCACGTGTCACGCTTCCAAGAGGTCGAAACTTAAAGAACTGCGCAGATACGCGCCACTTAATACCCATTTCCACAGGTCAACCTATTTACTGGCCCACTGACCCGAATAAACTACCAGACCTGGTGGACTTCTTTGTTACCAAGGGTACTAACCATCTGTATACAAACATAGAATCTAGTCTCGATAGAACATCTGATCATACTCCAGTAATCCTCACCCTGAGCACCACAGTTCTAAACGAAGTACCACAGGAATCCTTAGTAAATCGAAGAACTGACTGGGAAAGCTTTCGATCTTACCTGGATGAGAACGTTAACTTGCATATCCCTCTCAAGACCCACGATGACGTTGATGATGCCTGTGAATACATAACTAACTTGATTCAAGTATCGGCTTGGCGCAGCTCTCCATACATATGTCGATCTCGGCAATTAACACCGCAATCTGGGGAAATAAAATCAAAACTTGAGGAGAAACGAAGGCTGCGCAGGATATGGCACCAATCTCATCACCCCTTAGATAAAGCAGCGTTCAATACATCTGCAAAACAATTGAAAAAACTTCTAAGGAACTCTATAAATACCGGGCTTCGAAAAACACTTGAAAACATGTCTCCATGGGGAAAGGGTGAAAGCTCTTTATGGAAAGCGACAAAAATCACAGGCAAACCTCAGGAACACCGTCCTCCTTTAAAGGTCAGAGATTCATGGGCGAGAACGGACACTGAGAAGGCAGAGGTGTTTGCAAATCACTTGGCAAACGTATTCAAGCCAAATGATAACGGCGTTGAAGAACAAGACATGGATAGGATTCTTCTTCAAGATCTTCAGATGTGCCTGCCGATTAAACCCACTTCACCAAGAGAGGTCGCAGCAGAAATAAGAAAGCTTGACCGAAACAAGGCTCCACTGTTTGATCTTATAACTGCAAATGTCTTGAAAGAATTACCCAAAAAGTGCATAACATTTCTTGCTATACTTTTCAATGCTATTCTCAGAACATCATATTTCCCAAAGCTATGGAAAGTGTCTCAAATTATCATGATTCACAAATTTGGAAAACCATGCCATGATGCTTCGTCTTATCGTCCGATCAGTCTCACTCCCATCATCTCAAAATTATGGGAAAAAATTTTCGTAATCCGCTTAAAAGATCATATTGACCAATGTGAAGTTATTCCTCAGCATCAGTTCGGATTTCGAAAATCTCACTCGACCATAGAGCAAATGCACAGAGTACAATCATGAAATTAGTAACTGCTTTGAAAGGAAACAGTACTGTTCAGCGGCGTTTTTGGACGTACAACAGGCTTTTGACCGAGTTTGGCATAAGGGGTTATTGTGCAAAGTGAAAGAAATACTTCCACACTCTCTTTACCTAATAATAAAGTCTTACTTATCAGATCGACGATTCCAGGTTAAACAGGGAGATGCAAGATCTACTCTTCACAAAATTGAGGCGGGCGTACCTCAGGGCTCGGTCCTCGGCCCGGTACTGTACAACGTTTTTACATCAGACCTCCCAGGATGTGACCGTTGCGACATATGCCGACGATGTAGCATATCTCTCTAGCGACAAATCTCCAGTCGAGGCTAGCAACAAACCTCAACGCCTGCTAGATGAGACGGCAGCATGGCTACAAAAGTGGCGCATCCGAGCAAGTGCCCAAAAGTCGAACCATATCACTTTTACAATGAGAAAAGAAAATTGTCCACCTGTCAAACTTGGCTTTGACTACCTACCCGAAACAGATTGTGTAAAATATTTAGGTTTTCATCTTGACCGAAGGCTCACCTGGAAAATCCATATTAAAAAGAAGAGAGATGAGATAAATTTAAAATTTAGAAATCTTCTCTGGCTAATGGGGAGGAATGCTGTTCTTTCTGTTGACAACAAACTTATAATATACAATGCTGTTATAAAACCAATTTGGACCTATGGCATTCCGCTATGGGGTACTGCCAGCAAAAGCAATATCATGTGCCTACAACGAGTACAAAATAGCATCCTACGTACTATAACAAATAGTCCCTGGTTCACTAGAAACGACGAGATTCATGAATATCTAAATGTACCCACCATACAAGCTGAAATAGAGAGGCATAGAAAGGAATATGCTAAACGTCTGATCTCGCATCCAAATTCCTTAGCTACCCAACTCCTCAAGCCTTCCTTAACTGCAAAGAGACTGAAAAGGAAGAATGTATTGTGAAAGGATTATAGAGGCACTGGCTTCTTTACCTTCAAGACAGTTAGTCACTCAACACATCAGCTTATAGTCTTGCGACTGATTGCCGATTAAATAAAAAAAAAAAAAAAAAAAACTTGAAAACCTTGTGTGCATGCACTATTATTCAATAGCGTAAAATAAGTGGCGCAATTTCTACGCAACCGGTATCGCAAAGTGGCATAAAGACAGTTTTGCGGAACCGAGGCGCAAATGAAATCGATTATAACTCTTAAAATATACTATTTTACAAGGCTAATTTAACATATACAGATCACACACATCTAATTAAACCATGCGCAACAACAATTATAAGTTTTTATCAAAAACTTACCTTGAAATCTCAAAAAATGCACTCGGCAAAGTAGGTGACACTTTTCACTTTGATCGGAGTTGACACCGAAATGTCAAAAAAAATGGTCGTCAACGCTGCATTGACCATAGAATACGATACTTTGGTGATGCCAGCACTCAAACAAAATCTTAATAAATGTTTTAAAACCATAAAATGGGTGAAAATGGTTGCGCAATATAAGTAGCGCAAAGAAATGGTTTTTCAAAAAAAATATCTTATTGCCGAAAATTTATCTTTTTTCTTAGGAAATACGCAAAGATATTAAAGGAATGGCAACCTTATTATTATTTTATAACGTCAAATCAAACAGCTCATCAATAAGTTAAAAAATGATAATTTTATCGATGTTTAAGCTGTACACCTACCAATGCGGATTCGCGGTTTTTATAAAAAATCCGTCACTTTTGGGAGGGAAAAGTCAAATAGTTTTCCAAATCTATAAACTTATCCAAATATCTATATCTGCCTTGGTTTGCTATTTCTTAGGAAACACGATGATAAGATTGAGAAACTTCTAAGAGTACTATATTTAAAATTATATGAGGCGGAGACTTTTGTACCCTCGAATGTGGCAAAATTTACGGCCTGACCCATCTAGCAAGATAAAATAACGTTAATAATTGAAAAAAAAGCAGTGCTCTTTACAATTAGGTTGGTCCATGAAGTCCGATGAATTAATGTGAACAATGACAAAGTACAAAATATTAAAGTGCAATTGAATTTGCCACATACAAAGAGGCTTTCATTCCTTAATGAATTCAATTGACTTACAAGAGTTTCTTCCAGATTTTGGCAAATAAACACTTCACCAATCAGGTAAGGAATCAGTTCAGAATCATCAGCGAGGCCTAATTCTTCTACGGCTTCCTCCAAATTCTTCATGTCATTCAGTTTCACTTTCAATTCATCTTTATAATCCTCTACTTTTGCGTTAAGTCTAGCAAACTTATTAATTTTTTGTTGGTCTTCAAAGGAAATGTGAACATCGGAATCCTAAAATGGATATTTAATTAGTTAGAAAGATTAAAATAACCATTTGGATTAACTCAATTTATAACCTTAAAATGTACACAAACAAACATGTCACATTTTAATAATGCTTGATAGCAAATCACTTACTGGTTGAAATGTACCCTTGCCGGAATTAGCCATATTGTTAGAAGTTTTAGTAGTCTAGATAATTTGAATTTATTGAACTAGAATAAAAAAAACTGCTCAGCTCAATATCGTATCGCTCGAGAAACGTCAATCTGACACTGACAATGATGAATGATAAGACAACAAAAAGACAGTTTCTAGTAAAAATGTTCGTTCTTTTGGACAGGCGAAGACATTAAGCCATACTGCCAATGGGGAACTTGCATTAAAATTATTTTGAGAAATTATATTAATAATCCAATGAAGATAGCCATTAAAAGTGCATTCGTGGAAGATTTATTCCAAAATTATTATTATTTTGCAAAATATTTTAATGTAAAGTTACGTAAATTGAAACGTGATTTGAAACACCAATCAGCGCGCAGTGACGTCATTCCATTAGTCACTTAAGCTGAGTTCAAAAACATATAGGTAATCATACATTCAAATCATGTCATAAAACATTAAAAATATCTACAAAATGGAAAAAGGATTGACTAAATTCGACTCGCGAGATTTGCTTAAGGTTTATATGGACATAGTGCGGTGGTTTTTTATGGAAAATTCAATTTTTTCAAGTGTAGAGATTGCTGTTTACTTTATACACTGTTGATGCAAGATCTAACGAGGTTATGATTTTTACGAATACAAGGTACTTACATCAAAATGATCTTCACAACATTGCAAGGCAGATTTTGAAGAGGGTGAATGTTGTCTTATATAGCTCCTTTCATCCACTTTTCTCTAAGTTTAGGCTCTTGAGGCACAGTTAAAACTGCCCACTCTATTTTGTGAGATTTAGCTTTACTTGTAAAAGAATTATCCATTGTAGTAGTAATAAAGTATCGTTTCCTGACTTTTTTGTATGTCAAATAAAACTGAAATAAATTAATTCTGTCTTACAAAAATAATATTTACGCGCCGTGAAAAGTTATGTGCATCTGAAAGGAGTGACCACTGACCACGAAAAAAGAAACAGGTTGAGAGCCTATCAGAGAATCTTTACGCGACATGAAAAGTTATGTGCATCTGAAAGGAGTGCCCACCAAAAGAGAAACAGCTTGAAACCCTTGTCAGAGAATCTAGTAAAAAAATTGTTGATTCCTAAGCAAAACTCCAAATAATTCGTATTAATTCTGAGTTGGACACTCAGTTCAGCAACTGTTAAAAATTTACTGTCACCTGTCAAAGTAATTAAGAATTGTGTGTTAATCTAGTAAAGAATTTAGCTTGGTCGTGCATTATCGAATCTCTCAAATTTTGCAAGTAAACTAAAGAAATACATAAAATTACTTTAAATAACTAATTGTTTAGCACCTTATGAAGAAACAATGGTAAAAACGTTAATAGTTTTATAATAAATGGAATTTATCTATTTTGACAACTAACGACAAACGTTTGAACTGAGTGACCAAAGTTTTCGGTTTTAATGACTAGGCTTCGCCACATAGATAAATGAAAGTAAGCTTAAGTTTTTTTACTCGACTGCGGCGGGCGAAGTCAAAAATTACCTGACTGCGGCGGGCGAAGCCCAAAAAGTGTTACGTTTTTGACCTGAATGTATGTGTTTCTGTTCCTATGTTCCCTCGTAACTACTAAACGGATAAACTGATTTTGTTAATTGATACGTCATCAGATTCGTCTTAATAGCCCGAGTGAAAATAGAACATCAATATTAACAATAATCAAAATGGCGGCTTTTAGGCGGCATATTATTCTGTGCATTGTAAAAGAAATATTTTTAAATCTCATCGAGTGGGGTAGGTATTAAATGAAGAGTTTTAAATAGCGATTCCATAAACATCTATAACTTGCAGTTTTGTAAATCTCTCCGTATTAATTTATCTAAAAAAGAAAAGAATTTACGAATTTTTAAATTAGTAAGTTCTTACTTAAAAAGATGATTTATTGGCAATGAACTAAAAAGTCTAAAATAAAAACGTAGGTAATATTTAAAAAACTAAAAACACGACTGCAAAAATTTACCATTAAAAATGAAAAAACCAGCTCTTTACTTCTCGGGTTTTTTAGTTTTTTATTAATTATTACCTACGAAATTTTTACTAGAAGTTGGCATATCATCCGTTTCTCTGAGGGTGCCATACTTTTAGAGATTGAATTTTTATTTTTTGTTAAAACAAAATTGACAGATGGTTACCCTCATTTATTACATTTTTTAAGGATTTTAAATGCCGCTATAACGTTGTTGTCCATCCTGTCATGCGACAAATATTGGAATGTGAAGCACAGCGGTAAACGTCGCGAGTGCACAAGTGTGTGGACACTATGAAAATATTTACGAGAAAGTTCAAGGCAATGCGAATGCGGTCGCAAGTATAAAGGATGCAATGCAATGCAACCAACTATCCACAGTCCATCAGTCCACCTGCAGGCAATGGCCTGTCATTGGCCACATTCGCCCACACACCCACAGTTTTACATTAAGAGCCCGCTATATGCCAACGAAAATTAGATTGCTTTACATGATCGTCTGTAATATCAATATTAATGAAAAACTGAATTTCAAATTAAGATGCAGCAAACTTCAGGACTAACACTAGTGATTATGTTACTCAAAATCACGATTACATAAAATTTTGTCAATAGAAAGAAATTTCGAAGTTGCCTCCAAATCGCTATAATTAACACGATAAACAGCTAGTCTTAATAATACATTTAAATAAAGCTTGAAACTTTTTAGTATAATTACACTATATATTTAAGGCAGGGCTTATGTTATATAAGGTCCTTCTTAAATAGTGCACATAATTTTAAGGGGTCAATGTACTCATGCATACAAGCAACTTTTACTATGGTACCAACATTGAAATCGCAAAAAAAATATCAGCTGTTCCATACATTTTAATCTATTCGATTTAATATTTTCTTTGAAACAGCTGATTTCTTTTTTACGTTTTCAATGTTGGTATTATAGTAAAAGTTTTTTGTATGCGTGAGTACATTGACCCCTTAAAATTATGTTCACTATTTAAGAAGGACCTTATATATTTTTGTTAATAACCTTTAAATATCCTTTAAAAAAAAAGAATTTCCTTTATTTCTTTATTCCGGACCGGCCGAATAGTGCCGGAGAATTATATAGAAATAAGGCAGCATTTACTTTGCAGTTGACCGTTGCAGTTATTATTTTTGCAAGTGGCCTAGTGCGCGTACTTAAAAACCGAATATCAGGTGGCCTGTTCGACTAAGGACTGCAGGCGGCCTGCCTGCTGAGCTGACTGATACATATACATATGTAGTAAATATAACTCAGTACTTATATTTTCTACCAACATTAACATCTTCGTTTAAACAATATATTTATAACAATGTAACAGTATATTTACTCCAGTGTGCAGCAGAAATAAATCAAGTATCAATATAATCAATCAAGCAACAACAAGTATTTTTGCCTTTGTCAATGTTAGAGTTCACAATATTTTAGACTAATGCAAAATAGGCATATTTTCAATACTTATATGTTAGTGCGTTTTACGTAAAGTTTACTTAATTTTTAATTACTTTAAAAAACAGTAAACAATGATGGCAGCCATATTCTGTCAATTTCGTTCTCACAAAAATTAAAAATTCAACCCCTAAAAGTATGGTAAGTACTTTGAGAAACGGATGATAAACCAAGTTCTAGTAAAGATTTCGCTAAAAACATAAGTTTTCTTTCATTTACCTATCTGGCGAAGCCTAGTCAGTAAAACTGAAATCTTTGGTCACTCACTTTTAGCGTTTGTCGTTAGTTGTCAAAATTTCTTGGTCACTCCTTTCAGATGCACATTGAAAAGTTTGACGTCCTAAGAAATGACGTCACGTCCGGCCGTTGAGCGTTTACGCGCGGACTTTGAAATGTTAATTTTTGATTTGCATTAAATAAATAATTTAAGCATATTTCAACTTTTTCGCTTGTGATATCTTCATACAATCCTTAAATCTTTCAGATAGACTACATTTATGAAATAATGCAAGTTCCCTATTCTTGAGTGTTATGTATATAGTTTCTTGGGCAATTTAAAAAAAAAGTGTACCCGCGGTATTTGCCTTGTCCCTCACATTTATTCGCTTATTTTTTTGGGATGAATGACTTCTAGCAGAATAAATTCATTTAAGTGAAATAAGCATATTATTAAATATATATGTAAGTTGGCTCTATATTGATAATTCACTAAATATTACATTTACGAAGATTTTAAAATGTTGAAGCCCATCAAATCTGCGTGTCCCTTTTCCAACAGACGTCAGAAAATGTTTTTTCCTAAAGTTTCCGTGTATGCGAGCGGTTTAGTAAATACCCTTTCAATTTTTGAATGTTTAGTTTATCAGTTCAAAGTTTCATTAATATTTTTTTTTACATAATTTCTATCAAAAATAAATTATTTAATTAAAATCGAAAATTTAGACTAACTGAAACATTCAGTTTTGTGACCGCTTTTTTAACAAAAGAATCTACTCGTTGTGTAAAAATTCGGCTCGAAATGGCAAAAATCCAGTCGTCCTTCATCGTGAGACGCTATTTTGATTACATTGTCATACTGATTTTCGTGACAGCGTGGACTTAACTGTTGAAGTGTTGTGTGTTTCGATTTCTTTGCTCAGGTATGTGACCATGTTTTGCCGTTAAAATTCCCTTTTCTTTAATTATTGTTATTATAGACACATTACAAAATTTATATAGTATTTGATATCAAAAAGTTAATAGTGCTAAGTGCGATTGCTAATTTTTAAACAATTTAAAACTACAAGAAAGTAGCATTATGTGACTTCCGTTTTGTGACTTATTCTACGGTCACATAATACCGGAACGGCAAGTCACAACAGGTCGGAAAGCGTAAAGCTTATTTCACATTGCTAATCCTTATTGACCAAATTAATGAATTACTAAAATTACAATTTGTTATTTTTTATTATTTCCTCATCAAATTTACAGACAGCAGCGGCGAAGGCGCTAGGTCTACTCAAGTTTGGCCCCAATTTTGTAATGTCTTGCCTTGTGATGACTCTAAGCCAGTTCCTATTAATTCATTTACTGACAAGTTTTAATAAGACTAATTAAAATAAAAAAACTAAAAGAGTTATAAAAGACAGTATGAGAAAAGAATATTTAAAATTATTGTTTTATTTCTTATAAGTACTATTCATCTTGTATAACTACTTGTTTCGATTATTTCACCAATAATTTTATTTTAACTGTATTAAATACTTAATAAACTCAAATTTTTCCATATTGAGAAGTACGGTTAACATTCAGTGATCGAATTATCTTTACTTATAAAAATTATAATTTTTATAAAGTATTAAGGCCATCTTTAAACCATGTGAACGCAACCTTGTCAATTTTAAGACTTCCATTTTGTCACTGTCCCTTCAAATTGATGGAGTTAATATATAAAATTAGACGATTTTTACCTTTTAAATTTGTGCGGCTACAGAATATGATTAGTAAATGTAATTTACTTTTCGAAAAAGCTACACATATCACATAAATTATTATGTTTTTAAAGTAAAGCTAAAAATTAACTAAATAATAAGTGACATAGTCACATAACCGAACCAAAAAACGCTAATTTTGTGTTTAATCCTTGAAACTAAAGCTATTTTATTTGATTTTTCAATAAGTCACATGTATAATTAGTATAATAAATTTCCTTACGCGAAAAACCTAACTAGGGAGCAGAATCAGCATATATATGAGTTAAACTCATATTTGTTCAACTTGATAAATTGTCATAGTGACAAGGTTTTATATTTTGATATTAATAATTTTATTAATAATTTTATTTTGACATCGGATACTATGTATCTTGCAAATAGGTTTAGGACAAAAATAGCTAAATTGTTAGCTTTTAATTTACAAGACACCTTTCAAGGTGGCAAGCCAAAGTCTTTTGACTCTGATTTTAGTAGCTTACCTACTAATAATAATTTAATTAATTTAAATAATATAAACACTTCTTTACAAAGTGAAAACGTCTCTAAATCGGCTTTAAACTAAAACATAAGACAACAGCCAAGCCCTCTTGCCTTAACGTATTATGTCAAAACATTCAGGGCCTGTCTGGCAAAGTTTTAGAGTTAGAATTATTTGCAGAATGTAATGACATTCATGTCATTTGTATAACTGAGCACTGGCTGAATCATTGTGATTTGTCATGTAGTGTGAATAATTTTCAGTTAGCAAATTTATTATCTAGGAAGACAACAACGCGTGGCGGCTCTCTAATTTTCGTAAAAAATAATATAAGCTACAGAGAAAGAAAGGATATTGTAAACCTTTCTATAGAACGTCATGTCGAGCTGTCATGTGTAGAATTAAAAAGCTTAGTCATTGTATGTGTATACCGACCACCTAAAGGTAATTTTGAAACATTTGAATCGGTGATGGAGGATGTGTTGAATAAGTTAAAGTTAAAAAATAAACCAATAGCAGTATGTGGCGATTTTAATGTTGATATTCTCGAAAGCTGTGCATTGACTACACGAATATTAACTTTGTTCAATTCTTTTAATTTAATTAATCAGTTCTTGGAGCCCACAAGGGTAACATCTCATTCAGCCACTTGCATAGATAATGTTTTTTCGGAGTCTGATCCGACTAACAAACTAGTCGTTAAAAATATTACATCCGACCATTACGGATTAAAGGTATCCTATGAATTAGATATTGTTGATGCGCCTAAAAGTGTACAATGCAGGCCCGTTACAAAAACGCGACTACGTAATTTTGAAAATAATGTAGCTGATAAAGTTTCTACGATGCCATATGTGCATAATGATCCTAATGCGCTTTATGGAACCCTTTTTGAATTAGTAACGAATGAGTTCAATAATATCTTTAAGTCTAAAACGATTAAATGCACCCAGAAGTTAAAGTTTTGCGAATGGGCTACGACAGGTATTTATAAAAGTAGAAACAGGCTGTATGAACTATATAAATTAAGAGAAACTAATCACAGCCCTCGTTTCGTAGAACATGTAAAACAATATTCTAAGATTTTCAAAAAAGCATGTTCTAAAGCAAAGTCTATATTTTTAAAGGATAAAATTAAAAAGTCAAATAATAAAATCAAAACAACTTGGGATATTATTAAGCGTGAAACCGGAAAAGGTAAACAACATGACAACAGTCTAGCGCTTAACATTAATAACGCAAGAATAAACTCTGAAACAGAAATATAATATTTTTGATAACTTTTTTGTAAATATACCATTAGTAACCACCTCTAATTTGAATTCTTCACCAGCTTCTGCTGTCTCGGTTCTTGAAAAACATGTGTCTGAGTGTAGTTCATTATTTAATTTTAAAGAAATTAATTCGAGCGATATAATCAAAACATTTAATTTACTTAAAATGAAAACTACCACTGATTTATGGGGCATATCTGTTACTGTACTTAAAAACATTATTCATGCTATTGCCCCTTATCTTGCTATTATATTTAATCAGTGTATCGCTCAAGGAATTTTTCCTGATTTAATGAAATTTAGCAAAGTGATACCTTTATTTAAATCAGGAAACAAAGAAGACCCAAGCAATTATAGACCAATATCAATATTACCCGCCTTAAGCAAAATATTTGAAAAAATAATACTAGAGCAATTATTGTCTCATTTCTCATTAAACAATCTCATGCATAGCAAACAATTCGGATTTATGAAGGGTCAGTCAACCACGGATGCTGGGGTTGCACTTTTAAAGCATGTGTTTGATGCCTGGGAAAAGTCGCAAAATACTCTTGGAATATTTTGCGACTTATCCAAGGCTTTTGATTGTGTTGATCACCGGACGCTGCTGTTGAAACTAAATCATTACGGTGTAAAAAATAATGCCCAGAAACTAATACTGTCGTATCTCAGTTCCAGAACTCAGACAGTTGACATTAATGGAGTGAAATCAAACGGCTCTCAGATTAAACTAGGCGTACCTCAAGGCTCTATTTTAGGCCCTTTTCTATTTTTGGTTTATATTAATGATTTGCCTTTCTTTGCCAAAAACTTCTGTGATATTGTGTTGTTTGCAGATGATACTTCTTTAATATTTAACATAGACAGAAACAAAACCAATTTTGACGATGTAAACAAAGCACTGTCACAAGTACTCGGTTGGTTTAATTCTAACAATTTGCAGCTTAATGCAAAGAAAACAAAGTGCGTACTTTTTTCTCTGCCAAATGTACAGACGGTACCTGTAGAAATTGTAATCAACAACGAAAAACTGGATTTAGTACAATCAACGATCTTTCTGGGTGTAACTTTAGACTCGAAACTTCAATGGCATGCGCATATCGCAACATTAGCTGGTAAGCTTAGTTCTGCTTCCTACGCTATTAGAAAAGTACGACAGCTAACAGATGTTGATACTGCTAGAACTGTATACTTTAGTTATTTCCATAGCATCATGTCATATGGCATTCTTTTGTGGGGATTAGCGGCTGGCATTAATGCTATATTCATCTTGCAAAAACGAGCAATCAGAGCCATCTATAAACTAGGCTCCAAAACTTCGCTTAGAGACAAGTTCAAGGAAATAGGTATACTGACAGCTGCATCTCAATTTATATTAAATTGCATTCTTTTTGTACGTCGCAATATTAACTTGTATACCAAACATGGTGATTTACACAATCGTAATACTAGAAATAGAAACAAGCTCGTAATGCCTCGGTACCGTTTAGAAAAGGTGCACGGATCTTTCGTTGGTCAAGGTATACACATATACAGGATAATTTTTTTATCAGTGCACAAATTTTTAGGATCGACTCAGAATCGGTAAGTGAACAACTTTCTCCTAAAAACATAGGTCGAAATATGACAAAATTTTTTTGATCTTTCATACAAATCGGACTGATCACGTGATCGAATTAGTAAGGGAAGTCCAAAAATTTTTGTCGTATTTCGACCCATGTTTCTAGGAGAAAGTTGTTCACTTATCGACTCTGAGTCGATCCTGAAAATTTGTGCACTGATAAAAAAATTATCCTGTATAACAAAATCCCAAGTGATATCTTGGATTTACCATATCTAGAGTTTAAGAATCATATAAAGAGTGGCCTCCTCAAAAAAGGCTATTACACTGTAAATGATTATTTGAACGACAAAACACCTTGGTCGTAACACTCGTAACAAATGTTCCTAGTATGATATTGTGAGTCGTGTCCTATATTTTATATTATTACCTACCGTTTATATTAGTTAAGCTTTTAATTCGGTCATTTAAGGTAGGCAGTTTGAGTATGTCATGCTCACTAAAACATTTCTACGGTGGTGGCGTGTGAGGCGGGTCGTTACGTTCCCTAAAATATGGTTGAGCGAAGCGATGGCTGGTTCATGCGTCATGCTCGTGAACGGGTGCTGCCAGTGGGAATGGGTCTGCTCTTATCTGCTTGCCTTAAAATGTGTTTTCTTTTGTTTTTATTCATTTTATTAAGAATTACATTTGAAACATGTATGGCGCAACTTGCAGTATATAGTAGAATTGTCTTTTGTTTTAAACTAATATTAAAGCTTTAAGTAGAGTTCCTAAGTAACTGAAAATTGTTCACCGCTATGATCATTAGTTCGCCTATACTTAACTGTATTTATCATAACCCATTGTGTAATTGTGATGGAAACTGACCTTAGTCATACCATGTTAAGGTCATTTTTCAATTTGACGACTCTGTATGAAATAAGACAGGGAGAAAAAAACAACCCTTGGAGTTTCTTGCCGGTTCTTCTCCAAGGCCTCCCGCTGTAGGGTTTGCGAACCGATGGCGTAGCTTCTATGACGTTCACAAGTATTGTAAATAACAATCTAAATTGAATAAACAAATTTGAATCTTGAATCTTGAATCTTGAATCTAAAAAAGTCGCATTAGTTTCACAGTTTCCTTTTATTATGCTTTTTAATTTAGTCACACAACTGAACCAGTTTCGCCACAAAGTCAGTTTTGTTTCGATATTATCGCGAAAATACCTCGAATTCCGCGTTCCTTTTTAGTTTTCTCTATAATTAATTATATTTCTTATTATATTATGGTTAAATTTGTAAAAAAAAAAAACAACTTATAAAATAAAATATTTTTTTAAAGCGGAGTACACTTTTTTTTTAAATTGCCCTCTTATGTTTTCATTAGAATGTAGGTGTGTTACATTAAACAATACAGTGTGTTGCACATGCCATTTTTATCATGGCATTTAATATGATTTTGGCTTGCTTCTTCTGGAATAGTGGCCACGTTGTTAGAAGGATGCCGTACGGCTCTTTCAGCGTTAAAATTGCCATTAAATCTTCAAAGTACTGAACAACCGACATGTAACATTGCGCAACATTTCGCAATGGCTAAAGTTTTAGTAGCATCAAAAGTTATCATCTGGGACGATGGTGAAGACTTCTCCAAGCAATTGCTGACTATCGGTAACGGCCGTGTTCCTACCGACGAATCGACCGGATTGATTTCATTTCCTCAGAATTTTTGCAATTTCGTCACATCGAAAGACGAGCTCATCAGCAAAGTATTCCCGAACATCATTGCTAACCACAAAAATAGCAAATGGAGCAATTTTGCGGCTAAGAATAAAGAAGTGGATGATTTAAACTTTATAATTCGGAATCAAATCGTCGGTACTCTCATTCATTCAAACCTATTGACTGTGTAACAAACGAAGACGAAGCCACTGAATTTGATGTGCCAGGTTTACTACCGCACAATTTACAACTGAAGGTGGGCTCGGTATAGTCGTCATGCTTCGAAATCTAAACCAACCAAAACTATGCAATGGAACGCGCTTGTTCATAAGAAAACTTTGAAAGATAAGTTAATTCTCATTCCGAGGTTTCCGATGATCCCAACGGATTTGACGACACAAGCACAGAATAGGTATTATTAGTAGTAGGTAGGGAACGTTCACAAGGCCAATTCTCGACTGTTTGTGGTCTCAACTTAAAACGTTTATGTTTTTCTCATGTTCAGTTTTACGTGGCATGTTCACGTGTCTGCAAATTATCTACTTTATTTGTTCTTGCACCTAATAAATAAAACAAAAGATGTCGTAGGTATATCACAAGGTGCTTCAACGAAGAGAATTAACTCGAGTGAATCCCATGCTGCACAATATGAACATACTTACCTAGTTTAATTCAATCATGTCTTGATTTTTGTTCTTTTCACCCGTCTGCGGCGAAGCCAAAAAAGGGTTATTTATTTCTTTCCGTATTATCATCTTAAGTATTGAACTATAAGTATAGGAAAAATGTGATAGTAAAATACTACGAGCCCTATAAGTAACTTTCAGGCGGGATTCGAACCCGCGCCTCCGTCCGGGAATCCGGCCCGATGCTCTGACCAACTAAGCTACCGAAAGGCCTACACGATTTTTCCTATACTTACAAAAATTGCATTGTGAATGCATAAAAATAATATAAAATCTTATTGAACTATAAAGGACATTTTTCATTTTCGGCTAGGACTTTGTACACTATTCGTACTAATAGTAAAAAATATAGTAAAGTCATATAAAATATTCAAATTATCATTGTCTTTCTGGATAAATGGTACAAAAATAAACTTTAAAATAAAAATTCTTTGCCATCCATGGTCACACTGGCAACCATATTTAAATCACGTTCGGAAACATTGATTTTTCTGTACGAAAAAACGATGACCTTTTTTTTAAATGTGAGTGTGACGTTTTACCGCCATACTGAATCGGGGTTGCATAAAATTAAGACTACATAATGCTTTTGTACCATCAAACGCGTTAGCTTATAGCGATATAATTAGTTTTCAGTTATTATATTTATCTTTTCCTTGCCTATGGTATAGTGTACAAAGTCCTAGCCGAGGCTCCATACAAAACTGAAAAATAACCTTTATTTGTATTACTTTATTAAATTCCTAAATTAAGTTCAACTAAAAGGTAGAGTGCTCGTCAGATAAGTCTGCGCGCGGTAAAAATCGAATACTAATCTTTTCTATAACATTAGAACAAAAAAATGCACAGTAACTAGCGCCAAAAACGCGCTAGGCACGTGCAGAGTTATCTGACACACACTCTAACACGACTTTCATTGCTCGACCTCATTGACAGTTAGGCGGTACGAAGTTCGCCGGGTCAGCTAGTATGAAATAAAAATTTAAAGGTACCTACTATAATTAGGTCATCGAATTTCCCATTTGATGAAGCACGGTAAACTTCATGCATGTCCCGTCACGTAGGTAAGTTTACCCCCAGGCGGTGAACGAATAAGGCCTATAGTGGTGAAAAAACCGTTTTAAACTATTTAAATTCATAATCCACGGTTTTAAACCTCAAAACAACCGTCTTAATCGGTTTAATACCCAACTACGTAATCTACGGCACATAAAGTTTGCTGAAAAAATTGAAAAAGCTGGCAAACCTGAAATAGTAGATTGTAAGTGCAACAAGTGCATAAAACGTATATACGACCTCCGTGGTCGAGTAATGTACGCATTGGTTTTCAAGGTGGCGCTGTCTCTATAGAGGTCTAGAGGTACCGGAAATATCCCGGTCCCAATATTTCCCTAACCGGGAGTCAAACTTAGACAGCATTACGAGAGTTTTGATCTAAAATCTGTACCATGTGTATGATGCATTGACTTTTATTTATACTTTTAGCAGTAAACATAATATGTCACCTACCTAACCTGCCTGAAACCTTTATTATCTTATAAAATTACACTACCCGTATTTGAACCTATGAATTTAGAAAGTTTTAGATAAAACTTGATATACTTACATAACTAAAACTTCATATTTGTTAAAAGTTGAAAGCTAACTGTAGCACCTAGTACCTACATAGCTTCTTCTCAAGCACAAAGTGTAGGATCTATTTCTTTATTTAGTTTTACCAAATTAAGAGAGTGGGTCGCCGACTATGTCACCTCCACCGCGCCAAGCGAGCGCGGCAGGCCCCACCACAGCCTACGCTGTTCCCATTCACTCGCGCGCATTTCTACTTCGACCGTCAAACATCGCGCGCGCACACCAAATACAGTTTTTTAAATTTTTTGTGAAGAATTTTTTTCGTGATGGAGAAGGAGCACCAACCCGACTCCATGGCCACCATAACAATGAAGCCTGAGTACCCGCCGTCTGAAGTCTACAGCACGTCGTCGGAACCGCCACCGGTATGAGACACCCGTTATTTGATTCACTTTTGTGTTAGCCACATAAAATACGAACCTACTTGACAGTTTCTATCAATACACACAGCAATTTGTATGCCGGATATCACAAAGAGGGTCTGGACAGAATAATTTTATGGATTTGGGTATTTTGCTAACAAGTTGTTATTTTTAAGTACATAAGTAAGTACTTACCTATATTACAATAAAAAAGAAAGGATAATGAGGTTAATGTCACAGTGAAAAATTGAAAAATTTCTGTTTTTTTTTTATTATTTGATACTTATACGTACTTATAAATACATATCGTTACCGATTTTCGAATATAATCATGAATTTGATCTTTCCTTTGGGCTAATAACTTATAATTAACTTTTACAATTATTTCAGTCTTTTCATGATTTCATGCCCATAATTTCCATGTTATCTTGTGAGAGGTATCAGTGTAATCATAGATCGAATCGACATAATCGTGTTGGTCGCTAAATGCACTATAAGTGGTGGAAAGCGCCTTTCTCTTGCTGCAGCAACCGCTGACGCGTACTAACTGTTTGTAAACACCGGCGGCGGCGGCGCAGAATCAGAATACAATCACAACGCACTGCCAATAAGATACCAATCTTTATATAGGTACCTACTCTTTATTGCCCTTAAAATTACATAAGTATCACATAAAAAAAATATATATGTGCGCAAGTAAGTGTGGATGGACTTACTTATAAAGAGATCACTTCCAGCCATCCCAAGACATGTGAGAGATTGAGAAAAAGAAACAGAAGTTACAAAGAGACAAAATACTCTTTACGATCTTACCAAAAAATATTCCTATAAACGCCTTCATAAAGGGCCTTAATTCTTCAACGCACCTCGCTATCTAAAAGAAATATTATTCTGTGCTAAAAGTAGAGAATTGTTTATATTTATTTATTTTGAAGCTGACATTGGAATTTACGCACACTATTGCGTTGCTTATTTTAAAGTCATACAAAGTTTTGGGAAATTACTGTCTATCAACAGATACCCATCTGTAAAATATTTGTAGCAATACTGTAAATAAATCATCTTTCCCATTTTTAAGAACAATACGAAGTCATTACGTCAGGTTCAATTGCATTCGAGTTTCAATCAGGTTTCAATGCATTTTCTCTCCTTTCATATTTACCAACAGTTCTTCACATTTACAACCACTCTGAAAGGCATTTACTCACAATGGTCATTATGTAAAGTTAGTTAATTAAAGATCTCTCTTTCGCTTTCGATAGTTTACGACTTACGATTCCAGTGTTCAGTTATTACAAGCTAAGTGTGAATTTCTTAGTTCAAATTTACACTTCAATATCGCCTTTGTTTAAAGCGGAACATATGTAATGTACCTATTTACATATGTAAACATCAGATGTATATGTCGTGGCCATATCGTAGATTTGCTCACATCATGAAATACTCGAGAATTTCATGAAATGGTCGCATTTCATGAAATTTTTCACTCTCTTGGCCACATCATGATGTAGCTTGGGCAGATCAATCATAAGAAATCGTTTCTCGATAAGGGCAGGGCAACTGACATGCGACTAGTTACTAGGTACCTACTTCATGAAAAGGTCAAGATTATTTTGATCACATCGTAAAATAGTTACATTTATTACCGGTAGAGACGCTGCAAGCGCTTAGTTTATGTGTGCCATATTATCACTGACCTCTATTATTACACATCAATAGAGGTCAGTGCATATTATTAATAGTTTTTTTTCTTTCTGTTTAAACAACAAGTATCTCTGTGGTGGGAAAAAAAATAACCACGAAAGGACAATGGGTAACAGCGTAAGTTACTAGCGGATCCTCACGGTTTCACCCGCGTGGTACCCGTCCCCGTGGGAATATCGGGATAAAATATAGCCTATGTCACTCGGGAAGAATGTAGCTTTCTAATGGTGAAAGAATTTTTTAAATCGGTCCAGTAGTTTCGGAGCCTATTCGATGCAAACAAACAAATAATCAAATCTTTCATCCTTATAATATTAACGTATAGATAGCGGGTTTTGTTGCCCTCATAAAGTACTTTAATAATTCCTTTAAAAGTAAGGCCGTATTCAGTTGGAGAAAAAGATATATTCATTGAAAGTTCGATAAAAACATGTTTCTTTTATAATTTTTTTACATGATCTCATTTTTTTTCGTACCAAAAATAATATGACTGCTATTAAAAAACCATTTACCATCAGACACAATCGAACTTTTGAAGGACATATACAAGAAAAGTGTAAGCTGAGTGAAACTAGACATTTGTAGTGGCGTAAGGCAAGGAGACCCATTGTCTCTAACACTATATACCTATCAGTTCTACAAAGTATCATGAAAAAGCTTAATTGGTCCAAAAAAGGTCTTAACATAAAAGGAAACTATCTCAGTAATTTAAGATTTGCATATGATATAGTTTTATTCTCAGAAAGTGCCACTCAATTAGAAGAAAATGATAAACGACCTCAACTCAAATGTCATGAAAATAGGATTGGCATTAAACATACAAAAAACCAAAGTTATGACAAACAGTTGGGAAAGGCTCATTAAACTGGATAACCAAACATTGAAATACGTACGAGAATATACATAACTAGGTAAGTAAACAGATCTCTTTCAAGAAATCCAGACACCACGATGAGATCACAAGACGTATTAACTCCACTTGGAAAAAGTTCTGGAGCTATAAAGATAAGCCTTAACAAGAAAATTTTAGATGCATGCCTAAAGCCGTGTCTCTCATACGAGAGCCAATCATGGATATTTATTAACTACCATAAAGTTAATATACCTATCGGAAGGTATATTAACTTTATGTTAACTACACAAGAAGAAAAATTTTAACATGTCAAAGAGCTATGGAACAGAGTATACTAAACATGAAAATCAAAGATAAAAAACGACATACTGACATATAGCCCAAGAACCATGAAGCTCGACTTAATACTGAGGTAACTGGAGTTCTCACCCTGAATAAAAAAGTGAACACCAGCAAATTTGACATTTAGTATGTAGTGGCTGTCAGTTGTCTCATATGACCATACGTATTTTTTTAAAGTGTAGATGAGACGGAAGACAGCCACGGTGTAATTTGTGGTCACAAAAAATTGTTCGTACTGCACTCTTCAGTTACCTCAGTATTAAGTCGAGCTTCATGCCAAGAACTACCTATCCGATATTTTTGTAAAAAATTCAATAACAGGCCAAATTTTTGTAAACGGCCCTTAAATACAGGATAATTTTTTTATCAGTGCACAAATTTTTAGGATCAACTCAGAATCGGTAAGTGAAAAACTTTTTCCTAGAAACATAGGTCGAAATATGACAAAAAATGTTTGACTCTTCATACAAATCGGACTGATCACGTGATCGATTTAGTATGGGAAGTCAAAAAAATTTTGTCGTATTTCGACCCATGTTCCTAGGAGAAAGTTGTTCACTTACCGATTCTGAGTCGATCCTAAAAATTTGTGCACTGATGAAAAATATATCCTGTATAATTTTAAGAGACTATAAGTATATTTTGGAATCCAACATAATATCGCATTGGAAGGTATAAAAAAAAAGTTATAAGTACCCCGAAAATGGTGCATTTTTTTCAGCAAATATGCTATCACCAATTTTATCGTGAACATGTGTTTATGTTCACCATATCCCCATATCTAAGCACCAAAGTCGAAATCCATAAATATATAAAACGGGAAACTAACTTTAGGAAGAAGTCAGTTGTTTCTGATAGCATTTTTAAAATGTGTAGATAATGCCAATTTGAGTTTACGCAGAGAGTTTTTTTATGTACTTTTACGAAAGATAATTAATAAATGTACTTAGGTAGGTATTCAAATTGAATAATACTTATACCATTTTTGCCCATTTTTTATAGATTTTTATAGCTTTGAAGAAAAACAAATATTCTTAATGACGCTGTCATAAATATTGGTGGATTACTAATGAATTATTTAGTAAATTAGATAATCTAATTTTCTATGTTAAGAAATTACTGAATACGACGAATTAGTTTGGCTCTCGGGCTCATAAGGAATAGGACAAAAGTAATAGATGCATTATCTTATCACATTGCCACAAACTAAAATGGAAATGGGCAGGCCATATGAACAACCAAAAATGGACTAAGAAAATTACAGCTTGGTCTGGATCTCGAGGTAAACGAAAAAGAGGCAGACCACTAGAGAGATAGTCCGATGAAATTAGTAAAGTAGCAGGAGACAAATGGATGACTGTATCCCAAGACAGAAAAAAGTGGACAAAATTGGAGGAGGCCTTATAGTACATGGAAATCGTACCAAATAAGTGGTGTTGCCTTGCATTAAATGAGGTAGTTCTGATTTTTTTATATGTTAGTAGTGATGAGATGGTAATGACAAATCCAAGTTTTCCACCTCGAAAGCCCTTTGGATCATTGTTAAATACTTAAAAATCCATAAAATTTTCGGATATTTTTCAGTTTTTGTCAATTTTTACCACCAAGGATCTGAGTTACGGCAAATGTTTCTATGCACTCTTTAAAGTAGACTATATTTACAATAAAATGAGAATAATTGAGTTTTTGTAGGCCAAATAGTTTTTAAAATACGGCTATTTTTAAATTTGCAAAATCACAAAAAAGGAAGTATTACAGTTTTTTTTATTTTTCGTCAACTTTTGCCCCCTAGTTGTGGGTTTATAGCAAAAGTTTTTTATTAGTTATTAAAGTCCATTAAATTTCCAACAAAATGAGATTAATTATGTCAATTTACACCTGATAGTTCCTGAGACACAGCTGTTCAAAGTTATAGAGGTAGGTATGTAAACAATTATGTAATAGAAGGGTTTGCAAAAGGTAGTAAGCGCCCTAAAGGAAGAAGGATCTGGGAGGCGTTCCCGTTCTACCCTGTAAATGACACGCAACCCTTAATCACCTTGAAAGCATACCAAAGATGTAAGGTTGTACCAGCAGATGTGGTTGCAGGAAAGCAGAACTCTAATGTTCGGCTGTTTGCAGCTACTGCATTGGTCAATAATGCGAGAACATACCAGACCTGATGTATGATGTGGTATTTTGGCTAGGTGTATGTTATCGGTACCCCGTACGTTAAGTGGGTACGAAACCCTTCATGGAGTCCGACTCGCACTTGGCCGATTTTTCGACCATTCCTCCTTGGTCAGATGTCGTGAGATTTGGCTCGCTCCCCACCCTCTAATCTCACGTGAGATTTTTAAAAATTCGTATTATTAGTGAAAATACACAAATGAGCTTGATTGGCTCAGACAAAGAGTCGAGCAGTCGGCGTTTTTGGAATATTCACTAAAAATGGTGGCGGTGATTCGTCTAGTTGTTCGATGGAAGAAGGGAAATGGCGGAATTAGGATGGGCAATTCCACAAATCACTCGCCCAAATTTCGCTTCAAGCCTCGTTTTCACAAAATTTTATACTGCTTGTAGCGAAAAAAATTAGGTGTTAATATTGGTATCGTTCTTATTTTGAGCATTTGTTGGCAACGGCACCTAGCAGCCGCACTTCCAGTAGTGCCGATGTCAAATGAATGGCACTACCAAACTTAATTGTAGAGTCAATACATTAAAGTTCAGATACATTTTTGTATTTATTACGAAGTAAATCATGAAATTAAAATAACAGCAAGGTTCATGTACTTAAGTCTATATTCATAACTAAATTAAAAGCAAACTTATTTTGAAAAAAATATTATTCATGTGGAAATAGATAAATCATAAGAGAATGACAATTCATGGTCCCGAATACAACAATGATTATAAAATGAAATATGTTTAAAAAAAGAAAAAATTCTTTTACTGATTAAGTAATTAAATTTTGTTTTTCTGAAAGCTTTGTTATATTTTATATATATAGGTAAGTACTTACCTAAATAAAAAGTGATGTTAATATTGCATGACATTCACCCACTTGCAAGAAGCTCCATTAAAGTTAATGCTTCATTAAGTCTATTGCTGTCACTTTTCGTTGTCAAAAAATAAAAAGTGACAGCAATAGATTTAATGAAGCTTTAACTTTAATGGAGCTTCCTGCAATTGGGCGATTGACAATTTAAATAATAAAAAAATTACTTCTATGTTGTCTGTACAATTTAATCCAAAATAAGTTTGGTACTACTGGTAGTGCGGCTGGTAGTGCCGTTGCCAATAAATGATTTTGAACCACTGAACTAGAACTCAATACAGACTGTATTGCTTAACCCTCTGTAGCACTGTGTGACATTACTGTAACAAACCAAGTTATTCCTCCTATATCCCTAAACATTTATTATTTTTATAATTTTATGCAATGTAGCGCTTTTGTAACATATCGATAATGCATTTTAGTGCAATACTCTCGAAATATACGAGAATAACATGTATCAAAATTTGCACAAAATTCACTTCACGACAATTTGTGACAGTTGTTCGTAGGTGATGTTTGTAAAATTCGTAAAAAATATAAAAAGTACACAAATAGCATATTAGTGCTATATATTTAGTAAGCAAGTCTATTATTTATGGATATTTATTGTTAATTATGCGTTATGCATAATATTTTGATAACTCATGAATTATTATCGAATTATACCTAGTAGGTATGTGTCATTTTTGCAACATTATGTGATAACGTTTCTTGAGTGTAGTACAAGGAGCTTTATTTTTCTTTGCCAAGATGACTTTTCCAAAACTAAGAAAAGTAGACTCTGAGCAGTATATTTTGAGGCCAGTGAAGATGGTTTTGATGGATAGAACGACATCATTTCCGTTTCCAATGGATTTAGTTATTTTTTCTAATATGGATTTACCTTGAGAATGTGCTAGCAGCGCTCTTTCGTATGATACCCCATATGCCCTAATAGGCCCACTTCGAGTTGAAGACCCCCTTTCAGTCCCTGTTGCAAAGAAAAATACTCATGTTGTTATTTCTGTCTATTTGCAAAATAATTGGGCAAATGTCATCTAAAACTATTCCAACAAGTTGATAGCATTAGTAGTTCTCGAGATATCCAGCTGTGACAGACAGACAGACTTAGTCGCATCATAAGGGTTCCTTTTTACCATTTTGGTACGGAAACCTAAAAAGCATAACAAAAAATACGTAATTTTTATTTATAAAAATCTACCATTAAACCAGATATTTGAGAAAATATAGGGTTTAAAATTTAAATTAGTTCCTGGCTTTCATTTTCTCATTTCATGCACTACCTTACTTTTTCAACTTATATAAATATTATGACGAGCTCCGTGGCCGAGTAAATTTAAAAAAAGGAACTTTTAATATGCATTTTCATGATTTTTGTGATTGAAATACCCGTCCTGAGAATTGAGCAGAGCAATACTATGTGATGGTGTTCAATATTTACTTTCAGATAAATAGTTATATTATCTAATATAATTTGGGTGTAAAAATAAAAAATAGCGAAATTTGAACAGGGATTTAGCACAAGGAAATAATATAGCTAAGTACTTAGATAAACTTAAGATTATGCACTATTCTGAGAACTGCGACATGCATGGATGTGGGAAACTCATTGTTCCATTGTGCCTGATCATTTATTATCATAGCTGTTGCCTGCCACCACGCAAGTCCATTAATAGTGCTCGTCGGTATTAAACAAATATAAATAAATAAACGACCCAATGAATGCATTTTTATAGCTACTTATATTATAATCCTTCAAAATTAATGGTAATAACTAATGAAAGAGACAACTTTTATTTTTATGATAGATATCTAACAAGCATCTATACTGAAAATAGTGTAATTGGATGAATTGTACCTTTTTATATGGTAAGTGTATTGACATGATAGGTATACTTATTTTTTTTTCTCCAACTTTTGGTTCTGAGATAAGGGTAACCCAAGAGGGTTTTAAGAGGGGAGTGGGAAGTGGGTACGAAAAGGATGTAGTGGTAGTTCAAGACGCAGCACCTTTTGGCTCATCTCTTGGTGAGGCTTGTTGCCCTCCAGTGCTGCGTCGGGGGTAAGAAAAAGGGGTAGAACGAAGGAGAGGATAGGGGGATAGAAAAATAGGTGTGAGGAGAGAGAAAATAGAGAGGAAGAGCTGGGATAGGAGGAGAAAGAAAATAAAACAAGTTTTCACATTAGGAATGCCGTCGGGACCCACCACTCTCTAATTATGTCGCGTTAGACCTCAAATAGGTCAGACCCTCCCCAGGGGCGGCATTGTCGGAGTGCCCCCCGCCACGTAGAAGTGCCCTTGTGGAAGGGGGCTGACTTGTCAAGGTTATATAGTTAGAGCAGCCCTTACCACATGGGTAAATAAAAAGTACGTTTACAGTTGAATAAAGAGAAACACATTACTGACTATTGTCAGCAGTGACAATGAAAGCAAGAATTAGTACAAATAGTTAAACAATAAACGACACGGTTTGAGTGAAATCGTTATTGGCCAGTTGACTAAACGGACACAATGGGTTGCGTCACGCCGACCCGCGGCTTCGTGCTGCCAACTAGATATACCGGGTGTCACAAGTTTATGGGACATGAAGGGAAAGTACTCTAAGAAGAGAAGATCTAATAAATATTATTGGCAAGAAATAAAACTGCATTCAAAGATTTTTTGAATACGTTTCCTACTCACATGAGTCTCAGCGGCTAAAATTCGAAAAAACAACACCCTGTAGTTATCACATCAACCAATAGGGTAACCCATAAAGATTAAATCTCTCTAAAACACATCATAAATTAAATGAAAGGAAAACAATGAAATACATCATGGATTCGATGTCGTGTGGAGTCAATGTGTACTTTTCTATGTAAAGGTTGTTTTTTTATAAAAACTGTAAATGCAGTTTTGTTTATTTAAAAAAAAAGGATTTTTACAATCAGAGTTTGCTATCTTTATTATTTATAGTAGGTGTTTTCCCTTTACCATAACTTTGGGACACCTAGTAAGTATGTAGGTATAATATCCTACTTCGGCGCTTCGGAAAACCTGCTTGTTTACACGGAAAATAAACGTGTCTTTGTCGATTTGACAAGCAGTCTCCTCATACTGCGCAGTACATAATTTGCCGAGATAACATCAAATCACGAAGTACTTAATTATAGCTGGTGACTGTGCTGTAATGCACGGGTGCTGTACCTACAATTTACTGATTGGAATGATTTGATTTTTTTGCAGGAAAACTAAATCAAAGGCAATATAGCATATTCATGATGGTAGGCTAAGTCAGTGGGCTAAGTACGAAAATAAAAACACCGTCGAGATTTCATGCTTCTATAATAAATATAAATTTTAAAAGAACTTGAGTCTAATTGAATTTACTGCTATTAAAATTAACTGCAAACCAATTCTTCTACTAAACGATTATAAGGCGTAGATAATTCGCATCAATGGAAGATTACATCACCAACACGAATTGCCAAAGTTAAAACGCATTACAAGAAAACAAATCGTTAAAATTGGAATTGGATGTCGTTTAAACACGCGAAAGTTCTTTTCTTTAACGTAACGAGTGTATTACGGTGGTGGAAGAACTTTCACTAGCAAGGAGCTGCGTTAGCCGTCACATCGTTCATCTTTATGTAATCCTCATAATATGATTTGTCTAGGCAACGTCACCCTAGGCAAAGAATATATTATACACTAACGCGCCCTAGGTCTACTAATTTTGTTTATATTGAGGAGCATGAATAACAAAAATGTTCGTAGTATGTTATAAAAGAAATAGTACATTTCGTAGTTAATGTGGTTTGATTCATGCTAATTAATGCGAAATACTGAGCAGGCTACAATTTTATTCAACTTTTTCACGCATAGACGAGCGTAAAAAAATGCATTTGTTTCGTAAAACTTATGCAAGAAGTTCCGAGTTGTGGGAAAAGTTAAGTACACTTTTGATTGACCCTTGTGAAAGATTGGGTAATTGGTTAAATTTGTCATCTAGCTTATGAAAGGAACGAATTGATGAGGTACTTAAAGAAATGAATATGACATAAAAGAGTTTTGTTAAAGTTTACCTTTCATCATACTCTCTTAAGGCATGATAGATGCGTCGTCGCGTACGTCCAATTTTTCATCATTTTTACCAAAATTCATCAAATTTTGTTCATGATACAGAACAGGTGTGAAATTGCAGCAGCCACTTTTTGCATTTAAAAATAGTTTTAATAAACATTATAATGATACAAATGTTTTTCTACAAGGCATACCGGCAGCGCGTTTCGTCTGCGGTTCAGATCGCCCGGATTGCGGCGCTAACGGTGGTGGCTGCCTCCTTCATCCTGGGCGCCTTTATCCTGGCCTCTTCCTGGGTGGCCGCGAGGGCCTCCTGCCACCAGCTGGAGCAGCTGGACGCCATGTTGGACAAGGAGTTGGCTCTGGAGGGCAGAGCGTATGGAAACGATGGACTGATGGCGGTGAGTGAGCTTTTATTCAAATGACAAGTGAAGGGGTACCAGTAAAGGGTGGTCGCGAGGGCCTCAAGCTAGCAGCTGGAACAGCTGGACGCCATGTTGGACAAGGAGTGGCTCTGTAGGACAGAGCGTATGGGAAACATGGGCTGATGGCGGTGAGTGAGCTTTTATTCAAATGACAAGTGAAGGGTTACCAGTAAAGGGTGGTCGTGGGGGCCTCATAATAGCAGCTGGAACAGCTGGATGCCATGTTGGACAAGGAGCTGGCTCTGTAGGACAGAGCGTATGGAAACATGGGCTGATGGCGGTGAGTGAGCTTTTATTCAAATGACAAGTGAAGGGTTACCAGTAAAGGGTGGTCGTGAGGGCCTCATACTAGCAGCTGGAACAGCTGGATGCCAAGTTGGACAAGGAGCTGGCTCTGTAGGACAGAGCGTATGGAAACATGGGCTGATGGCGGTGAGTGAGCTTTTATTGAAATAACAAATTAAGGGTAGCCGCGAGGGCCTCTTGCTACTAGCTGGAGCAGCTGGATGCCATGTTGGACCAGGAGCTGGCTCTGGAGGGCAAAGCGTATGGAAATAAAGGCTGAAGGATAATCACAATGTAGTACCTACTACCTACATGAAACAGTGGCTTGCGGTAAGAAAAATATAGGTGGTTTACTACGCAAATCCGGCAATATAATTATACAATATCAGTTCCATTTTTTATTTTAATTAATATTCATAATAATATAGTACTTACCTACAATATTATTGTGGAAATTAGGCACTAAAAATTTTCATAATAAGTATTTATTATTTGATGCCAGACATTATTTGATTGCAAAATCGATTGTTCCTAACACGGACTCAAGGATAATCGATAGTATGAATTGCGTTCTAGTCAGTGTAACGTATGAATGTAAAACGATTAAGTGAATCGTCAAAAATAATTACGATTTTGGAATATCCGAGTTGACAAGTTTATATTGTCCGCAACGCACGTGACAATCTAAAAATGAAAATGGATATAGGTACCTAGGTATATTTGTATAACTCCTTAGATATATTACTCTATCATCTATCATCATGTAGGTAGGTATGTGAAGATACTGAACAATAATCAGATACTACGTGCTCATAACATAACTATTATGAAAAAGGGGATTTTTACCATGCTTAAATTGGTTTTCGAGTTCTCGATATTTCGGTGCAGTTGCAAACGCCGTGATCACGGAGTAACTAACTCAGTTACTGGATGAAAAAAAAAATGCTGTTTTTTCATGATAATTATAGTGTTAGTTTAAAATGTTATTACGTCCCCATTACATTCGGTGTTATGTCTGAAATATCAAAACTCTTTCAACGCTTAATGGATAGCTAGTTTTTGAGACAAAAAAATAGGGTTCGGAATGAATATCCAGTAATAAAATAATGTACCTAAGTAGCTAAAACCATTGGTATCTAATACAGAAGAATATAAAGTTAGGTAACCGTTATTATAAAATTTCTTAATTTCGTATGGATAGAATCCTCCAGAGCGGTTGCGAAGGTGTGTATAAACATGAAACATTAAATAAATAAATAAATAAATAATAAATAAATAACTTCTTACATTCACACCAATTATCTAAGCCCATGTTAATTTCATTAAGAAACTGTATCATGGAAAACTTGATAACGGATTAATATATACTTAAATACTTTTTGTTTGTAAATACATACTTAATATACATATGTAACACCCAGACCAAGACAAATAGACATGTTCATGCAAACAAATATTTGTCTTGTTCGGGAATAAGGTTTAAGGTTTCGAACCCGAGACCACTGGCGCAGAAGGTGGGTAGCCTACCCCTGCGCCAAATCGGTCGTCAAATTACACACAACTTACCGTCACATTATACGACAACTTACCTCAGTTGCTTCACCAAAACCAGTATCTGTATCAAACTTGAGATGATTCTACTGACAACGATTCCTCGAATTCAACGTTGGTACTTTTATTTATAATATGGATCATTTAACATTTGTCTGTAAGTATCTAAATATGAAGCTGTAAGATTTCAACTACTGCAAGTATTTACTTTCAAATTCATTTCTTTGGTACGACTTTTATTTTTGTAACTTTTGAAATGAACTTTTGTACAAGATGTACGTTACGTACCTACCTACTCTTGATATTAGGAGAAACATAATAAGCTTTTCAGTGCATATCTAAGTATCTTTTAAGTATTGACAAACAATTAAATCGTTTTGTATTAGGTAAGTAGTACGCAGACTATCTAATGTTGAAATCATACAGAGCCTTAGTCGTTATTTCTTGATAATTTTCCAGCCTTCACTGCGAGGTAAAACTGGCTATAAAATAAGTTGCTGTTAAGTACTGGGTTTTCGTTAGTTTAGCTGTGATAAAAAATATAGTTGTTGTGTTTTTGTACAGTTGTGATTTTCCTGGTGTTTGTTTGGACGATATTTCTCGAAGGTTCGCTTGTCATGCATCTGTCGCTGTCGCCATAATGGTGATTTGGTCATAGCGGCTTGGTGGCACAGCGCGCGTCTCTGCGCGTCGCCGGCGCATTGGACCCGTTCACCTTGAATCTGTTGTTAGTGACGCAACAACTCTAACACTAAGTAGCTATCGCAGTTTGAGCTAAGAAGCTCCGGGATGCGTCTTGAGGTTATTTCAATTGGCACATTTACGTACCGCTCTTTGGTCTCCACTGTTCCTCAACTAGCGCAAGGTTGGTCGAAAAAATTAGAACAAAAGTTTCGCATTTACCACTGGTTGCGATGTTGAAATAGATTGGAAATTTATCTTTTTGTGTTATTCACGAAATTTTAATAAATTAAGTTATTTATAAAAGACAGTCTAATTGTAGCGATAAATAGTAAGCTTGACCTAAATTCACGAAAATGATTGTTCTAATACCTACCTACTAGGTATTTGTTTGAATCAGGCGTCACTTGGCGGAAGTCCCTAACCATTGTGAAAAATAAATATATGTAGCTTTCTTCCGCAAATAATCGCAAAACTTGCACCTTCACCGATCACACTACTCTACACGTGTTTCGCCCCAACCCGGGGCATCCTCAGGAGATGTTTGTCCGTATGCAATCCATTCAATCATTCGGTGCTGGATTGCATACGGACAAACATCTCCTGAGGATGCCCCGGGTTGGGGCGAAACACGTGTAGAGTAGTGTGATCGGTGAAGGTGCAAGTTTTGCGATTATTTGCGGAAGAAAGCTACATATATTTATTTTTCACAACACCTACCTACTATTTCACATGTTCACAATCACAACCCACGCATTTGTAACAATAGGAAATAATTGTGCACATGCGGGTCATGAAATGAATGAGTCACGTATAGTATAGATATATATCTAGTATCTACTATCATAGTTAAATGTATTAAATAAAATACACTTTTATAAGACTATTATTCAGACAAGACGCAAAAATCGAGGCACTCAAAAGACCAATAGATACTGCAATCTATGAAGTAACAATGCATTTATTCGCTGCAGAAAGGAGGGATAGGTCAAAGGTCAGTGGCGATCCGCGCCATCAAAGGCTTCACAAGCATGCACGTACAGCTGATTATGTTATGTATCTGTAGCGAAAGTGGTAGCGGTCGTTGAACCCGAGCGGGTTGCATCCGCCATCGCAACGCATGAAAATCATCGCGTTTCGAATGTGACACCCATTTGTTATTAGTCGACATTTTACGGCACAGAGAGCAGACCGTATGAGTACCGGTATGAGTTTTGTTTTATTATAATATAATGCAGAGCTTTGAATTTTCTGCTTTAAGTGGAAACTCTAATGAGATTTCGAATGATCAGATATTTTTAGACCCATCATTTTTAGGGTTGCGTAACCGAATGGCAAAAAAACGGAACCCTTATAGATTCGTCATGTGTGTATGTCTCTCTGTCCGTCCGTCTGTCCGTATGTCACTGCCACTTTATTCCGAAACTGTTAGATCTACAAAACCTGGTAACTAGATTCTCCTTAAACCGCTTCACGATTTAGATACGAAAATAGAATATAATAAAAAAAGCATACATGGAAATGAAGCTAAAAACAATTATTCCATCAAATATATTCGTGTAGGGTGTCTATAGATAGGTCTTTAAAAATAATGTAAAGGTTCTTGAGTCATTTTTTGAATGATAGACACTTCCAAAGTGGTAAAATGTGTGTGTCCCTCAAACTTTTAAAGTAAGAGAGTGAAAAATCTAAAATAAATACAGTTTGTAAACGATCGAAATGCAAACCTTAAAACTGGTGGTAGTATAAAAACGGGTATAAGTAGTATGTGCAATGACACCCTTTTTAAAAACAATTTATTTACTTTTTAAATTTATTTTTTTCAATTTTAGTACTTAAATGAAATTATTTACGTCTTTAACATCATTCATTCATCCAATTGGTGATGTGAAAAAAAAAATCTTTTTTTTTAATTTATTTTAAAACTTTATTAACATAATCAAAGTCGTCAATTGTCGTCAATGTTAAAAAAATAAAAAAAATCCAAGATGGCGGCCAACTTTTTTATTTGTGGGCAGATTTTGATGAAACTCTATTTTTCGTCCACCGAATAGGTCCCTCCAGAATACCAGCGTTGCAGTGCCAGCCTCTTGTCGCTGCAACATTATGCTGAGGATGGGGCCTAGTTGGCGACATGCTGTTTTTTCTTTTCATTTTTCTTTTGTACATATTACTGTTTTAGAATGTGTTGTCAATAAAATGTTTTTCTTTCTTTCTTCTTTCTTCATCAGTCGGTTAATGATTTTACTAACATCCTGTGATGCAAGTTTGTCATCACTTTCTGAACGTAAACAATCTACAAATCATTAAATACCGCATATCAGGCTTTCACAGTTTCAACTATGACCTCTTTAATATATCTCATTTATTTAAGAATGCACTATTCATAGATTAATAACTCTTCGCTTGATCGATGATTAAAAATAAAAAAGTTAGTTCCAAAAAACTCAACCGATGGCGTTCATCAGACGTGGTTTTGCTTTTTTTTAAAATTTGCTGACTTGAGACTCCTTGCGAGTCTACGTTAAGACGGTCAATGTTAAAAAAAACAATTGCAGAAAGAAAAAAAAACATTTACAGGATACTTTTGTAATTTTTTAGAGAAATATGCTGTGTTATGTGTTTGTGCTGTCGCCAACCGCCACGAGCTCGTTACATCAATATCGTTGCGCTGTCACCTGCCTCTCATAATGGTCAGATGACATAGGTACATGTTAGATCAGCGCCATCTATCGAGTTAATAAATAGCTTTTTTATTTTTTAATTTGCTGTCAGAAAATCTCTCATTAAAATTCAAGAATTTCGAAAGTACAAGCAACCAAACATCAACTGACAAATTAATGAATGATCTCTACAATAATAAAAGTAATCATCTCTGACATTTTTGTCAAAATGTCATAGACAACGCGTTGTCTAAAACGAAAAACTTCTTTTACAGAACACCAAAATGAGAAAACACCTTTTTTCTGTTCTGTATATTTTATGCAAAGATATTATAATTTAACAAGATTGCGCACTCATGAGTTACAGCCGAGCCGAGCGAGATAGGCCTATTATGGTGTGCGTCCCTCTCGAATGAGAGAGACGTGAGTGACTACACGATTTGGTTTCTTCGAGGACAATTTATAGTTAACCAGACTTGGCTCACGTAGGATTCGAACATCACGCTTCCTAGGGAGCTCTTGTAGCTAAAAGAAACATACATTTAAACATCCGAACTCACTTTCTATTTATAATATTAGTTAAGATGAGTTAATGATCCGCGAGGCAAAGCATTTGCACCACTTATGAGGCAATAATGTGACAATCGACACATACACATATGCTTTATAAGCATACTTACTTTTGAACCGACTTCAAAAAAGGAGGTTGTCAGTTTGACCTGTACCTATGTATTTATATGAAATGTATGTCTGTATTTCTGATAGGCGTATTTTGCTAAAATGGATAGAAATAAAAAGTCCACGTACAGTAATAAAAATCTGTTTATTAGTTAGACTATACATTGCTAAACAAAATTTTCTTGCGGATCTTGTGACGCATGGAGGCTTTGTGTCCAATTAATTTTAAAGATTCGTTTTTTGCGTACCTACTTTTTTAACCTTAAATTAAGATACAGATGTTATAATACATTTAATAAGTTTTGTTTCATGCCTATTTTCTGATAAAGTTCTTCTTCTTTTTCTTCTTCCGCTGAGTATTGTGTAATTTTTTTAGATATGAGGTTAAGCTTTTTTAATTTCTTCATCTTTAGGAAATCTGAAACAATGAAAATTAATGTATGGGTTAAGTAAGAAAGTAAATTCCAGTCTATAGACTAAAAACGAAATGGACACCCTACTATACGCAAGAATAAAAGTTTGGCTAAATACTTACCTATGAAAAGATACACCGCTCCGTTTAAATGATTCGCTTTTGCATCCTTTCACACATCAAGTGAGAACCATTTTTATTGATTTAAACGTAATTTTAAAATGATAATTAAGATCCACACACTAACTTTACACACATAAATTAATTTGCCGTCGCCATATTGATGATGTTTTTATTTTTATTAAAATTGTCCAGACGCAAAGTGTTGCATATTTATTATAATTAAAACTACCATAACACCGACTCTTACATTAAAAAAATAGTTTTTCAAGGTTTAAATAATACAAATGATATGGACTTTATTATTATCAGCTGAACATTCCTTTTAATTAATTATTATTTTGAAAATTCTCGAGAACAGGAAATATGAGTTTGAATTAAGTTCTACTACAACCAAAAATATTTAATGGTGGCAGCCCAGTAGACAGGGATGCAATCCTATTTAGGAGCCTCTCGCTCGGCTCGTTTTTCCGTTTATCGAAATGTCATACGAAAATAAACCTTATTGTAACTGCATAGAATCGAATTGACATTGCTTTTATTATCATAGTGCACAATCTTGTTATATTATAATATCTTTGATTTTATGACTGTAGAGATTTGTTAGAGAACTAAAACTTCAAAGAGAGTATTTCAGACCTGTCAATTTTGAGATGTGTTTTAAATTGAGGGTTATTTTCACCTATTTTTCTTTGTTTTTCTGTGCTCAGTTTAGTTTAGTTAAACCGGTTCACAAAATTATTTCGTTGCTCAAACTACCACGATAGGATCATAGGTAGGACTAGTTAGTGTTAAGTGTGATTTGCTGTTTTAGAAAAGACTTGTTTAAAATTTGAAAAAGCCTTTGGTTATGTAAGTTGTATTTATTATTTTCTTCTTAATAAAGAAAGGTGCAGCGTTAACCTGTGTTTCTCTGACGACATTATCGAACTACATCGCATTTAACTTAATGAATTAATGACATTTAAGTTGTGGTAACTGACGTCACTGTTGAGATTGTAAACAAAATTATTTTGACTGGTTTTATTCTTTGCCTTTAGATCGTTTACTTACTGTATATGCTATAGACCTCAATAAACTTTATAAGGAAAATTGATTCAAACGAGATATAGTCCGCAGTTTTTTGAGATATAACACATTTTCAAAAACCGCAAATATAACTTTGTCCTTTATACAATACAAACACTATGAAAAACAAAGCTATTTCAAAAACCGCAAATGTAACTTATAAAGTTATTTTTTGCTGGCGAGAAATGGTCGTGGTATTTTGGTTAGTTGTTATGTAATCGGTAACCCTTCATGGGCGCGTTCGACTCGCACCTAGCCGATTTTTGTTTATTTGGCATCGAGATGATAAACGTTATTTTTCTATCGTTGTATAGTTGGCATCTTAATGAGATATCTTAAAGTTATCAAGTGTTATACTTGGGTACTGATACTGTTAGACAAAACTTGGATGCAGAGCATAATATGGCCTTCAAATGTCAAATGAAGGCCTGGCCCATATCCATATTTTTTAGCCGGTAGCCCCCTTGGTGCTGTATTATGAGTTTGTTGGTAAAACATTTTAGGGTTACGTAGGTAGCCGAATGGCAAAAAAACGTAACCCTTATAGATTCATCAAGTCTGTCTGTCAGTCTGTCCGTCCGTGCGTATGTCACAGCCACTTAATTCCCCCCATACATGGAACTAAAGAGCAAATCCATTAAAAGTAAAAAAAAAAAAATCTAAAACTGAAAAATATGTTTTTAATCAAACATAATATTCGTGTGGGGTGTCTTTAAAAGTCTTTAAAAATGACACAAAGGATTCTTAAACCATATTTTCTAAAAGTCAATCATTTGAAAGATGAGCCTTCCAAATTGTTAAAATGGGTGTCGTCGTCGTCCCCCCCCTCTTAAGAAATAAAAGAATGAAAATTCAAAAAAAAAAAATGCTGTATAGATCTCAATGAAAATTGGTTTGAACGAGATATAGTAAGCACTTTTTGGGATAGGTACCTATAACACATTTTCAAAAACTGCAAATGTAACTTTGTCATTCAAACAAACACTATGAAAAACAAAGTTATATTTTGCTGACGAAAAATTATAGTGGAATTTTGGCTAGATATAGGCAATCGGTACGTTAAATGGGTACGGAACCCTTCATGGGCGAGTCCACCTCGCACTTGGTTAATTTTTTGACAAAGGAATCGACTAATATTTTTTTCATCTTGACTCTTGCGCATCCATACTTCCTAATTAGTTTTCTTATTGTAACCATATCTTCAAAATGGAAACATAATACTAACGAAGATTTACTGTAAAGTTAAATATAGTCGTATTTATCCAATGTCTATATTACCTACCTACAATGGACGTCAAAGTTATTTATGATGCGCACAAGTTTTGAACTTTCACTTACCTTTTGTTATGCAAAAAGTCTGAATGTCTGACTTTGTGTAAAATAAGCTGTGAAACAAAGCCACTGTGTTTATGCAAATCATTTAAACTTTTTCCGTATGTAGGTAGTTACTTTCCAATAGTATTAATAATATTAATATGACGTGATTGTATCTTGTGTAGAGGGAGTGAATTTAATTTAAACTAACAACTTCTACCTACTCATATTTTGCCGAGTTTAAATGTATCTGTCGCAGCTAACTGTTTAAATTAGTCGTTCAATAAACTGCCTAGCCATGTTATTAAACGGTGCCGTTTAACTAACGACCTGGACTATACAACGTGTTAATACTTTTAGCGAAACTGAGAAAATGGTTTGTTCAGAATCAAGAGTAGAATCGAATCCACACATTTTTCAAAAAATTGTTTTAATTTTTTGCCGCTTCTAAAAATGTTTGTGTCTCGCGACCCGTCACGACGTGCTCTCTTACGTCATAGTAGAGCTTAAAATCTGTCAGAAAGTCATGAGCACGAATATCTCTTTATTTTTTTTTCAATGTAATGTAATTTAATATAAAGTAAATTTGTTGGGGTGAATGGGCTTTTCGCTTATTGCATTAACACATTGTGTAATATTCGTTTTTAAGAAGAAGAGATTTAATTTCTAAAGAATATTTGTAAAATTATTATTATATCGTTAGAAACATAAATTAATGGTAAACATTTTTGTTATTATTGTAAACGAGATTGGCGTGTTTAATTCAAAGTCACGCGGGGTCAAGGTAGCCGGTAAATGTAGGTACTTACTAAATGTACACCGTACCGTATATCTACATCGTTCAAAATTAAATAAATAGGAACAATTATATGTAAACTTTGTTTACATATTATATTTTATGTTCAACTAGTGGCTCCCCGTGGTTTTACTCGCGTGGTTCCCGTTCTCGTGGGAATAGCGGTATAAATATAGCCAATGATATTCTGGAAAGAATTTTTACAATCGGTCCAGTCCAGTAGTTTCTGAATTTATCCATTACAAAAATACTACAAACAAAAAATCTAATATTTCCTCGTATGGATTGCTGCGTTTGTGTTGATGTAGGTATTTGTACATAGGAATGCACCTAGTACCTACCTATATTTTTATATTTTATTTTTTTTAAGTAAAGGTAGGTTCTTAAACATATATTTTTCTTATTTTGCAACATTAAACAATCGTTTTCAAAGTAGGTAAGTTCCATTAATAACTTCCAATGATTGGATATAAACCTTTGCTATAAAGTAGCTGTAAGTATTAATCGTTCATAATTAAAATAGCCATTTGAAATTAAGAACTTTTAAGAGCCAGTAAGGCAATAACACGTTACCATTTAAAATAATATTTCGATAGCGGCTGGATAGAATGTAAGCATTTGAGGAGCATGAAGTCCTTGAACGCTTGCCGTGGCCAATCACGCCGCAAATTAAACACGAAGGCAATGCGCGTCAACATTGCACGGTTAAGTACACTTATTGTAAGTATCCTTTTGGCTAGGCGATAGACAAGGTCCTTAATTAGACACTAAGTAGACAAGTAGTCAACAGTGGTACGAATGCAAGCCTTAGTAGGTAGAGGTACCTACACCTACCCGATACGCAGATACGGGAATTTTGCATGATGAACGTTAATATAAAACCTTTCGAATTAAAGTGTATTTCATGAATTTTGCTTATAAAACAGTTCGAATAAAATATACAGGGTTAATTTTTGAACACCATCCAAATTTTTAAGCTCGTTTCAGAATCTGTAAGTGAACAACTTTCTCCTAGAAACATGGGTCGAAATATGGACATAAATTTTAATTTTATTTTTTAATTATGGGAAGTCCAAATATTTTTGTCGTCTTTCGACCCATGTTTCTAGAAGAAAGTTGTTCACTTACCGATTCAGAGACGAACTTAAAAATTTGGATGGTGTTCAAAAATTAACCCTGTAGATTTATTGGTCATACTAAAATATATACCTATAGTTGCAATAACGAAATACCCACATTACCTACACATTATTTATTACGTTAAATTAAAATCAAAGGATTCAAACCCTTTGTCCAAGTAACACCTATTTTAACTTACATTTATGCATCAATTATATTTTATAATATAAAAAAACTACGTGTAAAATGCTGACATTAACTACATAAAACTCTTACTGTTATTGTGATGATTATCATGAAATATCAAACACTAGAAGGGACATTTTGTATTTTCAATATAACGACATAGGATTTGATTAGGTAGAATTATACGAGTAGTCGCCGTTGCCTGTGGCGTATGTTCTATGAATGTGTTATTAATAATACCATGTAATTCAATGCGGTTTTATAACGTGGACAAATACTGGGCACGTAAATTTAGATTTAGTTGTTAGGTTGGTAGTTGACGGCCGGAAGTGGATAATTTTACGCATACGCGAGCCACAATGATCTTCGTTAAATCCCGCCCTCGCCTCTCTCGTTTGTCATCGATTCATCTGTAGTTCTAATTAACATTCTCGTATAATCTCAGTAGCCACTGCATAACAGGGGTAATTATGTATTCTTTGCTATATTCTTCAGTTGTATGCGTTTTTATGAACGATGACATGCAACATAAAACCACTGTCTAAACTTAATACATTATTTAAGCAGGTGCCTACTTCACATTATTACTAGGTGCTTATCATTATTTATTATATCTACAATTTATCGAATCTTATGAATGGACAGTAAATTAGTTTAGGAAAGGAAAAACATAGTTGAAAGTACGAAGTAATTTGATTTACTTAAGTAAGTAGTTTATTCTTGACTGTATTTATTATTATTGATAACTCGGGCACGTAAATAATAATCGGAAGAACGGATTGACATAAACGAAATTAATTAAAAAGTAGGTCGGACCAAAAACATGTGGATGTCTAATAGAATTAGAACGGCTAGCGGCGAAAATACAACAAAAAGAAATTGAAAAACACTACAGTAATAAACTGGTCATACATTTTAACTTCTTACCAATTATACAATGATTTTTTTTATTTACAATAGCCGATAATAGTATATTATGATACAAGTGAGCTAAGGTTGCTCATTAAACACGAGGCTGTGGGTTGCAGCCCGAGCCGCAGGCGAGGGCGAATCAGCCGAGTGTCTAGTGAGTAAGTTGCTCACGAGTTTCATACGCACTTTTTCAACACACTTGCGAGGAAAAACAAACATTTATTGAATACATAACATAATTAGAATAACTTAATATTGGCTAAGGGAAAAAGCGCGCAAGTTTTTTTTTCGCACGCGCCAAATGTAAGGTGATTGATTACATACAGCCATACAGCCTACTTCAAAATAATTATAATAATAGTGATAAAATGCAAATGTTTTATAACAAATTATTGTGAATTATAAATAATTTGATAACAATACACTTAATTATGTTATTTGTCTTATTTGGGGACACATTTATTTATTCTAAAAACGTAAATGGATTTTCATCCGTATAAAACCTCTTTTTTGTTACAAAAAAAGAACTATACCTATTACCCGGTGAAATTGAAAATGCTCTGTTTACTCGCATATAACTTGCAGTTAGGTACTAACTTAACTTTGTAGGGATACTGTATTACCCGGTTAAATTGAAAAGTCTCTGTTTACTCGCATATAATTTGCAGTTAGGTACTTACTTAACTTTGTAGGGATAATTCTATTACGCAACTAGTACTGTAATATTGTATTGATTGTCGCATTGTGCACTACGCCCACAGCACTTTTACTGGCTTTACGAAACATTATAAACGTTTAACAATCTTAGTTGGGTTAACCGAAGGTACGCAATGTTCGGTAACAAGAAAATCAGAAGACTAACTTAACGCAAGAAAAGAAACTGCATTTAAGTATGGCTGTTAGTGATTTTCGGTTTCGACGACCTCCGTGGCCGAGTGGTGTACGCGCCGGTTTTCAAGGTCCCGCTATCTCTAGTGGTTCCGGGTTCAATCCCCGGTCGGGTAAATATTGAAAACGAACTTTTTAATATTTCCTCGGATCTGGGTGTATGTGGTTATACCCGTCGTTGTTTCCAATTTCCATAGTACTAGTTTTTAAAGGAAGCTGCAATATTTCGAAAATTTACCACCGTTCCTACTTATAAACATAAGCACCTATTTGTGACATCTAAATAGTTTGTTTTTTACGTAACATCAGTTAACATAATATAAGTTATAAGAAGCTACAGAGGAAGTTACATAATGTTTTTATTAATAAAAGTTTATTCTATAGATTGCATTGCAAGAGTTTACAATGATTATTAAAATAATTATACAGGAATATTGAAAACTAATTACAGACTTCTTTATGAACAATCGAATCTATCTCTCACATGAGTCAGAACAACATAGTCAACATACAATATTAGGTATTTGGAGCCACGGTAGTGCCCCTGCCAAGTCGAGCAAAAAAGCGGCACGGTTGTACTTCCTTTTCTCGAAGCAGTTCAGGCCATTTTCGACTCCCCTATAACTTCGTTGGGGATAAAACTAGAAACTTGAATTCAGTAACCAAACAGGCACTGTACAAACACGGTAGAGTGCTCGTCAGATAAGTCTGCGCACGGTAAAAATCGAATACTAATCTTTTCTATAACATAGAACAAAAAAATGCACTGTAACTAGCGCCAAAAACGCGCCAGGGACGTGCAGAGTTATCTGACACACACTCTATATTTCAAATTTCTTTCAAATTTTGTCATTGACTAATGACCGATCATCAAAACTAGAAGGCACTTCTAGCAGACATATGTATAAGCTTCAAATTTAGAACACAATTAGTGATTCGTGTATAAATCAAAGGAAATCTTAAATCATCACACTCCTACTCCTACTAATATTGTAAATGTGAAAGTTTAGATGTTTGGATGTTTTGATGTTAGGATGTTTGAATGTTTGTTACTCAATCACGCTAAAACGGCTTAACGGGTTTGGCTGAAATTTGGGACACAGATACTTTGTAGCCTGTAGAGGAATATAGCTTACTTTTTATCCCGGAAAAATATCACATTCCCGCGGGTTAACGTCGTGTAGTCTACGCGGGCGAAGCCGCGGGCGGTACGCTAGTTTCCATTAAATGAAAAACCTTTTGCATTTGCATTAACCGCTTCTGTGGTCAAGTGGTTCACACCACCGATTTCAGACCAAGATATGTACCCCCACTGGGAATCAAACCCGGGATGGTTTGATTCCCAGTGGGGGTACATATTGTATTCGGTTTGGTTGGTGGTAGGACTTGTTCTTAGTCCGCCTGGCTAGTTACCACCATCTTATCTAAGTCTGACGCTATAACAATGATGTTTTCAGCATTATTGTGTTCCGGCAGTTAGAGATAAGAAAGCCAGTTCCTCAGTGATTGAGGATTCCGGAAGAAGCGCGCTTCCACCTTCAGCTTTATCACCACCATCAGGTGTGATGGTGGTGATAACTTGCAGTTAGGTACTAACTTAACTTTGTAGGGATACTGTATTACCCGGTTAAATTGAAAAGTCTCTGTTTACTCGCATATAATTTGCAGTTAGGTACTTACTTAACTTTGTAGGGATAATTCTATTACGCAACTAGTACTGTAATATTATTATGCACGCGTGTGTTATAGTTCGGTTTATGGCCCTAAGATCGATGTAATAAGGCTCACTTTATGAGCAAGTGTGTTGAAAAAGATAGAACAGACGCAAAAGTTCAGGAACAAAAACTAAGACACGTAGTAACTACATAACACGAGGAATACCCTCGTCCAATCGAATATCTTTTTACTGAAGGGTCCGATGGGCTCCTACCAGAATCGGTAATCCTGTCTGAAACAATTCCTTTCCTTGAGCAGACCAGACAGTAATGGCAGTGCTTAGCCTAAATACAAACAAAGCAATAAACTACAAAGACGCTTGTGTTCGCCACAAACGGGTTGAATGGTTATAACGGAACTGCTCATGGTCTGGTTTTAAGCAACTATTAAATATCCCTTATTTAAATGTTCTGCCCATGGTCTGGTTATAAGCAACTATAAAGTCTCCCTTCTTTAAATGTTAAAAACATTGTGTCTGATTAAGTTCTTTGACGCTATATACTTTTTAAATTAATTCAGAAGTAAAGGTAAACGCTGTAGGTAATAGTTTATTGAAATATCATAAAGTTTTTAAAATTATCTTTCAAATTCACAAACGCTAATATCAAAAACTTTATGTTTAAAACTCTATCCATTATTATTTTTTACCAAGAGTTTGAAACGATCTCGAGAATTTTCTTTTCGAAGGATTCGGTATTATTGTTTACTCAGCCAAATATAACGTTTAGTTTCTTTTGTTTAATTATTTATAATTAGTGTGTTTTTTCATACGCCTTTAAAAACATCATGTAAAAATCTGGCCAACTCTCGCTGGAGCTGCTTATTCAGAGATTTCATCACTTTTTATGAAGAATTATAAAAAGTGATGAAATCTCTAAGTAAAGCCTAGCCAACTCTAATGTTCCTTACTGCAATTTCTTTACTGATATAGTAAGGTTTTATGTGACTTGGTCGTTGACTTGTGTCCACCAACATGTAAGAATGTTCAATCTTTTTCAGAAAGCTTCAGTTTTTTGAAACATCAATAGGGCTCATCCATCACATTGAATAACTTTTGTTATGGCGACATCAGGGTACTTTATCAGATACTCCAGACCTTAAATTTTTGTATCTCAAAAGAAAGGTTCAACCACGCTGAACACATATTTTATGAAGATATTAATATGTGATACATAATTATACTGGTACACTGTTTTTTTTATCCACAACGGGGTAGCACTTAGCCTTCATCACACCTGATGGTGGTGATAAAGCTGAAGGTGGAAGCGCGCTTCTTCCGGAATCCTCAATCACTGAGGAACTGGCTTTCTTATCTCTAACTGCCGGAACACAATAATGCTGAAAACATCATTGTTATAGCGTCAGACTTAGATAAGATGGTGGTAACTAGCCAGGCGGACTAAGAACAAGTCCTACCACCAACCAAACCGAATACAATATGTACCCCCACTGGGAATCAAACCATCCCGGGTTTGATTCCCAGTGGGGGTACATATCTTGGTCTGAAATCGGTGGTGTGAACCACTTGACCACAGAAGCGGTTAATGCAAATGCAAAAGGTTTTTCATTTAATGGAAACTAGCGTACCGCCCGCGGCTTCGCCCGCGTAGACTACACGACGTTAACCCGCGGGAATATGATATTTTTCCGGGATAAAAAGTAAGCTATATTCCTCTACAGGCTACAAAGTATCTGTGTCCCAAATTTCAGCCAAACCCGTTAAGCCGTTTTAGCGTGATTGAGTAACAAACATTCAAACATCCTAACATCAAAACATCTAAACTTTCACATTTACAATATTAGTAGGAGTAGGAGTGTGATGATTTAAGATTTCCTTTGATTTATACACGAATCACTAATTGTGTTCTAAATTTGAAGCTTATACATATGTCTGCTAGAAGTGCCTTCTAGTTTTGATGATCGGTCATTAGTCAATGACAAAATTTGAAAGAAATTTGAAATATAGAGTGTGTGTCAGATAACTCTGCACGTCCCTGGCGCGTTTTTGGCGCTAGTTACAGTGCATTTTTTTGTTCTATGTTATAGAAAAGATTAGTATTCGATTTTTACCGTGCGCAGACTTATCTGACGAGCACTCTACCGTGTTTGTACAGTGCCTGTTTGGTTACTGACTTCAAGTTTCTAGTTTTATCCCCAACGAAGTTATAGGGGAGTCGAAAATGGCCTGAACTGCTTCGAGAAAAGGAAGTACAACCGTGCCGCTTTTTTGCTCGACTTGGCAGGGGCACTACCGTGGCTCCAAATACCTAATATTGTATGTTGACTATGTTGTTCTGACTCATGTGAGAGATAGATTCGATTGTTCATAAAGAAGTCTGTAATTAGTTTTCAATATTCCTGTATAATTATTTTAATAATCATTGTAAACTCTTGCAATGCAATCTATAGAATAAACTTTTATTAATAAAAACATTATGTAACTTCCTCTGTAGCTTCTTATAACTTATATTATGTTAACTGATGTTACGTAAAAAACAAACTATTTAGATGTCACAAATAGGTGCTTATGTTTATAAGTAGGAACGGTGGTAAATTTTCGAAATATTGCAGCTTCCTTTAAAAACTAGTACTATGGAAATTGGAAACAACGACGGGTATAACCACATACACCCAGATCCGAGGAAATATTAAAAAGTTCGTTTTCAATATTTACCCGACCGGGGATTGAACCCGGAACCACTAGAGATAGCGGGACCTTGAAAACCGGCGCGTACACCACTCGGCCACGGAGGTCGTCGAAACCGAAAATCACTAACAGCCATACTTAAATGCAGTTTCTTTTCTTGCGTTAAGTTAGTCTTCTGATTTTCTTGTTACCGAACATTGCGTACCTTCGGTTAACCCAACTAAGATTGTTAAACGTTTATAATGTTTCGTAAAGCCAGTAAAAGTGCTGTGGGCGTAGTGCACAATGCGACAATCACGTCGGCGACCGACGTAATCGCAGTTTTCTATCAGTTGCGGTTGCGAACACTTCTCGCTCCGTTGCCACCGCTGTTACCGCTGGTTGTGAGGCTGTCTCAACACTGTTTTTGCACTTGAGACGTGTGCCTTGACTCTAACTCAATATCTGCCAGTGCTAGCTTGCATAGATTTTTGACTTCTTGTTTTGGTACTATGAGCATTAACGAGTGAAGTTGGATGGAACCAATGTAAGGATGACATCCTAAAAAGTATGTGATTGGATGTCTTTATCTACTTAAGAAGACTAGCATCTAATAAAAAATATATACAATTACCGTTTCAATTGTATCGTATATCTTCATTTAATGTATAATAATGTCGCAGTAAACGGTGACTTTAACTAGACCGGTGACCTTGCAACATAGCTTGAAGGTTTTTTAAATACTTCGCATGACTGTGCTAGTCGTCAATCCTAGTGATTATTCAGTGAGAACTGACATGAACAATGACGAACTTTAATAGCGCGTAGTTCGTATTATTGTACATACACAAGTACCCTATGTAACCACGAGACTTACATAAGAGCGGAGCTGCAAGGAAAATGCATCCGCCATTTTGCGATGAGCTCTTTGATAGCTTTTATGCATAAAGTGAGCGGCGGTACTAGCTTCGTTTTTTGTCTCGAAATATCTGATACTATTGGAAATACTTCACTTCAAACCGATCAACATGCAGTTTTAACAATGCAATAACTATATAACCATGAAAAGTTAGGCAACGACAAAACATGCTTATTTCGTGAAACTGTTTATTTGCATTAGATTATGTACTGTTTACCAACGACAGTTGGGATGGTAATGAGGTATAACAAGATGAAATTCTGTTCACTTAACGACCTCATACGGATAGCTTTGCCATTTTTTTCGAGTAGGTATTTGTCAGATAATTATAACTTTAAACTAAAACTACTACTTTGGTAAATTAATCAAAACCGTCATTGCAATGTTGTTGTTAGCCAATAATTACCTATTTATAAAAATAACCATTAGGCTAAAAATGAGAAACGGCGAAAAAACAGACAATAGACAATGGTTAGTTGACTTAAATAATTATTTAAACTAGCGCCAAATACCTTTTTATTTCAACCGTTCATTGTACAAGTGAAGGTCAAAAATGAAGCATCGTTCACATGAACATTTTACCTACACAAATGGCATTCTCTTCGTTCAAAATGTCATCAAGCTCTCTATTTCAGCGATAACTCGGGTTCTGAGACAAGTTTAACTTTGGAGAAAGTTTTCTTTTAATTTAAGTATTCGATTTTAAATGTAATTATTTTTCCAGGATGAACCATTACCGGTTGCGAACGCACATGCACTACACGGCGTTCCTCCGCCGATGACGTCAACGTCGCAGGCGCAGCCAAACTCGCAACAAGCTGACAGCCAAGTAAAAGGCGACTCCCTCAGCCAAGCAGAGTCGAAAGTAGACGAGGATAAACTACAGGTACCTACGTAATATTAATATCTGTATAACCTATAGCACAATTTCCTCCTACATTGCATTACAGATTGCACGATACCAAATGACCTTGTATACAAAACTTAATAATGCTACCTATGTGGTCATGAGGTATCCGTTAATACTCGAAGCACTTGAGTATTTTGTAATTTGGAGGTTTGCCAAAAAAGGTAAACGACTGCTGCTGACCTTTAGTCGTTCACGCGACACAGTCTTTTGTATTTGTTATTTGCAAAACAATCAAGTTCTTATTTAAAAGTCATCGCTTTCAAATGACTCTCGACTAATGGTCGAGTGAGATAAGATGAATTATTGTGCTGTCATCCGTGTCTGTCTGGCTCTCTAAGAATTATAAGCCGAACCGTGAATGATTCGTTGTAGAAAGTACCAGATCTATGCTTAGAGCCAAGTCACTGTATACCTAGAATTGAAGTAGAAACGCGTATGACATCTTGAGTATTACATCATTACATAATCATCTCGGTATATAACCTGCTAATTAACTTATTGAGATGGATGGATCATCGTTTCGAAGCTTGTTTGAATTGTTAACCAATGGGCATATACTTAACAGCTATACAGAAAGTGATGTGTTCATTCTTCCTATTAAATGTAGAGACTATTAACTTGGATTTTATAACGTGTAAATAAAGACGTCAATTTGAATACGCCAACGTTAAAGATCCTCTATGCTCGAAACCGTAAGTTAATGGGATTTCTTCACATGTTTATGGCGCGGTCTCTTGCACAGTACTGACTGGTTGCACAATATTAGTAGGGTTGCCATTATCGTTTGGGCTCGTACCTACTTAAATCTATTTTGGTTTAAAGGCATTAAGGCACTATATTCATATAAACAAAGTAAGTAAGCTGAAAATTAAATAGGAAAAATTTGGAATACTATAATTAAATCGTTTGTTTTATTTATTCACAACGGGGTAGCACTTAGCCTTCATCACACCTGATGATAAGTGGTGATAAGGCTGAAGGTGGAAGCGCACTACTCCCGGAATCCTCAATCACTGTGGAACTGGCTATCTTATCACTAACTGCCGGAACACAATAATGCTGAAAACATCAGAATACAATATGTACCCCCACTGGGAATCGAACCCGGGACCTCTGGGTCTGAAATCGGTGGTATGAACCACTAGACCACAGAGGTGGTTAAAAAAGTTACATTTTCCTTCTTCCCTGATAAGATGAATTGAAATGAAATAAATTGAAACATTCATTAAGGTTCAATTGCTCACATTAAGTAGGGCAGAGGTACCCTTTGTGGCCACTTTAAGGATTTTTTGACTTTTAAGCACTAAGTACTAAATGGTCTTAGGTATTTAAGACCCAAATTATATCTTAAATTATAGATAATTTATCTACCTTTAAAGGTACATTTTTCAAATTTATAAAAGTAAGTTTTTTTTTATATTACACACAATGTGTGAGAGGTGCCAAATGTACCGGTTTTGGCCACTTCATCATGTCAGCCGAACGACGCCCACTGCTGGGCATAGGCCAGAAAAATAGGAAAAATCAAAACCAAACCCAAGTAAAATCAATATATTCTAATGCGCTAGAAACCAATCAATTGCAAAACAACTATTTAATTGTAAAAAACAAAGGTTTATAAAGTATTTCATCCAAAACAAATTTCTTAAAATTTTCATACAAATCATTTTTTAAAACAGAAAATGGAATTTATTGAAAAAAAATCTTCTGACATAAGGAATTCTAACGGTTGTTATTATTACCTTAAATACCTTATTTTAATTGCCTTTATCAAAAATGGCTAAAAGTTGTTTAGAAAACTTTTAGAGCTAAAAGTGGCCAAAACCGGTACAGTGGCCAAAACCGGTACGCCTGCCCTACTCTCACAATAAACATCTCGTAGAATATACTTCTAATACAATTAAGAAATCTATGAAAGCCTCGTAAAGTTAAAAAGTTCAATTGCTTTAACATTAAAGAAAACAACTCTTTATTATAAGTCAAGATTAATATGTAGGTGTAGACCCTGAGTGCTCTCTACATGGTGTGATGAAGCGCGTTGATTCCGTGCAGCGGTGACGTCAGAGGCGCGCGCCTTGCGCTTTCACTTGCGACCTGACTGCGGTTGACCGATACACTGTGAAAGTACGACTCTTTGAAAAAATACTGAAACCAATAAGCAGTAACACTACGAGTAGGTTTATGATCATTAGGAAAAGGTGTTAACTTGAAAACACTTATTTGGCGATAAAAGAAACTAGAATGTCTCAAGTAAAGCTAATTAAGAAACATTAGTTTTCCAATAATTGTATGCGGTTTATTATACCTTTAAACGTAGTTTTGTGGTCAGATAAACAAGGGACTCTATATTCATCAGAAGTATATTTACAGAGATTAATTTATTTAAGTTTTTTACTGTGTATTTGGAAATAAACTTTAGGCAGAGTCAACGTTGTATAGCTCAATGACGTCGTCTATCTCATAATGTCTTGACCAAACGTCTCAAATAATTTAAAAATGCCTAATATACGTCCTTCATATTTTTAGTTAGTTTCAAGGAAGTTATAGTAGAAATTGGGGGAGGCCTATGCCCAGCAGTGGGCGTCATTTGGCTGACATGATGATGATGATGCCTGATACTTAGTGGAAAATTGTATACTGGCAAACAATAAAAACACTTTACAGTACATTCACAATAATTTATTGTGCGTTGCGTATTGTCACGTATTGTGATATAATTATATAGCCGCTGGTTACAGGACGATCGTCGTGAACGTTTCTGCGGAAAGGTATATCGGGTATACACTATTTGGATGATATGATGACGATTCATTGTAAGCGAGCGATTGAATATTTAACTATAGTGTAACGGTACGGTACTGAACATAATTAATCTCAAAAGTGTGGTAGAGCAAAATATATTAAGTAAAAGAAATCAAATTAATGAACCCCCAGAACGTAGTGTCAACAATTTATGGCCAAATATATTTTTATGCTTATCTAAATGACAGGATAATTTCACGTGATATCCAACAGTTTATTGTTTCATTAAATAAATAATTTCGAAAAAGCTTCAATAACAAAAGCCTTCAGTTATCTTCAGCTTCATAATAGCGTAGATTACTTGAACATTTCACGTCAACGGTGTGTTGCGAGCCGAGGAGAAAACATTATTTATTCTGTTGATGTGTTATGTCACGAGAAGCTATTTTCTTGGAACAACAACAAAAATTCTCTGCCATTTTACCGTGTGACATGTTATAACTCTGTCAGCGAGAAAGCATTTTTGTTTCTGGCTCCTCTCAGGAAGATAAATGCATCATTCTGTTGTGATAGCGATGTTATAGCTGTCAAGTTACCTTTTAATTTTTCCTTTTATGTAGTGATGTTAATTAACCTAGTTTATAGATTGCTTAAAACGTTGGATAAAGGTATTTTTTGCTATTGATTACAGATGTTAGATGATAGATTATAATATTTTATTTGTAGCGGGATTAAACTTTCGAAGTAAAATGTGGGTAAAGTAGGACTAAAGTAGTAGAAATACTCTTTCCCAAAATTTTTGTGCCTTGCATAGCAAGGAACTATTAGTCAATCTGTAGCCTAGCTTTTAACGGTTACGACATTAAGTTTCTAGCAATTAGCATAGTCATAAGTCGACTGCTATGAGTTGTCTATAATACCTATATCGCGGTAAATCGTTTACTGCGGTTTCTGGGCGGCGAAACAATAGTGCAGCCCATTGTATGCGCAGGATGTCCGAGCGATTGTCCCTGGCAAACAGCACAGAACGAGATGAATCGCTCCCGTGTTACAAGGCGCCAATGCCACTGTTTGTTTCTCTTTTTGACATGGTCAGCAAGGATCACGCGTGCATCCGAAGTCAATACAGTGCAAGTGCAACGCTGAGTGTGGATTTATTTCTTAATATTTTTTTCAAAGGAGTATGAAAACGATTATTTGTAATTAAAATTCGGGTGGCACCTTTGGCACATTGAATAATTGAAAATACATTGAAAATACTTACAGTTCATTGTCATCATTTCATTTGGCATTACATCATAACTAAGGCAAAAGATTGAAAAGCATTTTATTCTTTGGCATAAAGGAGATCAGTCAAATTGTACCAAAAAGTAAAAGTGTCGGCCAACGAAAATAAATTGCACATCACTATTGTAAACAGTGTAACGATCATTTTTTGTTATCACGTCAATAGTGTACGATTAGCGGCCAAGCAGTTATTCAAGTTTGAAAATGAATTTTTTTCTTCATTTTCAAAATTGAATACAGCTTGGTCAAAGTGCGGCCAACAAAAATAAATTGCACATTACTATTGTAAATAGTGTAACAATCACTTTTTGTTATGATGTCAACAGTGTACGATTAGTGGCCAAGCAGTTATTCAAGTTTGAAAAGGTCATTTTTTTCTCTTCATTTTCAAACTTGAATACAGCTTGGCCAAAGTGCGGCCAACAAAGATGTCATAATAAAAAATTATCGTTACACTATTTACAATAGTAATGTGCAATTTATTTTTGTTGGCCGCACTTTGGCCAAGCTGTATTCAAGTTTGAAAATGAAGAAAAAATGTCATTTTGAAACTTGAATAACTGCTTGGCCACTAATCGTACACTGTTGACGTCATAACAAAAAACGATCTTTACACTATTTACAATAGTAATGTGCAATTTGTTTTAGTTGGCCGCACTTTGGCCAAGCTGTATATAAGTTTGAAAAAAAAGAAAAAAATTGACCTTTTCAAACTTGAATAACTGCTTGGCCACTAATCGTACACTGTTGACGTCATAACAAAAAATGATCGTTACACTGTTTACAATAGTAATGTGCAATTAATTTTCGTTGGCCGCACTGTGGCCAAGCTGTATTAAAGTTTGAAAATGATGAATAAATGTCATTTTTAACTTGAATAACTGCTTGGCCACTAGTCGTACGCTGTTGACATCATAACAAATAATGATCGTTACAGTGTTTACAATAGTAATGTGTAATTTATTTTTGTTGGCCGAACATTTTACTTTTTTGGTCCAAACATGTATGAAGCTTGACTGATCTCCTTTGATTTAATAGTTGAAAGGCATTAAATTAATTAAAAAACGTTTAAAAAAAAAATGTAACCGCCTTCAAAAGGAATCTTCAAACAAAATTAACAAACACTAAAAATCGAAAAAAATAATTAGAATTTTTAATTAAAAGGATGAAAATGTGTGACTTTTTCTAATTTATCTTGGTACTTATTGAACTGTTTGAAGTCAGTGCCAAGTCTAATAGGTATTTCAGGTAAATACGTCCTACACCTCACGCTTGGGACCTGGTTTCTTTTTAATGTTTATTATTTCACTCGTATAATAAGTATAATTCGTTCTTATTCTTTTTGGCTTGGCATCGACTTCAAACAGTTCAATAAGTACCAAGATAAGTTAGAAAAAGTCATACATTTTCATCCTTTTAATTAAAAATTCTAATTATTTTTTCGATTTTTAGTGTTTGTTAATTGTGTTTGAAGATTCCTTTTGAAGGCGGTTAATTTTTTTTTTAAAAACGTTTAATTTTTTCGATTTTTAGTGTAAATAATCGTAGCGAAACTACCTACATAGTGATTGTGATAAATTGTTGTCAATATCGTAACCCTTACGGAGTTCAGCTTTCCATCTTTAGCTACTTAGATAACTTGAAGGAATACAACTGAAGGTCCATTCGTGCATATGGTATTTACAAAACATCATAATAACTCCTTACTGTTGAGGAGTTTCACCTCTCATCATCAGCTCACCCTAATAACCTGAAAGAATATAACTATTAGTCCATACGTACGATTAATACTCAAGGAATTATTCTCCAGCTCCTAACCGTTAAGGAGTTGTAGCTTCCATCACCAGCTCATTGCTATGAGATGATGACTACCAGATGCAAATACTTGACTAACTTCAAAAATAAATGGAACGTATAAGGCTTGCCTATATTAGAGAATTTCTCTCAATTTTCCTGGGATTTCATCTCCTGATCCTGACTTGGTAAAAATAAGATCACGTCAGAAGTAAAAACTTTCGAAAAAAAAGTTTTTTTTTAAAAATGATCCTCACTTTGATGAAAATAAGAAGTCGTCCAAATAACCAAACTAAAGTCTAAATACGCATTATTCAGGATAACTCCAGAACTTCTCGTCAGTTCTTGATGAAATTTAAATGGGACCACACGAGAAGCGTCACCTTTCAAATAAAAAAAGAATCATCCAAATCGGTTCATTAACTAAAAAGTTCTGAGGTAACACACATAAAAAATAAAAAAAAAAATAAAAAAAATATACAGTCGAATTGATAACCTCCTCCTTTTTTTGAAGTCGGTTAAAAAGCATAATCTTCGAAATTCCTATTTTAGTTTGTCATAATTTCGTAAAGCATACTTTAAAACGCATAATTTTATAATGCATAAGTAATTAATTTAAAAAAAGCCGGTCAAGAGCGAGTCTGACTCGCGCACCGAGAGTTCCGTACCATTATAAATTTTAATAAATATAACGTGAAAATGTTTTCATCGGCGAGGCTAGATTCGTCAGAGCATTTGCGGTGTAGAATATTACAGTTTTAGGTCAACGCCAGCTCTTGACCGATAGTGGAACTAATATAATTTTTGATGATGATTTCGGAAAAAAAAAACTATTTAGAGACATCGTTTTATTTTTCCTGTATTCTTTACATAAACTTCTATGACATAAAATAATTTCAGTTTTTTTTTTATTTTTCATTATAAGTTAAAAACTATGTAGCTTAGGAAAAAAAGAAAAAATATTTGAGAATCTGCAAGCAGCGTTCTTTCATACGATATCCCATATGCCCTAGTAGCCCCATTTCGAATTTTTAAGATCCCCCTCGATTTGTTAGACGTAGGCCCAATACGCAATTCGTCCATTTCGCATTTTGCCGTTCGCCTACTACTCAATTCGTCAATAATTTGATTCGACCATTTCGTGAATCGTCAATACGCAGTTCGTCCATTTCTTCAATAGTCATTACGCAGTTCGTCCATTTCGTGAATTGAATTTTTAAGACCTTCTTTCAGTTTTTTTTTGCAACAGTGGCTGCAAATTTTTTTTTTAAATATTTTTATTTTTCTCTTATTTGCCAAATAGTTGGGCAAATGTCATCTAAAACTATTTTAAATTTCAAGTTGATAGCGTTAGTAGTTCTCGAGATGTCCATTTGTGACAGACAGACAAAGTCTCACCATAAGGTTCGGAAACCATTTTGGTTCGGAACCCTAAAAACACTAATTTTATAAAATTTACAAATATCTCGAAAAGGGTGCGTTCGTAGTCAAAATGTACTTAACGAAATTTATTAATACCCTTAAAGACCCCGGAGGTATTTGGGAGACATAAAACGGTATCAAAAAAAAATGTTTTTGTGCGTTGCCTCAAAAACTAATATTTTTACTTTATTAGTTCATAATGTTGTACAAATGGATAAAAACAGAGAAGCAGGGGGACGGGGGGACACAGCTCCCAACCCAGGGATCTCGGAGGGCGAAGCCCCCCGCCACCCAAGAAATCCTAACAGTTGTTTTAGGTTAGTTTAGAACAGTGACCAAAACGAAAAGTTTTTTTATTGTCACAACTTAAGGCGCTACTCGGAAAAAGTATGGACTTTTTGATATTAAACTATAGGACGGTTAGAGGTGTTATCAAGCTGGTAATAGGATATAAATATATTTCTTCATACCTTTATCTAGATTCGTATAGTTTCAGAAACACGATATTCTGATTTTGCCTAGACACTTTTTCTTTTCGAAAAGACCTCTAAAAATACAAAATTTCAAGATTATTCTTAAATGGGGTTACATATACTATTTGGTTTAATTAGTGGACACCAAAAATATTAAGGATCGTGTAGAAGCATTTTTAAAAAATCGCTTTGGGTTTTTAATACGAAGTGATTTTGTGTTTTTTTTGCCTAATCTGCAAAGTCGGTCTCGCTCCCGCGCGCGTCCATTTCTCATTGCTATCTCGCTTCAGCATCATTTTTTCGAGTACTTATCGCCTTCAATAAGAAAACCTATTATTCCGTTTAATGCTTTTTAAGTATTAACTAAAAAAATTAGGCGTTAAGATAGATATGCTTATTGAAATTACTAGCTTTCCGCCTTCGGCTTCGCCCGCGTGGACTATACGACGTTATCCCGCGTGAAATTTCGGGATAATAAACAATAATAAATAAATAATAATAATAAATATTGGACACCATCACATACATTGTTCCAATACCAAAGTAACCTTAGTAGCTTGTGCACTAGTATTATGGAAATTGGAAACAACGACGGGTTTACCACATTTACACCCAGACCCGAGAAAATATTGAAAAGTTCAATTTCAATATTTACCAGACCGGAGATCGAACCCGGGACCTCTAGAGATAGCGGTACCATGAAAACCGGTACGTACACCACTCAGCCACGGAGGTCGTCCTAAAAAGAGGGATAAGAAGTAGCCTATGTTCCTTTTCAGGCTACATACAAAGTATCTGTGTCCCAAATTTCAGCCAAATCCGTTCGGCCGTTTTGGTCTGATTGAGTAACAAACATTGAAACATCTAAACATCCAAACATCTAAACTTTCACATTTATAATATTAGTAGGATATAATATTAGTAGGAAGTAGAATGCCTTTCGATGATTATGCCTTTCAAATTTCGGCCAAATGAAGTATGCGTTATGAAATTATGACTGAATTATGCATTTCGAAATGTGAGACGATGCGTTGCTGTTTATGGCGAAAAACGTTGTATACGTTTCATGGTAACCAAAATACGGAGTCGTTAATTCCTTCAAATAAGTAATAAAATTGGATAAGGTTATCATAATGCTATGTTTTAACAAACAATATTTTATTGAGATTGCATAAATAAATTTTGATGGTGTGGTAAACATAACATAAAGGTAAGTATTGATTTGAAATTACTATAGAAAAACGGCTCAGTCTGTATTGAACCTAGTCAGATTTTAAAACACTTGGTAAAACTAGATAAACTTACCTACTTATAATGATTATCTCCAAGATTTCTTACAACGTAAAACAACAATATTTTAGATCAGATCTCAATTTATACGAAAGATTAGATTATTATTATTACATAAACTTACGTCAAAGTTGTAAAGCCCCTCTTTTAATTATTTTTTAATGTATGAATAACGTCTCCAGAAGTAATTACGTAGTAGGTACTTATTACGTGCAACAAATTACATATGTACATTAATACATGCTTTAAATTACGACTACAGGAAATATTCTATGGGTTGTTAATTGAAATTCATAAACTTTCTACATACAATGAATAAATGCGCTGGTTATATTTTGTTCGAGTAATGTAACGCTTGTTATAAAATATTCAATATTTTTTTTATTTCAAAAGAAAATTTTGAATATCTCCCTGTATTCGACATTTTATATAAGTATTTTTTTATCGGTTGTTATGTGTCTATTTCAATTGAAATAGTGATAACAAAATGTATGCCTACCTATTTCCAAGTGCAAATCCATTTTTTGTTAAAATCAAATAAATACATAACAGAAGTATCAGAAAAACAAACCTTATTTTTTTGCACGTTTTAGGTAACTTTCACAGCTAAATCCTTGGAACGGTTTTCTTTGCGAGTTATGAGTTTTACCTTCGAGAACATTTTATATTACATTTCTTTTGATGGCAAGAAAACTTCTGTTTCTCAAGGCGAACTTATTTCTTTTTTAGGGTTCCGTAGTCAACAAGGAACCCTTATATTTTCGCCATGTCCGTCTGTCCGTTCCCAGTCTAGCTCATAGACCTTTAGTACTAGAAAGCTGTAATTTGGCATGAATATACACATATTAATAACGCCGACACCTCATGAAGTGGGGATGTAAGTAATTTTTTTTCTTGTCTACCCCATTGTGTAGGATGTCGTTAGATAGAAATTTCAAAAATATTGCGTGTTTGTGAAAACAGTTTTTTGATTGAGGCATCTGTTTTTGAATTATTAAGCTTTAAAATGCAAAATTTTGTTAGAGTCAGTCAAGTGTCCCGGAACTAGGGTTCATGATTTCTCGAGCTTTTCAATTTCTCGGGTCTCGAGAATTCTCGAGGCTAATTTCTCGGGTCTTCTCGGGTTGTCGAGAAATTTACATTTACGTACGTTTTTGCATATTTTTTCGGGTCAATAATGTGATTAATCAACAAATTCAGTGCCTTTCCTCTCAAACAAAAGTAGATATCAAAATAATTATAAAACTTTTATTGACAGTTTTCAACTATATTCGCTTATCTTTTTCTGAAAGAGAAAAAAATATTCTGGCTAACTTATAATTACAATCACAGCACCATTTCTGGCTGGTTAAATAGAAAAAAAAACCACAGATCTCGTGCTCTACACGACTTGGAAGGGCATTGAAAATGAATCTACATATTATAGATTATTAAAAAAAATTATTTTTTTTTCCAAAACCAACTTTTCCAAAATATTTTTACATCATCAAGCCGTCTTTTGAGCTCTCATACGTCTTCGTGGCCGCACGAGCTGCCTGCCGCCGTCGTGTGATATCGCAACTCGCGCCGCGCATAAGTCGCGGCCAGGGGCACCTCTACAGCCTCAACCGTCACCAATATCGAAAAAGTGTAATGACCTAAAATGTTCCTTGGTTCAATACCGAGGTGGTTTTTTTCATATTTTTGAAATTCAGCCCCGTTCTCGAGATATCGGTAATTTTCTATGAAAACACACGATTTTTCGGTCGAAAAAAGTCGGCTCTTTTCGATTTCAAAAAAAGTTATTGACTTTTCCAAAATAACTTTTACATCTTCTTAAAGCCCTTCAAATTCCGCGTCTTTTGAGCTCTCATACGTTTTCGTGGCCCTAAGCCTCAGGGTATCACAGACATATTAAACAAAATAAAAATAAACAAAAATTTCAACATGCAAAGGTTAACAAAAATAATAATAGTAATTATTATTGTACATCACTCGTTTAAATTCCTTTTAACACAGTAATTTTTTTATCACCTTGGATAATTTCAGGGATTAGGTATTCTACTCATGAAAACACAAACTTTTATTATTATGGGCCCTTAACTGAAACCGCGAAAAAAAATCAGCAGTTCCATACATTTTGAATTAATGTTTTTGCACTTTTGTATGGAACGGCTGATTTTTTTCGCGATTTTAGTTTTGGTCTGATAATAAAAGTTTTTTGTTTTCATAAGCAGAATAATCCCTAAATTATACAAGGCGATAAAAAAATTACTGTGTTGAAATTGACTTTGGTACCCACCTAACTTGTGTGTATTATTTACATCTGTATTTTATAGCAAGAGCCACAATTGCGGGTGTACCTACCGACACTATCTAACCGAACGGACTTTAAAACAAACGGCAAACGCAAACAGTTTTATTTTATAATTTCATAGACTCAAATATGATTTCTCGAGTTCTCGACTTTTCTCGAGCTTAGTTTCCCGGGAACTAAGCCCAACGGTTTCCCTGGAATTCTCGGCTCGAGAATTCCCGGGCATGAACCCTAGGCGGAACCCTTCATGGGCAAGTCCGACTCGCACTTGGCCGATTTTTATTGAATTAAAAGGGCATAATAGCAAAAGTTTCTAAATATCAAGATTTGGCTAACAGCTCTCGCCAAATTCATTTCTTAATGACATTATTCTTTACGACGAGAATACCTCTATTTTTATATATTTATATACTAGCGGATCCTCGCGGTTTCACCCGCGTGGTACCCGTTCCCGTGGGAATATCGGGATAAAATATAGCCTATGTCACTCGGGAAGAATGTAGCTTTCTAATGGTGGAAGAATTTTCTAAATCGGTCCAGTAGTTTCGGAGCCTATTCGATGCAAACAAACAAACAAACAATCAAATCTTTCCTCTTTATAATATTAGTATAGATTTAATTTAGATATTTATGAGAAATGAACATGACATGTGTTTCTATATATAAATCCGCTTTAAATCCCATGTTGATTTAAAAGTGAATAAAAACCTAGTATAGTATTATATTATCTGTGATAAAAACGGATTGCTTTTATTGTTTCTATCACGAATGTAGGTATTTTAATATATATTTTTGGTTGGTGGTATGACTTGTTCTTAGTCTGCCTGACTAGCTTATACCACCATCTTTAACTAAGTCAGCCATCACAATAACGTTTTCAGCATTATTGTGTTCCAGCACTTAGAGAAAAGGTAGCCAGTGTTTAACTGATTGAGGGTTCCGGGAGTAGTGCACTTCCTTCAGCCACACACCTTCAGCCTTATCACCACTTGACATCAAGTGTGATGAAGGCCATCCCGAAGTGGATAAAAAAAAGGAATATCAGAAGAACTAATCTGAAACGAGGCTTGTTATTGCTGTCTTTTTACAAGCTTTTTATTAACTTGCCATGTTAGTTAGTTAGTTAGTTAGTATGTTAGTTCATCATTTCAGCCGTACGACGCCCACTGCTGGGCATAGGCCTCCCCCAAGGATCTCCACAACGATCGGTCTTGCGCTGCCCGCATTCAGCGGATTCCCGCGACCTTGACCAGATCGTCGGTCCACCTTGTAGGGGGCCTGCCCACGGAACGTCGTCCGGTTCGCGGTCGCCATTCGAGAACCTTTCCGCCCCAACGGCCATCGGTTCTCCGCGCTATGTGTCCCGCCCACTGCCACTTCAACTGAGCAATCCTTTGAGCGATGTCGGTCGTTTTTGTTCTCCTGCGGATCTCATTATTTCTGATTCGATCGAGCAGGGAATTACCAAGCATCGCTCTCTCCATTGCTCGCTGGGTAACCTTGAGCCTTCTTATGAGACCCATAGTAAAAGACCACGTCTCGCTTCCATAAGTCATAACTGGCAACACACACTGGTCAAAGACCTTAGTCTTGAGACATTGAGGAATTTTGGACGCAAATATATGCCGGAGCTTCCCAAACGCTGCCCATACGAGCTGGATTCGACGAGAGATCTCTTTCTCGAAGTTGGACTTACCTAATTGGATTGTCTGTCCTAGGTAGACATAGTGGTCAACAACTTCAAGTGTAATGTTCCCAACATTAACTGGAGCGGATGCAACATGGGCATTGGACATGATTTTCGTCTTATCCATGTTCATCTTCAGACCCACTCTTTGGGAAGCATTGCTGAGATCTTCGAGCATTGTGTTCAGGTCTTCCAAAGCCTCAGCCATGAGAACTACATCATCGGCAAACCGCAGGTACTCGCCATTGATGTTAATGCCGAATCCTTTCCAGTCCAGTAGCTTAAAAATATCCTCCAACGCAGCTGTGAACAGTTTCGGAGAAATGACGTCTCCCTGTCTCACACCTCGCTGTAGTTGGATAGGATTAGAGCTCTGGTTCTGTAATCGGACCGACATGGTGGCGTTTTGGTATAAGTACCTTAGCACCTCGATGTACCTGTAGTCTATTTGGCACCTCTGGAGAGACTGCAGCACTGCCCAGGTCTCGATCGAATCAAAGGCTTTCTCATAGTCCACGAACGCCAAGCATAGTGGCAAGTTATACTCTTCGGTCTTCTGTATAACTTGCCGCAGCGTATGAATGTGGTCTATGGTACTATAACCTTTTCGGAACCCGGCTTGTTCGGGAGGTTGGAAGTCGTCGAACCTGCGAGCGAGACGATTCGTAATGACTCTCGAAAACAACTTGTAGATATGGCTCAGAAGCGAGATGGGTCGGTAATTCTTCAGGAGTCTTATCACCCTTCTTGAAGAACAGCATCACATCGCTTCTGCCCCGTGCCTTTGGCGTTTTGCCCTCGAGGATGACAGAGTTGAAGAGCTTCTGGAGGACCTTAAGTATCGGCTTACCGCCCGCTCTCAGAAGTTCTGTTGTGATTCCGTCATCGCCCGCCGCCTTGTTGTTTTTGAGCTGCTTGAGAGCCATTCTAATCTCGTACAGGCTGACGTCCGGGATATCTTCGGTATAGTGTCGGGTAAGTTTGGCTCTAGGTTCTGTAGCCTTACTTTCAACAGGTGTTTGCGTGGAGAACAACTGTCCATAGAAACTCTCAATCTCCCTCAGGATTTCAGGTGTTGATGAAATGATACTACCGTCCTCAGCCTGCAGCTTCGTCAGTTGACTTTGCCCTATAGCCAGATCTCTAGCGAACACTTTGGAGCCTTGGTTCCGCTCAATGGCCTCTTTAATACGCTCGGTATTAAATTGGCGAAGGTCGCTTGTCAAGGACTTGGAGATCTGCCTATTTAGCTGTCGATAACGAAGGGCATCCGCTGAGTTCTGTAGTTTCATTTCGTTTCTCTGATCCATGAGTCGGATAGTGTGGCTGGAGAGTTTCTTTAATTTAGGCCGGTGGGTTTTGTAGTGCTTGGACCCTACCGTGCGGACAGTGTCCACCACCATGTTAGAAATAGAAATAGAAATAGAAATAGAAATAGTCTTTATTTGCTAATACTGGGTTTACAAGTTGTTTATGAATTGTTTCTAGTGTACCATACAGTATTTGCCTTTAATATGTAGGCATGTTGTATAGATCGTCCATATCGATGCTGTTCTCAAGGGCTTCGAAGCGGTTTTGGAGCTCGAGCTGAAAGCACTCGGAGTTTTGAATTTGAGCCGGTATTGGTCGGAGCGTAGATTTTATTAGTCGAGATCTTTCCAGCTTGACGTTGATATTCAATGTGCCTCTAAGCATGCGGTGATCGCTTCCCGTCTTTACGGCGTTGATCACAACGACATCATTGAATATTTGCTTCCTCGTTGACATAATAAAATCTATCTCGTTTTTGACTTTACCGTCCGGACTAATCCAGGTCCATTTGCGGCTTACGGGCTTCTTAAAGAAGGAGTTCATCATGTAGAGGTTCTCCCTCTCCATGAAGTCTGCCAGCATCTGGCCCCTTTCGTTCCGTTGCCCAAATCCAAATTGCCCCACTCTCAACTCATCACCGCAACGTTGCCCCAACTTAGCATTAAAATCGCCCATCACAACCGTGTAGTGGGTTTTATAGCTATGCATGGCTTTAGAAATCTCCTCATACATAGCCTCCACTTCGACATCGTCGTGTTTCGAGGTCGGAGCGTAGACCTGAATGACATTCAGCGAATATCGTTCCGATATTCTGAGTATTTGGTACGCTACCCAGCTCGAATCACTTCCGATGGTGATCACGTTGTTGACAAGGGATTTATGGACGATGAACCCGACACCACCTTGGGACTGTTGGTCGCCCTCCCGGTGGTATAGTAAGTTACCAGATTGAAGGGTAATCGAGTCCTCCCCCTCTCTTCGGACTTCAGATAACCCAATAATATCCCAATGCAACTTACTAATTGCCTCTTCCAACTCTATAAGCTTCACGTCGAGCCTCAACGTGCGCGTGTTGTAAGTTGCCAGGTCAAGTCGTCGGTGTTGGTAGCCGGAGCCTACCCGGGGATTCTTAGCACCCCCTGCCCCGCCGTTACCATAGCCGCTACCGTAGCTAGGAATAGCGGGGCTGCCGGGGACTGGGGGCCGATTTTTAATGTGTGTAGCCATTTCGGGGGGTTTTGCCATAATCGCCACGCTTGGCAGGCGGGTTGGCGATCGCAGTATGGCCTGCTGGTAAATGGAGACGCTGCTGCCCATCTCCTTTGGCAGTTTTCCCTCTGTCGGCTCTTACGACACCCACGGGAAGAGAGGGGGTAGTGCTATTCTTTTTATGTGCCGGCACTACACGGCACAAAAAAAAAAGTATGTTAGTTAGTGGGGGACAAATCTTGCAAGTTTAATTGGACCCACTTCCCAGTGTCCGATGGAGCTGAAATTTTATATAGGTACAGGTTTGGTTCAGATGATAATACAATATTAAAGTACAGTCAGCAAAAAAGCTTGTCATAAAAATGATTTTTTTACAAAAACTTATGTTATTAACTTTAGCGGTTAATAAATGGAAATTTTCAATTAGACCTGTTTCAATATCGACTATCGGTTAATTTACAGAAAATCGATGATGACAACTCAAAGAACGAGTCCCCGAATTCAGGCAGCGAAGAGAGTTCGGAGTCGGACAGCTCCGCCGAAGACGACGAGGAGTTGGACGCCATCAGGCCCATGTTCAAGCTGCCCATCCAGTTCGACCTGGACGAGCTCGCCGGCGCCTTCCTGGCCAACAATCAGAAGTAAGTTATTTGAGAACAGATACCCTTGGGCCCCAGGCCGTCGGGCCATGTTCAAGCTGCCCATCCAGTTCAAGCTGGACGAGCTCGCCGGCGCCTTCCTGGCCAACAATCAGAAGTAAGCTATTTGAGAAACAAACACCCTTGGGCCCCAGATCATCGGACCATGTTCAAGCTGGCCATCCAGTTCGACCTGGACGAGCTCGCTGGCGCCTGCCTGGCCAACAATCAAAAGTAAGCTATATACCATACAGATACACTTGGGCCCTTAGGCCCCTAAGCAATCAGGCCCATGTTCAAGCTGCCCTTCCAGTTCGACCTGGACGAGCTCACTGGTGGCGCCTGACTGGCCAACAATCAAAAGTAAGCTATATACCATACACATACTCTTGTGCCCCAAGGCCCCTAAGCAATCAGGCCCATGTTCAAGCTGCCCATCCAGTTGGATCTGTAAGATTTCGCTGGCCCTTCCTGACCAACAATCAAGTAAGCTATACGACAACCAAAATTCTAGCAACCCCCTTATTCACAAACATTTGGAAACGTTCCCAAGAGCAGAGTTAAAGCATCATTGCCACTGTCACTCACTTTAGAATCAGAAAAGTCAAAGCACACAATTCGAAAGCCTTCCTAGGTTCTTTCTCCATACCAAAACAAAACCATAGCAATTTTTTAACTATTTTTTTTATTATCAGAAGCAGTGTAATACATTTTATATTTTCCAAAAAAGTACTATTTAAAGTTTGAGTATACCCAAAGGATTCATACACGTAGACAATAAGTCCAATCGGTATTACCACAAATTGGCACCAAACAAAAAAGTACCTAAATGTAAACAATACCTGCGTCATTTATTAAGGAATGTGGGAATTCCATGGTTATAAACAACAGTAGCGGGACATTTATTACTTATGTAGTACATAAAGTCCAGTCAAATTAGACCAAAAAATAAGAGTGAAGGTACATTAATTCGCAAGAAGCTGAAATTTGGTGAAATTGTTCAAAAAACATGATTATAAATGAAACTTAAAAAGTCCTCATCGATCCGGTACCTGGAAAAAAATTCGAGGTTCGATTCGATTGTCAAAAAAAAATGTTTGAAATAAATGATTCGTTAATCATTAAATTGCATTTAATTTACCATATTCCTAAATTTCATAACAAAAATACTGATTTCATACAATAAAAAAAGTTAGTCATTTCGCGAATTGGTCATTAAGACAATTGGTTGTTTAGAGAATTGGGCATTTCGAGAATTGGTCAATTTGCGACTATGTAGTCATTTCGCGAATTGGGCATTATGCGACATGCGGCAAGCGTCACGCTCGCAATGATCCTTTGAGACGGGCAGCCATCGCATCTGTAGGTACTTTAATACATAACTGATGCTGTCATTTTAATTTGCAAAATGTACCCTACTGTAAGTTTGTTGATGTGCAAACGTTACTATCAAGTTCGCGTTAACATTTCTATTCTAGATTTCATTTATTAACTTTTACGATCCATCTGTAAAAATATTACTCAAACGCGATAGTAACGTTTACACTTTTACTAACTTACACTTAGCCAAAAGAGTCTATAGGTGGTAAGTTCCCTTCGGCCGCCTACGAAACCGGTGCTACGTAACTAGTATCGTACGAAGAATAATTCTTCTTACTACGATACTAGTTTCGTAAGAAGAAGACTTTTTCTTTCTACGAAATTGGTTACATACGACCGCCTGCGAAACTAATGCTACGTAACTAGTTACATGTGAAGAATTTATTTTCTTACTACGATACTTTATTTTCGCACAGAAACCGGAGCGTATCTGACAATTTGGTTCTTTCTTTTTGTACCTAATGCAATAACACAGACGCAGGGTTCTATTCCAATATTATATATTTCCTTTGCGAAAGAAAAATAATAATAAATATAATAACTTGACCGATAGTTAACTAATATAATAGATGTTGACGATTTCTGAAAAAGTTAACTATTAAAAGACATTGTTTTATTTTTCCTGTAATCCCTATATAAACTTAGAAGTTACATAAAATAAAATAATTTCGTTACGTTAAGGGAGGGGGGGGGGGGGGGAGAAGGTATTTTTTTACATTTTTTATCAAAGCAAGCGCGCTCTAGTAGGCCTACTTCGAATTTTTAAAAACCCCTTTCAGTCTCTGTTGCAAAAAAAATATTAATAATTTTATTTCTCTCTTATTCGCAGAATAGTTGGGCAAACGCCATCTAAAACTAAATCTAAGTTTCAAGTTGATAGCATTAGTAGTTTTCGAGATATCCAGTTGTGACAGACAGACAAAGTCGCACCATAAGGGAAGGGTTCCTTTTTACGATTTTGGTTCGGAACCCTAAAAATGAGGACAAATTATTTCTATACAATCGGGCATTGACACTGATTTTGTTCATGTTCAACTCTTCAATTGATTTAAAAAAAATCATTCTCGATCTCTATGTAATTCTCAACTTACTTCTTATGAGCTTTACTTTTGGAAATGTGAACAACCTTTGTTTCTATGCTAAAAACTAAAAAAAAGAGAAAATAGATTTTAACATTGAATAATGAAATCATTCTTCCTACGAAACTGGTATCGTAGGAAGATAAAGTCTTCTTCTTACGAAACTAGTATCGTAGTAAGAAGAATTATTCTTAGTACGATACTAGTTACGTAGCACCGGTTTCGTAGACGGCCGAAGGGGGTAAGAAGTTAGTAAATGTGTTTATGGCATAGAGCCAAAATTCCATTTAAACTACGACTACTTAGGTGTAACTTTTCTGTATATTTATTAGTAAGATGGAAACGGTGTGACTGTTAGTAATGTTTAAATTGTTTTGTTTCCAGGGGTCGCATGAACTGCGTGGTGGAGCGTCGCCGTGACGACCCCATGGAGAGGCGGTTCCCGTTCAACATCCTGGGTGCGTTCGCGCCGCGCAACGCTCACGCTGAGAGGGTAGCCATCATCTGCCACGGCGGAGACGAGCCGAGGTACGTTTCATAAACCTTAACAATTCTAGTAAGTGTCGACCCACACGTACCACAACCACACCACATCGCAGCGACAAAATGTGGTACGTGTGAATAGTGTCGATGCAACTTTTTGCAGTTGCGTTGTGGTTGTGCGACAAAATGTTGTTGACGCTAGTACTTGCAATGTGGATGTGGCCGGCCGCTAGTTAGGGAGAAGTTCGCAGCGTCGTCGCTGGTGGTTGCGTTGTGATTGCGTTGTGGCAGGTATCACCCACGCGGTCGATAGACTGCAAAATGTGGTGTACGTGTGAATTGACTAGGTATTAATTTCCAATACAAAATGCGGCCCGCCCACGTGGTGTGGTTGTAGTTGTTAGTTCGTGTGGGTTGCATGAGCCTAAGAAAGAAAAATTAGCGCCACGCAAAGTCCAAAGACGCCGGGTTTAAACGATAGAGTCAACTAACCCCCTACATTACCAGTTTCAAGTACTCTACCAGTTTTAGTAGGTAAAGAAACTGTTTTCACGTACAACGATCGGCATAATATAGATTACTCTATTAAAAACTAAGAATTTTCATAGTTTTTAGTAGAGTAATCCATATTATGCCGATCGTCGAACTATATCGTCGCAGTGGAGTTCCTTTTCCGCGAAGCTACTCTACTCTTCCGCTCCGTAAACTTAATTCACCTGAGTTAATTCACCTAGGTGAATTAAGTATACTATTCGTAAACTTTAATCACCTGTACCGCTGGTCACAAAACAAAAGACATATATTTAAAATAATAAGTAAACTTTATTCACCCAAGTTTAAAATGGATCACCTAGGTGAATAAAACCTACTCTTAGTAAACTTTAATCACCTGTAAGTACCGCTAGTCACAAAACAAAAGACATATTTAAAATAATCACCCCAGTTAAAAATTAATCTAACGGACCATTTATAGAAAATGGCTTAAGTACATACATAGAAAATGGCTTATAATATGATTTTTTTTTAGTTGAACGCTGAATCTGTGTTGTTTTGGAGTGTGCTTGGTGTCTGCGTCTTTTTTAAATGACGCGATGAGATCAAGTAGGTTTCTATTAAACTTTTTTATTCGTTTATTAGAGTAGTGTGGAAAGTTTATTTTGAGGAATTACATAATAAACTCATAATATATTTCAGGAAAATTGTGTGTCAATATGACAATCATAAATTAACATAAGCTCTCATTGAGCCAGAGATTCACTGATAAAAAGCATTATTCATAAAAGTGAATAAAGTTTACTTAAAAGTATACTTAATGCACCTAGGAGAATAAGGTGAATAAAGTTTTGTGAAAGTAATTTTAATGCACCCAGGTGATTAAAGTTTACGAATAGTATACTTAATTCACCTAGGTGAATTAACCCAGGTGAATTAAGTTTACGGAGGGTACTCTTCCATATTTTAGTACTCTGCTCTACCAATACTGTTTTCATATAAGTAGGTATAGTTAGTAAGAAAATACTCAACTGTGCTACAGTGTCATCTTCCCTTATGCACCCGGCAAGAGGGTTGCTTTATGCCACGGCTGTCAATAATAAAAAGAAATACATTTAGCAAATGGCTAGGTTGTTTGGGTATTTTTTAAATACAGTTGCCGTTTCTAAAATCAGTATTTATTAAATAGTAAGTAGTATTTAGATACGAATGGTTTGATATACTTACACGATTTTTAAATTACGTATTACGCAAAAAACTGTCTGCTTTAAAAAACACTCTTCCGTTATACCTACGAATAGTGAAATAATTACAATAGAAGTACTGAAAAAGGGGAAATGAAGTATTTAGAAAAAATCGACCCGTCTCACAACCAGCTCCGATGGGACTCGAACCCACGACCTTTCGCTTTCCGGGCGACTGCTCTAACCACTGAGCTACGGAGTCAGTGGTTAGAGCAGTCGCCCGGATGTACTACATGTACATCCATACATGAGTAGTACATGTAGGTAGTAGGTACAATAATCATGAAAAGTGGTGTGTCGAGAATTCATAGCAATGAAATATGTTTGTAAAATTTTATCTTATAAACCTTCTCATTCTTCATTTAAGGTATTTTTAATTTATCTACTTGGCACCCGACAATATTTGAAGAATCCGCGTAGGCGGCTGGCACAGGTGCGAATTAACAAGGAGTGAAGCATTGTAATCAAATAGAAAAAGCGTTTTTAACACACTCATATTCTTTATTCTGCCTTTCATTGAAATAAAAGTGAATGAAAAAAGCTTTCTGACATGAAACGTTAGACGAGATTGCATTGAGATGGAGTAATATTGTCATATGTCGAGGAAAAAACAAGCTTAACATACAAAATAATGATGGCAAGGAAATAATATGGCACGGCAAAAGCAGAAAAATAACCTGCCAAGATATAATATAACAACATAGGGGTTATATCTATATTAAATAAAATAAACGATTTAGAAATTCGTTTTGTTCTATTGGTTTGTATAAAAAAGTTCGAAGTTTGAAGGAAAATTCACTAGAAATCTCCAGTTCACTAGATGTCCGAATCCGTAATCATGATAGAAAATGTATGTACAGTCAAACCAATTGAATCGTGGCCCACCATAAGTCTATTTTCCAACAGATAAGTTCAATAAGGTCGAAATTCAAACTTGTTGACATTGACCTTTATTAGTTTTGACACCTTTCAACATGGGTCATACATAATTCAATTGGTGCGACTGTACCAAGGCTAAATACTTTTCCAACTGTTGTAAATGCTCATCTTTTAGAAGTTTAGTAAAAATATAAATGCAAAACTTGATTTATTATAGTTAAATCTGCCAAAATCAATATTACCTACTAACGAAAAAGGAAAACTATGACATTTACGTTACCTACGTTGTTGTAGGTACTTTACTCGCATCGCATCGAATATATGAACCGAAGGCTTCAAGTGCTTGTATTTAACCAAGACAAAACAGTTGAAACTTAATTTATGGCTACGCTTGGCTTTTTGGAAGTTGGACCCTTAACAGTCGAGTGTTTTGGCGCACGAACGAAGTGAGGGCGCCGATAGTTCGAGACTGTTATGGGTCCATACGCCCGAAGTAAACATTCTACTTTTCATTTTGAATATGAGGAAAATAAAAATAAACAGACATAATCTAAAAAATATTTTTCCAATGGCCGCGGAATGGTGGAAATACTATAACTTTTTTGTTCATTTTCTCTATTTTAGGGAAGGCAAGGGAAACTAAGTCCATACAGCCAGTTTGGTGTTTGACGCGTACTCTATGCAATACCATGAAATTAATAGCCTGATTTTTTATGATACAAATAACTCATTTGGTTTAATCTGTTTCTAATAACGCATAAAAAAAACAATGTTTCAAATATTAAATTAATAATTCTGCGATATTAATTATTTTATATAATAGCAAAACAGGCTGTAAAGGCTATGCGACTTTGCCTGCATACCTTTGGTAAATAAATGTCCAAAGAGATACTTACAGATTTTGACATGACCCCTCCTATTCCTTTTTTAAATTTCATAACGGCCGCCACGTTTCACTTTCAACCCGCATTTTAGGCAAGTTAGGAGTTACTTTCAGAATATGAGACATGAAATAGTAGATTGTATTACAAGGGAGCAAAATAATATATTTACGCATTAACGCAGCGAGGGATTCAATATACGCCTCCCGAGGTGAAAATAATTTTGCGGCCGAGTAATACACTCTGCTTTTCATCCCCCTCTATAAGAAACGCAGTAAAGACATCTCAAACTACCTACCTTTCTTTGTCGTTCGGATACATCATAGCGCTAGTCGGGCAAGAAAAAAAAATTTAGTTTTGAAAAAAAAAAAAAAATATAATAAAAATATATGTCCATCAGATTCCTTATAAGTATCTCCGGGGATGCCGTAGGGGGGTTGAAAATTTTGTAAGATTTTAGCTACGACTCACCGTTTACGAGATATTCTCAATTTTATAAAATTTCGTATTTGAAAATTTCTCGGTCCCGAAAAAAGTCCCGGCCCCATACAAAATCAGTTGATTTTTTTAAAGTACTGCACACCCTTTGCTACACTCCAACCAATGCTTCTTTAATTATGTTCTAAATTCAAATCTCATCGTTTTGGACCCTGTTATGAAGCTGTTCAAAATTCAAATCTTATTTATACCCTCTTGTCATAACAGGTAAACAATGAATCGTTTTGGACCCTGTTATTAGATAAACAATTATCGCTTTTCGAATCGATGGGATGAAAAATCTATTACTGGCGTTCCCTAAGGGAGTATAAGCATTCAATCGGACAAAGTAGCGGACACAAGCTAGTGATTATAATACCGTTGAGAATAAGTTACGTAGAACAATCAAGAGATCAATGAACGATCCAACCACAGGGGACATATTCACTTGGAGAGGTGTTGTAATTAATTTACATAGTTCACGCGGTTCCTGTTAGAAAGTTGAGTAGGTAGTGATAATAACCGAGGGCCTACTTCGATGAAATTAAACGACTTGAAGGTCATATCATATCATTATGTAAGAAACTGATAAAGTCTAGTTTTTTTTATAATTTTTTATTTTATTACTGTGTCTTAAAAATCGAATATAAAATAGGTCTCGGTGCGACGACGACAAAAAATACAGCCCTTGACGAGTTTCTTGTCGGTTCTTTTCGTTGCAAGTTCTCCCACCATAAAGGGTTTTTTCATTGACATTTACAAGAGCGTGTTAGAGCCTAGATTGAATAAATAATTGAGTTCACATAAACACATCTTAGATTTCTGCGCGAACTGTCCATATAAATAAAACACTTTCACGGATTTTCCGTGACCACGGCCCCTGGAAAGGTGCCGAAACGTCGGATAAACCAAAAAATCTCAAAAAATCAACTAAAATTTAACTAAGTTGTTGAATAAATTGCGTGAAAAAATCCGTGAAAGTGTTTTATTTAAATAATTGAGTATTTGAAATAAGGTAGCTTCGAAAGCGTTTAGTAGTTACAACTTGTTTACAGCTTCTTTCGTTACTGTTACGATTATCGCACTAAAGAAATATGAACTTTTAATATGTGTTCGAGGAAGGCTACAACTGTAAGTAGTTCGCAGATTATGATGTAATATAACACGTTAATAACAACTCGTCTCCTGTGAATAACGGAATACAAATCATCATACAATATTGTATTATACAATATTATACTAATGGTGAATGAGATGTTGCCACGCACGTGTAAGTTACGTGTAAATAACGATTCAAAATGATTTTTCAAAAATAGATGTAACTTTTTAGTAATTACCAGTGCCTTGACGTTAGATGTCTTTATTATTAAACCACCTTAACAATGTACAATCATTTAAGTAAGTGTACCTATCTAAAGGAAGCTTAATATTTATGACGATAATCAAAAAGAAAATAGGTATTATCCTTAAATTAAACTGTTTTGTCCGACAGTTAAACTGAGTATTTTAATTTTCCGTAATTGTTTAATGATGTTCTTCATGAACGATCCATTTATTGGGCAAGTTGCAGATGAAGATAAAGCGTAGACCGTACTCTACAGTCTGGTGATATAATTTATTTAGTTTATGATTGAGTTTTCAGTATTTACTGAAATAGCGGTCCTCTTTAAAATACCGTTGCCTCCTATTTCTTAATAATTGTTCAATACAATTGCAGTCAAGAGAAAACTTGTTTGGAAGTTAGTTGATTTCATATTCTTAATTTCAAGCGATAAGGCCGTTGTATGTTCTGTCTTTATGTGTGCAAATAAAGAGTTATAATCTAATATTAGTCCTTCCAAGCTAAGTAATTAGTTTACAATCTAGTTTTCTGTAATAAAGAAAAATTTTCGTTTTTACTTTCTACTGGAAAAAAACAATCCAACTTCCTTATACCACTTAATAAACACAGAATAATATGGTTTTCCTTTTGATGGCCCTGGCTTATACGGACTTCAGCCACGTTTTCGTTTGGATAATTTTTGATTGCCATACACTATAAGTAATACTCTTTTACTTTTTTACCAACAGATCAATGGGCAGCTTCCCCGAACCACAATCGCAGGTGTTCGCGTTCCCGCTGTCGGGCCCCGCGCGGCTGCCCCTGAGGCCCCAGGAACACGCGCCACAGCCCGATGCCATGATCCCGCCCCCCTTCGGGCCCATCAGACGCCCCGCACCTTTCCCTATGCCGGTAAGTGAAATTAGAAAACAAAAGTCAAAATGTGCATTAGGCTGCTAGAGTGCGTTTCCATAAAAGTGGAGCTGCGCGGGGTTGAGCTGTGTTTCATACATTTGATTTTGTGTTAGTTCAATAATTAAATGTGTATGGAAACCACGGATCACCTGTACCTATGGAAATACAAGTCGATTCCGCGCAGCCCAGCTTTTGTGAAAACACACTTTTCGTGAAAAAATCCCATTGGTAGATCGGTGGTGATGGCTGTCTCCGGATCCCACGCGCCTAGTCTCTTTTTTTCTGTTTAGTTTCTAACTCTTTCTACCATTTGGCGCTCGACTGCTCGCAGCGCAGCCACTTTCAAAATTTTCATACAATAAGTACCTACTTACTGATCTTTTAAGTAAGATGTAGATAAAGTTTAAAATGCCAGCCGCTGCTATTTCCATTTCAAAGAGCTGGTATTTTTCATGTTTTATTCTTTACAAAGCCATAATAAATAAAAAAAAATATTTTGTAAGTACTTTAAAATCAAATCAAAACTTTCCAAGCTTTAGGGGCTTCACAATTTTCAGGCTTTTCTTTTTTTACGTAGATTACTTGACCATCAATCATCTTACCTTACACCCCCGTAGTATGACAAGCTTTTTTTGTATGAGAGATTTTGTTGTCATCGGAGGTGATTTTTTTAACATGTTCTAGTATTATATTATCTGTGCATGTACCTACTACTTACATGTATTTTTCAATATTGCATACCATGCCATCGCCGAAATTAAATGAATAGACTCTGAAACCCAACATACTTCTGTTTTTATTTAAAACATCTGAAATAAACAAAAACATTCCAAATTGTTAAAAAACTACGTGCCCTTATACAATACTAGCCTACCGCCCGCGGCTTTAGAATATAATAGAATAGAATAGAAAACTTTTATTTGCGCTAAAACACGGTATTTAGGATATTACAATATATAAAACATTGCAACATGTTTTGCCATAAGAATAGCTTGCAAATTCATTCAACATTGTGAAATATTAAAACTAAACATTATCAAATGAATGTGATATTAGCCGGGATAAAACGTAGCCTTATGTCACTCCAGCTCCCAAACTACATGGTACATACCTACAATTTTTGGTACTTACATACCTACCAAAAATTACGTCAATTCGTTGCTCCGTTTGACGTGAAAGACGGACAAGCAAACTCACTATCACATATTAAGTAAAAAATATTAAGTAGGGATGTAAGTAATGTAGGTAATCTTGCAATCTCTAAGTCAACGTCAAAAATGATAAAGCTTTATAAAATTGGAGTATAACAGATTTGTTAAATATGTAAGTATATTAAATCTGATAAGTTATCGATCGAACTATATTACAAATTGTAAAATAAGTGGTATCTAATCAAATCAAATCAAATCAAATAGTTCATTGCACTCCATAAAGTAAAAAAAGATGTTTCATCTAATAAATGCATAATCTACATAATTACATAATCTAATTTAATGACCAGATGAACCAGTTAATAGAACCCCATGACGTGGTTAATGCATTATCCAAGTTAAATATATCTAATAAAATCTAAAGTAATAAGATTATCACACATTTAATACCTTGCTGCTTCATGTTCACCATGAAACGTGACTTGTTATAAGGATACCTGACTCAGATACCTGACGTGTTGCCAACACCTACGGTGCCTACGACTATGAGTTCAATATTATTATGTTACAATAACTTGTTCAAATCATACCTGCACTAATTAAGCTCTGATAGAAGCGTTTTAAAAACAGTGAAGAAAAGAAACTTAACTTTTCAACAGTAGTGCTTTAATAATATGCTTTTTTCCGTATTCCGTTTACTTTGTGTTCAAGGTTTCTTTGAAAATCTGCATCGCAAGGAAAATTACTTTTTCACTAAGAGTTTTTATTTTTGAGCACCACATAAAAGTAAAGTATAATTATGTGTACCTACCTAAATCAGAAATAAACAAAGGAGATGGACACAAAAATTTGTTCTGTAACAATCTAATAAAATAGTATTATATGTAATTCATATTATTTTTTTTTAAACTTTACACAAAATAACAATATTTGTTTATTTTTTACATAGTTCACAACTTGTGCATTTAACTGTATTGTTTCACGATTCAAATATTTAAGTGTAAAGTGCTGGTAAATCTCGTAAAAGGAATATGACCCTCGTCAAAATAAGTTGTGCGTTGGTAGGCAGGTACACGAGTGGCCTGATAAATCTTGTTACTGCGCTGGATTTCAGCCCGGAGAGCGCAGTTTTTCAGCTCCATGCTGATGGCAGAGTAATTTGATTGGGTTTACAGTTTTCATCTGGATACGCGGAAGCGTATCAGCCAAGTTCAAAAGAAAACAGAACTGGCGAGCAGCACCGTGTGTATCTTAACACGAACCATTTGGAGCCACTTTTGACTCCCTCATAACTCAAAAACTATTACACAGAAACATGTCAAATTCGGCTTATGTATTGAGACTAGCGAGATAAATATGTGCTCCAAATTTTATATACACACCTCAAACAGTTATTTAGATATTTACGTCCAAAAATCGTTATTTTTATCACTGACTCACCTATAATCAAAACTATAACCCACTTCCAGATGACCTAGAAAGCTGAAATTTAGCATGCAGACAGGTAATCTGGTGAATACAAAGGAAAAAATCCGAAACTAGTATTTTTTTAAAATAAAACGTTGACAAACTTATATTTGCGTTCCCTATGCACTTATCCTGTATAAGATCTTGTATTAGATGAAGTACAAATATAAGTTTGTAATAGTTTTTATTCTGTTATATACCAATAATTCGTCATACCTCTTGAAGTTCGGCTAGCGCTAACGGCGTAGTGGCCATTCAATATTGAGGACTCAAGAGAACCAAGTTCGAACCCCAGATTACTCAAATACTGTTTTGTCCTCGCGTTAAATTAATTACAAACTTGCGCCGTCTAGCACGATATCCATATTATTATTTATTAATTATTAATATTAATATAATTATAAAGTTATTGAAATATTTACTTTTTTGCATTCACAATCCAATTTTTATTATTGAAAAATGGAAAATGAAGAATTTAGACAAAATCGATCCTCATCTCACAACCAGCTCCGATGGGACTCGAACCCACGACCTTTCACTTAAATTAATTATTAATATTAATATAAATTATAAAGTTATTTAAATTTTTACTTTTTTGCATTCACAGTCCAATTTTTATTATTGAAATATGGAAAATGAAGTATTTAGAAAAAATCGACCATCATCTCACAACCATCTCCGATGGGACTCGAACCCACGACCTTTCGCTTTCCGGGCGGCTGCTCTAACCACTGAGCTACGGAGTCGTAATGATAAATGTGAAAGTGTGTTTGTTTGTTTGTTTGTTTGTCCTTCTTTCACGTCAAAACGGAGCATAGTACTTTAACCCGACCACCAGGGGGCGCAATCTTCATACATTCAAACGAGAAGCCAAAAAGTGCGTAAGTTGCTATGTTCTCCCTGTAGGTGCACACTTTGCACATAAATAGTTCACTAAAGTCAACGATAGATGGCTCCAAGTTAATACACCCACCCACAGTATAGAAAAGAAGAGAAAAATCCCTTTTTTTCTATACTATATCACTATATTATTGAAAGTTGATGGAAGGGTATTAACTTTAAAGAGGTAAAGTGTACTTATGGAAAATAAAGTCAAATAATCTAAATTAAACTTTTGTTTGTTAAATTTGTTATTTGCTATGTTCTGTTTCGTAAAGATCCGTAATTCCGTTAGCAATTATATAGTTTCGATGCTCGGAGTACCTACCGTTTTTTGAGAAAAAGACTCGTTTGTGTTGAGTGTTGATATAGAGTTCTTTGGTGATGTGCTGTGCTTGAAAAAAGACTTCTTTGAACATTTTTAATGCCTTTAGTGATGCATATTTGTTGTTTTATTGTTAATAAAGGGTGCAGTGTTAACCTATGTTTCATTTACACTGAGTTCCCTTATAAATAAATAATATGTATACTATGCCTATGTGTGTATCTGTGTTTATATGCCTTTGTAAGTTGCATATGTGTGTGTTTATACACCAAATGGAGTGTGAACTGTGAGACTATAACTTCGATACAAAACTGCAAAACTGTCATCTCTTCCGTGGCCGCTTCCAAAGAGTATGTAACCACTGACGTCTGCGCGCGGTCAAAATCGAATACTAATCTTTTCCATAAGCTTAGCATAAATAATGTACTGTAACTAGCGCCAAAAATGCACCAGTCGCGCATGCGCGCAGAGTTATCTGACGCGCACTCTACTTTACAGAGTAATTTATATATGTAGGAACTAGAGACCAATCTTGGCCCTTTTATTGGTAGTGTCAAAGCCATCTTCTATCTCACTCGTTGCAGGAGCGCAAGCAGCCGAGAAATAATAGCGGGCCATGGTAGTGTATACCTAACTAGCGCTATCTATCGTCTGGTGTAGGCAACTTTTGGTGTATAAACACACACATTAGACATAGTCTTCTTATTATTTATTCTACTTTAGTCCACTATAATTTATATGACAAAACAACGTTTACCGGGTCAGCTTAAGCTAGTTAGCAAATAAAGAATCAATAAGCACGATTAGATGTCAACAAAAACGGCTACATCCATAAATTGTCAAGACATGGCGCTAAATGATAAATGTAAAAGACAAACTACTGCTATATACACTGACCTCTATTATTTACACACTGGACTGGCTGACATAAATATTGTCGACTGCGGTAATGATTGTGTCAAAATTAGTTCTCGGGACACTCGTAGTGGCGGCGCTTTAAATTGCCACATAAAATTAGCTGTAATTTGTATGGAGACAGATTGTCCAGTGTACAAATAATAGAGGTCAGTGGCTACGTAGTAATAATTATATAGTATTCTTTGATACTGCCAAGGATTTTATATTAGTGCATTGTGCGGCAAAAGATACGAGTTTGTCCGGAAAGCTTTATCGCTTAATGAAACCAGAATCAAAACGCAAATGGAAATGCAATATCTGCTCAGGAACATTAAATACCTACTGCAACTTCGTCGAGCAAAATACCATACACTATTACGACTAGGAAAAAGAAACTGTTGGAAATAAGAAAATCTGTTAAAAATGATATTTCTACGTCCACACCAAACACGAGCATAAAATTAGTTTCATTGTCAGTAGCTGATACACAAGGGCAAAGTAATATAACTGGCCAAATAAAATATACTGAAACATTTGGTATTAATTTATTATGAATAAGTAGGTACCTACTAATAATTTCTCTACAAAAAGTAATGATATCTCATCAAAAACATAAAATATGTGAAGTGAGAGCCAAATTCAATATTAGGAAATATGCCTTGGTTGTTGACTTCAACGACAAAAGATGTGAGATCTAAATGGGTGCCAAGTTTAACGGTCAGTCCTGAAAATTTAGTACTTACATAAAATGTTTCATAACAACTTAAAATATAATTTCTTCTTATAACTTAGGATAATATATTGAAGCCTAAGGTCTGACTTGGCTAGTTTTCATATACGAATTATATATATATTATAGCCTTCGCCAGCTCTAAAGCCGAAGTTCTTATTGTATTCTTCCGAAAATTTGGCTTGCTGGTAGACTAGAAACTAGAGATGAACATAGGGCTCTTCCATGACTGTTTCAGTAAGTACCTAATAATAATTCGTATACGAGAACTAGCCAAGTCAGACCTTAGGCTTCAATATATTATCCTAAGTTATAAGAAGAAATTATATTTTAAGTTGTTATGAAACATTTTATGTAAGTACTAAATTTTCAGGACTGACCGTTAAACTTGGCACCCATTTAGATCTCACATCTTTTGTCGTTGAAGTCAACAACCAAGGCATATTTCCTAATATTGAATTTGGCTCTCACTTCACATATTTTATGTTTTTGATGAGATTCAATATCTACCGGAATTTTACAGCGTAGGTATGTATCTTAGCGGCACATAATTATACATTGATATGAATATGGTCTCTTTTACCTCTTATAAACTCTACCAAAGTAAAATTTTTTTTTGCTAGCTACCCCGCCCCGGCTTCGCACGGGTGGCGCTATCTATAAATTTTCTTTATAAGTACAAACTTTGTCCTGATAATACCATACACAACAAAAAAGAATTATCTAAATTGGTGCAGTCAATCTAAAGTTATGCGCTTACATATATATGTCGCAGCCAAATGGTTGAATCCGCCATTCAATTGAACACCTAGGCCGATATTTTTTTCCGTAAGCTATTTTATCTTCCCATAAGTTGACGGACTCACAAAAAAAACAAACCACGAAATAATAGTAGATTGTACAACAAGAATATATATACATAAAACATACCATTTTACCCGAGACGTATATATCCACCCGAGCCGTAGGCAAGCGTTGATTGATAGTCAAGTCGAGGGTAAAATGGGTTTTATGTACGAGTTATACACTCTGCTTTTCACTTCGATTGTTAGGATAATAAATAGCAATATTGCAAAAAAGAAAAAATAAAGACTTCGCCATATTGGCGGGAAGACTTTTCCTTTTTTTTATGTGGCATTGGCAGCACAGAGTGGCTTTAGCATGGATCGTAGTCCATAATGCTCTTGAAATACTTATTTGTTAGAAAACTCATTAATTTTGCCTAGTTTTATTAATTTAGTAATTTAACATGGATTATGTACAAAATTTAAGAAACAGAATGAAATAACAAGTTTATTTAACGAAGTTTAGTTGCGTGTGTGACTGTTTACATGACGACCTTTGTCTTAGAGTCTGAGACTTAGACGGAGATTTTACTTTATGCACTAGAGCATAAAAAGCGATTTTATGCAGCTATACCCAACATAAACACGACCTTTACGAGCATGAGAAGTGAAAAATAATTTAAATTGAAGAAACCTTACAAAAGATTAGTAGATTGTACAACAAGTGCATAAAACGTACCATTTTACCCGAGACGTATATATCCACCCGAGCCATAGGCAAAGGTGTGTAACGGTTCAGATTCGCACCTGAACTATCTCGAATATTTCTTAAAGAGTTAAAAGTCGAAATGTATTAATGTTACTTACCTCAATAACTTTTAATAGTATAAATAGATCCTGGTGTGGGAATAAATCACAAAGTCAAATTGGGTTGTGTCAACTGGGTTGTATTGAACAAAATTAGCCATTTACCATGTTGTTGCGCTGGGAATTTGCTTCATACTTTGTCAACACAGTGTAGATAGGTGATAGATTCTGTCTATAAGGCTTGGGGCTTGTTTAGTGGTTTCAGATTACTTGAGGTAAACACTGAAAAAGAAACGGGTTAATAGTAGCGGAGCAGTTGTGGTCATTTGCATTTAATTTGGAAGTTTTATGATTAATCTGAGGAAGTTAGATACAGTAAATTTGTTTGAATTAGCGAGAAAATATAGTTAATAAATACCTGAGATTCAGGGATTGAAACAACGATGTTTCACAACAGTTGGTCTGTGACAAATTATTTCATATAGGAAGATGCACTTTGTTGAGGGTTTTGTCAATCGAATTTGCTTCACGGGAGTGTGGACAATACTTGTATTTCGATATTGTTTCACGAAATAATCGACACGAGCTGTTGATAGTTGGTGAAGTTATGAATCTTGGAGCATGTTAATTTGGACATATTTGTAAACTGACAGGTTCTAAAAACAGAGTTTGTAGGCATGTATTCAATACAGTCTACGTGTTAGTGGCACAATATGTGTTCGGCATATTTATTGGTTACACATGTGAACTTTGGTTTAATTACATCACATCAGTCTAATTATTATGTTTGGAGCTAAATATTTATTTTATACAATGTTGGCAAGATACTGAAATAGGTTATGACAAGTAAACAAAGATGCTCCTAGCGGCAGAGTTGAGAACTAAGACAAGTCAAATGACATCACATAAATATAGCGAGAAGGTTTTTACTCACAGAATGTTAAATTAACATTATGTAAAACTTAAATAAAAATATGGGTTAAATAATCAAAAGTACAGAATATTGGTTTCTATCTTAGATAAGGTTCAAAGTTTCAAATGTGGTGAATGTATATTAGCTAGAGATGATTCGTTCGGAAATTATGTTCGAACAATTACCATTTTGATAATAGTTTTCGTTCGTAAATAAAAAAAGGAATCATACAAAATAATGTGGTTATATTATGTCAGAAGGTAGTATTTTGAATAGTTTAGTAAATTTTATAACTTAATATTAGAAGTTTTGTAACTATCAAAGGTTTCTGAACGAAGGCCAGGCGGGGCGTTCGGGATGTTTGAAATGGGTTGGCGTTAAACGCTAGAGGGCGCTATGACGAGAGAGTAGGAATGTGGGACGCCACTTTTTGGCGCGTTTTTGAGGAGGATATATAAGCAAAAACGACGCGACGCCCGCGCTTATTTCTCCGGGATCGACTTCGAGGCAACACGTATGGAAGACGAAACACTTTTTGAAGAAGTTTCCATTTTTAATCAAGCGAGAAGTAGTCTTCAAGCAAGTGTACAGTGAGTCCTTGCACCATAGGGCGTTTATTGGGTTCGCGATCTTTTAAACGTTTTAATTTTGGAATTCTGACTGGTAAATTGGATCCGAAATTAAAAGGTCTAGTTTGTTTACAGAAAGCATTACAATTAAAGTAAATTATTCCCAAGTAAAATCCTAGAAAATGGGCTTAATTTGAGTCAGAGAGGGTTGGAAGCATAGAGTTTGTTTCTTCAGGAGTACATTTTTATGTCTCCGGGCTCCAGGCAAGGCTCACGGGAGGTCGCTAGGTAAAGAAAGTCTGGCATTGTGGAGTGTCAGATGAGTGTTCATTGGATAACGCTTAGTAATTTCCACATGGTTTGATCAGGCGGGCTGTTTTCATTGACAGTTTTTCAGTTAACACGTCTGATGGCGCGGGGCGTATGCCCCAGATTTGGAGGTAGTTGCGGCCTGATTGAACCATACCTACCTGTAGGGTGTCTATCTGTTCCCTTCCCAAGCAGATGGACCACGGCATGAGCGATAGGATTTTAGGGGGCCCACTCACCCAAACTTGACAGAATTGGGGCGTCAGAACTGGCGATACAGGCGCCAGGTTTGTGTTTGTTAGGAAAGTCGCATTTAGTCGGAAATTAGGCAGGTAAGTACCTACTTAGAATCACGAGCTAGGTAACTCGAAGACCTTTGTTCTGGCAGAAAGGGGGAGGTCTGCTGGGGCAAGGCTACGAGGGGAGTCTGGTATACAGAGTAGGTAGAAAGAGTAGGGTCGCTGTTAGGTCTATAAGTAGCATTATGTGTTATCACAAATATATCTACGATCAAATCCGAATTTTGTTGACATCCCTAGCCATAGATTCTTGTGATAGACGAACAAACCCGGGCAATTTGACAGAATGATTATAGATAGTGGGGAAAAGTCCGATTGACAGTTTCCAGCAAAATGGCTGTCTTTATCTAACAAAAATAATGTTACATCTTAAGAAGAGAGATTAGGTCAATGATTAGTGCGTTGTAGCAATGTAGTCTACAAGTTATATGATATTCAGTGAGGTATGTAAGAAATTAATAGATTTGAAAAGGAAAAGGTGACCAATGGATACCTAGTGCTTTCAGTATTTGGGAAAGGATTTGTGAGGTAACAATACTAGTGGAACAGTCCAAAGAGCTTGATTAGAGTAATCTTTATAGGTTCACGCATTGCAAAGATATGAAGGTTGAAATAATCTATCAAACATAAGTGGAGAATCTAAATTTACCTATATATTTGGCTTGACAAAAGGTAATATATTCCTATGATGCAAAAGGCACCTATAATAATCTATAAATTGAGCTGGTTGCGGAAGAGTTCTCTGGATCAGACTACTGCTAAATTAGTGTATGAAGAGGATTTTGTTCGGTGGCGAGAGAAGATGTTTAAACTCGAAGGAACTCGGTGTAACGTTGACCAGTGTCTTATGGAAGCTGATGTGGATTCAAGGTTTTCCAGATACTAACCTATTGAGTTGGAACATGATTCTATTTTAGCCATAAATTATGTAAAGCTATCGGGGTGAGGCGAAAGCTTCTGTTCAATTTGGTTGGATTCTTAAGTTATTTCCAAGACCAGTCCAATGGTGAGATTAAGGATATATTACCAAGAGTGAGATTCTTTAGAGACAAATTTTAACCAACAAGTTGCAAGAGTTCAATAAGATCCGAGTCAGACACATAGACATAACTAGGGAATTTAGTTCTACGGGGAAACTTGGTCATAGAAAAGGTTAGGAGAGTCTATATTTATATGTACTTACTATGAATTAGATTTGAGTTCTTTCCCCTCAGGAGTCAGACTTGCTAGTTCTCCTAATTTAAGCACTCAACCTGTTGGATTTATCCCAATAAGGATTATTCAACAAAAGGAAAAGGATATATCAATTAACGTTAACTTTAACTGCTGCTGCCATGAAGGAGAAAGATCTCTTCATGTAGATTAGCAAGTCGCTTTGAAGCATTTAGCTTGGTCCTCTTTTATTTATATATACAGTAAGAATTGACGAACATGACAGCTTGACTTTATATGTTGAAGTTTGTTTCTTATATAAAAATTAAATAAAGCAGCGCCGGGAGAGGAATGTCCCAGTCAGGCGACGAGTTCCATCGTTATGGGCGGGGCGGTGCCCATGACTTTACCGGTTAAATAATATTGCTGGAGCATTTGTATTAGGCCAAGATGGTGATTAAGATCAATAGACTCTCTTCACCCTAATGATTATACCAATTTCCATCTCTGACTTTGCAAGCAAAACCATATGCTGAAGCTAATAGGTACTATTATAGATGTAGTGTTTCCATCTTCTAATAGATATAACAAATTTTCATCTCTAACTTTGCAAGCAAGGCCATATGCCTAAGCTAGTAGGTATGGTTATAGATCTGATATAGTGACTCCGTCTTCCAATAGATATAACAAATTTTCATTTCTAATTTGCAAGCAAAGCCATATATGCTAAAGCTAATAGGTACTCTATAGCAATGGAGTCTCCATCTTCATATAGGTATATCAAATTTCATTTCAAACCACACATGCCCATTTCACCTTAGTCCTTGCAAGCAAATCCGGATGCTGTGACTAGTTTCAGTTCCATTGTAACCTAAATTATTAAATTCCACCAGTTTAATAGACAGTTAACCTTGGGTCAGTAACCAGAGAATTAGCATGGTGGACTCAGCAAAATAACTCACCAGGTTTTCAAAGAATATTGGACCTAGGAATCGGTTAGGACCTAACTGTTAAATGTCCAAGCAATGTAGGGGTAAACTAATGTTAGATTTATACAAGAGTATTAACTTATTTTGAGTGTCTTGGTCGCTATAAATGAGGTTAGAAAATTAGAAGCAACGGCCATGTAATATGAACAGCTGTTAAGTTGATGTAGGCATATAGGCAGTTCAAAGTATGAGTTAGTTAGTAGTAAGGTTAGTCTCTGTCGCTTCATTTAAAAGATCATGGGTCTACGCTTTACAACCAGGGTTCTCCATTACGACATCACAGGCCACTTCAGATTTGATTCAGAGCATCCATAGTAGTTATCTATATATTAATCGGACAACAGTTAGGTATTACAGCGTTCGAGCTAGCTAGGTATTTTAGTAACTAATAGAATTCTTGACAGAGGTTCAGTATTAGCTTAGTGTAAATACTAGAATGGTTTGTTAGTATAATTAGGTCATCTATTAGGTTAGGCTAAGCGATTAGAAAGGATAGGTAGGTGTTACAATTTAGTAGTGCCGTTACCAGGATTAAAAATTAACACATATTATAGCAAATCTTGTATAGGAATAAGAAAATAAGACAATACTTACAAACTTTTTTAATGAGTTTAGCATATAAATTACATTGGAGCTCTGAGTATTTCTGAAGGTAAGTGGCTAGTTTACATTGAGTTGGAATAGCCACAATTTGTTGTTTAGTGCAGAAGGAAAACTGAAGCGACGGGGTTAATATTAATTATTTAATTAAACTTCTGTTAAGCGTCCCCGGGTAGGATGGTTCTTAATAAGGGTCTTTTGAGAACTGTTCATAGGTCTTGATTAGGTTTAGTTAAGTATAGCAACTTGTTTTCTGAAATGGAAGAAATAATTCATTATTGTAATATGCTAGCAAATTCAAAAATAAGAAAATGGTTATCTTTTCAGAGATTTCATAGGTAGTAATGTTGAATTTTAGTTAGATGAAATGCTAAGTTGGATTGCATTCTGTTAGAGAATAAATAATTAATCACATAATTAAACAAGTACTTACTATTAATTGTCTTTTTATTAAAAAGAACAATAGTTATAATTCTTGAGTAACATCATATTGTGGTTTCATAGATTACCAATATTATCTCTGTTGAAATTCGTCAATAATTAGGTAATTTAATTGTCGAAAGCCGGGCAGGTGAATTCACAAACTTGTATAGCACAATTGTATAGTTGAAAGACTTTTGAGTAGAGGTTATATGGAGCTAATCAAAGAGCATGTATGGGGAACACATGGAGAATGACATTTGTCATTGACAAGGTTGTTTCTCTCCTTAGTGTTAGCTCTGGGTAGGCGAACGGAAAAATTATGGGAAACTGTATGGACCTTGTTAAGTACAAACTTTGTATGGGCTTGCATATTTGTATACAAATAAATTATAGAGACACGTTATATGACTAGTAGTACGGTTTTGATGTTTAGTAAAGACTGGGAGCTACCGCGTTACTTTATGGGTATGAACTTCATACGGTTTTTGGAACTTTGAGTCAATTTTATAGGGAAAATAGTCGCTATCGGTTCCTTGTTTTGTGACGTCGGGTGTAACGATAACTAGCTAGCAACGTTCAACGGAGCAAAGCAGCGAGAATCTATCGGAATGGGGAATTCGAATGACAGTTGAAGCCCATACCCATATCCAGATTTCTTAGCCGGTAGCCCTCTATTCACAAAATTAGATTTTGAGGTTGTTTCTTGGAAAGGTCGATATTTAAGAACATGAGTGACAGGATAGATTTTCTAGCTTCCAAAAGCTTCGCTAGATGGCGTTGAACGAAGTGTGTAGCGGCTAGTATATTTCGGTATGAATCATATTTAAATTAAAAACCCAAAGGAAACTAATAATAAATTAAATAAGTACTACTGTGAGGAACAGAAACGAAATAGTTAAATTTTAAAGATTAAGGTAAATAAATAACTTCTGTCTGACGTTCCGTTTTACAAAAAAAAAAAAGGGTCAAAGTAAAATTTCATGTTTCGTACCTTCAAACTGCATAGATAGGTGGGACAGCGCCATCTAGTGATCGAGCTTTCAGAAAATCGCCCATTAGCACGGCATCACAAGAAAGTTAGGGCGATAGTTACATTTTTAATCAACGGGGGTCGCCACGGGTATTTTCGATCGAATAGAATTTGGTTAGTAACTGAAATAATAATGGTAAATAAGGCTGAATGTTATTGATAAATGAATTATAGCAAAACCTTGTTTTGTTTTAAAAGGGGCAAATTCTTTTAGCTAACAGGGTAATTACGCTACTGTGTGATAGATGTCGCTACCGGTAGGTTACGAAAAATTGTGGTTCTTATTAATTAATTAAAATGGGTTATGTTATGTATCAGAATCGTGCAAATTAATGACTATGTGATGTGCGGTCCGAGATTGTAGTTTAAAGGCGTGTTTGAAAATGTTATAAAAAAAAAAATTTAGGATAGATAATGACATACATTAGGTGAAATATTACATACATATATTAGTTGGGGAGGGGGGCGATCACGTTGTTCTGTGGTGCGCTATTTTTATTGTTGTTAGGATATAAATCCAGACATGGCTTAAAGAACTCGCATCCAAGCCAAAAACATGAAAAAAAAAAAAAAAATTGTTGTTAGGAATGTTTTTGTTTTCATCAAGAAAATTTATGAATTATTAAAGGTTGAGTGTCATCTAAGTTTGTGAAATTGTTGAAAATGCTGAAACTGTCTGAAGGATAGATCTGTGGTTGTGTTTATCATTATTGTGAAAATATAACCTAAAAAAAAAAAAGGACATTAAATAGTTATGCCAATAGGTTTTAGTGTAAATCATTGTAAGAGTTATGAATTTGAAGTAAGAAAATAGTATTTTAGTTAATTTATAGTTTGTACAAGGTATTTCAAAGGGGTAAATAATTAAAGAGTTTGGCTTGGTTGAAAAATGTGTCTTGATGAGAGTGATTTCTCATGGAAATAAGTGGATAATGAAAACTGAAGAAGTGTTATGAGGTCTGGCTTTTCATGGTGTACATAAGAGAGGGGAGACCCTTTCTGACTTATAGATTGATAACAACCATTTTGGTAAGTTAATCAGAGATTTAGTTTTAATTAAATTGTTGAAAATTTTTAGAATTAGACACAATTGGTACCTACTTGTATATGGACAGCTTAGACTCAAAGAGGGTAATTTTGTTTGAAGGGAACGGTATTTGCAATGCTAAATAAGTCAACGGATAACTTAGTAGGGACGGTTTGATTTTTCAAACGCTCGGTTAACTTAAAAGTTGAAAATAGTTCAGAATTAAAGAGAAACCTTGTCTCGATGAATGATAAAACTATTATTTTGTATTTTGGGGTCGGTGATAAAGTTTTAAAGAACAAAATTAGATATGTCAGTGGGTAATGATTAGACTCCTAACTTAGTGGAAGAAAATTATATTGCTACAAACTAAAATAATGTTAGCTTAGCTTGTTAAATGTAGTTATGGATATATTTAAAAGGTAAGGTACCAATATTTAGTGGGTTTTGTATCAAGTTAGGACAATGAGGTAACATTACTTCTTACTTCTTAAAACTTGAAAAATAGCTATTTGGGTAAAATAATGGGTTCTTTTACTAATAGTTAGGTATTGGAATTCATGAAATATGAACCAAAAGGAATTTGTTAGGGAAGATTTTGGATTGGCTAGATTAGAAACATTAGATTCAATGGTTTCTAATTTGAACAGCAAGTAGAGAGAATTTCATCTAAAATGGTTCAGTGAGTTTGGAAAAACCATAATAGGATAATTTCATAATTATTAAACAATCTAATATATGAACAAGAAGGGAAAAATTACTTGGTTTAGGTAAGTAATCAAAATTTTCATCCGGGAACATAAAAGAAACTTAGATGTTGGTTATAAGACTTGCAGAAATTTTATTATAATTACAGTGGTTTTGATTTCAAGTAGGAGTTGTTGTTTGGATGGATAAGTAGTGTAGACTAGGGTGGGGTGGTGTGTTAGTCCGGAACATTATAGATAAATAGGTACTTAACAAGAATAAAATAGGGTTAAATAATTCTTTACCTTTCGTTGAAAGTTGAGTTAGAAAATTCAACGACGGTTTAAGAAGGAATACAACAATGTTATAAAATAAATCAGGTAATTATTCTTATGTCAATGAGAATTATAGGAGATTGCTTGCCTAACTAATATTGCTTCTCTTAGGTATCCAGTTAAGTTTTATAGGTTGCAATGTCTAAAAGTAGGTAGTAAATATTACATATTAGCTTAAATAGGTAAATAATGTAAGAACCAAGTGTGTCTGACAGTTTGGGGTCGCTGGCGTGATGTAGTGAACAACTGTTGACTATTTATAACTAGTTATGGGTAGCATTAGTGTTACAGGTATGCTGGGAATATTCATAGACTAGTTGTATATTCTCTATAGAGAAAAAAAAAGGATGGATTTAATTGAAATATAGTATGCCAGCAGTGGTCCTCGTTCACTTGACATGATGATGTTGAATAGGGGGTGGTGAATGGAGAAGGAAAAGAACTTTCATACAGGCGACGTGATTGGTTTGTTGTTCTTTTTATCAATCTTGGTTCTATATTAGTAATTAGAAATACATTCTTAGTTGAACCATTGGTTAATCTTAATAAATTACTTTGTGATAGGACTATAGGTACGTTATGTTTGAAAAGAAATAACATATGGTCGAGGTTTGGGTGTTATTAGGGATTATTATTATTATTATTCTTATTTATTCGGACAAGCAGTGAGACAACTGATAGATGCTGGTAGGAAAAGTAAGGAAATTGTCGCTATGCTAAGAGTACCATTGTGTGGACACTGGGGAATATTTTATTAGAATGTTAGTCATACATAAAATTATTAAATTAAAAATTTACTAGTTGCATTGAGAGAACATCATTCTCGGCTATCATCCATAGGGTAGAGATTGGTACTTGCAATTATAGGAAAAGAAAAAAACAAATATATGATGACTCCAGTTTAGGCAAACGATGAGACATTTGAATTGATGTAACGAATTAAATGTTATTAGGTAGTTAATCTTTTTTGTAATTTATATGTGTATGATTTTCAATACAAAATGATTATAGCTATAGGATTTTTACGGGTTCCGCTAGTGTCGTGTTGGGGCTGTTCCAGTGGGGTTTGGGAGGTAATTTATGTCACTTAATGGTCAAGGAGAGTTTTGTTGGTTCGGTCTAGCTGGGGGGTTGCGGACATGGTTATCGTAGACGAACGAACTAGTGGGCAAACAACTTTGTCTTTTTATAATATCAGTATAGACAGTGCAGTTAAATTTTATAGTATGTTGGATTGGGGGTCGTGGAAAAGTGTAACTACAGTTACAGGTTAATCAATTAGTAGGGTTTAGAATTAATGTAATTAAAATTACTAGGAATTCTATTTAGGTTAGTATTAAGACCTTAGAATTAAATTAGCTATAGAAAATGATATTAAGTGGGACGTCCATATGATAGGTTAACGACCACTGGGGTCGAATGGGTTGGAAGTCACTATATGTAGAGGTCTCGGGTTCGATTCCTGCCCAGGTGATTGTCGTAGACAAACTGTTCAGTGTTGCTTTGGGGCTTGGAAGTGTGACGATACCCGTCGATGTTTGGTATTTATGATATAGGTACCTACTTATTTTGTAACATAGAAGAATATGAGCGGGATAAGGGAAATAAACGTTATTAATTAATTTCATTATTAGTAGCCAAAGTTAGAGATGGATAACGGGGGTTATAATGGGGAAACTTATTTACTAATTTTGAAATATGGTGTATTTTTCAATTAGTTAAATAAGTTAAAAATAAGTTTTACAGGATAAAGGCAGGTTATAGTTATAGGAATCTTAAAGGAACCAATATAGCTTGTACTATAGTGTAAAGGTTGGTTGCGAATTTGAAGTAGAAGGAATTTAATTGTTAAACAAAAATGCTTCTTAGTAGAAGTCAATTCTCATGCTCTATACTTTAAAAATTAGGGCATAAGGTCAGGTACTACTTAAAAGTGGGGGGGGGGTCGAAAGGTTAAAGTTGAATTCCATGAATAAACTTTGACCCTAAATTAAATTAGACGTTAACACCAAACGTGAATTGGAGTTAAAACCAAAATTAGGATAAGCCAAAACCAAATATGTCATTTGAGGGAATAAGTATTGTTATAGTTTTTTTTATAGGCATAGTTAAGGAAGACACTTAGTAGAACTTTTGAAAAAAAAAAAACTTAATATTACTTATCAGGATTAAAATGTCAAAGTTATGTTAATAATGTGAATTTTACAATTAATATTTAAAAGAGTTATATAGGGATGTTAGTTGGTTAATAATGTAATCTTTATGTACCTAACATGAATTGAGCTCTGACACGTAATGGACTTAATAGATGGTAGCAAGAAGGTGATAAGTGTTGATAGGTTAGCAAAATTCGCTGATAGTATTCGGATAGAGAGTAGTGGGAATAGACTTTTAATAGTTTGGCTAGGTTAGGGAAATTGTTAGATGGAAAAAAAAAAAGGTAAGCGTTGATAGGTTGGTCGGTACTGCGGTATATACCTATATTAATATATATTGGGGGTATTTATATATTTACTTAGGTCGGTTTTATAGTTCGATGCAACAGTGATGGTAGTGATGTGTTTCAAGGTTGAAATTGTTATTACGAAAGGGGTTTTACGTTCTTAATTATGGTAAATGTTAGGATTGGGTTATTAAATTTTGTTACAGAGCTTTAATTCAATTGGGGTAATATTGTCATGTTTTAGATGGACAATTGAAATTTGTTAACGGGTAGGAAATGTTGGTCGAACATGTACAGTTGGCTTTGGGTCATTATTAGCAAAGGAAAGGGATAGTATTCGGTCATGTTAGATAGTCCAATCATGTGTTGGAGTCAATTCATGCACTTTTATGAACCGAATAACTATAGGAAAAAATTTATTAATTTCGAACAAATCTGAGCGTAAGGATTTGTTAATAAATTAAACAAAAGAGGAGTTCTTATATATATAGGGAGGGGAAAGGAAAATAGCAGAGGTGACAGTATTATGAGGATCGGTAGTATTAATTTTACAAATTAATGTTAATAGCTTTTAGGGCAATATACTACAAGTAATCAGGTGAAACGTTGGTTATGTTCATGGTGGCGCGGATGTGAGTTTGAGGAAGGACGGAATTGTTAAAAAGTGACGAAGAGTGGAATCTGTATATATATAAAAAAAAAATATATGTAAGTGTATATATATATATATATCTATTTTATATATGAAAAAAAAAAAGATTCAAAATAAGAGGCCATGAGTGTAAACAAATTGGGAAGCCTGATTACAACCATTATTATTAACCCAAAAGATAAGATCCGCACACAACAGCACGTGATAGGGATAGGCGTAGAGCACGTGTTAACAGACTTGAATTTTGTACAGTGGGACTTTGGTGTTAGGATAAATAAAAAAAAAAATATATATATACAAACAGTGTTTATGTTTGTATCTTGTCCCGGTGTAAACGCCTGTACTAAATTTACACTTTCCGTGGGTCAGGACGGGCCATGTTTAACTCGACAACTATACATTCTCCAAAGTGATATCGGAGGCTATTCCAGAGTTTTGAGTAAGCTTTTTGACAAAAAGGTCTTTGTATATGCTTCATTTAGAAGGGGGCGTACAGAGATATGCAGGGGCACTTTGGGGGTATAAAATGCTGCGCTAGAACGCCATGTAATCGTAAGGTTGGATTACAGTTTATACACCAAGGCGAGTTTATTCTAAACTACGGATTCACAACCCGTACCTTCCACCATGCTTTGTACGTCTCTGGTGTTGGATATACATACGATGAATTTGGATAAAGCAATAAAAATCACTTAAAGCTCGCTTGATAACTTTTGATATTATTTTGGTCTAAATACACTCTACACTCTTAATTACATAATCACTAGGGCTCACTAAAAATTGATTCGATAGGGGTCGGAGGCCGCAATGTCCTTTGGTAGGACAAAGAGCATTGTGTTTTTCTTGGTCCAAATTGATTCAATTCTTTGATTTTGGGAAAATAATAAGAGAAAGAGATATATATATATATAATAAAAAGAAAAAAAAATATATATATATATTGATATAAAAATAATAATAATATATATATATAGATATAAAAAAAAAACATGTCTATATATATATAAATATATGTGTAAAAAGAAATATTAGAGATTTGGATAGAAAGAAAAATTCTACTCCGGATCCAATACTTGGTACTGTCACCTTTGAAGAATTTTGGGGTCGGCTGTAACGGTTCAGATTCGCACCTGAACTATCTCGAATATTTCTTAAAGAGTTAAAAGTCGAAATGTATTAATGTTACTTACCTCAATAACTTTTAATAGTATAAATAGATCCTGGTGTGGGAATAAATCACAAAGTCAAATTGGGTTGTGTCAACTGGGTTGTATTGAACAAAATTAGCCATTTACCATGTTGTTGCGCTGGGAATTTGCTTCATACTTTGTCAACACAGTGTAGATAGGTGATAGATTCTGTCTATAAGGCTTGGGGCTTGTTTAGTGGTTTCAGATTACTTGAGGTAAACACTGAAAAAGAAACGGGTTAATAGTAGCGGAGCAGTTGTGGTCATTTGCATTTAATTTGGAAGTTTTATGATTAATCTGAGGAAGTTAGATACAGTAAATTTGTTTGAATTAGCGAGAAAATATAGTTAATAAATACCTGAGATTCAGGGATTGAAACAACGATGTTTCACAACAGTTGGTCTGTGACAAATTATTTCATATAGGAAGATGCACTTTGTTGAGGGTTTTGTCAATCGAATTTGCTTCACGGGAGTGTGGACAATACTTGTATTTCGATATTGTTTCACGAAATAATCGACACGAGCTGTTGATAGTTGGTGAAGTTATGAATCTTGGAGCATGTTAATTTGGACATATTTGTAAACTGACAGGTTCTAAAAACAGAGTTTGTAGGCATGTATTCAATACAGTCTACGTGTTAGTGGCACAATATGTGTTCGGCATATTTATTGGTTACACATGTGAACTTTGGTTTAATTACATCACATCAGTCTAATTATTATGTTTGGAGCTAAATATTTATTTTATACAATGTTGGCAAGATACTGAAATAGGTTATGACAAGTAAACAAAGATGCTCCTAGCGGCAGAGTTGAGAACTAAGACAAGTCAAATGACATCACATAAATATAGCGAGAAGGTTTTTACTCACAGAATGTTAAATTAACATTATGTAAAACTTAAATAAAAATATGGGTTAAATAATCAAAAGTACAGAATATTGGTTTCTATCTTAGATAAGGTTCAAAGTTTCAAATGTGGTGAATGTATATTAGCTAGAGATGATTCGTTCGGAAATTATGTTCGAACAATTACCATTTTGATAATAGTTTTCGTTCGTAAATAAAAAAAGGAATCATACAAAATAATGTGGTTATATTATGTCAGAAGGTAGTATTTTGAATAGTTTAGTAAATTTTATAACTTAATATTAGAAGTTTTGTAACTATCAAAGGTTTCTGAACGAAGGCCAGGCGGGGCGTTCGGGATGTTTGAAATGGGTTGGCGTTAAACGCTAGAGGGCGCTATGACGAGAGAGTAGGAATGTGGGACGCCACTTTTTGGCGCGTTTTTGAGGAGGATATATAAGCAAAAACGACGCGACGCCCGCGCTTATTTCTCCGGGATCGACTTCGAGGCAACACGTATGGAAGACGAAACACTTTTTGAAGAAGTTTCCATTTTTAATCAAGCGAGAAGTAGTCTTCAAGCAAGTGTACAGTGAGTCCTTGCACCATAGGGCGTTTATTGGGTTCGCGATCTTTTAAACGTTTTAATTTTGGAATTCTGACTGGTAAATTGGATCCGAAATTAAAAGGTCTAGTTTGTTTACAGAAAGCATTACAATTAAAGTAAATTATTCCCAAGTAAAATCCTAGAAAATGGGCTTAATTTGAGTCAGAGAGGGTTGGAAGCATAGAGTTTGTTTCTTCAGGAGTACATTTTTATGTCTCCGGGCTCCAGGCAAGGCTCACGGGAGGTCGCTAGGTAAAGAAAGTCTGGCATTGTGGAGTGTCAGATGAGTGTTCATTGGATAACGCTTAGTAATTTCCACATGGTTTGATCAGGCGGGCTGTTTTCATTGACAGTTTTTCAGTTAACACGTCTGATGGCGCGGGGCGTATGCCCCAGATTTGGAGGTAGTTGCGGCCTGATTGAACCATACCTACCTGTAGGGTGTCTATCTGTTCCCTTCCCAAGCAGATGGACCACGGCATGAGCGATAGGATTTTAGGGGGCCCACTCACCCAAACTTGACAGAATTGGGGCGTCAGAACTGGCGATACAGGCGCCAGGTTTGTGTTTGTTAGGAAAGTCGCATTTAGTCGGAAATTAGGCAGGTAAGTACCTACTTAGAATCACGAGCTAGGTAACTCGAAGACCTTTGTTCTGGCAGAAAGGGGGAGGTCTGCTGGGGCAAGGCTACGAGGGGAGTCTGGTATACAGAGTAGGTAGAAAGAGTAGGGTCGCTGTTAGGTCTATAAGTAGCATTATGTGTTATCACAAATATATCTACGATCAAATCCGAATTTTGTTGACATCCCTAGCCATAGATTCTTGTGATAGACGAACAAACCCGGGCAATTTGACAGAATGATTATAGATAGTGGGGAAAAGTCCGATTGACAGTTTCCAGCAAAATGGCTGTCTTTATCTAACAAAAATAATGTTACATCTTAAGAAGAGAGATTAGGTCAATGATTAGTGCGTTGTAGCAATGTAGTCTACAAGTTATATGATATTCAGTGAGGTATGTAAGAAATTAATAGATTTGAAAAGGAAAAGGTGACCAATGGATACCTAGTGCTTTCAGTATTTGGGAAAGGATTTGTGAGGTAACAATACTAGTGGAACAGTCCAAAGAGCTTGATTAGAGTAATCTTTATAGGTTCACGCATTGCAAAGATATGAAGGTTGAAATAATCTATCAAACATAAGTGGAGAATCTAAATTTACCTATATATTTGGCTTGACAAAAGGTAATATATTCCTATGATGCAAAAGGCACCTATAATAATCTATAAATTGAGCTGGTTGCGGAAGAGTTCTCTGGATCAGACTACTGCTAAATTAGTGTATGAAGAGGATTTTGTTCGGTGGCGAGAGAAGATGTTTAAACTCGAAGGAACTCGGTGTAACGTTGACCAGTGTCTTATGGAAGCTGATGTGGATTCAAGGTTTTCCAGATACTAACCTATTGAGTTGGAACATGATTCTATTTTAGCCATAAATTATGTAAAGCTATCGGGGTGAGGCGAAAGCTTCTGTTCAATTTGGTTGGATTCTTAAGTTATTTCCAAGACCAGTCCAATGGTGAGATTAAGGATATATTACCAAGAGTGAGATTCTTTAGAGACAAATTTTAACCAACAAGTTGCAAGAGTTCAATAAGATCCGAGTCAGACACATAGACATAACTAGGGAATTTAGTTCTACGGGGAAACTTGGTCATAGAAAAGGTTAGGAGAGTCTATATTTATATGTACTTACTATGAATTAGATTTGAGTTCTTTCCCCTCAGGAGTCAGACTTGCTAGTTCTCCTAATTTAAGCACTCAACCTGTTGGATTTATCCCAATAAGGATTATTCAACAAAAGGAAAAGGATATATCAATTAACGTTAACTTTAACTGCTGCTGCCATGAAGGAGAAAGATCTCTTCATGTAGATTAGCAAGTCGCTTTGAAGCATTTAGCTTGGTCCTCTTTTATTTATATATACAGTAAGAATTGACGAACATGACAGCTTGACTTTATATGTTGAAGTTTGTTTCTTATATAAAAATTAAATAAAGCAGCGCCGGGAGAGGAATGTCCCAGTCAGGCGACGAGTTCCATCGTTATGGGCGGGGCGGTGCCCATGACTTTACCGGTTAAATAATATTGCTGGAGCATTTGTATTAGGCCAAGATGGTGATTAAGATCAATAGACTCTCTTCACCCTAATGATTATACCAATTTCCATCTCTGACTTTGCAAGCAAAACCATATGCTGAAGCTAATAGGTACTATTATAGATGTAGTGTTTCCATCTTCTAATAGATATAACAAATTTTCATCTCTAACTTTGCAAGCAAGGCCATATGCCTAAGCTAGTAGGTATGGTTATAGATCTGATATAGTGACTCCGTCTTCCAATAGATATAACAAATTTTCATTTCTAATTTGCAAGCAAAGCCATATATGCTAAAGCTAATAGGTACTATATAGCAATGGAGTCTCCATCTTCATATAGGTATATCAAATTTCATTTCAAACCACACATGCCCATTTCACCTTAGTCCTTGCAAGCAAATCCGGATGCTGTGACTAGTTTCAGTTCCATTGTAACCTAAATTATTAAATTCCACCAGTTTAATAGACAGTTAACCTTGGGTCAGTAACCAGAGAATTAGCATGGTGGACTCAGCAAAATAACTCACCAGGTTTTCAAAGAATATTGGACCTAGGAATCGGTTAGGACCTAACTGTTAAATGTCCAAGCAATGTAGGGGTAAACTAATGTTAGATTTATACAAGAGTATTAACTTATTTTGAGTGTCTTGGTCGCTATAAATGAGGTTAGAAAATTAGAAGCAACGGCCATGTAATATGAACAGCTGTTAAGTTGATGTAGGCATATAGGCAGTTCAAAGTATGAGTTAGTTAGTAGTAAGGTTAGTCTCTGTCGCTTCATTTAAAAGATCATGGGTCTACGCTTTACAACCAGGGTTCTCCATTACGACATCACAGGCCACTTCAGATTTGATTCAGAGCATCCATAGTAGTTATCTATATATTAATCGGACAACAGTTAGGTATTACAGCGTTCGAGCTAGCTAGGTATTTTAGTAACTAATAGAATTCTTGACAGAGGTTCAGTATTAGCTTAGTGTAAATACTAGAATGGTTTGTTAGTATAATTAGGTCATCTATTAGGTTAGGCTAAGCGATTAGAAAGGATAGGTAGGTGTTACAGGTGGATAGTCAATTCGAGGGTAAAATGAGTTTTATGTACGAGTTATACACTCTGCTTTTCACTTCGAGTGTGAAGAAAATAAGTAACAATATTGCAAAAAAGAAAAAATAAAGTCTTCGCCATATTGGCGGGAAGACTTTTTTCTTTTTTTCATACGTGGCAGTGGCAGCACAGTGACTTTAGCATATATCGTAGTCCATAATGCTCTTGAAATACTTATTTCTTAGAAAACTCATTAATATTTGCCTAGTTTTATTAACATTCTTAATATACATACAAAACAAAAAAGATAATACCTTATACATAAAAATTACATAGATAAGGACAGGAAATGACTTCTAACCTGCCTCCCGGTTCATAACTTTTTATATATTTTTTATAGAGATTAAATATTTATTATTTATTCGGTTATATAATAGAGTGCCAAAGAAAGCAAAAAAGCGATGATAGAATATAGTTTTTAATGCTTGTGTGATGCAAACTTTGCTTTTTATTATTTGTTCCAAGTGTAGGTAGGTACTCGTACAAGAATGGTCGATACTTTACTTACGAATTAAATTTTCTTACCGTATAGGGTATAGGTTTAAGTTTGTACCGGAACTTTTCACAGACTGAAAACGTCATCTTTGAGAAAACGCCGATAAGGCGTTATATTTTACTGTTAAGAAATATCTTTATTGTCAATAATTATGCACGAAATTCTCAGAGGAAAATTAAAGTAATGTTTTAATGAGGTATTTACAAGTAGGGCAGGCGTACCGGTTTTGGCCACTGTACCGGTTTTGGCCACTTTTAGCCATTTTTGATAAAGGCAATTAAAATAAGGTATTTTAAGGTAATAATAACAACCGTTAGAATTCGTTGTCATAAGATTTTTTTTCAATAAATTCTAGTTTCTGTTTCAAAAAATGTTTTGTATGAAAATTTTAAGAAATTTGTTTTGGATGACATACTTTATAAACCTTTGATTTTTACAATTAAATTGTTGTTTTGCAATTGACTGGTTTCTAGCGCATTAGAATATATTGATTTTACCTTTTTTTTTTCCGGGGGAAATGCCTTCGCATACCCCCCCGCCTGGGGAGACGAGGGAGTTATGTGGGACTTGGACCCAATAAAACCCCCGGGGTGCCTCATCAGCACATGGGGCGGAGATTACAGGTTCTGGGTGATAGTCACCGCGTCTCCACCCCGTGCCTGCGTCCTCTCGTTGCTCTCTCCTCGTCTCCTCCGGTGTAGGTGTAGCGTGCCGGTGGCACCTTGCACGCCTTTCCACCACGGGGGCCCTGGATGGACGTCGAAATTCCCCGTTCCGCCGCCCGACCCCCCTACCTCGCCTGCTTCACCACTTCACGACAACGCCTCTCCTTTGAGAGGCGCGCAGAGTGGCGGACCTTCATAGGGGAATGCCAGACCTAGTCTGACATCCCCTCTACATCGGGCGACGTCGCGCCCTGCGTTACCCTCACCTCTGCTGCTCTGGCATTTGCCCCGCTACAATCCAAAGTGCCCCTCGTGCTTGGAGATGCACACCTAATAGTGCCCATTAAGTGCCCATCTGGACGCCCACTGGCGGCGCAGACGGAGCACTTGGGCTCGTCCTCGCAGGACGACGCTACATGTCCCGGCTTCCCACACTTATAGCACATGGTGCTCCTATCTACTTTAGAGGGGCACATCGGTCTCGTGTGCCCCAACTCAAAACATCGGAAGCACCTCATAGGCAGGGGGGGGGCAAAGCCCTCACCCCAACAGTGCTCCAGCCAACCCTCAGTCCCTGCGACACCACCTTAACTGCTACTACAGCGGAACACCTTAGTAACAGCTTGCCCGCACCTCCGGGTCCCCGCTTTAACTCCTAGGCCCTAATCTCCTCAGGGTCACACCCAGCTAGCTTGACCACCGCATCCACCACGTCCACTCTGCCCACGGTCTCATCTAGGCCGGTGAGCAGGAGGTCCGCCTTCTTGCAGGGTCGTCCCACCCTCGCCACATCAGCAAGCGCCAACTTCAATTTCTCGGCCAGCAAATCGGCCTTCGCCCCACTTGAATCGGAGACCTCTATGATCCGGCCACCGGTCCGGGTCATTCTAACCTGGACCCCGGTCTCCTGTGCTCCAAACTCCTCAAGGGAGATCGCCCTCTTTGCCCGTCCAATTACTTCCGGGTATGTTACCCCATTCTTCCTAGCCTCTGGCAGGAGGTCTATAGTCACTGCCGAGGTCTTGGGTGAGATCACCCTAGGCCTTCTCTTCTGGGCTGGTTTTGGGTTAGCTATAGGGCCCTCCCTCGCCGAAACCACCTCCTCCATTGCAGGCAGCGCAGCCGCGACCTTCTCCGACCTTGCATCGTTTCTCCTCTTCTTTCTCCCCACCACGTTATTCCATCCAACGGCCGTCGGAGGAAGGGGAATATTGATTTTACCTGGGTTGGGTTTTGATTTTTCGCAATCCTTACAAAAGTTTAACTATCAGTAAGTGGCCAAAACCGGTACATTTGGCACCCCTCACACATTGTGTGTAATATATAAAAAACTATTGTACTTTTATAAATTTGAAAAATGTACCTTTAAATGTAGATAAATTATCTATAATTTAAGATAGGTAATTATAATTTGTGCGTTATTTAAATTTTTACTTTTTTGCATTCACAATGCAATTTTTATGGTTGAAAATGGAAAATGAAGTATTTAGATAAAAATAGACCCGTCTCACAACCAGCTCCCATGGACTCGAACCCACGACCTTTCGCGAAAGCCTTTTTTAGCGAAAGGTCGTGGGTTCGAGTCCCATCGGAGCTGGTTGTGAGACGGGTCGATTTTTATCTAAATACTTCATTTTCCATTTTTCAATATAATTTGTGTCTTAAATACCTAAGACCATTTAGTACTTAGTGCTTAAAAGTCAAAAAATCCTCAAAGTGGCCACAAAGGGTACCTCTGCCCTACATTCTTAAAAATGAAGTTGTTCAAAACTTGGAAAAGCTTTTCATTGTTTTGGCAATTTTCTCGAATTACACCTACTTTGAGTGGCGCGAAGAGTAAACCCAGCTTCTATTCTATTCTAAACGTCTATCATTGATGTTATTTGTGGGAACTATAACACAGCGTGTGTTTGTACAAAATACGTTAACTTTTTATTTGCGAAAACGATTTCGGTCTTGTGGACATTGTCCAGTTAATAGGGTATTTCACTGTAGTTGAAATGTAGATATTCAATGATAAACTAAAAAAATATAACATATAAGAATAACAAATGAGAAAAAAATATTCGAATCTGTTTTAAAACAAACGAATTATAAGCTGTTTAATTTTGACTATAGCTGTCTCTTTCTAAAACGATATCTTCTATGGCGAGACTATGACGCTACTGATTTGGTGACGTCACAAAGATAGTCGTTCTCTCTTTGTCTAATTAGAAAGTTCCATGTCCAATAATTTGAAAATATTCAAGACTAGCGGAATATCGGGCTAAAATATAGCCTATGTCACTCAAGTGAATGTAGCTTTCTAATGGTCAAAGAATTTTCTAAATCGGTCCAGTAGTTTCGGAGCCTATTCGATGCAAACAAACATACAAACAAACAAACAATCAAATCTTTCCTCTTTATAATATTAGTATAGATAATTCAAAACAAAAACTTGTTTTGTGTAGCAAATTTTTCGAAAAACATTTTAGATAAATAAAACAATACCTCCCATCGGAGCTAATTGTGAGACGTGTCGATTTTTTCTAAATACTTCATTTTCCATTTTTCAAAACAATACCTATCAGTAAAATACCCTATTATTTATAGGGTGCGTTTCTACTGAACCGGAGCTACGCGGAACTGAGATGTGTTTCCATCAAGAAATTTGTATGTTGTTGTAGTACAGTGACACAAGCTTTTCTGTTCCGGTGACAGCCGTGACAGAGGAGCCACTTGCAATATGAAATTAGCTGTCAAAATGGACTGTCGTATGAAAACTGTTTTAGTTTCAAAGATAATCACCGGAACAGAAAAGCTTGTCGCACTATACAGTTCCATGGTTTCCATACATTTTTGACAGTTGATCTGACAGTGCCTGTTGTGATAAAGGTCAGGTCCGCATCTGTGGAAAATCACACGTAGAATTTTTGCTGTTTTTAGACTTTCGTTAAAAAATAATTAAATAGCTTCGTTATGTCTGTCTGCCCTTGACTAGGACTTAGTTCTAGGACAACTAGTAAATTAAATAGGTATTATATTTTTGAACATAATATTTCATTTCTTTTGACTTTTACCAAAATGACCTCTCTTGGTTCAATCAAAATACTTATCTAAAGATCAAACATTCTTCAGTTTATATTTATTAAAAAGCTTTTTATTATTCATGAAATCACAAACTTTAGCTGTTTTTACTTTCCCTTGAGTGACTTGCAAAGTTTATTAAAGTCACAAGTGGGAGTCACTTTTTAAATAAACAATGTTCATTCTTGCAGTCCGTAAAGCGGAGTTACTTTTGTGTAAGGAAACCAATTTGTAAGTTTCTTCAAAGCCATTCCATGAAAAACATCTTTCCGTGTTCTGTGCATTCCATGCTAGGTAGGTATATTGATATAAGTAGGTATGACTATTTTAATTATCAGCATTTTAATTTGTTTTGTGTCATTCATTCATACAATTCATTCTTCAGTATTTCAGTAATAAGTACTTAAATCTCCGTAGCGCAGTGGTTAGAGCATTCGCCTGAACAGTAAAAGGTCGTAGATTTGAGTCCCATCAGAGCTACCTAGTTGTGAGACGGGTCGATTTTTTCTAAAACTTCATACGGAATATATTTTCTGTAAGCAACGGTTGAGAACGTTTTGCGTGTGTGCATCCTTAATCCGCTTCAACTATTACGAGAAAGGATATATTCTGAAATAAGTAGCTAAAGAACTTGTGTTACGGTTGTTAGAAGCAACGAAGGTAATGCATATAATTAGGTGATATTGAGATAATAACGCTAAACAAAACAACAGTGTATGTTTTTCTCAAATGAGGATCGAACTCACGAAACCTTGGCACACTGCTTTGATAGATTGATAAAAAGGCACAAGGCACTACCACTATCTTATGCTTATGCATCATTGCGCCAGTCAAAGTAAGTTTATCGCGTTAGGTAATAAGGTACGAGTATAAACGTTGAAAATATTCGAATACTTTTACGTAACTAACCACATATTAATCGAAAATCATTTCTAAGCGCTATTTTATGAGCAGACGAGGACTCGGCATTATCCGAGCTTTCACGTAGTAACCGTGATATGGAAACGAGATGATTAAATTTCTAAGAGACGGAGCTCTCTATTTCCGATGTTAATTGACTAGATACGATATTCAAATAAATATAGATATGGAGACGACCTTTTCTGTTATTTTCGAAACATGTTTAATCGTAGATTGACTGCGATATCGTATGTGGAGATGCTTTTAATAATAAAGCATGTGTTACTGACTATTCAGCTGATAGGTTCATATAATTATTGGACACAATAAGGATGTGGCCTAATTTGGTGTAGTGTGGATTTTAAAATCAAATGTACAGATACCTATGGACCAGCATGTAGACCTTGGCCAGACTTCAGAACAGAAACACAATAGAGTTGAAGGAAAGCGCGAAAAATTGACACGGCCGCCTGCCGGTACAGTCACTTTGCCATATTTGCTACAGCTGATCGGCCAGGTAGATCGAAGCTGAATTAAGTGTCAAAAAGAAAAATCATGAAAAACCGCTTTTAAGCTACTTTAATGATGGCTTCGTGAACGACGTCAATCCATTACGGTTAAATGCAAATGAACATCGAGTGATCGGCGCGGTATCTCATAAAATTATTATGTAGGTACACAATTGAAACATTGAAACCCTTTACACGATTGAGTTCTCGGAGTGATAACAATTAATTGGTAGATCTATATTCTACTCCGTCGCTGGATTTTGTTTCGAGATTTTCCCTTCGTATGAACTGAAATAGCTGACTTGAATCAAAACAGAGTTCGATGATCCGTCCGAAAAAATCTCAAAATAAAGGGTTTCGGGGTCGTCGTCCTCGGAACTGGCTACAGGGACCGGAATGCATGCACTTATGCAATTTTGTACTTTCCGGTTTCGGACAACATTTACTTGTTCTTCGCCCTTCATTAATTGTCGTTGAAATAAAAGACCAGTTTGTTTTATCACTATATATGAAGTACTTACTTTACTTTTACTTACTCTAATTACCATGCCGTACCGTCTATGCAAATACTAAAGTCACCCTAATGCCCGAAATACACAGCTGGTTTTTTTAAGCTAGGATAGCAAGCTAGGATCTTGGTATACTCTGCTGGTTGTCAAGCCAGACATCTATAAAAAACTAACACTAGATTGAGAAACTAGCTTTTTCTTCTTGGCTGGGGGATTGAGTGGTAGGTAGCACCTAACTTGAAAGATGTGGAAGTTCCAAAAATGTTTGATGAATAAAGCTGTCAAATCTTAAATAGAGTCCGCGCCACTTAACTTGGCGTGTATAGAGAGCGCTGATCGTAATAAATACAGCCTTGTTCCCACCTCATAATTTAGTTCCAGATTGTGACACGCGTCAAGTTATGTGGCGCGTATAGTCCCACATACTTGTCTGTTTTGGTGACAGCCGTGAAAGAGGAGCCACTTGCAATACAAAATTAGCTGTCAAAATGGACTGTAGTATTAAAATATTTTAGTTTCAAAGATTATCAGAGGCAGAGAATACTTTTAGTATTAAGTCCGCCTTGTATATGGATTATGTATTTTGTACAAAAGTTTAATAAATAAATAAAATAAAATAAAAATTATCACCGGAACAGATATGTTTGTCGCACTATACTCTAGCTAGATAGACAATCTTTTCTGTTCCGGTGACAGCGGCGCTATGTATAAGTGCGACAAGCTTTTCTGTTCCGGTGATAATCTTTGGAACTAAAACAGTTTTCATACGACAGTCCATTTTGACAGCTATAATTTCGTATTGCAAGTGACTCCTCTGTCACGGCTGTCACCGGAACAGACAGGAGTGTGGGGCTGTATTTGTAACCAGCCGGCAACAGCGCAATGGTTGGACAACAACTTGACAGCAAAAATGACATTATAAAAACACGTTAGTTCCAGTTTAAGGCCACCGGAACAGAAAACGTTGTCGCAGCACTATCATTTTCCGAAACTGGAAATAAAGATAAACTTTAATCACTTTAAAAAAATAAGATGGTGCTGATGTAACAAGACCCAAATAAAGTGTGTTTTGTTGCTTCAAACTTTCTAACTGTACCTCACTCAAATTATCTTTTCTTTGCAGTGCAGTGAAATATTTGATGTCCTGTAGGTACTCGTAAGCTTCGTCTGGTTCGGTCCCGTTATATCGATCCTTGAGCTTATTGTATTGAGTCTGAACCGCAGATCCCTCACATCGCAACCGGCCCGCTGATTCACTACGGCAAGACGGTTTATAATATAATATTAAATACAAATCAAGCTGTTATGTTCATTATTAAATATTTAAAATTTACTTATTAGTCCGATCAACGGGGCATATGTAACCCGATAAATTCCCCCGTCGTTCAAATTTGGCACGATTGTAGAGTAAGTAATGCTGATTAAGGATCTGCAAGAATCCAAGAATATTTCCCACGCCAAGTTAGTCATTTTTGACGTGCCGTGAGCGCGTGAAAATCGCTTCCAATTTCTTTGAGAATGGTTCCTTAGCCTCATTACTTTCTGTATGCGTACCTTTTACTAGGTAGAATAAGGTAATGAAGTTAGAAAATAACATTTCTTGCTAGAAGTTGAGATTTTGACCTAAATGTGAAAACATAAAATTGCTTTTAAATTCTCCGTTTATGTTTTCTTGGCCTGAAATACCATCTGCATACCTACGTATTACGAGCTAGAATGAGTATATGCAGGAATCCAATAACATTTCTTACCAGAACTTGAGATTTTTACCTAAACGTGAAAACGTTAAATCGCTTCTAATTTCTCTGTTAATGGTTCCTTAGTCTTATTACTTCCTGTATGCGTACCTATTACTAGATAAAATCACTTTATAAAGGAATTAAAAATCATTTTTTGCTAGAAGTTGAGATTTTAACTCAAACGTGAAAACATAAAATTTCTTCTAATTTCTCCGTTATTGTTTCCATAGCCTCAAATACTTTCTGCATAAAGTATTACGAGTTAGAATGAGTATAAGAAGGAATCGAAATTTTTTTACCTAAACGTGAAAACGTTAAACCGCTTCTAAAATCTCTGTTAATGTTCCCTCAGCCTCAAATACGTATGTATACGTATATACGTATGTATTTATAATAAGAATGATTACATGAAGGAATTCAGAAACATTTCATAATAGAAGTTGAGAGTTTTACCTAAACGTGAAACCGTAAAAACGCTTATAATTTATCTGTGAATGTTTCCTGAGCCGCAATTACTTTCTGTATACGTACGTATTTCTAGTTAAAATAAGTAAGTATGTAAAGAAATTTAAAAACATTTCTCACTTGAAGTTGGATTTTTACCTAAACGTAAAAATACATGGTTTTTTACTAATTTTACGGAAAAGATTAGTATTCGATTTTGACCGCGCGCACAGGCGAAAGCGGCCATGGAAGAAATTACAGTTTTGTATCGTAGGTACGACAGTTAAAACTATTTTCCATACAAAATTACCGATTTTATTTTACAATTTTCCGTAATAAAAAGTTGCTTAAGTTACTCTCCAGCTTTCAAACTATCCCCATACCAAAAATCACGTTGATCAGTTGCTCCGTTTTGACGTAAAAGATGGACAAACAAACACACTTTCACATTTATAATATTAGTATGGATTGCACTACATATTGAAACCTACTCAATGCAAGCAAAACATGCGTAAAATAGATTATAATAATGTAAAATAGAATCTAATAATAAACACTGACTATTTCCGGCTTGGGAAGTACGTTACAGCTATAACTAAAACAAATTTAAAATTACCTTACTAACTAAACATTATACTATAAAATAAAAGTAAAAGTTTTATGAGAAAATTTTTTTTAAGGCTTTCTTTGCTTAGGCCACAGAACCGTTAAAGACATCAAAATTGAATCTGATGGAGTTATGTATGACACATACGAACGATACAGTGGCGAGTGATGACCGAGTCTTGACTTACACAAAGGGAGGGTGAATGTATTGAGAATTTGCGATTGTGCAACCTACTTCCGCTTCGAGGAAGTGTTCAAGTATTTTTGGAGAATCAAAGTGACCTTGGATCAACTTGAACAGGTACTTAATAACAGAAATCTTTCTTCGCGCATTCCATACAGAAAGACCGTAGTTTTTGGCACAACCTGAAAATAAATCAAAACAAGTGACAAATAATAAAGGTTTGTTATTGATACCCTAGCTCAACATAACACAAAGGTTTTTATTGTTTTAAGGTCAATACCAATTGACATCCATTGCAACAGGTGGCACACTTCTAAAACACCGAACACTAAAATTGGCATCCCGTTTCTCTTTTTTTAACTGCCCTATTTTTTGTTGGATACCAAGTAATTTTTTTGCGGTAACTCCGAAGTTATTCATTTGAATGATAATTACACAAAATCTTTATAACTTGTAGTAGGCTGTGTATTATTCCGATGTATCAGCTATATTAGTGTTGCTAAGTATATTTTGCGGGACAGAGAGACTTACAAACAGACAGGCACATACATACATCATTATCATCAAATTGTACCTACTGATATCAATATAAAAAAATACGTTACAAATCGTAAGCTGATTTCTTTACCATTTACTGATCACTTCCTTCATCATTACCTTACATTATTACCTACACTAAACCAAAATAACACTTTCATTTTTTGCCAGCAAAAAATTTAAGTTTTAATATGAATGACAAAGTAACATTTGCGGTTTCTGAAAATGTGTTATATCTCAAAAAGTGCTTAATCTCGTTCAAACACAGGCAGATTTGACAAATCTATAAGGGTTCCGTTTTTTGCCATTCGGCTACGGAACCCTAAAAATGAAGTTACAGCTTTGGTGCCATAATAATAAATGTTAAGGAACGCAAGATCTATCAGAATCACACCTTTTTAGGGTTCCGTAGCCGAATGGCAAAAAGCGGAACCCTTATAGATTCGTCATGTATAAAAAACAAATAAACTAAAGGGGGCTCTCCATACATAGAACTGAAACTTAAAAATATTTTTTTAATCAAACATATTCGAGTAGGGTGTCTAAAGATAGATAGGTCTTGAAAAATGACATAAAGGTTCTAACTTTTGGAATAAAAGAGTGAAAAATCTAGGAAAAATATATGCTGTAGATCTTAATAAAAACTTCCAACGAAAATTGGTTTGAACGAGATATAGTAGGTATGTACTTTTTGAGATATAACATATTTCAAAAACCGCAAATATAACTTGGTCATTCATACAAACTCTATAAGAACAAAGTTATATTTTGCTGACTTTATATTGGAATTTTGGCTAGATTTAAGTAATAGGTATTTAAGTGGGTACAGAACCCTTCATGGGCGAGTCCAACTCGCACTTGACCGATTTTGAAGTCGGTGCCAATCCAAAAAGAATAAGAACGAATTATACTGAGTGAAATAACAAACATCAAAAAAACGGTCCCAAGCGTGAGGTGTAGGACGTATTTACCTCAAATACCTATTAGACTTGACACCGACTTCAAACAGTTTAGTAAGTACCAAGATAAGTTAAAAAAAGTCGCGCATTTTTGTCCTTTGAATTAAAAAGTAAAAGTAATTATTAAAGTATTATTAGTAAAGTAATTATTAAGTAAAATCCGACAAATTTCTCAAAATTCTTCCAAGCAAAGCTAATATTTGGGCATTTTAATTGTATTATTTTACAATATATTTTTCTTTGATAGATTATGTAATTATCTTTCATTTGACACCATGTTTATCAAAATCGGTGTGGTGGTTTGGCTTGTAGAATTTTTTAATTATTTTTTTAAAGAAGTGGCGCCACCTATGTTCCTAAGGGATGAAACTTTCGCTGCTGCGGGTGAAATCGATTATTTTTGTCCCTAGTATCACTGTGCAAAGCGGCTTTCCTTTATCACAAAGTGCAGCTTTTTTTCCATAAGACCTAGTACTATATAGCATAGGGTCTTGATGATAAAATATCTTTTTTAACACCCTTGCTAGTAAAGCTGATGTAATTCCACCGGTTTTAAATATGTAAAGCGGGTCATAAAAAATGCGTGTGTTACCAAAGCAAATAGTTAAGTTATAGTCCATAAAAATTCCATAACAGTATTATTTGCCATTTCAAATATGGAACTGATCGCCGCCGCACGACTCCAGCTAGTGAGCAGCGCGTTGTTGCTATTCAAATTTCGAACTGATCGCCGCGCGGCGCCAGTCAGTAGACAGTGTGCATTCACAGATTGAGTTTATTTAAAATAAAAAAAAACAGTTTATTCGGTAATTTAAAAACTTGGCAGCATGCTCTAGCGTCTTTGCCAACATTTTCACGCAGCCACGGCAGAAAATAATCCTCGCTCCATTTTTCTCAAATTTTATTTTCTTTGTACTTGTATTGTGAATATCTAAAAATTACAGCTTTCAATAATGAAGATGAGCAATATATTACTTCAACTCCACCGGATATACTAACAGAAGCGCGAACCGCATGCGACAGCTTGCTGCCGTCAATATCCAAGGACAGATACATAACCACGTATGAAAATTTCTTGAAGTGGAAAAACATGAAAAATGCCAAGTCATTTTCCGAAAATGTAGTTTTGGCGTATTTTAATGAACTAGCTAGTAAATATAAGCCTAGCTCGTTGTGGACAACATATTCTATGCTGAAAAGTACCCTCAAGATGAAAAATGGTGTCGATATTAATTTATATACAAATCTCATTGCATTTTTAAAGAGACAAAAATTAACAAAATATTAAATGTTTTTTTTCTGTTTCCTCGCAAATGTGTTTAAAAACGTCGTACGATATACTTGCGTATTGGTTATAACATGCTCGGCTCAATTACGCCTTCGCCTTCGGCTCGGGCTGAAACTCCGCCTTCGCCGTCGGCTCGGGCTGAAATTCCGCCTCGCATGTTATAACCATCTTAACGCACTAATATCGTAATGTACTATTATATACTTATTCTAACTAGTAATATTTACAAGTAATTGAGGCTAAGGAAACATTCACAGATAAATAATAAGCGATTGAGTCTAAAGAAACATTGACAGAGAAATAATTATGTGTTTTTACGATTTCGTGTATAGGTAAAAATCTCAACTGCTAGTCAGAAATGTTTTTGATTTCTTTATATACTTATTCTGACTAATAATACGTACGAACACTAAAAGGAATTATGACTAAGGACACATTCACAGATACACTAAGCGATTTAACGTTTTCACGTTTAGGTAAAACTCTCAACTTCTTTTATGAAATGTTTTTGAATTTCCTTCATATTCTCATTCTTAATACGTACGTATACACACAGTATTTGAGGCTGAGGAAACATTAACAGAGATTTTAGAAGCGATTTAACTTTTTCACGTTTAGGTAAAATATCAAGTTCTAGTAAGAAATGTTTTTCGATTGCTTTATATACTCATTCTAACTCGTAATACGTTATGCAGAAAGTATTTGAGGGTAATGAAATATTATCAGAGAAATTAGAAGCAATTTTATGTTTTCGCGTGTAGGTAAAAATCTCAACTTCTAGCAAAAAATGTTTTTTATTCCTTTATAAACTTATTCTACCTAGTAATAGGTACGCATACAGAAAGTAATGAGGCTAAGGGACCACTAACAGAGAAATTAGAAGCGATTTAACGTTTTCAAGTTTAGGTAAAAATCTCAAGTTCTAGTAAGAAATGTTATTGGATTCCTGCATATACTCATTCTAACTAGTAATACGTACGTATGCAGTTGGTATTTGAGGCTAAAGAAACATTAAAAGAGAAATTAGAAGCAATTTTATATTTTCACATTACGGTCAAAATCTCAACTTCTAGCAAGAAATGTTATTTTCTAACTTTATTAACTTATTCCACCTAGTAATAGGTACGCATACAGAAAAAAATGAGGCTAAGGAACCATTCTCAAAGAAATTAGAAGCGATTTTTAGGCGCTCACGGCACGTCAAAAATGACTAACTTGGCGTTGGAAATATTCTTGGATTTTTGCAGATCCTTAATCAGCATTACTTACTCTACAATCGTGCCAAATTTGAGCGACGAGGGAATTTTCCGGACGTCTCCATACAACGAATATCCTCGTTGATCGGACTATATTAGAAGAACTTTTTATAAAGCGACTTAAAATTCTTAATTTCTGAAATTGCTAGATTCGTTGCTTATTAAAAATATAATGATTTTCTATTAAAATTGTAGTAAGTTATAATAATAAGTAAAAATCTAGTATATAATTGTAAGATAATGTTTGTCTATAGTAAGGAAACTCCTAAAAGCCTTCATTCTCTAAAACTCACAGATCTGGTGCAAGCTTTGATCTACTTTACGATTCTAAATTAAAAACAAACATTAAATAGTCGGCGTATAAAAGAAAGTAGCAGTCGGCGCTCCAGAAGTTATCTAACACGTAAATTAAAAAATCCCATGGAAGCAGTATTAAAATTCTTTGCATTTATGGAGATCCGTCTCAGGAATGTGTTGATATTTTATTGATACATCGAGTCAAACGTCGAGAGCAGAATTAAGCATTGCGTAAACATTGCGTAACATAACTTCAAAGGTTCCGTGGTAGCGGTGGGATCGGAGGCTTCTGAGTTTGGCCGGGGGCGGGGGCTAAGGGTTGCTATACACATATTCGGCACGATTTATTTGATTACTCTTATAGCTTTGTTTGGCGTCTAATGCGTATTGACTTCGGATTCGGGCATTCAGGTCAGCCGATTGCGATTACTTAGTTTTACGGCCAGTATACTTCTTAGAAGAAAGATAGAAAATAGTGATATAAAAATATCATACAAAATCTATTTGTTTCTTATTGATTTTTTGGTTCAAGTATCGTTGGTATGCTTAACTTTGGGGTGTTTTTGAGAATGAGTTATTTGGGACCCCACTGAAGTCTAGTAAATGTAAATGCTGCCGATCATAGCAAACAGACTGAATAAAAGCGGCTAAGCGCCCATCCCGCCTCCTGGCCCGGGCCTACGAGTACACAATTCTCTAACAGCGAGAATTGTGACCGAAACAGACACAGATTTTAAAAGTATTGTGTGTTTGAATTAAGTATACGAGCGTGTTATTATTTCATTTCATGTATTTTCATACCCGTAACAGCTATTGTATTTTGGTATTCAATAACTAGCAACCGCTCCAATTCAATAATTCCACGCTTCCTTAGTCCAGCAAGCTAACAAAACTGAATAAGAGATAATTGGGATTCTATATTCCTGGCATTGGCTTAAGAAGTTCGACTTTTATTGGTCCAGTAGGAGTAAGTATACAGTTGCGAAAATTCGTATACGAGGTTACTATAATATTTAAACTAGAACGTCTGCCAAACCATGCATTAAAATGAACTTTGTTTGTTTTGTCTGTTTCCTGTTTTAATATCGATGTTCGATCGTGTATTTAATACAAAGTATCAAGAGCAAATGACATAAAATACGTAAAAAAGCCTTCAACATTATTTTAAGCGTTGGAATTTCAAAGTAGCACCTTGGTTTAAGTATCTGTGCAGTAAGTAGTATAAACGCCAGATAGGAGGTGTAGTTTCTGATATCGATTGCCTTATCTCATCCCATCTTCTCAAGTTGTTAGAAGGGCGTTAGCGTTAACCCTTCGAATTAACATATTTGAATTAAGCTATCGATTTCAACCAAAATAAAATATAGCATTCACAATTTTATGCTTAGAAAGCTTAAACATTTATTTAATAAAATGTCCAAACGATAACCCTGAATATCCTTATACGGTTTTAAGATCCTTCATATCATAAATCATGTTTTTTTTTACTATTCCCACATGAGTAAATATTCCCGCTTAAACTTTCGATAAAATTTTATTGTTTTTAATGAGTCTTTAGAAGAGGTGCTAAATATGTTGTCAGACATATTGACCTTCAAGATAAAATCACCATTTACTATGCCATTTGTCATTTAATCTTCTTCATGCCGATCTTTTCTGTTCCTTATTGAATATTTTTATAAATCTTTTCCATCGATTATCAAGAACATTAAATGAATGTCACCAATATTTCTTTATTTGACTGTGGTAGGTAATTAAATCTCTTGTTTTTATTCTTCCGTAAATTTAATTTGGTAAAATATAATAATGTTCCGCGAGACTCACTCTAAAACGGTCTGCTGGTGTTTGTATTGTAGTTTTTCCATATAAAATTTTAACTACGCGAACACTTTTCATATTTTTTACAAGCTTTTATTTAACTTGCCATGTTAGTTAGTTAGTTAGTGGGGGACAATAATAATTCCCAGTGTCCGATGGAGCTGAAATTTTGTATACAGGTTTGGTTTAGATGACAATACAATATTTAAGAACAGTCAGCAAAAAGCTTGTCAAAAAAAAGAAATTTTTACAAAAAAACTTATTTATCCATATCACTTGGCCTTTATCATCATCATCGAAATCATCCTCCTCTCATTATAAAAATAATCACATCTGATATTAAGTGTAGATAAGGCTGAAGGTGGAAGCGCACTGCTCCCGGAATCCTCAACCACTGAGGAACTGGCAATTTTATCTCTAACGGAACACAATAATGCTAAACAAATCGTTATTATGGCATCAGACTTAGATAAGAATGTGGTAGCTAGACAGGTGGACTTAGAACAAGTCCTACCATCAACCAAACCGTATACAAAAAATATGTACCCCCGTTGGGAATCGAACCTGCGACCTCTGGTATGTATCACTAGACCACATAGGCGGTTAAATGTTATTATTATATTGTATGTTAAATGTTGTTATTTTTAAAAGAGAAAATGAATGCATGTATCATTTTTACTAAGTGGTCAGCTCAATTTTGAAGTAGTGAGTGTATTTAACCCTTAATATGGCAAAAAAAGAAGTCAATATAAACTATTTTACTTATTAGAATTATGTTTTACGTACAAAAAGGCATTATAAAAAATATTGGAAAAATAAATGATTCTTCAGTTTTTGTGAAAAACCATGAATGCCACGGCATACATTGCCAAATGGACGGAAAAATTGTGTTGTATGCTGAGGTATACATTGCCAACCACAGAACAAACAATTTCTGTTTCTTCAAGTGTTAAAATATAAACAATAACATAAACCTAAAGGGTGTAGATCGTCTAAGCTTACACATGATATTGTAGGTGACGATCTTCGATCAACAATAACACCTAGTTCTAGATACATACTTGGAGTGACAGATATGTCCATGCCTCATAAGCCCACTTGAGAGTATAATAAAAGTAGATTATTTTGACAGTGTCAATAATACTAAGGTATTTCAAACTTTGAACGCTTCTTGTCATTTATAATGTAAAATCGTAACATTCGCAAAATTTATAATAGCAATTTTCCAAAACAAACTCAGTGTGCAATTCAGTGTGCAAAGCTAACTTTGCAATTTGTGTAAGTCGTTTAGGGATAGGCAGAACAGCGCGACGATGACATTGGGATCTGGGATTATTGATCGGAAGACGTGACGTAGATGGGGTAGCCTGTGCAGCAGGGCAAAGGGATTGATGGTTAACTTCCTGGTGTAGATGGTGCAAAGGGGAGAGTGGTTGCTAGATTTACAGGAATTGCTGGTAGTTACGATATGACACTCAGTACCGGTATGTTGTTGCAATTAGGTTGTAAAGAAGGACTTGAATATACGGTGTAATGTAAAATATAAATGTAACTCAATATTCCGCTGCTTAAGTATTCGTCACCTGCTAAAATTTTAAGGTTTTCCAAGGAAGAATTGATAGATGGTTCAGGCATACATTAGCTTAGTGCTCAAAATAAACCAAAATCAAAAAAACTGAATTTACAGTTACTTTCCAAAAACATTTATGATACTATCATGCACAAAATATAATCATTACACCAGACATGAACCGTAAAACAATAGTAAAAATAGCAGAAATACCTCGGACATGACAGCTGAGTTCCACCAGGCAGTATTTTTTTTTAATAATGACAAAATTGGTGATTTCAGGGGTGCGTTTTATTTTTCCTTCCAAAGATTAAAAGTGTTGGAAACTATAAAAATTACTTTACCATAGAAATATTATACTTTTTTTACCAATTTAATTTTGACAATGTCATGTATGCCAGGATAAACGGTGCCAAATTAAGGGTGTAAAACAAATAGAATTAAACTAAGTCTTCTCTAATTACAATAAAAATTAAACTTTTCGCATTACTAGGTACATATATCTAAAAAAAAAGAAAAGAGCTTACCTACTTTTAATTATTAAATTAGTAAGTTCTTACTTCATCATCATACATGCAAAAGGTGGTTTATTGATAATGAACTTATAATGAACTAAAAAGCATAAAATAAAAACATAAATTATTAAAAACAAAACAAAAACCCGACTACAAAAAATTAACCAAAAAAAAGGAAAAACAAGCTCTTTAATTTCCCATTGCAGTCAGTCAGGGGGCATTTTAAATTATAAAGTGTTTCACCGAACGATCCCCTGACTGCAATGAGAAGTTAAAGAGCTTGTTTTTCCCTTTTTATTGGTTAATTTTTTGCAGTCGGGTTTTATTGGAAATGTAGGTAACCTTTTTAATGTCATCAAAACCAGCTAGATACAAATAGTCCAGTTAAAGAGATTTTATTACACGTTTATACATACTTTACGCGAAAAGACTTTTCCCCCGACAAGCTCCCGACCTAATATTATACTTTCATTAATTTTTGTTAGTCACTTCATAACTTAAAAATTGTAGTGCTATTGTAAATATATACCTACCAGTTTAACTGCATAGGAATAATACAGCATGTACGATTTATGACGACAAAGATTTTCCATAAACTATTCAGATCTGTTTATTTGATCTTAGTGTGTCTTAGTATTAATATTGACCATGTTCATACATGTCAAGTTGTTGGTGCCTCTACGTAATGTATTCTTGATACGGTTATGATTGATTGCGATATAATTACTAACGTTGGTGATGATATCAACCAACATTAGAAAAAATGCCTACCTACATGTATTTACGTACCTACATCGGTTTGTAATTAACTCTATCGACTGGTTAGTTGTAAAAATAAAGTGTTTGCTGTAACCGCGGCTAGGAACTTTTCACTAAAAATACAGAGCTACGGAGATCTTATGAATTCTAAAGAGACGTAAATAAATAAACAAACTATAAATATCTACCTACTTCAAAATTTCCCATTAATTTTAAGTAAAAAGTTAGTGACAATAGACAGTCGTTTTATGAAGAAAAAAATTGTGACGTAAATACAAGAGATGTATTTACGTCACATGTAAGTTTTCTTTTGTATTTCTTCGACACACGTTTAACAACAATAACAAAATTTTTCAGATTATGTAGTATCCTATCGATGCGGAAGTTGTATGACATGACATTTTACATGAGTATCGATCGAAGCATATTAACATTCATTAGTTGGCTTTAGACGCACATACATACATATTAACATACAGTACATACTGAGTACGTCTTCGATATATTTCGTGCAAACATCAGTGATCTTTAATTTGTAAAAGATATTCGATACCGTGGGCGGCAGATGAACTCAGAAAGCATCTGTAGGTGGTACTTACATAAACCTCTCTTGAAAACCTTCCTATTCTATAGAAATCGCAAACAAAACGTTTTTATAATTCTCGAGGCTTTGAACGTTCCGTTTACAGCTTGTATACAATTAATGGATCGGCTTAAATACCAATTCATAGTTATCAAGACAAGGTCGAACTTCTCATATTGAATAAGCAATTGTTTTGATTGTTCTATAACCAATGACACAAACTGAAAATGGTTCGGAAATTTCAGCTCGTGTCCAAATATGGTAATTATTTTAAAAGTATGATATTGTCCGTCGTTGAAAAGAAGTACCTAGTGTGGAGAAAACTGGGTGAAACATTCGTTATAAACAATTAACTGCATGCTGTGAAAGTGTGATACTTACTTTCACATTTCGAACTGCACTTCAGTATTTTAACGACCTATAAATTAAGATTTTATCTATACATATAAAACTCTAAATTGATTGACTGATTCATTCATTGTTGGCATAGGCGTAGAACCCTAACGGCTGAAGGTAGAGACACCATTTTTAGACGGTAGATACCTTTCATGATGTAGATGAGCACTAAGAAAGGATTTTAGAAAATTCCCGTTATACAGGATGCTACAGGTTGTTCAAGTTTGTATGAGAATGTATCACACCTGATGTTAAGTGAAGATAAGGCTGAAGCTGTAAGCGCACTTCTCCCGCAATTCTCAACCACTGAGCAACTGGCTACCTTATCTCTAACTGCCGGAACACAACAATGCTGAAAACATTGTCATTATTGCGTCAGGCTTAAGATAAGATGGTGGTTAGCCAGGCGGACTTAGTACATGTCCTTCCACTAACCAAACCGAATACAATATGTAGGTACCTCCACTGGGAATCAAACCCAGAACCTATGTGTCTGATCTGATACCGGTGACGTGTACCACTGGACCACAGAGGTGGTTAAGCTTTTCTTACATTATGTGATTATAATATTAATATTGTGGTAGTAGAAAATTTCTTTAAAATACGATCACAATTGCTCATTTTAAACTTAACACAAACGATATTGGAAACGTTTGCACGTTCGAAAACTGTAATGCCTCAGATGTGTGGTTGGCGAGCGGTAACGAGATCACGTCCCGCGCCGATATTTCGGCTAGATATGTTTTTATTGCCGGTTGACTCATCGCTAACTACCTCCGAGCACTATCGATACGTTCCTGATGAGTTTTTGATAGTTATTACTATATTTCGATTATCGAAACATGGGCTTACGCTCGGGGTATCGAAATTCGATACCCCGAGCGTAAGCCCATGTTCTTTTTCGATGTGCTGTTGTTTTTGGTCGAACTACACCAAGCTCTATCTAAAGATTTGTCCAAATATTAATGACTAATGGCTATAACTTAAGGCGCTGAATTCCGACCGAAATAGGCACGCTAACGCTTGCTCGGCCGCGCGCGATACACTTCACGCGGACGCAGCGGCAGCCGGCAGTGAACTGTAAACTCGCGAGCGCCCCGCGAATCGAAAATCACTTAAAATTCAATTAAAAATAAAATAATAAAATTTTTACACTTATGACGGCCGGAATCCCTCGGCTAATGAAAGACAATTATTTTCGTATATTTTTCATTAACTAAAATCAAGTATCCTGCAAGTAATACGATATTTGGATTACGATTAGACGGATGTTTGGGATTTTATTTGACACAGTAAAATATCTACAATCGAAAAAATACGGCCGGAAGCACTAGATAAATAACTGTTAAATAACATATATTTTTTCCAAGTTTTAAGTACTTGTGATTTGCGAGTAATCCACAATTTAAAATACCCTATTTTGGGGAATGCCCGCCTTAAAATGTAGCTCAATTCTGCAACTTGTTATTGATGAAACCGATCTCTAAAAAAATCGGACATTATTTCATATCTTTGTTTTTATAGCGAACCGTTCACTAAACTAATATTATAGAGAGGATAGATTTGATTATTTGTCTGTTCGTTATTTTGTATGTTTGTTATAGATAAACTCAAAAACTACGAAACTGATTTTAAAATTATTTCACCATTAGAAAGCTACATTCTTCATAAGTGACATAGGCTATTTGAATACCGATATGCCCCACGGGAACGGGTACCACGCGGGTACAACCCTGGGGAGCCACTAGTATGGTGTACGGCTGGCTTTACATCTGTATGAAGTCTATATGAAGGTTTAAATTACTGTAATTAGATTTTAGCAGTGATTTTTGATTGACACACATGACTTGGGTTCACCACCCGTCCGCATAGCGGTACATGATTGTGAGGGCAGCAGACAATTAGATGTTAGTGGGTCACTTACTCGAATGATCTCTCTTGTATGGATAACTGTAAGTGATGTTCTTTTTTACTCTTCATACAATTGACGCGTGATGACGACTGCCTTGTAGCTCGTGTTAGAGAAAGTTTGAAAAGAAACGATTATGTTTTCTATTTGGTATTCGCTATATTTATTTGATTTTCACCTCCGGGTCAGCGAAGTGACCCTGACTCGTCATCTGACTCGCAAGTAGGTTTAAATCAGAAGTGGAATTGCGTAAAGTCAATCGTATTCATTTGACAGTTCATATTGTATCATAATAAATGTCATTCCATACAAATTGCAACCGATTGAATACGATATGAACTGTCTAATTAATACAATTACCTACTTACGCAATTGCCCCCCAGGAAGGGACGAATTTAGAATTGTATTGTACTTATTTATATACAATAAAATGAAGAATTATCATGTCATTTGTATGAAATATTATTTATCATAAAGGTACCCACTTAGATCATTCAACATCCGAAAAACACAATAATCTGTTGTCATAAATTTTTAAAAGTAGTACAAGTGGAGGTGGTGTCAATATAGCAGAATCACTACAATAGATTTTGATGTAGGTATTCCGATGAGCTTCAACAAGATTTACACGACTGCCCAAAAAACTACATGACTGCTCAAAATGCGAGTGAAATTCGATTCGAGAAAAAATCAAAAGAGGAGTGTATTGATTATTTAATGCTCTATTTAGATTTTTAGTTGATTAAAGGAATACCAGGATAAATTAGAACAAAACGACTAGTCTCACAAGTCATTTTCGGACGCGACTTTCTACTTGTAAAACTGTTGTTTTTTCTTCTATTTTAATTTATAGGTACTAGAAATAAAAGCATTGAGAATGCAATAATTTAAAATCATAAGAATAATACATACTGCCACAAACAAATAACCTCTTTCAAGTAGTGGAATGTGAAATGAAGCATTTTACTGCTAACCCTGCTTATACCCTTTCCTTGCTAACTTGTAGAGTCACTTAGTGATATTATCATAATCTCTATTCTACCTGCCGAATGAAGAAACTAAGTATATAGGGCAGGCGTACCGGTTTTGGCCACTTTTTGCTCTAAAAATTTTCTAAACAACTTTTAGCTATTTCTGATAAAGGCAATTAAAATAAGGTATTTTAAGGTAATAATAACAACAACCGTTAGAATTCCTTATGTCATATGATTTTTTTTCAATAAATTCCTTTTCTGTTCAAAAAAATGTTTTGTATGAAAATTTTAAGAAATTTGTTTTGGATGAAATACTTTAGAAACCTTTGTTTTTTACAATTAAATTGTTGTTTTGCAATTGACTGGTTTCTAGCGCATTAGAATATATTGATTTTACCTGGGTTTGGTTTTTATTTTTCGCAATACTTACAAAAGTTTAACTATCAGTAAGTGGCCAAAACCGGTACATTTGGCACCTCTCACACATTTTATATTATATACAAAAAACTATTTAACTTTAAAAAAATTGAAAAATGTACCTTTAAAGCTAGATAAATTATCTATAATTAAAGATATAATTTGCGTCTTAAATACCTAAGACCATTTAGTACTTAGTGCTTAAAAGTCAAAAATTCCTTAAAGTGGCCACAAAGGGTACCTCTGCCCTACTTACTTAAATCCTTTTCTATTATTTAGGACAGTGACTGAAGCACTGTTATCCTTTGCTATTATTGAGGACATTTACTGAAATTTTATCACCTATCCTTTATTTATTATTGTTTCTTTCCATTTTCTTTTATTTTACCTTTAACCTAAGATTTTAGAAAAACCAAGCTAGCAACTCAAGATATTTAGTTACTACAGAGTACTCGTATACTGAAAATATGTATCTCCGCATACTTACTTATACATTTATTTTATGTATGTACGAATCGTGTATTCCTGTTAACCAAACAAAATATATCGAGTGCTTTTCGAAGATGATCCAAGTACACTAGAGGTCCCTGTATCATTCACAGCGATTCTTGAGACGCACGTGTAGTTATTGTTTATTTGTGCTATACGGACTATGGCTCTTCTACACTAAACTACTTTTGGCATTTATTTTAGTTACTATTGGGTGGAAATAAGTACTCTGTAGTAAAAATGCATGTTGAAATCGTTGCATGTGAGTAATTAACGGTGTTACCCTATTGCAACAGGCAAACCCTGTTTGACGGTATCATCAAATCGAGCGTAACTCGACAATTAACTGAACTGAACCAACCGTGGGCCGTGGGTCGCGCTGGGCCCCGTGACACCGATTGTGCCAACTGCATTTTAAACCGGCATACATTACGTTTCATTGTTCCCATTACAACAAAACACTAATTACAGTTATATCCTTAGAGCACCTTCGTGTCTACGAAATGCACGCAATCCTTATACTGTGGCTGCAAATCTTGCCAGTGCAGCACTTCATAAGGTTTATTATTAACACATCTTAGATTTTTGCGCGAACTGTTCCGAAATAAAATGAAATAAATTTACGGATTCAATAACGCGTATCATCATCATCATCATCATCATCATTCCAGCCGTACGACGCCCACTGCTGGGCATAGGCCACGCGTATATTATACTATAAGTACACATATTAGTAAATTTTTTAGTTGTGTTTTTAAATGATTTTTCGTTTTTTCCGACGTTTCGGCACCTTTCCAGGGGCCGTGGTGACGAAAACAGGTTTATTTTATTATTTTTATACAGTCAAACTTTTTGTACTTACCTTAAATATTATAAATTATTTTCCGTATCTCATTTTTTTATTCCCACGTAGTCGTGATGTAAAGGGATGTTATAATTAGTCGTTGTTACGCATATTTAGGCGCAACGAATGTTAAGCTTTAGTTTTATGTATTTTTAAGATTGCGTAAAATGAAATTAAATTCAGGGTCATTGACTAGATTAATAAAGACTACTTAGTTCTATGTTCTAGGTTAACGATTGGGTAAATAAGTAACCACATCGAATTAAATGATTTAAAGGAACGATCACATTTTTAGACTGCGTCTAATTTTCAGTAGTTTTTGTCATTTGTTTTACGTTTCATGTTTTGTTGTAGGTAAGTAATAAAGATAATTATCATTACGAGCGTTTTGTTAAATAATGGTTGGTTGGTTTCAAGTATCTTAAAAATATGGTAAAAGAAAGACATGTTTTGTTTTTTGGGAAGATGCACCTAGACTTATGAAGTAATCGTTATTGCAATCTCAAATAATTATCACAAACGTTATACTCCTCTTAAAAGACTTAAAGAGCTTTGACAAAAACTAGAAAACCAACCAGTAACTTGAATTGTGGAACTGACCAGCCCATGAAAACTCACAGACTTTTATTTGGGCCAAAATACAACTTCATGATTTATGGACCTACGTTTATACAACCTTGACCTTTTGAGGAACAATTGAAACTGCATAATATGTTTTATAATATTTACCTTATATAATTTATCAATAATTACTCATCACTGTTTTAATTAATTTACTTATCACCCTAGAATCTGTCAATCGTTGCTATAAGCCATATAAATAAGGGCATAACTTGAGCGTTCGATCACAGCCACTTGATACGGCATGAAGTATCATAACAAAGTCCAGTTTGCGCATGCGCATGCACGGGAGATGCGCTCGCGGCGCGGCGGGATCACTGTGGCGTCAGCGCAACCTTGACATTTGGCGGAGGCGCGCGCGGCGCAGGCCGCTCTGGCGTCGGCCACTAGCCCCATCGGCGAAAACGGCTGTACTGCGGCACGGGCAAGTAGGGATACCTCGCCGGCACCCGCACGTGCTCCAGGTTGTATCCTCGTCTCTGCCGCACTAATTGTTCTCCATTTTCATTCTGCCGCTTTTTCGTCGGTTGCAGAATTGTCACTACATTCGACTCCAATATTACGTTATCTGATGCCACTACATCATCCGGTCGCGATCGGGTTATCAGTTTTGCTCTATTCTTCGACGCTGCGAGGTTGCGGTCGGAGAGCACGAAGTCCAGCAGCTTGGGCACTTGGTTGTAGCTGGAGTCTATCTCCCGCTCGAAGCCGAGGCGGTCCCGAGTCGCGGCGAGCGCCGGCGCCGCTAGCGCGAGTGCGAGCGCGAGGTACGCGTGCATGTTGCGGTGTGTATCGACTGTTTGAGCCGCGCGGACCCAACACACATTTTATATATGCGAGCGATCGATACGATTCGTTCCCAATTTGGGTACATTTTTTTTGTGATCGTATGAGCGAGGTGCTCTTGAACTTGGGAGCGTTTCTGTGGATTTGCAGATGCCAGGGCATGAAGATCGCGGCGTCCGCATCGTCTGATAGTAGAGTCGTGCGCTGCGATTGCTTGATGCAATTATTCGCATAATTTGATGCACCGGTGGCGTCGAACGCTCATGAACCTTGTTCCACTTACATTATAGCCGACATTACCCGCCGTTACTCTCAAACCTGCAAGGTGACCATCACACCTGTGCTGGTGCAGTGGTCGACGTTCATTATCACACGTTGTATCTAATGCTGTAGCATTAAGATCGATTTGCATAGGCACTTACATGATTGCGCGTTATTATCATGTTGTGCTCTTATAAGAGTCGTGTAAGTTTATTAAATACCTATTGAAGTAAGTACATAATTTAAAGGGGTCATAAATTTTCTGGAAGCTGCGAACGTGGGTTATGGTAGTAACGAAATAGAGGCAAAACAACATAATAACTATACGAGTTAACGTAGATACTTAAATAATAGCCTTTATATTTTTGGGATTTGGTTGACCCTCGTTATTTCTTCTATCCTGTGCTCTATCTTTTTTATCATTAGTCAAATAGTTAGAGTGAGTGTCAGATAACTCTGCGCGCGACTGGGGCGTTTTTGGCGCTAGTGGCAGTACATTTTTTTGTTCTAAGCATAAGGAAAAGATTAGTATTCGATTTTGACCGCGTGCAGACTTATCTGGCGCGCACTCTACTAGGTGTCTAAATCGCATAAACAGTCTTGATTATATTTAATGTACATACACTTTTGTTTAAAATAACGAATCTTGAGCTATATTTATATATATTTTCTTATTGAATGATGATGATGATGTAATGAAACTTACTTAAACTTGCCCCAAAATGTCTGTCTCAAATTTTAATCTGTTTGATTAAAATTCAAAGTAATTCCTGTCATTGAAAATAAAGTTCCTAACTCTCTAAAATCGAACCGTCTCCCAACTCCGATGGGTTATTTGTGTGACGGGTCAATATTTCTAATAAGTACTTCATTTTCAATACTAAAATTGCATTTTGAATGCAAAAAAGTAAAAATATAATTTTAATTCAGTCAGCCAGCTAGCCACTTTATTAGGTTATCATATAGATAAAGATAAAGATAAGATAAAAATATTCTTTATTCACTTAGACATAATAAATATGTACTTATGAATCGTCAATATTTTCCTACCACCCATTCAAGACTTTTTTAAGACCTTTTAAGACTTTTTATAGACCAAAGTGATGTGCTAATTTTCTTGTCGTCGTCGTCCCGTCGCGACGGGTCGTGTCGTCCTGCGAATTACTAATTTCGTTAGGACATCAGACGCCGCGCAGCGCTTGGGGCGGTTTTATAAAATTCCAGTACAAATATGACCACTCAATTCATTACTCAAAGTTGAAGGCTCCACTCCAATTTGTGCTCTGTGCATAACCACCTCAAATTGCGCATTTATGGACATATAAACACGATTTCTTCAAGGTTAATATTTAAACCAGTGGAGATGAATATTATACAACATAAGTTGCAAGCAAGACTGCAGGTTGCAGATTTTATGCAGAATTTGTATTTTTTTTTAATTAAATTAAATCCTATGAATAAGTTATTGAACATGAATTAATTACTGAGCGCCTTAGGAACTGGGCGCCCAGTCTTTGATGAATGAAAGCAATGCATATTAAAACATTGTTTTCTTAATGTGCAGAAAAGAAACTATCTTCTTAAAATAAATGGATAGAAGATTAAGATCAATCTTTTTATACGACTGTTTATTGTACATTATTAAACTGTTTAAAGGTTAAAACGACAATACAGCAAAGACAAAACAGTCAAACAATTTTATGGTTTAATTTGTTTTTTCTTTGAAGAATTTGTACTTGTCCCAGTGTTTTGAAATAGAAAGCCGAAGCTTAACTCATTGTTCCGGAACTAAGATATCGAGGTCATGTCCAAAACGCCGATAGAAAACCTGAATGCAGGAAGCCGTGGGCAAGCATGAGCTGCCGACCTTCCGAGATCACTCTTGCCCAGCGATTACGCTCAACTCAAGCGAGTAAGTAAATTAACGACGATGAGGCTTTAACGACTGATACAAATGTAAACATTAGCGTAATCGACGCATGTTTACAGCCGCTCGGGTGCCGGGCCTAGTAATCGCTTGTGCGAGGAAAGTGGACGAGTGCGTTCGTATCTTATATCGGTTTATATTAAAATGTTATCGACATTATGCAGATGAGGTAACGTTATGTTATTCGCCTATCAACTAATAAATAAACGCCTAACGCAGTCGGATACGATTTAGAAACTTGATTAAGTATTTATATATTTAATGTTAATGAGGAATCAAGTTTCGGATGCAGTAATAGCACGGAAATAAGTTCAATGTAAACGGAAGTCGACGAGCGGTAGATTGGAATATGTAGCGAGCGCTGGAAGCAGCCAAGGTGCTCGGCGCGTCCGATGATGGCTTCCGAATTGTGTTGAATACCATCCACTGGGAAGTAGTTATTGCGAAACATATAGCCAGCATTTGATTTGTATGGGCCTCGGGATCGCCGACAGCGACGAGTAACTAGTTCAGGAACGATTGTCCCCAGCGAAGATCAGATTATGAGAGCGAACGACGACAAACATTTGTTAAGTGCTTCTGAAGAAAAAAATTTCGAATTGTCCAAATTCAACAATAAATCTGGAATTTCTTATTACGGATCGGTTAAACGGTCCCACACCGTGTGAATGAATATAATTATGGTTACAAGGTCCAGCACAGTCAAAGATAAACTAATCGCACAATTAATTCAATTACACTTCAAGAAAAAGTGGTCCGAGCCGGTTCTAGGCCTGGGATCAAATGGTCGCAATTACGTCCACAAAGGCTCACGGCGGGCGGCATGTGGCTGGGCCAGCCACGATATTTTCTTCACAATGCGCGCTAAACGACACACGCCCAAGGACTCGTGGACAATGCGAAGAGCGTTGCGTCTTCCGTGTTTTTGTTTTGTTCCACGTTAATCTTATAGCCGCTATTAGAATATTAATATTAGTAAGATATCTCTACGCAAACCGATACCTTACAGATTCCTTTGTTTGTGTTCCCAAGTTTTTTATGGCTTCTTTTTGTCAGTGAAGCAAATTAAAAGTAGTGATGTTTCGTTCGACGTTAGACAAATTAAAGATCCATTTTGGAATCATTGATTTAGGTAGCGTAATCATCCATTTTAAGTGCCCTAATTTTGATATTAATACAGTGAATCTGAGGCGTAATTTCAATGATGATTTCGAGATTGACGTAATTCCAATGATTCATACTAGGTATATTTGTTCTTAAATAGCTAATCTTTTGATATTCGTCCTCGGTTTGTGTCTAATTTGATTGTTTAGTATTGGCAAAAAATTATGTATTTTCCATACGCTTGTATGTAAAATATATATTGTTTTAGCTTTTTTGTTTTTGCATAAATTACATGGTCTGCAGCAACTTACAAACCGTTTTGTTGTTTTGATTAGATTAAGAACGTTTTTTTTTATTTTCATAATAGTGAGCAAATTATTATGCAGTGCGAATATTAGTCATCGGCCGAATAAAAGTCTGGCTGGGTGGCAAAATATCAGTTACTTATTACTGTTTGTTTTGGCGTTAAAAATACAGCTTAAGGCCGTGGCACTGCGAGTTCGTTGGCATCGACTTACAAACATACCTTATATTTATAGTAGTGCATTTGATAATTTAAACTCGCCAACCCACACATAAAGTTTTTTTTTAAATAAGTGAATCTTATCCATGTACTTACCGTACCTACTACTCATTCACAACAAATATTTGAATAGATAAAAGACACCTACGATTTGCCTTGAATAAAACTCTATAGAAATAAGTAGTCTTGTCCCAGTCGTTTTCGGTTGCGTTGTCCGTGACTCCGAAGTTTGTTTTGACTCATTGTGCATGCGCATGCTGTTCGTTGCGTGACGAAGTTCGTCGGCTTTGTCTCCTGCTCATGCGCCGGTCATTGCTTCCTGATTGTGGTTCATCTTGACGCTCCCGTTGCGTTTGCGCAACAAGCATGCTCATTAATAGTACATACGTTATGTTGGTGTTATAGTGCCTTTATTATCCTTTGTTGTCTTGTAATTTCTTGCCATTGTTATTGTGATAGATTGATTCGCTGTAATGATGATGTCATTGACAACAGAAAGTAAATTGATAATAGCCTATGATCGTTATAGGAAGTGCAAATAATGTGTTGTTTATTAAAACTAGGTACTTTGATAAAAGATGTAAAAACAGATATTGGGTAGGTCTGTTACACTTAATATCAAGACGTGGTATGAGAGAACGATTAGGGAGGTACATACATTTTAAGTTTTCAGTATTGATCCAACATAAAAAGTTGCTAAGTATTTGGATTAGAGTTGAAAAAACCGACCCTTTAAATAATTTTGTGATACTTTGTATCCAAAAGATATTTGTTAAGGGAAAATACCTATACTTACCTAAGTAGGTAATATTTTCAATGGTTGCGTTTTTTTTTCGTTTATTTCTTATTTATGATTTACGCTCTCTGTTCGTTGTCCCCAGATGCCATGGGACTCCTCCGAGGAGCAAATGGGAGCGCCCCGCGAGATGCGCATCCACGTGCAGCGCGTGATCGCCATCCCTGCGCCTCACAACATGCCCCCGCCCCCTGAGACCATGGGCCCCTTCGCGCCCCCACCGCCGCCCCCACAGCAACATCAACAGAATGAGGTATGGGTTATGACCATGAAAGCATCATTCAAATCCACGTGCAGTGCGTGATCGCCATCCCTGCGCCTCACAACATGCCCCCGCCCCCTGAGACCATGGGCCCCTTCGCGCCCCCACCACCGCCCCCACAGCAACACCAACAGAATGAGGTATGGGGTATGGGTTATGATCATAATTGCATCATTCACATCCACGTGCAGCGCGTGATCGCCATCCCTGCGCCTCACAACATGCCCCCATGGTCTCAGGAGGCGCCTGAGACCATGGGCCCCTTCGCGCCCCCACCGCTGCCCCCACAGCAACACCAACAGAATGAAGTATGGGGTATGATCATATTTGCATCATTGACATCCACATGCAGCGCGTGATCGCCGTATCCGCGCCCTACAACATACCCGCCGCCTGAGACCATGGGAATAATCGCCCGCCACGCCGCCGCGCCGTCACCGGAGTAACACCAGCAGAATGAGCTATGCACATCCGAATTTCCATCCTAAGTCCAGACTCAGATTTGATTGATGATGATGATGATGTTCGGCTACGGCAATCGCATCGTCTTTTTAGAATAAAAAAAAATGGTTAACCTTATTTTTCAGCAGATGCTAACATAAGTTTATCAAATCCTCGTATTCAGACTTTTATAACAACCAAACCTTTGTTCTAAGTTCCGAACTAGTTCTAGAACTCGCATGATTCCTAAACTCAAGCTGTACTCAAGTGATTTATATACTTTGAAGATTTACGATTTTAGATCACGATCCATTTACGATGTTAAAGTATATAAATAAAGTAAAGAAAAGAGTTTCAAAACTAAGTTTTCTCTAGAGATAAACTAGGTCTTGACTTTCGCTAAGGTACTTTGCGCTTTGTCTTTTTTTATGAAACATTTTAGAAATCCTAGTCTTCAAATTAAATTTCGTACAATTATTTTAAAGGTAGACTAAGTTGTATTAACATGGTAGAAAATTAACAACGCCATATTATATCACAAATAACTGCCTGAAACCCTAACGATTTTCAATTATTAGTAAGCACGCCAAGTTGTCTGAAAGCCATTGGAGTGCGAATGATTAAAATTGATTGCTGTTGTTAGAAGAGTTTGTTAAGTAGCAAGTTTTTTGCTATATAAGTATAAGCAATAAGTTACATTCCCTGACTGCATGGTAAATTTCACGCTGTCCTCAGATATAACGTCTGTGTAGTCAAACTTCACTATGTCATTAGTTATGAATTCAGAACTGATGCCTCGTTTTCATAAATTGACATTGCTATGCCTGGCCCTGGCGGAAGAGTTTTTTCATTTAAATACTTCGATCGTATAAATAATAATTTAGTATACGAAAAACGAACGCCGATTCGGTACTATTAGAACAAGATCCCAGGCCCGCCAGACCTAACTTATTTTCTGACGAATAAAAGGTGTTGCATTAGGTAGTGTTTAAGCGTCTTTAAAAGTAAGCATGCTCGCTAGTTGGAGGGATGTTTGGCCCCTCCAATTTATCTGTTTGCTTACAAGAAGTATCGAAATAGCTCTCTGAGTATCATATATATATAAAAATCAAGACTGAGAAATCAATAAAAGTTAGTATTGTTCCCTACCTTGATCACCAGATTCCTGTGAATTGGTCGTGTGCCCAAACTAGCGAGTATGCTTACTCTTAAGAGACCCATAATCACTACCTAATCCAACAACTTTTATTCTTCAGAAAATTAGTAAAGTCTGGTGGGGCTGGGATCTTGTACCATATTGTTTGTTAAGAGTTAAGATAATGGTTGACGTCTATTGATTGACGTAGAATGGATTTCATTTCAGGTGAAGCTTGTTTAAATACCTTTAAGGAAATAATAATATCTACAAGCTTGCGTACAGGCGACAGTGTGTAGGTATTGTGTTTTTGTTGTTTTATACTCTTTTATAAAAGACTGATAATTAACAAAGGGAGAAAGAACGAAAATGGTTCAAACTGTAATTCAAACCTTTGAAAAATGGTTTTATAATAAAGAGGTTTACCTTAGTTGGTATACATCTTCATACATATCTCGTCGTCTCTACCAAATAAAACGGTCAAAAACTTTACAGAGCATTCACAAAAAATATCCGTTACTTGGCAATTTACACGACGTAATGAGCACAAATTGTATGGCAGTAAGTAGGCGGAAGAATCTCGGAATGACACCTGCTAAGAGTGACAAATAACATATCCAAACAAATAATGCTATTTTTATTTATGAAATAGGTACTAAAAAGCAAAGTTTTGCGAAAAAAAGTTTTTTTCTATAAGGCACTGGCCACTTGTACTAATAAGCTACTTGACCCTTTCTTTTATTCGTCTCCTAAACGATTAATAAATTGTCCTACTACACCAAAAATAGTAGATTGTATTACAAGGGAGCAAAATAATATATTTACGGCGAGGGCGCTATTTTGAATCCAGAGCGCAGTGAAGGATTCTAGAGTAGAATCTCGAGCGCAGCGAGGGATTCTAAAGTAGAATCCTGAACGCAGCGAGGGATTCAATATACGCCACCCGAGGTGAAAATAATTTTGCGGCCGAGTAATACACTCTGCTTTTCATCCCCCTCTATAAGAAAAGCAGTAAAGACAAGTCAACATAGCGCTAGTCGGGCAAGAAAAAAATTTGAGTTTTGAAATAAAAAAATCTAAATAAAAAAAATATATGTCCATCAGATTTCTTATAATTATCTCCGGGGTTGCCGTAGGGGGGTTGAAAATTTTGTTAGATTTTAGCTACGACTCACCGTTTACGAGATATTCTCAATTTTATAAAATTCCGTTTTTGAAAATTTCTCGGTCCCGAAAAAAATCATCGCTTTTCGAATCGATGGGATGAAAAATGTATTTTCATCCCATCGATTCGAAAAGCGATGATTGTTTATCTAATAACAGGGTCCAAAACGATTCATTGTTTACCTATTATGACAAGAGGGTATAAATGAGATTTGAATTCTGAACAGCTTCTTATCAGGGTCCAAAACGATGAGATTTGAATTTAGAACATAATAAAAGAAGCATTGGTTGGAGTGTAGCAAAGGGTGTGCAGTACTTAAAAAAAATCAACTGATTTTGTATGGGGCCGGGACTTTTTTCGGGACCGAGAAATTTTCAAAAACGGAATTTTATAAAATTGAGAATATCTCGTAAACGGTGAGTCGTAGCTAAAATCTAACAAAATTTTCAACCCCCTTACGGCACCCCCGGAGATACTTATAAGGAATCTGATGGACATATATATTTTTTTATTTTTTTTTATTTCAAAACTCATTACTTTTTCTTGCCCGACTAGCGCTATGGTGTATCCGACCGACAAAGAAAGGTAGGTAGTTTGAGTTGTCTTTACTTTACTGCTTTTCTTATAGAGGGGGATGAAAAGCAGAGTGTATTACTCGGCCGCAAAATTATTTTCACCTCGGGCGGCGTATATTGAATCCCTCACTGCGTTTAGGATTCTACTTTAGAATCCCTCGCTGCGCTCGAGATTCTACTCTAGAATCCTTCACTGCGCTCTGGATTCAAAATAGCGCCCTCGCCGTAAATATATTATTTTGCTCACTTGTAATACAATCTACTATTATTAATATTTTAAAACATAAAAACCTACAAAACTTTATTTTAAAATTTCGCTTTTTATTATCCGGTAAAAACGCTCTTCGCCATGTTCTGACGTCATACAATTTGTAAACAACCACTTGACAGTGTTGACAGTGTCAAGTGGTAGTTTTTTTTTTTTTACCTTAGGGTAAATCCACTTATCAAAGATCTTTGTCCAATATGCATTTGATCAAAGAAATTGGACGACTTTGACGTTCAATTTTATACATTCTATTTTCAATTTCTTTGATCAAATGTATATTGGACAAAGATCTTTGATAAGTGGAATACACCCTTACTAATATTACGGAAATATTATAGAGTGTGCTAATATGTAGCAAAAGTCAAAGTGACGTTTATTTGTTTACAAATTTAGAAATCCAATGACGTCACAACATGGGCGATAGTGTTTTCATCAGTTCAAATAAAAGAATAAAAAATATGTTTTTCAAATTATTTTTACTTATCCATCTTGTACCTACTTTTTAACCGACTTCTAAATCAAAAAGGAGGAGGTTCTCTATTCGTCTGTATGTATGTTTTTTTTTTGTGTATGTCCACCGATTACTCGACGACGGCTGAACCGATTGAAATGGTTCAAACGTTATTACATCAGGTTGGTTTCCAAGTTGGTCCCATTTTTTGAAATTTTGAAATCGGTTCAGTAGTTTTCAGGAAATCTTGAAAATACTGTCGTTTTCGTTACCACTTTATGTGAATTTATTACGTATCTTTAGGCATAACTCCTTTGTTTATAAACCGATTTAGATGATTCTTGTTTTGTATAAAAGGGGATACCTCAAGGTATTTTAACCGACTTCGAAAAAAGAGGTTTTGAGTTTGATCACATACCTATTTACCAGAAAACACGTAAATTGCCTGCACGATGCACTAAAAAGAGTGAAATAAAAATTATTTTTATAAAAAAATAAAACCGCCTTCTAAAAAACCACATCAAAAAAGTAAGAAATAATTCCTCACCAAATAAATAACGTAAGTTCTTTGAAGTCGGGCGTGAAACATGTACAATTTTTTGTTGTTTTTGTTAAAACCCGCCCGACTTCAAAGTACTTACGTTATTTATTTAGTGAGGAATTATTTCTTACTTTTTTGATGTGGTTTTTTAGAAGGCGGTTTTATTTTTTTTATAAAAATAATTTTTTATTTCATGATATCGCTAGGGAAGGGAAATATATAGACTGTGATATCGCTATATTACGTTTTCCTAAGCCAAGTACTAAAGGAAATATTCATTCGATGTATCAAATTTCGTACTTAATTTGATTTGTCAAGTAGCCTATTATTTTGAAAAATTTGGTTACTATGCGATTAATATAAGAATAGGATAGGGAATCCGCCATGTTGTGACGTCAAGCTGTCAAAGTGCTGTCAAACTAACTTCACTTCACTTCAGTATGGTGTGCAAAAAAATAAATTTATCGTTAATCAGGTAGGGGGCTGATCATGTCATAGCTTAGATACGATAAATAATAATGTTCGTGCAAACCAAAACATATGAATAATTTGCAGATAATAATTATACAAATCATTAACTTGATTTTTTCGGAAAGTATAGGACTCATGAAAGTATGCTTTTACGAAAATGATCAGGTAATTTGAATCTCAATTAAATTAAAATTTTGTCATATTTAACTGAAACCATTTTTTTCATACAATGTTCTGATGCTTCAATAACACAGAATAAATTGAATTTTGATTATTTACTGGTTTAAGAATTTAAATAAAACAGGAATTTAAGTTATGAAAATAATTTAATAATCAACTTTACAATAAAATTGGTAAATTGGGGGTCTCGTGAAAAATTGTTTTGGTCTATCATGGTAAAAGGATTGGCCAGCTAGAGTCTGCACGTTGATTGAAGTTAGATTCGGCAGAATCTAGCTGTTACCAGGGTGCGCCGGGTATTGGTATCACGGGGAACCATTCAATCGAGCCACTCGGGGAGGCGCCTTTCGTGAATCCGCCAATTGTAAATCAAAACACAACACATTATGCTTGCTAATGCTATTATTGCTATTCCACCTCTGACTGAAGACTTTTTCTTCTGACATTGCAAAGTACTGTAGAAATATGTTCTAGTATTTTATCAAAGCTTTGAACAAATACTCAAATACCACATGTGTCCAAACATTTGTTCAAATGTTTGTGCTATGTCTGGCGCCGGCGGCATAAGGAAGGGCATGAGCAGTAAAGTTGAGTACAAAAAAAAGGGAAGTATGTAAATTAAAAAAAAAACTTTGTTTTGAAAGTGGCAATACCCAAACCACCTTCTGCCAAAATAAAAAAAACTATTTTCATTTTGTTTTGCACTTTCTTGCGAACTGTACCTTTTCAGAGTGAAGTTTGTCAACAACCCGTCCTATTCTTATAATAATCGCATAGTATTTATAAGTAAAAATACCATTGTTCGAATTTCGAATTTCCCTCCACATTTTTTCGGGAGTGTCTCATTTAAAAATGGATCCATCGAGAACATTTTCGTGCGATGATTTTCTATGATTTTAAATGTGGCCTATATAGTCCGGTCAATTTAGACATCCGAAGATACATTAATTCGCAAGAAGTTGAAAGTCAGTGAAATTATTCAAAACTTTTGAACAAACAAGAAATTTAAAAAGTCCTCATCGATCCGGTACCTAGAAAAAAAATATTCGAGGTCAAATGTAAAAAATGGGTTTTTCACGATTTTTCAGCAAAACGGTAAGTTTAATAGTAAAATTAGCAAAGACAAAATTGTAAATCATGTAATTATCTATAAAAAAATGGCTCAATACTTTTTTCCTGAGCCACAGTTTCAGAGATATATCGATCCAAAAATTTGGAAAAGTTGTAATCATCATTATTATGCAAAGCTTAGATGTTTGGACGTTTGTACTCAATCACGCCAAAACGGCTAAACGGATTTGGCTGAAATTGGGGGCACAGAAACTTTGTAGCCTGGAGAAGAACATAGACTATTTTTTATCCCGGAAAAAATATCACATTCCCGCGGGATAACGTAATATGTGAAAGATTAGATGTTTGGATGTGTTTTACTCAATCACGCCAAAACGGCTGAACGGATTTGGCTGAAATTTGGGACATAGATACTTTGTAATCTGGAAAGGAACATAGGCTACTTTTTATCCCGGAAAAATATCACATTCCCGCGGGATAACGTCGTGTAGTCCACGAGGGCGAAGCCGCGGGCGGACAACTAGTCTGCTATAATGCAATCGTTTAGAATCACAACATACCCATAGAATAAGCCTACCGGGGAAACCACGTTAAAAAAACGCGCTACCTCAATATAGGTGGCGTGGAAACCTGCATCTGATGCACATGATTGATTACAACTTTTCCAAATTTTTGAATCGTTTTATTACAAAACAGTGGCTCTTAGGGGAAAAAGTATTGATACATTTTTTAGAGATAATTATATGGTCTACAATTTTTGTCTGGGCTACTTTTATGATAAAAGTTATCGTTTTGCTGAAAATCGCAAAATACCTATTTTTTTACCATTGACCTCGAGTACTTTTTTTCCAGGTACCGGATCAATGATGACTTTTAAATTTCATTTATAATTACGTTTTGAATTTATTATCGCATTGTCCTTTCCACGTAATAGAGATTAATTACTCTGCTAGGTCAATTGCAATTTGAAACGAAAAATTCAAGTTCTAACAATTGAATATAAACTTCATGTTGAGCATCTGTTACTTTACACATCTCTTCAATTTGCGCGAGATAAAACTGTTTTGTGCCATATTTCTCTTTTTATTTACTTATTAAATAATATATATTCATTCATGTTACGAAAAATAGTTTTCATAACACAAAACTGAGGCCAAGTTAGCTTTTATTTCCTCTGGAACGTTTTATTCTTGGTTCCAATGGCGTTCTGTTACTTGTTGGCATACGAAAGGTCAATTTATCATTCAACGAAAGTAAAAGATGTATTTGCTTTTGCTCGGTACGTTGAAAGTGAATTGGCATATATTTTTACAGTCTATTCCAATCTTATTTTCGGAGTTATTTGATTTTGGTACTTTCGTATTCTGTAAGCATAGTGAGAGATTTGGCTTTGAAATACTATTTAGTTTTAAGCCTGTGAAAAGCTTCAAACCATTCTAATCATTCATAATGAATAAGTTTTATTCGTAGTAATGGAGTTAGAAAAGCTGTATAAAATTATATTTCTCGGGATTTTCATGTATTGTTCTTTGTCTTTTAGCAGCAGCCCGCTGTTATGCACCAGTTCGTGCCCCAGTCCGCCCCGACACAGGAGTTGGAACAACCTGAAGTGAGTACACCTATTATTTGTACATAGATTTTTTTACTAGTGGAAGTCCTAAAAGTTAATTTTTAAGAAGAGCCTTAGCATAAATGTTATAACTATGATATAGAAGTGTGAAAGGAAGGACTGATGGCCAGTGGACAGAAAAATTAGTAACAGAAAATAGGGCTTATATGTTTCGTTTCATATGGTATGGTATGGTTTTCCCGTTTTTGAAGTAGTTAACTATAAAAAATATCAGCAATAATCTCAGCAACAAAGCAAGGTGGGATAAATTAACAAAATTTAATTGGCCTTAAACATTTTTGATTAGTTATGAATTGTAAATGACTATACATTAAATAATAGATTTACAAGTTTTGGGAACATTAGCGTTATGTTATGTACGTACGTACTTACCTACCATTAGAACATTAACCTTGATTTGCTATAATGGCTTGTCAAATATGCCACAGTTTTTCGGTGATAAATTGTAGCTTAGCATACTTAAATAAATAACTAGCTTTATATAGGCAAGTAAATGTTTATTCATTATTTTTATTCGTCTCAAATCGTATTCAAGGCAGTAAGTACTGCATTCTACAGTCGTATGTATTTCTATATATTTACTAGTTTATGCCCGCGGCTTCACCCGCGTGGGATTCGGCTAGGTACCTACGCATACCTTCGTTTCATCCCCTTAGTTATAGGTTGACTTTTACAAAATCCTTTCTTAGCAGACGCTTACGTCACAAATCATAATACCTATCTGCGTGCTTAATTTCAGCTCGATCCGTCCAGTAGTTTGAGCGGTGCGTTGATAGATTAGTCAGTTACCTTTCGTTTTTATATACACATATTTAGCAGGTGAATTAAAAAAAAACTGTATATGTAATGGTTACGTTTTAATAACTCTCTGCGTGCAAAATTTCAACGCATTCCGTTCAGTGGTTTAAGCTACGTCTTGTTGATCTGTAAGTCAAAATTCAGACCCAAGTTTCATCCCCTCTGAGGTCGAAATTCACAAATTCCTTTCTTAGCGGTCGCCTACGTCATAAGTAGTAGGTATCTGCTGCGTGCCAAATTTCAGTCCCGTCCAGTAGTTTGAGCTGTGCGTTGATAGATCAGTCAGTCACCTTTTGCTTTTATGTATACAGATAACATTACTACATGAAGATATTTGTATCTCTAATAGTCACCGACTTTATTAGGAGGAATACTTTGTACCTACTTCTTTTGACATCGACTTCATTACACCTGAATAAATTCAGCCTCCTCTAGTGAAACTGTTTATCAACAGATAACCTTCAAGTTTTGCCAAGATTTACGAAGACATTGACACATAATCCGAGAGGTTCAACGTGTGTAAATAGCTCGTAGAAGTATTTGGTAGACTGATCGTAGTTAATGAAGTGCACTTGATTTCAGCAAGCGGTAAAAGTTCGTAGAGACGAAGCGATGAAAGCGGTTAAGTTATTTGTTCAGACTAAGTTATAATTTTAGTCGAATTACAGGTTCATTGTTACGTCTATTCCGCCCTATCGTAATCACAAACAAGGCGAAAATTATAGAAAAATGTGATAGTAAAAAACCACAAGCCCTATAAGTAGCCCTAACAGCAGCTACCACGTTGTATAAGTTTTAATGACTTTCAAAGGAACGACCAGAATATGTTCGAAATTGTATGTTGCCAGTAGGTATTTTAGGTGCGAATAAAATTAGTAGTGGCAGAGACTGATTCAGTTTTTGTCCATCAATTTGCCAGGCCCATTTGCGCATTGGTGACCACACTTACTGAACCAGGGTTCTATCCCCACCCGGGACAAACATTTGAGTTTTTCCGTGTCTGGATGTGTAATACCATCATTGGATCTGACATACCTACGTAACACAAGCGCTTAAAAGCTACTTTTCTAGGAGTCAGATCAAATGTGTGTGATCTTGTCCGGTATTTATTAATTAATTTATTGATAGGTACAAAAGATTCAGATGGATGGCACCCCCGTGCAAATGAACTTGCCGTGGGAGCTGACGCCTGAGGACATTCACGTGATCCACCGCACCGCGCAGGACGCCGTCGCCAGCCAGCGCCGCGAGCAGCAGATCGACAACGACATGCAAGAGGTACGCCAATACAATACTTAACTTCTTAGTCATCAACATCAAAAACAGCTAATTTTTAATCGTGCTGAGGTACAGGCTTTCCTTAAGGATCGAGTAGGATAGGCCATTACATGACCCACCAAGCAACCCTAATGTAAATTGGTGGGTTAAAATGTAGCCAGATGATGATGGCTTCGAAGTACGGGTGAACATCCTACTAATATTATAAATGTGAAAGTTTAGATGTTTGGATGTTTAGATGTTTGTTACTCAATCACGCCAAAACGGCTGAACGGATTTGGCTGAAATTTGGGACACAGATACTTTATAGCCTGGAGAGGAACATAGGCTACTTTTTATTCCGGAAAAATATCTCATTCCCGCGGAATAACGTCGTGTAGTTCACGCGGGCGAAGCCGCGGGCAGAAAGCTAGTGGATAATAAAAGCTTGGTCACTAATTTTCTGATTCTGATTGATCATTCCGAAAGCTATTTAACCGCCCTAACGAATGCACTAACATAGCAAGTTATAATAAGGGCTCTAATCTAACAGATGAGTGTTAGTATGCCTGCGACTGCTCGGGACACAAGTCCGCGACCATCCATGACCATAGTAACTCGTCGTTGGTGACCGTTATCTCCGACTATCGCCGATTTCTGTCCCTAGCTGTCAATGGTATAATATCGCTAGACATTAAGAGAAAGAAATACAATTCGATAAGTCTTACAATAGTCTGTTGCACGAACGGGCTAAGGAATGATACCCGTCTCCTCTATTCCAGGTGAAGACGATCGTGAACACTTTGGCGGCGGCCGCGGAGGCGGAAGCGGAAGCACAGGCGCGCGCGGAGGAGCGCCACCGGCAGGAGCAGCGCCAGGACGCAATGCAGGAAGCCATGCAGAACGCGCCCGAGCAGGCGCCGCGCGCGCCGCGCACGCTGCTGCTGCCCCAGGACATGCCCATGGACGAGAGGCCACATTGTAAGTTTGATTGTACCGTAGAGCTTAGACTAAATACTGAGGTAACTGGAGAGAGTAGTATTAACACTTTTTTGTGGCACTATGGCTGTCTTCCGTCTCACCTACACTTTGAAACAAAACGTATGGTCATATGAGACAACAGACAGCCACTACGTACTAAATGTCAAATTTGCTGGGTACACTTTTTTATTCAGGGTGAAAACTCCAGTTTCCTTATAGAACCTCCTTGGATTGTACATTCCAAAGACATATCCTTATTAGCAAAAACTATGGTTGGACAGGCTGGCTGGCTAAGTCTAATTTCTATAAATTAATTCCGAACGCAAAAGGCTGACACGTAAATGCATTGTTTGCTTGGTTGACCGTTCTTTACTGCAGATTATTGACCACTTTGAAAATTTCTATATAAAAATGTTGTTACTTTATTCTACTTACAAACCACCTATTTCAACCTTAAGTATTTCCATTATATCTAAATATTAAGCTATACATATAGGAAATATCCCGCCTGAAAGCTTCTTATAGGGCTCGTGGTTTTTTACTATCACATTTTTCCTATACTTACAAAATTGCACTGTGAATGCATAAAAATAATATAAAATCTCATTAAGCTATACAATTTTTATTTTAAGGTCACGTCTATTCAGATATCATCCAAACTTACGAAAGTATATACCTACTTAGTTGTCTTTAAAAAAAACCTTTTTTCATAGGAAAAGCAAATAGCTAATTTTTCCTCATGCTTCTAATATAGAGTTTTACTTCTTTAATAGTAGATTGTATTACAAGGGAGCAAAATAACATATTTACGGCGAGGGCGCTATTTTGAATCCAGAGCGCAGTGAAGGATTCTAGAGTAGAATCCCGAGCACAGCGAGGGATTCTAAAGTAGAATCCTGAACGCAGCGAGGGATTCAATATACGTCGCCCGAGATGAAAATAATTTTGCGGCCGAGTAATCCACTCTACTTTTCATTTCGAATATAAGGAAAGTAAATACACTCTGCTTTTCATCCCCCTCTATAAGAAAAGCAATAAAGACAACTAAAACTATCTAGAAAAATAAAAGAAAGAGATATTCTCGTTTTTATAAAAAAAAAATATTAATTTTGCAAGTCCCATCCCCATACAAAATTAGTTGAAAACTTTTTCATTGCCGATGAGGTAACTCTATGGTTGACTGTAACCAAATTCAGTTCTATTCTTAAAATTCATTTCCACCCTAGGGTCCAACGGATAGTTTTGGACCCGCTGCTCAGTTTAAATATACATCACTTTCCGAATCTGAGAGATGAATAGTAGATTGTATTACAAGGGAGCAAAATAATATATTTACGGCGAGGGCGCTATTTTGAATCCAGAGCGCAGTGAAGGATTCTAGAGTAGAATCTCGAGCGCAGCGAGGGATTCTAAAGTAGAATCCTGAACGCAGCGAGGGATTCAATATACGCCACCCGAGGTGAAAATAATTTTGCGGCCGAGTAATACACTCTGCTTTTCATCCCCCTCTATAAGAAAAGCAGTAAAGACAACTCAAACTACCTACCTTTCTTTGTCGTTCGGATACATCATAGCGCTAGTCGGGCAAGAAAAAAAAATTAAGTTTTGAAATAAAAAAAAATAAAAAAATATGTCCATCAGATTTCTTATAAGTATCTCCGGGGTTGCCGTAGGGGGGTTGAAAATTTTGTTAGATTTTAGCTACGACTCACCGTTTACGAGATATTCTCAATTTTATAAAATTCCGTTTTTGAAAATTTCTCGGTCCCGAAAAAAGTCCCGGCCCCATACAAAATCAGTTGAATTTTTTTTTAAGTACTGCACACCCTTTGCTACACTCCAACCAATGCTTCTTTAATTATGTTCTAAATTCAAATCTCATTGTTTTGGACCCTGTTATGAAGCTGTTCAAAATTCAAATCTCATTTATTCCCTCTTGTCATAACAGGTAAAAAATGAATCGTTTTGGACCCTGTTATTAGATAAAAAATCATCGCTTTTCGAATTGATGGGATGAAAAAAATATTACTGTATCATAGCATCAATCTAGTCCCTTGTCAACCTTATTATAAAATATTGCCCGAAATTATTGCCTACAAAAGGCTGATTTATTTAGGAGGTCGAATTAATTAAGCACCCTGATAAATGACGCTTTTGTCGAAACCGCCTAAAAAACTACGGGCCAAATTAATTTGTTGTTTAATCTCTAATACGATTAGTTGCTGCAATCAAATTAATTTTGTTAGAAGTTTGCTATAAATAGGAGCAGTGAATTACTTACCTTTCTGATCATTGCTTTAAGTTGTTCTTTCTTTTTGCGATTACTTACCAAATATTGTGTTTTATTAACCGACTTTAAAAAAAAGGAGGTTATCAGTTTGACCTGTACGTAGATAATAATACGTGATATTGTTGCAATTGGCTGATTTAATGCACCGTTCATTCTAGTCAGTGAAATAATTCCAGTCCACAATAATTTATCACCTATTTTACAAATATTTCAAGTTATGATGACAGTTGTCACAAACCAAATAACGTCTATTTAACTAGGTACCTTCTTTTTATCAGTATTAAGGCGAAAACAAAACAATTAACATTTCTGTGATAGCTGCATGGGTTCCTTTCGTATCCAAATAAACCTGCAATTTAACCAGGTCCACAGTTTGTTTAGGGGTTTATATTACCTACACCTAGGTACGTAGAACTTCAATGATAATATACGAGGAAATTCACACGCACGATTCTAATAATTAATTTCATTGCACAATTTATTGTTAGAAGCGCGTGGTATTATGTTTATTACTCTATTGAATTACCGTTATGGGACTATCACCGTTTACCACAACTGGTTGGTTTATCAATATGTAGGTAGAAGCTGCATATGGTTTATTATGATAGATACGACTTCATTACTATAATGTAAAACATCAATGGATGATGATTTAGAGTCTAACATTTTAGGAATTTATATCTATACTAATATTTTAAATAGGAGAGGTTAGATTCTTTGTTTGTATGTCTTCTTGTAGTGGATAAACTCTTTTTTTTAATAGACAGCGGGATAGCACTTAGCCTTCATCACACCTGATGTTAAGTGGTGATAAGGCTGTAGGTTTAAGCACACTACTCCCGGAATCATCCATCACTGAGGAACTGCCCATCTTAACTTTAACTGCCGCCGGAACCCAAGAATGCTGAAAACATAGTTGATTGACAGACGTAGAAAAGATGGTGGTAGCAACCAACATAAATCTACTGAACCGATTTTTAAAAATTATTTCTCCATTTGAAAGCTGCCATTCTTCCTGAGCGTATAGGTTATATTTTATCTCGATATTCCCACGGATACGGGTACCACGCGGGTAAAACCGCACGGAGCCCCTAGTAATGTAATAAAAATAGTTAACCTGAGCTACTCTGAACTAGTATTATACCGAGCAACGTTTTCAGCAAATTCGAAGAATAGCAGAGAAGTTTTTATTTAGCAGCTCTGCACTGCAGCGTCTTCTAGGTACAAATTAAAGCGATTTAGTTCTTGTGAAGTTATAGTGACTAGTTTCCCTTTCGTTATTAAAAATAAAATATAAAATTTTTCCTTTTATAAGTAATCAAAAATAAAATCATCATATATTTTTATAATAAGTTACGAGCACTTTGAGATTAATATTGGTTGCTACCAAATCACCGACTATGATAATTCAAAATGTTCATTGGAATATACCTAACTCTGCACACATTATTTCATCAAATTAATTAATCCTTACTTATATTATAAATGCGTCTCCGTCTGTCTGTGTGTTACACAATCACACCTAAACTACTGAAGCGATTTGAATGAATTTTGGTACACAGATAGTCTAGAGCCTGAGAAAGGACATAGGCTACTTTTTATTCCTGAAAAATATCACCTTCCCGCGGGATAACGTCGTGTAGTACACGCGGGCGAAGCCGCGGGCGGAAGGCTAGTATTTAATAAGTTTCCTTTTTTTATTTCAGACATGCAACCACGTTCCGTGCGCAGTGTCGACAACCTGCTGCATCGTGAAAAACGCGTCAAGCGTTGCGCTTGCAACTGCGCTTAAGCGCTGGCGGCTTGCGACAGCTCAGTAGCGGCTTGAAGGCAGCTCCATCCGTCCATACATTCCCTTTGCAACAAAATACCTTTGTTCAATTCCAACTAGGATAACGTAACCTAATAACCATGTAAATAAAGTTGTTAATTCCTCGCTTTTGGAATACCGTTTTTATTGTCTACCAAAACGTTACACTAGGTAAATGGATATTTATTGAAATTTATCTTTGTTAAATAATGAAATTAGTTTATGAACCGTTTTGGTGTTTTTATTTTACATCCGTATAGGCATAGGATTTTGATTTTTTTTAAATACCGTGTTTAGGTATTTAATATTAATTTCTGTAAATGACAAGTTAGTATCTACCTACGAAAGTATTACGTGCATGTTGAGAAATTCTGTATTATTTAAATGCAAGATTTTGTTTAAAATCGTTTGGTTTATCGTACTGGTATGTTTGGCATGGCATAACGTTTTGGCCCCGTGCAAACCACTGCATTTATATCTGAACAGATTCATTAACATGTGAGCCTTTCAAAAAAGTTTATGAACTTTGTGATACTGTAATCTAAAATTAAACTTACAATGTATTGTGATCCTAAATTAAACTTTTATTAGTTTTAAATGTGATTTTTATTTTACATTTTTATTTCAATAAGTAAGTACCCTTTTATGTAGACAAATATAGTGGAAATTCTATAAAGGTGCATTAAAAGGCGTGGAATATTAAATAGCATTTATTTATATGTGTATTAATTACTACTTACAACAAATGTTTATAGGTATATTGTATTTCAATCTAAATTAACAAACAATACAAATTAACATTTAATTAGTAGGTAATACCGATTATTGTCTTTGCTACATAGCTTGTGGCGATGATTTAATTAATTAACAACACTGTAAGCACAGTACCTATACTGTAAGTATTGAAAATGAAGTATTAGAAAAAAAACAGCCAAGTGCGAGTCGGACTCGCTCATGAAGGGTTCCGTAGTTCCATACCCACTTAACATACGGATTATACACCTAGCCAAATTATCACTATCATTAACCAGCAAAAAATTACTTTGCTTTTCGCAGTGTTTGTATGAAGGACAAAGTTATGTTTGCGGTTTTTAAAAATGTGTTATATATCTTAAAAACTACTGACTATATCTTATTTAAACCAATTTTTGTTATAAGTAAGTGTTTATTGAGGTGTATAACATATATATAATAGTTAGAGGGGGGAGCGGGGGAGGACACATATTTTACCAATTTGGAAGTGTCTATCTTTCAAAATATTGACTATGAGAAAAAAGTATTAAAGATATTAAAGAAACCTTTGTAAGTACATTACAGCCGAGTATGGGAAGCTAGCAATGCAAAAAGCTTCCAGAACAAGGCTTGTATGAAACTTTTCTCATGAAATGCGAGGAAATACAATTTTTTGTTAACATGGAATGATAACATTTTAGAGCATGCGTGAGATAATTATTTTTAAAGAACTATCTACATGGCCGTTTTCAACAAAACTTATGTATCGCCTAAGTCTTTGCTTAACTACTACCCCAACAAGTTAACTCGGCACTTGAGTGTAGGTAAGCGACGTTTTCGAGCCAGGTGTCGAGTTAACTTGTTCAGGTAACAAAGACTTAGACGATTCCTAAGTTTTGGTGAAAACGGCCAATAGACACACGAAAAGGTTTGACGAAAATAAATTTTTTGTTCCAGTTTCATGTATGGAGAGCCCCTCTTATTTTTTATTTTCGTATGAAAATTGTAAAGCGGTTTACCGAATACATCTACGTACAGTCAGCGTCATATAGTAGGTTACATCCAAAGTAGTCAAATAGTTGGGTACCTACACGATACACCATTGTATCGTGTACCTATTTTTAACTGTGTAGTCTTAATAGTTTTAGGAACAAAGTGGCTGTGACTGTGACATACGAACGGACGGACAGATAGACGGACATACATACAGACAGACAGACATGACGAATCTATAAGGGTTCCGTTTTTTGCCATTCGGCTACGGAACCCTAAAAAAAACAACCCTTCTCACAACTAGCTCCGATGGGATGGATTGGATGGGGATGGGATGTAAGTAAGGGCCCTTACACACGACGTTTTTTTACGACCTGACGACCTTACGTCCTCTGCGCCTTTTTATCGGGTTTTGGCAGATTTTACACGTTTTTTGTCCCAAATGAAACGCGCTGTAAGCTCTCGTTTGTATCGATACAAACGTGCTTAATTTTTGTTTACGAGCAATGTCATCGCGATAGCTCTATAAAAACGCGATACAAACGCGATACAGACGCGATACAAACGCGCGTCCTGGTTGCGTTCGTAAAACGTGCCGTTTGTATCGATACAAACGCAAGGATCATATGTGTAAGGTTAAAACTTGCTGGCTTCCTTGCATTCGCTGAGCGTTCGACTTGCGTTACTACACACGTTATTACACGAAAAACGTCGTGTGGAAGGGCCCTTATTAAACAAACAAACGATACAGTATCATAGACCTCATACGGTGCAAAAATCTCGTCCTCAAATAAATAAATTAATAAATAAGTACGTCACGAAATAACACAGCACATTTCTTTATTGATTTAGTTGTTTCATGTTACTTGGACATTGAGCATTCTTACGGTCGTTGACTTGTGTCCATGTAAGAATTTCTTTCATGGACACAAGTCAACGACCAAGTCACATAAAACTTAACTAGGTATATCAATAAAGAAATCTCAGTAAGGAACATTAGAGTTGGCTTGGCTTTACTGAGAGATTTCTTCACTTTTTATAAAGAAACAAGCAGCTCCAGCGAGAGTTGGCCACTTTTTTACAGGATGTTTTTGGTGGGATACTATTTAACATACCTAATTTGATATAAGTAAGATATTTTTCATTCACATATAGGTGACGGTCGATGTATTAGACAAAATATTTAAAAAATCCAAAAAACTTCTATTCAATAGCTACCTACCTATTCAAACTTTTTTCTCGGAAGTAGTATTAGTTTATGGCAATCCAAATGCAGTCATAAATTAATGACTGGTTTTCAATCATCAAACTTGTCTTCTTGTCACTAGATAAAAGACAGTAAAATAAATTTTGAGTATTTGTGGTTTGTGAGTAATCCATAATTTAAAATACCCTATTTTCGGGAATCATCGCCTTAAATCTTATCAGGCGTACTGCCACAGAGGAAAAAAAAATACTACGTAGTACTGCGCCACACTTGTAGCGCTGTCAGTGACGTTTTAAAGGTGTACCGTGTACAAGTTGAAGGACACGCGGGACAGGACATTAGATGTGCCATGGTTTGGGAGGGGGCACCACATTAAGGCGATACTCGGAAAAAGTGTGCTGAAGCGAGATAGCAATGAGAAAACGACGCGCGCGGGAGCGAGACCGATTTTGCAGATTAGGCAAAAAAAACACAAAATCACTTCGTATTAAAAAACTACAGCGATTTAAAAAAAATGCTTCTATACGATCCTCAATATTATTGGTGTCCACTAATTAAACCAGTTTCCAATAGTGTAAGTAACCCCATTTAAGAATAATCTTCACTTTTCGTATTTAGAGGTCTTTTCGAAAATAAAAAGTGTCGAGGCAAAATCATAAAATCGTATTTTTGAAACTATACGATTCTAGATAAAGGTATGAAGAAATATATATCTTATTACCAGATTTTTAACAACTTCAACCGTCCTATAGTTTTAAATCAAAAAGTCCATATTTTTCCGAGTAGCGCCTTAACAAATCACAATAAATCTTGTAAATCTTGTAATCATATAAAGTATCTTAATATTATTTATTTTCCACTATACTTCAGGTATTTAGGTAGGTATTTCATCATCAACTAGCTTTTCATTTCTCTCTTATGAGTTCCAGGCTTTCCTTATGGATGGATTAGGAAGTTCAAAATCAAAGTCGATAGATGGGAAGACGCAGTAACAGCAATTTAGGAGTAGAAAGTTGAAACAAACTGATGGTACGACGCTAAATTTTGGTAAGTGAAAAGTAGCTTGCTTTTGGATCTTACGTAGGTAGGCAAGTACCTATGAATACATTACATACATTATTTATTCTATAGTTATTCATAACCTTTATATATACGTGTATGATACGAAAGCAAACAGTATTTTATTTCCAAAACATTCCGCCGCTGTCTGTAGTCGATGGCAATCAACAAGACTTTAACACAATCTTACCGAAAAAGAAAAAGATTTGAAAAGGGTTGAGTTCGCAGATTCCCGAACAACATTTGAAACCCTGGGGCATGCCAATCGTGATCTGTCATGAATTAATTAAATGGTATTTGAAGTAGGTACGCAACGAAGCTTAGTGATTGTACACACAAACTGTAACAATTGGGCTCGTCGACCTTACACCTTATGGCTTGATCATAAGATTTCTTTTGGAATAGAAAGGCAATATCACTCCCTTAAAAGTTTGAGGGCCGCGAACTCCGCATTCTCGCGCCCTTTGCTAGTTAAATGAGGAAAATTGCAGGTCGCACTGGTATTTTGGATACCTACGCAACTCACACACAAGTATACGCCTATATGAAATTATCCTTGAGTTTATGACGAACGAAACACAGGTACCTACTTAGGTATGTACATTTGTTTGTTTTAGTTCTAAGTATTATTTTCACTAAAATGAGTAGGTAGGTACTTTTTAATCTTATAATGCGTGTATAAAGTTTGGATCAACAATCTCTACTTCTGGAGCTTCGGCGTGAAAAAGGATCCTAAATAAATAATTGTAAAATGTTTCATTGACGATTGTGAATGCTTACATTCAGATCATACCACAGATCACCTGTATGTAGCAGTGGATCATACCATGGCCCGCTATTATTTCTCGGCTGCTTGCGTTACAAGTGCAACGAGTGAGAGAGAAGATGGCTTTGATCATACCACAGCCATCTCTATCGTCTTCTACAAGCCATGCGCATAAAGTTGGCAACGTAGTTTTAAGTGAACCGATTTGACACTTTTTGCACCGTTTGACAGGTAAACAGCGAGTAAACCTCGAGTACTGAATCCTATGGAGATGGCATATCTTCTATACATCTATGCAAATAAATAAAATTGGAGTGTCTGTTTGTAACATTAAATAACCGCTTTTTACTACCTGCATATGATTAAATATACGGTACATATACCAAAATGACATGTTTTACAATTTTTGTCTGTATGTCTGTTTGTTCCGGTTAATCTCTGAAACGGCTGGACCGATTTTGATTTTTGAATAATACGACAATTAGAAGTAGTTTAAAATTGAATTCCAAGATTTTCTTACATTGTGACTTAGTTACACCTCACTTTTTCGTAGGTATGCCACCTCCATAGGATTTAGTACTCAGAGGAGTAAACCGGTTCACAGCAATGTTGCCGTTCCGTATCATAGCATGGCTTGTAGAAGACCTTTTAGAAGACGATAGAGACGGCTGTGATCATACTCATTAGTGTTTTGTTTGTTATTTATTAAAATCTCTTTTTTGCTTCCTAGTGTTTTCTCCTCATTACTCTTGCTAGGTACGAGAATGAAGAATGGGCACATTGAAATTTGTCTAGAAAGTACAAAGCAGTTGAAGTCGCATTTACATTGAATGTCAGCTTTCGTGGGGGCGGGCAGGGAGGAATATTGCGAACGAGAAGGCTATTTTCTATTCCGAAGCCAAGATTATTGCCTCTTTTTCTTTCAAGAGCCAGCTGGGCTCCGTTCTTCAAACTTTCTGCGATCAATTGTTTTAAAGAATGATCAATGCTGTTTACAAATTTTACTGAAAACAAACGCTTAAGGTAATCCACGTACCTATAAGAAATTAAAACAAATTAAGTATAAATATTCACATATTTACTAGTAAAATTTGCCTTAGATGTTAGTTTATTTACATTTATGTACATTTTGTTACACAGGTAACTAATTCTGATAAATATCAATTTGAACTAATATTAATTAATTTGATCAATAGACAGACATACTATGATTAGGTATAGAATCTGTTGTTTTCGTGTTACATTTAAAATTCAATATTATTAGTATGATGTAAAAAATAAGAATCAAGAGGTTCATTAGGAAACCAGAAACGTAACTAATAAGTAGAGTTAAAAATGATTTTAAACACCACAATTCTATCACATCTTTGGAGAATAAATAGAAATTAATTATGAGACATAATAAGAACGTGATTATTGTGAGACTTCTAGCAAACTTCCTTATTTGATCCTTTAGAACTCTGTATAGTATGGTCAAGTACAATATGGTGCCTAGCAGCATGAGAGGCCACCTGAACAGACAGCATACCAGTAGGTACATCAACCACATCTCGAGCACTCCGTGCACTATGATGGCCGTACACGCGACGCTAATCGGGATCGGCAGCAACCACGCATACGTCAAAACTCGCCACAAATTATTCTCATTTATCTTCACTAACACTATAATCAAACTGTCATACATATGCTTAATGAAGAAGAAAACCAGCATAACAATAACAAAGTCAATATAAATTTCTAAACCCAGTAATGCTGGTGTTTCCACACCACTCGTATTTGCTATAACTCCTTTTGTATTTAGGAAACTTATTAAAAACACTAATCTTTTGATAAATCTCACTACACTCAACTGCAGCAACATTTGGTTCCTGTAGTTTTTCATCCATCGATTTATTTTTATAGCTGCTACGGTCCATATAATTAATTCGAGCGCTGTCATAACAATTTCTATTATAATGAAAGCCTGGAACACTGCAGCAGTATCCAGAGACTCGTTGTAATGTAGCTGCTCCGTTTCAAGAACGCTCCTCGTAATCGAAACATTTTCTCGAGAGGCCGATTGTATTAGAATTTCGGTGTTGTCTTCAATAATCGATGCTGTGGTGGTGAAGATTGACTCCGTAGACAGTTCCACTCCAAATTCTCTGTCTTGTGTAACCTCTGCCATTTTGGTAACATCTATAGTAAGGCATCCACCAGATGTGGCTGAATCACAGTAACAGTGTCAATAAAAATAAATAATGAGTCGCGTGCGTCGCGGTGCAGCTGCGCCAGCCAGACTGCCTCTCGTTAATATTTAACAAAACAGGAAACCACTTGTAATATTGGTCATTAGTAAACGTTCATTGAAATTTATCGGAATTGTGAGTAACTGACGTCATACCGGTGAAACAAAATACCCACGGGCGGATGGCTCATGAGCGTGACGTACAGGGGGGGCCCTTACCGTTTTGCACCGAAAAAAGTAGTTGGATTAATGTTTTACAAGCACAACTTAATACAAAAGTTAAATTTAAATAAGTTTTAAGTAAAAATTTCATTTTTATGTCAAGCTTTTTTGCTAAATATACTAAATATTGTATTGGCATCCTGTATATCACTGTATACAAAATTTCAGCTCAATCGGACACTGGGAAGTGGGTCAAATTAAGGCGCTACTCGGAAAAAGTATGGACTTTTTGATTTAAAACTATAGGACTATCTGGGGGCACGGCAGTGCCCCCGCCAAGTCGAGCGCGAAGCAAACACTGCCGTACCATCCTTTACTGGAACCATTTCGCCGCAAATTTTCGTCATCCAGTAAGCTATAATTACATACTTAAAATCCAAAATTTCAAGTCTGTAGGTCATTTAGTTCCGAAGTTAAGCGAAAGCAAAGTTTCGCATTTATGACACTCACTCATGATCATCAAAATAGAACTAGTACTTCCCATAAACTCAGAGAGCTGAAATTTGGTACAGAGTTAGGGTTTAATGGCCACATAAAGGGAAAACTATAAAAACTAGGATAATTTCTAGTTACACCAACTGCATAAATAACTTTGTAATCCTATATAAATATATAGGATTACAAAGTTACATTTGCAGTAAATAAATCAGTATACCTGTATATATTACTTATGTGTAATACTTAGCAAAAAGATATGAAATCTCACCAAAATCATCCTATAAAAAACTGACCAACTCTCGCTGGAGCTGCTTATTTCTTTACAAAAAGCTTTTATTGAAGCATTTTTTTTAAAATCGCCTATTTGCCTAATATGCATAATCGGTCTCGCTCCCGCGCGCGTCTTTTTCTCTTCTCGCTTCAGCATATTTTTTTCGAGTATCGCCTTAAGCTTGCAAGATTTGTATTAACCATAAACTTATTACATAAACTTAAAAGTAAGTAAAGTACCTAAAGTAAGTAAAGTAAATTATTTATTTGCTTGAATACAATAAGTGTGTATGTATGTCAAATCGTTGCTTATTAAAGAATAACAGGTACTTAAGTACAAAAACATGTTTTAACTTTTTTGCATTCACAATGCGTTTTTTATTATTGAAAATGAAGGACTCGAACCTACGACCTTTCACTGATCTGACGAATACTCTAACCACTGAGAAAGAAAATTCGATTAGAAAAATTCGACGCTTCTCCTAACGACTCCGTAGCTCATTGGTTAGAGCATTCACCCAAACAGTGAAAGGTCGTTTGTTTGAATCCCATTGGAGCTAGTTGTGAGACAGGTCTATTTTGTTCAATACTTCATTTTCAATAACAGATCATAATTACTGCAGCCATTATGCTTAGACCCGAGTTCTCCAAGTAAAGTTTAACTGTTGACGTTAAACTTTACTTTTACGTTTACGTAATCGCTTGATAAAAATGTAAGGATCGCAAAATACGATCACGTGCGAGCATTAAACTTTAATCAAGCCATTTTATCTTTACTAGGTGAGCGGTCTTGTTTCTTACCTAGAAGGATTTATTGTTAAAAGATATTTAACAAAAATTTTGTACATATATTATAAAGTAAATTGCTATTGCGAAAAAGTTCGGCTTTTGCGATTTTGGTTTAATTATTTATTCTCTTGTGTACAACAACAAATATGTTGTACAAGTATATTAAATCCTTATACAGGCTGTTAGTTTGGTCAGTTGCAATTGCAAGCCCAAAATAATAAAAAAAAATACCGTGTATAATTAAACGTAAATAATCGGAAGTTCATAATTTTAAAATTTTAAAGAATATATTGCGGATTTCAGTACAAGTACGCGTAACATGCATTAAATGTGCTTTATGTATAAACAATTTCACATTTATTGCATTCTATTTTTATTTAACAACAGAATGGAACGCCTGAATCTGTGCGATCGATTGGTTGAAAAATATGGGTCAAGCTCAGGTCCTGGCTGTTTCCGGTAAAGTTTTTGTTCCACCAACTGAATGGTAGTAGGACAAAAAGGTTTTTAGTTTTAAGAAAGCGAGATTTTGAAAAATTACTACGTTACCTTAGTTCTGTTGTCAGATTCACCGATAATTAGTTACTTAACAGTAATTTTTAAAATTAAATAGGTATAAACTGATAGATTGCTAGAATTCTGCTTGCACTTAATACATAGTAGGTACTCATTTGTTTATGGATAGCAACGCAATCGATAAGTTAACGTTTATAAATATAAGTTAATAACGGCACAACAGCCCCCCTAGACAAGTGGCATTCTATTATCGAACTCGCCAGTCGAATAGAAAGAAACTGTATGGGATTGACATTAGCGTTCGAAATGTCATGTGACCGCTAATGTCAATCCCATACATTTTCTTTCTACAAACATAACATAAACACCAGAAATGAATAATCCTGGATTATTCATAGATGGTCAGAATAACCTAGAAGCGCTGTTATTCTGGCAGGGCCTTGAGACAGCACGGACAACACAACAGTACCTACTTTATCTTAAACTATCATAGTTGCGGAAAAAGACACTAACAGCCTAAAAGCCAGGGCTTTATCATTGGCAGAATATCTTTGTATTCAAGTTCACAGTCTGACGACAATCTAATCACGATCAGGTCCTTTGTTAGGCAAAGCTCCAAAACCGATCAATTGGTCAGCGAATGGCGATTAATCCGTCTGGAGAGATAAGTAAACTTTGTACCAAAATCTTAAATAAATAATACCTCTTATTTGTTAAAGATTTTTAAAGGTTTTTGGATGTTTGGTGGTTTGGCTTGTAGATTTTTTAAAAAGAAGTGGCGCTATCTCTCTTCCTAAAGGTGAAACTTTCGTTGTTGCGGGTGAAATTGCTTAAATTATTTGGTAACTACTATCACAATGAAAAGTGTGGCTTGTTTTCATCGCATGGTGTACATATCGTCCTATGTTCTGTGGGGGGCAGCTTTCCAACGAAATATCGCCATAAGACCTAACAAAACCCGAAACCCCATAATGCAGAAACTTAATGTTAGTTAACACGTTCACTGCGTTATCGGGTGGATAGGATCCGATGCTCATCTAGCCTACGGTGCGGTTACAAATTATGTGCATCTTACTCTGGTGCGGCACCTACTTAAATAGGTTCCCTAGTGTATAGGAAAGAGACAGTTATAGGCTTGACATGGTCTCTTAAAATATATTACATATTAATAAAAAACCTGTATCGGGTCAAATAGACCCGATACCGACCACAAGTAATTATTTTTCACCTAGTGCGTTTATCGGGCCGACGAGACCCGATGCCCAATGACCCGGTAGCCGCACTAGATTACTGATCAGTTGACCTAGTGCAGTGCTAAAGGACAGTGCAATATTCATATAGCTACCTACTAGTATTTATTTATTTTGTTGCAAAATGAAGCGATCAAGACGAACACTTGTAATGTCTGACAATGTAAGTGACATGAAAAAAAGTTCTATTTACACAAGTCCATCAACTGGCAATACATTACAAATAATGCAAAATATTGCTGAACCTTCTACAAATAATATGCCATCTAATCCTCTATCATCTAAAAAAGGAATCTTAAATCTATCATCTTTAATTTTTTTTTCTATTGTTTTTTTATTACCTGGGTACATCACTAATTTTAGTCGATATATGTTGCCTATCAGTGCGTTTATCGGATCGAAATGACCCGATCACTATATCGGTTTTTTATAATATATATACTGTCACGTTCTTACCTCCTTCACCCTAAATCTACCGGGATAAGGATAGGAAAAGAAACGCGAACAAATGATGAGTTAAGATATGTTTTTATATTAAAATAAAATACCGATGAGAGGGAGCGGTCATGGGTGAAGCCCAAAGAATTTATAATGTAGACTTGACTCGATTTCCTGCTAGTCAGGTACTTCCCGTGTTGAGCGCCTCGGTGAGGGACAGGAGCACAGCAGGGACGCAACAGGAACGCAACAGGAACGGTGTCGGGCGCAACAGGAGCGCAGCCCAAGGTGACCTTCAGGTAAAGGTAGCAGTGACCTCGGACCCTGGAACGCGCCATCAAAAGGCGTTATTCCCTCATCCAATAATGTGCGATCACCAACGGCTGCAACTACTGGGATAGTACCGTAATGAGCTGTTGTGCCGTGGTGTTCGCAATCGGTTACGGAGATTAAATAATAAGATGAACAAGAATTTAAATTAGCTAACGTAAAATATATATTTTTTCATACATAAAGTGGGTAGGTCCAAATGGAAATTATTTGACTAAGCAAATTACGTTATTGCAATAGATATAAATGATTTAACGGTTCCTAATTAACATTCACTAATAAAATAAAATAAAGAAAGGTGGCTAAATACAAATCACACTTTTCTAGGAAACTAATACTGACTGCTATTATTGTTAAGAAATACAAGTAGGTACCACTTACCCAATCTGGGGTTTTCCAAACACAATTTCACTATTTTGGCCGACTAGGCACGAAATATTATAATATTAATAACTAATTTAAATAGGTTAGGCTGCCAATAAATAAATCTTTATTGATTATTTAAATTTGAGGTAAAGAGCAGCTAGCTACGACTGTTGCCGGTCAGGGAATGAGTCGGCCGGTGTGAGTGAGCAACGAGCGAACGGCCGTCGAATGAATGAATGGATGGCTTGCGAACGAACAGGTGATCGGTTCTACAGACGAAACGTCAAACGCGACGGCAAACTAAATGAGCGCTAAAATGAAATATTCCTTTGATTTTCTATAGTATTTATATTTCATGTTATTAATATTTTGTTACTTATAAGCTTTTAGTTTATGGTTTTATTTAATAATTCAAGTAAATATTGTTAGATTAGGTAAGTGTGTTTAGTAAAATTATAAGTTTTATTGTGAAGTTGTAATAAAATCAAAAATTGTAAGTTATCTTTATTATTAGTTTATAGAAATAGGTCTCATAAACTTGATTCAAATTATCATGTACGTTTACAACGTTACATTACCCCCCGCTTCACGGAAAGGTTTTAAACCTAATTTAAAACCGTCTTATATTTCCGGACTATCGTTAACACTGCACATGCAAACTAGTTCAAACAATCATCACCTTCCATAAAACCAATCACAATCTTCTCAACCATAAAAACAACAACAGCGATTTTATACGCTGTTAACGCACTCTTTCATAAAAAAAGTTACCAACAGTGACACATTGATTACTTTTGCCAACGATAAGATATTTTCTAAGCGAGATGTAACTATCCGTGCATTTTAATTTTACCTAATTATTTTTATTACCTACTGTTTTAAAATCTTTAATGTGCCAAGCTCCTATGTTCTTACCAGACAATACGTCTTCCAGTACATAAACTAGAGGAGAACGTTTTTCAATAATACGGCACTTAATAAACTTTGGCGCTAACTTTTTACTGAAGTATTTATCTTTGTCACTCAACATAAAAGTACGCTTATAGACCAAGTCACCGACGTTAAATTCCGAGTGTTTCCTACGCAAATTATAATGACTAGTATTTTTCACATGAGCCTGCCATAACGATGTCTGCACTTCATCGAAAACAACCGAAAGGCAACCCAGGTTCTCAGCGTAAATATCGCGCGGAAGGAATAAGACTTCATCGCCCAAATCGATATCTGTATAATGAGATCCACATCGGACCAATTCCCTACCATAGACCAAAAATGAAGGGGTAAAACCAGTAGCTTCATTCACAGAATTATTTATGGCGAACTGCACCTTGGGAATAAAAGTGTCCCAAGAGCGATGGTCTTTTTCGACAAATGTGGCCAAACAAGTAACTATTGTTTTGTTATAGCGCTCCACCGTATTGATTTGAGGCGTATACCTCGGAGTAAAATAGATGTTAGGGATCTTATAGTTCTCAAATAAAGTATTAGTTACAGAACTAATAAATTGAGTACCATTATCCAAGAAAATTGTTTGGGGTACGCCATGAACTAAGAACACCGAGTCTTCCAAAATTTTGACAACAGAATCTGAAGTAGCGCGACGTAACGGAAAAATCATACAATACTTTGAAAAACAGCAAGTGACGACGAGCATATAACTATTTTGTTTCCGGGTAACTGGAAGTGGGCCGACAAAATCAATTGAGATCATTTGGAAAGGTCTTGAGCACTGCTTTGGACGTCCCATATGACCGAATGTAGTGTGATTTTGGGCTTTCTATGATAAGCAGGTGGAACAAGATCCCACAGCTTTCACGACATCATGGTACATGCCAGGCCAGTAATAGCTTAAAGATAAGCGCCTGTAAGTTTTAAAAATACCAAGATGTCCTGCTGTTGGTTCCGAATGATTTTCTATTATTAGCTTCTCACGGAACTCCTCGGGAACAACTTCTTTCCACGCAAACTCAGAAGTTAATTGACATTTATTTTTAGATAAGCGATACAATGAATTATTTTTAATAATGAAATTAGGAAATTTAGTTGGCGAGTTCAAACAACCATTATAAAAATGGAAAATGAAGTATTTAGAAAAAATCGACCCGTCTCACAACCAGCTCCGATGGGACTCGAACCCACGACCTTTCGCTTTCCGGGCGACTGCTCTAACCACTGAGCTACGGAGTCGTTACGAGAAGCGTCGAATTTATCCAATACTTCTTACGCACTGTATAGTCAGTGTTAATTTCATCAATGTGGAGATATTACTACCCTCACACGCGAAAGGAATACCTTTCCAGGTATTTAGCAATCGCTAAAGATGAAATTACTATTGCAACTTATTTTAATTTTTAGTTTTTTGCATTCACAATGCAATTTTTATGACTGAAAAATGGAAAATGAAGTATTTAGAAAAAATCGACCCGTCTCACAACCAGCTCCGATGGGACTCGAACCCACGACCTTTCGCTTTCCGGGCGACTGCTCTAACCACTGAGCTACGGAGTCGTTACGAGAAGCGTCGAATTTATCCAATACTTCTTACGCACTGTATAGTCAGTGTTAATTTCATCAATGTGGAGATATTACTACCCTCACACGCGAAAGAAATACCTTTCCAGGTATTTGGCAATCGCTAAAGATGAAATTACTATTGCAACTTATTTTAATTTTTAGTTTTTTTGCCTTCACAATGCAATTTTTATTACTGAAAAATGGAAAATGAAGTATTTAGAAAAAATCGACCCGTCTCACAATCATAGTAATTTCATCTTTAGCGATTGCCAAATACCTGGAAAGGTATTTCTTTCGCGTGTGAGGGTAGTAATATCTCCACATTGATGAAATTAACACTGACTATACAGTGCGTAAGAAGTATTGGATAAATTCGACGCTTCTCGTATCGACTCCGTAGCTCAGTGGTTAGAGCAGTCGCCCGGAAAGCGAAAGGTCGTGGGTTCGAGTCCCATCGGAGCTGGTTGTGAGACGGGTCGACTTTTTCTAAATACTTCATTTTCCATTTTTCAGTAATAAAAATTGCATTGTGAATGCAAAAAACTAAAAATTAAAATAAGTTGCAATAGTAATTTCATCTTTAGCGATTGCCAAATACCTGGAAAGGTATTTCTTTCGCGTGTGAGGGTAGTAATATCTCCACATTGATGAAATTAACACTGACTATACAGTGCGTAAGAAGTATTGGATAAATTCGACGCTTCTCGTAACGACTCCGTAGCTCAGTGGTTAGAGCAGTCGCCCGGAAAGCGAAAGGTCGTGGGTTCGAGTCCCATCGGAGCTGGTTGTGAGACGGGTCGATTTTTTCTAAATACTTCATTTTCCATTTTTCAGTAATAAAAATTGCATTGTGAATGCAAAAAACTAAAAATTAAAATAAGAACCATTATAAATCTTTTTATACCATGAGTCCTCAGTGTTGAGTACGGAATTCGAAAGCGATAAGGCAGCAAGAGGTAAGGCACGAGAGAGAGCATCAGGAATGACCATATCTACTCCCTTCCTATGCTTGATTTCGAAATTAAAAGCAGACAATCTTACACCCCAGCGAGCTAATCTACCTGTAGGGTTTTCTAACGACATGAACCACTTCAACGCAGAGTGATCAGTGTAAATGGTGATCGTCTGCCCATTTTCCACATAGCAACGCCAATGTTCGAGTGCAGTCAACACAGCTAGAGCCTCCCTTTCAGTGATACTGTAATTCTGTTCGGGCTTACTAAGAGACCTACTCATATACGCTATGGGATGCTCCTTACCATCTATATTCTGCGTTAGCATCACACCAATGCCATAATTGCTTGCGTCCGTGTGGACCTCAAAAGGTAACGAATAATTCGGACAAGCGAGAACAGGCGCAGACACTAAGCACTCTTTAAGGGCATTGAAAGACCTATCAGCTTCAGGCGTCCATTCAAAAACGGGCGAACGCTTGCCATTAGATGTCAATCTATTAAGTGGTGCTGCCACGGTACTGAAATTGGGAACGAAACGCCTGTACCACGTAGCAGTTCCAAGAAAACGCTTCAACTCTTTTTTATTTGATAAATCAATGCTGGACAAATACTTAGCATCACGAAGATTATCGAGGATTTCTGAAATGTACGGCAAGTTGTAGGCATCCTTCTTCGTAACTGCGTTTAGCTTACGACTGTCCAAACAAAACCTGAGCTGACCATTCTTCTTGTTTACGATAAGCACGGGTGAAGACCAGGCGAGGCGCTCTCGCACGGCTCTACTACATCCAAAGACAGCATCTCATCTACCTGTTCAATTAAAATTTTCTGTATTTCGGGAGACATTCTGTAATAACGCTGCCTGATGGGTTGAGCGTTACCGGTGTCAATACGATGTGTTATAAGATGCGTTCTACCCAAGCCCTTAACTTCAGTGGATATAGTTTTAAATTGTGAAATGACATTATCGGCTAATATTTTTTTTGAGTCGGATAAATTATCATAAGAATGAATAAAAGTTTCGCCAGTATTACACTTTACCTCGGCTATCTGGACATCGGATAATGTGATGCTACCTAAATACTTAGGGCATAAATTAAAAATTCGCCAAAAATCTACACCTAATATGATAGAGGTTTCGACCTCAGGCACAACAAAAGCTTTAATTATATGAAACTGGCCTTCAAACGAAATTGGTAAAAACATATAACCAATACTTTGCAAAGACTGGCCACCAGCAGCAATCATATTAGTGTGATTGTCATAGTGCAATAAACAATCATCTTCTAAATTAAGATGGGAGTTATTGCCTAAAATACTAAGCGCAGCGCCAGAATCTAACAAAGCAGTAGCTTCTTTATTATTTATTTTAATATTAACATAAGGCCTGGAATCATTAGCCGGTTTAGAATTCAGAATTGTAGAAACTTTATAAGTTGCAGAGAATTTTCTTAAAAATGCAAGCCAGTCATCCCAATCTTCCTTATCAAAATTACTACAATTCTGCTTAACTAGTTTTTTGAATTTGGTAAATTATTCTTAGAGCACACGGGACAATCAGGCGTTTTCACATCCTTCATACCGCATTTAAAACAAAACACATCACGACTAGCTTGACATTGTCGTATATGATGAGAGTTGCTGCGACATCTGGGGCAGTAAGGTTGATAGTGGGTAGTATTAATTGAATGTATGTAATTTGACGATGATTGTCCGCGATTACGGTATGTACTATAGTTTTGATTTTTGGAATAATTTCCTTTGTAATTGTTATTATTATTATTAGAATAAGTTCTATTTTGATTATGAGGATTGCTATTAGAATTATTCTGAGGAAATGATCTATGTTGATAATTAAAATTACTATTAATATTATAACTACTAGTTCCGCTATTTTGTTTAAATGTATTCCTATTAGTTTCTCTCTTGTATGCGAAATCGGGAGCAAGAGTATCTGAAGTTACTTTAGGCGGTTCCTGAAATTTGGAAAAACGATCCTGTACCACTTCATAATTACGGCATAATAAATGTAACATTTCTATAGATGTCACCTCACCAGCAGACGCTAAAGTGCTGGCATAACAGGGCCTGACATTGTGAAGCAGTATTTTTAGTTGTTCCTTTTCAGAGAGGGGCTCGTTCAAAGAAGAAAACATTCCGCTCATTATCGAAAGATATATAGTAATGTTCTCACAATCACCTTGAGTGCGAGCACGTATTTCAGGAATAAAATTATAATCAAACTCCCGCGATCCAAACGTTTCCTTTAGCTTTACTACTAGCTCGGGCCAGGAATTAACTTTACTTTTGATTGAGCGATACCAATGCAAGGCATCGTCTTGAAAAATTTCGGAAGCAAAACTTAAAATTTTTGTCAAAGGAATATTTCGAGCCTCAACAAATTCATCTACACGCTGTATAAACGCATTTACGCAAGTCTTTCCATTAAACTTCAATTTGGACAAGTCAGCCGAACTTCGATCGCATGTTACCGAGATCACATTAGACACATCCGTTACAACAGGTCTACTCTCACTACTAGTGCTAGGGTTTACCGACGAAACAGGTAAAGGCTTGTTAACTGAAAGTGCAGTAAGTTTTTGAAGTAAAAGCTTATGACTTTTAACAACGCTGTCGTATTCTTTTTTAATATCGTCGGTGCAAGTTATTCTCGCTATGCGATTATGTAAATGGTTTAATAAATTTTGCGTTCTCAAAAGTACTGGAATACTAGGATCAGCAATGTCAAGATTTAATTTAATTTTAGACACCACGTCCATACAACCAGTAAGATCCTGTTTTATTTCTAAAGGCGACTCCAAAATGTGCTCTGAAGGGAATGCTGGAGCCAATTTGACTATTTGTTTGCGTAATTCATCAACAGAGGTTGCAGGAGTGGCTCCTCTAATGCCCACCTCGTACTCCAGCTCCGACTTTTGCAGAGATAGGTATTTGATTGGCAACATCGTAAAATTTAAAATATAAAAAAAATAGTTAACGCCCGATGGAGTAAGTGGTATTTACCTACTTATATAACAAATTAATCTAAAAATAATTAAAGCACAATCTCCGCACCGTTACAAAATCAATTAAAATACGTTTCTTTTTATTAAACACACAATAATCAACTATAATAATCAACAAAAAAAAAAAAAAAGCACACAAAAAATTTTTTAATTGCAACTGAAAAACAAAAAAGCAAAAATCAAAAACTCTCCGTGCTACTGGAATGCACCTTACAAAACGTCAAAAAATACTAACAAAAATAATTAAGTTGATTTCACAATTTACATGTAAAATAATTAAATAGAAATTAAAGCGCCATATTAGGGCTCCGGTAACAATGTAAATGATACTATATTAGAATGAAAAGACGAAACAAAACTAACAGTTACGAGAAAAAAATGTGCGTCGTATAAAGACCGTTACTTATTTTTAAATTTAGTACACTACAGCAGCACGGGAAAAAAACCAAAAAAAACGCTTCACAAAAAAAAACAACCACAAACACAAAACTAGCTACGTTGCGACTAAAAACAGGAAAGAGCCAAGCATAAAAAAATTCAACCACGTTAGGCGCCAATGTCACGTTCTTACCTCCTTCACCCTAAATCTACCGGGATAAGGATAGGAAAAGAAACGCGAACAAATGATGAGTTAAGATATGTTTTTATATTAAAATAAAATACCGATGAGAGGGAGCGGTCATGGGTGAAGCCCAAAGAATTTATAATGTAGACTTGACTCGATTTCCTGCTAGTCAGGTACTTCCCGTGTTGAGCGCCTCGGTGAGGGACAGGAGCACAGCAGGGACGCAACAGGGACGCAACAGGAACGGTGTCGGGCGCAACAGGAGCGCAGCCCAAGGTGACCTTCAGGTAAAGGTAGCAGTGACCTCGGACCCTGGAACGCGCCATCAAAAGGCGTTATTCCCTCATCCAATAATGTGCGATCACCAACGGCTGCAACTACTGGGATAGTACCGTAATGAGCTGTTGTGCCGTGGTGTTCGCAATCGGTTACGGAGATTAAATAATAAGATGAACAAGAATTTAAATTAGCTAACGTAAAATATATATTTTTTTCATACATAAAGTGGGTAGGTCCAAATGGAAATTATTTGACTAAGCAAATTACGTTATTGCAATAGATATAAATGATTTAACGGTTCCTAATTAACATTCACTAATAAAATAAAATAAAGAAAGGTGGCTAAATACAAATCACACTTTTCTAGGAAACTAATACTGACTGCTATAATTGTTAAGAAATACAAGTAGGTACCACTTACCCAATCTGGGGTTTTCCAAACACAATTTCACTATTTTGGCCGACTAGGCACGAAATATTATAATATTAATAACTAATTTAAATAGGTTAGGCTGCCAATAAATAAATCTTTATTGATTATTTAAATTTGAGGTAAAGAGCAGCTAGCTACGACTGTTGCCGGTCAGGGAATGAGTCGGCCGGTGTGAGTGAGCAACGAGCGAACGGCCGTCGAATGAATGAATGGATGGCTTGCGAACGAACAGGTGATCGGTTCTACAGACGAAACGTCAAACGCGACGGCACACTAAATGAGCGCTAAAATGAAATATTCCTTTGATTTTCTAAAGTATTTATATTTCATGTTATTAATATTTTGTTACTTATAAGCTTTTAGTTTATGGTTTTATTTAATAATTCAAGTAAATATTGTTAGATTAGGTAAGTGTGTTTAGTAAAATTATAAGTTTTATTGTGAAGTTGTAATAAAATCAAAAATTGTAAGTTATCTTTATTATTAGTTTATAGAAATAGGTCTCATAAACTTGATTCAAATTATCATGTACGTTTACAACGTTACAATACTAGTCAGATCAACTTACGAATCTAGTTGTAGATGAATTATTGCTTTCGAAACATATTTCAAAAATATTTTTTAGTTTAATTATCTTTATTACACAGATAATCGTAGTTTTACACGGAGAATTCCACCGGGTCTTTTCGACCTTGTAACGCACCATAGAAAAGTTTAGCATTGGATCTAATGAGCCCGATGCAGTTCTAACGGAAAGGCAGGTAAAAACGCTCCCGCAGTAAACGTGTTAACAAATTCAATAAATTGATTGAAGCCTCATTAAATTTGTGTAAATTTCCAAATGTTTTAAAATTCTTGTTCTGATTTATATTTTATTTAAAACCTGTCTGCGTACTCTTATGATTTTTAGTGGCATTGAATCAAATGTAGCGAAGGTATAATCTTTTGATATCTTACCTATATTTTCACTTCTCATGCTCGTAAAGTTCGTGTTTATATTGGGTATAGGCTGCATAAAATCGCTTTTTATGCTCTAGTGCATAAAGTAAAATCTTTGTCTAAGTCTCAGACTGTAAGACAAAGGTCGTCAGGTAAACAGTCACACACGCAATTAAACTTCGATAAATAAACTTATTATTTCATTCTGTTTTTTCAATTTTGTACTTATTCCATGTTAAATTACTAAATTACTAAAACTAGGCAAAATTAATGAGTTTTCTAAGAAATAAGTGTTTCTAGAGCATTATGGACTACTATCTATGCTAAGTATATGAAATGCATTTTAGCAAGGATTTGCTTTGCTTGCACTTTAATTATCCTCGACTAATTTGGTAGATTATTACATTTTAAGTTTTCCATAAACCTATCTCAGGATTCAGATTTTATTTGTGATATTTATTTGTGGGAGCATGAAATTAACTTTCTATAATTATAATAAGTAAGTATATGTACCATTTAGTATTTAATCTTATGTAAGCTATAAGTGGGCAGTGGGCGTCGTTCGGCTGACATGATGATGATGATGATGAAGCTATAAAATATGTAAATATCATACATAAAATTATGTCTGCCTAGGATTATTTGTGATGCAAATTAATAAAAAAATCTTTCCATTAGTTTCTTCAATGAAGTTATTCTTTAATGAATTTACTTGTAAACTATGTTTAACAATTTTGCTTCTAGTTACGAACTGTCGCGCAAGTTTCCATTTACTTTACATCGCGAAGAGTAAATTGCTGCGATCAAACTTCGAATCCTTTCTTATTTCGTATTTTTTCTTTGCATCGACAAGTATCAATCCTCCTCCATAGCTTCGTAAGTTGGAAGTTTGAGTTTTTCTCTTAGATAATTTATTCACGCTCGTCTTTTGCAGCTAAAGGGTATACATAGTGATATAGTGATGTTTATTCACTTTTTCGCACATCGCTGCCCGTTTCGCGTTGACGTTATCAAGTTGATGTTTGTTATCGTTTGACAAGCTAGGAGATAACACTTTATATTGTGGCTCTTTATCACGGCTCTGGTGCGGAGCGAGATATGGCCTGTTTAGGCCCTGTCCCTGAGCTTTATTGAACATAATGGTGGTAACTTTCGTTATATCTGACGTCAAAGCTTGTGATAAAACACAAGTTTGATGGGGCTGTTAATTTAGGAGCTCGTAACTCATCAACGTAATATCCTTAATGACTGAAGAACAATGAAATGAGGGTTAAGAAAGTAAGTACGATTTACAGCAATCTTTTGAAACCTTTTTGTACGCAAGAGGTAATCAACTGAAGCTGAATTAATGGCAATACAAGCGGCTCGACGATTGCTTGTGCAAATGAATTTGTATTTGTAATAATAGGGGTTAAAGAATGAAATTGCCGTTTTTTTCTTTTGTACATATAACTTAACAACTTTTATGATATTAATAATTTATATTTTCTTTATTATTGCGTTACATTAAGACCATATCGAGCAACTTTTGATAATTTAATAACCACGATATTTGATTATATACATAGAAAAAACTTATCCCGAAAGTTATGACTATTTTTGTTTCCAGAATTTCGTACTTTATTAGTAGTAACTTAGTGAAAATATTTTTTCGACTGTGTCATTTAGTAGTTAAAATGTCCATAAATACGTGTGTAAAATTTTGTAAAGTTACATAATATTAGTCGTTGAATAAATTACAAAAACGTTAGTATGGAAAAAAGAAAAATTACAAAAATCTCCATACAAAACGGCAATTTGATACTTTAACCCCTAATATTTGTAAATAAAATGGGTTTAAGTATATTTTTTTTATTCTAAAGTTTGTTTCCTTGTTTTGTAACAACTTTGCTTTGTTCATATCCGTTATACGGCCGTCAACTTTTTAAAATCGGTTCTGGGGTAAGTGTATATATTCTTTGTCTGGGGGCCAATTCTCGCGCCTTTGATATGATATCGAATTAGATATAGTCCGCGCCACATAACTTGGAATTTGTCAGAGGGCGCTGATCGTCGTGGTTGGTCGGAAAAATAAGCCTTATTCCCATGACATAATTTTAGTTCCAGATATTGACACACGCTCGACTTGCATCGAGTAGTAAAGTGTCATCCGATACCATATCGCGCGTAAAGTTGATATTTAGACATTTTGAGTATTAGATAACTCTGCGCGCGACTGGGACGTTTTTGGCGCTAGTTACAGAAAATTTTTTGTTCGAAAACTTATGGAAAGATTAGTATTCGATTGACCTATGTACAGTTACATATATATCAATACATTTGAGTATCGCCCCCCTAGGGCTTTACTGCGAACAGTCAAACACTGTTATAGTTATGTTGATTGCAGGACGGATTTGAGTTATACACTGCTTATAGCACGATCTCTCTTACAATCCTACCTTCTACTTATAATGATGATGTACAAATTTTATCCTAATATTATACTTAAAAAAATATTTTAAAAATATAGTTAGCACTCACAATCTTTCTTTCTGTTACGTATAAGTACATTCTATCACTAAAATTAACAAAAACCTACGCGACATGTGTGCGACGCATATACTCGTACACTAGAAACTCATCGTTCGTACATATGAAACAAAGAAGCGATTGTTCAATATTAATGTAAATGATTTTCTGTTGAACAACAGGAATGTTTACAATTGAAAATATTTTTCAATACGACAAACAGAGGATGTTATTCGAGTGGTGATTGAATTCAAACTAGTTACGATTCGTGGAAGCTGTCTATCGATCTGCAGGGTTGCGTTTCAGAGCTTCAGGGCGATTAGTTGACTAATTGGATGTTCGTTTCAGTCCCTGCTGAAGTTCGATAAGGTGCCGAGGTGTTTCCGAGTCCACAAAGGAAGCGGCCAACTCGGAGATCCAGCTAGCGCTGTTCGATATTACAGAACAAATATTGGTTTTTAATCATCCCACAACTTTGTTGACTACATCAATTTATATTAGAAAAAAGTATCTCCTTGAGTAATATAAAAAAAGAAAAAATACTTATACCTATATGTCACGTGGCATTATGTAGGTAGAGTGCTCGTCAGATAAGTCTGCGCACGGTAAAAATCGAATACTAATCTTTTCTATCACATAAGAACAAAAAAATGCACTGTAACTAGCGCCAAAAACGCGCCAGTCACGCGCAGAGTTATCTGAAACACACTCTATGTATTGTATGTTTCATTTACTGAAATAATATTGGATGAAAAGTAAATAAATTCAATCCAAATTTAGATAAAAATTTTTGATTAACTCTTGGACAAGCATATGCTTGTTCAAGAGGAACAAGATTCCTCTTTCCTTGTCAATTAGTTTAAGACGTATACAGAAAGTCAATCAAGTTAATTTTGGGGGGTTTGACAAAATCTCCACGCTTGGCAGTCGGGTTGGCGATCGCAGTGTATCCTGCTGTTACAGGGAGACTGTGCAGCCCATCTCCTGATGGCAGAGTTAGCCCCCTACATGGTGGACCGACGATCTGGTCAAGGTTGCGGGATGCCGCTGGATGCGGGCAGCGTAGGACCGATCGTTGTGGAAACCCTTGAAAGGAGGCCTATACGGCCAGTGGTCGTCGTTCGGCTGACATGATGATGATGACAGCAAACTTAGATCACCAAAGATTTTCTTGTAGTTATGTATAGGTATCTGATAACACTTTCAACGTTCCAAACGAGATATCAAACAACCCAAGTAGCAGCAACATAGTTTTATGGGCGGATCTTTATTTTATCGAGGCATCGATGTGGCAAGCGAAACTTTCTTAATCACTGTTCGAAGGGCCACTCTCTTACGAATAAATTACCCAACAGAAGGAACACCGACGAAAGTAATTATGTTATCGAAGTGAAGTTGCCACTCGGAACACCACACATGCAGTTTTTTCTTCGTTATCGTGAATTCGTGATAGATCTGATCGGTTCCAACGAAACTTTAAAAAATTTGCTAACCCAGTGAAAATTATAAACACGCCATTTCGAGTTCATGGAAATGTCGCAGGGATTTTGTCAAAGTCGTGATATTATAATTCCACTAGTAAAATTATAATTTCACGTGATATTATAATTCCACTAGTTAAATTATGAATAGACAGTATTTTTGTATGAATAAAAAAAAAACACGAAATTTAAGGCAATCGCTTCGCTGAACGTGTTCTACAGGACTTCCGAGGCTCGCAGCCATATGCATACTGTCTCGTACTGTCTATTCATAATATCACGTGAAATTATAATTTCACTAGTGGAATTATAATATCACGACTTTGACAAAATCCCTGCGACAGAAATATCGTTTTAATGTTAAGCAAATTAACGAAGCCATTAAGGATAGTTACTGAAATCCGGGATAGCTAGTCGTAGTAACGCGTCGATGGCTTTGTCATTCATAAGAGGGTTGGTTTCACAATTTCTATGTAAGTGCATCGAAATAGTTCCTTTGTATAAGACAGTATATACCAACAATAATTTCTTTCGACGTAGTGTTGAAACATATAATAATAATTTTAATGATATAGATTTGTTTTGTAATAGCCTAGCTGGCTACAGAAATTTACTATATAAAAAATAGTTAGCACTATCTATAGTATATTGTTATTATCATTTGCCTTCTTTATTAATAGGTTTATTGTAGTTCCTATTTAATCTTTTAAAATGTGTCTGCTAAAAATACATGAACTGTGTGTAATTATAAATTTTATGGGACTGTAGGTCTATAATATTTTTGTCATAATGTTTAGATTAATATTAATGTAAAAGACTGTTTGTTTCCTGAATAAAGTAAAATAAAATAAAATAAAAATATTAATATCTTTGTTTTCAATATAATGTTGTTAGGCAGCAGCATCTGAGGATGCCCCAATATGAATAGTTGGCTCGCAATTAATACCGACATACACTCAACATTGAGTAGATGTCAGCCAGAACAAATGTTTCCAATATTCGCTCGACTATAACACAAGCATACAATTTGATCTAGAAAAAGTTAATAAAAGTATCATCGAAGAAAGGCATTCTCAAAGCCTATTTGAAGACTTGATGCAATTCAATTCTGCTACACATGACAATTCCACTTTGGAATGTGTTAATACAATTTTGTTAATAATAAAAATATTTGTCAGATTAGTAGCGGGAAAAAATTAAATTATGCAATATATCAAAATTAATAGGTACTTACATAAAAAAAACACAGAAATTAATTAAAAGCCCAAACTATTTTAATTAACATTATCAATTGATGAAAGAGCGCAAGCTATTGTTCTAAATAAATAAATAAATAACTTCTTACATTCACACCAATTATCTAGGCCCATTTTAATTTCATTACGAAACTGTATCATGGAAAACTTGATAACGGATAAATATATACTTAAATACTTTTTGTTTGTAAATACATACTTAATATACATAGAAAACACCCAGACCAAGACAAATAGACATGTTCATGCACACAAATATTTGTCTTGTTCGGGAAACGAACCCGAGACCACTGGCGCAGAAGGTGGGTAGCCTACCCCTGCGCCAAATCGGTCGTCAATATCACGAAAATTCATTTTTAGTGTTCCGTACTTCAAAAGTAAAAAAAAAAGAAAACCATATAGGATCACTTTGTTATCTGTCTATCTGTCTGCCTGTCCGTCCGTCTGTCTGTCAAAAATCTTGATATATTATCTTCATATATTTATTATTTATTTTTATGTATGTTAATTTATTTTTCCTATACATCCTTGACGCTTGGAAGGGACATAATTGTCGTATTCTGTGACCTTTTCAAAGCTTTCGATTGCGTTGATCACCAAACTCTTTTAAAGAAGTTAGTAGAACATTATGGCACAGAATAAATAATAGTAACAGAAGCTGCACTCTGCGAGACCATTTAAACAAATATGCACTCTAAGTTCAACACTATAAAGTAGAATTCAGCTTGTACGGCTCTAATTACGAACGGCTAGACGTTGCATCTCTTTCTATCGCATATATTCTATCGCGCTCGGGCGGGCGGCCCGCTGTAAATTGTATTGAATTGTATCCCGAGATATACCCGAAGCTGTAGGTACTTATCTCGGGTCCTTGAGCGAGTGACGGACGCTTGATTATGGTGTCTATAAAAATCAGGTAACCTTTTGCGTTCATATTTGAGTAATAGAAATCAAAAAGTGATTGTTAATAATATTGCGTCCTCTGGAGCCCCCATTAATATGGGTGTACCCCTAGGCTCAATATTTGGGCCTTTACTATTTTTAATCTACATACACGATTTACCTTACTACGCGCATAATTTATATGAGACAGTAGTACAGGCACTTTAGTATAGTTTATTACTATTTGCAAATGATAGCTGTCTAATTTTTTAAATTGACAAAGGGTTTAATTGCTATGACGAAGTAAATAGTGCTCTCTCTAAAGTCGCACATTGGTTAAACATTAATAGCACTTCTTTAAACCCTAAAAACAAATTGTGCCAAATTCTCACTACGAAGGTTGATTTAAGTATTAGTTTGAATGCAGATAAAGTCGAATTGGTTGACAGCACGAAATTTCTTGGTATGTATTATCTTAGATTCACGACTACAATGGGGTCCACATATTGAGGCCTTGTCGAGTAAGCTCAGTTCTGCTGCTTTTGCAGTAAAAAAGATAAGACTATTAACTGATATTGAAACGGCAAGACTTGTTTACTTTAGTTACCTACTTTCATTTGACTTAGACTTTGATAGAACATGTCGAAATCTTTACAATCACACAACAGACGCCTAGGATGATTAGATATCTACCAAGTTGCATTTTCTTCAGCGGTTAAAAAGTCGAGTCTTCACTTTTTATTTGCTTATTTACCTAGTCTGACCTATGTGTGTAGCTTAAAATAAATGTATATAAGTAAGTATGTACATAATTATTACGAAAACATTTCAAGTTGACCGTGTCAATTGGTTGGAACCACGAAACGATTGCGTGCTATTGGTACAAAACGAATAAATATTTTCGTTTTTCTTTATGCTAGTTTTAAGTAAGTGAGTTATAGATTATATTTATTTTTCTTCCTCTAATGTTTGAAATTATCCAATCATGTTTTGCAAAATTAAGCATTCATATTGATTAGGTAATTCATTGCAGTACTTATAACATTCTGATAAGATATTTCATGGATTGAAGACTACTTAATGAAAAATCTGCCCTAATCACGATGTTATTGAAGCAGAATCGATAAGAAATCAATTTACGGTGGTATCGAAGAGTTATCAATCATGAACTGTAGTTTTGATTAAAAGGTCCGAAGCACCTGTCGCTTACGCGATCAACAGGAAGCGGGTCCGGGCGAGGCTCGCGCGGAGGACGCGGCGTCAGTCACCGCCCAGCCGCCCTCGCGACAGCCGCCCGCCCGCCGCCGCGAACACTACACACCGATCATTCATAGCGACGATCTTATCCTCAACAACCATATCTCAATCCATATACACGACATCGTGTAAAAATAACAATTGGAGAGTTTTCACTTATTCACTTTTTCAAATTCTCACAACGTAAGTTAGTCTCGCGAAAAGAAAGCTTTTGAAGTTTGCTAAGTGCTAACGGATACCGGAGGATTCTCTCTGCCCTTTCACCGTTTTGCTTCGGGCGAGGTAAGTTTATGAGATTCCATTTAGTATATGCTCGGTGACTTATTGGATTTTATTCATAACGTATGCCTATTTTTGTCATCACATATTTGACGCGTAACGGCCTTTAATGGGTCTTGCAAGAATAATTTCGATAAGAATTTGTTAAGTATATCGTTTTCATAGTTTATGAAGTAGATTTTTATTTTATAATCTTCAAGATTGGAACTGGACAAGCAATTTTCTGATATTTAATTACAAATCAATGCATGACAAAAAAATATTACTTAGACTTAATCACTTAATACTAAGTTTTCTATTTCTATATTACTATATTTCTATAGAAATATTATCTACCTACCAATTTATGTATTCATTCAAAATCCTTCAGTATTTTGTTAAAATCATACAAACCTGGCAAATCTCTTATGTTATTGGTAAAAGCGAAGTCTTGATTTTGAGTTTTGAGTATACTCTTTACTGATCTACGATTTATGGCGACCGAATAACAATATTATAGCATTTCGTTAAGTTGCAGGTAAAACGTCATTGAATGCAATATTAACACTTATCTATGCCACGACTCGCGTCGCGATCGCGAACTTTCACTACAACCCTTTGTCAGTTTCAATGAAACATTTATTATTACATGTTTTATCAAAACATAAATTTAATGAAAGAGCCTTCAACAAAGTTATTATCAGTGTGTGAGGGTTGAAGTCAAACATATTGTTCAAACGTACAAGTTTAGGTACTTTACAACTAGGAGTTTCATACCTCGTATGGTCGTATGTGAAAGTTGGGAGTTATTATTTATTGCTAGTGGCGTGTTTGAGAGCTAACTTGTCGGGATAAGTCGTCTATTACAAGTCTGGCGAAAGTTGGGGTGAAGCAACGACTATCTTTATGGCAGTTCGCGAGATATGCCGTCGGGCGGGCGGGGCATGAATGAACTGTTGCCACGGTGATTTTACTTCGAATATATTTGGAAACATTCAATGGAAACATCCAATTGAGTTATGTGTACAAACATTCAATATGTATAGCTTTGTCAAAAAAAAAAACAGAAAATAATATTGATTTATCATGATTCATGACATGACTCACAAAAACAATTTAAAAACAAATTAAATAAACTTTGGTAATTTGTAGAAGAAGCTCTATTATGTACTAAATTATGTCACACGTCATTATGTAAAGCCTGACTAAAAAAATAAAAACCTCGCCATGTTGCTGAAAAGTGACGAACTAAATTTTTATATAAAATTTGACATTTGTAACAATGAAGAGGCGAAAGTGACGCCTCAAGCCAGGTTTTTTATTTTTCTGGTCAGGCTTTACGTCAATTATGTTTAGGGAAATGCACTAATTTGTTCGAAAAAGACATAAACCCCGTTAAAATAGTAAACGTTTCGAAGTAGCTATACTTAATTAATCGTTAAGTGAGTAGCTGTAGGTTGTAACTTGTAACACAAAATAATTTATTTTGTGGCTGTACCACCCACTTTCCTCTTCATACTTCACATTATTTCGCAGTACTTGTCTACTCAGCAAGTTTCACTATTGCAATTTGAACTCGAACGTTCAACTTGGTTTCACCAATATGAGTTTCAGGTGGTTTCAGTCTAGAAAGTTGTAATTTATCGGTAGTTCGTAGAGATGTGCCCACACGCCGGGGATTAGCGACATCTATTACATGACTTTGGAAAGTTTAGGGCGTCTAATAGAACGATTATCGTTATGAGCCCCTGAGCAGCGATCGGGCGTCGGATGACGGATGTCGACGATTATTGATACGAGGTACCTACTTACTTGTGGTTCTATCGCCGAAGATAATGTACCATCACCTTTTGACTAATAAATAGTAGATTGTATTACATGGGGGATTTTGACAACCGATTTGGCGCAGGGGTAGGCTACCCACCTTCTGCGCCAGTGGTCTCGGGTTCGATTCCCGAACAAGACAAATATTTGTGTGCATGAACATGTCTATTTCTCTTGGTCTGGGTGTTTACTATGTATATTAAGTATGTATTTACAAACAAAAAGTATTTAAGTATATATTTAACCGTTATCAAGTTTTCCATGATACAGTTTCTTAATGAAATTAAAATGGGCTTAGATAATTGGTGTGAATGTAAGAAGTTATTTATTTATTTATTTTATTTATAAGGGAGCAAAATAATATATTTAAGGCGAGGGTGCTATTTTGAATCCAGAGCGCAGTGAAGGATTCTAGAATAGAATCTCGAGCGCAGCGAGGGATTCTAAAGTAGAACCCTGAACGCAGCGAGGGATTCAATATACGCCGCCCGAGGCAAAAATAATTTTGCGGCCGAGTAATACACTCTGCTTTTCATCCCCCTCTATAAAAAAAGCAATAAAGACAACTCAAATTGATTTTAAATTATTTTTAATGCATTCACAATGCAATTCTGTAAGTATAGGAAAAATGTGATAGTAAAAAACCACGAGCCCTATAAGTAGCTGCCGCCGATCCCGCCTGAAAGCTACTTATAGGGCTCGTGGTTTTTTACTATCACATTTTTCCTATACAACTCAAATTACTACCTACCTTTCTTTGGCGTTCGGATACATTATACAATAAAAAAACCCATCCCGTTGGAGCTGGTTGTGAGACGGGTCGATTTTTTCTAAATACTTACTTCATTTTCCATTTTTCAATAAAAAAAATGAAAAAAAAAAATTCCGTCGGATTCCTTATAAGTATCTCCGGGCGTACCGTAGGGGAGTTGAAAATTTTGTTAGATTTTAGCTACGACTCACCGTTTACGAGATATTCTCAATTTTATGAAATTCCTTTTTTGAAAATTTCCCGGTCCCGGAAAAAGTCCCAGCCCCATATAAAATCAGTTGAATTTTTTTAAAGTACTGCACACCCTTTGCTACACTCCAACCAATGCTTCTTTAATTATGTTCTAAACACAAATCTCATCGTTTTGGACCCTGTTATGAAGCTGTCCAAAATTCAAATCTCATTTTTACCCTCTTGCCATAAGTTCTAAATTCAAATCTCATCGTTTTGGACCTTGTTATGAAGCTGTTCAAAATTCAAATCTCATTTTTACCCTCTTGTATGTAATGTATTTACATTTTCATTTAAACGATGAATCGTTTTGGGCCCTGTTATTAGATAAACAATCATCGCTTTTCGAATCGATGGGATGAAATAGTAGATTGTATTACAAGGGAGCAAAATAATATATTTACGGCGAGGGCGCTATTTTGCGCTGGGCCGCAAAATTATTTTCACCTCGGGCGGCGTATATTGAATCCCTCGCTGCGTTCAGGATTCTACTTTAGAATCCCTCGCTGCGTTCAGGATTCTACTTTAGAATCCCTCGCTGCGCTCGAGATTCTACTCTAGAATCCTTCACTGCGCTCTGGATTCAATATACGCCGCCCGAGGTGAAAATAATTTTGCGGCCGAGTAATACACTCTGCTTTTCATCCCCATCTATAAGAAAAGCAGTAAAGATAACTAAAACTACCTACCTTTCTTTGTCGTTCGGATACATCATAGCGCTAGTCGGACAAGAAAAAAAATGTGAGTTTTGAAATAAAAAAAATAAAATAAAAAAAATATATGTCCATCAGATTCCTTATAAGTATCTCCGGGGATGCCGTAGGGGGGTTGAAAATTTTGTTAGATTTTAGCTACGACTCACCGTTTACGAGATATACTCAATTTTATAAAATTCCGTTTTTGACAACTTCTCGGTCCCGAAAAAAGTCCCGGCCCCATACAAAATCAGTTGAATTTTTTTTAAGTACTGCACACCCTTTGCTACACTCCAACCAATGCTTCTTTAATTATGTTCTAAATTCAAATCTCATAGTTTTGGACCCTGTTATGAAGCTGTTCAAAATTCAATTCTCATTTATACCCTCTTGTCATAACAGGTAAACAATGAATCGTTTTGGACCCTGTTATTAGATAAACAATCATCGCTTTCGAATCGATGGGATGAAAACTAAGTTATTGACGTGATAACGTCTTATAATCGATAAACGCCAGCTGCACGCACAAAAAGTGTCACGATCCGCGTGCAAGCGAGAGCGCGGAACAAGCGATAGAGAGGCACGATTGGCTTAAGCTTTCAGCTTCTGACGCATCTATCTATCTCTCTTCTACTCCATCGGCCGATGCGTCCGAGTAGAAGAGAGACAGCGGCATATTGTTACAACGTACAATTATCATCCGTAAACCAACTTTACAGACACTCATTTTAGCAAGGTGCGTAATCTACTTTTCGTTTAACTACCAATCTACCTACCGGAAAAATATTGGTATCTACTTAAAATAAAAACTCAAGTTATACAGAGTGGCATTGAAGTCGTAAGTATCATTTTAAAATAAGAACTTACTCATGATATATACCCAATTGCAGGACGCTCCATTAAAGTTAATGCTTCATTAAATCTATTGCTGTCACTTTTTATTTCTTGACAACGAAAAGTGACAGCAATAGACTTAATGAAGCATTAACTTTAATGGAGCTTCCTGCAAGTGGGTGATAGAGTCGTTTCCCTAAATATGAGGGATCTTGGATTTTCAAGATGTAAAATTATTTTTATTTAAATCCCGGAAAAATAGTTTTTTTTAATATTAAAAAGGGGCAAACGAGCAGACGAGCCACGTGATGGGAAGTAGTCATCGTCGCCCATGGACATCTACAACACCAGAAGGGTTTGCATACGCGTTGCCTGCCTTTGTGTTTAAGGGTCCTATTTACACGCTTTTTGAAGAACTCCATGTCATAGCACAAAGGGAACACCTCTGGAGGAAGCTCATTCCACATCTTACAAGTTCGAGGTAGGAACGAACGTGATGATCGAACAGTTGTTGATTTCCAGGTGTCAAGAATATGGGGGTGTTTAGGATGAGTTCTACTCACTTGGCGTGCGGTGCGGTGGCGGAAGTGTGACGGTGGCACCAGTTCAAAAAGCTCCTCAGAACATTCCCCATTGTATAGACGGTAGAACACACACAGAGAGCTTATATCTCTGCGGTGACTTAGTGGTTCTAAACCGTCCGTGAGTCTCGGATCGTCGACAATACGAACCGCACGGCGCTGAATGGAGTCAAGTGGAAGGAGCTGGTATTCAGGAGCTCCCGCCCATAAGTGCGAGCAGTACTCAAGGTGGGGTCGAACCTGAGCTTTATATAATAAAAGCAGGTGACGTGGAGTAAAGTATTTCTTCGCCCTATTGAGCACTCCTAGCTTTTTCGAAGCCAACTTTGCTTTGTTTTCCAAATGACCCCGAAATTGGACTTCGCTCGTGATGTCAACGCCAAGTATTCTGATACTTTTAGAGGTGGTAAGGGGAATGTCCTGGAATGTAGGCGCTAAGACAACAATACATTTTTTGCTAAATATGAAGTATCAAAGTTTTACCATGGTCAAAGAATATATACACTTACGCGAACCATGGTACCATTTATTTATTTTTTTCACCATATCGGTTTTAACCAGCTGATTTTTATTTTCAGCCAGTATCTTTTTGATCTTTTTTATTTTATATTAACCTCTGTGGTTAAATTAACATATAAATAAAAAATAAAAAACAGTGCATTAGGTGTAATTTTCTTGTAGCAAAGCGCGAACCGCACTAAAATTAAGAAAAATCAAAGAGAAGAAAGAAAAGAAAAAATATTTATTGACACCCGCACTTTTTTTGTCTTACTTCGACCCATGTTTTTAGGAGAAAGTTGTTCACTTACCGATTCTGAGTCGATATTAAAAAGGAGACCGGCGAGAATCGCCCATTAATGAAAAACTCTGCAACAATGAGATTTCATACATTCTGCACTGTTTTGGTTCTAACCAAAAAATACGTCTTTTGGGATCGGTTTTGTAGTGATTAATAATAACATTACAACATTAGTTGAAAGAAAAAGTATTATAATTACAAATATTGATGAACCGATAATGTACTACATTATTTATCTCATTTTATTCAGTCCTAGTTTACCTATGATTTAAGGCGAATAAAGTGTGATTGATTGTGACTAGATTAAGTGAAATATTTATGTTTGTGGTGTCATTTAATATGTCCCATACTTTGTATAATATTGATAAAAGTTATGGGATGTGTTAAATGACATACCGATTGTCGTTCTTTCGTGCCGTGATAAGCATGATAAACGTGATTAAATTGTTTTGCTAATATTATCAAATTCGGAACGAAATTGCTTTTATTTAAATGCTTTTAAAAGTTTATCTTGTTAACGTTTCATTTCGTTTAAGACGTTAAGTTTGACTCGTGTGAAAAGACAATTATAAATTGAAATACAGACTTAAAATTAGAAAAAAAATGTGCTGTACAGTCAACGAAAGAAAAAGCTTTAAGTTTGTTCTATATTTTGTCCTTAAACATCTTTAATTAAGGTACATAATTAATGCGGTTTTTGCAGAGCATTTCTGAGCCCATTCTTACATAACGAAACTTACAGACAACTGGTATCCGACGCTAGCACGCTATTCGCGGAGACTTGTCAATTGTATTATACGATGGCACAGCAGCGGACACGGGCCAGCCGAAACAGCCTCCTGGCCGTGGTCGCAGAACGCAATGAATGGTGCCTTTTTATTTTAGGGCATGGTAGTCACTGCACGGACCAGTTCCCCCCTCTGTAAGATCTCTTTAAAAGGCCTTTTGCCATACATTTTTCGAAACATTAAGTCATACAAACATGACTCTATATAAATAATAATGGATCAATGGAAAATGAAGTAAGTATTTAGAAAAAATCGACCTGTCTCACAACCAGCTCCGATGGGTTGTGTTTTCTAAATACTTCAAATTCCATTTTTCTATAATAAAAATTGCATTGTGAATGCAAAAAAGTAAAAATTTAAGTAACTAATAATGGATCAAGTTATCTGAAATAAATGAATTAAGTATAATAACAATATGACATTTCGGATACTATACTATAATAGCCTAGTTTACGAGTCACTATACAAAATGTATGGGAGTAGTCTGTAATAATCGTAATGTAAGAGCGGGTAGCTTAACGTGCTGTCGACAGTACTTCTAGTCGGGCTTTCACAGTGAACTCGATCGTCTTTACGTGCGTCGAGGGCGGCGACTCCTGAAGGGCAAACGTACACTAAAAAGAATATAGTCCAAAATGTATTTACGGGTCGTTGCCAACGTTATTCTATGAAAGGCAAATGTCATAATATTAGGACCTAGGTAGGTACATAAGAAAAAGAAAAATATAATTAATTGTTAAAAAAACATATAATTTATTTAAAACGAATGACTGGTAAACATGACACGCGTTTAAATGAAACTTATTAATTAACCTTACTAGAGAGAAATATAACTGTATTACCTTATCAAGCTCTTAATTCACAGTACATTTTTAAACTTTGCTAAATAGATAATAATAATAAAGTCGTTAATTCTTTACAGTAATTAAATTACCTACACATTCTGAACTGTAATATTTAAAAAAAATTGATAATCCATACCTACGAATTTGACGGAGGCCTAGGCCCAGCAGTAGCCGTCGTTCGGCTGACATGTTAAAGGACACAGCACATTACATCAACTCGGGAAGGGATCGACACCGTATCGCCTTCGCCTCGCCGTCAACCAGGCGTCAACCTAACGCAAGCACGTAACCAAACCGGATCAGCGTCGGTACGTCGGCTCGGCTACGGCTAGGCGACGCCGCGCTTACGGCTAGGCGACGCCGCGCTTACGGTTAGGCGACGCCGCGCTTACGGCTCGCCGCACAGTGGTTCCATAAAAAAAAAGAATGAGAGAAAAAATGCAAAAAAAATAATAAAAAAAAAGACAAAAAATAAAAAAAAAATATCAAAAAAATTAGAAAAAAAAATTAGAAAAAAATGATGTTCATTTTCATTTTCAGACCACTGTGCGTAGAGCCGTAAGCTCGGGTACGGAGAGACGTGAGCGCGTGGACGACTAGCGGTAAGCGCGGGGATAGCAAGTTGAGCGACCAGCAAAGCGGTTCGTGAGCTGGTCCCGAGGCGAGGCGATTACGTTACGATTCCGATTAGTGTGCTTTGCAGTAGGGGGTTTCATACAAAGAATACTGAACCGCTCGAGTTGATACGTTTACGATCCCTTTCCGAGTTGATGTATGTGCTGTGACCTTTATGATTAATCCATACCTACTAATATTATAAATGTGAAAGTGTGTTTGTTTATTTGTTTGTTTGTCCGTCTTTCACGTCAAAACGGAGCAACGGATAGACGTGCTTTTTGGGTTTTTGTGTATGGGGATAGTTTGGGAGCTGAGAGTGACATAGACTTCTTTTTCACATTCCCGCGAACGTCGCGTAGATAACGCGGGCGAAGCCGCGGGCGGATGGCTAGTTTCATAATACTTAACCACTGAACGCCCACATTATTTTATTCGCTTGCGTTACGCTTAAAATGCGTTTGAATTTATCGAAACACATTCAATGTAAAGTGCTTTAAGATCAAAGCAGTTTCCACTTGACATTTCACAAGATTGGTTACAATTCTTAGAAAATGTTGTTTTTGATTTAATTTCAAATACATTGTAACTATTGAAAGTATTTCCTTTTGTTTAATGAACGTGTACATAATCATAAAAACACCACCTTTTTCTGGATTTTCTGGCCATATAAAGTTAATTTAAAGTTGCGCTTACACGGGCAGTGTTTTGGCAATAATTGTTTGGAAACTGCAGTGAATAAATGTGGAGCAATCACAATAAAATGCAGTCTTTTTTTTTGGGAAAATTCTTGTAATTATTGCTTCATATATTCCACATTGCTCAATTGATATTCGGAGGCTTATCACGTAACTTGCAAAAGCCAAGTGATAGCGAAAATCTCGCAATTATTACTCTAAAATGGCAAATAGCAGAAGTTTTTTCTGCTACATAGTACGAATTTGCGATTTTAGAGCATTAATTGCGAAATTTTCGCTATCGCTTGGCTTTTGCAAGTAACGTAATAAGCCTGCGGCTTGGAAATCTTTAGTAATTTTTTTCTATCTCGTTTTTATGTACAAGTACGTCTCATTTTCGAGATAGGAACAGACCGGCAGCGGCGCGGCTACGGAGTTTTTAAAGTTGCACCATATTCATGATATTGTTTGGCCATATCTCAGCAGCAGGTTGCTACATGTGTCATCGTCGCCCTTAATTGCTTGATGTGGTCGTGACGTCATAGCTGAAGGGTATTGACAGTAATTCAGCCATTTTAGTAGCACGTGTAAGCGCACCTTAGGTGTTCATAAAGGCGTCCTTCAATTTACGTCTGACCTGACATTTTGGGCGCGGCACGGTCTCATAATCAGAGGTGAAGCGACGACAAAAGGCGTCTCACGCCTAATTGTCATCCCAAAAGACAGCTGTTTACCTATTCTTAGTAATTATTGTTTAATGTATTAACATGAAATACATCTTACGCTAAGAAACCTTTTTCCTTTATTTAATAATCAATTCGAAGCATATCTGACATAAATCGTAATAGACGTAAAACATCTATTTCTGAGCATATTAAGCTAAGCAAAGTGTTCATAAAAGGGGCCTTCAATTTACGTCCGAACCGACATTTGGGCGCGGCACTGTCTCATAATCGGAGGTGACGCGACGACAAAAGGCATCTCACGCCTAATTGTCACCCCAAAAGACTGTTTACCAATTCTTAGAAATCTTTGTTTATTATTAAACTAAAAATACATGTATCTTACTTAGCTAAGAAAAAGTTTTCCTTTTATTTAATCAACTCGAAGCAAATCCATACTAGAATATTATAAATGTGGAAATGTGTTTGTCTGTTTATTTATTTGTTTGTCCGCCTTCAACGTCAAAACGGAGCATCGGATTGACGTGATTTTTAATATGGGGATAGTTTGGGGGCTGGTAAGTGACATAGGCTACTTTTTATCCCGGAAAAATATCACATTCTCGCGGGATAACGTCGTGTAATCCACGCGGGCGAAGCCGCTGGCAGAATAGCATTCTGACACATCGCAATCGACGTATAACATCTATTTCCGAGCATATTAGTCTAAGCAAAGTGTTCATAAAAGCGTCCTTCATTTTACGTCCGAACCGACCGACATTCGGGCGAGGGGCGCGGTCCCATAATCGGAGGTGACGCGACGACAAAAGGCATCTCACGCCTAATTGTCACTCCAAAAGAGAGTGCGCCAACGAACTGTTTACCTTCTTTTATACACTAAAGGCGAATTACGATCAAAACGAAATTAAATAGCCAGATGGGCGTGAATAAAAAGTTCGTTCAAATAAACACCAATAAAAGCGGAGATAATCAAAGATCAGAATAGGTAACTAGTGCTGTTTCGATTTGCCTATTGTCATTGTTGGCTTGGATATCTTATTGTCCCACAATCTTAATACAAACTTGACCACTACAGTGTCTCATGGGTGGGAGATCATTTTTATAGATGGGAAAATATTTGCATCTCCACGATAATTTTACGTCAATGGAGAGGCTAGCTTTAACAACAAATCGTGGAACTCCGTATTTTATTTAAATAAATTTAAATCTGGGAATGTCTATTTATCGCAAGTATACAAAATATAGCTCTACTTATTCCGATCTACGTTAGAATATATTATGTCACTAAAATTTTTGATCACGTTGTCATAAATTACGTCCAAGCTATGGTCCAAGCTGGGCGCGGCGCGGTCCCATAACCGGAGGTGACGCGACGACAAAAGACATCTCACGCATAATTGTCACCCCAATAGAGAGATCACCAACGAACTGCTTACCCTCTTTTATACACTAAAGTAGAATTATGATCAAAATGAAATTACATAGCAGGATGGGCGTGAATAAAAAGATATGGGTGAAATAAACGTCATTCATGCGACGGAGATAACAGTACCTACAGCGGTAAGCGGTAATCACACTTTGTTTTTAAAAATATTAACATAACTAAATACGAAGAGATTTTGAGGTGTATTTAGTATGTTTTGGGCACGTTTTGGGAGAACGGCCGGCACCATCAGAATAAGTCACTTATATCCAAACTTTCTTATTACTACTGCTTACTACGTACGTCGTTCGTAAGCCGACTTCACATACTTAACTGTACAGTTTTATCACATGTACAAGGGTTAGCGTGTCGGTTATGCATTGCTAGGTGAAAACCATCATGCAAACACTAGCGTGGATGGCCGCCATACGGCTTCTTCAGTCAGAAAGCGTTGATGAGTGAGATCACCAAGGTCAGTGATCGCATTTCCTCATTTTGAGAATTGCAGTGACGATGTAATACGTCAAACAGAAGTTGCTCCTCAAAGCTTGTACGGCGGTGTTTCCGCTGTGGTATTCATTTGACGAGGGCTTTATCTAGTGCAGACGGTTTCACATTTAGCGGTTAAGTGCTTCTCCTTAGTGTCTAGGAGTCCACATACGTACAGAGCTATGCAATCGTATTATTGTTATTCAAGTAGCTAAAGCAAAAGCTGGAATAAAACTTCAGTTCCAGTTTGCAACATTAATATTTCATAAGAAATATTTCTCTTTTTGGGATTTAATTATTCGAGGGTTGCAAAATGGATAAAGGAAGACATAATATTATGTAAGTATATTACATATAAATTCATTCATAAAGTCTAAAAATTATATCCCATTCTACAGGTCTGAGTACAACCGTCCTTTGAGCTTTCTACAGTCTTTTCCGGTCTGATTTTTTTTTACAAATTCTTTGAATAACGATAACTAGGTAAAGTAAGGACTACATGAGGTTATCCCTCAGGAATTTGATATTTTTCAGAATAAAAAGTAGCCTATGCCACTCTTCAGCTTCTAAATTATATTCCTACCAAAAATCACATCGATCCTTTGCTCCGTTTTGACGTGAAAGACGGACAAACAAACAAATAAACGAACAAACACACTTTCACATTAATAATATTAGTATGGATGGATTAGTATGGATACCTACATTGTATAAGTAGTAATAATAAGCTGCGACATCGATACGAATCAAAAAGCATAGGATTTTGCACAGAACACGGAAAGATTATTTTTCTCTTGTATATTGGTTGTATTGAATAAAAAAAATACCATATTAGTAAAGAACGTCCTTTCGACAGTTGACACAGTAGTCTGGTGTGTTTGTTTGTTAGCTGGCTTACTGTCACGTCACGCAACTCGCGCTATATCCGACACCTCGGGCGCCTTGTGTAAATTGAGGGATGTTTCCAACGTCTCGACCACGTTCTAGTGGGTTGTTTCATATGTATTTATGTGCAACGTGTTTGTTTAAAATTGTCCCAATCCCAGTACAGTCTACCTCAGAGACTGGTAGGAAAATCTGTCATGGTTACACGAGTTGTTTTGCAACTGGCAGTAATAGTTTGATTTCTTAGACAGTTTCGTGCTCGTTGAATATGAGTAAGTATTAAACATAAGTATTAAATTTTCAAGAGGTTTATTTTCAGCCTTCTTCAGACTCCTTATTTTATTTTTTCGTGATTTTATTCAAGCTTTGTCAGCATAATATTTTCCATTGCATCACAGTTTATTAATAAATTAAGGGCAGGATCTTCCAAAAACTCTGTCTTTGTCTTTTTCTTTATGTGTGAAGAGTAATGAAGATAACCTCACTTTTTCATTTTTTCAATATTTTTGTTGTTATTTTGAGCATAAGTTCACTTTTTGAAAAAGTAGCCTGAGAATAATCTACTAAATGTAATTACCTATTTTTCTATATATTATTTGTGAATAAGAGATTAATAAACTAAGTATAAAACCAAAAAAATGTAAAAATAATTAAAATTTTCTTTGTTTTTGAAATTTTTTATAGTCGAGATAAGTACGAATATCGTGTTTCTAGCCTCAAAATAATCAAGTTCGTTTATGAAACTTCAACATATATTTTTATCAGCTCAAAATAAAGAATATTTGATTGTTTATTTTTGAATAAAAAATAGGTTGATTTCGATCATTTGGAAGATCATGCCCTTAACCTCCTGACAGTCCTGACGCAAGTAGCAGTTTCGCAGCAGAAGCCTAACTTAGTTTAAAGTTATGGTCAACTACCTCAAACTTCGCAGAGTTTTTCCAATGAATATGAATCAGTGCCACAATCTTTTCTGTTCCGGTGACAGCGGCGCTATGTACGTTTTTCTTTTTTTTTGTAGCAATTTAACCGGCCCTAACTTCTAAGATCTTCAGCCGCCAGCAGCGCTATGGTTAGAAATCAACTTGACAGCAAAATGACATTAAAAAAATCACGTTAGTTTCACATTTTGGCCACCGGAACAGAAATGAATGTGGCACTGTATTTCGTTAACGGTTCGGTAGCTCGAATATTAACGTGATGTCATGTAAGAGCCTTACATTTCCAGTTTAATTCAGTAGTTAACAGATACCAGACTAAGCAATCTTATATGTTATGGTAGTTACTGCCTTTTCGGCATAGGATTGCAACAAATATACTTCATCATCATCATTTCAGCCGTACGACGCCCACTGCGGATACTTACTTACCTATTCAATATGATTTTCTAGACTGTTAGCTCATATTTTTATGTAAAAGTTTAGGGCCTTCTATCTTGTTATTGATGCTTTATGGGTAAGGGCCGAACCTTGTGATCATCCATCTTGAATATAAGGCAGGGCGGTACTCCAATAGTTGGTATATTAAACTGCTAATTTTCTCTTAAAACGGCCTGGTGGTGGCTCTTAAATAATGGTGGTTTCCATTTCAATCGTTTATGAACAAAACGGTTTTATATTCAAACTAGCGGCCGCCCGCGGTTTCACCCGCGTGGTTCCCGTTCCCGTACTAGGGTACTTTTTCCTGGATAAAAAGTACCCTATGTGTTAATCCAGCCTATAATCTATCTCTGTTGCAAATTTCATCTTGATCCGTTCAGTAGTTTTTGCGTGAAAGAGTAACCAACTTCCATAATCACAAACTTTCGCATTTATAATAAACTAGCGGCCGCCCGCGGTTTCACCCGCGTGGTTCCCGTTCCAGTGGGAATATCGGGATAAAAAGTACATAAAAACCTTCCTCTTGAATCACTCTATCTATTAAAAAAAAACGCATCAAAATCCGTTGCGTAGTTTCAAAGATTTAAGCATACAAAGGGACATAGGGACAGAGAAAGCGACTTTGTTTTATACTATGTAGTGACTAGCTTTCCGCCCGCGGCTTCGCCCGCGTGGACTACACGACGTTATCCCGCAGGAATGGGATATTTTTCCGGGATAAAAAGTAGCCTAAGTTATTCCTTATTACATCAGCTACCTGCCAGTGAAAGTCCCGTCAAAATCGGTCCAGCCGTTTCAGAGATTAGCCGGAACAAACAGACAGACAGACAGACAGACAAAAATTGTAAAAAAAAATGTTTTGGTATATGTACCGTATATAAAATCATATGCATGTAGTAAAAAGCGGTTATTTTGATATTACAAACAGACACTCCAATTTTATTTATTTGTATAGATTATCCCGAGGGAATGTGATATTATTCCGGGATAAAAAGTAGCCTAAGTTACTCTTTATTACATCAGCTACCTGCCAGTGAAAGTCCTGACAAAATCGGTCCAGCCGTTTCAGAGATTAGCCGGAACAAACAGACAGACAGACGGACAGACAGACAGACAAAAATTGTAAAACATGTCATTTTGGTATAAGTACCGTATACATAATCATATGCATGTAGTAAAAGGCGGTTATTTTAATGTTACAAACAGACACTCTAATTTTATTTATTTGTATGTATAGAAGACTAGCGGCCGCCCGCGGTTTCACCCGCGTGGTTCCCGTTCCCGTGGGAATATCGGGATAAAAAGTGTCCTTAGTTACTCCTTATTACATCAGCTACATGCCAGTGAAAGTCCCGTCAAAATCGGTCCAGCCGTTTCAGAGATTAGCCGGAACAAACAGACAGACAGACAGACCGACCGACAGACAGACAGACAAAAATTGTAAAAAATGTTGTTTTGGTATATGTACCGTATATATAATCATATGCATGTAGTAAACAGCGGTTATTTTAATATCACAAACAGACACTACAATTTTATATATTTGTATAGATGTATAGATGTAATTTATAGAATTTATTCCAATGAAAGGACATGCCTGTTAAGGCGCTACTCGGAAAAAGTACGGACTCTTTGATATAAAACTATAGGACAGTTAGAGTTGTTATAAATCTGGTAATAAGATATATATTTCTTCATACCTTTATCTAGAATCGTATAGTTTCAGAAACATGATTTTATGATTTTGGCTCGACACTTTTTATTTTCGAAAATTCCTCTAAATAATAAGAAATATCAAGATTATTCTTAAATGGGGATACATATCCTATTGAAAATTGATTTAATAAGTGGACACCAATAATATTTAGGATCGTATAGAAGCATTTTTTAAAAATCGCTATAGTTTTTGAATACGAAGTGATTTTGTGTTTTTTTGCGTAATCGGCAAAATCGGTCTCGCTCCCGCGCTCGTCGTTTTCTCATTGCTATCTCGCTTTAGCATATTTTTTCCGAGTATCACCTTAAACTTGTTTTGAAAAGAGACGAGGGTATTCGCATGCACTTCGCATACGAATATTCAGGAACAAAAACTTTGTGAGCCGCTTAACTTTGACGTACTGCCGGCGCTTGCTCTGAGGCTTGCAAGCGGTCACTTTAATTTTTCCAAGTAGACTTCAGCTGAATTCAAATACTTAGGAGTTGCTGCAAAAATTATATTAAGCAGCTAAATAACGCAACTTAGTAATGCTTTTAGGATTTTGTTGTTCTGTATTACTGCTTCACCATGCCATTTCTCATTATTTCACATTTGCTTCACGCAAAACTTTTAGTTTGAGATGTGTTCTAAAGTATTGGCTGCCTTTTGTTGCTCTGGTGTTTCTTGCAAATCAAAATTGTAATTCCTATAAATCCCGTTTATTATTCTTTCATACCATTAAATCTGAATCTACATTATCCACTACTACATTTTGAATTTCCCAACGAATATGCGATAACGGCTCTAGGCCATGTTCCAAATTTATTTTTATACGTATATAGATACCTAACTGTGTATTGAAAATATTCTGTTATAATTACTTTTAAATAAATAAAGTACATAAGTAGGTAGGTATATAATATTTTGTGCCACTGATATTTTGTAATTTTGAATATTGATGCTGACATCATTTTAATTGAATACTTTCTTCGCTACCATTATTTATCTTTTTATAATATTACGAGTAAATGTAGATGAAGGTCGGAAGGTGAATGTAATATGAATCAGATGGGTATTTATTATTAGATAAAGATAGCTAGAAGCCTCCTCAGTGGCTGATTAGACGCGGTCACTGTAAAGGAAGCTAGTGTCAGTAGAATGTTCAGTAAATACTATTATAATTTCTATTATTTTACGCTATAAATCCGAATAATATTATGTACTTACAATACTAATAATGAGAATAAAAATACTGAAGATTGTTTTAGAGTATCTAGACAGAGAGAGAGAGAGAGAGAGAGATCTATAATCTTAACTAGCTTTCCGCCCACGGCTTCGCCCGCGTAGACTACACGACTTTATACCTCGGGAACTATATTTTTTCCGGGATAAAAAGTATTCTATGCCACTCTCCAGTTCCTAAACTATCCCCATACCAAAAATCACGTCGATCCGTTGCTCCATTTTGACGTGAAAGACGGACAAACAAACAAACAAATAAATAAACAGACACACTTCCACTTATAATATTAGTATGGATTTTCATGTAAAATGCTTAAATGCCGAAAACTGTCCATATTCAACTGAAAAAACATCAAGAGCAGTTTTTCGGACATGTGTACTCATAACATTTAAGTTAGCGCTACAATAATAGTATGTTGTACAAAAAGTGTATAAAACATACCATTTTACCCGAGACGTAGGTATATTTCAATTCGAGTGTAAAATGGGTTTTTTAAGTAAGTACCTACGAGTTATACACTCTGCTTTTCACTTCGATTGTGAGGAAAATAAATAGCAATATTGCAAAAAATAAATACTTCCCGCCATTGATATAATGCTTCCCGCCAATATACTTTTTTTTTCTTTTTTCTTTTTTATTAATTTAGTATTTTAACAAGGGTTATGTACAAAATTGAAGAAACAGAATGAAACAACAAGTTTATTTAACGATGATTAATTGCGTGTGTGACTGACGACCTTGTCTTAGAGTCTGAGACTCAGACGAAGATTTTACTTTATGTAGCCTATACCCAACATAAAGAAATAAAAAGCCATTTTATGCAGCCTATACCCAACATAAAGACGAACTTTACGGGCATGAGAAGTGAAAAACTCTTTTTGGTATTGTAGGTATATTGCTTAGAGAAATATATTTATCTTCAATAATACCTATATAAAACTTTAGCAGTTATGTAAAAGTGTATCGGCCGTCGTTAACCCCACAGGGCTCTATGGAGAATTCTAAGTTTGAGCTCACGTCTGCGATAAAAGTTGAAGAATGACCTATAAAACAAGATCGAGAATTTATATTTTTATTGGATTGTATTTTGGCGGGCAATCAATATAGAATTGTAAATCAGCGCGTAGATTCTATAGCTTTGTAGCACAGTTAAAGTTAAGTTTGTAGATAATAAAGCAGATTATTTGAAGAACAGTAAGTAAGTAATGAAAATCACATTAGGCCAGCTATAAAAGTAGGTGAGAAGATGTGTATTATCAAATCTCTATCTATCTATCTAATCTAATAAATTTAGCAGTGTAAGCGCGATGCTTTCCCACCAGCCCGTGTTGCATTGCAATGGCTTAGCCTACAAATATGGCTCTGAAATAGTTTTCCGAACGGTATGTTTTTTTACCGACTTCAAAAAAGGAGGTTATCAGTTTGTCCTGTATGTTCCTTTGTGATATTGTTGGAATTGGATAATATTTGAGTACCTATGTGTGCTAAAGTTCGTAAGTGTATGTATGTTTGTCCACAAATTTCTCGGAAACTAAAAGTCATATCGAAATGATTTTGCCAACTTAGGGAGCAGTCCAAGTTTCATCACAATCGGTTCAGTAGTTTTTGAGATATAGGTATCTTATGTTATATATAATCGAATACTAAAACTAAGAAATAAATAAAAATACTTAAAAAAATAAGTACCTCTTACCTGTAACTGAAAAGAAAAAATAATATCTTTAAATTATCTAATTTTTTGAGGTCGTTCGTTCGTTTCATCATTCATGCTCTTTTGTAATGGTCTGTCATGGGATGGGTGACCAAAAATTTATAATCTCGAGTGCTTCTCCGTGCTTCGGAAGAAACGTTAAGCCGTTGGTCCCTGTTGCGTTTGCAGTGGTTAACCCACCAATCCGCAATGGGCCCGCGTGGTGGGTTATGGTTATGGCCCATTCTCCTTATCCATCTAATATGGCTGATGATGATGAAGCCACGGGCAAAAGCTCGACATGGTTAGGTATTCATGTTTATGTTGCCACTATAAAAACGAAGACAATAGGTATGGTTTCGTTTGTCGCCAAATTGGCATAAAGAACTACATAATAGGCATGATGATTATTTTTTTTATTAAGGTAATATACAATGATCTCTCAAAGATAGAAACATTTGTAAAAGAATTATTTTGCTAGCATGAAAACTCCCCGAGATATCACAGTTTGAAATGCACACGCATTGGATTCGCCGAAACGCTCCATCCATCCATCCAACGGCTACGAAATTGTGACGTCACGCTTTCGTAGTTTGTATTGTATGCAACGCGTAAGAAAGGGAATTGTCCAATTTTGGCCTGGAGCGAACATGACGCTCAGAATAAAATAATATTTTTATTAATTGTTTTATTATTTAAGTTATCATTTCTGGTATTTAATTTTGTATCAATTGGTTTTATTGAAATTAAAACTTTTATAAATACTTTTATGACTATTGTTAATAACAAATGGTTTCCGTTCCGACTCGTAGACCAAAGAGTATGTAATCATTACATAGCAGTAAAAAAGTTCGTCCTTTTGGACAGGCGAAGACATTAAGCCATACTGCCAATTCTTGAGTATTATGTATATTATTATAGTTTCATATGTTTTCATCAGAATGTAGCTGTGTGTTACATTCCAATGCTTCTTGGAGTATTTGGCGTCAAGTATGTCGAGTCGGTCTTCTCGGTAATTCTTGCTGAGGTGGTCACCAGCACCACTACAATAAAACACTCGGCATCACGTTACCGAGATAGCGCACATTTTAATCACTCCACTCCACACATCGTCCAGTTGCGTAGATCAAGTTCATAAATAAGGTATAATTTATGTTAGCTACTTGTTGAAAAAAAAATATATTCAAAGGTTTTGATACAAAACTAATTTCTTAATATTAATTTTAGCATCGTGAACTAATAAAATTACTAAGAAATAAATGTTAAAATTTCTGTTTACACCAGGCCAAAGTCACCATACAAATTGGACAATTCCCTTTGTTCGGCAGCTATTATTGTATTTATCAAAATGGATTCTTAGACAAATTAGCTAAACATTTTACGGACTGTCATAAAACTAATAAAACGCAATGTATACAACCAAGAGGTCTACAAGCGACTCTAAAAGTTTAATATTTTTACGCTTTTTATTATTATTTTGTTATTTTATTCCTCAGTCATCATCCCTATTGTAGCGTACGAGTTTTTCTTAGCGCCTCTTTAAAATTGACAATAAGGTATTTGTGTTGTTGTTGTTCGGTGCATGAAAAATGACCACGTGGACTTAATTGCGAGGAAAATCTAGTCTCTATACAATTGCCTCCTTGTTGAAAGGAAGTCGAATACAAACATTTGTTCATGTACGCATAATGGCAACGTATAAAATTTAGTGAAACAGAAACTACACTGGACCTCAAAGAAAAAGAGTCAGTTAGAAAATCTTTAATATCTTCAAAAGTACCTGAATTAGCTTTATGAAATAAAAACTGAATTAAAGAATATTTATTTTTATTTTTAATAGATGTAAAATAAATAGAAGTGCGTAGTTTTTCCGGTATTTCCGTAAATTGTTTACAGATGTGACATTTTCACGCATTTTAGTACTTTGTGTTGTCTCCGCTAACTCACATTACTGCTGTTATGCGGTTTGGCATACTTTCTACTAGGTTTTCAAGGCGATGCTGCGGAATATTCTACCATTCCGCTGTTAAATCTTCTTTCATTTCACTAGAATATTTAGATTTTGGTTTTATTTGGGTGCATAGTAAGAAAGGCATACTTACCTATAGAAAAACTGTAATATTTAATTTATTATTATTAGAAAACAAAAACCTATGATTTTATTTTGTAGACTAGTTTACATTCTACTGATGCAGTCCACCCGACGAGTTATATGTAGACAAAACCGTTTTGGTTTTGTCTACATATATATATTTGCTCGCTCCAGCGATTACAAATGCTCGCCGGGACTGGCGAGTTATTAAAGAACCACTGACCAAAAACAGCACTAGTTTCAACTCAAAGGCCTTTTCTATTTACATGTTACAAAAGTAGCAATTTGTTCGTTGTTTTGGGCTTGAAAATGAATAATCACTCTCAGTATATTAAAGTTTTTAAAGTGAAAACTTCTTTCGCAGCGTTGCTTGTGCACTTTTGTGATGGGTAAAAATTTTTAAACTCGCGTCAGGACACGTGACCGTCAGGTCAGATCGAAAATTCGTAAGACGGACACATGACGAAAAACTGTTACAATGACATTAGAATACGAAGGAAAATTTCCACCCATTCTAAAGTTGTAGTATCATCAGGTCATCATCAGGTTAGAAAACGGGCGGCATTGAAGCCAGAAGACCAGTAGGGCTAACATGCTACAACGAGATAGCACGAGATAGTTTGTCGCATTACTTTCGATCAATCAGATCGCTCATAGATAGCGCGCGTGACTGCTGATTGGTTGGAAGGCGCGCGACAAACTATCTCGTGCTATCTCGTTGCCGTCAGGCGTTGGAATCACCCATAGAATAGGTCAAAACTTAGTGGCCGGTAGCCCCGATACCCATTCATTGGCTATAATTAAGACCGCCATTTTGTTGGGGTGCCCCCATTGGCTAAAATTAAAGCTGTCACTTTTTTCAAGAATTTCAAGATGACGTTTATTTAGTTTGTGTTTTTTTACTCATTTCGGTTTTCTAGTATTCTTTAGATGTTTTTCCACTTTTTCTCAGATATTTCTTTACAGAAATATGGATAAATTATTCGAAGATGCCTTCGGTACACGTAAGTAAATCTATTTACGCAGTTTTATGTATCAATTATTTATTACATTAACCTAAATTTGAGTTTTGTTGTTTTAGGTAATTCCAAGAGGCAACATTGTATTTCTTAAAACTAACCAAAACAAAAGAAAATACAGTTCACAACTTAACCGGAGTAAAGAAGATTCGGTTTCTCAGAAAGTTATGAAATTTATCAAAGGCTAAAGAGTCGCAATAGTTTTTACAAGTGCGTCATTCCTGGCACCACGGAGCCCTCTTTAACCAAAGTTAAACTGTGGGAAAAGTCTGCTACCCTTTCACACCCATATGTGCTCATCCAAGAAAGCTCTCCTGGCCTTGAACTTCCCAGATCATTATGGAGATCTTTAAATAGACTCCGTACCCAAGTTTTGACGAAGTAAAGACAACCTGTCCAGGTGGGGCTTCACCAGTAACACGGATCTCGCGTGCAGGTGTGGTTACACTCCACAGACCATGGCCCACTTCATTGATTGCTCTTTATGCCCGGACACCTGCACGCGTGAGGACCTCATGTTGGCTGCAGATAACGCGGTGAGAGTGGCAGTTTTGGGCCAACAACATATGATTTTGTACTTGTCATTGACATGTTGAAGAAGAAGTTATGAATGAAAGGTAGGTAATGTTTGTTTATTCTTTTTATATGAATGTAAGTAGGTATGTGTAATTAATTATTGATTAGTTTTGTTAAAAAATATACATTTTCAATATACATTTAGAAGTGATATCATATGGTGATAATGATAAAGCACAGTAGATTACTTGGGATTAAATTTAAATAATCAGTTGTCACATTTAACAAGTTTCAATTTAGTGAAGTTGTTAACACCAAGTCAAGAGAAAATAACAGTGTAAGTAATTCAATAACTTTGTCAAAACATTTAAAATGCCTTATCATCAAATTCATATTTCTGATTCTGACAAACAGAACAGAATTATAACAAATGTACCGGTGGGATAACATATGTTTGTTGTCGGTACGAATGATGGTTTATTGTGATTGTCTTATGACTATGTTATAACTGTTACTGTTACCTACTATCTTAGATCTTACTTAATTATATATACTTCCTCTCATCAGTCTATGTACAAAGCTTATCTACTTAATAACAGTTATTAACTATAAACATTGATTATCTATAACTTGTGCATAGCGGCACAACAAACAAAATGTGCTTTATACTCACTACTCTTTCTTGATTTACAAACTTTTCAGTTCAACTATCACTTATTTGTTTATAAAATGTTATGGCAGATTATAGTAACAATATGTAGAATCTATACTAACCAAATCTAATCTTTTCAGATAACTTGAGTCTCAACGAGGTTCGTGGAGTGCTGCGAAGATGCCCGTGTCTGCCTATTCTTGCGGTAATAAGTTATCAAATCAGAATTATGGTGCAAATTACTGCTGTTAGTTGCTATATTGATTATTTACTGCATTAAATGTTTAACTATTAGAGTTAGGTTATTGCGTCTTGCATTGAAAGTGATATTAACAGTAAATAATGAAATGGCAGATACTAAATAATACTACTAAGAAAAATAGCATTAGCATTTGTGCGTAAAAAATATTTGCAAGCAGTTTAATTTTTCTTGTGGCTGATAAAGTATTTATATTTTTTAGTTTATCTATTAAGTCAATTTAGTGTAATTTCATTACTCTCATTCTTTGTCTTGTATAAATCTCAACTTATACTTATGTACTTTGTATTTTATAAAATTATAATGTCAAGTAATAAATGCCTTCTTTCATCAAATGTGTTTTTTATTTGAGCAGAATTTAAATAGTATATTACTAGGGTTGTACCAAACGTCGATGATTTGCACAACTATCGATAACGAATCAAGGGTGTCGATAGTTCTGGCAGCACTATGTTGTCAAAATCTAATCGGGGTCCGTCATTCACTAACAAACGGCCGCTATAAGGCTTGATTCCTATCTGTACTAGTCTATATAATTTGTGGTTGCCGTCATGTTAGCCCTCAGATCATATTGTTAGCCCTACTGGGTTCAAATCCAGTCCATATTTTTTTCTTTTTTTGTCAAATTCTCGGCGGGCGGCTTAACTAAGGCAAATTAAAAATATTGTTTTTTTCAATAAAAATAAATAAAGAACCTACTTGAATCCCAGCAAGTCTACTTCTTGTGTTTTGAGTTAATTTTTGCTTATCTGATTCTTGTACTGAAAAAATTGTAGACATCGTTTTACGTTTTCTCCGGTTCTAAATGTAATGTTTTCGTTCGTTTTATCTCAATGTTTAGTTAACGGAAGTAATGTTGGTCATCTAGGGGTGAAAACAAACATAAATATTGTTATAGGGTCGTTATGTAAATGCAAGATGAGGGGCTTTTTGTTTAAAGTGATGTAGTAGGTACTTGAAACGCTTGAGGGTATTTACTCTTATATAGGTACATTACTTATGGAAGTTGTAAAGATAAAATAGAAATAATGGAGACTATATCACAGACGACAAAAAAATACTACTATATTAAGAAAGAAAAAGTTTAAAATCTAAAAAAAATAATCTTTAATTTGAATTTGGAACAATATCTTACTTCTCTTTTTGTTAGATATTTAAAACGTATCCTTTAAAAAAGGAATGTACCTTATACCTTCCTTTTTAATTAATTCTATTTGTTTAAATCAAAAAAATCAATACTAATTTAATCTGCAAAGGTATCGTAGTAACAGATAACTAAAATATAAGGGTTCCTTGTTGACTACGGAACCCTAAAAAAGATTGAATGGCGGAATCCAAGGTTATCGTGATTCATGGACAACTCATAAGCTGAATATCAAAGGCCCTTTTTGGTCAAAATCTTTCAACGTAGGAGCTTGATAATCCGCAAGTAACAACGCCACTTAGAAGGCCTCAACAAAAGGCTTAGGAATTCTTGCAAAATTTTACATGGAATTACAATGAGATTGCATATTTCTATCAGTAAAAGGATTATCCAGACATGTCAACATTCGAGCAAAGCTACAGAAGGCGCCGGTAAAAATGATAAACGACCGAGAAGAATAATACATTGACTTAATAACAACCTACGCATTTCTGAATTGCAATCTTATACTTATGAAGAAAAAGAGCAATTATTTTATCGGAAAAGCGGAAGAGATTAATACAATTAAAAAGTATTAGACTGATTTGAATTGAATTAGGGAAAAGTCTGGAATAACGCTGAGGAGTAGCGGGTGGCGGAGAGACGTGGCGATTTATATAAAACTTTATTTAGGAATTGAAAGGACACGGAGCTGCCTTAATTAAATGGGCCGCAGGAAGCTGCGTTGTCTTGCCAGATTATTTTATAAATTGGCTTTGTAATGCGACTGTGATGACGGTAATCTGTCGTAATATTCTGACGGTTATGTTCAACAAAGATCTTTTAAGACAATACAATTGCATAAAATATAAGGCAGGTACCTACTATATAATTTTTGAATGTTGAAGGATGGAAAGGAATAGGGAAGACCGCTGAAGTTGGATAGATTGTGTACGTAATGACACGAATGAGGAAGGACTGAATGAGGAGATGACGGGCAGAGTATTGTGGAGGAAACGAACCTACTGTTAACCTACCTACTACTAAACCTGTGAACCTACTACCAAAACAAAATTTTATAAGGATAAAATGATAAAGACAGGTAATTATTTATTTTATTATATACACTAGCGGCCGCCCGCGGTTTCACCAGCGTGGTTCTCGTTCCCGTAGGAATATCGGGATAAAAAGTAGCCTAAGTTACTCCTTATTACATCAGCTACCTGCCAGTGAAAGTCCCGTCAAAATCGGTCCTGCCGTTTCAGAGATTAGCCGAAACAAACAGACAGACAGACAGACAAAAATTGTAAAAACTGTTATTCTGGTATATTTACAGTATATACAGGGTGTTTTTCTATAAGTGCAATACCTCTTAGGTGGTCATTGTACTCATGAATATGAACAACTTTTGCTACGAGGCCAACTCAACTTTGACGACCGATTTGGCGCAGGGGTAGGCTACCTGCCTTCTGCGCCAGAGGTCTCGGGTTCGATTCCCGAACAAGACAAATATTTGTGTGCATGAACATGTCTATTTGTCTTGGTCTGGGTGTTTTCTATGTATATTAAGTATGTATTTACAAACAAAAAGTATTTAAGTATATATTTATCCGTTATCAAGTTTTCCATGATACAGTTTCTTAATGAAATTAACATGGGCTTAGATAATTGGTGTGAATGTAAAAAAAAAAAAAAAACTCTGCAACTTTACAAAAAAAAACAGCTGTTCCATACATTCTGGTCAGGTAGCTATTAACAAATTGTATGAAACAGCAGATTTTTTTTTGTTGAGTTGCAGAGTTGGCCCCATAGTAAAAGTTGTTCATATTCATGAGCACAATCACCACCTAAGAGGTATTGCACTTATAGAAAAACACCCTGTATAGGTAATCATATGCATGTAGTAAAAAGCGGTTATTTCAATATTACAAACAGACACTCCAATTTTATTTATTTATGTTTGTAATATTAAAATAACGGCTTACATATCTTGTACATAATATAAAAAAATATTAATTATATTATAGGTATTAAAAGAAAAAAAAAAAAAAAAAAAAGCTTTATTGCACACAACGAAAGAAATACAATTACAAGAAGACAAAATAAAATATAGAAAACAGACAATAGGCGGCCTTATTGCCTAATGGCAATCTCTTCCAGGCAACCTTGGGTGAAAGAAGAAATAAATAGCTAGGAGAAAAGGGGAATGGGTGCAAAAACAAGATAGGATAAAGAAGGTTATACTATAGGGGGAAAAAATAATAATAAAAAATAAAATAAAATTAAATTTAAACATTTAAAATATATATATATGTTTATATACATATATATAACGTATACATATATAATTACATAGATAAGGACAGGAAATGACTCCTAACTTGATCTCCAAAGGATTTTAGAGTCTGAGCCTTTCTGATACCCTCAGGAAGTGCGTTCCACAGACGAACTGCATGGACCGTGAAGGAGTAGGAAAAAAAGTCAGAGGAGTGACGTGGGATATCAAGTGCAAGGTTAAAGGAAGACCGCAGGGTGCAATGTACAGAAGAAGGGCGAAAGGAGAAACAATCTTTAAGGTAAGGAGGGGTAGAAGGTAAGAAAAGAATAGAATATAGAAGTTTTAGAATATGTAAGTCCCTGCGCCGGCGAATAGGGAGCCAGTTGAGTTTATTCCGGAAGTGTGACACATGGTCGAATTTTCGTAGGTTAAAGATGAATCTAATGGCAACATTCTGCAGGCGCTCCAGTTTGTCGAGTAACTCCTCCGATAGGTCTGTATTACAGACACCAGCGTAGTCTAATATGGACAGCAAAAGAGATTGAGACAGCGTAATTTTGGTGCTGGTCGGTAAAAAGTTGCGAAGCCGGTTAAGAGAGCCATAAGCTGCAAACACCTTTTTCCTAATTTGCTTAACGTGAGGTTTCCAAGACAGATGCTGATCAAGAATAATACCCAGATTCTTGACAGAACTCGAGTAAGGAATCATGGTGCCATCCAAAGTAACCACAGGAAGCTGTTCAAAATTGATCCTCGAAACGAAGTGATGACTGCCAATAATAATGCACTGAGTCTTAGAGGGGTTGAGTGCGAGACCGAACGACTTGCTCCAAGAGCTTATATGGGCAAGATCTGAGTTGATAGTTGCTATTGCACGTGGAAGCTCTGATAACGGTGCCTGTGTGTAAATTTGAAGATCGTCAGCGTAGAGGTGGTACGAACTTGAAAGGTATTGTGTGAATGAATTTATAAAAATCGAAAAAAGAAGAGGAGATAAGACGCCACCCTGAGGGACCCCAGTGTTAATACCACACCAACTGGAAAATGAATCTCCAGTGCGGATACGTTGCCGTCGCCCTCGCAGGTAACTTTGCAACCAATCAATTGCAGTTGGAGATATGTTAAGAGAGCGTAAAACACCCAGCAGGATGTCAAAGTCAACCGAATTAAATGCATTACTAAAATCTAGTAATGTCATTACTGTCAGCTGACGATTTTCCATCCCCAGGCGTATGTCATCTGTTATCTTCACCAGTGCTGTAGATGTGCTGTGGCCTTTACGAAAACCAGACTGAAGGGGATTAAGGAGATTGTTATGGCTTAGATAGTCAGTAAGTTGACGGTGAATAAGTTTCTCAAGGACTTTGGAAAGGAAGGGAAGGATAGAAATAGGTCGAAAACCGGAAAACATGGTAGGTTTTGATTTTTTTGGAAGGGGAATAACGTTTGCATCCTTCCAAGAAGAAGGAAACGTACTAGTGGAAATTGAGGTATTAAGGATAAAGGTAATTATAGGAGTAAGAAAATCAAGGATGGGAAGGATCATCTTGCGGCTAATGGAATCAGCACCTACAGCACTGGAGCTGACAGACAGAATCGCTCTCTTAACATCACATTCTGACAATTGATTAGGAGAAAAAGAACAATTATGTGTTGGCACGTTAGAAAGTAATTGCAACGTATTAGATTTGAGGTTGCCATCAATAGGCACCGACGCGACGATGAGAAATAACAATTAAGTTGGTTGAAGTCGACACGTGTACCTGAGACGTCACTAGTAGGAGATTTACCAACACCAAGAGTTTTTAGGAACTTCCAAACTTTACCTGGATCTTCATTTTCTACTGACTGATGAATGTGGCGTCTTTGAGCGTCCCTGACCACCGTATTGCACCTGTTCCTAGCACGGATCATTCTTTTTTTGTTACGTTCCGAGGGATCAATCTTGAACCTGGCTTTGGTACTGTTTTTTTTGTTCATTAGTGATCGGATCTCGTTGGTTAACCAGGGTGCCGGTAAGTGCTTCATTTTGACCGGTCTGATTGGAGCGCGTTTGTCATATAGCTTTATTAAAAGTTCATTGAAGGTGTTAACCTGCTCATCTACAGATGTAGAGGAAGAGATTGCCGACCAGTCCATGTTAGCAGCATCTACGAGTAGCTGATCATGATTAATGCGGTTAAAACTACGCTGAAGCTGAACAGTAGGTTTCAACTTGGGAGTTCGGATTCGGTACGACAAATACACCAAGTCGTGATAAGAGAACGCATCTGCAGAAAGTTGGCCATGTTTAACAGCTAAGCTAGAAGAAGAGACAATCATAAGATCGAGAAGAGAGGGAGTGCAATTGGGAAAGTGATGAGTAGCATTTAAGGGTAAAACATGTAAGTTAGCTGAATTTATTACTGATAGTAATTTACGGGCACGGGAATCGTCTTTCAAGAGGCAGGTATTAAAATCACCCATAATTATAGTATGCGAGTACTGAGGACTGAAATTTTCAAGAAGACGTTCGAATGACTCAAAGTAGTCAACTCGTAGAGAAGGGCTATAAAAAACACCAAGGAGAATTTTTGAATGGGCAAGAGATATTTCAAGGAAGAGGTGCTCGGCGCTATTGCTCGGAGGTGGCTGCGGGGAGCGACTCAAAACAGAAAAGGGGATATGGGATCGGAGATAAAATATTAACATGAGTAATAATAATTAAAAGTAAAAAAAGTAAAAGTAGTCCAAAACAAATACACACACACGCACACACACACACACACACACACACACACACCACATTCACACACACAAACACTCGCACTTAGTTACACTTAGAGTTTTATTATTTTGTTTTTAGGGTTCCGTACCCCAAAAGGAAAAAACGGAACCCTTATAAGATCACTTTGTTGTCCGTCTGTCTGTCTGTCCGTCCGTCTGTCTGTCAAGACCCTTTATCTCGGAAACGCGTGGACGTATCGAGTTGAAATTAAAAACCATATACTTAATATTATATGTCTACGGCCCCTTGAAGCTGTAAAAAAATCAAACTTCTGAGTTAACGTAAAAAAAAGATATGGGCGTTTATGCCGCAAAAAACGCATATTTCGACATTCTCAAGGGAATCAAAATTCTTAGGGCACTTCCCGTTGACCTAAAACTTTGAAATTTGGCAAGTAATATCGTCTTACACTACAAGTACAGGGAAAAATCTAAAAACTATACATTTGTAATTAAATCATTAACTGTCTGTCTGTCTGTCCGTATGTCTGTCAAGACCCTTTATGTCGGGAACGCTTGAAGGTATCGAGTTGAAATTAAACCCATATACTCAGGTTTACAGTCCCTTGAAGATTTGAAAATATCACACTTCTCAGTTAACTCAAAAAAATATACGGTCATTTATATCACGAAAAGCGCATATTTCGACACTCTCAAGGGAATCAAAATTCATAGGGTACTTCCCGTTGATCTAGAACTATGAAATTTAACAAGTAATGTCGTCTCATACTACAAGTACATGGAAACATTTGAAAACTATACAATAAAAAATATAGTAATTAAAGTACGTAATAAAAAAAATCAATATACGCGGTAATAATTTAACTTCTAATTTAGCTATAAACTTAATGTTTATTATTACGTATATTTTACCAACAAGTACCAATATATTGATAATTCTGTTTTTTTTTCTTGTAAATTCTCTCATTTTCTTATTACAAACCATCTTTACTTTGCGGTCAAACGAGTAGTGACACAGTCGGTTAATGGTTTCTATAGCTTTATTATATGTATAGATGTAGGTACGGAGCCCGAGCCTCGGTGGGCGAACCCGACTCGCACTTGTCCGGTTTTTTATATTTTCTTTACAGAAAAAAACTCAAATACTGTTATTGTTAAGCAAGAGCGATTATCTCCTGCACTAGCACTAGTGTTCTCACACTTAAAAGGACGAGTCAACCTCTGTTGTTGTTAAAACTTGTTTGTATAATAACCCTTTTTTACTTTACTTTACTTAATAATTAATAAGATATTTTTAAGTAATCTATATATATAAAAGAGAAAATCACTCGCTCATCACGAAATCTCGAAAACTACTGGACCAATGAATGTGAAATTTGGCAAGAAGGTAGATTATGACTAGGAGACGGCCGCTAAGAACGTTTTTTGGGAAACTCCCTCCCTGGTAAAATGTCGGATTAAGTTTACTTATATGGAACTTCCACATTTCTGAACTTAGAAGTATGAAAAGTGGTATTTTCGATACGATTGAAAAAATTATCTGCGTAGGCAAAGTTAAAAGTAGTCCCCAACATGGGGTTGAAAGAGCGGTTAAATAAATTTCCTCATTTCTAAATCAATATGTAGGATACTGGTCAGGATTAAAAATGATAAAAGAACCCTAGTAGGGAAGAAAGGGTGATTAAGGCTTATATGGAATTTTCCTCATTTCTGGACGTAGGAGTATGGAAATTGGTATGAAGGTACTGATCACGATTAAAAATAGTAGGCGAAGTTAAAAAAACACTAAAAAGGGTAGAATGGGGTATTAAAGTTTATATGGAAACTTCCTTATTTCTGGACTTAGGAGTATGGAAATTGGTATAAAAAATATTATAATAAAAAGTTGCATTACATTTACAAAGTAGGTATGAAAAGTCATGGGCCATTCTCCTTATCCATCTATGTGTATGAAGGCCTGTGCTCCCGCAGCGGGGACATTAAAATGGATTGATGATGGTGCTGATGAGACCTTAGAGAACGCCTATCTACCTACTTTTTGACATGAAATTATGCGATGTACCTACCTAATCAAATTACTCGCCGACGTAGTCGCGGGCGGCCATCCATAATATTCCTACTAATACGGGTGTTAGGGGCACCGTTGCAAAAACTTTAACCATGGCTTCAGACCATCATGCTGAACAACGCACAGCTAGAATTTTGTAGAAAATGAAAAAAAATATTTCGACTCTCCATACAAAATGTTCCGATTAGTTGCTATATTTGTATGGAGAGTCGAAATATTTTTTTCATTTCCGACAAAAATCTTGCTGTACGTTGGTCTGAAGCCATGGTTAAAGTTTTTGCAACGGTGCCCCTAACACCCTGTATTATAAATGCGAAAATGTGTATGTGTTATAGGAAAAATGTGATAGTAAAAAACCACGAGCCCTATAAGTAGCTTTCAGGCGGGATTCGAACCCGCGCCTCCGGGAATCCGGCCCGATGCTCTGACCAACTAAGCTACCGAAAGGCTTACACGACTCGTCGAATTTTGCTATCACTTGTTACGCTGTAGGCCAGCGTTGCTTCATCAATGTGAGGAAACCCTCGCATCCGAAAGAAACATTTTTACAAATCCGATGAAGATGTAGACGTGCAGTAAATTGAACAAAATGTCCAAGCTTCGAACAGCAGTGAGTCATCCTCCGATACAAGCGATATTGAACCAGAACCAGACGTATCAACTAATTATTTTATAGGTAAAGATAAAATAACGAAATGGTCAAAAGAGCCAGCGCGCCAAACAGTTCGTACGCGCACTCATAATATTATTACTCATTTGCCGGGTACCAAAGGAACTGCCAAAGATGTGACTGATATTTTAGAATCATTTTTGATATTTTTTGATGCTGAAGTTACTAATTTGATTTTGAATAACACCAATGACTATATACAGAGTGTCAAAACTAAATTCAGCCGGGAAAGAGATGCCAAAGACATAGACTATGACGAACTTCTAGCTTTCTTTGGTCTGTTGATGATGGCTGGTGTATTGCGATCTTCTCACTTGAATTATAAAGATTTGTGGGCACAAGATGGAACTGGAGTAGACTTTTTCTCGGATACTATGAGCTTCAATAGATTCTTCTTTATATTAACGCTGTCTGCGGTTCGATAATAGGCTGACTAGAGGAGAAAGATTGTCAAAAGATAAATTAGCTCCTATAAGAGAATTTTGTACTCTCATGAGTGATCGGTTCAAGAAACACTATACAGTTTCCGAATTTATCACAATTGACGAACAACTCCCGGCTTTTCGAGGAAGATTTTCTGGAGTCGTCTACATGCCTGATAAGCCCAGTAAATATGGTATCAAATTTTATTTTATGGTAGACGCTAAAACCTATTATTTACAAATTTTTGAGGTATATGTAGGTAGTCAACCAGAAGGAGAATACAAACTTCTAAATGACACTCAAAGTATAGTACTTCGTCTAACAGAACCGATTCAAGGAACGGGAAGGAACGTCACCACAGATAATTTTTACACCAGCATTCCACTGGCACAGACTTTATTGTCAAAAAAATTTACTCTAGTGGGTACACTTCGTAAGAACAAAAAACAAATCCCTTCAAATTTTCTACCAAACAGACAACGCCAAGAACAAAGTGCACTATTTGGCTTCAAAGAAAATATGACTCTCTGTTCATATGTGACCAAAAAATCAAAGGCTGTTCTTATGCTATCAACTATGCACCACGATAATGCCGTAGTAGAATCGGCTAAAAATAAGCCAGAAATTATTTTATTTTACAATAAAACCAAAGGTGGCGTCGACACCAATGATCAGATGTGTTCCACTTACAATGTTGGTCGCAGGACAAAGCGCTGGCCTCTGGTTATATTTTATCACTTGTTCAATGTGACGGCTATAAATTCTTTGATAGTTTATAAGCACAACACTCAGTCGAAAATTATTCGCCGAGACTATTTGAAGCAATTGGCGGTGTTTTTGACCAAATCCTTTCGCCAAACAAGAGCGCAAATACCGTCACTACCAAGAGTTCTAAAAAGGCGCATACAAAAAAATTCTGATCTTGCAACACCTGGTCCAAGTGGAGTTTCCAACGTTTCCAAAAAACGCTTGCGTTGTGAAATTTGCCCAAGGTCTATGGACCGAAAAACATCAGAAGTGTGCATGAAATGCAATAAAAACACTTGCAGCGAACACTAAAAAAAAAATTGTGAAATTTTGTTAGGATTTTTAAGTATATTTTTGGAAGACTTATTTTAGTTTGAGAGAAGCTATTTAGCAAAGTTTAATTATCTTGATCTCATAAATATTGTTCATACTTAAAGTTTAATAAAAGTTGATTTTCATAAAATAGTTGTTTTCTTGAATTTTCTGCCCATTTGTGTTTGGGTCTCTGTGACCCCATGCGAGTATCAATGCAAGTTTTTTAGCTCGAGTGATTAAGGGTTAATAATACGTAGTGTAGGACGTATGAGGTCCTACTAAGGATAAGGAGAGTCGTACCATTTCTACTTTCTGAATGTGACAACGCTGATTGTGTTTTCAGTAATCCTTGTTCAAATTAAATCTATTCTCGAATGAAATTCGACGAACAAGAGAACGAAGGGGGAAAGACGGGAGTGAGACCTATTAAGCGAAACACGATTTAGTGACACAATGCGATATCTACATAAAGACGAGATTTCGAGACGAAGTTTGAAGGATCCTGAATTATGTACAGTAGCATTATATTACAATGTAGAAATAAATATTTACTGAAATGAAAATTGAAGAAGTTGTTAATGTAAAGGGTATTTTTTGGTTACTACCTAATTAAATTAAGTATGTATTTCTTATACCTATATATTTTTCTGTCGAAACCTTTTTCTTACTAGATAGCAATACTGGCCATTATTAGGTAGACATTATTACGGAAAGGATTAAACAACTAAAGTACGTTTTTTAATTCGGTGCAAAAAAAAAAGAAAACAGTATTACCATATTAAAACTCTATATTCACATACTGTAGAATTCTTTATTTGTGAACGACATTGCCGTTAATTCAAAACATGCTTTGACTGGATAGATATTTGTTTAACATTATTAATAAAAGTAAAAAAATGGAAATTACTCTTACGTAAACAACAAAATAATTTTTCGAAGGGATGTTAGATGGATATTTTTTTCACGTACTGGCAACACGCAGGCACAAAATATTTGTGACGCAGGGGTGACAAACCTACTTTAACATGTGTGTGATTATTTGATTGATTTTGATTTGTATTTTGTTTACTTTACGTGGGCTCTATCTGCTTCGCGTACAGTGCTTCTTTTACATTATTTTGTAGATTTCTTCTTGTTTCTGTTATTGTTTTTGTTTATTGTTAAGTTTGAACCGTTGTTACTTGTTACAATTGTGTCTGTACTATTACAAATAACCCATTTTGCATTATTTTATGCGCTTTACCCCAGGGTATAGTTTTTATAAGAAGATTTTAACAAAATCTGTAAAACCAAAACCTCACAATAAATTTGGTTTAAAAGAGACATGAAGAAAAAGGTTTACGACACCCGGTTGCCAAAGTCAAATATGAAAGTGACATTATTATTTTTTTGCACCAAATTAATAAACCTACTTTTAGTAGCAGTATACAAGTCTTTTTTTAGGGTTCCGAACCAAAATGGTAAAAGGAAACCCTTATGGTGGATATCTCGAGAAATACTAATGCTATCAACTTGAAATTTGGAACAGTTTTAGATGACGTTAGCCCAACAATTTTGCAAATAAGAGAAAAACAAAAATATTTATATTTTTTTGCAACAGGGGCTGAAAGGGACTGGATGCAAAATTCGAATTGGAAGTACTAGGGCATATGGGGTATCAATATGAAAGAGCGCTGCTTGCACATTCTTAAACATTTTTTCTTTTTTCTTAGGACACATAGTTTTCGACTTTTGATGAAAAGTTAAAAAAAATACCGTCCCCCCACCCCTTATCTCCGAAGTTTTCATAGAGAAAAATCTGAAATTATTATATGTGATAGAAGTTTATGTAAAGATTACAGGAAAAATTAAGTGATGTTTCATAATAGTAAACTTTTTCAGAAATCATCAACAAAAGATACATTACTTCCACTATCGGTCAAGAGATGGCGCTGACCTAAAACTGCAATATTCTACACCGCAAATTCTCTGACGAAAACGTGATAATGTTTTCACCAGCGAGTCTTTACGTCGCTGATGAAAACATTTCCACGTTTTATTTATTTATGTTTATGATGGTACGGAACCCTCGGTGCGCGAGTCCGACTGGCTCTTGACCTGTTTTTTTTGTAGATGACACTAATTGGAAACAAAGACGTAAACAAGACAAAAACTTTACTCGCTTACAAATTGTAAATTATCTTCTTTTTTATTAAATACCAGACAGGGTATCGAATTTACACTCTATAATACAGAATTAAAGATAAAAGCCTGTAATTAAGTCCATATTTATTTGTAAACAATGTTCTGTTGAAATCTCTTTCATCTTCATACTTTACAGTCCTTGATAATTTTTGTTTATATTTCACGACGTTGATCCCACTTCACCAGGGAATGAAGTTTATTAAGAATCTTTTACAATTCGTGCGAAATGGAGCTTTTCCGAAGTTATGTGTATTTATCAGAATTAAATAATTATTTAAATTTTACTGCGTTGTTTTAACAAATTAAGTAGTTAATTTAATTTCACAGCCCAACGTATTTTGAGCCTCATGATTTGACGGAGAACGAAAATGAATGGACGCAGTGACGCCATGTTAATTTAAAATGCTTTCATTTTTCCAAAAATTTCAAATATTGTTTTCCTCGACTGTTTGCATCGTAACGAAATTGTGTTACGAGTCCAACGAAAATTGAAGCGGCAAAAAATTAATTGGAAGAGAAAGCCAGTTTAGGCTAACTTCACTTTCCAAATGTTTGACTAATTGAATATTTTTAACGAATTGAACATCTCTTTGGTGTACGGCCTGTCTGAAAATTACTTTTGAAGTTTCGAAAATTTTCACGAGCATTTTGAGGATCTTTGGACAGCGACATCGTTTGACAAATGTATTTCACTACAAATTCGTTTTATCTATACTAATATTATAATGAGGAAAGATTTAATTTTTGTTTGTAATGGATACACACAAAATACTACTAAACTGATTTATAAAAATAATTTCACCATTAGAAAGCTACATTGTTTTTAACGAATTGAACATCTCTTTGGTGTACGGCCTGTCTGAAAATTACTTTTGAAGTTTCGAAAATTTTCACGAGCATTTTGAGGATCTTTGGACAGCGACATCGTTTGACAAATGTATTGCACTACAAATTCGTTTTATCTATACTAATATTATAATGAGGAAAGATTTAATTTTTGTTTGTAATGGATACACACAAAATACTACTAAACTGATTTTATAAAAATAATTTCACCATTAGAAAGCTACATTGAACTAATAAAGTAAATCAATTTACATTGGAATGAACGATGTTCGTCATATATTGATTGGGCTCAAATACCTGTGATTTGGAGTAACGACTAACAGATGTATTTGTCGTTTATTAAGCCCACTGATAAGCGAACCCTGATGATAGCAATTTGCCATCCTAATCCTAATAATGTTATATTAAGATGGGTTGGATAAATTCAATATACGAGTGTTCTATGGGTGAAATTGATTACATATTGATTACACTATTTAATTGATTCATGATTAAAGGTTTTGGTTGAATTATTATTATATTTTATGTTTGTTTCATAATATTGCTACCAATAGCTGTGATTTTCATTAAGAATGTCATTTTAGTAAGTATTATTCATTTCTAACTACGAAGGATTACCGGTTATTGGTTACCCAAGATAGCTGCAGCATTTTCAATATTGTCTTATGGTACTATAGAGTATCACATAATAGGTGTGTGGTGTGGGCACAAAAATGGCAGCGGGCAACACGCGTTATCACGGGCGGGCGGCCGTCAAGCCCGATTTATGCTGCCCGGCTTATTAGCACAACTTACCCGGATTGAATAGCTCAGCGGGTAAAGTACATAATTAATGAGCAGAAAAATGATTTTGATTTTTAATGTTAACATTAAAAATCAAAATCATTTCAGTTCACAAAATGGTATTAATACCATTTTGTGAACCTACATCACAGATTACATCAAGAAATACTATTAGGTGCCGCAAAAGTACTGGTAGTAAAGTAGGTACATACAGGGTGTTAGGGGCACCCTTGCAAAAACTTTAAACCATGGCTTCATGCCTTCATGCTGAACAACGCACAGCAAGATTTTGTCGGAAATGAAAATAATATTTCGACTCTCCATACAAAATGTCCCGATAAGTTGCTTAATTTGTATGAAAAGTCCACTTTTTTTTTCATTTCCGACAAAAAACTCTTGGTGTACGTTGTTCAGCATGATGATCTGAAGCTATGGTTAAAGTTTTTGCAAGGGTGCCCCTAACAACCTGTATAATACAAATAGACTACAAATTTTAATAGTGCCAGTACTTTTGCGCCACCCAGTATCATTTCCAAAAGGCATCATTCATTTCTAACTACGAAGAGTTGCCGTAAATTGCACATCCGAGATCACTGCAGCAATTTCTAAACTGCGTACTATAATGTGGGTCACATAGGTGAATGGTGCACAAAATCAAAGGCAACAATGGCGACGCGCGGCACACGTTATCACCGGCGGCCGTCAAGCCCGATTTATGCTGCCCAGCTTATCCGCACAACTTACCCGGATAGAATAGCTTAACGGGTCACGATTGCATCCGGCTAGCTATTTGCGTGATTGAAAGGTGGGAGATAATTCAATTTAACTCTCGAACGAGATTAATTTGTTACAATGGAAACTGATTTCATTACTTTGTTACATAAAAAAATTTAGGTTATTATCTATAGCGATAATCAGACATGTTTTTCAGAAGTACCTAACTGACGGCTTAGAGCTTAAATGCAATGCCTTATTGCTAAGTATAGTTTATGTACTTAGGGCGTATCCTTGGGGGAGGCCTATGCCTAGCAGTGGGCGTCGTTCGGCTGACATGATGATAATGATGGTGATACACGTAGTTAGCTAGCCACCAGCGCTGATCTGCTAGCGCTTACCGGAACCGGTCCGCGCAGGTAGTCGGCGCAAGCAGTTTCTACACTAGGTATATACTGAACCAGCAGCGCCGATAAGCGTCGATAGTCGCTGATAAGTTGCGACCTGCAGGCTAACTCCTGACGGAATCGAGTTGAGATCAATATCGAATTAAGTTCGAAAATCACCACTCTAGTACTCTGGAAAACGATTTTGGTGCCCATCGAGTAGTGGTCGAATACTGAACTAAATGAAATTGAAACCCGCCGTTATAGGTGTACCTACCACTGACGCCATCGAGTAGAATTTATTGATACAATAGAATCGAAAACATATGTCAAAAGCCTAAGCGTCATGGAGTTTTACCTTCCATCATCAGCTCACTTAAATAACCAGAAAGAATGCAACAACAAATCTTTACGTATCAACGATATTTAAAGAATTATTCTCCAACTCCTAACCATTGAGGAGTTGTACCTTCCATCACCAGCTTATCATCATGAGATGCTGACTATCAGATGCATATACTTAAAAAACTTTAGAAAATATATAAAACACGTACACTACCTATAAAAATTGCGGGTTTTCCTCGATATCCCCTGAATTCCACCATCAGATCCTGACTTGTTAATAATGAGACCACCTCAGGAGTATACACTTTAGAATAAATAATGAATCATTGTAATTTGTCATTGGTTTGCGAAGATATTGACGCGTAAAGCAGGAACTACCAGCCGGCAACAATTCTTTTTTTTTAGAATTCTGAAAAAACTTCTGAACCGTCTACTGTAAATTTTTTCATGGGACCAATTTGAAACTTTGGTCTATCAGATAAAAAAAGAATTATCAAAATCAAACAATTGGTCCTCCTATTGTGGAACATACATAAATAAAACCGCCTCCGTTTTTTGAAGTCGCATCTTATCTAAAAAGACTCTTAACATTTTCTTTAAACATTTCCATCCCAGTTCTATCGTATTTGGGTAAGTAAGTATACCATCTATTGACGGTCGAAGTAATTATACCTCAAAGTTCTATTAGCGCTCAGTTTGGGAGAGACGAATTAGATTGCTTTGCACAATATTTACATTTGGTACTTTAATTAACTTCGAACCATTTTCGCAGATCGCTCCCGAAATTTGAACTTTTGTCGTTGTAATTAAGATAGAAATAGAAAGTTTCCCGACCAATTGTATGTAAAAAGTTGCAAGTTGGGTTTAATTGTATTACAATAAAATAAAATGATTTTAAGCATTTATTTTCACACAACTTTTAAGGTCCATTCATTAGATACTAGCGGCCACCCGCAGTTTCATCCACGTGGTTCCCGTTCCCGTGGGAATATCGGGATCAAAAGTATGGTTAAGTATGTATTTAGTTTATTATTTCAACCTATAATCTATTTCTGTTGCAAATTTCATCCAGATCCGTTCAGCCGTTTTTGCGTGAAAGAGTAACAAACTCATAATCTTTCGCATTTATAATATTAGTAAGTTTGTATTAGATACTAGTGACATTATGTAGGTATATTGATTTTTCTTCTATCAATATAATTAAAATGAGTACGAACTCTGAATGAGGAAACAACTAAGAAGATAATAAATCAGTAAATAGCCATTTATTAACAGTAATTACTAATTACATTATAAGATTGATGTGAGTGTATAGAGTGAAACTAAGTGTGAAACTAAGTAAATTATGATTTTAAATAATATAAAAATATATAGATATATCATCAAATATATTACTAGGAGGTAACTTTGAGATAGAAATTTAGGTATCAGTGGAGTAAAATAATTTTCGCACAAATAAAATCAGGAATGCCTAAGATACGAATAGGGATCGACCATCACCCATCTGTTTCAAGATTAAAGATTCAAATTTGTTTATTTAATTTAGATTGTTATTTACAATACTTGTGAACGTCATAGAAGCTACGCCATCGGTTCGCAAACCCTACAGCGGGAGGCCTTGGAGAAGAACCGGCAAGAAACTCCAAGGGTTGTTTTTTTCTCCCTGTTTTATTTCATACAGAGTCGTCAAATTGAAAAATGACCTTAACATGGTATGACTAAGGTCAGTTTCCATCACAATTACACAATGGGTTATGATAAATACAGTTAAGTATAGGCGAACTAATGATCATAGCGGTGAACAATTTTCAATTACTTAGGAACTCTACTTAAAGCTTTAATATTAGTTAAAAACAAAAGTCAATTCTACTATATACTGCAAGTTGCGCCATACATGTTTCAAATGTAATTCTTAATAAAATGAATAAAAACAAAAGAAAACACATTTTAAGGCAAGCAGATAAGAGCAGACCCATTCCCATTGGCAGCACCCGTTCATGAGCATGACGCATGAACCAGCCATCGCTTCGCTCAACCATATTTTAGGGAACGTAACGATCCGCCTCACACGCCACCACCGTAGAAATGTTTTAGTGAGCATGACATACTCAAACTGCCTACCTTAAATGACCGAATTAAAAGCTTAACTAATATAAACGCTAATAATATAAAATATAGGACACGACTCACAATATCATACTAGGAACATTTGTTACGAGTGTTACGACCAAGGTGTTTTGTCGTTCAAATAATCATTTACAGTGTAATAGCTTTTTTTGAGGAGGCCACTCTTTATATGATTCTTAAACTCTAGATATGGTAAATCCAAGATATCACTTGGGATTTTGTTATATATGTGTATCCCTTGACCAACGAAAGATCCGTGCACCTTTTCTAAACGGTACCGAGGCATTACGAGCTTGTTTCTATTTCTAGTATTACGATTGTGTAAATCACCATGTTTGGTATACATGTTAATATTGCGACGTACAAAAAGAATGCAATTTAATATAAATTGAGATGCAGCTGTCAGTATACCTATTTCCTTGAACTTGTCTCTAAGCGAAGTTTTGGAGCCTAGTTTATAGATGGCCCTGATTGCTCGTTTTTGCAAGATGAATATAGCATTAATGCCAGCCGCTAATCCCCACAAAAGAATGCCATATGACATGATGCTATGGAAATAACTTAAGTATACAGTTCTAGCAGTATCAACATCTGTTAGCTGTCGTACTTTTCTAATAGCGTAGGAAGCAGAACTAAGCTTACCAGCTAATGTTGCGATATGCGCATGCCATTGAAGTTTCGAGTCTAAAGTTACACCCAGAAAGATCGTTGATTGTACTAAATCCAGTTTTTCGTTGTTGATTACAATTTCTATAGGTACCGTCTGTACATTTGGCAGAGAAAAAAGTACGCACTTTGTTTTCTTTGCATTAAGCTGCAAATTGTTAGAATTAAACCAACCGAGTACTTGTGACAGTGCTTTGTTTACATCGTCAAAATTGGTTTTGTTTCTATGTTAAATATTAAAGAAGTATCATCTGCAAACAACACAATATCACAGAAGTTTTTGGCAAAGAAAGGCAAATCATTAATATAAACCAAAAATAGAAAGGGGCCTAAAATAGAGCCTTGAGGTACGCCTAGTTTAATCTGAGAGCCGTTTGATTTCACTCCATTAATGTCAACTGTCTGAGTTCTGGAACTGAGATACGACAGTATTAGTTTCTGGGCATTATTTTTTACACCGTAATGATTTAGCTTCAACAGCAGCGTCCGGCGTTAAACACAATCAAAAGCCTTGGATAAGTCGCAAAATATTCCAAGAGTATTTCGCGACTTTTCCCAGGCATCAAACACATGCTTTAAAAGTGCAACCCCAGCATCCGTGGTTGACTGACCCTTCATAAATCCGAATTGTTTGCTATGCATGAGATTGTTTAATGAGAAATGAGACAATAATTGCTCTAGTATTATTTTTTCAAATATTTTGCTTAAGGCGGGTAATATTGATATTGGTCTATAATTGCTTGGGTTTTCTTTGTTTCCTGATTTAAATAAAGGTATCACTTTGCTAAATTTCATTAAATCAGGAAAAAATCCTTGAGCGATACACTGATTAAATATAATAGCAAGATAAGGGGCAATAGCATGAATAATGTTTTTAAGTACAGTAACAGATATGCCCCATAAATCAGTGGTAGTTTTCATTTTAAGTAAATTAAATGTTTTGATTATATCGCTAGAATTAATTTCATTAAAATTAAATAATGAACTACACTCGGGCACATGTTTTTCAAGAACCGAGACAGCAGAAGCTGGTGAAGAATTCAAATTAGAGGTGGTTACTAATGGTATATTAACAAAAAAGTTATCAAAAATATTAGCAATTTCTGTTTCAGAGTTTATTCTTGCGTTATTAATGTTAAGCGCTAGACTGTTGTCATGTTGTTTACCTTTTCCGGTTTCACGCTTAATAATATCCCAAGTTGTTTTGATTTTATTATAAGACTTTTTAATTTTATCCTTTGAAAAGATTGACTTTGCTTTAGAACATGCTTTTTTGAAAATCTTAGAATATTGTTTTACATGTTCTACAAAACGAGGGCTGTGATTAGTTTCTCTTAATTTATATAGTTCATACAGCCTGTTTCTACTTTTATAAATACCTGTCGTAGCCCATTCGCAAAACTTTAACTTCTGGGTGCATTTAATCGTTTTAGACTTAAAGATATTATTGAACTCATTCGTTACTAATTCAAAAAGCGCATTAGGATCATCATGCACATATGGCATCATAGAAATTTTATCAGCTACATTATTTTCAAAATTACGTAGTCGCGTTTTTGTAACGGGCCTGCATTGTACACTTTTAGGCGCATCAACAATATCTAATTCATAGGATACCTTTAATCCGTAATGGTCGGATGTAATATTATTAACGACTAGTTTGTTAGTCGGATCAGACTCCGAAAAAACATTGGGAAAAAAACATATCTATGCAAGTGGCTGAATGTGATGTTACCCTTGTGGGCTCCAAGAACTGATTAATTAAATTAAAAGAATTGAACAAAGTTAATATTCGTGTAGTCAATGCACAGCTTTCGAGAATATCAACATTAAAATCGCCACATACTGCTATTGGTTTATTTTTTATTCAACACATCCTCCATCACCGATTCAAATGTTTCAAAATTACCTTTAGGTGGTCGGTATACACATACAATGACTAAGCTAAGTTTAATGGATGAAATGTATTTTATATCAATTTAAGTATGCTAAATAATATTTCGTTTTTCCAATTTTTTTTATGTCAACTGCACCTACCTGGATTTTTTTTATCATCTCTATACCAATCGATAGTATGAGGCCTACAGAATTAATTATTAAAAAAACAAATAAGTGCAATTACTATTTTTTATTAAAGTTTCAATCGCTGCCAACCCTATGTTCTGAAAGGAATAACGTAGCCAACCCTACGTTTTTACATTGTGTAGACTCTATTCTATTCGACAGAATAGTTGGTAATGGTGTTAAAATTATTCAATAAACAAAGGAGTGCAATTCGATATCGATTTGATTCGATTGCAATCGTCGATTAAACATAGTGTTGAAAGCAATGATGTTTTATATGTAGATACGTTATATAAACTAAAAAGTGGCGACGAAAAAGTAAGGTAATTGCCCGAAGTTTACTCAGTCACACACAGACCCTTGTCGTGTCAACGCGCTGTAACAATTTTTCGATTACGCCTCAAATAATAAACTTAATGCCTTCCTGTGTTTAGAGAAGTTGCAAAAACTATGCCGGATCTTTAAAAGACAAGAAAATTGATTTATTTCATACGTAATTATTGAAATTATAAAATTAAATTAAAAATCAAATAATTAGTGATGACTTTTGCGCTGTTGCCAGTTCGACATGCATGAGCGAGTAAGCTTGTAAAGTTTAGTGAACGCATGAAAGAGACAGAAAACTGACACTAAAGACAGTGCTTGCAATAATTGTTTATCTCTTTTTGACAGTGGGGGTTTGTGTATATATATCTCGGTCTAACATTATTTTGGTGAAAGAGATAGATATTATGCGGAAATGCCTGTTGTTAGGAAGAGATAAATATATTTTGACAACTTGTGCTTGTTTTTTGTTTCTTTTAACGTGTAGTACGTCATGAAAAACAAATTTGCCATTTTAAAATGCAATTTATTAGAGTGTAACGTGTCTATTAATAAAACGTCATTGGTTGAAAGGAAAGTTTTAGCCAACCCACTGGCAACATATTATTTACGCCCGAATACTCGTACGTACGCAAATCATCTTTGGGAGCGTCTCAAACATCATGGCATCTCTTTCATACGTTTGACATTTAAAGTGACAGGGCGATGTTTGAGACGCTCCCAAAGATAAGTAGCGTACGAGTATTCGGGCATTAGTCTACTAAATTTGATGTAAGATACTTCTGATCCAAAACAGATGAGCGAAGGTCGATCCCTATTCGTATCTCAGACTACATAAATATAAAAGTGAAAATATACAAAACAAAAGCTTAACTATTGTCCAAGGATATTGTATCATTACAAAAAACCTCAAACCTATACCTCAAATCAATACATTTTGGATGGAAGCAAACCTGAAATGAAAAAATGAATTTGCTGTTTCATACACATTTTTATTAGAACTCTGGTAAAATGATACACTGATATTTTTTCGTACAAAAAGCATATCCCACTAACCACGTATCGATCTACGATTTTCTGCATGGTTTTTAGGTTTTTATAACTTAAAACGTTTCACCTTTCCATTTTTAGTATTTAATGTACGATTGCACAAATACTTTCAAAGCGTGGTATCGGCTTGAGCTATACTTCAGCGGGTCACGCCAAGCGCACGTTATCACCGGCTGCCTACCAACGCAATTTATCACTGTTGCTTGTGTTAATCTTTGTAATTCATTAAACTGAAATCACACCACTACTAATTATCTTCTTTAGGTTAACAATAATTTCAGGATCAATATCAATCAATAAATAATTTTTTTCTAACAATCACACTAATTATCTAAGCACATAAGTAGTAAATTTCTTAAGAAACTGTGGCTACGTGAACTTGATAATGGATAAATATATACATAAATACTTTTTGTTTGTAAATACATACTTAATACACCCAGCACAAGACAAATATATATGTTCATGCACACAAATATTTGCCTATCTATAGAGACCTCTGGCGCAGAAGGCAGGAGGTCGTCAAATATGCTATATAAATTGTATCTACTTACTTTAATTCGTTGTCTGTTCGAATTGCGTTGGTTTTGCACTTTGTCTCATTCACGTAATACGCAATTTATCACTGTTGCTTGTGTTAATCTGTGTAATTCTTTAAACTGAAATCACACCACTACTAATTATAGTAGTTGGGCATATAATAAACAATAAGCCATAGTAAATTAATATAAAGCTACCACTAGCCGCCAAACAAGGTAATTTGTCACTGTTGCTTGTGCTTAATCTGTGTAGGTAATTCGTTGATCTGAAATGACGCCACGGCTTAGCCTCTTTGGTTTACTCACAGGTTCACTATGCTTTCCAAAACTACGTTAATTCAGAGTCTGATCGAATTACGTTGGCTTTGCATTTCAAGTAGTATAATTGAAAATAGTAACTAACATTGACTTTTTAACCTCTTTGGGTTATAGGTTCAGTATGTTTTCATTACGTAAATTCAGGGTCCAAGGTCATAGGTAGGTATATTAATAACTAGTATCTTACCCATTTCCGTAAGCATAAGGGAATACCATGTAAAAAAAAAATGTCATATCAGCGTATTATCACCAACATTGAATAACTACTTATGCAAAGTTTCGTATCTATGTTCCTAAGCCTTCGATCAACAATAGTAGTTATTGTTGATCGAAGTCCTAAGCGTTGGGGAGTTCCCTCATGAGAAGACACACCTGGCTGCAGCATCAGGTTATTTCTATAATTTTAATGTATTGTCATTGGAACTAAATAACGATGAAAAATTACAAAGTCCTAAGTTTAGTTAGAGGAAGGAGTTCTAATAAAACTTGCAAGATTTGATATTTCTTACAGTTTCCCACTAACTAACTAACATGGCTAGTTAAATAAAGCTTGTAAAATAATAAAAAACATAAAAATCGGTCATGCCGTTTAGAAGGAGTTTGGTTACAAACACTGCATTGTTTATATACTTATTAGAAGACTAGCTGCGCCCCGGTGCTTCGCTCCCGTAGTATTTCTATAAAAAATAGTTTACTATATATTCTCAGACCTACCGAATTTACACAAAAAAATCATTTTGTAGTTTCAACCCATTTCGGAGTAGTTTGGTTACTCACACTGTGACACGAGAATTTTATTTAAATTAGATGTGACCGTTAAACATCATACTGTAAACTATTTTATTTTTAATTAAATCAATTCTAATTTAACTACTGTAAACTATTTTATTTTTAATTAAATCAATTCTAATTTAACTTCAAAAGTTATAAATCCTAGATTCGACTGCAAACAATATTTATTAAAGAAAAGTCTTTGATGTTCAACCAAAATGTTTATACACGTCAATTTAAAAATTCTTTTAGACTACTTAAAACATGTAAAACGTATCATAGAGATATTCTAATAACAAATGAATGTTTTTGTTAATTTATTCAAGTGTGCATGTTTAAAGAAATGTCTTAACCATTTACATAGACATATTAGATTTGAGAAACGAGAGTTATTATTGTAAACGCATCTGTTCTGAAAGCTTTTGTGAACTATTTAACATTAATTGAATATACAATTACTTGCGCAAGATAAACAGAAATACATTCAAATGTGATAGTTTAGGACTGAGTTTGTAAGTTATGTTATTTGTTAATCAGTTAAAGTTGTGTTTATAAATTTATATCAGCCTGAATGAGTTGGTACAATTTAACAATAATAAGTATTGTATATCACAAACATTAATTACCTACCGAACTACATTAACTTTTATTTTCAACTTAACATCAAGAGATTTGATATGACAGTATTAAACTTTCTTTCATGCTGACTCTCAATATCATGATACTGTTATCAGTTCACATGAATTTTTAAACCACCCTAAACATAAGCATCTTTAAACTACATTTTTTTGTTCGTTTGTTATGTTCAACATTGTAATTTTGAGGTATTTGAAACCAATTAAGTTGTTTAAATATTTTATTACAGACGAGGCTCGGACACTTTAAGGAGCATTTCTTTAATGGCGTTTCCCCTAGTGTTTGTCCACGAAAGCTAGTTAAAGTCACTTTGACACATTCGATCAAATAAAATTCTGTATAATTAACTTTGTTACTGTTACATAATTGAGTGTTTCGTTCTTCGTTCGTTTAGCTGAAGCTGTTTGAAATTGAAAAACATACTTTTCGATGTAGGGCAGGCGTACCGGTTTTGGCCACTGTACCGGTTTTGGTCACTTTTCACTTTAAATTTATATAAATAGGAATTAAATAATTATTGCTTATATTTTTTAATGGCGAACAAAAGATTGGACTTTTAGTTAATAATTACAGCACTTAGCTTTTTTTTATGTAGTACGATATTTTAGAAATAAACACGTGTTATGTTTCAAAGTTAACATTTTGTAGAATTCTTAAGCAAAATGTTAAGGGTAAAGGTTTTGTAAAATAATTTTTTTCTACAATAAAATTATTTGATGGTTATTTAATATTTTATATTATATTGGAATATGTTTCTTCTAGATGGATTAAGTGTTGTTTTTTCACTGTTCTTACAAAAAGTTGGGAAACATTAAGTGGCCAAAAGTGGGGTTAGAAATTTTAGCATTGTGCCACCTTTGGCCACTTTGGCATTAGTAGAAAGTTTCCAACCTATCATAAAGTTCATTTATTTTAAAAGACTTACAACTCACTTTTGTTAGCTAACGTACTAGAAAGAGTCTAGTGTAGGCTAGTGCCTACACTAGCCTCAATCCGCTAATTTTCTTTTAATCAAGTGATAAAGGTATACTTATAAAATTGTAGTAAGGAGCTAGCTGTGATTGAAATACTATTTCATGTAGTGTTTTAGTCCAGAACTCTAATAAGACATCAATTAAGCATAAACTCAACTTATAAATATAGTAATTTTATGAAAGTGGCCAAAACCAATGCAAACGGTGTATTTGGCCCCCTCCGCAGAATTTGTTCTAAATAAAAAAACTATTGTTTTTTTTTACTTTGTAGATTGTACCCTTAAAGGTCGATAAATTATCTATAACTCTACATTATGAATTTTCTCTAAAATACTTAAGATCATTAAGCACTAAGCGGTTAAAAGTGAAAAAATCCTTAAAGTGGCCAAAACCGGTACGCCTGCCCTACCTATCAAAATTGTAAAGTCTTTTTTAGAGGAATTTGTTGAAGATTTTTTTTCATTTGTTACCATCTAATATTAATATAATATCTAAGTACCTACTTAGTTATAAAAATATATCTTCATATTATAAAATTACTTTTTCTAACAATTTAATGTTTGTGTTATGACTTCTGATAAATTTAAAGCGAACAAATAAATCTTTAAAATTCTTAGAAATTCTGAGATATAAAATAATGAGAGACAATAATGTAGTTATTCGAAAAATAAAATTGCATTGTGAATACAAAAAAAGTGAAAATAATTTGAATTAGAGACAAATTAAGTAGGTAAACATGTAGCGTTAAAACAACATCTATTATAATATATGAAACTCATGCGTTACTGACTGACTGACAGACAAAACGCACAGCCGAAACTACTGGGCGCAAGAAGCTTAAATTTGGCTTGTATGTTCCTTGGGAAGTATAGGAGAGCACTAAGAGAGGATTTTTGGCAATTCCCCTTTTAAAGGGATAAGAAAGGGGGTCCACGCACAAGAAGTCGCGAGGGGAGCGCTAGTAGGTACTACAAAAAAGACATAATTTCACATGTCAAACAAAAAATATGCTTGGTGGAAATTGTAGAAGTTTATAAAAAAGCAAGTTATGTCTTCGGTAACTTGAGCTGCCCCACTAGTGACGCCCCTGCTTCGGATAACAGTGAAGATGACTGACCGTTAGCTCAATTGGCCAATCGTCCGTGAATCAATGACCTTACAGGGCCTTCCACTTCATCGGCAGTTATTGATGTGACTAGTGAAGTAAGAAAACAGTGGTTTTCAGTGGTAACGTCGCTGAACCCAGAAGATTGAAGATTGTAGAGAGAGATGTACTGGTGGGAAAATGCTGCAGATTGTGGTATGCCAATATTATACAATGCTATCACTAGATACCGTTTTTTCTTTCATCATTATCAATTTGCATTACTGAAATAACTAGGAAACAAATGACAAGTTTACCAAACTTTGACCTGTCTTCAATTTTCTGAATGACGTTTTTCAAAGACATGCTTCCTTTGAGGATTTTCACACCATCCACTAGGCGATGGTGCCTTGCTACGGGGAACATTTCTGCTGACAGTTTCTTCAGAGGAAATCCTATAGGATGAATGGGGATATAAACTATGGACATATTCCACTCGCCTTGGCTACATCATCTGGTTCAGCTCATACCATGGACAAGGTACAGGTGAAGTTGAGCCATATTTTAAGCTGGAACTGGGTGCTACTGAAATTTTGCATTACCCAAATTTCTGGCGAAAAACTGATACATAAGCTAGAATACTATCTTGTTTTGTAAGAAATATAACTTTGTATCCAAAATAATAATTTTAATTTATATAACACAAAATAATATTGTTTTCTTGTTATGAAAGCAAAAAAAGGTTACAAAGGTTAAAAATCGAAAACCGAGTTTCTTCTTTTATAATGTTTTTAAAGTAGTTTATATTACTAACGTTGTTTTAAACCAACACCATTTTCTGGATTTTCCAGGTATAAGATAATTTTTTTACAGGAATACTCCAGTAAAAATACTTTGTCTGATTGCCTAATTGTTTTTGGAAAGTATATCTCATCAAAAACATAAAATATGTGAAGTGAGAGCCAACTTCAATATTAGGAAATATGCCTTGGTTGGTGACTTCAACGACAAAAGATGTGAGATCTAAATGGGTGCCAAGTTTAACGGTCAGTCCTGAAAATTTAGTACATAAAATGTTTTATAACAACTTAAAATATAATTTCTTCTTATAACTTTGGATAATATATTGAAGCCTAAGGTCTGACTTGGCTAGTTCTCGTATACGAATTATTATTAGGTACTTACTGAAACAGTCATGGAAGAGCCCTATGTTCATCTCTAGTTTCTAGTCTACCAGCAAGCCAAATTTTCGGAAGAATACAATAAGAACTTCGGCTTTAGAGCTTGCGAAGGCTATAATATATATATAATTCGTATATAAAAACTAGCCAAGTCAGACCTTAGGCTTCAATATATTATCCAAAGTTATAAGAAGAAATTATATTTTAAGTTGTTATAAAACATTTTATGTACTAAATTTTCAGGACTGACCGTTAAACTTGGCACCCATTTAGATCTCACATCTTTTGTCGTTGAAGTCACCAACCAAGGCATATTTCCTAATATTGAAGTTGGCTCTCACTTCACATATTTTATGTTTTTGATGAGATATCATTACTTTTTGTAGAGAAATTATTAGTAGGAGAAATTATTAATAAAATGAATACCAAATGTTTCAGTATATTTTATTTGGTCAGTTATATTACTTTGCCCTTGCGTATCAGCTACTGACAATGAAACTAATTTTATGCTCGTGTTTGGTGTGGACGTAGAAATATCATTTTTAACACATTTTCCTATTTCCAACAGTTTCTTTTTTCTAGTCGTAATAGTGTATGGTGTTTTTCTTGACGAAGTTGCAGTAGGTATTTAATGTTCCTGAGCAGATATTGCATTTCTATTTGCGTTTTGATTCTGGTTTCATTAAGCGATAAAGCTTTCCGGACAAACTCTTATCTTTTGCCGCACGTGCACTAATATAGAATCCTTGGCAGTAGCAAAGAATACTATATAATTATTACTACGTAGCCACTGACCTCTATTATTTATACACTGGACAGGCTGTCTCCATACAAATTACAGCTAATTTTGTGTGGCAATATAAAGCGCCGCCACTACGAGTGTCCCGGAGAACTAGTTTTGACACAATAATTACCGCAGTCGACAATATTTTATGTCAGCCAGTCCAGTGTGTAAATAATAGAGATCAGTGTATATAGCAGTAGTTTGTCTTTTACATTTATCATTTAGCGCTATCTCTTCTTCTCAATTTATGGATGTAGCCGTTTTTGTTGACATCTAATCTTGCTTATTGATTCTTTATTTGCTAACTAGCTTAAGCTGACCCGGCAAACGTTGTTTTGTCATATAAATTATAGTGGACTAAAGTAGAATAAATAATACTCGTAAGAAGACTATGTCTTATGTGTGTGTTTATACACCAAAAGTTGCCTACACCAGACGATAGATAGCGCTAGTTAGGTATACACTACCAATAAAAGGGCCAAGATTGGTCTCTACTTCCTATATATATAAATTACTCTGTAGAGTGCGCGTCAGATAACTCTGCGCGCATGCGCGACTGGTGCATTTTTGGCGCTAGTTACAGTACATTATTTATGCTAAGCTTATGGAAAAGATTAGTATTCGATTTTGACCGCGCGCAGACGTCAGTGATTACATACTCTTTGGAAGCGGCCATGGAAGAGATGACAGTTTTGCAGTTGGTGTATAAACACACACATATGCAAATTACAAAGGCATATAAACACAGACACGCACATAGGCATAGTATACATATTATTTATTTATAAGGAAACTTAGTGTAAATGAAACATAGGTTAACACTGCACCCTTTATTAACAATAAAACAACAAATATGCATGACTAAAGGCATTTACAATGTTCAAAGAAGTCTTTTTTTCAAACACAGCACATCACCAAAGAGTTCTATATACACACTCAACACCAACGAGTCTTTTTCTCAAAAAGCGGTACTCCGAGCAACGAAACTATGTAATTGCTAACGGAATTACGGATCTTTACGAAACAGAACATAGCAAATAACAAATTTAACAAACAAACGTATAATTTAGATTATTTGACATTATTTTCCATAAGTACACTTTACTCTCATTAAATTTTATACTCTTCCATCAACTTTCAACAATATAGTATAGAAATAAAGGATTTTTCTCTTCTTTTCTAAACTGTGGGTGGGTGTATTAACTTGGAGCCATCTATCGTTTTTTGAACTTTACTTTAGTGAACTATTTATGTGCAAAGTGTGCACCTACAGGGAGAACATAGCAACTTTCGCATTTTGTGGCTTCTAGTTCTCATTTGAATGTATGAAGATTGCGCCCCCTGGTGGTCGGGTTATAAGTACTATGCTCCGTTTTGACGTGAAAGAAGGACAAACAAACAAACAAACACACTTTCACATTTATCATTACGACTCCGTAGCTCAGTGGTTAGAGCAGTCGCCCGGAAAGCGAAAGGTCGTGGGTTCGAGTCCCATCGGAGATAGTTGTGAGATGATGGTCGATTTTTTCTAAATACTTCATTTTCCGTTTTTCAATAATAAAAATTGGATTGTGAATGCAAAAAAGTAAAAATTTAAATAACTTTATAATTTATATTAATATTAATAATTAATTTAAGCGAAAGGTCGTGGGTTCGAGTCCCATCGGAGCTGGTTGTGAGATGAGGGTCGATTTTGTCTAAATACTTCATTTTCCATTTTTCAATAATAAAAATTGGATTGTGAATGCAAAAAGTAAAAATTTCAATAACTTTATAATTTATATTAATAATTAATAAATAATAATATTGATATCGTGCTAGAAATGGTGCAAGTTTGTAATTAATTTACCGCGAGGACAAAAAAGTGTTTGGGTAATCTGGGGTTCGAACTTGGTTCCCTCGAGTCCTCAATATTGAATGACCACTACGTGCCACTACGCCGTCAGCGCTAGCCGAACTTCAAGAGGTATGACGAATTATTGGTATATAACAGAATAAAAACTATTACAAACTTATATTTGTACTTCATCTTTTACAAGATCTTATACAGGATAAGTGCACAGGGAACGCAAATATAAGTTTGTCAACGTTTTATTTAAAAAAAATACTAGTTTCGGATTTTTTCCTTTGTATTCACCAGATTACCTGTCTGCATGCCAAATTTCAGCTTTCTAGGTCATCTGGAAGTGGGTTATAGTTTTGATTATAGGTGAGTCAGTGATAAAAATAACGATTTTTGGACGTAAATATCTAAATAACCGTTTGAGGTGTGTATATAAAATTAGGAGCACATATTTATCTCGCTAGTCTCAATACATAAGCCAAATTTGACATGTTTCTGTGTAATAGTTTTTGAGTTATGAGGGGGTCAAAAGTGGCTCCAAATGGTTCGTGTTAAGATACACACGGTGCTGCTCGCCAGTTCTGTTTGCTTTTGAACTTGGCTTTGATACGCTTCCGCGTATCTAGACAATTACCACCTGACCATAGCAAGTAAAACAACACCGTTCTTATACTTACTCGTGCGAAAGCTATAAAACGTAACATCATTTATTTTGTACTCGAGGCTCAATTTATTATTCTCTCGGGATTGTTTTACAAAATCATTTTATACGCTCGCTTCCAAGACACGAGTTATCCTCCTTGATCCCATGAAATCGGTGCACACATAAACTTTTTCGAAAGCTGATTTCGAACCTTCTAAACACAAATATTAACTTTGAAACTTTTAATGAAAAGCTGATATTGCTAAAGGACTGCCAATTTCTGAATGGGAGCTTAATTATGTTTTACTTTGCTGCTGGGACGCTGTTACTTGATACCTACGTAATGTTATTACCTCACTTGATATGCCTCTTCACTCATGAAGGTTGACCGCTAGTTTTCCGAACTGTTCCCTGTCCATTGCAAGGCGAAATAATTTTTCGATGGAATTCTCGTTAACTCTCTAAAACTCCGCTGTCACAAATTTTTCCTACGTCCAGTTCTTGTCATTATGGTTATGGAACATAATTTCAATCCGTATTTATTTACCCGTATATAAGATTTATACCTACTATTTAATGTTAGTTTAAATATCCAGTTAATTTTAAGATCGTGTTGAGCAAGGCGTAAATTTCGCTAATCCGCTAAACGCTCATTACGCCACATCTTAACGTATTTAACTATAATGTTTAATGATGCCACAAATGAAACATTGTGCATGTCGTTTTAATTTTACAGGCATTAAACATTAGAGTTTTTTTATGTTGTTTACTTAATTAATTAAAGTAACTTTTATTGCGTTTACAATTTCAAATAGGTAATTACTTAATTGTAATTTCTCAAAGATATCAAGGAAATTCAGTACTGTGTGTTAAAATTTATTATTATATTGAAGTGCAGCTTGATTTGGATGCAAACTTTCTTAAGGCGCGCTAACACCTACAGCTAAAATTGCGCAATTCCTGTTAATCCCCGCCAAATATGTCGTCACGACCCACTACAAGCAACAAAGGAAGATGGCAAAATGTCAAAATGTAGGAACCTGTTGCTGAGATATGGCCACACAATATCACGAAATCATCAATCAATCAATCGTTCCAATACCACGAAATATGGAGCAACATTGCTCCACTTAATTCCTCCAGATTGATACATTACAGCTCCCAGGCAATTATTGCAAAAAATCGAATGTTCAATAAGTAAGTGTCCAACTAATTAGAGGCATTGAAAAAATCCCGTCAGACTCGTGGTTACCCCGTTTTGCCACTCCAGGGTGACCACGAGTAATTTCACTTACTCGTAGTCACCCTGCGAGTCATTAATTTTATTTTTATGTAATTGCGGATCGAATTGAAAAAATTGAACCAACTTTTTATTTATATTTCTATTCTTTGGCATCATGCGGGAAAAGCCGCTAGCAGAAAGATAGTTTTATGGATGAATTCAAATTTGGAGAAGGTTGATTGGTGTTCAAATCGTGGAAAATATGTATTTCTAGGCGTACATGTATAAATTCCTACACTACAATGACTTGGGCATATGGAATACCAAGCAAGTCGCTTAAATACACGGTAAATTATGTATGTAACCGGTAGGGCGGCTCTACAAAGACAAGGTAATCAAACACCATAGGTCTCCCGGCTGTCCGCCCTCATACCTAAGCGTGGTCCTGAGCACAGCGGTTTCGGTAGGTATAACAGCGTGTTAGGACCCATATTCGTGTGCAATATAAAGAGGTCAAATAAAGAGGTCAAATAAAAGACAATCGGAATTACTAATACAAACAACCCCTCAACACATTACACTCCTGCTCTTGGGCAGTCGTGCAATAAGAAACGAAATAGATATAAAAACTCATGTTGAGTATTTCTAAGTTTTTAAAATTCATGTAGCGATCGAGAACAGATTGCATAGAATAATCTTATACAAAACTTAGAATTAAATAAAAGAAAATGTTTAAACATCGACACTTTCCCGTTAAGCAATGGTATCCACTGTAAATAAATCCCCTGAAGCCCCTATGAAGAATGATCCGATAAAATATTCTATAGAAATACTCAACAAGGAGTTTTTATATCTATTTCGTTTCTTATTACACGACTGCCCAAGAGCAGGAGTATAATGTGTTTAGGGTTGTTTGTATTAGTAATTCCGATTCTCTTTTGTTCTGTTTTTTTTGCAATGTAATAATAGTATTAACTTCGCTATTTTAAAATTTAATAAAAGGCTAATATCAACATGTGGATCAAAATTATAAAATTACCTTATGCTATACTAACGATTTCAAAAATATAATCCAACCTATATCAGTAGTAGTTTTTGGTATTATGACCGAAAATAACTGTAAGAAAATTGAGTTACGGCCGCTAAGATGATGAATTCGATGCTTCATATTTGTTCCCCAAATTAACTGCATTCCTTATAACAAAGTATTTAGTGGCGAGAGTAGATAACTACCTCATCTTGCTAGAAAAAAATATTTCAACCGTAAAGTAACGTTCTGCACCCGTAGTTTCATCGAGGACTAAATCTGCATTTTTCTTAATAGGGCCTTCATGGGATTTATTTACAGCAGATTTCTGTACTAAGTTATACTTACAAGTATAACACAAACAAGGTAATGTTTGAACATTTTCTTATATTTAATACTAAGTTTTGTATGAGATTATTCTATGCAATTAGTTCCCGATCGCTCCTAAAATTTTAAAAACTTAGAACTAGCTAAGCACTTTATCATGTATACCCAGCGATAGTTGCTTCTTCTTCGGTCTATCACAATGCGGGCATTGCATGCGTTGTGGTCGTAAGTAAAACATGACCCTCCGGACCATCTAACCACCAAATTTCACCACCGGTGGTCAGTTGAGACTAAAATATTCCCATTTGATCACTAGAGGTCAATAGGGAGCAACTTATTCCTGATTCATCACCAGTGATCACGACACGAATTTTGCTATGTGGCCTCTCTGTGATTTCCACTCGTTATGAGTTGTTTTTTGACGATTAAATAAACAATAAACGATTCCTTACCAAGAGCGTCAGATATGTAATATAAAGCATATTCCACCTGCCACGCTGTTCACATGGCCCCACTGCCAGGGTCAATCCCAATATTGTAACTAGTGAGGAGCTGGGATTACGTGGGATCGGGCTCAGCGCTTAATGGATTTACTGCTAGTTGTTGTCCACAAATATAGGTACGGCCTTTGTTTACGTTCTAAGCAGCCGTGATAATTACAACGACGGCCATTTAATTAAATCCCCCCATATTTATGACGAAGGCTAACGGCATAGGACCACCAGATTCCGCCAAAACATATACTGGGCTACGTACGAACTATGTTAACTTTATTGTAACAAAACAGTTAAATTATCGACAATTGTATAAAATTAATATTTTATCTTATTGTCTTAAAATACTTTGTATGTGCTATTATTTTTGTTTACCAAAAATGAAATAAGACTGCGGATTTGTATTATGGCGCCTCACCGTCCGTTCCCGCGGCACGCTCGTTTCACTCGCTCGATTCGCGCTGTTTTTTATAATATTATTTATTTCACAAAAAAGACTTTGACAGTGCCTCGCAAAACCTAACAATAGGTTTTTCTGCGAGTTACTAGCTAGAACTTTGTGTGCTTGTCACAGCTCTACCTAACCTAACCGGACATTACCTCTTTACATATGGGTTTTGATTTGAGTTTTCTAAATATAATAATAATAATTTGGTCACTAACGATTGATCATTTCATGAAATTAACTTGTGTTTAGCTGTACATATCGTTAAACTCTGATTATTTATTGATACGACCACCGGATGTAGATAATTTCATGATAAAATAGTCGTCAATTTAATGATTTGATCACGATATGCATATAGGTATGTTTGTCTCACTGCTCGTTTCACATTGAGGAACACAAATAAAAAGTAAGACAGTTTAGTGATGGAACGTGGTACAGGCCAGCCCCATCGATATCAATTAAACAATTGCCATTATGCTGAGTCGGGACCGTTTTGGGACATAAATATACTAGGCTTTTTATGGTTTTTTGTTTTATTTTTATTTTACTGTGATGTCGCAAATAAATGTTTTTTCTTTCTTTCTTTCTGTTTCTTTTACAATTGAATAATCGTTTCGGTGGAACGGACTAAAAATATGGATATGAATATGGATTTGAAGTCCATTAAATTTTTTATGTCCTTATTTTAGATTGTTTTTATTTTATTTTATTTATATAATGAAAAACTTACAGCTTAATAACAGTATAAATGTAACTATATTTCTGAGGGTCATTTAAAAGTTTCCACAGATATTAATAATTTATTTAAGGACGGACATTAATTGTATAAAGACGTTAACTAAAAGCTTATTGAAAAATAAAGATTAAGTTGGTATTGAAATATTTGTTTGCTAATAAACGTTTTAAATTAGTAACTGTCGTTTCGAATAAGTCGACGTCATTATTTTTCGTTACCTATTTCATTGAAACACTTACTCGCCCGGCCCTCGCAATGTATGAATTTTGCCTATAATTAAAGAAGAAATATTTAAAATTGCAGAAAAAAATTGCTACGTCGACAAAATTAAGGGATGGGACAAAATCCTTTTTGGACTTCACACAAAAGCTAAAAGTCAAGAAAGAAAATTAGGCTGAATAATTATTACAGCAATATTAAAACAAACATGATATTTTTAAAAGGTCTTTACTACTTATTTCGTACTTCCTAAACAAAACTTCCTACATTAAAAAGTCGTAATATTACTTAACTCTCATTTACGGGAGAATATTTTTAAATTTCTCTCCCCGTTTCTGGAACTTTTAAGGAAGAAATATTTAGTGCAGAAAAAATTTGCTACGTCCCTAAAAAGTTTATTACTGGGAAGAAATATTATGGCTATTCTGACTCTGTCCCGTATGTTAATAGCGTGCGTTCCTAGCAATGAATTGAAATTAATTTTGAAAATGGACAAGATCTATTGCATTTAAGGTTATAGTAAAGAAAGTAAAATAAGGATATAATAATATGCTCATAAAGTGGATTGTATTGTATTTCAAATTTAACATAATATTGTTCATGCTTCAATACACCGTAAGTTATAACAATAAATTTCACTCTAACGTTTGATATTTCATTATGCTTTTTTTTTACACTAAATATTACTTAAACCGGTGCAGGTGAACCGGAGAGTAAAGATACAAAGAATTTTGCAAACTTTGTAACCATACCTCGGCAAAGTTAATTGAAACTTAAAACCTTACCTCGCGCTCTGAGTTCGCTATGAACTACTCAGCACTGATAAAAACTTTCCAGGAACACTTAATTCATTAAGACTTTCTTTGTTACAGGATCCCCGCTGAAAACTTAAAAAATAGTGAGGTGTAAAATGTGAGAGAGTGTTTAGTTTTTGTGTATTGGCAAATGTGCGGTGAAGTTTAGTGACAATGAGTTTCTTGACGTCACTCGGTCAGTATGTGGCGGGCATGGCGGACAGCGTGGCGGGGCTGGCGCTATCTCCACGCCGCGCGCCGCCCTCGCGCCACCGCTCCGCCGAGGAGTCGCAGGCGCAGCAGCCGCCGCAGCCCTCCACTGCCACAATGAGGGGTGAGTGCGTTGTTGACGTCACTCGGTCAGTATGTGGCGGGCATGGCAGACAGCGTGGCGGGGCTGGTGCTATCTCCACGCCGCGCGCCGCCCTCTCGCCACCGCTTCGCCGGCCGCCGCAGCTCTCCACTTCCACAATGAGGGGTGAGTGCGTTGTTGACGTCACTCGGTTAGTATGTGGCGGGCAGCGTGGCGGGGCTGGCGCTTTCAAACGAGAAAAGCGTAAAAATCCCAGTCACAGGATGTAGTTAAATAATTGTGACTGTTCTTGAGGCTTCGTATTTTCCCAACAACTGGTTTTATGATATAGCAGCGAATGTTTCTAGAAACATAAGTAAAACAACACCTATTTGGCTTGGTAACCGCATCGTCACTCGTCGTTGCGCGTCGCGCCGCTGCTGGTTTTAACTGAATTCTATAATACCAACGAGTTTACTTACTTTAAACTATCTACGATAATTGACTTGATGCTATACTAAAGTTACGGATGATTTGAATAAACGAATCATTAAAAAGTACTGGAGTAGTGACGTTATCCCTAATCCCTGGTTTATAAATGGTTTCAATTTATATACGCTTTCTACATAGCCTTTTGTCCCCTAAATATAACGGTTGTCCATAAAACTTATCGACAGTGGTTACGTGGCAAATAAAATGAGCGAAGGGGAGAGGTTGACAAATGAAAACTGCTATGTTAGTGTCCGCGGGCGGCGCGCGGCGTGGAAAAACGGGTTCCCTATTTGAGTGCGAAAGTTGGTAGTGCGATTTTCAGTATATCGAACACGATGTGTCGAAAACTCCGTAGTGCTATGTTTTATTATATCGATGCTTTACAAGTGCGATGTAACATTTGTGCGAAAAACGTTAGGTCGACAAACCTTATAGCGATGATTCATTAGTTCGTTGATTTGTTTGTTATATGACATGTTATTTCGAAATTTCTGCTAATTATGTAGCTTTTTCAGATGTAATTATATTGAATCAAAACTCCTCCTTTTTAACCGACTTTAAAAAAGAAGGAGTTTATTAGTTTGACCTATAAGTATGTGATTATATGAGTTATTTAATATTTGAGTACCTATAGCGTTACACTTAGGCTTCCAAGCACGTGTGCTAAATTTCGCAAGTGTATATAATGTTTATATGTTAGTCCACGAATGTCTCAAAAGCGGAAAGTCATCTCAAGATGATTCTTTTGATTTTAACAGGTATATTTCATTTTAACAGGTGTATTTCATTTCATCAAAATCGGTTCTGTAGTTTTTGAATATTTTTTTTAATGGATTCCCGGGGGCGCGGTTTCGAATCCCGCCTGAAAGCTACTTGCAAGGCTTGTGGTGTTTTACCATAAGAAAAATATATCTCAAAAAATACAGAACTTGTTTTGATGAAACTCATGCTGTTCTCTAAAATGGAATACACCTGATAAAAATCAAAAGAACTATCTCGATATGACTTTTAGTTTTTGAGATATTCGTGGACAAACATTATAAACATACATACATACACCGTGCTAGGAAGCCTAAATGTAACGCTATACCTACTCAGATATTATCCAATTCCAACAATATCACATAGATACAGGTCAAACTAATAAACTCCTTCTTTTTAAAGTCGGTTAAAAAGAAGGAGTTTTTATTTAATTTAATTACATCTGAAAAACCTACATAATAACAGAAATTTCAAAATAACATGTCATAAAACAAACAAATCAACGAACTAATGAATCATCGCTATAAGGTTTCTCGACCCAACGTTTTTCGCACAAACGTTACATCGCACTTGTAAAGCATCGATATAATAAAACATAGCACTACGGAGTTTTCGACACACCGTGTTCGATATACTGAAAATCGCACTACCAACTTTCGCACTCAAATAGGGAACCCGTGGAAAACATATGGCTCTCAAATTGGTACGATTTTTAACATCAAATCGTTTTGTACGTGTCGGTTTGATTAGGGCTAAGACCGGCAGTCATACAAAGAGAAACCTAAAAAATTGTAGCAAGTAACTAATGTATAATAAGCTAAAAAATAAAAAATAAACCCAAGTGTAGAAAGAAAGCATAATATGAGAAAGTGATATTAAATCGTCACATTTTTTTCTATTCGTTTTAAAACCTTGCGATAATAAACGCAATAAGCCAGCAGTTTCGACCATATCATTCAGTCAACGGCCGATTTTTTGATGATTCGTCTAGGATTTCACCTATGGCAGGTATAGTGGGTCGGTAGTGAGAAAGACGTCTGAAGCCAATCACAATTTTTAACCGACTTCTAAATCAAAAAGGAGGAGGTTCTCTATTCGTCTGTATGTATGTTTTTTTTTTTTGTGTATGTCCACCGATTACTCGAAGACGGCTGAACCGATTGAAATGGTTCAAACGTTATTACATCAGGTTGGATTCCAAGTTAGTCCCATTTTTTGGAATTTTGAAATCGGTTCAGTAGTTTTCAGGAAATCTTGAAAATACTGTCGTTTTCGTTACCACTTTATGTGAATTTAATACGTATCTTTAGGCATAACTCCTTTGTTTATAAACCGATTTAGATGATTCTTGTTTTGTATAAAAGGGGGTACCTCAAGGTATTTTAACCGACTTCGAAAAAGGAGGTTTTGAGTTTGATCACATACCTATTTACCAGAAAACACGTAAATTGCCTGCACGATGCACTAAAAACAGTGAAATAAAATTTATTTTTATAAAAAAATAAAACCGCCTTCTAAAAAACCACATCAAAAAAGTAAGAAATAATTCCTCACCAAATAAATAACGTAAGTACTTTGAAGTCGGGCGGGTTTTAACAAAAACAACAAAAAATTGTACATGTTTCACGCCCGACTTCAAAGTACTTACGTTATTTATTTGGTGAGGAATTATTTCTTACTTTTTTGATGTCTGTGGTTTTTTAGAAGGCGGTTTTATTTTTTTATAAAAATAATTTTAAGTAACATGGTTTTCGGTGTGGTTTCAATTTGAAAAACTATCAGAAAGACATCAATAATCTTATAACACGATATAATATATATAATATTTTCGTAACCTATCGTAACGTAAGTCTTATATAAAGAAAGGAAAAAACTTTTCTCGTTTAAGTATATTAAATAAAACTAGTATGTCAGATGAGACATCTCGCAGAAGCTTGTCCGAGGTAATGGGAGCCTGATGGCCTGTAACTCAGATTTTTATCTAGCTCAGGTATCAGTCTCTCACAAACTTAATTTATTGTAATAAGTAATGATCTCTGTGTCTTATAGAATAAGTGTTAATAATAATGTAAGTTTGTGATGAGAGAAATAAACGTTTATTATTATTATTATTCCCTTTATTACATTTTAAATACTTACAAAATTATATTTCTAAACATTAAATTTTTACAATGTATAACACAAAAAAATATAACATTTAAAAATACAAAAATGCAGTTCCCCAACGGCAGCAAGATCAAGGTCCCGGCTACCGATGGTTAAGGATCCAGAGACAGGAACCTTCTCACTATACGGGCCGTGTCCAGAAGTACTGCCTTCTGCATCTGACTCCCGATCCATCCACCTAACGCAAGCCTCTTAAGGTGTTTATCGAGGCTCTTGGCTATCAGACCATGGGCAGATATGACTATCGGAACAATAATTGCTGAATCAATGTCCCACATGTCAACAATCTCGTGAGCTAAATCAAGATATTTGTTTTCTTTATCTTTTTCAGCTTTCACAAGGTTGTCGTCATGGGGAACAGTGACATCAACAATTATCGCGCGGCGTTCGTGTCGATCTATCAATACAATATCAGGCTTATTAGCTACAATAGTCCTGTCTGTAATGATAGATCGATCCCAATACAATGTGGCATGGCTATTTTCAAGGACCTGTTCTGGTGCATACCTGTAGTACGGCACTTCGGATGCCACAAGACTATGTTTCAGAGCAAGTTGTTGGTGTATTATCCTGGCCACTTGGTTATGTCTATGCAAATACTCGCCGTTTGCGAGACGAGAACAACCGGAGATTATATGCCTAAGGGATTCACCCGGACGATGACACGCTCGGCAAATATCCACTGTGCCATCCCTTAGGATATACTTTCGGTAGTTATTCGTCATCACAACCTCATCCATAATTGCACAGACAAAACCTTCGGTTTCACCAAAAAGATCACCGAAGCGGAGCCAGGATACTGAGGCTAATAAATCTACGTCGGGCCCATGGAGAGCCCGGTAGAATCTGCCATGTAACTCCTTGCTTTGCCACACAGTGCTGCGGTCGGAAGTACTAAGTACTACAGGTTTGCGCCAGTTTACTTTTGCTAAAAATAGAGGAGTCAGTCCATTATCAACAGCAACTACATCTCTATGAGACCCCATATCGACTTGGAGAAAATACTCCCTAAGATTGCATATCTCGCGGTTATGCAATGTCTTAGCATTTAAGAAGCCACGACCACCGCACTTCCGCGGGATATACAATCTCATGGTCGATGAACGTGGGTGATGTATGCGGTGTGCTGTTAGCAATGTACGAACTTTTCTATCCAGGGCATCCAGTTCAGTTTGAGTCCATTTAAGTGTGCCGAAGGAATACATTAGTACCGGCATGACCCATCCATTGTATGCGCGAACCTTGTTTCCGCCAGACAAAAGACTTTTAAGGACTTTTGAAAGGCGCCCCAAGAAACGCTCACGCAACGACTGTTTCATGTCAGCATCGTTGATGCCTAATGCCTGTGACATACCTAAATATTTATAGGTTTCGTTTACGGAGAGAGATCTAAGATGAATAGAATCCGAGAGTTGTATACCCGTAGATTCCATTATCTGACCACGCTTTACATGCATGACTGCACATTTGTCCACACCAAATTCCATTTTAATGGCATTACTGAAAGCTTCAGTAACCTTCAGTAACGCTGTCAAATGAGAACTGCTATGGGCAAATAGTTTCAGGTCATCCATGTACAGCAGGTGTGATATTACTTGACCATTTCTCCGTAAACGATAGCCTAACCCTGAACTCTCGAGAAGTGTACTCAGAGGGTTCAAGGCGAGACAGAACCACAATGGACTCAAACCGTCACCCTGGAAGATACCTCGCTCTATTTTTATAGGATCGCCATGACCTAGAATCCGTCGAGATCCTGGATAGAAAAGGACCGTTCTCCATTTTCGCATGCACGATATCAAGAAAGTGCGTAGAGTTGTATTTATTTTATACAACTCCAGCACCCTCATGAGCCACGAATGCGGCACGGAATCATAGGCCTTCTTATAATCTATCCAGGAAGTCGACAGGTTCTTTCGGTTTCGACGAACCTGTTGGTTAATAGCCATGTCAATGAGGAGTAGCTCCTTAGTACCACGGGCCCCATTCCTACATCCATTCTGAGAGGCGACCATAATAGAATTTTGATTAATGTGTTCATTAATCTTCGACCTCAAAATGGACGTAAGAATTTTATAAATTGTTGGCAGACAGGTGATAGGTCTATAGTTTTTGGGGTCCGCAGTACTACCAGATTTATGGAGCAGATGGGTTATGCCTGTTGTCATGAATTCTGGAAGCGATCGAGATAATAAAGCACATTGAAATTGAGATGCTAAGCAAACGTGCGAGCTAGGTAACCATTTATACCAGAAATTGTGCAGTCCATCCGGGCCTGGAGATTTCCAGTTGGGTAAGGAACGAACTGCACAAACTACGTCTTGGTAGTCAATTAATTATTATTATTATAATAAAATATTTTTTTGATATTGGTCTAATATTTACAAAGTAATTATTTTCAAAAAACTACTACTTATAGGGTAAACTGCCCTATTGTTGGCCCAATTGGTGTCGAATAGCAAAAATAAGAGCCGCTTTTGTACATCATCATCATGAGCCATACGACGCCCACTGCTGGGCATAGGCCTCCCCCAAATCAATTTTTTTCTTGATTTTCGAGCTCAATAAACACTATGGTGACAATAATAAGATGGGTGCCAGTTTATCCTAATTTCTATAAATATTAATTTAGAAATGAATTGCTGTTCTTTAGTCTCGCCAAAACTCAGAAACGGCTTGAGCGATTTGAATACTACTCTTTTTTTGTTTTGTTCGCTATAATTTAACGAAACTAGTGAACCCGGTGAGCTTCGTTTCACCAACATCTAATAAAGATAGACAGATAAAAATAATAGGTCTTTACCTATGAAATTGCCGTTTTGTATGGAGATTTCTGTAATTATTTTTTTTCCATACTAACGTTTTTGTTATTATTTAACGACTAATATTATGTAAATTTACAAAATTTTACACACGTATTTATGGATATTTTAACTACTAAATGACACATTCGTTAAGAGAAAAAAAAATTTTTTTCACTAAGTTACAACTAATAAAGTACGAAATTCTGGAAACAAAAATAGTCGTAACTTTCGGAATAAGTTTTTTCTATGTAAATAATCAAATATCGTGGTTATTAAATTATCAAAAGTTGCTCGATACGGTCTTAATGTAACGCAATATTAAAGAAATTATATATTTCTAATATTATAAAAGTCGTTAAGTTATATGTACAAAAGAAAAAAACGGCAATTTCATATGTAAAGACCTATTATTAAAACATCTAAATTCACCAAAGAAGTCTAATACCTATATCTGCCACAAAATGTCACTTATTAAAAGTCATCAGCCCGTATTCGTCCACTGCTGGACATAGGCCTCTCCTAATAGGGTATTTTACTGTTGTTGAAATGTAGATATTTAATGATGTCGTTAAAAAATATTGCAATTAAGAATAACAAATGTGAAAAAATAATTTGAATCTGTTTTATAATAAAAGAATTATAGTCTGTTTGATTTTGACTATAGCTGTCTCTTTCTAAAACGAAATCTTCTATGGCGTGACTATGACGCTACTAACTCACTGACTTCACTAAGATAGCGTCCTGTCCTTGTCTAATTATAAAGTTTGAAGTCCTATATCTTTGAAAATATTCAAGATAATTCAAAATGAAAACTTGTTTTGTGTAGCTAATATTTCGAAAAACATTTTAAAGAAATAAAAAAAAATCAGTAAAATACCGTATTCACGTTACTGAGCCGTTCACCCCACTGAGCATTTGCTGCGCCGCCGCCGTTCAGTGGAGGATCTTAGCCTACTGCTACCACGCTGCCGCTGCTGGCCAGACGGGTTGGTAGAGGGTTTGTTTCGAGTTTTCCTTCTCTCGCACTGGTGTTTTGTGTAGTGTGCCTCTTTGTCGGCTTTTATGACTTCCTGGGCATGACAAGGAGTGGTGACACTTGTATTCTGAGGCTGTCACCACACGGTAATTATATTAATTTTTTATTAAAAATAGATATAATTTAAAGCGGCTAAACGTCAGTGATAACATAAAGTACGCGCCATATCACTTGGCGCGTGTCAATATCTGGAACTAAAATTATGGCATGGGAGTAAGGCTTATTTTTCCGACCGACCACGATGATCAGCGCCCTCTGACAGATGCCAAGTTATGTGGTGCGGGCTTAACCCTTTGGAAATGGCCATTGAAGAAATCACAGTTTTATTAGTATTTTTTATTTTATTTTATTTTTTTATTTTATTTATTTAAGGACAGCTAGCAAGTACATACACCAAACACAAGGTAAAAATACATTTGAAACTTACAAGCTACAGTGTTGTCTTATTATTAGCTGCCACGACAAGTAAGACAACAAGTAAACTTAACTAAGCAATTTGTTACATTCACAAACGCTAATTATTTTTTTTAAATATTACTATTTGCATAAGTTATATAATACTTATTAGCTAAGCATGCAATGCAAGTATAAATAAGTTTATGGTTTTGTATACTCTGATATACGCTAAGTTATAAACTTAGCGTATATCAGAGAGCGCTGGCCGCTGATCGTCATGGCCGGTCGGAAAAATAATCCTTGTTTCCATGTTATAATTTTAGTTCCAGATATTGACACGCGCCAAGTTATGTGGTGTGGCGCGTAGTCTACGACAGTTTAACGATTTTCCATCCAAAATTACCATTTTTATTTTATAATTTTTCTGAATAATAAGTAGCCTATGTCACTCTCCTCTCCAGCTACCAAACTATCCTCATACCAAAAAATCCCGTCGTCGATCCGTTGCGTTGCTCTGTTTTGACGTGAAAGAGGGCTAAACAAACAAACACACTTTCACATTTATCATATTAGTATCGATAATGGCGAAAATCCTAAAGAAAAGCTAAAAAAAACTATTGTAAAATAAAAATGGTAGGTAAGTAATTTTGTATGGAAATATTATGACGTGCTATACAAACCAGTCGTCCATGGCCGCTACGGAAGGCTTCGGATAGGTGACCTTTGTGCAAATTGTTAAAACTTCTTTGGTGAATTTAGTTTCGCTTGGCGCCTTAGGCTTCGTGATTATTTATTGTATATGTCTATCTTTATTAAATGTAGGTGATACGTATAGTTCACCGGGTCAACTAGTAACCAATAATAATTTCTTAGGCTTCCCGCGTGTGGTTCCAACCGAGGGCGCGACTGCTCTGAGTGCCCGGCGCCGAACCCTGGACTGCCTGGCCCCGGCCGCCCCTCCCCGTCGTGGGGGGTCGCTGCGTGTGCCCCGTCACCCTCCACCACAAGAGAAACCCACAATGGCCTTTTGCAAGAGGCGCCTTTCCTGGCCAGAAGTGGACAACTCTGTAAATTCTGGGTAAGTAGGTAGTGAAGAAGACTGTAGGCCTAGGTGACACTCGGATTCTTTCTTGTCCACATGGCATATTTGTACATAAAATGGTTCTAATCGGTTAGGTTCCAGAGTATTGCAATAGTATGACGAAAAATAAATATAGCAGAAATTAACTTGTCATTTTCAAAGTCATAACAGTGCCATTAATCGTTCGTTATATGTACGAAATAAACATATGAATCGACGGGTGTACCACGGGAAAAAAATATTTCCCGTGGTACACCCAGGTGGAAAACGCAAGTGGACCACGGGCAACAAAGGCCTTAATTTTATGCCAATGGCATCTTATCTACCAGGTAGCTAAGATGAGAAGATTACCCGTAAGACTCAAAGCCCGTAAGCGTGGAATTTTAGTTGCATATCAAATTAAATAAAATTTAAGAGTCATTTCACAATAATCGGTAGAAATTTGCGAAATTGTATGTTTTTGACGTCTTTAATCTCAATATATATATTAATGTAATATAATTAGATAGATCAGTCTTTGTTGTCGTGACATAATGCATCGAAATTTAGATTTATATCGTGTGTACAAAATTATTAACCTTTTCATCCGAACCATGAGTAAACGCTCGAAATGAATACTTTGAAGTCCTCTCTACCTTGAAACTTGTAAGGATGGGCCCCGAGCTTCGAAGTGAAACAACTGAGTACTGCGAATAGACATTACACTGTTAAAAAATCGCTATATGTGGAATACGTTCTTGTTGAATCATAATGTAGACTTTGTCTCTAATGTATCTCGGTTAAAATTAAATTTCAAAGTTACGAAAATTATTTAAATAAGTGTTATTTTTGATCGAAGAAATAAGTAAAATTTTAAAAACGTCATTTCTCTTCCAAAACAAAGATATCATAACAAAATATCTTGACAAAAGTAAACCTACATCATTTAGGAACACAAAAAAATAAATAATAATTAATTGTAACCTTTAGTATTATGGTAATAATACCGCGCATCGAAATAACTTCGAGCCAACCTTGTGTATTACTTTTCTCTATGAAGCCAACCTCCGTATAACTGCGCAAAATTATTATGAAATGGCTCATAAGACTATTTTTCACACTTATGCTCTGAAATGTTAATATTATATTTGAGAAAAGAATGCAGTACGTGGCACTTTTCCGAGGTAAACATTCTAAATTTGAAAATCACTGCAGTAATGAATTTCAGTACTTACTTACTGCACTGATTTTAGTGCAGTAAGTAAGTACTGAAATTCATTACTGCAGTGATTTTCTATGGTACTACCAACTTTTTTTCTTTATTTTTTCTTTAGTTCGCTCTCTTTCAAACACCATCTAGATTTGCTAGCTTCAAGACTACGGAAGCTCATATACATCCTTAGGACGCTGAGACATGTTGCTGATCGCAAAGTCATGACCTCAGTATATTATGCATTGTGCCATTCTCTCATAGAATACTGCATCAGCTCGTGGGGTGGAGCGTCAAAAACTCTCATTCTTCCCGTGGTGATATTGTTGAAAGTTGCTGCTGGTCTCCCATACCGTTTTCCTACTGTCGAGCTCTACGCTCACTGGAATATTCTCTCTGTTAGGCAAATTTATATTCTCAAAACGGTACTTAAACAGCATTCGCAGCTACCGTATAACCCCAAATTGCTAGAAGGCAAACGTCGCCAACACCAAGTGTGCAACACACCGGCTGTCAGAACATCCTTTGCTCATCATTTCTTTTTCTGTCTCGGACCACTACTTTATAATAGACTTAATGCCACTCTTAATATCTACCCATAATGTGATCAAATTTCTCATGACTCTTGACTACGACGCGACTGAAAACCTACTGAGCATTCTGAAATAATTTAAGTTATTCTAATTTTAAGGCAAATAATAAATATGAATGTTATTTTATTTAGTGTACTTACTTATACTAAATATTGGATTTCGTACCGGTACACATCTCTCGCTCCCACAGATATTCACGCACACACGCAGACACATGCACACACCACCCATACAAACACGCACACACATTCACCTACACACACATTCCTTCACTCACACATATACTTCTTAGCCTTGGGGTTTTTACTATAGTTTAGTTTACATTGTTTTTTTCAACTTCATTTCTGTAATCATAATCTTCTCTTGTTTACTGACATGTACTAGGTGCAAGGAATTTATAAGTACTACGTACAACAGGAAGGTGCACTCCGTATTTTTGTGTATTTAAAAATACACTTTAATTTTAAGAGACAAGGTTTATATTTCAATACAAAATGTCAACGGTCCAGCTGAGACCGCAAGAACGAGGTGAGGGTGTCCCTTTCTCTAAAATTGCCAGCACTATTAAATAACAGGTTTAGTAGATTTATGGTTCACAACTTTCGTTATAAAAATTAAATTTCGTAAAATTTCCGCTTCGTATTACTTTTAGTCAATAGAAAACATCGCATTTTAATTTAGGTATTACCGTATTAAGCATAAAAATGTATCAGGTCGTCTAAGTTTTTTATGGCTTATCCTAGAAAAGAATTTGAATGATAGATTTCAGAATGTTAAAGTAGCAACATTACAAGCCGAATGACGTTTTCTGACGTTTTCCGTCTTCGTTGTGTCAAGTTCGCAATTCGCTCGTCGCCGCCCGCCGCCCGTCGCGCATGTTCGTGGCCGCCGTAATGGGATGGAGTGAGATAAACTGACCTCGTTCTTACTATCTCATTAGGACCGTTTTTTAGCAGCAGTGCACCTTCCTGTTGTATTATAAATTCCTTGACTAGGTGTAAGTATCAAGTTACATAAGGCACACCAAAAAACTATTGTCTGTGGGTGGGCCTGGCGACCTGTGTCACAGGTTTCTTTTCTGAAATCTACATCGGGCACCAGTCCCTCACAAATTTAGTAACCTTCAGGTATAGATTTTAATTACCACTTAAGTCCTTTATTTGTGATGGGAAAATAAACAAACATTTTATTTTTTTATTTATATTTATTCCTGTGTATAAAAACAGAAAAAGCAAAGGGACATTTGCACCATACAGCCACATTATTATTATATCATAATTAGGTTAACTTTTTTTTAAATACGGTGCGCACAGAGTATATTACTTCGTGTTGTACCACAAGCGCTATGTACCCTTAGCACCATGAAGCTCGACTTAATACTGAGTTAACTGGAGAGTGCAGTACGAACAATTTGTTGTGACCTCAAATTACGTCATAGTGGCTGTCTTCCGTCTCACCTACACTTAAAAAAATTCGTATGGTCATATGAGACAACTGACAGCCACTACATACTAAATGTCAAATTTGCTGGTGTTCACTTTTTTATTCAGGGTGAGAACTCCAGTTACCTCAGTATTAAGTCGAGCTTCATGCTTAGCACGAACATCAATCGAAAAAACAAAATGAGATTTATCATAGACAAAATATCCTTTACGAGTAATTTTGTATGGGAAATATATACAGCGCCATCTACCGCCCAGAAGCGGGTATTGAAGTTGCGCATTTTAGTAGCAAGTAGTAAGTATCACTAGGCTGTATGACCGTTCGACATGGCCTCACAAACCAATATTAAAAAAAACGGCGGGAATGATTTTCAGCGGTTGATTAGATATCAATATAAGTGCGCCAATCTTTTCTGTTCCGATGATTATCTTTGGAACTTAAGCAGTGTTCATACGACAGTCCATTTTGACAGCTAATTTCGTATTGCAAGTGGTTCCTCTGTCACGACTGTCACCGGAACAGAAAAGCTTGTGGCACTGTACAGTTTATATTGTGTAATAAATTATCAAAATGAGTTCTGCCAATGAAACATATACAGACATTGTATGTACCTACTCCACCAAATTTGAGAGCAGAAGCAAAATTAATAACAGAAAACTTACTGCCAGCAAAATCAAAAGGAAGATATATGAAAACCTACGATCTGATTTGGAAAAGTGAAAAAAAGGCGCATACATTTTCGGAATCTGTGTTGTTGGCGTATTTTAATGATGCATCATTAAAATAATATTATTATGGGCGATTTATACATAAGTGTGCCCGGGAAAACAATAACATTTACATTTAATAATTGCCCGAACATGTGTGATATAAATTTTAATAAATTTTATTTAGTTAAACAGTTTTTTTATTTCCTCGCATTTCTTGAGAAAAGCACTATACAAGCCTTGTACGGTAAGCAAATTACCTTGCCTCGAATGATTAAAGCCCTCGCCTGCGGCTCGTGCTTCAAACCATCCTCGACAATGTAATTTCTTACTTACCTGTCCTCGGCTGTAATGTACTATAAAAGCTGCCCGTGATCTTAAAGATAGGTTTAGAAATGAAAAAGAAGAAATGTTGCGACGAAGTAATTTACGTACTCGACTCACGATTAACCAACAGTCACCACAACAAAGACCATCAAGACAAATAATGATATTGGGGAAATCACAGGCTCTAGAAGGATATTAACGTGTTTCCTCGGAAGGGGAATTGCAAATTAGCGGCACTCCTTGCGACCGACGCGGCCTGTCGGGAATAAAGATGAGACGCTCTCAATACAACACTAAGAAACTCCGAGAACGTGAACTGAGTGCCAGTTTATTTACGAGCCAAGCTAACATTATATTATCCTTCCCAATGGTACGCATAACCATGTCGTAAGCAGACGAATTTTACAGAATGGTCGTTTGAATATGTACGTGAGCTGTCATGTTAATAACGTATAAGAATAACTACGTACGTGAGACGAGGTAGTTTCAAGTTTTACTCTTTCTTGGTTATCTGATCTTGTTGATGTTCTCTCCATTTTTTTACGTGTTTACGACAGAGAGGTTGGCAATTGAAATAAGGCTTATTTCTTCATTGAAAGGCCATATAGCTACTACAAATATTTTTACCACACGTTCGCAAGTATACTTCCTTGGAAAATTTCGTTTAGTTTCCCTATGAAATTTTGAGCATAAAAAAAATATTTTGCGGGTCTTCAAACCTATAATTAAAGTTTTGCTAATTCATTTCAAGCAAGAATAAAGTCTTTGTGACTAGTAAAAATGAGTAGGTATATTTTTCAGTAAATGTTATTTTTTATTTTATTATCCACTTCGGAGAAACACTTAGCCTTCATCACACCCTCATATGATGAGAGATCACACCTGATGTAAAGTGAAGATAGGGTACCGGTTCGAACCGGGCGTCGGACGACAAACTGCAAGTGTCGACGCTCGATTTCATACAAAACAAAGAAACATCAACTAGAAACTGTATGGCGCGGCGTCATGTCGCTTGCAGTTGCAGTTCGACGCCCAGTTCCAACTCGTACCGGGCTGAAGGGGAAGCGCTGAGGAACCTGACCACCTTCAAAGCAAGGGTGAATAGGCACCTTCTGGGTTAGCTCGCCCCATCGTAGATCCTGTTTTAGCCCATGGGCTTGATTAGGATCAAGGGCAAACCCATACAAAGTAAAAAAAAAACGTCAGACTTGATAACTTGATAAGACAGTGGTAGCTAAGGAGGACTTAGAACAAGTCTTACCATCAATCGAACTGAATACAATATGTATTCCCACTGGAAATCGAACCTGGAACCTCTGGGATTTAATATTTTTTTATTTTTTAATAAGAGAAGAGACGGTTAAAATCAATAATATCACCAGAATTGACTTTATTGACTCAAAAGCTATGATATTCACACAGGTTGAAGCACTTCTATAAAATATAACGGGTAGTAGGTATTTAACTGCTTACCAATCTAACCGAACCTACAAAATTACTAGAATGCACAGCAAAACATACGTTTACTTAAATAAAAACTACGTTTTGATGTACAATTCAGTATTTGTATTAGTTATTCTACCTAACTTGGGAGCATCTCAAACATCGCCCTGTCGCTTTAAATGTCAAACGTATAAAAGAGACGGCATTATGTTTGAAACGCTCCCAAAGCTGACTAGCGTTCGAGTATTCAGGCGTAGCGTACCTTGGTATTTGGTATTTGGTATTGACACTTTTCCGCATTTAGACTCATATTTGGTCCGTTATGCGTGAACATGGCTAGTCGAGCCATCCTAGCTCCTTCCAGAAGCGCAGAAGCCTCCTGGGGCGTTCACAGGCTTCTAGGAGCGACCCCACCTCTGTGAGAATTTCTGTTCGTTGTGCGGCCAAACCCACGCACTCCAGGATCACGTGGGCGGCTGTTTCCTCTGCGTTCAGGCAACCTCTACATAGAGGACTGTCCGTCGCATTCATAATAAATAGTTGTCGGTTTAAGGTTAGGTGACCTGTAAGTGTACCAACAACTATCCGGAGGTCTGGACGATTAAGGCTGAGCAGCCTGCAGGTCAAACGCGGCGAGACTGCAGTCATCGCCATCTTAGACTGTCTACAGCTTGTTAGAGCTACCCAACGAGTATTATGTGCAGCACGAGTTCGTTGCCTTACCCATGAGCGCAGTTGGCTGAATGGGAGTGGCAGAATGGGTGTAGGTCCTGCCACTATTGTGGAGGATCCCATTCTAGCCAGCTCATCGGCGGCGTCATTCCCGTGTGATCCACTATGCCCTTTAATCCATTGTAGGATTACTCCGTTGTTGGATGCTAAACGATCCAAAACTTTGTGGCATTCGTAGACGATACTGGAGTTGATCGTGTTGGCCTCCAGTGCTGTTAGGACGGCCATGCTGTCAGTCAGTATGCGGATGTTTAGTTCCTTCATACCTCTGGACAGGGCCGTGGTAGCGGCGTTTATTATTGCAACACATTCGCATTGAAATATCGAACTGTGTTGGCCCAGCGCTAGTGATATTTTGATATTCAGATCTTGTGAGAATACTCCAGCTCCAGTTCCAGTCCCCATCTTGGAGCCGTCCGTATAGATTCGGACTTCATGTATGCCAGAGTGATCTCGGTCATTTTCAAATAACTGTATTTGGTATTTCTTTTCGAAAGTGTATTGCTTGGGTATCCTATCGCATGGGGCAGCGATTAGTGACTCATGTTTCACTAAATCATTCCACAATGTGGAGTGAGGACCCTCTCGATTGTACCACAGACCCAGGTGTTTAAGCCTTATAGCAGCCATGGAGGCTTCCTGTTGTATAAACAGATCCAAGGGTGTTAAATCCAGGGCTACTTCTAGGGCGGCTGTGGGGGTGGTTCGCATGCAGCCGGTTGTCGCAGAGCATGCCAATCTTTGGAATTTCTGCAGTTTGTTGATGACGGTGCTTTGCTCTGTTTTGGACCACCAGGCAACGGCTCCGTATGTGATTATGGGACGTATAACGGTTCTATACAGCCACATCGTTATTTTCGGTGATAGTCCCCAACTTTTGCCGAGTAGTCTTTTACATTGGCAGAAGATGATTGTGGCTTTGTTTAGTTTACTTTCGAGATGTCTATTCCAGAGGAGTTTGTTATCTAGTATCACTCCTAGATACTTGACTTCCTTGCTTAGGGACAGACTAGTATTAAAAAGTTTTGGGAGTTTAAGATTTCCTAGACTCCGTTTGTTTGTGAACATGATCAATTCTGTCTTTGTTGGGTTCACTGTTAGATTGTGTTTAGTGCACCACTGTTCGACGACCTTTAGAGCGGACCTCATTCGGTCACATATCACGCTCTCAACTCGCCCGCTGATGAGTATGGTCAGGTCGTCTGCATAGCCTACTGTGAGAAAGTTGCGGTCGTTGAGCCTACTAATCAGCTCATTGACCACGATATTCCAAAAGAGAGGTGAGAGGACACCCCCTTGGGGACATCCTTTGGCTACTACTCCTCTGGTAGTATCATTCACAGTAAATTGTATGGCTCTGTCTCTTAACATGCTGTCAATCCACCCGGCAATAGTAGGATCGACACCATGTCTGGAGAGGGCCTGGCTTATGCTGGTAAAGTTAGTTTTGTCAAAAGCTCCTTCTATGTCGATGAAGGTGCCTAGTGTTGATATTTTGTGTTTGAGATTGTCTTCTATATAAGAAACCACCTTATGTAGGGCGGACTCTGTTGATTTGCCTGCAGAGTAGGCGTGTTGGTTTGGATTTAAGGGGTTCCTGACCAATACAGTGCTCCTTATCTCCCTGTCTATTAGTCTCTCCAACACCTTTAAAAGGAATGATGTGAGGCTAATTGGTCTGAATGATTTAGGTTGAGTGTAGTCTCCTTTGCCGGGCTTAGGGATAAAGACTACTTTGACTTCCCTCCATTTCATAGGAATATGGCGGTGTGCTAGGCAGCTTCTGTAAATGGCTACGAGGTGGTCAATGAGACCTCCGTCGCTCCACCTCATCAGCCCTGGAAAGATTCCGTCTAGTCCCGCTGATTTGAATGGAAGGAAGCTGTTGATTGCCCATCTTACTTTCTCTGAGTTGACAACCTTGTGGGCGGTGATCCAGTCGGTTTCAACAGGTGAAATCTCCTCTCTTTCTTCCCATGTGCGACTTTCTGTTATGCGGCATCCTGGGAAGTGAGTGGTCATTAACAGTTCTGAGGTCTCTTGATCTGTTTTGGTGTATGTTCCGTCAGGCTTTTTCAGAAAACCAAGATTGTGTACTGGTTCGCTGCACAGAATGTTTTTCACTCTGTTAGCCTCGTTGTTGCTTTCAATATTGGTGCAGTAGCGTCTCCAGCATTCTCTTTTACTGAGGCGAATACGCTTCCTGTAGTCATATTGGGCTTGTTTATAGGCGTCCCAGTCATGCGCTTCTCGAGAGTTCTTTGCTTTGTTGAACAACTTTCTTACCTTCCGGCGTAATTTCTCCAGGTCAGGTACCCACCAGAGATGTTTGTTGCCTGGCCGGGAGCTGGGAGCAGAAAGTGGGCATGTTTCTTCAAAGCTGGTAATTAATGTTGTTGTTAAGCGATCAACGTGGTTATCAATATCCGCTTTAACCGCGTGAGTTGTAGGTGTGTCTAGACACCTTAGCTTCTCAGCGGTCATAAGCTCATACTTACGTCGGTCCATCTTGCGTGGATTACGTCGGGGCTTAGGCGGTGTGAGAGTCGTATTTAGGTTGTATTTGATCCAGCGATGATCGGAGCACGACGCCTCATCAGAGACATGCCAATCAGAAATGTGATGAGACGCGTGCTCACTTGCTAAAGTAATGTCAACGATTGTCTGGGCTCGTGATGTTACGAAAGTCGGTTCCGAGCCCCTGTTGATTGTATTCATATTAGTCGCGAGTAAAAAAGAAACGAATTCCTCACCTCGCGTGTTGTTTTCTTTGCTGCCCCATAGCACATGGTGTGCGTTGGAGTCAGCTGATATGATCAGTTCTAGTCCCTCGCGCTCGCAGTGTTGAACCAGCGCGGCCAGTTCAGGTGTGGGGATATCCGCGTCGCCCGGCAGGTAGGCGGACGCCATCACCACGTCAGGCAGGCCTGGGGAGGGGTCATTACGGAGCCTGATGGTGGTCAGGTCTCTGGAACAGAACTCGGTCATTAAGGTTGTGTTTGCGTGTTTAGGTGTGTAGATACATGTACGCGGGTTGTCTGTGGTAGTGTCTAGGAGTAGCTTACCTCCGATGTTGTTTAGACCGCATATTCTGCCCTTCCTAATCCACGGTTCCTGGATTAGGGCCACGGTCTTGGGATTGACCTCCAGCATTCTGCGTATAGTGGCTGTTGCAGTCTGGCTGTGCTGGAGGTTGGCTTGGAGGACGGGGAGGTTATTGCTGAGGGGTGCTGGCAGCGCCATCGTCGCTGTCAAGCATAACCTCCTCGTCTACGTCGCTCTCACCGCTCTCGTCTTCGTCAACCCCCATCCCCTCCTACTCCCTTCTACCCCATCCCTCCTACTGGGGGACTTCCCTGGGGTTGACTATGGGCGGCTTAGCGTCGTCGGTCGTGTGTGGTGGTTGTGGAGGGCTTTGGTGTGTACTGTGGTGGAGTGTGCCGCTGCCTGGGTCACTAGTGACCTCCCCAGGTGCATTGGGGTTCGGCGGGGGCGTGATGGTGTTGGTATCAAGGAAGCGGGCGTAGATGTTACCCAGCTTGTAGTAAACTCTACGCTCGCTTGCCTTGAGTTTCTCGACGTCTTCTTCTGGGATTCCAAGCACGAGGAACAGGCATTGTTTCTCCTCCTGCTCCTCGGCGTGGTAAACAGCCCAGTTGGAGACGTTAAGATGGGTGTTCTGGCACGTGAGGCGTCTACGTACCCGGTCTGGTGTGTCGTCCGGTCCATATTGTGGCACCAAGAGCCCCGTTTTGACGCGTTTGGGGATCTCCAACTGTCGCTTGACAACCAGTTTGGTGCCAGGACGCGGCGAACCGATTTTCGCTGTTGTGCGATGGAGCCACTGGAGCGAGAAGTCGTCCCTGCACCAGAATTTAAGGACGCCCTCACTATAGAAGGCGTTCGCCTTAAAAGCCGGTCCGACATATGGATGGTTTGATGAACTCGGAGCAAAAATCTCCTCGTCCAGCAAACCATCCACCTGCCTCTTGACGACTTCGGCCTGCTCCTTGGTAAGGTCATGGTAGGGCTCCACCATGATCGCGACGCTTAGGTCTGATTTCAACGCATCGGCATATGCAATGGAGCTGGTGGTGGTGGGATGGGGCTTACTACGCTTGCCCTCGCCTCGCGGAGTAAAGGAATCGTCGGGGCGATTTCTCTTTACGGGCTTGGCGGGCGTGGCGGTAATCCCTTTCCCACGGTTACCCCGCCTGGCGGGTTTACGTCTCTCAGATGCGTTGTCGGCAGCTGGCTTCGAGGCGTCAGATGGTGCCCCTTTAGGTGCATCTTGTAACGGTTCAGAATCGCACCTGAACTATCTCGAATATTTCTTAAAGAGTTAAAAGTCGAAATGTATTAATGTTACTTACCTCAATAACTTTTAATAGTATAAATAGATCCTGGTGTGGGAATAAATCACAAAGTCAAATTGGGTTGTGTCAACTGGGTTGTATTGAACAAAATTAGCCATTTACCATGTTGTTGCGCTGGGAATTTGCTTCATACTTTGTCAACACAGTGTATATGGGAGGGAGATTCTGTCTATAAGGCTTGGGGCTTGTTTAGTGGTTTCAGATTGCTTGAGGTAAACACTGAAAAAGAAACGGGTTAATGGTAGCGGAGCAGTTGTGGTCATTTGCATTTAATTTGGAAGTTTTATGATTAATCTGAGGAAGTTAGATACAGTAAATTTGTTTGAATTAGCGAGAAAATATAGTTAATAAATACCTGAGATTCAGGGATTGAAACAACGATGTTTCACAACAGTTGGTCTGTGACAAATTATTTCATATAGGAAGATGCACTTTGTTGAGGGTTTTGTCAATCGAATTTGCTTCACGGGAGTGTGGACAATACTTGTATTTCGACATTGTTTCACGAAATAATCGACACGAGCTGTTGATAGTTGGTGAAGTTATGAATCTTGGAGCATGTTAATTTGGACATATTTGTAAACTGACAGGTTCTAAAAACAGAGTTTGTAGGCATGTATTCAATACAGTCTACGTGTTAGTGGCACAATATGTGTTCGGCATATTTATTGGTTACACATGTGAACTTTGGTTTAATTACATCACATCAGTCTAATTATTATGTTTGGAGCTAAATATTTATTTTATACAATGTTGGCAAGATACTGAAATAGGTTATGACAAGTAAACAAAGATGCTCCTAGCGGCAGAGTTGAGAACTAAGACAAGTCAAATGACATCACATAAATATAGCGAGAAGTTTTTACTCACAGAATGTTAAATTAACATTATGTAAAACTTAAATAAAAATATGGGTTAAATAATCAAAAGTACAGAATATTGGTTTCTATCTTAGATAAGGTTCAAAGTTTCAAATATGTTTCTTTGGCTAGAGGTGATACGTTCGGAAATTATGTTCGAACAATTACCATTTTGATAATAGTTTTCATTCATAAATAATAATAAAAAAAGGGATCATACAAAATAATGTGTTTATATTATGTGAGAAGGTAATATTTTGAATAGTTTAGTAAATTCTATAACTTAACTATCAAAGGTTTCTGAACGAAAGCCAAGCTGGGCGTTCAGGATGTTTGAAATGGTTTGGCGTTAGACGCTAGATGGCCTATCAGTTTTGTGGGGGGGTGAATAGGGATTTTCAATGAAATGTCTCCTATTGGGTAGGCAGGAATAGTTGGGTTGCCATGTTGTGAGAAATAAATACCTTATTTATAAAACAGGGAGAGGGGGTAATTATTGATGTATGGTATTCACACAAGATTAAAAGTAAAATACTTTAATTGTTGTAAAGGGGAAAAAGAAATATTTATAGGAAATAAAATTTGGAAAAATGAATAATAATTATTCTAGAATGTACAATTAAGACATTAAAACTAATAAACCTTAGTCAAATTAGTATTTCAAAGTTAAATAATTAGACATGAGACATTTAAGAGACGGATTAGAAATATACTGAAAAGTTTCCATTAAACATAGGGGTAAAATTTCCCTGAGAGTGGGGAGAATTTCTAGGATGTAAAAGAAAAAAAAAGAAAAAAGGACGCTAACTTTTGGCGCGGTATGAGGAGGTCGATATAAGCAAAAACGACACGACGCCCGCTCTTATTTCTCCGGGATCGACTTCGAGGCAACACGTATGGAAGACGAAACACTTTTTGAAGAAGTTTCCATTTTTAATCAAGCGAGAAGTAGTCTTCAAGCAAGTGTACAGTGAGTCCTTGCACCATAGGGCGTTTATTGGGTTCGCGATCTTTTAAACGTTTTAATTTTGGAATTCTGACTGGTAAATTGGATCCGAAATTAAAAGGTCTAGTTTGTTTACAGAAAGCATTTCAATTAAAGTAAATTATTCCCAAGTAAAATCCTAGAAAATGGGCTTAATTTGAGTCAGAGAGGGTTGGAAGCATAGAGTTTGTTTCTTCAGGAGTACATGTTTATGTCTCCGGGCTCCAGGCAAGGCTCACGGGAGGTCGCTAGGTAAAGAAAGTCTGGCATTGTGGAGTGTCAGATGAGTGTTCATTGGATAACGCTTAGTAATTTCCACATGGTTTGATCAGGCGGGCTGTTTTCATTGACAGTTTTTCAGTTAACACGTCTGATGGCGCGGGGCGTATGCCCCAGATTTGGAGACAGTTGCGGCCTGATTGAACCATACCTACCTGTAGGGTGTCTATCTGTTCCCTTCCCAAGCAGATGGACCACGGCATGAGCGATAGGATTTTAGGGGGCCCACTCACCCAAACTTGACAGAATTGGGGCGTCAGAACTGGCGATACAGGCGCCAGGTTTGTGTTTGTTAGGAAAGTCGCATTTAGTCGGAAATTAGGCAGGTAAGTACCTACTTAGAATCACGAGCTAGGTAACTCGAAGACCTTTGTTCTGGCAGAAAGGGGGAGGTCTGCTGGGGCAAGGCTACGAGGGGAGTCTGGTATACAGAGTAGGTAGAAAGAGTAGGGTCGCTGTTAGGTCTATAAGTAGCATTATGTGTTATCACAAATATATCTACGATCAAATCCGAATTTTGTTGACATCCCTAGCCATAGATTCTTGTGATAGACGAACAAACCCGGGCAATTTGACAGAATGATTATAGATAGTGGGGAAGAGTCCGATTGACAGTTTCCAGCAAAATGGCTGTCTTTATCTAACAAAAATAATGTTACATCTTAAGAAGAGAGATTAGGTCAATGATTAGTGCGTTGTAGCAATGTAGTCTACAAGTTATATGATATTCAGTGAGGTATGTAAGAAATTAATAGATTTGAAAAGGAAAAGGTGACCAATGGATACCTAGTGCTTTCAGTATTTGGGAAATGATTTGTGAGGTAACAATACTAGTGGAACAGTCCAAAGAGCTTGATTAGAGTAATCTTTATAGGTTCACGCATTGCAAAGATATGAAGGTTGAAATAATCTATCAAACATAAGTGGAGAATCTAAATTTACCTATATATTTGGCTTGACAAAAGGTAATATATTCCTATGATGCAAAAGGCACCTATAATAATCTATAAATTGAGCTGGTTGCGGAAGAGTTCTCTGGATCAGACTACTGCTAAATTAATGTATGAAGAGGATTTTGTTCGGTGGCGGGAGAAGATGTTTAAACTCGAAGGAACTCGGTGTAATGTTGACCAGTGTCTTATGGAAGCTGATGTGGATTCAAGGTTTTCCAGATACTAACCTATTGAGTTGGAACATGATTCTATTTTAGCCATAAATTATGTAAAGCTATCGGGGTGAGGCGAAAGCTTCTGTCCAATTTGGTTGGATTCTTAAGTTATTTCCAAGACCAGTCCAATGGTGAGATTAAGGATATATTACCATGAGCGAGATTCTTTAGAGACAAATTTTAACCAACAAGTTGCAAAAGTTCAATAAGATCCGAGTCAGACACATAGACATAACTAGGGAATTTAGTTCTACGGGGAAACTTGGTCATAGAAAAGGTTAGGAGAGTCTATATTTATATGTACTTACTATGAATTAGAATTGAGTTCTTTCCCCTCAGGAGTCAGACTTGCTGGTGCTCCTAATTTAAGCACTCAACCTGTTGGATTTATCCCTATAAGGATTATTCAACAAAAGGAAAGAATATGTCAATTAACATTAACTTTTAACTGCTGCTGCCATGAAGGAGAAAGATCTCTTCATGTAGACCAGCAAGTCGCTTTGAAGCATTTAGCTTGGTCCTCTTTTATTTATATATATACAGAAAGAATTGACGAACATGACAGCTTGACTTTATATGTTGAAGTTTGTTTCTTATATAAAAATTAAATAAAGCAGCGCCGGGAGAGGAATGTCCCAGTCAGGCGACGAGTTCCATCGTTATGGGCGGGGCGGTGCCCATGACTTTACCGGTTAAATAATATTGCTGGAGCATTTGTATTAGGCCAAGATGGTGATTAAGATCAATAGACTCTCTTCACCCTAATTATTATACCAATTTCCATCTCTGACTTTGCCAGCAAGGCCATATGCCTAAGCTAGTAGGTACGGTCATAGATCTGATATAGTGACTCAGTCTTCCAATAGATATAACAAATTTTCATTTCTAATTTGCAAGCAAAACCATATGCTTAAGCTAATAGGTATTATTATAGTAATTGTGTCTCCATCTTCATATAGGAATATCAAATTACATTTCAAACCACACATGCCAATTTCACCTTAGACCTTGCAAGCAAATCCGGATGCTGTTACTAGTTTCAGTTCCATTGTAACCTAAATTATTAAATTCCACCAGTTTTAATAGACAGTTAACCTTGGGTCAGTAACCAGAAAATTAGCATGGTGGACTCAGCAAAATAACTCACCAGGTTTTCAAAGTATATTAGACCTAGGAATCGGTTAGGACCTAACTGTTAAATGTCCAAGCAATGTAGGGGTAAACTAATGTTAGATTTATACAAGAGTATTAACTTATTTTGAGTGTCTTTGTCGCTATAAATGAGGTTAGAAAATTAGAAGCAACGGCCATGTAATATGAACAGCTGTTAAGTTGATGTAGGCATATAGGCAGTTCAAAGTATGAGTTAGTTAGTAGTAAGGTTAGTCTCTGTCGCTTCATTTAAAAGATCATGGGTCTACGCTTTACAACCAGGGTTCTCCATTACGACATCACAGGCCACTTCAGATTTGATTCAGAGCATCCATAGTAGTTATCTATATATTAATCGGACAACAGTTAGGTATTACAGCGTTCAAGCTAGCTAGGTATTTTAGTAACTAATAGAATCCTTGACAAAGGTTCAGTATTAGCTTAGAGTAAATACTAGAATGGTTTGTTAGTATATTTAGGTCATCTATTAGGTTAGGCTAAGCGATTAGAAAGAGTAGGTAGGTGTTACAATTTAGTAGTGCCGTTACCAGGATTAAAAATTAACACATATTATAGCAAATCTTGTATAGGAATAAGAAAATAAGACTATACTTACAAACCTTTTTAATTAGTTAGCATATAAATTACATTGGAGCTCTGAGTATTTCTGAAGGTAAGTGGCTAGTTTACATTGAGTTGGAATAGCCACAATTTGTTGTTTAGTGCAGAAGGAAAACTGAAGCGACGGGGTTAATATTAATTATTTAATTAAACTTGTCTGTTAAGCGTCTTCGGGTAGGATGTTTCTTAATAAGGGTCTTTTGAGAACTGTTCATAGGTCTTGATCAGGTTTAGTTAAGTATAGCAACTTGTTTTCTGAAATGGAAGAAATAATTCATTATTGTAATATGCTAGCAAATTCAAAAATAAGAAAATGTTTATCTTTTCAGAGATTTCATAGGTAGTAATGTTGAATTTTAGTTAGATGAAATGCTAAGTTGGGTTGCATTCTGTTAGAGAATAAACATATATAATTAATCACATAATTAAACAAGTACTTACTATTAATTGTCTTTTTATTAAAAAGAACAATAGTTATAATTCTTGAGTAACATCATATTGTGGTTTCATAGATTACCAATATTATCTCTGTTGAAATTCGTCAATAATTAGGTAATTTAATTGTCGAAAGCCGGGCAGGTGAATTCACAAACTTGTATAGCACAATTGTATAGTTGAAAGACTTTTGAGTAGAGGTTATATGGAGCTAATCAAAGAGCATGTATGGGGAACACATGGAGAATGACATTTGTCATTGACAAGGTTTTTTCTCTCCTTAGTGTTAGCTCTGGGTAGGCGAACGGAAAAATTATGGGAAACTGTATGGACCTTGTTAAGTACAAACTTTGTATGGGCTTGCATATTTGTATACAAATAAATTATAGAGACACGTTATATGTCAATGTAGTTCGGTTTTGATCATGAGGTTTGACTTAATACTCTGAGGTAGCTGGAGCTCTCACCCTGAATAAAAAAGTGTCGCCAGCAAATTTGACATTTATGTATGTAGTGGCTGTCAGCTGTCTCATATGACCATACGTATTTTTTTTAAAGTGTAGGTGAGACGGAAGACAGCCACTGTGTTATTTGTGGTATTCAAAAAATTGTTCGTACTGCACTCTCCAGTTGCCTCGGTATTGGGTCGAACTTCATGGTTTTGATGTTTAGTAAAGACTGGGAGCTACCGCGTTACTTTATGGGTATGAACTTCATACGTTTTTGGGAACTTTGAGTCAATTTTATAAGGAAAATAGTCGCTATCGGTTCCTTGTTTTGTGACGGCGGGTATAACGATAACTAGCTAGCAACGTTCAACAGAACAGAGCGGCAGGAATCTATCAGAATGGGGAATTCAAGTGACAGTTGAAGCCCATACCCATATCCAGATTTCTTAGCCGGTAGCCCTCTATTCACAAAATTAGATTTTGAGGTTGTTTCTTGGAAAGGTCGATATTTAAGAACATGAGTGACAGGATAGATTTTCTAGCTTCCAAAAGCTTCGCTAGATGGCGTTGAACGAAGTGTGTAGCGGCTAGTATATTTTGGTATGAATCATATTTAAATTAAAAACCCAAAGGAAACTAATAATAAATTAAATAAGTACTACTGTGAGGAACAGAAACGAAATAGTTAAATTTTAAAGATTAAGGTAAATAAATAACTTCTGTCTGACGTTCCGTTTTACAAAAAAAAAAAAGGGGTCAAAGTAAAATTTCATGTTTCGTACCTTCTAACTGCATAGATAGGTGGGACAGCGCCATCTAGTGATCGAGCTTTCAGGAAATCGCCCATTAGCACGGCATCACAAGAAAGTTAGGGCAGTAGTTACATTTTTACTCAACGGAGGTCGCCACGGGTATTTTCGAACGAGTGGAATTTGGTTAGTAACTTTAATGATAATAATAAATAAGGCAGAATGTTATTGATGAATGAGTTCTAGCAAAAACTTGTTTTGTTTTAAAAGGGGCAAATTCTTTATGCTAACAGGGTAATTACGCTACTGCGTGATAGATGTCGCTACCGGTAGATTACGAAAAATTGTGGTTCTTATTAATCAATTAAAATGGGTTATGTTATGTATCAGAATCGTGCAAATTAATGACTATGTGATGTGCGGTCCGAGATTGTAGTTTAAAGGCGTGTTTGAAAATGTTATAAAAAAAAAAATTTTAGGATAGATAATGACATACATTAGGTGAAATATTACATACATATATTAGTTGGGGAGGGGGGCGATCACGTTGTTCTGTGGTGCGCTATTTTTATTGTTGTTAGGATATAAATCCAGACATGGCTTAAAGAACTCGCATCCAAGCCAAAAACATGAAAAAAAAAAAAATAAAAAAAAAATTGTTGTTAGGAATGTTTTTGTTTTCATCAAGAAAATTTATGAATTATTAAAGGTTGAGTGTCATCTAAGTTTGTGAAATTGTTGAAAATGCTGAAACTGTCTGAAGGATAGATCTGTGGTTGTGTTTATCATTATTGTGAAAATATAACCTAAAAAAAAAAAGACATTAAATAGTTATGCAAATAGGTTTTAGTGTAAATCATTGTAAGAGTTATGAATTTGAAGTAAGAAAATAGTATTTTAGTTAATTTATAGTTTGTACAAGGTATTTCAAAGGGGTAAATAATTAAAGAGTTTGGCTTGGTTGAAAAATGTGTCTTGATGAGAGTGATTTCTCATGGAAATAAGTGGATAATGAAAACTGAAGAAGTGTTATGAGGTCTGGCTTTTCATGGTGTACATAAGAGAGGGGAGACCCTTTCTGACTTATAGATTGATAACAACCATTTTGGTAAGTTAATCAGAGATTTAGTTTTAATTAAATTGTTGAAAATTTTTAGAATTAGACACAATTGGTACCTACTTGTATATGGACAGCTTAGACTCAAAGAGGGTAATTTTGTTTGAAGGGAACGGTATTTGCAATGCTAAATAAGTCAACGGATAACTTAGTAGGGACGGTTTGATTTTTCAAACGCTCGGTTAACTTAAAAGTTGAAAATAGTTCAGAATTAAAGAGAAACCTTGTCTCGATGAATGATAAATCTATTATTTTGTATTTTGGGGTCGGTGATAAAGTTTTAAAGAACAAAATTAGATATGTCAGTGGGTAATGATTAGACTCCTAACTTAGTGGAAGAAAATTATATTGCTACAAACTAAAATAATGTTAGCTTAGCTTGTTAAATGTAGTTATGGATATATTTAAAAGGTAAGGTACCAATATTTAGTGGGTTTTGTATCAAGTTAGGACAATGAGGTAACATTACTTCTTACTTCTTAAAACTTGAAAAATAGCTATTTGGGTAAAAGAATGGTTTCTCTTACTAATAGTTAGGTATTGGAATTCATGAAATATGAACCAAAAGGAATTTGTTAGTGAAGATTTTGGATTGGCTAGATTAGAAACATTAGATTCAATGGTTTCTAATTTGAACAGCAAGTAGAGAGAATTTCATCTAAAATGGTTCAGTGAGTTTGGAAAAACCATAATAGGATAATTTCATAATTATTAAACAATCTAATATATGAACAAGAAGGGAAAAATTACTTGGTTTAGGTAAGTAATCAAAATTTTCATCCGGGAACATAAAAGAAACTTAGATGTTGGTTATAAGACTTGCAGAAATTTTATTATAATTACAGTGGTTTTGATTTCAAGTAGGAGTTGTTGTTTGGATGGATAAGTAGTGTAGACTAGGGTGGGGTGGTGTGTTAGTCCGGAACATTATAGATAAATAGGTACTTAACAAGAATAAAATAGGGTTAAATAATTCTTTACCTTTCGTTGAAATTTGAGTTAGAAAATTCAACGACGGTTTAAGAAGGAATACAACAATGTTATAAAATAAATCAAGTAATTATTCTTATGTCAATGAGAATTATAGGAGATTGCTTGCCTAACTAATATTGCTTCTCTTAGGTATCCAGTTAAGTTTTATAGGTTGCAATGTCTAAAAGTAGGTAGTAAATATTACAAATTAGCTTAAATAGGTAAATAATGTAAGAACCAAGTGTGTTTGACAGTTTGGGGTCGTTGGTCTGATGGAATGAACAACTGTTGGCTATTTATAATTAGTCATGGGTAGCATTAGTGTTACAGGTATGCCGGGAATATTCATAGACTAATTGTATATTCTCTATATAGAAAAAAAACAGATGGATTTAATTGAAACATAGTATGCCAGCAGTGGTCCTCGTTCACTTGACATGATGATGTTGAATAGGGGGTGGTGAATGGAGAAGGAAAAGAACTTTCATACAGGCGACGTGATTGGTTTGTTGTTCTTTTTATCTTGGTTCTATATTAGTAATTAAATATACATTCTTAGTTGAACCATTGGTTAATCTTAATAAATTACTTTGTGATAGGACTATAGGTACGTTATGTTTGAAAAGAAATAACATATGGTCGAGGTTTGGGCGTTATTAGGGATTATTATTATTATTCTTATTTATTCGGACAAGCAGTGAGACAACTGATAGATGCTGGTAGAAGAAATAAGGAAATTGTTGCTATGCTAAAAGTACCATTGTGGGGAATATTTTATTAGAATGTTAGTCATACATAAATTTTTTAAATTGAAAATTTACTAGTTGCATTGAGAGAACATCATTCTCGACTATCATCCATAGGGTAGAGATTGGTACTTGCAATTATAGGGAAAGAAAAAACAAATATATGATGACTCCAGTTTAGGCAAACGATGAGACATTTGAATTGATGTAACGAATTAAATATTATTAGAATTAGTTAATCTTTATTGTTAACTTTGTTTTTTTTATAATATCAGTATAGATAGTGCAGTTAAATTTTATAGTATGTTGGATTGGGGGTCATGGAAAAGTGTAACTACAGTTACAGGTTAATCAATTGGTAGGGTTTAGAATTAATGTAATTAAAATTACTAGGAATTCTATTTAGGTTAGTATTAAGACCTTAGAATTAAATTAGCTATAGAAAATGATATTAAGTGGGACATCCATATGATAGGTTAACGACCACTGGGGTCGAATGGGTTGGAAGTCACTATATGTAGAGGTCTCGGGTTCGATTCCTGCCCAGGTGATTGTCGTAGACAAACTGTTCAGTGTTGCTTTGGGGCTTGGAAGTGTGATGATACCCGTCGATGTTTGGTATTTATGATATAGGTACCTACTTATTTTGTAACATAGAAGGATATGAGCGGGATAAGTGAAATAAACGTTATTAATTAATATCATTATTAGTAACCAAAGTTAGAGATGGATGACGGGGTTTATAATGGGGAAAATTATTTACTAATTTTGAAATATGGTGTATTTTTCAATTAGTTAAATAAGTTAAAAATAAGTTTTACAGGATAAAGGCAGGTTATAGTTATAGGAATCTTAAAGGAACCAATATAGGTTGTACTATAGTGTAAAGGTTGGTTGCGAATTTGAAGTAGAAGGAATTTAATTGTTAAACAAAAATGCTTCTTAGTAGAAGTCAATTCTCATGCTCTATACTTTAAAAATTAGGGCATAAGGTCAGGTACTACTTAAAAGTGGGGGGGTCGAAAGGTTAAAGTTGAATTCCATGAATAAACTTTGACCCTAAATTAAATTAGACGTTAACACCAAACGTGAATTGGAGTTAAAACCAAAATTAGGATAAGCCAAAACCAAATATGTCATTTGAGGGAATAAGTATTGTTATAGTTTTTTTAATAGGCATTCTTAAGGAAGACACTTAGTAGAACTATTGAAAAAAAAAAAAAACTTAATATTACTTATCAGGATTAAAATGTCAAAGTTATGTTAATAATGTGAATTTTACAATTAATATTTAAAAGAGTTATATAGGGATGTTAGTTGATTAATAATTTAATTTTTATGTACCTAACATGAATTGAGCTCTGACACGTAATGGACTTAATAGATGGTAGCAAGAAGGTGATAAGTGTTGATAGGTTAGCAAAATTCGCTGATAGTATTCGGATAGAGAGTAGTGGGAATAGACTTTTAGTAGTTTGGCTAGGTTAGGGAAATTGTTAGATGGGAAAAAAAAAGGGTAAGCGTTGATAGATTGGTCGGTACTGCGGTATATACCTATATTAATATATATTGGGGGTATTTATTTATTTACTTAGGTCGGTTTTATAGTTCGATGCAACAGTGATGGTAGTGATGTGTTTCAAGGTTGAAATTGTTATTACGATAGGGGTTTTACGTTCTTAATTATGGTAAATGTTAGGATTGGGTTGTTAAATTTTGTTACAGAGTTTTAATTCAATTGGTGTAATATTGTCATGTTTTAGGTGGACAATTGAAATTTGCTAACGGGTAGGAAATGTTGGTCGAACATGTACAATTTTGGCTTTGGGTCATTATTAGCAAAGGAAAGGGATAGTATTCGGTCATGTTAGATAGTCCAATCATGTGTTGGAGTCAATTCATGCATTGTTAATGAACCGATTAACTATAAAAAAAAATATATTAATTTCGAACGAATCTGAGCGAAAAGTTTTGTTAATAAATTAAACAAAAGAGGAGTTCTTATATTTATAGGGAGGGGAAAGGAAAATAGAAGAGGTGACAGTATTATGAGGATCGGTAGTATTAATTTTACAAATTAATGTTAATAGCTTTTTAGGGCAGTATACTACAAGTAATCAGGTGAAACGTTGGTTATGTTCATGGTGGCGCGGATGTGAGTTTGAGGAAGGACGGAATTGTTAAAAGTGAAGAAGAGTGGAATCTGTATATATAAAAAAAAAAATATGTAAGTGTATATATATATATATATATATATATATCTATTTTATATATGAAAAAAAAAAGATTCAAAATATGAGGCCATGAGTGTAAACAAATTGGGAAGCCTGATTACAACCATTATTATTAACCCAAAAGATAAGATCCGCACACAACAGCACGTGATAGGGATAGGCGTAGAGCACGTGTTAACAGACTTGAATTTTGTACAGTGGGACTTTGGTGTTAGGATAAATAAAAAAAAAAATATATATATACAAACAGTGTTTATGTTTGTATCTTGTCCCGGTGTAAACGCCTGTACAAAATTTACACTTCCCGTGGGTCAGGACGGGCCATGTTTAACTCGACAACTATACATTCTCCAAAGTGATATCGGAGGCTATTCCAGAGTTTTGAGTAAGCTTTTTGACAAAAAGGTCTTTGTATATGCTTCATTTAGAAGGGGGCGTACAGAGATATGCAGGGGCACTTTGGGGGTATAAAATGCTGCGCTAGAACGCCATGTAATCGTAAGGTTGGATTACAGTTTATACACCGAGGCGAGTTTATTCTAAACTGCGGATTCACAACCCGTACCTTTCACCATGCTTTGTACGTCTCTGGTGTCGGATATACATACGATGAATTTGGATAAAGCAATAAAAATCACTTAAAAACTCGCTTGATAACTTTTGATATTATTTTGGTCTAAATACACTCTACACTCTTAATTACATAATCACTAGGGCTCACTAAAAATTGATTCGATAGGGGTCGGAGGCCGCAATGTCCTTTGGTAGGACAAAGAGCATTGTGTTTTTCTTGGTCCAAATTGATTCAATTCTTTGATTTTGGGAAAATAATAAGAGAAAGGGATATATATATATATATATAAAAAAAAAATATATATATATATATTGATATAAAAATAATAATAATATATATATATAGATATAAAAAAAAAAACATGTCTATATGTATATAAATATATGTGTAAAAAGAAATATTAGAGATTTGGATAGAAAGAAAAATTCTACTCCGGATCCAATACTTGGTACTGTCACCTTTGAAGAATTTTGGGGTCGGCTGTAACGGTTCAGAATCGCACCTGAACTATCTCGAATATTTCTTAAAGAGTTAAAAGTCGAAATGTATTAATGTTACTTACCTCAATAACTTTTAATAGTATAAATAGATCCTGGTGTGGGAATAAATCACAAAGTCAAATTGGGTTGTGTCAACTGGGTTGTATTGAACAAAATTAGCCATTTACCATGTTGTTGCGCTGGGAATTTGCTTCATACTTTGTCAACACAGTGTATATGGGAGGGAGATTCTGTCTATAAGGCTTGGGGCTTGTTTAGTGGTTTCAGATTGCTTGAGGTAAACACTGAAAAAGAAACGGGTTAATGGTAGCGGAGCAGTTGTGGTCATTTGCATTTAATTTGGAAGTTTTATGATTAATCTGAGGAAGTTAGATACAGTAAATTTGTTTGAATTAGCGAGAAAATATAGTTAATAAATACCTGAGATTCAGGGATTGAAACAACGATGTTTCACAACAGTTGGTCTGTGACAAATTATTTCATATAGGAAGATGCACTTTGTTGAGGGTTTTGTCAATCGAATTTGCTTCACGGGAGTGTGGACAATACTTGTATTTCGACATTGTTTCACGAAATAATCGACACGAGCTGTTGATAGTTGGTGAAGTTATGAATCTTGGAGCATGTTAATTTGGACATATTTGTAAACTGACAGGTTCTAAAAACAGAGTTTGTAGGCATGTATTCAATACAGTCTACGTGTTAGTGGCACAATATGTGTTCGGCATATTTATTGGTTACACATGTGAACTTTGGTTTAATTACATCACATCAGTCTAATTATTATGTTTGGAGCTAAATATTTATTTTATACAATGTTGGCAAGATACTGAAATAGGTTATGACAAGTAAACAAAGATGCTCCTAGCGGCAGAGTTGAGAACTAAGACAAGTCAAATGACATCACATAAATATAGCGAGAAGTTTTTACTCACAGAATGTTAAATTAACATTATGTAAAACTTAAATAAAAATATGGGTTAAATAATCAAAAGTACAGAATATTGGTTTCTATCTTAGATAAGGTTCAAAGTTTCAAATATGTTTCTTTGGCTAGAGGTGATACGTTCGGAAATTATGTTCGAACAATTACCATTTTGATAATAGTTTTCATTCATAAATAATAATAAAAAAAGGGATCATACAAAATAATGTGTTTATATTATGTGAGAAGGTAATATTTTGAATAGTTTAGTAAATTCTATAACTTAACTATCAAAGGTTTCTGAACGAAAGCCAAGCTGGGCGTTCAGGATGTTTGAAATGGTTTGGCGTTAGACGCTAGATGGCCTATCAGTTTTGTGGGGGGGTGAATAGGGATTTTCAATGAAATGTCTCCTATTGGGTAGGCAGGAATAGTTGGGTTGCCATGTTGTGAGAAATAAATACCTTATTTATAAAACAGGGAGAGGGGGTAATTATTGATGTATGGTATTCACACAAGATTAAAAGTAAAATACTTTAATTGTTGTAAAGGGGAAAAAGAAATATTTATAGGAAATAAAATTTGGAAAAATGAATAATAATTATTCTAGAATGTACAATTAAGACATTAAAACTAATAAACCTTAGTCAAATTAGTATTTCAAAGTTAAATAATTAGACATGAGACATTTAAGAGACGGATTAGAAATATACTGAAAAGTTTCCATTAAACATAGGGGTAAAATTTCCCTGAGAGTGGGGAGAATTTCTAGGATGTAAAAGAAAAAAAAAGAAAAAAGGACGCTAACTTTTGGCGCGGTATGAGGAGGTCGATATAAGCAAAAACGACACGACGCCTGCTCTTATTTCTCCGGGATCGACTTCGAGGCAACACGTATGGAAGACGAAACACTTTTTGAAGAAGTTTCCATTTTTAATCAAGCGAGAAGTAGTCTTCAAGCAAGTGTACAGTGAGTCCTTGCACCATAGGGCGTTTATTGGGTTCGCGATCTTTTAAACGTTTTAATTTTGGAATTCTGACTGGTAAATTGGATCCGAAATTAAAAGGTCTAGTTTGTTTACAGAAAGCATTTCAATTAAAGTAAATTATTCCCAAGTAAAATCCTAGAAAATGGGCTTAATTTGAGTCAGAGAGGGTTGGAAGCATAGAGTTTGTTTCTTCAGGAGTACATGTTTATGTCTCCGGGCTCCAGGCAAGGCTCACGGGAGGTCGCTAGGTAAAGAAAGTCTGGCATTGTGGAGTGTCAGATGAGTGTTCATTGGATAACGCTTAGTAATTTCCACATGGTTTGATCAGGCGGGCTGTTTTCATTGACAGTTTTTCAGTTAACACGTCTGATGGCGCGGGGCGTATGCCCCAGATTTGGAGACAGTTGCGGCCTGATTGAACCATACCTACCTGTAGGGTGTCTATCTGTTCCCTTCCCAAGCAGATGGACCACGGCATGAGCGATAGGATTTTAGGGGGCCCACTCACCCAAACTTGACAGAATTGGGGCGTCAGAACTGGCGATACAGGCGCCAGGTTTGTGTTTGTTAGGAAAGTCGCATTTAGTCGGAAATTAGGCAGGTAAGTACCTACTTAGAATCACGAGCTAGGTAACTCGAAGACCTTTGTTCTGGCAGAAAGGGGGAGGTCTGCTGGGGCAAGGCTACGAGGGGAGTCTGGTATACAGAGTAGGTAGAAAGAGTAGGGTCGCTGTTAGGTCTATAAGTAGCATTATGTGTTATCACAAATATATCTACGATCAAATCCGAATTTTGTTGACATCCCTAGCCATAGATTCTTGTGATAGACGAACAAACCCGGGCAATTTGACAGAATGATTATAGATAGTGGGGAAGAGTCCGATTGACAGTTTCCAGCAAAATGGCTGTCTTTATCTAACAAAAATAATGTTACATCTTAAGAAGAGAGATTAGGTCAATGATTAGTGCGTTGTAGCAATGTAGTCTACAAGTTATATGATATTCAGTGAGGTATGTAAGAAATTAATAGATTTGAAAAGGAAAAGGTGACCAATGGATACCTAGTGCTTTCAGTATTTGGGAAATGATTTGTGAGGTAACAATACTAGTGGAACAGTCCAAAGAGCTTGATTAGAGTAATCTTTATAGGTTCACGCATTGCAAAGATATGAAGGTTGAAATAATCTATCAAACATAAGTGGAGAATCTAAATTTACCTATATATTTGGCTTGACAAAAGGTAATATATTCCTATGATGCAAAAGGCACCTATAATAATCTATAAATTGAGCTGGTTGCGGAAGAGTTCTCTGGATCAGACTACTGCTAAATTAATGTATGAAGAGGATTTTGTTCGGTGGCGGGAGAAGATGTTTAAACTCGAAGGAACTCGGTGTAATGTTGACCAGTGTCTTATGGAAGCTGATGTGGATTCAAGGTTTTCCAGATACTAACCTATTGAGTTGGAACATGATTCTATTTTAGCCATAAATTATGTAAAGCTATCGGGGTGAGGCGAAAGCTTCTGTCCAATTTGGTTGGATTCTTAAGTTATTTCCAAGACCAGTCCAATGGTGAGATTAAGGATATATTACCATGAGCGAGATTCTTTAGAGACAAATTTTAACCAACAAGTTGCAAAAGTTCAATAAGATCCGAGTCAGACACATAGACATAACTAGGGAATTTAGTTCTACGGGGAAACTTGGTCATAGAAAAGGTTAGGAGAGTCTATATTTATATGTACTTACTATGAATTAGAATTGAGTTCTTTCCCCTCAGGAGTCAGACTTGCTGGTGCTCCTAATTTAAGCACTCAACCTGTTGGATTTATCCCTATAAGGATTATTCAACAAAAGGAAAGAATATGTCAATTAACATTAACTTTTAACTGCTGCTGCCATGAAGGAGAAAGATCTCTTCATGTAGACCAGCAAGTCGCTTTGAAGCATTTAGCTTGGTCCTCTTTTATTTATATATATACAGAAAGAATTGACGAACATGACAGCTTGACTTTATATGTTGAAGTTTGTTTCTTATATAAAAATTAAATAAAGCAGCGCCGGGAGAGGAATGTCCCAGTCAGGCGACGAGTTCCATCGTTATGGGCGGGGCGGTGCCCATGACTTTACCGGTTAAATAATATTGCTGGAGCATTTGTATTAGGCCAAGATGGTGATTAAGATCAATAGACTCTCTTCACCCTAATTATTATACCAATTTCCATCTCTGACTTTGCCAGCAAGGCCATATGCCTAAGCTAGTAGGTACGGTCATAGATCTGATATAGTGACTCAGTCTTCCAATAGATATAACAAATTTTCATTTCTAATTTGCAAGCAAAACCATATGCTTAAGCTAATAGGTATTATTATAGTAATTGTGTCTCCATCTTCATATAGGAATATCAAATTACATTTCAAACCACACATGCCAATTTCACCTTAGACCTTGCAAGCAAATCCGGATGCTGTTACTAGTTTCAGTTCCATTGTAACCTAAATTATTAAATTCCACCAGTTTTAATAGACAGTTAACCTTGGGTCAGTAACCAGAAAATTAGCATGGTGGACTCAGCAAAATAACTCACCAGGTTTTCAAAGTATATTAGACCTAGGAATCGGTTAGGACCTAACTGTTAAATGTCCAAGCAATGTAGGGGTAAACTAATGTTAGATTTATACAAGAGTATTAACTTATTTTGAGTGTCTTTGTCGCTATAAATGAGGTTAGAAAATTAGAAGCAACGGCCATGTAATATGAACAGCTGTTAAGTTGATGTAGGCATATAGGCAGTTCAAAGTATGAGTTAGTTAGTAGTAAGGTTAGTCTCTGTCGCTTCATTTAAAAGATCATGGGTCTACGCTTTACAACCAGGGTTCTCCATTACGACATCACAGGCCACTTCAGATTTGATTCAGAGCATCCATAGTAGTTATCTATATATTAATCGGACAACAGTTAGGTATTACAGCGTTCAAGCTAGCTAGGTATTTTAGTAACTAATAGAATCCTTGACAAAGGTTCAGTATTAGCTTAGAGTAAATACTAGAATGGTTTGTTAGTATATTTAGGTCATCTATTAGGTTAGGCTAAGCGATTAGAAAGAGTAGGTAGGTGTTACAATCTTTCTCCTCGACAGGACTGTTGTCCACGTGAGGAGTCAGCGCATCACTAATGGGAGCATCGCGGGGCTTTGCAGTCCCTTCGGCAGCTTCACGCGGCCTACTACCATCCGTAGCCTGTCGCCGCGCCTTCCTCGCTTCCAACCGGGACTCCGCTCGTTTGGCCTTGCGTGATTGGCCAGGCGGGTTGGGTGTCTGTTTGGGCTTCTGCTTCTTAACGACTACTGTGCTCCAACCGGATTCCTCCTGTTGGGGTACAGACGTCGTCGGCATTGCTGCCTTCAGAGAGGAGAGGTCCAAACTGTGTTGTGTTGGCGGCGCTACACTTGGGTTGTGCACCCGAGGAGCTGCCGGTGTGTTTTGTGGCGCTACACTCGGGTTTTGCACCCGAGGAGCTACCGGTGTGTTGTAATGTGGCGCTGCACTCGGGTTGTGCACCTGAGGAGCTGCCGGTGTGTTGTTTTGTGGCGCTACACTCGGGTTGTGCACCTGAGGAGCTGCCGGTATGTTATTTGGCGCAAAACTCGGGTTATTCACCTGAGGTGCAGCCTTGGTGTGCGTAGGTTTTTGTTTTTTTGTTTTACTAGCCATGAGTTGGTGATTGTGATATTCGTCTTTCCTGTTTTCCACCCTCCTTGGAGCCCTCAAATGGGGACGCTGCGGCAAAAGGCACACAAACGCCAGCATTACAGCAAAGATATAGAGCCCCAATATAGCAGGAAGTGAGCCGAACAGAGCCGGAAGACAAGTCGTCCCGCCCGTCGTTCACTCCCACCATATCAGGACTCTTGCCTGACAGCCCTCTGACGGGAAGTCCCAGCCGATTGACCTTGGATGGCTAGTCCTAGGCCTCCCGTGTGAGAGGAAATCCGGGCCAAAGTGATGTGTTGTCTCAGGAATGTTTAAACAACCTACACTCCATCGACTCAATCACCAGGACACCTTCATCCCCCCGTACGGGTCCCCGCGCACGGCACAAACACGCGGGTGGTTGCCCCCTCCCCCCCCCCCCTCACCATCAGTCATGTTTGATGATGAGGCCGCAAGTACCAACCACATATTACCCGCAGTAAGGTGTTAGGGTAGGATGGAAGGATGGGAAAGGTCGGGTGGGAACGTCTAAGCCGTTTCAGTTACGTCTGTTTCAGAGGAACCAGACCAATAACAGGCAGCAACCGCGGGAAGGATAATCAGCTAGACTTGCCATGGGGATCAGCGACTGTTGCACTCCTCCCATGGCCATTCGCCATGTCAGCTCTCCGGACAGGAGGGCAGACTAGGGTTGGATCTGCTCTCGGCGATCAAAGGCCATGGGGCAAACCCCATGAGACCACATCCAACCCCGCCCGCGTAGCGTACCTAAGTAAACAGATAAACATAATACTAGTGTTTTTTTTTTATCCACAACGGTGTAGCACTTAGCCTTCATCACACCTGATGTTAAGTGGTGATAAGGCTGAAGGTGGAAGCGCACTACTCCCGGAATCCTCAGTCACTGAGGAACTGGCTATCTTATCTCTAACTGCCGGACGGAACACAATAATGCTGAAAACATCTTGTTATGGTGTCAGACTTAGATAAGATGGTGGTAGCTAGCCAGGCAGACCGAACAAGTCTTACCACCAACCAAACCGAATACAATATGTACCCCCACTGGGAATCGAACCCGGAACCTCTGGGTCTGAAATCGGTGTGAACCACTAGATCACAGAGGCGGTAAATATAGAGTATAGTATGTAAATATAGAGTGCCCATACAGCCACGGTACAAGAATGACTTAATCTTCCATCATAAATTTAAACAAGCCAACAATCGTCAGGCCGAGTATTTAATTTGGGTAATGGGTGTCAATAAACAAAGTAGAGTAGGCGTTGCGGATAGAGCCGGTCTCCTGTGGCTAGATGACTCAATTTGTCAGCGGGATTCTCATTTGGTGGAATAAGAAATTTGATTAAACTCAGTGCCTACTGCTTCTTATTTTGATCAGGGGATTTAATGACAGAAATTACTGCATTTAAAATAATAAATTGTTTTCACCACTATCCAATAATTAAGCAAGCTAATAAGCATCAGTGCAAGTATTTAATTTCGGTAATGGGTGTCAATAAACAAAGTGGGCGACGGGGATAGAGCCGGTCTCCTGCAGCTAGATGACTCAATTTGTCAGCGGGACCCACATTTGGTGGAATAGGAAATTTGATTAAACTCAATGCCTAGTGCTTCTTATTTTGATCAGGGGACTTAACAGGAACAGGAATAAAACAATGGAAAATTAAGTATTTAGAGAAAAATAGACCCGTCTCACAATTAGCTCCAATGGGACTCGAACCAGGGGGACGATTCTCACGCAATCGAGAAAAGTTCACATTTATAAGCTCGAAATTCAAATATTGTGTATTGTCAGAATTTCACAATCGAAAAAGTTCGATCGCAAACTACTTCGGACCAATGAGGAATTTTCCAAAAGGTATCGTAAGCTTATTTCAAATATGTGCAAGAGATGGCGCTAGCGAAACTTTTTTTTTTTTTTTTTTAAATACTTAACAATACCTTGGACGTTTGTCAGCCTACGCAAAACAAAATAAAATTTTAAAATGTAAATAAATATGTAAATAATCTTGTTATATAAGGTACTTTTAGGATATGACTTAAAGTTCAACCGTAGGTTTTTATCCATACTTCGCTATTTTTGTTGTACCTATAAAAATGTACAATAACTGTCAAGTTGAAAAGTTTGTTCAAGTTTGTTTTTGCATCTAGAGAATGAAAATTCAGTACATAGGTACTAACTTCTTAATTAATTTGAGCTATTAATTTCAACTTTTTCATGAAAATGCCACTTTTTCTACATTTTCTTTTCTTTCTGACATTAACAGTTATTCAAATTAAAATATAATCAAAATCAGGTAAAATAAGAAAAAAACGATAACTCATTAATATATATACGCAACAAAATTCGTGAAACAATACATTCAACTTTCCCGTAAACTGGGGAACGCAAAAAAAGTGTGCCAATCTTTTCTGTTCCTGTGATTCTCTTTGGAACTAAAACAGTTTTCATACGACAGTCCATTTTGACAGGTAATTTCGTATTGCAAGTGGCTCCTCTGTCACGACTGTCACCGGAACAGAAAAGCTTGTGACACTATACATGAAAATTAAGAAAAAAAAAGAAAAGTGGTCGCAGCGACATCTATTGAGCATTATAGAACCTACTGGAAAACTTCTCATTGATGTTCGTATACGAACTTAGCTGTCAAAATGAATTTGTTGACATATTGGACAGTTCCCCAGGGGCCCGATTCTGACGCATTCGAATTCGATGAGGCGAGGGTAGTAATATCTTCACATTGATGAAATTAACGCTGGCTATATAGCGCGTAAAGTATTCGATAAATTCGACGCTTCTCGTAGAGTCGTGCTCTAACTCTAACCCTCGTATCTATAGTCAACTCAAGTAATGTCTTGAGTAAAACTTGTTATTTAGAATTGTCGTTTTTATACAGTAAACAAAAATTTAAATTACTTAAATAAGAACTTTCAACAGTAACTTGGCTAAGTATTATTACTTTTGGAAGTTCTTATTTCATTTAAATTCTTGTTTATTGTATAAAAACGATAATTAAAAAAAAACGACATTTAATCAAGACATTACTTGACTTGACTATAGATACGAGTGTCAGACAAAGGTCGGTCAGGTAAACAGTCACACACGCAATTAAACTTCGTTAAATAAACTTGTTATTTCATTATGTTTCTTAAATTTTGTACATATCCATGTTAAATTACTACATTAATAAAACTAGGCAAAATTAATGAGTTTTCTAAGAAATAAGTATTTCAAGAGCATTATGGACTACGATCTATGCTAAAGTCACTGTGCTGCCACTGCCACGTATAAAAAAAGAAAAAGAAAGTCTTTCCGCAAATATGGCGAAGTCTTTATTTTTTCTTTTTTGCAATATTGCTATTTATTTTCCTCACAATCGAAGTGAAAAGCAGAACTCGTATATAAAACTCATTTTACCCGAGACGTATATATCCACCCGAGCCGTTTTATGCACTTGTTGTACAATCTACTATGTTTTCACCACCATCCATTAATTGAGCAAGCCAACAAGCATCAAAATAAATATGCAAGATAACAAATAATAAATAAATAAATAATAAATAATATAACTTCTTACATTCACACCAATTATCTAAGCCCATTTTAATTTCATTAAGAAACTGTATCATGAAAAACTTAATAACGGATAAATATATACTTAAATACTTTTTGTTTGTAAATACATACTTAATATACATAGTAAACACCCAGACTAAGACAAATAGACATGTTCATGGACACAAATATTTGTCTTGTTCGGGAATCGAACCCGAGACCACTGGCGCAGAAGGTGGGTAGCCTACCCCTGCGCCAAATCGGTCGTCAAAAACAATGATTTCTCGATCTTGTAATTATAATCTTAACCATCCCTGAGGTCTAGTGGTTCACACTGTCGCATCGGTATCGGACCCAGAGGTCTCGGATTTGATTTCCAGTGGTTGTACAGTCACGAGCAGAAGCGTTCCGAAACGAAACTGTCTACGCCCTAAAAGTTATTCAATATTGTAATATGACATGGTCCTATGTTGTTTACATAGGTATTATTATTGCTCGTGACTGTACATACTGTATTTGGTTTGGTTGGTTGTAGGACATGTTCTAAGTCCGCATGGCTAGCTACCACCGCCTTATCTAAGTTTGATGCCATAACAACGATGTTTTCAGCATTGTTGTGTTGTTTCACCTTCAGCCTTATCACCACTTATCTACCATCAGGTGTGATGAAGTCTAAGTGCTACCCCGTTGTGGACGAAAAATAAGGAGAATAACCCTGCAATGACAATTCATTCATTAAATATTTTAAAGTATCTAAACCTTAAAATGTTGTCATAAACCCATGAATACTCTATACATTGGCCATTTCAATCACTTCCTTTGGAGACAGCTCGCATAATTGGCTTGTTTCCTTAATGGGAACAATTAGGCCAGCATCCTATATGCCACACAAGGGAAATTCAATTTGTTACGGGTTTATAAACTTTATCTATTTATTGATGCCATCCGATAGTCCGTAAGGTTAACACTTTATGACTCTGAGGTTATAAAGATATTAGTTTTTTTAGGGTTCCGTAGCCAAATGGCAAAAAACGGAACCCCTATAGATTCGTCATGTCTTTCTGTCTGTCCGTCTGTCCGTCCGTATGTCACAGCCACTTTATTCAAAAACTATAAGAACTTCACAGTTGAAACATGGTAGGTAATTCTAAGAACAGCTTTAACGATTCTAATACAAAAAGTAAAAAAATAAAATTTAAGGGGGCTCCCCATACATGGAACTGACATTGAAAAATAATTTTTTAATCAAACATATTCGTGTGGGGTGTCTATAGATAGGTATTTAAAAATGACATAAAGGTTTCTCAAACCATTTTTTCTCAATTCTCTTGGTGAATGTAATTTGGGTACAAAACTCTGATCTCCATAGTATCATGCCGGTTTTCGTACGTGAGCACGGGCCGTCGTATAAAGCCGTCCCGCGCGGAGGCGCGGAACAATTTACGCGAGGAAGCGAATCTGCTCCTACGTGTCGCCACGCGCATGATCTATGGATCTGCGCTCTAGGCGGGGCACGTTGCCAGAGTGACAATAGCCTTATAGCGGAAATACACGGTTCACTTTCACACAGTAAGACGGCTGTCTTGGCATTCAGATGTCAAGGAAAAAGGGAAACCAGCGTCAGTTTTCAAACACTGACATATTATGCTGAACTATAGTCATAGAGTAAGATAAATATATATAGTAACTATAGTCCCACATGCCTGTCTGTTCCGGTGTCAGCCGTGTACCCCAAGAGCTATCTGATATTTTTGTAAAAAATTCAATAACAGGCCAAATTTTTGTAAACGGCCCTTAAATATAATTTTAAGAGACGATATTTTGGAATCCAATATAATATCGCATTGGAAGGTATAAAAAAAAAGTTATACCCCGAAAATGGTGCAATTCTTTCAGCAAATATGCTATCACCAATTTTATCGTTAACATGTGTTTTTAGCAGTTTTTAACCATATCTAAGCACCAAAGTCGAAATCCATAAAGATATAAAACGGGAAGCTAATACTTTAGGAAGAAGTCGGTTGTTTCTGATAGCATTTTTAACATAGGTGTAATGCCAATTTGAGTTTACGTAGAGAGTTTTTTTTTAAGTTTACTTGTTTTTCATTTACAAATATAGGGGGATTATATACTTTTACGAAAGATAATAATAAATATATTCAAATGTAAAGTGAATAACACTTATACCATTTTTGCCTATTTTTTATAGATTTTTTAAAGCTTTGTATTTGTTTTTTTTTAATGTCGCTGTCATAAATATTGGTGGATTACTAATGAATTATTTATTAAACTAGATAATCTAATTTTCAATGTTAAGAAATTACTGATATAGAATTATTGTTGAGTCTCCATAGAGCGAATTAGTTTGGCTCTCGGGCTAGTGACAGAGGAGCCTCTTGCAATACAATTTAAGCTGTCAAAATGGACTATCGTATGAAAAAGTTTTAGTTCCAAAGGTTATCACCGGAACAGATAATAATACGCTTGTCGCACCTCACTATAGATCCCTTTTGTCGTGGGATTATCTTTTTTTTATATATTTACTAGCTTTCCGCCCGTGGCTTCGCCCGCGTGTACTACACGACATTATATCCTCAGGGAATGTGATATTTTCCGGGATAAACTACCTCACTTTCCAGCTCCCAATCTACCCCCGTACCAAAAATCACATTGATCCGTTGCTCCGTTTTGACGTGAAAGACGGACAAACAAATAATACCTAACCTATTGGTTTTCCCGTGGGAATATGATACTTTCCAGTGGTAAAAAGTAAAAGTAGCCTATAATAATCCTTCCCAGGGTCTCAAATTATTTACTTTAATAGGTACCAATGTCTGGCCGCATATTAGCCCGCGCTTAAAATGATTTTCGTATGGAAATGAGATTTTTTCCGGGGTAAAAGTGTTATGTCTTTCCCAGAGCCTTAAACTGTCTCTTTTCTAAATATAATCCTTTCCATTACCTTAAACTATCACCTTAAATACCAATTCCATTCCACAGCTATGCCCGTGCTAAAACTTATTTTACCATGGGAATGATCCTTATTCCCGCGGTAAAAAGTCCTTCTCAAGGTCACAAAATATCTCCATTCCAAATTTCATCTGAATCAGTTCAGCTGTTTTGACGTAAAAACAGAACATACCGACAGACAGACAAACAAACAAACAAACATAATTTTTCACATTTATAAAAATATAGGGATGTAGAAATATGAATATGATTTGCCGGCCGCGACTACGTCCGTTCGTGAGTAATTTAATTGGGTACATCATGGGTACATCGCAAAATTTCATGTCAAAAAGTAGGAAGATAAGTCTCATCTAATCTAAGGTCTCATCAGCACCATCATCAATCCATTTTAATGTCCCCGCTGCTGGGGTACAGGCCTTCATATTGATGGATAAGGAGAATGGACCATGACCTTCCACACGGGCCCATTGCAGTTATGGGGTATTAACCAATCCAAATGCAGCCAGAACCATCGGCTTATCGTGTGTTCCGAAGCACCATATATTTTTGAACAGCCATCCCGTGAAAGACCACTGCGAAAGTAACATAACCTCAGCGATAGCAGGCCGAGCACGCTATCTATACCTACCATGAAGTTTGACTTAATACTCTGAGGTAACTGGAGAGTGCAGTACGAACAATTTTTTGAATACCACAAATAACACAGTGGCTGTCTTCCGTCTCACCTACACTTTAAAAAAATACGTATGGTCATATGAGACAGCTGACAGCCACTACATACATAAATGTCAAATTTGCTGGCGACACTTTTTTATTCAGGGTGAGAGCTCCAGTTACCTCAGAGTATTAAGTCAAACTTCATGATACCTACTTTATACCTAACATGAAAGTCAGATCAGTGGTTTAGGCATAAGAAGGTTACGATACCTAGACAAACAGTAGCTACTTTCGTATGAATAATAGATTCAAGATTCAGATTCAAGATTCAAATTTGTTTATTCAATTTAGATTGTTATTTACAATACTTGTGAACGTCATAGAAGCTACGCCATCGGTTCGCAAACCCTACAGCGGGAGGCCTTGGAGAAGAACCGGCAAGAAACTCCAAGGGTTGTTTTTTTCTCCCTGTCTTATTTCATACAGAGTCGTCAAATTGAAAAATGACCTTAACATGGTATGACTAAGGTCAGTTTCCATCACAATTACACAATGGGTTATGATAAATACAGTTAAGTATAGGCGAACTAATGATCATAGCGGTGAACAATTTTCAGTTACTTAGGAACTCTACTTAAAGCTTTAATATTAGTTTAAAACAAAAGACAATTCTACTATATACTGCAAGTTGCGCCATACATGTTTCAAATGTAATTCTTAATAAAATGAATAAAAACAAAAGAAAACACATTTTAAGGCAAGCAGATAAGAGCAGACCCATTCCCACTGGCAGCACCCGTTCACGAGCATGACGCATGAACCAGCCATCGCTTCGCTCGGACATTCGAGAAATATTCGGACATTCTCCTACTCTTGAACTACCAAAATGCAAAAAATCAAGTTAATACTTTGCTAAGATACTTTTTAATGTGGCATGGGTTCTATGACAGCTCATTCGTGCAATAGTACAACTGCCACAATCTTTTCTGTGCCGTTCCAGTGGCCAAAATGTGAAACTAACGTGTTTTTTTTTTTTAATTTCATTTTGCTGACAAGTTGATGTCCAACCATAATGCTGCTGGCGGCTGAAGGTCTTAAAAGTCAGGGCCGGGTAAATTGCAACAAAAAAAAATTTTTATAAAAAAAATAAACCGCCTTCAAAAAAACTGCAAACAAATTTCGCTTCCCAAAAACACGTAAAAATGAAAAATAAATTAATTCATTCAATTCAAAGGACGAAAGTCCGGGAATTTTTCTAATTAATCTTGGAACTTACTGATCTGATTGAAGTCGGTGCCAAGCCATGTAATATTATGTATTTGATAGGCTATACAATTCACACCACTCCGTGCATGAGTAGGTTTTGTGTGTTATTCTTTCACTAAGTATTTATTCTTGTTACTTTGGGCTTGTCACCGACTTCAATCAGATCAGTAAGTTCCAAGATTAATTAGAAAAATTCCCGGACTTTCGTCCTTTGAATTGAATGAATTAATTTATTTTTCATTTTTACGTGTTTTTGGGAAGCGAAATTTGTTTGCAGTTTTTTTGAAGGCGGTTTATTTTTTTTATAAAAATTTTTATTTTTCCATTTTTAGTATAAGAACGCTACCAAAAGAAACCGCAAAGTGAGCAAGCGTAGCGCAATGAGCAGCTACTAAAACCCATATCTCGGACAAGAATCACCACAGAACACGGACGGACACATTTTCTCTACTATGTTCTGTGAGAATCACCATCTCTTACTCTGTTATAACTGTTATGCACACATAACACAAAATTATTTTTTCTTTTAATGTTCTGTTGTTTGTTATGCACCATCCACCATCTGCTAACCTAAAAAACTTGAAAGAATACAACTTAAGGTCTCGGTGGTACGTAACCAAACATGCTTTAACTCCTAAGGAGTTTTACCTTCCATCATCAGCTCACCTAAATAACCTGAAAGATTACAACTATATTTTTTTACGTATCAACAATAATTCAAGAATTATCCTCCAACTCCTAACCATTGAGGAGTTGTATCTTCCATCACCAGCTCATGATGATGAGCTGATGGCTATCATATGCAAGTGCTTGAAATTTTTTAGAAAATACATAAAACACCTAATCTATCTTCGGGTTTACCTCGTTCCCCTGGATTCTACCATCAGATCCTGACTTGGTTATAATGAGACCAAAACAGGAGTATACTCTTTTAAATAAAAAGAAATATTGAAATTGGTAAATAGTATAGATAGTAATTTTTCATTTAATCCTACGACCAGCCCTTGCAAACGTTGCTTAACCGCAACGATCGCAAAACGCGGTGATAACCCACATCACCAATCGAGGTCCTGGAAGTGAAACCCATATACCCATTATACTATGACATAATTAGTATATAATTAGTTTCCACGTGTCACTTTATTGACGCTATTTTGAATAACAAACTATTCAGCCCGAACAAAAACCTAACGTTTACTTACATGGATGACATTATACTTTCTGCTAATAATTCATGACTCCCATGACATCAGGCCCCATATCTCCGAAGATTGTTATCGGATCTCAATGAAACTTATATGGGACCAAATCGAAAGTATACCCAATCGAACAAAAAAACAACTATTAAAATCGGATCACTAACGCCAGAGTAATCGGTATACATACATCAAACAAAAAAAAAAAAAAAAATACGGGTTGAATTGAGTACCTCCCTCCTTTTTTTGGAAGTCGGTAAAAAAAGAAAAACGTAGGTACGTAGCGCCGCTGTCACTGGAACAGAAAAGGTTGTGGCACTGTATAGTATATTAGAACGGATTGAGTTTTCAAACATGTGTCAAAACAAATTGAAATTAAAAATCAAAAGCACTAAGGAGTATTGATATCAACTTGGATGCAAATCACCAAAGCCATCTTCTATCTCACTCGTTGCACTTGTAACAAGCCATGCTCCTTGGAAAAGCGGCAACGTTGCAGTCGATTACGTCAACGTGTTCTGTTCCGGTGGCCAAAACTGGAACTAACGTGTTTTGTTCATAATGTCATTTTACTGTCAAGTTGCACTGTCCAACCAGCGCTGCTGTCACCGGAACAGAAAAGATTGTTGATCTATACACTTTACTCTTTGTTCTATATAAACAAACAATCGTGTTGTGTTGCCAGGTTAGGCGATAACTCTAAAATTATGTGGAAGTAAAAATCAACGAACACTCGAAAAACAGTATAGAGGTAAATGCTTGGAACACAATTTTTGACTTTGTAACTTTGTTTGGGCTAATAATATAGGTAAACATAGCAAAAGTCCCCGCCCGTAGCCCTTAATCCGGGGGGGCAGTTTGAAGGTCTCATTTTTTTTCAACCCGATTTTAGGACAAACTAGTTTTTCCTAGGCCAAACTAGTTCATCGCGTTGACATTTCAGAGAGCGACTTTGCCTCGGAAGACCTGTAGATGTAGAACATGACACAAAAAAAATAACCACCATTTTAACCAATCACGTGTTCTACAGGACTTCCGAGGCAAACTCGCTCTCTGAAATGTCAACGCGATGAACTAGTTTGGCCTAGGAAAAACTAGTTTGTCCTGAAATCGGGTTTGGCCGGTAAAATATATACAGTATTATAGAAAAATTTAAGCCCAAACAAAGTTCCAAAGTCAAAAATTGTGTTCCAAACATTTCCCTCTATATCTCTTCGTTGACTAAGCTAAACTTGATATAATATAATAAAAAAAAAATAACTTTCGCCGTAATTCAATTCACATCTTAGATTTCTGCGCGAACTGTTCATTTAAATAAAACACTTGAAGGGTACAGGGGCAAAACAAGGAATGTCACAAAACAGATTTTTGTGGAATTTACATTTTAATGTAAGTATATTTATGAACATTTGTCAAAAGTTTATTTGTATTTACAGCCGATCTTTGTACAGTAAACTTAGGTTCCTATCAGTAAATTAATAAAAAATAATTATGCAAGACAAAAAAAAGAAAAAAAAAATACAAAACAAAAAACCTGTTTGTGACATTTCTTGTTTTGCCCCTGTACCCTTCACTTTCTCGGATTTTGCACACAACAACAACTTAGTTAAATTTGCTTGTTACAAAATAAAAAGAAAACTCTATTATTTTTGCACATTTTGGATATTTTTTTTATCTGGATGTGGCAAGTCGGAATACTCTTTGGTCATGTCAAGAAACGTTGCTGTTTAATTTTCTTGTTTGCTTAGTGGGTGTTTTAATACAATATCTATTGTATAATTAGTGCATATAAATACGTGATCATTGTTGGAAATTACTTATGAAACCTTGGATCTCGAAAGATTTGGATTCCCGAAGGAGAAACACTGCATCAGCGATGGATTCGTGCGATACCTCGAGCTGACTGGGAGCTTACAACATCAGTAGGAGTGTTTAATAAACATTTTCGTGACTGTGATATAGTTAAAATAAAACAACCCTTAGTTATGTACGCGTATTATTAGATTTTACGGCGCTATAATCAGGAATTCTTCTCATCTCATGCATACAAGAATTAGGAGCAGTGGTGCGACATTGACATTTATGACGTTGCCAATCCGAGCAGCATAGCCTGTAGGAGCGCAAGCAGCCGAGAAATAATAGCGGGCCATGAAATCACTCCCAAAATAACTTTCCATCCCTTTTTAACCCTGTTAGGCGATGAGTTTCAATGAAATATGAAACACATCTTCGATTAATTCTGTCAAAGAATGTTTATGCAAAATTTGAAGAAGATTGGACAAAGGAATCACGTTGTCCCATACAAACTTTACCCCCGTTTTTCACCTCCTTAGGTGTAGAATTTCGAAAAATCCTTTCTTATCGGATGCCTACATCATACGAGGAACACACCTTCCAAGTTTCAGGTCTCTACGATCAGCGGCTTAGGCTGTGCGTTTATCCGTCAGTGATTCAGGACAAAGGATTTTATATGTATAGATAGATTGTCTATCGTTTTTCTGTGTTGTCTTCCACCTTCATTTATGAATTTGTCTGGTTGTATGCGTTATAATTTGTCCCTCGACTGTGCTAAATAAATGTTTTGATTTTATTTGATTTGACTTTTGCCTTTCAATTTAGATGAAGAAACCAAATTGAACAATGTAAACGTAAAAGTGAATCATTCAATGTCAATGTGCCCCTGTATTTCTGCGCCTTTCCACCAAAGTGAATCAATTTGGTTGAACAGTGTATTATTAGTATTACTAATTCAACTTTAAGGTAATCAGACACTTTTACTTCCCGAACAATGTGAAAATAAAAAGAAAATTCGCTTGAGTACCTATTTGATTCATGACGTGAGTGTTTTTCGTTATGTTAAGTTTAGTTCTGTGGATAGATGTGAATTCACAGGATGGTAGTGAGAGCGATAGGGATGCCGACTTTGGCATTATTTTTAAAAAGAACGATAGGTACATATTATGAATTTTTGATCTGAAATACCAATTGTTTTTTTTAATCCACAACGGGGTAGCACTTCTTAGCCTTACACCTGATGTTCAGTGATGATAAAGGCTAAGGTGGCGAAGCGATGAAGGTGAAAGCGCCTTACTCCCACAATCCTCAATTACTTAGGAACTGGCTATCTTAAAAAAGCAGTGTTAGTTATAAAGAATAATAAACTCATGAGTTTTATTTGTTTCTTATTCATATTCACAGCTTATATTACCATAGGTTTTTCGGATACTAAAACAATTTCCTTTGTAAACGAGGATTTGTTGGAGATAAGTAACTATTTGGTCACTCATCCCTTCACCATAGCGAAAGCCACTTTGCTGTCATTATGACAGATCGAGCTTGCTTTCCATTTTAACCGCCTCTGTGGTCTAGTGGTTCACACCACCGATTTCAACCCGAGACTGGTTAGATTATTCGGTTTGGTTGGTGGTAGGACTTGTTCTTAGTCCGCCTGGCTAGCTACCACCATCATATCCAAGTCTGACGCCATAACAGTGCTGTTTTCACTTTTTCAGCATTCTTGGGTTCCGGCAGTTAGAGATAAGATAGCCAGTTCCTCAGTGATTGAGGATTCCGGGAGTAGTGCGCTTCCACCTTCAACCTTATCACCACTTAACATCAGGTGTGATAAAGGCTGAGTGCTACCCTACTGTGAAAAAAAAGCTTCCAATGCAATTACATAAACAAGAAGGCAAAGCGTCATTAGAAACCTGAAGCTCAAGTCTAAAGTAACAGCAACGCAAAACATCTGAAACCCCGTTTCAATGACAGCCCTACAATGAAGGGTGGTCTCATGGGGGAGGGGATGCAAGGACGTGCAACAGGTCTCCCGACCTACTTACAATAAATTAAACATCGTAAATACACGCACGCATGTGTTGATTTATCTTATGATTCACTTATCGAGTGCTGAGTTCTGTTATTAATAATGTATTGGAGGCACCTACTTGTGGAGTGCGTCCTTATGACGAATTTTACGAATATTGTGCTTGATTGATTGGATTGAATTTATTTTGACAAATTGGTAATTTTGTTACACTAGCAGCATTCATATTTTAAATATAGGTAGATGAAAACGATTTATTGTATCGAAAATCACCATAGTTTTGAGGGTTTGTACCCATTGGTCGGTTTTACATATGAGTTTGTTAACAATAAGATTTTGATCTTTACAGGCAGGGTTACCAACAAATATAATAAAATCATCAATTAACTTGGACGTAAGCTAACTTAAATGCTAAAATTTGTGACGATTAAAACGAATATCTGTCAACGTATATAAAAATTATAAGGTTAAAAGAAAAAAAAATTAAAGAAAACCTAAAAAGAAGTGAATTATCACATCAATATAACAATCGTCTGTTCTAACATGTTTAAGTAGGTACACTGTTATCAAAAGGGCTATGAGATGTAGCTTTCTTGCACATAAATACAGGTTTTCTTCTTATTTACTCTTCGAGTATAAAACAGGAATATGCATAGTTCACTTTTATAAAATTATTATGAATTGATGTTATTTACTGTCCCAATCTTTTCTGTTCCGGTGACAGCGGCGCTATGTACTTTTTTCTTTTTTTTATTGCGATTTACCCGGCCCTGACTTCTAAGACCTTCAGCCGCCAGCAGCTTGTAGCAGTTGATGTCCAACCATAGGGTTGGACCATAAAGTTAATATACCTATCGGAATAGAGGAACATTGTTCTGAGAGAGGAACAACCACGAGCTGTGAAACGAAACCGAAATTGGATGGCATTTGTGTGTGTAAAATTGTTTATGTATGCGTGTCAGTGATGTGCGTCATGTCGCTTTTCAGATTAATATCGATATCGAAAATATAAAATAGAGTACCTAATAAATAAATATACATTGGACACCATCACATTCATTGTTCCAATATCAAGGTATAGTAGCTTAAGCACTAGTATTATAGGAATTGGAAACAACGACGGGTATTACCACATACACCCAGACCCGAGGCAATATTGAAAAAATCGTTTTCAACATTTACCCGACCAGGGATCGAACCCGGGACCTCTAGAGATAGCGGCACCTTGAAACCGGTGCGTACACCACTCTGCCACGGAGGTCGTCTAATAATTATATTTTAATATATAGAAATATTATGATGGGAAGGGATTTTGCATGGCTAAAACTACGATTCTGCAGTGAAGTATGCATATTTAAGAAAAACTCCGAAGAGATTTTAAATCATTTATTATACACTAGCGACCCGGGCATGCTTCGCACAATCCTTTGAACAATTTGTTTGTAGTTCCACAGTGATAGTACGTTTCACTCCTTGCGTTTGGAAATATTTTTTATCAAAATGCTTACTACATAATAATCAATCTAGTCCATGTTTTTCTGGTATCCAAGTTAGTATGAAATCTGAAAGATACTTAAATTACTAATGATAGTATAGGTTAGGTAGGTACCTAGAATAGGTATTCTAACAGTCAAAAACTGATACCTATGTGATGGATCAGTTAAGTATCTTAAATGGGATTATACATTCCCAGGTAATTCATATCTAAACGTCGTATAGGTACTTTAATAACAGTAATACATTTATTCGTTTACCGCGTGATAGACAGTGGACACGAAATATCGATAACTTTATGCAGCCCTGGTGTAAAACGAAAATTATTTCTTTACACAAAATATTTGTAAATTCTGGATTATGTGTAATCAATATTTGCTTGTTACATAAATAAATGTTTATTGAAGAGCATTATCACACTTCTTGCTTTAAATTCGAAGCGCATTGGCAAAAATAAACCTTAGGAAGGGAGGTGTCGGTTTGGAATAATTTACCTGTGAAATGAACATTTTGCGGGATTATTTCATTGTGTTGTACTACAATCAATAACTGAGCAAGTCACCATGTTTCCATACCAATATTGGCTATCTTAAGATTGCACGTAAAATCCGACAAAAATAAAATACCTAAATTCTCAGCGTGCTGATAAGTGCTGACGAACTGTCAAACAGTAGCCAAAAACCCAAAGATATTATAATATAACAAGATTGTGCACTATGAAAATAAAAGCAATGTCAATTCGATTCTATGCAGTTACAATAAGGTTTATTTTCGTATGACATTACGATAAACGGAAAAACGAGCCGAGCGAGAGGCTCCTAAATAGGATTGCATCCCTGTCTACTGGGCTGCCACCATGAAATATTTTTGGTTGTAGTAGAACTTAATTCAAATTCATATTTCCTGTTCTCGAGAATTTTCAAAATATTAATTAATTAAAAGGAATGTTAAGCTGATAATAATAAAGTCTATATCGTTTGTATTATTTAAAATCATGAAAAACTACTTGTTTAATGTAAGAGTCGGTGTTATGGTAGTTTTAATTATAATAAATTTGCAACACTTTGCGTCTGGACAATTTTAATAAAAATAAAAACATCATCAATATGGCGACGGCAAATTAATTTATGTGTGTAAAGTTAGTGTGTGGATCTTAATTATCATTTTAAAATTACGTTTAAATCAATAAAAATGGTTCTCACTTGATGTGTGAAAGGATGCAAAAGCGCAGCATATAAACGTAGCGGTGTATCTTTTCATAGGTAAGTATTTAGCCAAAGTTTTATTCTTGCGTATAGTAGGGTGTCCATTTCGTTTGTAATCTATAGACTGGAATTTACTTTCTTACTTAACCCAAACATTAATTTTCATTGTTTCAGATTTCCTAAAGACGAAGAAATTAAAAAAGGTTGGCTTAACGTCATACCTGAAAAAGTTACACAATACTCAGCAGAAGAAGAAAAAGAAGAACTTTATCAGAAAAAAGGCATGAAACAGAAATTATTAAATGTATTATAAAATCTATATTTTAATTTAAGGTTAAAAAAGTAGGTGGGTACGCAAAAAACGAATCTTTAAAATTAATTGCACACAAAGCCTCCATGCGTCAAAAGATCCGAAAGACAATTTTGTTTAGCAATGTATAGTCTAATTAATAAACAGATTTTCATTACTGTACGTGGACTTTTTATTTCTATCCATTTTAGCAAAATACGCCTATCAGAAATACAGACATACATTTCATATAAGTACCTACATACAGGTCAAACTGACAACCTCCTTTTTTGAAGTCGGTTCAAAAGTAAGTATGCTTATAAAGCATATGTGTATATGTCGATTGTCACATTATTGCCTCATATGTGATGCAAAGTACCCTCTATGCTTTGCCTCGCGGAGTCCTCATCTTAACTAATATTATAAATAGAAAGTGAGTTCGGATGTTTAAATGTATGATTGTTTTAGCTACAAGAGCTCCCTAGGAAGCGTGGTGTTCGAATCCTACGTGAGCCAAGTCTGGTTAACTATAAATTGTCCTCGAAAAAACCAAATCGTGTAGTCACTCACGTCTCTCTCATTAGAGAGGGATGCACACCATAATAGGGCTATCTCGCTCGGCTCGGCTGTAGCTCATGAGTGCGCAATCTTGTTATATTATAATCAAAGATATTATAATATAACAAGATTGTGCACTATGAAAATAAAAGCAATGTCAATTCGATTCTATTCAGTTACAATAAGGTTTATTTTCGTATGACATTACGATAAACGGAAAAACGAGCCGAGCGAGAGGCTCCTAAATAGGATTGCATCCCTGTCTACTGGGCTGCCACCATGAAATATTTTTGGCCGTAGTAGAACTTAATTCAAATTCATATTTCCTGTTCTCGAGAATTTTCTAAATATTAATTAATTAAAAGTAATGTTAAGCTGATAATAATAAAGTCTATATCATTTGAATTATTTAAAACCATGAAAAACTACTTGTTTAACGTAAGAGTCGGTGTTATGGTAGTTTTAATTATAATAAATTTGCAACACTTTGCGTCTGGACAATTTTAATAAAAATAAAAACATCATCAATATGGCGACGGCAAATTAATTTATGTGTGTGAAGTTAGTGTGTGGATCTTAATTATCATTTTAAAATTACGTTTAAATCAATAAAAATGGTTCTCACTTGATGTGTGAAAGGATGCAAAAGCGCATCATATAAACGTAGCGGTGTATCTTTTCATAGGTAAGTATTTAGCCAAAGGTTTATTCTTGCGTATAGTAGGGTGTCCATTTCGTTTGTAATCTATAGACTGGAATTTACTTTCTTACTTAACCCAAACATTAATTTTCATTGTTTCAGATTTCCTAAAGATGAAGAAATTAAAAAAGGTTGGCTTAACGTCATACCTGAAAAAATTACACAATACTCAGCAGAAGAAGAAAAAGAAGAAGAACTTTATCAGAAAATAGGCATGAAACAGAACTTATTAAATGTTTTATAAAATCTGTATTTTAATTTAAGGTTAAAAAAGTAGGAAGGTACGCAAAAACGAATCTTTAAAATTAATTGGACACAAAGCCTCCATTCGTCAAAAGATCCGAAAGACAATTTTGTTTAGCAATGTATAGTCTAATTAATAAACAGATTTTCATTACTGTACGTGGACTTTTTATTTCTATCCATTTTAGCAAAATACGCCTATCAGAAATACAGACATACATTTCATATAAGTACCTACATACAGGTCAAACTGACAACCTCCTTTTTTGAAGTCGGTTCAAAAGTAAGTATGCTTATAAAAAGCATATGTGTATGTGTCGATTGTCACATTATTGCCTCATATGTGATGCAAAGTACCCTCTATGCTTTGCCTCGCGGCGTCCTCATCTTAACTAATATTATAAATAGAAAGTGAGTTCGGATGTTTAAATGTATGTTTGTTTTAGCTACAAGAGCTCCCTAGGAAGCGTGGTGTTAGAATCCTACGTGAGCCAAGTCTGGTTAACTATAAATTGTCCTCGAAAAAACCAAATCGTGTAGTCACTCACGTCTCTCTCATTAGAGAGGGATGCACACCATAATAGGGCTATCTCGCTCGGCTCGGCTGTAGCTCATGAGTGCGCAATCTTGTTATAATATAATATCTTTGATTATAATATCTTTGCAAAAACCATGAAGCTCGACTTAATACTGAGGTAACTGGAGAGTGCAGTAGTGAATACCACAAATAACACAGTGGCTGTCTTCCGTCTCACCTACACTTTAAAAAAATACGTATGGTCATATGAGACAACTGACAGCCACTACCTGCCACTACATACATAAATGTCAAATTTGCTGGCGACACTTTTTTATTCAGGGTGAGAGCTCCAGTTACAGTGCCACAAACTTTGCTGTGCCGGTGGCCAAAATGTGAAACCAACGTTATTTTTTTTATGTCATTTTGCTGTCAAGTTGATGTCCAACCATAGCGCTGCTGGCGGCTGAAGTTCTTAGAAGTCAGGGCCGGTTAAATTACTACAAAAAAAAGAAAAACGTACGTAGCGCCGCTGTCACCGGCACAGAAAAGGTTGTGGCACTGTACCTCAGAGTATTAAGTCAAACTTCATGCCAAAAACGGTTCTGTTACGTTGCATCACGCATCTCCTTTTATCTCACAGTGTTGTTGCTAGTGACATCCCGCTCGCTCAGCCCTTTGTTTCTCTATTCCGATAGGTATATTAACTTTATGGGTTGGACACACAGCCTTCTCTATTGTGTAAAGGAGGCTGTGGTTGGACACACAACCTTCTCTATTGTCTTCTAGGCTGTGGTTGGACATCAACTTGACAGCAGAATGACATTTTAAAAAATCACGTTAGTTTCACATTTTGACCACCGGAACAGATAAGTTTGTGGCACTGTAAGTACGTAAACATTTTTGTAAGAATGACTATGTCAAACCGAATCAAAACATTCTATGACAAAGAACGCGAAATTCAAATTATTGCTATTCAGAACAAACGAACAAACGTAGAAAGACGGATAGTTTCGTGTTTCGTTAAGAAGGCTATAACGTAAAGGAGATAGAACGACAACGTTAAAGGTTCATATAAATGAATTTGATAAATCTTAAATGTACCCACATTCATTATTCCATACTTATAGATGTACCCACCTTTATTTATTCATCATCATCATCATCATGTCAGCTGAACGACGCCCACTGTTGGGCATAGGCCTCCCCCAACGATCTCCATAACACAACGATCGGTCCTGTGCTGCCCGCATCCAGCGGCTTCCTGCGACCTTGACCAGATCGTCGGTCCGCCAGGTAGGGACTCTGCCTACGGAACGTCGTCCGATACGCGGTCGCTATTCGAGAACCTTTCCGCCCCAATTAGTTCTCCTGCCGATCTCATCATTTCTGATTTGATCGCGCAGGGAAATATCAAGCATCGCTCTCTCCATTGCTCGCTGGGTGACCTTGATTGAGTCTTCTTATGAGATCCATAGTAAACGACCACATCTCGCCAGGTCATTACTGGCAACGCACACTGGTCAAAAACTTTCGTTTTGAGACATTGAGGTATTTAGGACGCGAATATATGCCGGAGCTTCCCGAACGCTTTATTTATTTATACTATAATATTATAAATGCGAAAGTGTGTGTTTGTTTGTATTTAATAATTGCAAAGGAACCGTAGGTAAGTATATAAAATTGCAGTTCAAATCTATCGTGACGGAAAATTTAAAATTATTATTATTATTATTTTTATTATGATGATGATGATGATGAATAAATAAAGGTGGGTACATCTATAAGTATGGAATAATGAATGTAAGTACATTTAAGATTTATCAAATAAACAAGTTACGTACGATTCAACAAAAAATATTCTATACTTAAAATATAAGTATTTTTATTTTACTGCATTAAATATTTAAAAACCAAATCAAATAAGAATCTAACACATGTGAGTAAGCAAAAAACATGAATACTTTTAAAGAAATGTAGAATCCTGACAATGTTTTATACGTTTGAGTGAACATGCATAATACGTACCATGTACTCATACAAAGAATACGGCGTGCGTCTGTGAAGGATATTCGCACTCGCAGTGAATCAGTGTGCGCAACGGGGTAAACCATAATGAAAAGATATTTCACTCGTAAACATTCGCGAGAGATATATGTTTCTTGAATGTATCATAAACAGGCTGACTGAATAAACAAAATTACTTTTTATGGTTTCGACAAAAACAAAAGACGAAACCCTTAATAGAGTCACTCGTGCCGTGCGTCTGTCCCTCAGATCATATAATACTATGAGGTCTGTCCGTTCTGGGGCTACAGTCCTTACTTCTAGCGATCGTAAAGTTATCATAAAATGGAGAATTTGGTGGGGAATGGGGTTGTTTTAAATTGTAAAAGTGTGTTTTGTAGTATGTTTGAGCAGTAGCAAGCCGCAAGAGACCACAGGTCCTCAGATGAGTACAGACTTAAACTTCTTAGACGTAAATTCTACCATCTTTCATTCGAGTGAACTATGTTCACACGGCTTGCCATTCAATTAGAGCAATAACAACCAATTAGCGATCGCCCCCCAAAAGTCACATCTCAATTCAAACTTAGGTTGTTTACGTTATCGTCTTTGGGTGACAGAAAAGTACATGAGTACCAAATTCCAACTTATTTGGTCCAGAAGTTTTGGAGCACATTTGTGTTGTAAAACCAGACGGGCAAAGTCTTCGAGCAACGCGGGTTGCTCGAAGGGCAGAGTGATCCTATAAATAAGGGTTTCGTCTTTTGTTTTTTGTCGAAACCTATAGACTGTGAATGCAGTTTTGTTTCTTGTCAAAAATAAAGCAATGGTCATGTGTATAAATTCCACCCTGTCTACCAACTCTTTTTTCCGGAGACGCTATGTGGTGCGTTATTTTTCTTTAAAACGTGAAAACGATATCGTAATAAACGAAACGTGACATAATGTTGAAACTAAATAAATTTAACACGATTAAATGGTACTTACTTACTCAATAAAAATAAAATAAAATAATTTAAACAACCTCCTACAAAAAAGACTTATATAAAATTCCTCTCTCGGTCGGGGTACCCTAACATACACGCCTATAACACCCGTCTTTTGCGGCGTTATTTAATTTTATTAATTTACACACACTCTTATATTTGCAAGCCAAGTACGTTAATATCCATTATGAGTGTAAGATTCCTACCAAAGTTTACAAAATGAGCTCATAACCTTGAAATAGCTGAACAGATTTTCTCAAATTGTAGATATCCATCTCGATCACCTCAGCTTTCAAACATAACAAACCGCATCAAAATCGGTCCATTCGTTCAGGAGCTACGATGGCATGCCACAGACAGATACACAGACACGTCAAACATATAAAACCCCTCTTTTTCCAGTTGGGGGTTAAAAACAACGGAATCCAATAAAATATATGGCAAGCAATTTATTAACTACTACTGGCCCGCATCGTCCCGTTCATGGCCTTCTCCGAGGCATGGCCTATCATTACGTAAAATTTCATCCAATTTTGCGTTAAGTAACATAATTAGGCGATCCATTTTTATTTATACAGACAGATATCAATCCTTTTGATCAGGGCTGTCCAAGCCACAGACAGAGGGCCGCAAAAACAAATATTTTCCGTCTTCATAAAAAAAATGTTGGGTGGCCGGTAGATTTTTTGAATGATTTCACGTGTTGCAAAGAGTCAGTGGGCAGGAGCGTACCGGATACTTTCCCAACAATAATTCAGTGAATTAATTATTCAGTGGTTTTTAAGCCACCAAAAGAGTTGCATGCTACACACCTATTACAATAACAACAATAACTACAAAAGAAGTTCTGTTCAGACATGGACTTCATTTGTCATTTGAATTCCTTATGAACCTTATTTTGATAGATTTATGCTGCTTTGTTCTGTTGAACGTTGCTAGCTAGCTTTTATTATACCCGACGTTACTAAACAGGGTACTGATTTTAAAGTGAGCAAATTTAGAGAAATACGAAAAAAACCCGCTACAGCCCGGACCACAGTTTGGTGCGCAATTTTTTTGGTAACCTCTTATTTTTTGGTAACCACGAAACAGTGACTGTGCAGTCACTGTTTCGTGGTTAGACAGATACTGACTATGATAAATTTTATTTTAATCCCGGAATTACATCTTCAGTTAAAGAACACCTTTTCAGCCGAGTATCTGACACTGGATGGAGGATCAGGAAGTGGCAAGGAGAGTCCCACATAACCACCGTCCGCACACCGTACGTGGACGGGGTATAAGTAAAAGCATTCCCCTCACTATAACAAAAATATTAGTACGCTACAGCATATACTGCTGGTCAAAATGCATATTTTTTCCTGCAGAAAATCAGCCTCTTTTGACATCGACTAGCCGCCCTAGGCCCCTTAGGCCTTACTCTTGACGGAATTGAGTAGCAACCGTTTTCAAAGTAACTACCAGAATAACAGATTTTTAAAGATGTGAACTTGATTCCGTCAAGAGTTAGGGCTGGTTGCCAGAGCGATTTATTCGATTCGATTTTTATTGTTTTTTTAACAATTTCAGTCTCTATTATATTATAGCAATTTATTAGCCAACAATAATACAAATTCTTTCAGGCAAGTATTCACAGATCCAGATTCCAGATTCCAGATTTTTGTAAGTGAGTTGTCGTTGTTGAGAATATGAGGTCACGATTGAAGAAATGTGTTCAAGTAGATGGGCGCCATTTAAGGGCCCCTTTTTTATCTAAATCTCCCACGAATATTTAATACAATACCTTAGTAGGTTTGATTGTGTTATTATTTAAAACTAGCTTTCCGCCCGCGGCTTCGCCCTCGTGGACTACTCGACGTTATCCCGCGGGAATGTGACGTTTTTCCGAGATAAAAAGTAACCTACGTTTCTCTCCAGGCTACAAAGTATCTGTGTCCCAAATTTCAGCCAAATCCGTTCAGCCGTTTTGGCGTGATTGAGTAACAAACATACAAACATCTAAACATCTAAACATCTAAACATCCAAACATCCAAACATCTAAACTTTCACATTTATAATATTAGTAGGATGATATTACCAATCATAGTATCATCGACCAACCAGTCAAATGTGCCAGCGAAAACCCTGCACTATAAAAAACTGAAGTCTTAACTGTATGGGTTCCTTGTCTTACTACTAAGTACAATGACTTAGTAGTAAGTAATAGTACTTAGTAGTAACTAAGTACTATTACTTACTACTTATTAATAGTACTTAGTTACTACTAAGCCGACTCCATCAGTCGATATTGTGATCAAAGTGATAGCATCACATTTAAACACTGTTTTAGTTAAACACAAGCTAAACAGTGTTTTGTAGTAAGACCGTTAGATTCTATCCATAAAGGAGATTTAAAAACCATTTTACAATTTAAAAAAATCGACTACCTATAGCTTGAGTTTTGAAACACACGTCGTGGGCCGCACAATATTATGCTTGCTTGCTTACCTGCTTTAGATGTAAATAGGAAGAAAAAATAAGGCTTATATAAATATGGAAACAATGACTGCAGTTATTATTGTAATTTTTAGTGTATAAACCCGTTAGAAAATAGGAACAAAAATATATTAAGAGATAGCGGCTCAAGTTATATAATAAGAACAAGTAATATAACTAGGCTAGTAGGCTTATTATTATTATTAGTCAATTAGAATTAGGGCAACGTAAGTAGGGTATGTTAGATAAATGGTATCCCTTTTAATCGTGTAAAAGCCGTACCTTTATTACGTTCGGACATCGGGCTCTGACCATCCATCACATGCAACGTTGGGTAGCTGCGTTCATAGATAACGGATTTGTATTCACATTGCGTTTTGTTTATAAATGCTACCTATCGAAACAAAAGCATTATTGAAAATTTAATTGTATTCAGTGCTTTGTTATGCACGTTGTTCGATTCAAGCATCAAAGACCTTTGGAACAAAAGCCAATTGAAATAGTTAGCAATGTTTGCGCGGCACAAACCCTCCCTTGTTTAAAGTAGATACTAATATGTTTTACCTTCATTAAATTGGAACGCACTGAATAAGGTCTCAATAGGTACTGATTATTGATTGTAATATTTGAAAGCTAAAATCGATTTTTCCATTTAACTTCTAATTTCAAGATTTTCATTACAATTGTTATAAATAACCCGATCAAAGACAGACAGAGTAGGTCTTTATCCTTAGACAAAGCCGTATTTTATTACTTTCTGACGTCGGTCGGGTACATGCGGTGGTGATCCATCAGCGCCAGTAACAGGTAAAAGCTTTTTCTGCTATACTACGTTCTGATGGTTACCTACATTTCTAATTTTTGATACCTATTTATATCTCTATTATAAAAAAGAAAAAAGGATAAGATTTTTTGTTTGTTTGTTATGGATGAACCCAAAAACTAATAAGGCGATTTCTAAAATTCTTTCAACTTTAGAAAGCTACGTATTCTTTCTGAGTAACATAGGTATATTTTTATCCCGATATTCCTACAGGAACGGTTACGACGCAGGTAAAATCGCGCGAAGCACCTAGTCTCGGTACCTAATAAAATTTCAGCGAAAACTTACTTGAAAATTTTAAGAGTGTAATTAATGTGAAAACTTACTTATTCTGAAAGAGCGTAAGTCAAGTACAAGGATTTCTGGCGGACATACCTTTGCAAATTATTTAAAACAATACACTCTGACGTTGTCAAGTCAACGTGACATTAATGACGTTGGTTGTTTGTTGGTGTTCTCTAAGAGAAGGCTGTGGTGTTACGGTTTCTCGGTATTTTGCTTTAAGTTGTTTTGTTGTTGTTCTTATCTCGTAAATTTAATTAAATAATGGAAAAAACGTTTCGTAAATTAGTTCCTGGCTGCAAATATACAGATAAGAAATGCCCAAAGAAACTTTTTTTTACGTGCCCATGTCCATACGTGCACTGTGGTGTGGTGGTATGCTGCTGTAGGGTCGGGTCGGGAACGGTGGCTCAGTCGGGTACAATGACTCGCGACGATATTTCCTTTAAAGAACAACTCTATTTAACTGTCATTCTCATTTATTGGTAGCGTTTGACAGCCAAACATGTACAAACCAATGATCCGACCGCTCCGGCGCCGTTCAGTGGTGATACGAGTCTGTATTTGTATTCGTGCTTGAAAAAATACTATTTAAGGTAAGTTACATGTATTTTTATACACTAAAATTTTAAGATTTTGATAATTGTTAGTGTGTGGATGGAAAGTGGCATTATTACACTAGGCATTGGTATAGAATTGCTCGCCTTTCGTCAAATCTGTTAAAATTTGTACGTTCCTGAAATCAAAATGGCGACGGCGTGTTCAGTGGCTCAAAAAAAAGGCATACAGTGACTCAAAGAAAAAGGTCAGAGAAATTGGTTGTTCTCAATTTATCAGTATTTGATTCTTATTATTATTACGGGGACTTATTCAATAAGGGGACTAGTGTAATTACAGCAAAACGGCAATATCCTTAAGGTTCAAACTATATATACGATTTCGATCTAATGCAAATCCGACCTTTAAGGTACGTCGATTTCTAAAATAGAAATAAAACTAACAACTAAGTTCACTATTAATTACAAGATCTAATAGTTGAGTCACTTTTCTCTAGCGTGGGACAAGAGTAAGAAGACATACCTTACACTGTTATTATAATGCTGTGCTCGGCTGTCATCGGAGCTCAGATTTAACATTGTCCATAAATATATGTTATTTTTTTTATTTGTAACTGTCGATTTGTTCTCTGTAGCCGTGCCTTATATTAATAAAATAAAATAAATAAATAAATAAATAGGAGACCGTGAGCTGCATCCATGAAAATGATATTGTATTAACTGATTGGATCTTAACACAAAAGGTACCAACGTATTTAGTTTTGGAAACATTTAGAGCCTAAGCAGACAAAGAGCGGTCTGGAGTTCAGAGTTCCGTGTTCAGAGCTCTGCGTTTTGACCGGTCGAGAGTTCCAACGCTCACAAGAGGCGTTCAACTTCTTGCGTTCCAGTTTCGTCCGTGTATTTGTACCTACAACATTTTGCTAGAAAGTTCACTTCCGAAGAAGAAGCATTGTTTTTGTGGATTCTAGAAGCTTCTAAAACGAAAAGAAAGTATTGGGCGCACGCACCCAATTAACACAATTCGAGAAGAACAAGGCGAATTAAGTAGTATTTTTCATGAATTACTTTAGCGACGAAGAGTGGTTCTATATTTAAACCTTTAAAAAGCCGGCTGGCTGTATTTTACATGACGTACATGACTTAAATCATACATTTGTCTCCTTTCTCTAACCAAATTCATTAAGTTTTTTGTATTTGCAACTTCAGACATCGCGGTGAACGCGGCGTTCTCTGTTTCGGTGGCAAAGGAACTCTTTGAACGCGGCGTTTCACTTTGACTGCCGCGGTCTGACTGCCTGCTGTGTGCGTTATCGTACCAAACTCAAAACATTCGTTAGAACGCAGAACTCTGAACTCTGAACGCAGAACTCGGGACCGCTCTCTATCTGCGCGGGCTCTCAGAGTTAGGACGTTGCACTTAAACCATTTATTAACAGTGTCAAAAGACGTCGCCCCAAGATTTCCCATGAAAGAGTAGAGTAGTGAGTGTCATCGGTAAAAGTGAGGGCCTTTCCCCTACGAAGTTGCAGCTGGCAACGGTCATTGATGTAGACCAAAAACAGAGTTGGGCCGATAATGCTGCCTTGGGGTACACCAGGAACCAGGAGTAACCCAGGAATAAATTTTTACCCACAGCCATAGCGGCAGAGATGTATCGTCTACCTACAAGTTTGAATTTTGACCTCATTGAATTTTAATATCTGTCTGAAAATGAACTTACGGTGGGTTACTGGTTATTGGTTCGACTGTGCATTACATGGAAATGCTCTAGTCTAGTCAATTGCGGGATAGCCGCAATACTTAAAGGTATTCATATATCTATATAGACAAATAAATACCTACTAAAATAATGTCGTGATGTAGAAGAAAGTACTTTTTTAAAGTTTATCTTTTCATCTAGGTTTCTCATTTGGGTGCTCGCTCTCGTCTGGCGCGAACTGATAATGATTTCATCCTATTATTTACAGCTGCTCAGACCAACTTAAAAAAATACTTTCGAATACTTTTTAAGCATTTTTTTTGTATTCACAACTCATGTTAAGTGGTGATAAGGCTGAAAGTGGAAGCGCACTGCTGCCGAAATCGTCAATCACTGAGGAACTTGCTATTTTATCTCTAACTGCTGGAATACAATAATGCTGAAAACATCACTGTGGCTTCAGACTTGGATAAGATCGTGGAAGCTAGCCAGGTGAACTTAGATTAGAACAAGCCCTACCACCATCCAAACGGAATACAATAGGTACCATCACTAGGAATCGAACCCAGGACCTCTGGGTCTGATACCAGTGATGTGTACCACTAGACCACAGAGGCGGTTAAATTTTTTAGTAAAATTATTTCAGTTCGAGCTAGTTCTGTTCGAAACAGAAAAAGACAAATAGTTCTAGATGTGACCTAAAATACGAAAAAAACTTGAAAAAGTTTAGGCAGTGGTCGTGTCCCGGCCTCCTGTCGAGCTTTCGAGTTCATCAGGGCGGGGCAGGTGTTAGAACCGTCCAGCCCTGACGCGAAGCCTACTAGGCTTAGCGGGAGGGCTGGGCGCGGCGAGAGACAGGCCTATGTCTAACTGAGTCCAACATGCCGTTTGCGGTATACGAAAATACTGTATTTGTCCTCATTATAAACAAAAAAAGGCAGTGGTGGTGTCGCACCCACAGGCTACCGACAATTTTGACAATCCACATGTTTCCAACTTGTTGGGATAGACGCTTCGATCAACAATAACACCTAGTTCTGTTGATCGAAGAATAGACGCTATACTATTCTGTCAGAGCTTAGTATTGTCTTGAATTCTGTATTTATAAGAATATAATATTGTATACATATTTTGTGAAGTACAAACCTTTTTTATTGCCCACCTAATTATCTGGTTAACTAAGTTCTACGTTCCAGTCAGGGCCCGCGTCCGTCCTGCGCGAACTGATAATGTCTTCATCCTATTATTTACAGCCGCTCACTCGTAACTTTTATTTTACGCACGTTCATGATTCCCACGGGAAAGAGGATTTCGCCTTCAACAATGGTTCCCGTACACCTTATTTTATTTTCTTTTTCCTTTGGATCTTAGCTACGGTCTACAATTTGAAAGTTCTCTTTAACATTTTTTGCTTTACAAAACTTTCAGTTATTTTTATTAAGTCGAAAGCTGACTTGTTTATTTCATAACACAGTTTGGCTTCTGTAATGATGATTATTTTTAATCATCAATAAAATTCAAAAAATTCAAAATTCAAAATTCAATATCGTTTATTCAATTTAGGTTTGTTTAACAACACTTATGAACGTCAATGAAGCTACGCCATCGGTTCGCAAATCCTACGGCAGGAGACCTTGTAGCGAGAAGAACCGGCAAGAAACTCGCCAAGGGCTATTTTTTTCTCACTGTTTTAACTTATACAGAGTCGTCAAATTTGAAAAGTGACCTTCACATAATAGTAAGGTTACTTTCCATCACAATACAGAATGCCGCTTAAATTAAGTACAATTTTGCTTATTACCTAAAACAGTAAACAATTTTCAACTAAACAAGGAATCAAATAGTTTAATGGACACACTAATCTTAATCTTATTCACATTGTATTATAGGATTAATGAAATGGAAACTGCAAGCTGCGCTGTATATTCAAATTTATAAGTATTAACAAATAAAAGGAATTTTTGAATAAATAAAACAATTATTAGAACCACGACACCTAGGGTTACCATATCTCAGGATTTGGCCTGAGATCTCAGGATTTTTGGACTCATCTCAGGATTGCGGCCGGATTTTGCAAAACTCACGAAATCTCAGGATTTTTAGAACTTCCAATAAAATACAAAAGAAATAGTAAAATAAATGCTTAGATTAAATGATCTTTATAGATGTTTTAGAACAAACTAACTTCCTTTGGTAATAATTAATTAATAAGCACAAATTTATGTTAGAACTTTTTAGGTAAGGTTTTTTCTTTAATTATTGATTTATTGCACCCCTCCCCCCCCCCGCTCTCAAACTCAGGCTTTTTCAATGGGAATCAGGCCTATTCTCAGGACTTTTGTTTCTTTCATCTGGTAACCCTAACGACACCACCGCAGGAATGTGTTAAAAGCCGAATTTATTAAAAAAAATAAGAAAATTCAATAGAGATGACAATGTGCGGTACCGATTGTTTTGTGTTTCCATACGATGCTTTTCATAGATTGAAAATAAATGAAGACCGCCTTAAACGATTCGAGGGGAACAAACAATAGAATGTCACACACACGGCGTTTCCTTGTCGACCACTCTCCAGTGAACCGAATTTTATAGATAATATAATACGGTCATACGATTCACTCGGGCGTCGCGGAAAGGTCTCGATAGAAATGCTACATTTTGTTCACGTTGACTTTTGTTGTTGACTATTTCATTTATATCGCGTACGTAGATAAAATGTACCTGCGTCATACGACTCAATGACTCAATTCACTGAAAACGGCATTTGTAGTGTTTCTGTTTTCTAGTCTATGTTTTAGTATTATTACGAAATGAAAAGAAAGACGAAACCTATAAGTCTTTGATGGATTAGATTAGATAAAAGGTTTCATTACTTTTTAACCGACTTCGAAAAATCGGCCAAGTGCGAGTCAGACTCGCTCATGAGGGGTTCCGTAGGTACTGTGGTATCATATTGTTAAGATATGATACCTCCTTGCATTGTCTATGGTTGATTTATGTTTAAATCAGTATTCAAAAATATCGAATGCATTGTCATTACGCGAGTAGTTTGTTTTAGTCTAGACGATTCCACGGTCGCGTGTTGTAGTATACATAGAATAGATCGGCCACGGTGCCGAAATAAAGATTTATATCGCTAATACATTTATTATTCAATAGAATCCCAGTGTAGGGCTTCTCATGGTGTTAGGCGCAAATCTTCGCAAATCTATACTGTGATTCCATGTTTCAGACCCTTTGGTGAAGATGGAGGTCTTATTGTTCGACGGCATCCACGGAGATGTCGAAGTTTTTTTTCGGAGCTACGAAGCGATGACGGCTCTGCAAGGCTACGAAGGCGAGGCCAAGAAAATCGTCGTCGGAGCTTTCTGCACGGGCGCAGCCCGATATTTCTACGACAAGATCGTCGATGCGGTGAAAGACTACGACGAAATGAAGAAGGAATTTGTCAGGGAGTTTGGTCTTGTATCGGACCCACTTGCTGAATTTTTTGCGAGAAAGCAGTATTTCAACGAAAATTCGTTGGAATACCTGTATGCGTTGGATATTCTGGCCACTCGTGCTGGGAACGCAATTACAGAACAGTTGTTCATACAACAATTCCTGCGGACAACCGACGTTGTCACACGCAGCAAATTAATGTCGCAAATCTACGTCGACAAAACACATTTGAAAAAAGTAGTGAGACTGTGGTATAACCTTGAGTGCTTCGAGGAATGTGCCCCTAATATGTGTGATTCTACAAGTGGTGATAAATCTAATCAATGTGTTTATTTTGTGCCGGAGTTAGAGAATGTGCCAACTCCCAATCAATGTGCCTCTCGCACGCCAAACGAAAAACCCCATGATTGTTATGAAAGTGAATTTATTGATTGTAGAGCTCAAGCCCCGATGATGCCCATCACGACATCATCTTGGAGGACGACTGAGACGTCCCCACAATCTAATAATAATATTGTTGTAAGTAGAGAAGAGGATTGTATGCAGCTGACGTTGGTGCAGGACAATCACAACACAAGTAAGCGTACGCCGTTTTTACATATTGAGTGTCGTGGTCAGAAAATAGACGCCTTGGTGGACACCGGTGCGAGTGTGTCGGTAATATCACAGACGGTAGTAGACAGTCTAGGTCTCAGTGTGGACATGGTGAACGTTGAACTACAAAATGTGAGTGGTGGAAAACTTTCAATAGTAGGGAACACTAATGTATGTTTCTTGATAGATAACGTGTTGTTTACACAGCGATTCGTTGTTGTGAGGGACATTGTACCAAACATAGACATCGATTGACATTGATGACAATGAGTCACAACAGTCACAAGTGATAGATGTCTCGAATGACGGATGTCAAAGTAATTTTCGAAAAAGTAATATGTCAGAAAAAAGTTCGCATGTCATTCCTAGATTAAAAATGTGCGTCAAGTTAGCAGCCTCACAACAGAATTAGATGGTTTTGATTATGCCAAAAAATACTGTATAAATAGTGATAAATAGTGATGTATATTAAATAAATAGTGATACTTTGATTCAAAAGATATTTGAGTATCTTAGTGAGGCTGCTAACTTAACGTCAAGTTAGCAGTCACCTCAAGAAATACAGTTCGTATCAATGTGATTTATATGTCAAAAAATACTGTTTAAATAGTGTATCGTAAACGCAGAATTTCAAAAGTAGTGCTTTAATACAAGCCGAGATATTAGGGTCTCTAAGTGGGCTGCTAACTTGACGTTTCTTGCGATGGCGATTCCAGGGAAACGGGTACAAGTTTTAAATAAATAAATACTTGAAAAAATACTGTGTGAAATAGTGAATCTTAGGATATAAATAAAAAAAGAATTCTTCTTTGCTATTTTAAAGAAATCTAATGTTAACTTCTACATATAAATCTGAATATATGCTGACGATCAATGTTGAACTTTGCTCCTTAGTAATAAGGTTCAAACTTTATTTCAATCGTGAGGTGCGTACTATCGAGCAAAAAAGTGAAATATATATTTTTGATTGTGTCAATACATACGTGTCATCGGTTTAATGCTATTGATTAGATATTTAAACAAATATATTTCTACCCACTTTTTACCCGACTTAAAAAAGAGGAGGTTCTCAAGTCGACTGTATTTTTTTTTATGTATGTTTTACCATAACTTCGCCAATTAGAAACCGATTTTAATAATTTTATTTTTATCTGAAAGAAAATAGTTTATGTGTGGTCCCATGAAAAATCTAAAGTAGTCACTTCAGTAGTTTTTTCACAATCCTGAAAAAAATATTGTTTTCGACTGGTAGTTCCTGCTTTACACGTCAATATCTTTGCAAACTATTGACCAATTTCAATGATTATTTTTTTATTCGAAAGAGTAAACTCCTGAGGTGGTCACATTGTTACCAAGTTAGGATCTGATGGTGGAATCCAGGGGAAATCGTTGAAAACCCGTAAATTTTATGGGTTGTTTACGTATTTTATAGATTTTCTAATGTTTTTTAATTATTTGCATCTGGTAGTCATCATCTCATGCTGATGAGCTGGTGATGGAAGGTACAACTCCTCAATGGTTAGGAGTTAGAGGATAATTCTTTAAATATCGTTGATACGTAAAGATATTTAGTTGTATTCTTTCAGGTTCTTTAGGTGAGCTGTTGATGGAAGGTAAAACTACTTAACGCTTAGGAGTTAAAGCATGTTTTTTAAGTACCATATGCACGAATAGACCTTCAGTTGTATTCTTTTAAGTTATTAAGTTTAGCTGATGGTGGAAGGTTAAAAAACTGCATAACAGTTAAAAGTTGGAGGATGGTGCTTATCTGAGTGTTCTAATTAAGATATGGGCTACAGTTTTAAACATTGCACATTGTGCGACGCTTGCGCATTAGATTTCATACACTAAAAAAGAAAATATAAACAATAAAAAAAAAAAACTGCCTTCAAACAAAAACTGCCGACAAAAACTCGCTTCCCAAAAAAACGTAAAAATAAATAAAATAATTAAATCTTTCCATTCAAAGGACGAAAGGCCGGGAAATTATCTAATTAATTTTGGAACTTACTGATTTGATTGAAGTCGGTGTCAAGCCGAAAGTAACAAGAACACAGTATACTGTATATATATAAAATGACTGGAATAAAAAATTTTACAATATCAGTACCTACGTCTAAAGAAAACTGTACACGACTGTACCTAAAATCGAATGTATGGTAGAAGTTTACATTAGATTTTTTGAAAATAGCAAAGAAGAATTCTTTTTTTATTTATATCCTAAGATTCACTATTTCACACAGTATTTTTTCAAGTATTTATTTATTTAAAACTTGTACCCGTTTCCCTGGAATCGCCATCGCAAGAAACGTCAAGTTAGCAGCCCACTTAGAGACCCTAATATCTCGGCTTGTATTAAAGCACTACTTTTGAAATTTTGCGTTTACGATACACTATTTATACAGTATTTTTTGACATATAAATCACATTGATACGAACTGTATTTCTTGAGGTGACTGCTAACTTGACGTTAAGTTAGCAGCCTCACTAAGATACTCAAATATCTTTTGAATCAAAGTATCACTATTTATTTAATATACATCACTATTTATCACTATTTATACAGTATTTTTTGGCATAATCAAAACCATCTAATTCTGTTGTGAGGCTGCTAACTTGACGCACATGATTAAAAAGTTTTTTTATGAATAAAAATAGGAATGACAGTAAAATGAAGAAAGGCGCGAAAAAGTTTGAAAAGTCGAATATGAATAGGATTTCGAAATCCAATATAAGTTCGTTATGTAATATTAGTTCTTTACGAAATAAGAAACGAATGAAATTTGTTACATATAAAATTAAATGTAAAAACAAATTTTATTTTATAGATTCATTTTATAATAGGGATAGAAATAGGATAGGATTTTAGGATGTTTTATAATATAGTGATTGTTAGATAGTTGAAATGTATAATTGTGTGATTTGTATTAATATGTGTTTCTTTTTCATGTACGGAAATACTGCACCTGAAGCCCACGAAGTGTCCTGTGGTCCACTTATAATATGATGTACTTGCTTATTTATTTTTTTAATGTTGAATTTAATAAAAAAAAATTTTTTTGGTGTTTTTACTAATTAGTAGACATCGTGTCGTGTCTCTTTAACTTCATGGGATGGGGCAGGAGGATGACCTATTATCTAATTAGGAGTGAGAATCCTCTGACCTTAATTTATGTTGATATTTACATCACGTTTCGTTAATGATCTGGACCACAAAAGTAACACTTCTGTGTTTCATTTTACTTCCGTTTTAGTTAGTTTGTAAGTTGTTTCGATGTCACTTAAGGAACGAGGTGACGTCAACATTTGTTGGTGAGGGGGGGAGGAAACCCTGATGGTCCAATAAGGACCAGGGTCATATCCAGTTTGTTGCAGGATCCCTCTAACCCTGACTGGCAATGTTGTCGACACCACGCTACATAAACTGTGGTAGCCCCTAGTAGATAGTCTGCTTGAGGTTACCACAGGTTTATGAAGTTCCAAGCTTGTTGTCGGGCACCTTTTGAGATGAGGGGTTATTTTTGGGTAATTTCGTAGTCAATATATTATTGGTGCTTGTCTGACATGTTTGATCTTCGAATTTCGATTTAGTTAATGCTTAAATGAGCTAGGGTTAGCTTTGATTGTAACTACATATGATGTATTAAGGTTAGGTTGAAGGCTGGGCAGACCTTTTCCCTTGGTTTTGGTATGTCAAGCCAATGCAATGGTTGGTTTGTTTTGATTACAGGAAATTAATAATTATATCGACCATTGTCCTGGCTGTCCGTTAGTGAGGACCAGTCTTATTGATGTGATATCGTTCCAAGGTAGGCAGGGCCTTCGCTTTAGGGTAATCCATGTAGGAAAAAAACATTTCTTTAGTAAGAAAGGTTTTTTTTGTTGCGGCGGCGGCATGTGGTATCATATTGTTAAGATATGATACCTCCTTGCATTGTCTATGGTTGATTTATGTTTAAATCAGTATTCAAAAATATCGAATGCATTGTCATTACGCGAGTAGTTTGTTTTAGTCTAGACGATTCCACGGTCGCGTGTTGTAGTATACATAGAATAGATCGGCCACGGTGCCGAAATAAAGATTTATATCGCTAATACATTTATTATTCAATAGAATCCCAGTGTAGGGCTTCTCAGTACCTATTGCCTACACCTAGCCAAAATACCACTATAATTTTTTGTCAGCAAAATTAGCTTTGTTTTTCATAGTATTTGTATGAATGACTGAGTTACATTTGCGGTTATTGAAAATGTGTTATATCTCGGAAACTGCTAGCTATACGTATCGCGTTCAAACCAATTTACGTTGAAAGTTTAAATTAAGATCTACAGCATATATTTTTTCTAGATTTTTCACTGTTGTATTTAAAACTTAGAGTGGGACACACATTTTGCCGCTTTATAATAATAATAATAAATTCTTTATTTCGGACAAATACTACATCCATATGTGTTAGTAGGTATCTACAATAACTAGCATTAGCATTTAGCAATGGTTATTTTTTTAAATTAATTTTAATTATTTAATGTGTCATGATTATTCTAGTAACAAACTGAACTAGATTAATAATTAATACTACTTAACCGAATATTATATTTACTTACATGCCAGTCTGGTAAAGCATGTTTTTACCCTGTAATGTTGTGACCAATTTTACCATGTTTTTTGCGAATAAATTATCATTTATCATTATATAGAATTATGTACTTAATTATAATTAAACATTAAAACACAGGCCATCAAAGGAGGGGGTAAGTCCCCGTGGCTATTGTCTTACCAACAAAACACTTCCAATAGCGAGGAAGTGTCTTTCTTTCATTCTCTGCCCTCATCATCATCATCATCATGATGATGATGATGATGAGGGCAGAAGCCCCGGTTTTGGCCACTGTACCGATTTTGGCCACTTTTTGCTCTAATAGTTTTCTAATCAACATTTCGCCAATTTTGCTAAAGGCATTTAAAATAAGGTATTTTAAGGTAATAATAACAACCATTAGAGTTCCATAGGCCGTATGATTTTTTTTCAGATTGGTTTCTAGTGTATTAGAATATATTGATTTAACCTGGGTTTGGTTTTGATTTTTCGCTATAAGTACTTACAAAAGTTTAACTATCAATAAGTGGCCAAAACCGGTACATTTGGCACCTCTCTCACATTTTGTGCTATGTTCAAAAAACTTTAACTTGTTCAAATTTGAAAAATGTACCTTTATAGGTAGATAAATTATCTATAATTTGAGATATAACTTGTGTCAGAATTCTTAAATACCTAAGACCATTTAGTACTTAGAGCTTAAAAGTCTAGCACCCGTTTGCACTAAACTTAAGAACTCAAGAACTTAAGAAGTCTTTTCCTAAATAACTTAGGACATTCTTAACAAAAAAATTCTTTGCACTAACCTTAGGACTTTATGCTATTCTTAACTTACGGGCCCAATATCGAGCACCTAAGGCTTAAGAAATACCTATATCAGTGGTTATTGTCTGTGGCATTGTGAGCAAAGAGTAGTGCGACTAGCTTTTCTGTACCGGTGATTATCTTTGGAACTAAAACAGTTTTCATGTCGTATGAAAACTGTTTTAGTTCCAAAGATAATCATTTTGACAGCTAATTTCGTATTGCAAGTGACTCCTCTGTCACGGCTGTCACCGGAACAGAAAAGCTTGTGGCTTTTGTATTCTTGTTTGTTAGATAGAGACCAAGGAATTTATAAGTACTACGTACAACAGGAAGGTGCACTCCGTATTTTTGTGTATTTAAAAATACACTTTAATTTTAAGAGATAAGGTTTATATTTCAATACAAAATGTCAACGGTCCAGCTGAGACCGCAAGAACGAGGTGAGGGTGTCCCTTTCTCTGAAATTGCCAGCACTCTTAAATAACAGGTTTAGTAGATTTATCACAGATTTTCGTTATAAAAATTAAATTTCGTAAAATTTCCGCTTCGTATTACTTTTAGTCAATAGAAAACATCGCATATTAATTTAGGTATTACCGTATTAAGCAGAAAAATGTATTAGGTCGTATAAGTTTTTTATGGCTTATCCTAGAAAAGAATTTGAATGATAGATTTCAGAATGTTAAAGTGGCAACAGTACAAGCCGAATGACGTTTTCCGTCTTCGTTGTGTCAAGTTCGCAACTCGCTCGTCGTCGCCCGCCGCCCGTCGCGCATGTTCGTGGCCGCTGTAATGGAATGGAGTGAGATAAACTGACCTCGTTCTTGCTATCTCATTAGGACCGTTTTTTAGCAGCAGTGCACCTTCCTGTTGTATTATAAATTCCTTGATAGAGACACAACACATGTGACATCTGTGACATACGTCATTCATCGTTTATTTAAAAAAAAACTGTATTTATGTTTTTCTTGACAGTTGAGCTCAGTTGACTTTTCTTTTCTCGGTGAATTACCCCTGGCAATAAGAAATCAATGAGAAGTTTCAACCAAAAAAAATATCCAGTGACCTACTTTACCTCGCCAGTTTTAAAATCCATAAACAACTAATATTTGAAGCAAGGCGATGACTAAGTTACGACGTTGTCTGTCAGTGCAAACGAAAATTTTAGCTTGGCTGTTTTAGGCTGTTCCTGAGCTAAGATGTATCTTATCTAGGACAAGCTCAACCCGAGTTTAGTGCAAACGGGCATATAAATCCTTAAACTGGCCACAAAGGGTACCCCTGCCCTACCTAGTGAGTTTTTGTTTGAAACGTTTTTATTGAAGGCGGTTTTTCAAATTGAACTGTTATGCTAATAAATAGAAGGTTATAAATCAACTTTAATTTGTAATTGAAGAAATCTCGTAACCAAACAAAGGTTGTTTCTTAATTAATTTCGCAAAAAAATAAGCGTTCTGCGGTAATTACCGTCTTGGTAATCAGAGCAAGTGTCCCAACAAAATCCTCGGTCGTGACATTACATAATTAAAATTTTCTTTAATAAAAGCAGTCTTTAGGTCGAATTAAATAGACATTTCTTTCTGTTCAGGGTCCAAGAAACAGACGGCTCTTACTTCGAGAGCTTCACGGCTCTGTCCTGGCGGCAGGAGAACAGACGCCTAGCAGCCCTGCGGCTGGCTGAGGCGAGGGCCGAGCGGCCGCCGCCCGCCCCTCACGACCTCGGGCTTCCCAGCGTCTCTGCCCAGCTCTCACACAAGGAGCATGAACATTTGTATACAGAGGTAAGCGTGATCCAACTGAGCTGCACGGTTCTGCCCTGGCGGCAGGAGAACAGACGCCTAACAGCCCTACGGCTGGCTGAGGCGAGGGCCGAGCGGCCACCGCCCGCTCCTCATGACCTCGGGCTTCCCAGCGTCTCTGCCCAGCTTTCACACAAGGAGCCTGTTTGTATACAGAGGTAAGCGTGGTTCAACTGAGCTGCACGGCTCTTTCGTGGCGACAGGAGAACAGACGCCTAGCTGCCCTACGGCTGGCTGCGGCGCAGGCCGAACCGCCACCGCCCGCCCCTCATGAACATAGGCTTCCCAGCGTTTTTGCCCAGCTCTCGTATATGAAACATGAATATTTGTAAAATGTTAAGTGTACCACATTGTCCAGCAACGACATAATTGTTTTGTAAATGCGTTGTTTCTGTTAAAGCTGATGAGTTTTTTCGCCCGTTTTTCTTATCAGTTAAAAGATGTTGGACGATTCATAAGCATTAATTTTATTTAATCCATATATATATTATAATGTTGAGTTTGACATAATTACGGGTGTGCCCAGTAAGGCCTAATAAAGTCATTGTCAGACCATTACCAGTTAATCGACTGAGTAACATCGACGGAGTTGGCTCTTGCCACCGCGGTCGTCCTGGTCAACACTCTAATCTCGAACTAACCTAAACTTGTCTCTGAGAAATGACCCGTTAGTCGACAAAACTTTACGAAGGCACGGTGATCAATCAACGTGAACAGACAGTGTTTCATTAGTCAGCCGAATAATTACGTTGGTATGTCAGCGGAATAATGGTGAAATAATCGTGCTATACGTTGATGATGATAAACCTAGCAGCAGCAATTCGTCACAACCATTAATCAATACATCTATATTAAGGAAAAACAGCAAAACTCAATATTGTAGGGGAGGCGACACGTAGTAATTGACTAAAAATAAAAAAGTAAGAATGGCTGGCTATATTTGGAATAGTCTTTATTTCGATACGGAAGAATAAAGATGAACGTACACTTACTTACCCGACCCGAAAGCGTCGAACGAGCAAAACGAAATGAATTTGAGAATTCTTTATATGAAATCCTATAAAACCTGCATACCTGCTGCAGTCGAATCGTCCGAATTTTCAAAATGGTTTTCATACAGAATTCAATAACTCCTTTCATTCGGCGCGTTCACCGTGGACAATTGATCGTTGAACTTAAGAGCTCATAGAGTATTTTTGGAAATGACGAATAAATTCTCATTGGTATTTGTTGAAAAGTGGGTTAACGAAGTTCTAGAAAATAATTATTGAAGAACGAGTCCTGAGCTTTAATGCCAAAAAGCTCATCAACAGCCTGTATTCGTCCACTACTGTACCTCAGCTCTTCGCATCCAGCCGCCTGCCATCTTTCGCAGGTCGTCGCTCCACCTGGTAGTATGGTAGCAGGGCATCCGCTACGTTTGCCTAAACACGGTCTCCACTGTAGAACTCATTGGCCCCAACGGCCGTCGGTTCTTCGACCTATGTGACCAGCCCACTTGCCACTTCAGCTTGCTAATTCTTCGAGCTATTTCGGTGACTTCGGTTCTCTGTCAGATAACTTCGTTCCTAATTTTATCCTTCAGAGAAACGCGGGCATAGCCCTCTCCATTGCTCTGTGGACTAGTCCCACCGTGAGTGTATATATGTTTCTCCGTGTCATTACAGGTAGGATACACTGGTCAAGTTTGGTTTTCAGGCTTTCTGGTATCGACGATGTAGCAGTCGATCGGTGAAGTTTGCAGAATGCTGCCCATCCCAGTTGAATTCCTCTATTATTTCTCTCTCAAAGTTGTATTTACCCATTTGCATGGTTTGCCCGAGATGCATTGTTGGAAATAGGTCGCGGGTCTATTAAGGATTTAAACATGATTTTTCGTTTTGTCAATGTTCATACCAAAACCGATTAGTTTTGAAGCATCAACTAAACAAGACAGCATTCGTTGAAGGTCTTGCAGCGACTCCGCTGTCAGGACAATATCATCGGCAAATCGTAGGTAAGAGATGTATTCGCCATTAATATTTATGCCCATCCCTTTCGAGTCCACTGTCTCGTCAGAAAAGCTTAAATATTTTCATACCAACGGACTTTAGGGTCTAACAAAGGTTCTCTCATACAAAAAAAAATCACAGCTAAAATGGACAAGTTCTTTAGTCTTTCTTCCTGACCTTTCTATTATTTAAAGGGTAGAAGCCTAGTTGAATTCTTTACTTTGCTACATCAAAGGAGACAATCTAATTTGTATATCTTGTCTAGGAAACGATCTTGGGACATGCAAAGTCGCCCTTTCGTTAAGCACATATTCCTGTCAGCCTTTTTACGCCACCCACATTGAATAATGAAGTTCCTATGTCAGAAGCGACAAGGCGTTACTTTTAATAGTACCTACCATATTAGCACAGGGTAAAAAAACTAGTAATAATAGTGCTCGATAAACAGTTTTCAGAATTTGTTAATTTATATTAGCATTACGGATGATAGAAAATTCCTCATCTACGGGAACGAGTAACAAGCAGGCAAAACAGCGCGGAGCCGCTATGACGAATAAATAAAAAAATACTAAACTGATTTTGACTTCACTCGCCTAATTAATAAGTTCACCATTTATAAAAATATTTAATAGTTCTAAACATTTGTTTCTTGTCCTTTATTTTGAACACTGAAACTGTCGACTGTCGACGAAATTTCCTTTGAAGTCATAATATAAACAAAAAAGTACCTAGGTAAGTAAATAAATAATAAAATAAATAAAAATAATTTTATTTCTCAATATTTACAGTTTAACAGTTTGAGGCACCCCAGAAAGTAACACAGTACTCGTGTTGGGGTAGACTCGCTCTTCCCATGACAATTTTAAAGTTAAAATAGATTAAGTAATCTTATAGGTATGATTGTGAGTGTTGGGCGTGTGTTGTGTATGTGCGTGCGTGTGTGTGTGTGTGTGTGTGTGTTTGTGTGTAAGCGTGTGTTTGTGTTTGCGTGATCTAAGTCCTTTAAAAAATAATGTTTTCTTTTTATATTTATTTTGTTACTATTACTTATTTATTATTAATTTATTATTACAGTATTACAGTTAATTACATAAGTATCTAAATAAGTTGTAAAGTTAAATTATTTTTACCAATAAGTTTTCTATTTTTTCATAGTCCAATGAATTTAGCCAGCTTTTGAGGATCTTTTTACAATCTGATGTTGTTTTGCAATAGATGTCCAAGTTTTTATTTGCAGCATTATATAAGGTCCTTCTTAAATAGTGCATATATAATTTTAAGGGGTCAATGTACTCATGCATACAAACAACTTTTACCAACATTGAAATCGCGAAAACAAAAAAGCTGTTCCATACATTTTGATCTATTCGATTTAAAATTTTCTATGGAACAGCTGATTTTTTTGTCGCCTTTTCAATGTTGTTACCATAGTAAAAGTTGTTTATATGCGTGAGTACATTGACCCCATAAAATTATGTGCGCTATTTAAGAAGAACCTTATATAATGACGATGATCGGATGGTATACTGACGCTCTGCAAAGACTGTTCGAGAGCGGTGACTAGGAGCAACATTGTACTTGCGTCTTTTGTCTAATATGGCTGAGTCAAATGCAAGATTTTTGTGCAAATCAAGTATGATCAGCAGTATATAAAGTATTCTTATAGATAAGAGGCCACAAAGCTGATATAGTTCGTTGGTCGGGAACCGATATGGCTTAAAGTACATAACTGTAATAAGAGATCTTTGGGCTCTCTCAAGATAAAGAAACTTTGTCTTAGATGCACCACCCCATATAGGGATGCAGTATGTGATTACCGACTGCGCCAAAGTAATGTAGATCCTATTAAGTAGTTTACTCGGAATGACATGCCTTAGCTTTTTAAAAATCCAAATGAGTTTTCTGATCCTCTCCGAAATCAATTCCAAATGCACATGCCAACTCAATCTCTGGTCGATCATCACACCTAAATATTTTATGCCCTTTGATTAAGGGGCACAGGCAGTTAGGCTGAACAGAGCACCCGTGTATACGGAGATTGAAATTCTGATTTGGCTGTGATCTGTTAGCAGGAGTGAAACATATGAAATTTGTTTTATCTATATTGAGGGTCAACAGATTTCCGTTCAGCCAGTCAGCAATCTTAGCTAACCCCATCTCAGCCTTTGCTTGTACATCTAACCAAGACTGTCCAGAAAACACAAACGCTGTGTCATCCGCGTAACAGAATATCTGACCACCACTATGTTGAAGGTTACATATCTGATTGATATAAATTAAAAATAGCGTTGGGCCAAGCACAGAACCTTGAGGAACGCCGTAGTCAGTAGCTTCTTCATCACTGATTGAGTACCTACACGAAACTAGCTTTAAATATTTGTTTAATTTGTTCCGACGCTTTTTCGGCGTATGATGTCTCTATCCGACCTCTTTTTTATATTTGATCGAACACTGTTATTTTTCACATTTTTCATCGTATTTGTAAGTAGTATGTCTTAGAAACCAGCAAATCATAAGTATTGAGTATCAAAGCATCAGTCAATATTTCGTACAAAAATTAGTCATGTTTCAACTTTAATTACCTCAAGATTATGTTTCTTTATTGTGTTATTAGTGTCGGCACTGTATGTCAATGTAGGAACATATATTGATACTGTCTTTAAAGGCTTAAATTTCACATAGAATAGATTGGTGAAACATTTTTGTTTTTAGGTACTGTACTGCATTGAGAATGCAGTGGGTGCGCCTGCTCCCGACGGCCAATTCGCATCGTACAAAGAGGAGGTGATCGACTACGCTCGTCGTGCGTTCCGCGTGTCGCAGGAAGCGCACGCGCGTGCGATGCGCGCGGCGGGCAGCGAGCGGCCGCCGACGGTCGTGCTCGGCTGCTCAGTTATAGAAGCAGATGGACTAGAAGCTAAAGATGCTAACGGTCAGTATAATCCGTTATTCATAACTAAACATCATTTTAATAATCGCAACTGGGCGATCAATTCGCGTCGCACAAAGAGGGGGTGATCGACTAAGCTCGTTGCGCGTTCCGCGTATTGCAGGAAGTGAACGCGCTGGCGTTGCGCGCGGCGGGTAGCGAGCGACCGCCGGCTGTCGTGTTCGGCTCGGCTGCTCGCTCAGCCCCCTGATTCACGGGGTTTCCCCGTCGGAAACTGAACACATTTGGCTGTTGGGAGCGTTTCCGACGGTTTGTGAATCAGTGGGCAGGTATATCGAAATACCCTGTTGTACCCGGCAAATTGAGCCGTGTAGTGCCGGCACATAAATAGAATAGCACTACCCCCTCTCTTCCCGTGGGTGTCGTAAGAGGCGACTAAGGGAAAACTGCCATCAGGAGATGGGCAGCAGCGTCTCCAGTTACAAAAGGCCAATACTGCGATCGCCAACCCGCCTGCCAAGCGTGGCGATTATGGCACAACCCCCCCTTAAAATGACAACACAACCAACAAATCGGCCCCCAGTCCCCGGCGGCCCCGCTATTCCTAGCTACGGTAGCGGCTATGGTAACGGCGGGGCAGGGGGTGCTAAGAATCTCCGGGTAGGCTCCGGCTACCAACACCGACGACTCGACCTGGCAACCTACAACACGCGCACATTGAGGCTCGACGCGAAGCTCGTAGAGTTGGAAGAGGCAATAAGTAAGTTACATTGGGATATCATTGGGTTATCTGAAGTCCGAAGAGAGGGGGCGGACTCGATAACCCTGCAATCCGGTAACTTACTTTACCACCGGGAGGGCGACCAACAGTCCATTGGTGGTGTCGGGTTCATCGTCCATAAATCCCTTGTCAACAACGTGATCACCATCGGAAGTGTGTCGAGCAGGGTAGCGTACCTGATACTCAGATTATCGAAACGATATTCGCTGAATGTTATCCAGGTCTACGCTCCGACCTCGACACACGACGATGACGAAGTGGAGGCTATGTATGAGGAGATCCCTAAAGCCATGCATAGCTATAAAACCCACTACACGGTTGTGATGGGGGATTTCAATGCAAAGTTGGGGCAACGTTGCGGTGATGAACTGAGAGTGGGGCAATTTGGATTTGGGCAACGGAACGATAGAGGCCAGATGCTGGCAGACTTTATGGAGAGGGAGAACCTCTATATGATGAACTCCTTCTTTAGGAAGCCCGTAAGCCGCAAATGGACCTGGATCAGTCCGGACGGTAAAGTCAAAAACGAGATCGATTTTATCATGTCGACGAAGAAGCACATATTCAATGATGTCAGTGTGATCAACGCTATTAAGACAGGAAGCGATCACCGTATGGTAAGAGGCACATTGAATATCGATGTCAAGCTCGAAAGATCGCGACTGATAAAATCCACGCTCCGACCAATACCAGCTCAAATTCAAAACCCCGAGTGCTTTCAGCTCGAGCTTCAAAACCGCTTCGAAGCCCTTGAGAACAGCATAGACGTGGACGATCTATACAACATGGTGGATACTGTCCGCACGGTAGGGTCTAAGTACTATAAAACCCGCCGTCCCAAATTGAAGAAACTCTCCAGTCAGACTCTCCTACTCATGGATCAGAGACACGAAATGAAGCTGCAGAACTCAGCGGATGCCCATCGTTATCGGCAGCTCAATAGACAGATATCTAAGTCCTTGACGCGCGACCTTCGCCAATTTAATACCGAGCGTATTAAAGAAGCCATTGAGCGGAACAAAGGCTCCAAAGTGTTCGCGAGAGATCTGTCTATCGGGCAAAGTCAATTGACGAGGCTGAAAACTGGGGAAGGTAGCATCGTTTCGTCAACACCTGAAATCCTGAGGGAGATTGAGTGTTTCTATGGACAGCTATATTCCACGCAAACACCTGTTGAAAGCAAGGCTAAAGACCCTAGAGCCAAGCTTACCCGACACTATACCGAAGATATCCCGGACGTCAGCCTGCACGAAATTAGAATGGCTCTCAAGCAGCTCAAAAACAACAAGGCGGCGGGTGATGACGGAATCACAACAGAACTTCTAAGAGCGGGCGGTAAGCCGATACTTAAGGTCCTCCAGAAGCTCTTCAACTCTGTCATCCTCGAGGGCAAAACGCCAAAGGCATGGGGCAGAAGCGATGTGATGCTGTTTTTCAAGAAGGGTGATAAAACTCTCTTGAAGAATTATAGACCCATCTCCCTTCTGAGCCATATCTATAAGTTGTTTTCGAGAGTCATTACGAATCGTCTCGCTCGCAGGTTCGACGACTTCCAACCTCCCGAACAAGCCGGGTTCCGGAAAGGCTACAGTACCATAGACCACATTCATACGCTGCGGCAAGTTATACAGAAGACCGAAGAGTATAACTTGCCACTTTGCTTGGCGTTCGTGGACTATGAGAAAGCCTTTGATTCGATCGAGACCTGGGCCGTGGTGCAGTCTCTCCAGAGGTGCCAAATAGACTACAGGTATATCGAGGTGCTGAGGTACCTATACCAAAACGCCACCATGTCGGTCCGATTACAGAACCAGAGCTCTAATCCTATCCAACTACAGCGAGGTGTGAGACAGGGAGATGTCATCTCTCCCAAACTGTTCACAGCTGCGTTGGAGGATATTTTTAAGCTGCTGGACTGGAAAGGATGCGGCATCAACATCAATGGCGAGTACCTAACACATCTACGGTTTGCCGATGATGTAGTTCTTATGGCTGAGACCTTGGAAGACCTGAACACAATGCTCGAAGATCTCGGTAATGCTTCGCAAAGAGTGGGTCTTAAGATGAACATGGACAAGACGAAAATCATGTCCAATGCCCATGTTGCACCCGCTCCAGTTAATGTTGGGAACATTACACTCGAAGTTGTTGACCACTATGTTTACCTAGGACAGACGGTCCAGTTAGGTAAGTCCAACTTTGAGAAAGAGATCTCTCGTCGAATCCAGCTCGGATGGGCAGCGTTTGGGAAGCTCCGACATATATTCGCGTCCGAAATACCTCAATGTCTCAAGACGAAAGTCTTTGACCAGTGTGTGTTGCCAGTAATGACCTATGGAAGTGAGACGTGGTCTTTTACTATGGGTCTCATAAGAAGGCTCAAAGTCACCCAGCGAGCAATGGAGAGAGCGATGCTTGGTATTTCCCTGCTCGATCGAATCAGAAATGATGAAATCCGCAGGAGAACTAAAACAACCGACATCGCTCGAAGGATTGCATCATTGAAGTGGCAGTGGGCGGGACACATAGCGCGGAGAACCGATGGCCGTTGGGGCGGAAAGGTTCTTGAATGGCGACCGCGTGCCGGACGACGTTCCGTGGGCAGGCCCCCTACAAGGTGGACCGACGATCTGGTCAAGGTCGCGGGAAGCCGCTGGATGCGGGCAGCGCAGGACCGATCGTTGTGGAGATCCTTGGGGGAGGCCTATGCCCAGCAGTGGGCGTCGTTCGGCTGACATGATGATGATGATGACCCGGCAAACATTGGATTGCCACGTTAAGTATTAAAAAAATCGACCAAGTGCGAATCGGACTCGCTCATGAAGGGTTCCGTACCTACCCACTAAGGCTCGGACTATTTGCGTCAGGAATCGGTCCGGTTCGGAAAAATAACAACAACAAACAAGCTCGGATTCATGCCGTCGTCGTTCTAGCAAGCGGTTTTTGAAAGTGTGTCTTATCTAAAAACCTGCAGACTTTATCATGTTTAAACTAAGTTTCGTTAACAGTGTTTATTAAGATTTAGAGCTAAATATATATTTTCTAGTTAAAAAGTACCAACACACTGAGTGTCATTTTTAGGGTTCCGTAGCTCAATGGCAAAAACTGGAACCCTTATAGATTTAGAACTGAAACTGAAAAATATTTATTTATAACAATCAAACATATCGACAATAAAAAATTACATAAAGATTTCTCAAACCATTTTTTCTCAAAGTCAATGTTTTGAAAGATAGAGCCTTCCAAAGTGGTAAAATGTGTTCCCCCCCTCCCCCTCTAACTTTTGAAATAAAAGAGTGAAAAATCTATGCTGTAAATCTTAAAAAAAACTTTCAACGTAAATTTGTTTGAACGAGATATACCTAGTAGGTACTTATCTAAACAGTTTTTGAGGTTTTCGAAAACCGCAAATGTAACTTTGTTATTCATACAAACACTATGAAAAACAAAGTCATATATTGCTGGCGAAAAATGATTGTAGAATTTTGACTAGGTACGTAGGTATAGGCAATCGGTACCTTAAGTGGGTACGGAACCCTTCATGCGCGAGTCCAACTCGCACTTGGCCGATCTTAAAATACCTATCTATAAACACCCCACTCGTACAGGTTTGATAAAAAGTTTTTTTTTTAGCTGCAGTTCATTGTATGGTCGTCCCCCCCCCCGTCCCCCCGTCCCCCCGTCCCCCCGTCCCCCCGTCCCCCCGTCCCCGCCTCCCCCCCTTATTTTTTATTGTTGGTTAATAATCGTAAGGCGGTTTACAGAAAACATCTACCAACCTAATTTCAACTATGTAGTCTTAATAGTTTCGGAAATGGCTGTGAGTGACATACGGACGGACGGACAGACTGACAGACAGACAGACTTTTGGGCTACGAACTCTCGGAGGCGTCGCCAGAGCACCCTACCAAAGTGTCATCACAATCTGATCAATTTTGTCAGAAAGCATAGAGGACAAACATACAAACATTTATTATTATTTATATGGATGAAAGATTTAATGAAAAATTTTGTGCTGTTTTCCGTGATAGTTCGCTTGGAGTACCTAGGTAAAACATTTTATTTATAGGTACTTACCTATCCTAGGTATTAAAAAGTATAACGAATCGCATGTTGCAATAAATAGATGTAACCGCTCATAGAAAATAGATATACTTAATATCATTTACTTAGTTGAATGATAATAAGCACTTTATATTTATTAAGAATTTATGCCTGGTTTTTAGTTAATGTACTATTATGTAGATAAGTATACATAGTTATCAATACACGATTCTCTTATATTGCTGATGCATTTTCATAAAAAGATAAACTGTAACTTATTTTTAGTAGGTAGGGCAGGCGTACCGGTTTTGGCCACTTTAAGGATTTTTTCACTTTTAACCGCTTAATGCTTAATGATCTTAAGTATTTTAGAGAAAATTTATAATGTAGAGTTATAGATAATTTATCGACCTTTAAGGGTACAATCTACAAAGTAAAAAAAACAGTCGTTTTTTTTATTTAGAACAAATTCTGCGGAGGGGGTTTCATAAAATTACTATATTTATAAGTTGAGTTTATGCTTAATTGATGTCTTATTAGAGTTCTAGACTAAAACACTACATGAAATAGTATTTCAATCACAGCTAGCTCCTTACTACAATTTTATAAGTATACCTTTATCACTTGATTAAAAGAAAATTAGCGGATTGAGGCTAGTGTAGGCTAGTGCCTACACTAGCCTCAATCTGCTAATTTTCTAGTACGTTAGCTAACAAAAGTGAGTTGTGTGTCTTTTAAAATAAATAAACTTTATGATAGGTTGGAAACTTTCTACTAATGCCAAAGTGGCCAAAAGTGGCACAATGCTAAAATTTCTTGCCCCACTTTTGGCCACTTATTGTTCCCAACATTTTGTAAGAACAGTAAAAAACAAAACTTAATCCATCTAGAAGAAACATATTCCAATATGATATAAAATATTAAATAACCATAAAATAATTTTATTGTAGAAAAAAAACGATTTTACAAAACCTTTACCCTTAACATTTTTATTAAGAACTAGTTTTCCGCCCGCGGCTTCGCCCGCGTGGACTACACGACGTTATCCCTCAGGAATGTGACATTTTTCCGGGATAAAAAGTAGCCTATGTTCCTCTCCAGGCTACAAAGTATCTGTGTTCCAAATTTCATCCAAATCCGTTCAGCCGTTTCGGCGTGATTGAGTAACAAACATCCAAACATCCAAACATCCAAACATCCAAACATTCAAACTTTCACATTTATAATATTAGTAGGATTTTACAAAATGTTAACTTTGAAACATAACACGTGTTTATTTCTAAAATATCGTACTACATAAAAAAAGCTAAGTGCTGTAATTATTAACTAAAAGTCCAATCTTTTATTCGCCATTAATAAATATAAGCAATAATTATTTAATTCCTATTTATATAACTTTAAAGTGAAAACTGACCAAAACCGGTACAGTGGCCAAAACCGGTACGCCTGCCTTACCTATTTTTTCTACAATATTAAGTAGGTACGTAAGTACTTATTATTATAATAAGTACTTAACTATTTACTTCGTTAGTCAATTTTAATAAATTTATGTGTAGGCCAATACTTGGATTTTGGAGGTACCTTAATTCACATTCAAGGCAAAATAGCATTAGTATTTGTTCAAAGTTAAACTGTTACCTTTGTCATCAAAATAAATTATTCAATTGCTATTCAATTGTGGTTTTTTCCACGCAAGATAACTCTGCACTTTTTCTCTTTCAAATTCCGAATAAAGAAACTCTATGAAGGAAAAATAAGTAGTAATCTCCGACAAACTTCCTTCGCGTAACCAGTTTTCGTGGACCTCTAATTCAGAGTCGTAACAAATGACGGGAGTCGCCCTGCATAAATTTCCCGACGTTCCTCCGTTGAGTTACTCGAGGTGACGTTTTCAACATTTATTATGATAAATCTGAGGTTGCACTTAGAATTTTCTCGACACTTTATCATTTTATTCACAATGCGACACGTATTTGTTATGAATCTCTCCTTTCTTTCTATTTAATCGCTTCATAAAGGTCTGGGTGTCAAGAATTGACGCGCTACGGCTGATACCTATATCAGTAAAATTATGAAGTATTATTATCATCGCTTTATTGTTTTTCTTTGTCTGTTATTAATAGACACTCAGAATCACTATTATTATTATACTTTAAAGTTTTCTAATATAATTTGTCTGTCCTAATATCCACTACTACTACTAGCCCTCCTCTAGGGTAATGGCCTGGTAACATGCTTGCGGAAAATGTATAGTGAATGCATAACAAACACGCAGAAGAGTAGGTATAACCTTTTAATAAAAATGTAACAGGAAACAAAGTACCTATCTGTAAGGACAAAAACATAAGAACACATACACCATATAGATACACTCGTAAGTCTCGAACGCCGCCGGCGGCATAACTAAAAGCAGTTTATAAAGCCCCTAAAAATGTCACTCGCTCGGTTAATGTGCGCAATATTACACACAAAATGAAATTGTGTTACAAAGAATGTACGGCGCATGACGGAGACGGCACACTCCCTGTATTGAATTACGAGACAGAAACGCACCAGGCAGCGAACCGAGCGACGCCGGTGGGGGCTCCAGTCGAACACCAATTTAAGATTACTACGAGAATTCACCACATAGATTTAGGCTAACTAAAATAACTTGGGCCTGTGGTTTGGATGGGAAACTTAGGACAAGAAGGGAGGATCCACAACGCCCAAAACGCGCTATGTATACTTTAAATATTTGATTTGACACTAATCGAAAATGTAACCACGACATTCGCGTTGTTGAGTAGTACCTATGTTGTCAAATAAAATACAAATTTCCAACAAATATTAACCGGGCGATGACGACAACAAACAGTTTCAAGTGAATTTGAGCTTGATGTCGGTAGTAGGTACACTGCCCGCCTTGAAACAGAAAGCGAATACATACGGGGATGTGTAGCCGGCAAGTGGCAGTCTACTACAATCGGCAACTCGGGCGAGCCACTGAGCGGCGGCGCTACTAAATAGTATCGCGGTGCGGGGCGGTACATACTACTGGCATGATTCAGGATTTTTTTTCATCAAAAAAATTAAACAAAGACGGCACGTGCTAGATGTCATCGTTAAACATATTTGTTTTTACCATAAAGTTAATATACCTATCGGAATAGAGGAACAACCACGAGCTGCCAAACGAAACCAAAATTTGATTGCATTTGTGTGTGTAAAATTGTTTATGTATGCGTGTCAGAGATGTATGTCATGTCGCTTTTCAGATTAATATTGATATCGATAATATTAAATAGAAGTAATAAATAAATATATATTGGACACGATCACATTCATTGTTCCAATACCAAGGTATAGTAGCTTAAGCACTAGTATTGTGGAAATTGGAAATAACCACATACACCCAGACCCGAGGAAATATTGAAAAATTCGTTTTCAACATTTACCCGATCTGGGGGGCTACCGCGTAACTTTATGGATATGAACTTCATACGTTTTTGGGAGTCAATTTCATAAAGAAAATAGCCGCTTTTAGTTCCTTGTTTTGTGACGTTCGGGTATAACGATATCATATCATTTGAATTTCTTATTTTGATAGATTTTTGCGGCTTTGTTCTGTTGAACGTTGCTAGCTAGCTATCGTTATACCCGAGGCCACTAAACAGGGAACTGAAAGCGGCTATTTGTTTTATAAAATTGATTTAAAGTTCCAAAAAACGTATGAAGTTCATATCCATAAAGTTACGCGGTAGCCCTCCAGGGATCGAACCCGGGACCTCTAGAGATAGCGGCACCTTGAAACCGGCGCGTACACCACTCGGCCACGGAGGTCGTCTAATAATAATATATTAATGTATACCTAGTAATATTATTAATATAACTAAAATAGGATGGGAAGGGATTTTGCATGGCAAAACTACGATTCTGCGGTGAAGTACTTATGCATATTAATTTAAGAAAAACTCCGAAGAGATTTTAAATCATTTATTATACACTAGCGATCCGGCCATGCTTCGCACAATCCTTTGAACAATTTGTTGGTGCTTCCACAGTGATAGTACGTTTCACTTCTGGAAATAATTTTTATCAAAATGTCCAATTTAGTCCATGTGTTATTGGTACTGTACGGTCCTGGTATCCAAGGTAGTATAAAATCTGAAAGATACTTATATTACTAATGATAGTATAGGTAGGTACCTATTCTAACAGTCAAAAACTGATACCTATGGATCAGTTATGTATCTTAAATGGGATTACATTCCCAGGTAATTCATATCTAAACGTAATATAGGTACTTTAATAACAGTACCTAATACATATTCGTTTACCGCGTGATAGACAGTGGACACGAAATATCGATAACTTGATGCAGCCCTAGTGTAAAACGACAATTATTTCTTTACACAAAATATTCGTAAATTCTGCATTATGTGTACCTAATCAATATTTGCTTGTTACATAAATAAATGTTTATTGAAGAGTATTATCACACTTCGTGCTTTAAATTCGAAGCGCATTAGCAAAAATAAACTTTAGGAAGGGAGGTGTCGGTTTAGAATAATTTACCTGAGAAATGAACATTTTGCGGGATTATTTCATTGTGTTGTACAACAATCAATAACTGAGCAAGTCACCATGTTTCCATACCAATATTGGCTAAAAATATCTAAGATTGCACGTAAAATCCGCAAAATTTACAATACCTAAATTCTCAGCGTGCTGATAAGTGCTGACGAACTGTCAAACAGTAGCCAAAAACGGTTCTGTTACGTCGTATCACGCATCTCCTTTTATCACGCAGTGTTGTTGCTAGTGACATCCCGCTCTCTCAGCCCTTTGTTGCTCTATTCCGATAGGTATATTAACTTTATGGTTTTTACCGTTATTCTTGAATAGTTTTTTTTGAAGAAAAAACCTTTTCAACCGAGGTGAATTACGATACGAGCTACATGCACCTATGGTATCTCGACGTCACATTATGTTAATTTTATCAAACATTTGCGAGATAAAAATAAGATTTATTAAAGTACTTAACTACCCAAGCAGTAACCAAGCGTAATGAACACCTAAAAAGCAGCCAATATAGCACTTAACGCTGTTTTACAGCTGTATAAGAACGTTGAAAAGACATTGTAGTGTTATAATGTCGGTTTAGTAGTTATTATTCAGCTCTAACTGTATTAAGTCTGTATTAAGGAGTCAAAGTACGCTTAAAGTTCTAAATCAGTGTATGATAACTGTCATGTAAAGCTTTAAGTTTCCTGTAACGCTTTAATCTCATTTTAGTATTAAAGCTGTACAATAGCTGCATTTTGCATACCGTCACTTACTTAATACAGCTTAGAGCTGTATTATGGTGGTCCTCAAATCTTATTTCTGTATTATGGCAAACTCTCATCTACAGCTTCTTTTTATGGTGTAACTGTACACCCTTTTACAGACGATAGCTGTCTTATTTCTGTCTTTGAGAGTAATAAACAGCAATAAAAATAAATGACGCCTATAGTACAGCCTTAATCTGTATAAGTGACAGAGTCGCCATTTTGAATTATTGTGCATTGTATGCTGTATTTTGTGATTGTTTTATAAATATGTGGAAAAGCGAAAAGATTTGGTGCTATTAGAAGAAAGATTGAACAGGAATATTTAAATATTACAAATTATCAACAAAATGAAATTACTGCTGAGGAACATGGAGATATTGCAACTTGACCTACAGTCAAAAGTCAATACCGTCGACATCTAATGAAAGGGGTTCCGTAGAAAATATTGTGAATGATCATAGTTATATCAGGTGTAACTTATTAGCTTTACCTTCTGCAACTGATGATATGTTCAAGTGACGGCAAAAGTGAATATGAAAAACATTTATTATTTCGCCAACAAATACAGAATTGGGCCAGAGAAAGAAACATAGCACAAGTAGCATTGAATGATTTAGCTACTATCATAAACTTAAGATTTCCAGGAATTTTACCATGCGATGCCAGAACAATTTTAGGTACTGCAAAGCAAAAGTAAAAGGTGCATTGTGAGACTTGATGAATTGATGAATTGCATATGTTTTGGACTGCATCACTTTATTTATTTCTATACAAATTCTAGGACGCAAATCTACAATAATTGCTTTGAAATTTCTAAAAAAAAAACTTTAATACTTTTTCTTTCGAAAACGTGATGTGATCTCTCAGTGCATTTTGGTTTTTCCCTTAATATTACGTATCCCTAAAAAGAGTTACAGGTTATGTTCGAAACACTGTTATGCAACATTAATAGTAAATTTATTTGTTTATCCACTTGACAGTCCCAGCCCGAGCCAACGAGACCCTCTCAACAGTCCACACTCGTAAAACTAATGGCGGCGCGATTAGCTAGGCGACACTGCCCCAGAAAAACGCCTATAACTAGACAAATTACGATGCCATACCAAAACAAAAAATCTGCCGTAAACGTCATTAACTATGTTATCATGTCTTATGGAAATAAAGTCTAAAAAGTTAATAATCTTTTAATAACAGACAGTTTAATTTGAAATAAGTGGTAATTTTCTCAAATATTGAGATAAAGTGCGTTGTATTGTTATTTATTATTGATAAATATGCAAATAATTAGTGCTTAACGTATGGGAAATTTAATCAAATTTAAATTGATATTATTTATAATATACAAACTCTAAACGGTCTTATTGCTATGAGATAAAAAGTAACATAATGTCCGTCAACATTCTATCGTAATATGCCTGGACAAAAATCGCCAAGATGGCCGTCTTGCCTAAGGCCCCGCGTCCACTTTTCGGACCATTAGTTGTATGGGAAATGTTTAAATAAAAATATAGCAGTTTCATAATAAAAAACTCGTATATTTTTTTTAAATATTGTTTTATTATTTTTATGTTAATAACTATTTACAAAATATTATTACAAAAGTGAAATAAGTAGGTAATTACATATATTGTTATCTTATAAATTACAAAGCAAAAAAAAAATAAACAATTAGTTATGTATAAAATAAATAATGAAATAAATTATCTATTTATTTAAAGTTGAAACGAATATTATTAATGCGTTTTTACCCGACTTCTAAAAAAAGAGGTTCTTGGTTTGACCCGAAAAGTACCTATGTAAGTATGTTATTCTCAATTTATAGAAACTACCACAACAATTTTAAAGATTTTTTTTACATTGGCTGTGGTATTAATTACTTAACTTAAATTAAATAACTTAATTAACTTAACTTAATTTTTAATTAACTTTAGAAAATGTGAAAATTTCATCGTAATTGGTTCAGATTCAGATGTTTTACTTATATACTTTTTTTGCAAATTTTGTGAAGATGTTTGTTTGTTACACTTCACGCAAAAACTAGTGCACGCATTTAGATGAAACTATACAGTATATAGCTAATACATCAGAATAACATAATTATGGACTACAATTTTATCCCGATATGACCACGGGAACGGAAACCACGCGGGTGAAACTGCGGGCGGCCACTATACTACACAACGTACCATCGAGGCTTATCGCAGAGCCTCGCTTCACTTTCATAACATTAATGTTCAGCGGTAGTTTTAGTGGACTGTGCTAAAAACCTTATGCAAACCAACTGCGATTAGAAAGTCCGCCGAAATCACAGATGGGTGAACAAAAACCGACAAATGTCTTTCTTCTTATTGTTTTTTGTAAAAAAAGGGTATTTTATTTTACGACATAACATTACAATAGATGGTTTGGGTAGGCCTGATGCCATAGAATTTTACAATTATATTGTTTGTAAAAAATTTGGACAACATTTGTGATTTGACCGTCATTAAGAGAAAAAAACTATTGGGGCGAAGCGAGCGATAGGCCTTTGTGCCATCCTTGCAATCTAAATCTTTTTTGAATAGAAATAGAATAATTCTTTTTTGTCTTAGACTGTGTACAATTTGCAGGTTGAAATGCAGTAGGTATTATAATTATAAAAAACAACAGTAGACCCAAAACGGGTTTGCAATGTGGAAGTTATTTGAAATTATATCTTAAACAAATAAAATTTAAACAAAATTTTTGCTAATTATTAGTGCCTAAGTTCTATTTAGTTTTACAAGCATAGTATTTTATTTTATTTATTTAGGTAACAAATAGTCTTACAAAACATACTAACAATATACACAAACAGACCTACAGTACCATTAATATTTAAAACAAGCCATATTTTATTTATTTCAGAGAACACGTAAGAGACATTACTTTGAAAAATATTCATTGTGAATACAATAGTAATAGTATATAGTATAATAAATACATTATTTAATTACATTACTTACATTATATTTGAACCAGTATGTCTTCATTGCTAAAATATTTTTTATGTAGGGTAATAATAAACATATTCTTCTATAACTCAATCACTTAAACTATATACCTTTGGCTGTTAGAAGTCTGAGAGTTTGAGCTGAAACAAATTATTATTATATATTAATCAAATTTAAAACAGAATAAGCTAATCTAGTATTTCAATCTTACGTTGATGGCCCAAAGGGTATAATTTCAGTTTGTAGTTGGCCACGCCCTCGTCCTCTGCCTCGACCGCGGCCTCGTCCGCGGCTTTGACCACGGCAGCGACCAGGTTTTTCACAATAATTTGCGCTAAAAATAAAAAGAGTACGCAATTAAAAAAATATAAAAAACATCAAAATAATAATTTATTTGCTCCGAAAAAAACAAAACCTGATTAGTAACAGATCCCGACAAATTGAGAACCTCCTTTTTTGAAATCGGTTAAAAAACACAACATAAAAAAACCAAAATAATAAAAGCTCACTCCAATTAAAATATATTTGGTCGAAAACAATATCTTCCAACATCTGTTACATAAAAATAATGTGCCTACTCCATGAATAATTTGCGATCACCCTTAACTCCATCTTAACTCGAAAAGTCCGATGTCACTTTTGTGGCCACTACTCCTAGTCAGCAAATTTCACAAAACTTAATAATTAAATCGCTCGATCAAAGAAAAAAACGTCGATAAGGTTAAACAAATCAAGCTCAGTAAGCTTTTTAAATAGTTTGTTGGCCTAGTTTTTAGTATTTTATGTTAATATGTTGCAAATATACAATATAACAAGACAAAATAAGCGCCAACGGCAGAGCATTAACGCGCGCCAGATTTGTTTCTTTAGTTTTACGAGATAAAATTAATTATGCTGATGGAAATATATATAAAATATAAAAGCCTACTAATTTACGATCACTTTGACATATAAAACTTGGTAATTTAATACTTACAACATTTTAAATCCTTTTTAATTCAAGAGCACTTCTGAAGCCACTAACGACACTGTACTGGCTGAAAAATGGACTAGCTTTCATATTTTTTTTAAATTATTACACGTCAAAGTTATGTTCTCTTATTATATCCAAATGTTGCTAACTTCATTCTCCGTCGATCTAAAACCGTACCATAAAGTATAATCACTTACAATGCACTGTAGAATAAGAAAATACGTTAAAACAGAGAACACACCCATATTCTTACGACTGGCCACATCTGTGGCCAAGGACGTTAGAGAGTAGGATTTTTTGGCAACAGTTGTGGCCACAGACTGTCAAGTGGTTATACAGCCCATCAACCGCTAAAAGCTGAATACTAGTATCCATTACCTACATAGTACAACTATTAATGCTATAAAACCATCAAAATAGAATTTAGGCTGCTTAGCAAATTGTCGCCATTTTATCAATTACAAATCGAAGATTACGAACATGAGTACATAAAAATAAGACTATTTTTTTATGTTTATCAATATTTTCAGTTTGTCCAATAACCTACTATGAACCAATGAGGCTCTACGTCCATTAATTCAAACATTTTTTAAATTCTAACCTATAAAAACCATATTTACTTAACTTATTTAATATCTATTCCTTGGTTATTTTGCTGGCGCGTTTATTTTTTATCACAAAACATATGTCCACAATAAATTTATTTTTGCACGATAATGCTTTGTATCCTGCGCCTATCGAATCTCCAAATCTTATCGAATCTCTAAACCTTTAAACACAAAGCGTTTATAATAAAAGTCACTTTGATCAATACTGATTATAAACGCCATCATTAAAATATATCTTCTGTTTCGTTTTAATTCTTTTGTAACTCTGTTCAACATACTTTTTACAACGTAAAGCTTAACAAGTGAGTTACAATGTAGTAATTGGAGTGTATTGGTTTCCTCGTACACCATAGTACAGCCGCAAAACAGCTATTATGCAGCCTATTTTATGCTTATACAGCAACTGTATAGCTAATATAACGCAAAACGCTGTATAATTTGTGCCAATTTCAGGGGTATAAGGGATGTATAAGCGCTTATACAGCCTTTATGCAGCCGAGAAATACAGCATAAAGAGTATAAACGAACTTTAATAGAGCTGTTATACAGCTTGTGATGCTGCTTGGGTAGATATCACAACATGACCCTTGGCACCACTTATATTAATTAAAATCAATTGTTGAAATTATGCGTTTTACGTATTTAAACGTACATAATTCAAAAAAAGGAAAGAGCATGTTTGTTAGATCATGGAAAATGCACATTTTTATTTTTTATTGTATGTAATTTGTATTTGTATTGCCATTTGGCTTCCATAGTTATGGATTTACATATTATTGACGCAAAAACACAAATATTGTTCTTATTCTTTTGTACGCAAAGGCACTGAGAATAGGACTTAAGATTATCGTAAGGAACCAGTAGTCGGACGTATGACATAAGCAAGTGAAAGAGGAATTTCCAATTTCCAAACAACAAATAAGTCAAAGTTGTTGGTTCTACCAAACAGAGTTGTTGGTTCCACCAAAATAATAAAAAAACAAAGATTGCTCGCTCGGCGAACCAGTAGTCGGGCGCATGATATAAGCAAGTTTAATAGAATCCTCGGTTATTTCCAATCATTCGCCCGCGGCTTGTTTGCGCTGTGCGTCCTGGAGATTTGGTTAGATGTTCTGTTCGCTTTACAAAGGTATTGTGTTATTTCATTCCATTTCAAATTACGACGGTTTATTTGTAAATTAACACGAAACCTATCGTGAATTGGATTGGCTCTATCACTAATTCATACCTGTGTATTTATGGCTAGCAATTACACTATCCCAAAGAATTTTATCGAATGATTCAATAAATATCATGCGTACGCTTGATTTTTTTATTGAGTTTTATGAAAAAAATTATGAATACAAAATTGTCATGAAAATATAATAAACGGATTTCGTATCTTGTTGTAGTTAATAACGTAGTAGTTATCTTTTAATGCATTATCTAGAAATAATGTCTTTTGAGAAAAATGTCTGCAATTTAGCACTTCATATTAAACTTCAATTTTGGACGCTTTTAGTTATAACTACACAAAGTTAAATTGCATGCAGGTATGATTGTTTAGAATTTTGTTTCGCAAACAACACTATATTAACGTTACAAAGTTTCAGTTCAGTTTTGTGTACGTAGCGCGTTCCCCGGAATATAATAACCCCGGAGAGAGTTAAAACAAATTTTCTATTCAAGAAAAGTTTGTTTCGACAGCGTCGTGATGTTTTCCGAGTTGAACGGTATTCAATTAGGTACGTTTCACCGGGTTTTACGGGCCATATAACCAGGAGTGCTGCTAAACCCTTATGTGAAATCCTATAGAGTAATATTCCATTATAAGAACATTATGATGCTTGGGCCGAACAACGCCTTAACGGTTATTGAATTGAACAACGTAAACATTTTATGTACAAACATGATGTGCCAGTGTTTTGGTTATAATTAGAAGCTTAAACTGTGGCGTCGCAATACCCTCACTCAAACATTAATGATGATGAAAAAACAGAAAGGTTGCTTCTAATTAGGTAAAATTCCGTACCTTTTGAGAGGGACTTTATGTTTGTTTTTTTCCCTATTTATCTTAGGTATAACAAAGCATAAAGTACAATAATATTAGTTCTAAAATCAACAATAACTTCCGTTAATGAAATAGTTTCTACCAAGTTTTATCGCTTTGCTCGCCAGCAAATTGCAAACAAGACATTGTAGTTGTTCATAATTTTCAGCTCAAGTTTCTTGTAGACCGTTAACAGCTTTAGTCGAGGATGTCGTAGATCTATACTCATGAGTGCCACTTACAAGACGACCACTTAAATGTATCCTTTGTTGTTAAGAAAATTTAATGACTGCCTGCGCCCTTAGTGGCTACGTGTTTATTTAAATGGAGGCACTTAAACCTTTGTTTTTATTTTGATACTTTCCCCCTTATTACAAAACGTGGACTAATAGATCTGGTTTAAAATTGATGCTAATTCTGTCTTTCATTTGGAAAATGAAAGTGACAGCACCAGTTTAGTACCAGTTTTAAACCAGGACTATTTTAGTCCACGTTTTGTAATACGGTGGTTTATGTTTAAATACTGTTAAAACCAATGATATTAACTTTTTAATCTAAATAATGTCAGGATTACTGTCTAGTAAGATACAGACTTATTGTTGTCATTCTTCTATTTATGTAATGACTATTTTCCGCTCATGGCTTTTCTTCATCTAGGATTCAGCGACCCGTACTGCATGCTGGGTATCCAGCCGGCGTCTTTGCCCGCTTCGCCCCGGGCTTCTGAGGACGAGGGTCGCAAACACGGCTTCAGGCTGAGCTTCAAGCGACGGGACGGGAGGCAGCAGCGCGACAGCCTAGGCCGGCTGCCCGCCCGCTACATTCGCGCGACCAGCGTCAGACCGCATACGCTGTCACCGAAGTGGAATGAGACTTTCAAATTGTGAGTTTATAATATAGGTACTTATTATTTTTCAGTGGATACAAGGGGTACTGCTACGCATAACAATTCTAGCGCGGTGGTATGATAACGCATTACTTGAATCATTTGTTAAAAATCCTGGGGCCTACTTGCCTTCGTCGGAGCCGATCCAAGTGAGCATGCTGCTCGCGGATCCGCTCCGATGCCTCCATTTGCGATACGATGTTCTCAGAAAAGGAGACCGCCGCATCCCAGGATCTGTCGCCACCGACCATGCTCGCCATGGCTCGCCATCGAGAGGTCCTGCTCCATCACGCAAGGGCGGATTTAAGGTGGGTGCACTGGGGCACGTGCTCCTTCCCCCACCCCCGACGGTATTTTTGACATTATTTTTAGCAGGAAACAAAAAAGAAAACTGTCTTTTATCATCATCATATCAGCCGAATGACGCCCACTGCTGGGCATAGGCCTCCCCCAAGGATCTCCACAAAGTCTTTACTAATCATTTGATATTTATATTGTTTTGACACTTTCATAAACCTTCCTATCCTTCTTATTTTCTTGACCTTACTTGAACTTGTAGAAATAAACATGACTTGAAGTATGATACTAAACTACAAGTTTATTTCTAACTGTTATTGTTGTTTTTTTTGCCCGTCCGCCCCTTGTGCCCCTCCCAGAAAAATCCTGGATCCGCCCTTGCTATCACGGCAGCCAGATTGCCGCGCTGCAGAGACTAGGCAGGGCACACCTGTAGGGTGCGCTCCACGCTGTTTTCCCCAGCGCCGCAATCATGGCACCGTGGAATCGATGCCCTTCCTATCCGTAAAAGGTACCTTCCGAAGCATCCGTGCCCCCAAAGCACCTGCGTCAGCCTGAAAGTCAGCGACCCATACCCACGTCGTACCCATTCTTTGAAAAGAGGGCGGATGGCGTCAATCGTCTGCCTACCGGCCTCATCCATGTCCAGCATCTTCTCCCAGACACGCATTAGCGCATCTTCTGCCCGTGGCACCTTGTCTGCGCCACTTCTTCCAGGGATGCACGGTCACCCCTGGTCAACACCGCACAGCGCTCCTGGTACACCTCCCTGAGTAGGTACCTGAGATTCTAGCTCCCACGGGGTGTAGCTTCAAGTGCGCAGGGCGCAGCGAAGGATATTGTATTGGCCACGACTCTGAGGCCGCCAGAGGAGACGGCGGTTCTCGTCATTGAGTCTGTCGGCTCAGTTGGTGGTAGGACCTGTTCTAAGTCCGCCTGGCTAGCTACTACCATCTTATCTAAGTCTGACGCCATAACAACAATGTTTTCAGCATTGTTGTGTTCCGACAGTACGAGATAAAATAGCCAGTTCCTCTTACCATCAAGTATGATAAAGGCTAAGTGCTATCCCGTTATAGATAAAAAAGGCAAGCTAAAAAAACACGGAATTAACGTGTGGGCAAATTTATGATCGAATTCTAGAGTATCGACTAACTGCTACTGATAACAACTATTTGTAGCGCCCTGGCATGACAATGCATGACTTGAATTAATTGTTGAAAGATTGGGAAGTTTGTGGTTGGGATGTTGAAAGTTTGATAATAAATTAAAATGTTAACGTATGTAAATAATTAATTATGCATAACTACGGAGTCGATGAAAATTGCATTGTGAATGAAAAACGAAAAAAATAATTTTGCTTTTATATTACTTGGTGCACTTTAGTTGGCTAATATCTGGCTTATATTAAAAACGTTAAATAAATTTAATTTCTACATCAATTGTTCCTTTCAACATCAATTCGAAAAAAAAAATTGAAATTTGAGTGGAAATTACCGACTTCACCTCTAAGTCGCCGTATTTTTTTAACGTGACTCTCGAAAAAACGTAACTGCGCTGCTTTTTCATGAAATGAAATGAAATAAAATACACAAAAAAAAACCGTCGCAAACATTTTTCCCCTTTTTATCCCTTTTGGGCGTCGGCATACCTTTTCTATGCCATTGTAGGTATAGACTCCTTCTTCGACTAGGATTACGGTGGTTTACATAGCGTTCATCTTCAGTAATAATTCAGACTGTAACTTCATTCTTTATCTCGCCACAGAGCTCCAAAGGCCAGCGAAAACATTCGAAAAAATCTTGATTTGTTTTTGTCTTCCCTACCGAGTTGCTTGCACTTTAAATAAATAACTTAAATATTACCCGAATACGTTCAAATTTAGAATATATAATCATGATGAGGTGCTCAAACAATACCTACCTGGACAAATAAACCTACCTCCTCCATCCCTCCCATTCCGCGAACTTATTGACCCCCCTCGTACACATGGTTATTGTTTAGTGTTACTATGACAACCATGCATTGCTATCATTTATATAATCCTCTACTTTGTAAAAGGAGCGTCTTTTTAACATGTTTTTTAAATTTATTTATAGGCAGCTCAATTACTTCTTGTGGAACTTTATTAAAGAATGCTATGCCTTTCCCCAAAACGAGCCTATACTTTTTTCAACTCTAAATATTAGAACGACTAGCTTATTTTTATTTGTTATATTAAAATTATGAATATTACTATGCTTAGTGAACGAGTTAAGATGTTTCATATCATAACATTTAATATATTCTCATAGATGTAGTGCCCTGCTAAGGTTAGTATATTAATTTCTTTAAACAAAGCTTTTAACGAATCGCGCCGGCGGCGGAGGCTGTAAATGACGCGTATCGCTCTTTTTTGAATTACAAAAATATTTCCAATATTGACTGCCGAGCCCCACAACAATACGCCATAGGGACATTACACTATGAAAATAACTAAAGTAATAGTCTTGCCATTTCAATATCAGGTAATAGCCTTACCTTTCTTTTTTACTGCAGAACTGAGCCTACTCGACAAGGCCTCAATATGTGGATCCCATTGTAGTCGTGAATCTAAGGTAATACCAAAAATCTTCGTGCTGTCAACTAATTCGACAACATCTGCATTCAAACCTCAGATCATATAGTATTATATGATCTGAGATTCAAACTAATACTTTAAATCAACCTTCCTTACATTTGGTAGTGAGAATTTGAGACAATTTGTTTTTTTTTAGGGTTTAAAGACAAGTTATGAATGGTAAACCAATCTGCGACTTTTAAGACAGCACTATTTACTTCGTCAGAGCAATTATTCCTCAATATCGAGCCTTGGGGCACGCCCATAATAATGGGGGCTCCAGAGGACGCATTATTATTAACAATCACTTTTTGATTTTGTTTAGGAAAAGGTGAACGCCCCAATAAGGTTTTAAATTGTTTTTATTACAATATTAAGTACAATAGTTGGCGTTGCGCGTTGCGCTTGAGAATATAATGCAAAATGGCAGAGTGTCGAAAGATGACATGTAACGTGATAGGTAAAGCAGTACTACTACTGCTTTATCGACAAAGAGCTAGCGCCATCCATCCGAAACCAAAGTTACTATTGGTTTGACAGAAAAGGCAAGGACTGATATTGTTGCCTTAGGTACCAGATAGATGGCGTTAACAGATTTCTTTTATACAAATATGAACGCAAAAGGTTAACTGATTTTTTAGACACCATAATGTTCTAACTTCATTAAAAGATTTTGGTGATCAATGCAATCGAAAGCTTAGGAAAGGTCACAGAATACACCAAATATGTCCTGCTCATAAACTAGTTATTTTAATTTTTAGTTTTTTGCATTCACAATGCAATTTTTATTACTGAAAAATGGAAAATGAAGTATTTAGAAAAAATCGACCCGTCTCACAACTAGCTCCGATGGGACTCGAACCCACGACCTTTCGCTTTCCGGGCGACTGCTCTAACCACTGAGCTACGGAGTCGTTACGAGAAGCGTCGAATTTAATTTTTTCAGTAATAAAAATTGCATTGTGAATGCAAAAAACTAAAAATTAAAATAACTTGCAATAGTAATTTCATCTTTAGCGATTGCCAAATACCTGGAAAGGTATTTCTTTCGCGTGTGAGGGTAGTAATATCTCCACATTGATGAAATTAACGCTGACTATACAGCGAGTAAGAAGTATTGGATAAATTCGACGCTTCTCGTAACGACTCCGTAGCTCAGTGGTTAGAGCAGTCGCCCGGAAAGCGAAAGGTCGTGGGTTCGAGTCCCATCGGAGCTAGTTGTGAGACGGGTCGATTTTTTCTAAATACTTCATTTTCCATTTTTTATTATACTCTAGTATAAATTATTATAGGGTATATAATAATTTATACTAGATCTAGAATTATTATACTCTAGTAGAAATAAGTTTATGGTCCTGCTATATCCCTAGCGTCAAGGATATGTTTAAGAGGTGCAATTCCAGCATCTGTAGTACTTTTACCTTTAGAGAATCCGAACTGGATTGCATGAAGGATTTGATTTAATCCTACTAGTCCTACTAATATTATAAATGTGAAAGTTTAGATGTTTGGATGTTTAGATGTTTGAATGTTTGGATGTTTGAATGTTTGTTACTCAATCACGCCAAAACGGCTGAACGGATTTGGCTGAAATTTGGGACATATATACTTTGAACCCTGGAGAGTAACATAGGTAGTAATATATACTTTTTATTCCATTAAATATCACATTCCCGCGGGATAATGTCATGTAGGTAGTCAACGCGGGCGAAGCTGCGGGCGGAAAGCTAGTACCTAATAATTTAATAAATGAGCGTATATTATTCTTTCAAAAATTTTACTAAGTGCCGGTAAAATTTGTTTCTTCCTAAAGTTGGAGGAGTCCCTCTTGTCTCCAGATTTAAAAAACGGAATAAATCTACTACTTACATGTCATTAAATCGAGGAAGACTCCTTCGTCAATACACTTATCACTACATAGGTAGTATAAAACAAAGTCGCTTTCTTTGTCCCTATGTCCCTTTGTATGCTTAAATCTTTGAAACTACGCAACGGATTTTGATGCGATTTTTTTTAAAAGATAGAGTGATTCAACAGGAAGGTTTATATGTACTTTTTATCCCGATATTCCCACGGGAACGGGAACCACGCGGGTGAAACCGCGGGCGGCCGCTAGTTAAAAATAAAACCTAACAGCTGCCGATATGTATTGCTTAAAACAGATTATAATGTATTAGTAAATTACTCCAAGCTTTCGGTTAGGATATTGATTATGTTCTGTTTTTGCACTTTTGTGTATGTTGTTTATGTGGTTGTGTTATGCTGAAAACTTTGTAGATTAATGATAAATTAGTAAAGTTGACCTATCCATGGAACTACAGACACTAGAAGCTAAGACCTATGTATCTGCTGTATCTACACATTTTCCAAAATAGAGTTATAATAATCTATAATCTATACTAGCTGATCCGGCGAAATTCGTACCGCCTTGTCGACAGCACGCCACCTACCGGGTCCAATTGTAAATCTAATCCATTCTCGAACCCACCTAAAGATACACAAAAAAAAAACATTAAACTCGATCCAGCCGTTTAGAAGGAGTTCAGTTACATACACTACACACGCACAGAAGAAATATTTATATAAAGATAAAGATGTGTAAAACTGTTGCGTTACTGAATGACTGACAGACAACACACAATCGAAACTAATCGAAACTGAAATTTGGCATGTACGTTGTTTGGGGAGTGTAGGGGGGAGCACTAAGAGAGGATTTTGGAAATTCCCCCTCTAACGGAGTAAAAAGGGGGTCCACGCAGACAAAGTCGTGAGCGTAGCGCTAGTTTGATATAAAAATAAAAGATTGCATGAGATGTTTCCAAATTCTAATAGAACCATGAAGCTTAAGTCGAGTTTGTGTAAGGCTTATCATTATTTGAGAGTTAATTTCCGAATGCCGCCCATACCGAAAGGGCACAGATTAATGGACTAGGCAGGATTAATTAAGAGAAACCTTTAGCTATACTAATGCTATGAACGTGAACCAATAACAATTTCCGTCGCCTCCGTTGGAAACAATGCGACGATTATGATTGCGTTGAAACCTGTAGCCATCTCCGGGGAAATTTAGACTGTTTACGATCCGGGGAAGTTTCCAGGAGCAACTATAACGAACGATTGAGAAAAATGTTATGTAATGACAAATCATAGTAAAAGTTGGTACAAGTATTATCTTCATCAAGTATCTTAAATACTTTAGTATCATCGTCATCATGTCAATAGCCATGATGACGATGTATAGGTACCTTAGTAGTATTATATATTCTGTGGTATAAGTAGTGAAACTATATGTTTATATAGATAGGTGTTAACTGTCTCTGATTTGAGGTTATCTGAAAAAGCGTTACTTTGTAAAATGACTACACTATTTATTTATGTGACAGATGAATGAAGTGCAAACCTTGTGACTATTTTGTTTTCCCTTTTGTAAACGTTAATTAGCATTTTGCTTTACATTTCCGTGAATTAGTTTTATTTTGCTTTCGTAGCATTTCTTTCACAGTGACTTTGCTTTACACCCAAGAAGGCGAAATGTGTAAAATGCCCGGATATATAATTTCCTTTTCATTTTCCCTGCTGATTAAAGTGAATGTAGAGTCTATGACATTTTTTCCCCTGATAAGACATTTAATTTAGGAATGACAATGATGACAATTGCTATTATGATTTGAAATCTCAGAACGTATACCAGTTATGGTTGTGGTTATAATATTAACTTTCATAAAGTCCTACTCAACGTAAATACATATTATATTGACGCTGAGCCTACGCTAAAATAGATAATGGATCGAACAGCGATACTTTTTAGAAATTCGATAGTAGTGATGAAGGATCGTTCGAAATAGTTTTTGCGGTAGGCCCGTATCTAAGTGATAAGCTTCAACTAACGTTTTTATCGTAGTATTTTTCTATTGGCTTTAAATACTAGTACCCATTATTTCTTTTATATCAGTATACTTTGTGTTGAAAGTATCATATGAGTTATAAGATGTAAGAATATAAGATGACTAGCGGATCCTCGCGGTTTTACCCACGTAGTACCCGTTCCCGTGGAATTATCGGGATAAAATATAGCCTATGTCACTCGGGAAGAATGTAGCTTTCTGATGGTGAAAGAATTTTTAAAATCGGTTCAGTAGTTTCGGAGCCTATTCGATGCAAACAAACAAACAATAATAATAATATAAGTATAGACATGCTAAAAATTATCATCAAAATAATGTTATGTTTTGCCAGCAGTGACATCGACGACATATCGTCGGACGTCCTGCACTTGGACATCTGGGACCATGACGACGAGAGTTCAGTTCTCGACGCAGTGTCTCGCCTTAATGAGGTGCGCGGTGTGCGAGGCTTGGGACGGTTCTTCAAGCAGGTGTGCCAGAGCGCCCGGCAAGGCAGCCAGGATGACTTCCTCGGTAAGTAAAGGAAATCTAAGATTTAACCACGACTTTATAGCTTGGTCCTCGACGCAGACTCGCGTTTCAAAGAAGTGCGTGGCGTGCGAGGCCTGTCGCATTTCTTCAAGCAGTTCTGGCAAAGTAGCCGGCAAGGTAGCCAGGATGACTTCCTCGATAAGTGCAAGAAATCACAGATTGTACCACGAGACCACGAGAGCTTTTTCCTTGACGCAGCGCTGCGACAAAACAAAGTGCGCGGCATGCAAGGCCTGGACCAGTTCAAGCAGGTGTTCCTGAGCGCCCTGCAAGGCAGCTTTTCTGAGTAAGTGAAAGTTATCACAGATTTTACCACGACGAAAGCTCTGTGCTCGACGCAGTGTAGCGGCTTCGAGCAAGTCTGCCAAAGCGTCCGGGAAGGCAGGCACCTTGCCGGCCAGCAACCTTGCCGGGCGCGCCCCGTTCAATCTCGTCGTCGTGATATAATATGTGATTCCTTTCACTTATCAAGGAAGTCATCCAAGCCAGGAGGTTTTTGCTCGACGCAGTGTCCCGCCTCAACGAAGTGCGTGGCGTGTGAGGACTGGGCCGGTTCTTCGGGCTGGTCTGCAGAGCGCTCGGCAAGGCAGCCACGATGACTTCTTTGGCAAGCGTAATAGATAGACAGCACTGATGATGGAGCTTTGCTCTGTGTTTAAGCTTATATATTCGCTGGGCTTCTTCTCTGTACCAAATTTTATCCAGATCCGGTTCGCCAAACTTTCGCATTTATAATATTAGTTAGATAATTGGAAGATATTAAACTTATTATATCTCTTAAATCTTTCATTATTTTAATTTACTTCAAAACAGGTACTGACTTTGTCTACATCTTTTCAATCAAATTTGATATTAAATACGACTTTGTGATCAAGACAAAAACCATATTATAACTCCGTGCATATATCAAACTACAAATAAACGTTCACATTTACCCATATGGCAAGAAATTTTCGATCAAAAATAATGAGGTGGTCCTCGTTACGGTTCGTTCCAATATAGGAATTCTGCGAATTTACCTAGCCGTTTAATTTGACAGCAAATACTACGCATTTTCAACAAACCAACGGCAACGCCTACACGTGAATTATATGTTATTTTTATTAAATTTGATCCTTTCGTAGTTATTTCGTTATATAACAACATGTTTAACTCTACTGATAATTTATCAGAATGAGGATATTAGTTTCCTTCCTATAATGGGTGCTTCATAAAAAATATTTTAGTATTTTTTATTGCATTCCTATAGAAAATCTTCGGTAGCTTACGTTCGGGGCTTCATTCACATGGAGCTCGATATAAAATAAAACTGTTACTCTTTTGGTCAGGGTCTATTTGTGGTGTAGGTAAAGTTTTCATTTCACTTACTGCTTATTTCGTTTGTAATCCTTTTTATTGTCACCAAAGCACAAAAAAACTTTAATTCTCGTAATCGTATTATCTATACTAATACTATGACTATGAAGAGGAAATATTTGGTTTTTTGTTTGTTTGGAATGGATAAAGTCAAAACTACTCGACTGATTTTAAAAATTATTTCACCATTAGGATACTACATTATTCCCGAGTAACATAGGCTATATTTTACCCCGTTGTTCCCTCGGGAACGGAAACCACGCGGGTAAAGCCGCGGGCAGCTACTATTTTGTATAAAACCAGGGCAGCGCAGCTACAGTTGTTTCCGGAACTGAAATTTAATAGGCAGCACTTTGGCAGCTTTAATTGCATCTTGACGAATGGTATAGTTTACGATTACGAGAGCGAGAGTTTTCCGTAAGTACGTAGACTCTACCTAAACAATTTTTTACATAGTATGACTTTTAAAAATTTATATAAAAAAGCTCCTTCAGCTTTCGCTTGTCATAAAAGTTCTTCATTAAATTGTGAATTAAGTTCCCACTTTGTTAGCGTTATCCTTTGGTACCAGCCATGCACGTATGAAAAAGGTTTCACGTTATTTTTACGGGAAGTTGATGGAAATTATTATAAGTTTACTCCATTTACCTAGTAGCCTATAAAAGGGAGTTAAAACGATATGTGAAATGGATTTTTTATTGCTTTTAAATTAGTGCGCTATTTTGTTCTGAATTTCATGGATTTATTATGTAAATTCTAGAACAGTCCTTATCCGCAATTTTATATTACAGTTTAAAAACCTTGCATAGGTATTTATCCAATGTATTATGCTCGGATTTCGGGTGATTTGCCATATATTTATTAATGGTGTACTAGTTTTCCTACCGCGGCGCGGCTTAGCCCGCGTGGACTATATTATGTTTTCCCGTAGGAATGAGACATTTTCCTATACTAAACCATTTTGTTACTCGGTGCCAAAATGCATCCAGATCCGATTAAACATCCATCTAAACTTTTGCATTAAAATTTGAAGTAAGTACCTAGTAAAATTTTGGGGAAAAATACCGTAAATCCATACTTGAATATTCGTTCGATGTTGAGCTGAAGGACGTCAAAATCCTATACGTTTGTACGTACTCGTACAATTAAGTATGTTTCCGACATTCCCTTTTTCAAACTAAACCGTACAAAGTTTACCCCAGGGTGCCATAAAGCTAGTAAAATGACCCTCCTCACAACCTACGAATGGGGGTTGTTATTACGTAATTGTACTTACGAACGTCTTAAATGGATGGGATCTTTTGTTGTTACTTAGTTTATTAAAATTGTTTTATAATTAAAGAAGGTTTCCCGTTATATTATCTGCACAAAGTAGTAGACAACTAATAAAAAGTCAAAACATTAAACACAGCTCAGTTACTGATGATGCCTTTGTTCTATAACAATGAATGGGGCGAAACGTTCAATATATTATTTGGTAGTTATGGGGGTTTGAAGTACCCGTGGGAACCGTGATCACTGCGACTTATTGTGACTCGCCTTCTAGTAAAAGAAACTATTTTAAAAAGTGAAATGCAATTTATGCAGTTAATCAAATGAGAACACACGTAAATAAAATATATCACTTTTTCACAGTTATTTTTTTATCTAAAGTATTAGTATTTATAACGACCCAAGACTTCTTACTTTCCCTGGGCATTTCAATAATAAAAATCAGCAATCATCACTGAGTGTAGATTGAGAAAATATAATCGAAATAAGTAGGTTTTAACTCGCTTTTGAGAGACTCTGCAACAAAACTGCTTTGCGATATAATGACATTTTGAAATCAAACATATTTTTGTCCACACACGGAGAAGATGTACGACATTACACAGAGACAGTTTTCGTTGAGGGAATAGTCCGTGACGCATGGCAGCAAGGGCCGGCAACCGCTCCCCGAGACACGGCCCGTCGCCACGTGACCGCTCGACGTATGTATATGATGGAGTTACCTGCGACTGCGACTGACTTATGTGTAAATTGTTCAAAGCGGTCTTTAAAATAAAAAGATATAGGAAAATTCTTAACTGCTGCACATTGCGGTATACGCGCGTGGTACCCGTTCAGAAAGGAATATCGGGATAATGATAATATACTTTAGGTTATACCTTTGTCTCTCAGAAATAATGTAGCTTTCTAGTACCTAGTAAAAGATTTTCAACATGGTTCATTAGTTTCAGAGATTACTTCATAAATACACTTGTCACCTCGTATTGTATATTTCGTTGCTAAAGGAGTTTTTCTCCCTCGAATGAAATTAATCCAAACATTATTTTTTAAGAATTGAGTTTTTCGGGTAATATTTGGTAGGTACAATTTATTATAATAATATGTTTAAGTAAGAGCATTAGTACCTAATTACATTATTCCATTATATTTATGATTTAAAACTTACTCAAAGGCATTCTGATTCATCTCATTACACATACATTGCGGTTTAGAATTACTCAATGAGATTTAAAAATCAGAGTGTGTATCTACCAGACTGAGATTTTATTCGATGCATTAGCAAACTAGATTCCGAATTTAGAACAGAACTGGTCTTCGGTTGTAAGTTCATCCCAGTTGTTAACATCAGCGCTCTAAGACTTTAAATATTTTAAAAAAGTTTATTAAATAGTAGAATTAAATATATAATAGAAATAGTAAATTAACCCCCTTAAAAGTACTGCAAACAAAAACTTACTTCCCAAAAACACGTTAAAATGAAAAATAAATTAAATCATTCAATTCAAACGACGAAAGTGCGGGACCTTTTCTAATTAATCTTGGAACTTACTGATCTGTTTGAAGTCAGTGCTAAGCCATATTATATGTACATAATCGACGACCGATTTGGCGCAGCGGTAGGCTACCCACCTTCTGCGCCAGTGGTCTCGGGTTCGATTCCCGAACAAGACAAATATTTGTGTGCATGAACATGTCTATTTGTCTTGGTCTGGGTGTTTACTATGTATATTAAGTATGTATTTACAAACAAAAAGTATTTAAGTATATATTTATCCGTTATCAAGTTTTCCATGATACAGTTTCGTAATGAAATTAAAATGGGCTTAGATAATTGGTGTGAGCGTAAGAAGAAGTTATTATAATTGATAGGTTATTATTCACACTACTCCGCGCATAAGATATTGTGTAATACTTATTTTTTCACTAAGTATTTGTTCTTGTTACTTTCGGCTTGACACCGACTTCAATCATATCAGTAAGTTCCAAGATTAATTAGAAAAAGTACCGCACTTCCATTCTTTGAATAACCTGAAACGACTTTAGAAAATATGTAAAACACGTAAACTACCTATAAAATTTGCGGGCTTTCCTCGATTACCCCTGGATTCCACCACCAGATCCTGACTTGGTAACAATCGAACCACGTCAAGAGTATACTTTCGAATAAAAAGAGAATAATTGAAATCAATAGTTCTAGAAGATAATGACGCGTTAAGCAAGAACTTCCAGTCGCCAACAATGTGCTTTTTCAGGATTCTGAAGTTACTTCTAAACCGTCTACTGTAAATTTTTCGTGGCACCAAATTGAAACTTTGGTCTATCTGATAAAAATGAAAAAAAAACTGTAATAAAAATTGCATTGTGAATGCAAAAAACAAAAAATTAAAATAAAAAAGAATTATCAAAATTGGTTCACGATTGGCGGAGCTAACGTAGAACATACATAAAAAAACCATTTAGATGACTTGAGAACCTCGGTTTTTTGATGTCAGTTAAAATATTCAGACGACTCGACAGCCTCCTCCGTTTTTTGAAGTCGGTTAAAAACAACCTCATAACCTTTGCGTTTAGTATGCAATGACAACAAAACTCATCCTTAACAAAAGACTATGAAGGTATCTACTGATTTTATTTACTCCTTATAATTAACTAGCGGATCCTCGCGGTTTTACCCGCGTGGTGCCTGTTCCCGTGGGAGTATCGGAATAAAATATAGCCTATGTTAATCAGGGATGTAGCATTCTAAAAGTGGTAGAATTTTTGAAATCGGTCCAGTAGTTTTTGAGTTCGTTCATTACATACATACAAATATTTCCTCTTTATAATATTGGTATAGATCTCGTTTTGTAACATAAATTGACGATTATTAACTTCATGCCATGTGACATTATGAAAGTAATCAGTGGAAGTCTACTCTTTTGTTTTTATGTAAAGTGCGCGCCAGATAATTCTGCTTGCGGTCAAAATCGAATACTAATATTTTCCATAAAACGTCCCAGTCTCGCGCAGAGTTATCTGACACGCACGTATCTAGGTATCATCAATTTCGTACGTTGAAATTGCGTGTCTCAAATCGTAAGAGTCGCCAGTCCGTCGAATATTACAATACAGTGTTAACTACCTACAGTTGTCAAGGGATTTACTGAATAAAGTGATAATTACTCTGTACTGAAACGACCCGGGATTAAGCAAGAACATTCGCCCAAATTAATAATCAAACTAGTTGGACTGTTTATGTTATTTGGTATTACCAACGTAGTTCAAACATTTATTTAAATTCAATTTACATATAGTCAAAGGAACATGTGACGTGAAACTAAACAAAAGCCTTATTTAAAGATATACATTTGTATTCAAATTAATGACTAAGTGCATATCATATACAATGACAAAACATTATTTATGACGCGTACCAAAGAAGTTAAACTAACTCTTTGGGGAAGTTTTAAGTTTATATATTTTGACAGCATTTGGTAACCAATACATAAAAAAAACCGGTTAAGAGCGAGTCGGACACGCGCGCCGTGCATTTTAATGCAAGGGTTACGTTATGATCCAACATATTTTATTACTTCTTTAATTTCAGGTGATACATTTTGCGCGCCCCATTAAACCTAATAACAGACCGTCTAAAATTTTCCTGGCAAAATATTTGAAACGTCCGTGAGGTTAAAGGTAATTTTAGTCTCTTTTCTTTGTACGCATTTCCTTCAACCAGACTTTCTTCAGATTAATCTCTATTTACCCTTGAATATGAAATTTTACTAGAAAATATATCTGCTCTGATTTTGAATTTCCGTATTCTGGGTGCCAAACATATCTTATGTTTTTAAATTTTTTTATCACATCAATTATCTAGCAGCCTACTAATAAGCTAGATACTAGCTCAGACCATGACAAAATAGACTTGTTCATGCACACAAAATTTGTGTATTTGTCTTGTTCGGGAATCGAACCCGAGACCTCTGGCGCAGAAGGCAAGTATTCAGTTACCATACCCCTGCGCCAAATCGGTCGTGCAACGTCATAATTATGTACAAGTAAAAGAAAAATGCAACGCATTTATTAAACCTTCGGTAGCTTAATTGGTAGAGCATTGGACCGGATTTCCAAGGTTGCGGGTTGAAGTCTCATCTGAAAATCTTGAAAAAAAACTTGAGAGGCTAGTGTTTTATATCTATTATATTTTTTTTTCCTATATTTTACCGATTCTTTTTTATCTGTTTAATATAAAATGTTCCTATTCGGCAAGAGTTGTCTCTATTATCACCGTAAAAACTACTATCCGATAATATTCCAATACAATGACATAATCATAAACGCGTGAAATGAGAAACCATATTCTCTAGGTGCTCCAGATATATTTACGTTACATATCCAAGAACAAAGGACTGAAATAGGTTGTGCTCTGGCTGCGTCTATTATTAATTATCGAACGGTCCTTATATATTGCTAAGTACCTTAAGCACTTGCAGTGTAGTACCTAACAGTGTGAATTTCTTTGTATCATAATAATAATAATTGGTAGGTATTTTCCTAGTGGCTAACCGCGACTTCATCCGAGAGGAAATCGACTACATCGCGCTATTTACGTACTTCAAATTTTCGGGCTAAATAAAAGTCTACATAAATAAGCTACTCTATGTTAAATTCTGCCAAATTGTACCAGTGCTTTAGTCATAAAAAGGTGACAGACTGAGAGACCACCTTGCGCATTTATAATACTTATTCGAATAGATACAGACTTTAAAGCTACTGTTAGTAATGCTCTATAATCTTTTACTTTTGCAAGAAAATGCGGAGTAGATTTATATTCTTACTGGGAATCAGTTCTATAGGTAGAGAACGGTTGTTTGAATTGCTTGATCCTCGACACGAGTTACCTTGCTCAACAGCTGCACTTTTGCTATAAAAATGTTTCATTGCATTTTCTTTGCGACTGTAATAAGACTTGTAATGTTTTCAGTTTTTGACTTAAACTTATCTTAGCGATCCTATAGGATATCTATATTTTGTTGCACTAGAACATACCTACCTGTGTATTATACATTTGTTTTCTTTTCTTTTTTTTGGCACTTCAGACATATTTCTTGTAATTTTAATTAAATATTTTATTTTGTAAGTAAAGTTAAATTTAGTTTATTTTATTCATGTATCTCTAACGACAAATTGATTTGAGACACTCACTTTATTATTCTCTAACGACAAATTGATTTCAGACACTCACTTTATTATTCTCTAACGACAAATTGATTTGAGACACTCACTTTATTATTTTTCTTATTGAACGTCTGTCAAACGTACTCACTCAACTCTATGGATCTCTTTGATTTTTGTAATAAAGATCAACAATAAAACCAATTAAGCATTTTTTATTCGAAAGATATTTGAATTTTCAAAAGGCACTTTAGAACAGCGGAACTCAGGGAGAACTAGAGTGACTGCCCTGAAAGCAGGACAGTCTACCATCCTTCTAAAATTCTTCTAAGATAATAATTATCATCAATTGTTCTTACTCATTATTATTTCATACATAAGCACTTCCATTATGCGCAGAGTTCGCCATAATTTACATTGTGTTGCGAAACATTCTCTATTGCGCATTGACTTGTAAATCGCGCTGTTTCGCATAACGTTTTCCCTACCGTACGTCCACTCCCGGTGAACACCTACCACCGAGAAGTCCTTCCGCTGCTCACCAGTCTCCGTGAACAATACCGGACTGCGACTAGTATCCTCTGCTGTCTGCTACCTGAGTGAGTGTCCGTGCGTACGTGCGTTCGTGCCCTGAGCTCCAGCTGTTCAAATACGTCTTCAGTTGAGTACGTTGTCATTTAATTTATGGGTCTGATGTTTGTATATAGTATAGTTTACCATGTGTTTAGTATGAGTTAATTTTAGTCACAGTTTGTCATTTTTCTATCTACTTAGTTTACTTTATAAATTCGACTGTTAACTCATACCCAGACATTTCTATTTCCAACTTTCTCACCACCTGTAACGTGATATTACGCATTGACTTGTAAATCGCGCTATTTCGCATAACGTTTTTCCTACCGTACAGTAGTTTTCGCCAGTCTCCGCGAACAATACCGGATTACTACTGGTACTTATCCTATTTCTTCTTCGCTACTCGACTCGCGAGATGTCGCGAGTCTGTGTTGTGCGCGGTGCCTTGATCTTCGGCTGTCCCAGACGTCTACGATCTGGGGCCCGATTCTCAGGCATTCGAACTTTTTCAGTGTGGTAATTCGTATGTCGAACATTTTGTTTGTGGTTTCTATTGAAAAGTTAGAACGTTTCAAACAAACTACTCTGTCCCACATGTCAACAAATTCATTTTGACAGCTAAGTTCGTATACGAACATCTATTGGTTTCTACCACTCGTAGCGTTCGACTGGTTTTCGATCGAACTTTTTCGATTGTGAAATTCTGAAAACCAGTCGAACGCTACGAGTGGTACAAACCAATAGATGTTTCTATTTAAAGATTTTTCTATACTTACAAAATTGCATTGTGAATGCATAAAAATAATATAAAATCTCAATATGGCTGTTTCATCTTAATCGATTGTTAAACATTTGTAAAAATGTTTCTTTCGGATGCGAGGGTTTCCTCACATTGATGAAGCAACGCTGGCCTACAGCGTAACAAGTGATAGCAAAATTCGACGAGTCGTGTAAGCCTTTCGGTAGCTTAGTTGGTCAGAGCATCGGGCCGGATTCCCGGAGGCGCGGGTTCGAATCCCGCCTGAAAGTTACTTATAGGGCTCGTGGTTGTTTACTATCACATTTTTTCTATACTTACAAAATTGCATTGTGAATGCATAAAGATAATATAAAATCTCAATAATTTTGCAATTTTTTTTCGAAAAAAGGCCGGAAATTGCGTCAAATTTCCTTATCAATACTAGAAAGAAAGAAAGAAAAAATGTTTATTCAGCAAAAGCTATACATACCTATACAAGGAAAAAACAAAATAACTCACTATCTTTATTTCTTGCTTAAACGGCTTCATTTCAGCTTTTGCCACCGAGGCTGTGGCGCTAGTATTCTGATGTAGCCGTTATGTTAGACAACGTAAGCAAACAATAGAAAAAAAGTAAAAAAAAAGCGCTAGCTACAAACTGATACACATGAAAGTTCAAGGGCAGGGGCCCGATTCTCAGGCATTCGAACTTTTTCAGTGTGGTAATTCGTATGTCGAACATTTTGTTTGTGGTTTCTATTGAAAAGTTAGAACGTTTCAAACAAACTAGGCTGTCCCACATGTCAACAACTTCATTTTGACAGCTAAGTTCGTATACGAACATCTATTGGTTTGTACCACTCGTAGCGTTCGACTGGTTTTCAGAATTTCACAATCGAAAAAGTTCGATCGAAAACCAGTCGAACGCTACGAGTGGTAGAAACCAATAGATGTTCGTATACGAACTTAGCTGTCAAAATGAATTTGTTGACATGTGGGACAGAGTAGTTTGTTTGAAACGTTCTAACTTTTCAATAGAAACCACAAACAAAATGTTCGACATACGAATTACCACACTGAAAAAGTTCGAATGCCTGAGAATCGGGCCCCTGCCCTTGAACTTTCATGTGTATCAGTTTGTAGCTAGCGCTTTTTTTTTACTTTTTTTCTATTGTTTGCTTACGTTGTCTAACATAACGGCTACATCAGAATACTAGCGCCACAGCCTCGGTGGCAAAAGCTGAAATGAAGCCGTTTAAGCAAGAAATAAAGATAGTGAGTTATTTTGTTTTTTCCTTGTATAGGTATGTATAGCTTTTGCTGAATAAACATTTTTTCTTTCTTTCTTTCTAGTATTGATAAGGAAATTAGACGCCATTTCCGGCCTTTTTTCGAAAAAAAATTGCAAAATTATTGAGATTTTATATTATTTTTATGCATTCACAATGCAATTTTGTAAGTATAGAAAAAATGTGATAGTAAACAACCACGAGCCCTATAAGTAACTTTCAGGCGGGATTCGAACCCGCGCCTCCGGGAATCCGGCCCGATGCTCTGACCAACTAAGCTACCGAAAGGCTTACACGACTCGTCGAATTTTGCTATCACTTGTTACGCTGTAGGCCAGCGTTGCTTCATCAATGTGAGGAAACCCTCGCATCCGAAAGAAACATTTTTACAAATGTTTAACAATCGATTAAGATGAAACAGCCATATTGAGATTTTATATTATTTTTATGCATTCACAATGCAATTTTGTAAGTATAGAAAAAATGTGATAGTAAACAACCACGAGCCCTATAAGTAACTTTCAGGCGGGATTCGAACCCGCGCCTCCGGGAATCCGGCCCGATGCTCTGACCAACTAAGCTACCGAAAGGCTTACACGACTCGTCGAATTTTGCTATCACTTGTTACGCTGTAGGCCAGCGTTGCTTCATCAATGTGAGGAAACCCTCGCATCCGAAAGAAACATTTTTACAAATGTTTAACAATCGATTAAGATGAAACAGCCATATTGAGATTTTATATTATTTTTATGCATTCACAATGCAATTTTGTAAGTATAGAAAAAATGTGATAGTAAACAACCACGAGCCCTATAAGTAACTTTCAGGCGGGATTCGAACCCGCGCCTCCGGGAATCCGGCCCGATGCTCTGACCAACTAAGCTACCGAAAGGCTTACACGACTCGTCGAATTTTGCTATCACTTGTTACGCTGTAGGCCAGCGTTGCTTCATCAATGTGAGGAAACCCTCGCATCCGAAAGAAACATATTTACAAATGTTTAACAATCGATTAAGATGAAAGATTTTTCTATACTTACAAAATTGCATTGTGAATGCATAAAAATAATATAAAATCTCAATATGGCTGTTTCATCCTAATCGATTGTTAAACGCGTAACAAGTGATAGCAAAATTCGACGAGTCGTGTAAGCCTTTCGGTAGCTTAGTTGGTCAGAGCATCGGGCCGGATTCCCGGAGGCGCGGGTTCGAATCCCGCCTGAAAGTTACTTATAGGGCTCGTGGTTGTTTACTATCACATTTTTTCTATACTTACAAAATTGCATTGTGAATGCATAAAAATAATATAAAATCTCAATATGGCTGTTTCATCTTAATCGATTGTTAAACATTTGTAAAAATGTTTCTTTCGGATGCGAGGGTTTCCTCACATTGATGAAGCAACGCTGGCCTACAGCGTAACAAGTGATAGCAAAATTCGACGAGTCGTGTAAGCCTTTCGGTAGCTTAGTTGGTCAGAGCATCGGGCCGGATTCCCGGAGGCGCGGGTTCGAATCCCGCCTGAAAGTTACTTATAGGGCTCGTGGTTGTTTACTATCACATTTTTTCTATACTTACAAAATTGCATTGTGAATGCATAAAAATAATATAAAATCTCAATATGGCTGTTTCATCTTAATCGATTGTTAAACATTTGTAAAAATGTTTCTTTCGGATGCGAGGGTTTCCTCACATTGATGAAGCAACGCTGGCCTACAGCGTAACAAGTGATAGCAAAATTCGACGAGTCGTGTAAGCCTTTCGGTAGCTTAGTTGGTCAGAGCATCGGGCCGGATTCCCGGAGGCGCGGGTTCGAATCCCGCCTGAAAGTTACTTATAGGGCTCGTGGTTGTTTACTATCACATTTTTTCTATGCAAAATTATTGTTTGTTATGCAACGTTAAACAAACTAATCTTGAAATAAAAACCTTACCACGATAAAAATCATTACCACGATGATTTTCAAATTCCATGTCACACAACTTCGCAGTGTGGCCAAATTTCGTGTGTGAGCTTAAGCCCTTAACTTATGAACACGCGTGCCGATATTAATAATGTGGAGATTACTGCGGCATACCAATTTAATGAATAAAAGATAAAGCCTATACGCCTACTCACGATAGTAAGCACCACTTCTTAAACCGATTATTTCGGTTTAAGAAGTAATAAGTAATTTCACAGAGAAAATGCAAATTTTAACATCAATGGTGCAATGGTTTTTAATAATAGATAAAATTTCCAATACTTTGTTTATTTACAGCCTTATTCATAAACGCTAATTAACTTTTAAGCATCACTTTAAGTAATATTTAAAAACATTTATCATTCATAAACGTTGTTTAGATTAATCAACTATTTAAACTCGTTCTTAAATAGCTGTCAAGTTAAATAGCCTCACACCCTAGTTTAAAATGTTAATCATCAAAATGGCGAACATCATGACAGAACACATCAAAGGGTATTTTATTACCTATGATCATGAAGCTCGACTTAATACCATAAACTCATTATACTCTAGGTATAAATAAGTTTATGCTTAATACTGAGGTAACTGGAAATCTCACCCTGAATAAAAAAGTGTCCCCAGCAAATTTGACATTTATGTATGTAGTGGCTCTCCAGTTACCTCAGTATTAAGTCGAGCTTCATGCCTATGATAATACCACACCACAGTGAGTTTATTTTTTTAAGTTTGTTTTTGCAATGGGTTTTTGCAAAGTATGTTTTTGCATACAGTGGCACAATCATCGATCGATCGATCATAACACAGCTCAAACATTACAGATAAATTTAAAAGTAACCAAAGTAATAAACCAGTGGTTTGAGGAGAAAAGGGACCTGAAACACAATAACATAGAGAAGTTTCGTGACTGTATTTCAAAATTAACTTTCTCTGACGTTATGGAAAGTAATGATACTAATGAGGCCTTTTCTCTACTACACGAAACACTAAAGTTATTCTTTGACTTATGCTTTCCTAAAATAACTGTCAAGGTTAGTAATAAAGTAAATAAAGAACGATGGATCACTCGTGGCATAAAAAAATCAAGCAGAGCGAAAAGAATGCTCTATCTTAAGTATCAGAGCTGCAAATCGAAGGAGCACAAATCTATATATATAAAAATGAATCCCTATTTCCCTTGGTCACGGCATCACGCGTGAACGGCTGGACCGATTTGGCTAATTTTGGTCTTGGAATGTTCGTGGAAGTCCAAGGAAGGTTTTAGCGGTGAGAAAATAGTGGAAGGAGGGGTAAGTAGGGGTAGAGTAGGGGTAGGGTAGGGTAGGGGTAGGGGTAGGGTAGGGGTAGAGTAGGGGTAGGGTAGGGGTAGGGTAGGGTAGGGAAAGGGTAGGGTAGGGTAGGGTAGGGTAGGGTAGGGTAGGGGTAGGGTAGGGTAGGGTAGGGGTAGGGTAGGGGTAGGGTAGGGGTAGGTAGGGGTAGGGTAGTGTAGGGGTGGGGTAGGGTAGGGTGGAGAAGGGGGTAGGGCCACGGGAACGAAGTCGCGCTGGGTCAGCTAGTCAGAAATAAAACAAAGTTATGAAAGGTACTCAAGAGTACTTAAAAAATGCATTCTGGATACACAAAAAAGAGGCAATATAAAGAAGATTATAAATTCGACGAATAAATGTAAAGCAGCTTGGAGTATTATAAACTCCAGATTAAATAACGTTCAGAAACATGAAATTGACAAAATTAAACAAAATAATGACATAATTGATAATCCCTTAGACATTGCAAACTTTTTTAATGAATATTTTATTGACATGACTAAGCAAAATAGTGATATTGTAACAACAAATGACATACCAATTGACATGTGTGGACATTCCTTTTTTTTCTATCCTACGACATCTGAAGAAATATATAAAATTATAATTAGCCTTAAAAACACCAACTCAGTTGGATATGACGAAATCCCAACCAAAATACTAAAATCTGTCATCATCATCATGTCAGCCGAACGACGCCCACTGCTGGGCATAGGCCTCCCCCAAGGATCTCCACAACGATCGGTCCTGCGCTGCCCGCATCCAGCGGCTTCCCGCGATCTTGACCAGATCGTCGGTCCACCTTGTAGGGGGCCTGCCCACGGAACGTCGTCCGGTACGCGGTCGCCATTCGAGAACCTTTCCGCCCCAACGGCCATCGGTTCTCCGCGCTATGTGTCCCGCCCACTGCCACTTCAATGATGCAATCCTTCGAGCTATGTCGGTTGTTTTAGTTCTCCTGCGGATCTCATCATTTCTGATTCGATCGAGCAGGGAAATACCAAGCATCGCTCTCTCCATTGCTCGCTGGGTGACTTTGAGCCTTCTTATGAGACCCATAGTAAAAGACCACGTCTCACTTCCATAGGTCATTACTGGCAACACACACTGGTCAAAGACTTTCGTCTTGAGACATTGAGGTATTTCGGACGCGAATATATGTCGGAGCTTCCCAAACGCTGCCCATCCGAGCTGGATTCGACGAGAGATCTCTTTCTCAAAGTTGGACTTACCTAACTGGACTGTCTGTCCTAGGTAAACATAGTAGTCAACAACTTCAAGTGTAATGTTCCCAACATTAACTGGAGCGGGTGCAACATGGGCATTGAACATGATTTTCGTCTTGTCCATGTTCATCTTAAGACCCACTCTTTGAGAAGCATTACCGAGATCTTCGAGCATTGTGTTCAGGTCTTCCAAGGTCTCAGCCATAAGAACTACATCATCGGCAAACCGTAGGTGTGTTAGGTACTCGCCATTGATGTTGATGCCGTATCCTTTCCAGTCCAGCAGCTTAAAAATATCCTCCAACGCAGCTGTGAACAGTTTGGGAGAAATGACGTCTCCCTGTCTCACACCTCGCTGTAGTTGGATAGGATTAGAGCTCTGGTTCTGTAATCGGACCGACATGGTGGCGTTTTGGTATAAGTACCTCAGCACCTCGATGTACCTGTAGTCTATTTGGCACCTCTGGAGAGACTGCAGCACCGCCCAAGTCTCAATCGAATCAAAGGCTTTCTCATAGTCCACGAACGCCAAGCAAAGTGGCAAGTTATACTCTTCGGTCTTCTGTATAACTTGCCGCAGCGTATGAATGTGGTCTATGGTACTGTAGCCTTTCCGGAACCCGGCTTGTTCGGGAGGTTGGAAGTCATCGAACCTGCGAACGAGACGATTCGTAATGACTCTCGAAAACAACTTATAGATATGGCTCAGAAGCGAGATGGGTCTATAGTTCTTCAAGAGAGTTTTATCACCCTTCTTGAAAAACAGCATCACATCGCTTCTGCCCCATGCCTTTGGCGTTTTGCCCTCAAGGATGACTGAATTGAAAAGCTTCTGGAGGACTTTAAGTATCGGCTTACCGCCCGCTCTCAGAAGCTCTGTTGTGATTCCGTCATCGCCCGCCGCCTTGTTGTTTTTAAGCTGCTTGAGAGCCATTCTAATCTCGTACAGGCTGACGTCCGGGATATCTTCGGTATGGTGTCGGGTAAGCTTGGCTCTAGGGTCTGTAGCCTTGCTTTCAACAGGTGTTTGTGTGGAATATAGCTGTCCATAGAAACTCTCAATCTCCCTCAGGATTTCAGGTGTTGACGAAATGATGCTACCTTCCTCAGTTTTCAGCCTAGTCAATTGACTTTGCCCGATAGACAGATCCCTCGCGAACACTTTGGAGCCTTTGTTCCTCTCAATGGCTTCTTTAATACGCTCGGTATTAAATTGGCGAAGGTCGCGCGTCAAAGACTTAGATATCTGTCTATTAAGCTGTCGATAACGATGGGCATCCGCTGAGTTCTGTAGCTTCATTTCGTGTCTCTGATCCATGAGTAGGAGAGTCTGACGGGAGAGTTTCTTCAATTTGGGACGGCGGGTTTTATAGTACTTAGACCCTACCGTGCAGACAGTATCCACCACCATGTTGTATTGATCGTCCACGTCTATGCTGTTCTCAAGGGCTTCGAAGCGGTTTTGAAGCTCGAGCTGAAAGCACTCGGGGTTTTGAATTTGAGCTGGTATTGGTCGGAGCGTGGATTTTATCAGTCGCGATCTTTCGAGCTTGAGATCGATATTCAATGTGCCTCTCACCATACGGTGATCGCTTCCTGTCTTAACAGCGTTGATCACACTGACATCATTGAATATGTGCTTCTTCGTCGACATGATAAAATCGATCTCGTTTTTGACTTTACCGTCCGGACTGATCCAGGTCCATTTGCGGCTTACGGGCTTCCTAAAGAAGGAGTTCATCATATAGAGGTTCTCCCTCTCCATGAAGTCTGCCAGCATCTGGCCTCTATCGTTCCGTTGCCCAAATCCAAATTGCCCCACTCTCAGCTCATCACCGCAACGTTGCCCCAACTTTGCATTGAAATCCCCCACCACAACCGTGTAGTGGGTTTTATAGCTATGCATGGCTTTAGAGATCTCCTCATACATAGCCTCCACTTCGACATCATCGTGTTTCGAGGTCGGAGCGTAGACCTGGATAACATTCAGCGAATATCGTTTCGATAATCTGAGTATCAGGTACGCTACCCTGCTCGAGACGCTTCCGATGGTGATCACGTTGTTGACAAGGGATTTATGGACGATGAACCCGACACCACCAATGGACTGTTGGTCGCCCTCCCGGTGGTAAAGTAAGTTACCGGATTGCAGGGTTATCGAGTCCTCCCCCTCTCTTCGGACTTCAGATAACCCAATGACATCCCAATGTAACTTACTTATTGCCTCTTCCAACTCTACGAGCTTTTCGTCGAGCCTCAATGTGCGCGTGTTGTAGGTTGCCAGATCGAGTCGTCGGTGTTGGTAGCCGGAGCCTACCCGGGGATTCTTAGCACCCCCTGCCCCGCCGTTACCATAGCCGCTACCGTAGCTAGGAATAGCGGGGCCGCCGGGGACTGGGGGCCGATTTTTTGGTTGTGTATCCATTTTTCGGGGGGGTTTGCCATAATCGCCACGCTTGGCAGGCGGGTTGGCGATCGCAGTATGGCCTGTTGTAACCTGGAGACGCTGCTGCCCATCTCCTGACGGCAGTTTTCCCTTTGTCGCCTCTTACGACACCCACGGGAAGAGAGGGGGTAGTGCTATTCTATTTATGTGCCGGCACTACACGGCACAAAATCTGTAGCTGACTACAATGCACCTGTAATTAGCCATGTTATAAATCTCTCTTTGACTCAAGGCGTTTTCCCAGAAAAATTAAAATTGTCCATAGTAAAGCCTATGTATAAAAAGGGTGATAAAACGGACCCAAACAATTATAGGCATATTACATTAATTGCAATAATGGCAAAAAAAATTGAAAAGGCAGCTCTTGTTCGTCTCAGCACATTTTGTGAGAAATTTAAATTAATAAAAAACCAGCAATACGGCTTTAGAAAAAATAAGAGCACAACCCTAGCTAACTTCAAATTAGTTAAATCGGTAATGGAATGCTTGGACAAGGGGTCCCAATTATTGCGCTCTACCTTGACATGTGTAAAGCTTTCGATTTTGTAGAGCATAAAAGACTATGTGATAAGCTCTACAGATATGGCATAAGAGGTATGTACAGCGCTTAACTGGATTACTAGTTACTTACAGGACAGAAATCAATGTGTTGAAATATCGAAAACATGTCGTCATGGTAACAATAATTACAGGAAAACAGCTCTACAATCATAGTATAAAATTAATGGATGTGGAATTCCGCAAGGAACATTGATTGGACCTTTGCTCTTCATTCTCTACATAAATGACCTGCCAACAGCGACTAAACATGAAACCATATTATTCGCAGATGACACTACTGTCCTTGTGCAACTATGCACGAAATACAAGAACTTAAATGTAAAAGAATATGAAGACGAAATAAATTTGACATTAAATAATATCATTCAATGGATGAAAGATAATAATTTGAACGTTAACATTGAAAAAACTAAATATATGCAATTTCGCACACACCGGACAAGAGAGCTCTTACTCAATATCAAACATGAGAATAAAATAGTAGATAAGGTACAATCAAGTTATTTAAATTTTTACTTTTTTGCATTCACAATGCAATTTTTATCATAGAAAAATGGAAAATAAAGTATTTAGAAAAAATCGACCCGTCTCACAAACATTTTTCTATGATAAAAATTGCATTGTGAATGCAAAAAAGTAAAAGGAGACCGGCGAGAATCGCCCTAATATTTTACGAAGTCGTACACTTTCAGAAACATGAAAATTAAATTAATTTAAACTCCTACAATTAACTTTTACGAACGCCTGATTTATTAAAGAAGGGAATAAAAAGACAAATAACTTTCAAATCGCAAATAATTGACTGAAAAGGACATAATAACATTGAAACACTTCATAATTCCGTTTCATTTGACGCAGTAGTCATGTAAAACAAGGTCATTTATTATTTACATATTATTAGATACCTACATCAAAGAAGGTACCATAACATAAATTAAAAACTAATGAAGATCCGCACGCAAAGCTTAGCGCAGATGGCGCCAGCAGCGGTGCGATATAAAAATAATGATTCCTTTCGTTATTTGTCTTTGTTATTACCTACCCATTGATCTATTTTATCATTCATTATTTATTAGTAGATCATTAATTGCGTTGTTTTTAAATAAAATGTATAAATGATTTTTACCCTAACCTCTATTTTTAGGTTATTGACCATATCTCTGTTGTCCCAACTTTAAAAGCATATAAACTATTAACTTTTTTGTTAGTCTAGCATAGTTCTTTAAGTACCATTAGATTTTTCCCATGAACGAGACCTATAAATCGAGGTCTGAAAATACATAGAAGTTCGCCAGTCTCCTTTAAATAACTTGCCATAGTGATTTCTTCTTTAGCGATTGTTAAATATCTGGAAAGGTATTTCTTTCGCGTGTGGGGGTAGTAATATCCTCACATTGATGAAATTAACGCTGGCTATACAGCGTGTAAGAAGTATTTGATAAATTCGACGCTTCTCGTAGCGACTCCGTAGCTCAGTGGTTAGAGCAGTCGCCCGGATAGCGAAAGGTCGTGGGTTCGAGTCCCATCGGAGCTGGTTGTGAGACGGGTCGATTTTTTCTAAATACTTTATTTTCCATTTTTCTATGATAAAAATTGCATTGTGAATGCAAAAAAGTAAAAATTTAAATAACTTGCCATAGTAATTTCTTCTTTAGCGATTGTTAAATATCTGGAAAGGTATTTCTTTCGCGTGTGGGGGTAGTAATATCCTCACATTGATGAAATTAACGCTGGCTATACAGCGTGTAAGAAGTATTTGATAAATTCGACGCTTCTCGTAGCGACTCCGTAGCTCAGTGGTTAGAGCAGTCGCCCGGATAGCGAAAGGTCGTGGGTTCGAGTCCCATCGGAGCTGGTTGTGAGACGGGTCGATTTTTTCTAAATACTTTATTTTCCATTTTTCTAAGGTACAATCATTTAAATTTTAGGATTGAATATTGACGAAACCTTTACTTGGAAGAATCACATCAGTTTGCTTTGTGAGAAAGTAAGCAGATTCTCTTTTGCTCTCAGGCGCCTAAGGGAAGTTTCTTCAGTAGAAACGGCACTCTTAGCGTACCATGCGCATGTAGCGTCTATATTACAGTATGGCATTTTATTATGGGGAAATTGTTCAGAGTCAGAAACATTACTCAGAAGCCAAAAAAAGTGTCTTAGGTCTTTATTTGGTGCATACCGGCTAGATTCGTGCAGACCTTTATTTAAAAAATATAAACTTTTGACACTTACTGGTCTCTATATAAAACAGATATGCATATTCATTAAAGATAATATAGAGCAATTTAGTATAAAACAAGTCTCTAAGTATAAGGCCTTTCGTGAAAGACCAACTCATAAACTTGAAGTGCCTAAATATAAACTCAGTCTGGCACACAGAAATTCCTATGGAATGGCCGTTAAGCTTTTTAATGCTCTTCCTAATCATATACGGCAGCTAGATGGACCAATATTTAAAAGAAAACTAAATGAATATCTCATCGAAAATTGCTTTTACTCAATAACAGAATATCTTAATAATAATATCTAATGGGGATCCCTTTTCTGGTTTTTTAAATACATTTATAGATATTAAGTTAAAACTCGATGTTGAAATTAGGTACTAATGCCTTACAGGCGCTACATAATATTTGCATGCTTAAATATAAGTAAATTTTGACGAACTTTCTTCATAACGAACACATTTTCTTGTACTCAAAATTATTGCAAATAAATATATCATTCATTCATTCAAATATATCATTCATTCATTCATTCAATCATTCATTCAAGCGTTTCTGTTCCGGTGACAGCGGCGCTATTTACTTGTTTCTTTTTTTTGTAGCAATTTAACCGGCCCTGACTTCTCAGACCTTCCGCCGCCAGCAGCGCTTTGGCAGCGCTATGGTTGGACATCAACTTGACAGCAAAATGACATTAAAAAAACACGTTAGTTTCACATTTTGGCCACCGGAATAGAAAAGATTGTGGCACTATACATTGCTTACATTATACCGAGAATACCAAATTCTACCAAAATGTTGCAAGAGTTGAAAAAATTAAGCAATGCCTAACTAAGCAACGTCAAACTAACGTTTATGATAAAGTTTATGAATAACAAATTTTACTAATAAGTTGTTTTGTTAAATAATGCTTAAAGTCTTAATTAACGAATTTTTATGAATAAGGCTGTTAATTTTGTACAAAGGTTATGTAGCTGTTTTCAAGTAGGTATCAACTTTATTATGTTTTTTGATCATTGCCTACTTATTAGTATTTAAATAAGTTATCTCAACTACATAGTCAAGTAAGTAACATAAGATTAGGCACATGATAATACAAATTTATTCCAAATCACATTGAAAATGATTTTCTGAACTTTCTAAAAATACTTTATTCTATTCAAAGTTATTATAAACGACCGAACTCAAAGGGCGTCGAAAGATTCAAAACTAAAATTAAGCAATTTAGATTAAGTTAGAAAATATAGGTACCGAAAAGATCTTGCAAATCTTCTGATTCTTATTCAAATTGGAAGCTATTTTGCAGCTGGGCCATCTGAGCTATATTTTAAGGAATGAAAGCAGATGGTAATTACTTTCCACCCTTTTTTAAAAGAAATCTAATTTACTTATGCTGATTTTTATGTAAATCAAATTGCGATACGAAATTATTAAAAGTATAGTTTTTAAAAAAGCTCTGACCCAGATGGTTATTAAGAAACATCTAGATAGTTGTAGAAGACACTAATGCCTAATAATAAATACTTAGGAAATATTATTTTAATGAATCGACCGTCTTTGAGCATTTATGCAACCCTTCTGGTGTTGTAAATGTCCATGGGCGACGATAACTACTTCCCATCACGTCATCATCTGCTCGTTTACCCCTTTTTAATATAGGTATATATAAAAAATATATGAGAAAATAATAATTTATATTGCTAACAAGAACCTGTCATTGGTATTAGTTTTATAAAGGATTAATAGTCCAGTCACGTTAGGAAAATAAACCTCGGAATGAGAGTTAATAAGCTGTAAACTCGTGTACACCCTTATTTTGGTGTTCTAAAAGTTGTCTCATAAGTTACATAAAACCTTGTGGCTACGTCGTAAGTTATTCAAAAATCATATTTTCGCGATTATCTCGGTTTCTTTAGCTCCAATGATGTTGACTTTTTTATCATAAGAATTGTAGAACATAAAATTTGCCATAGTACTTAATATATTATTCGAAAAGGAGCACGTCGCGTCTTGGTCGTAAAGTATACACGAAAATGGTCGCTTAGTATTTCAAGTGGCTGGCTACGCCTGAATTCATAACGTCATATTATTTTGTTCAAACTCACAGCATACTCCGAAGACATTTTAATATTTAAAGACGGTCGTTTTAATCCAAAAAAAATAAATAAAACGGGAAAAAGGAACTAGAATATAATGACGTAAAAATATGGACGTTCTAGCGACAACCATGACTGGCTCTCTCTGGGGAAATATATTTTTTATAACGTAGGCTACGGCTGCGTTATTCCAAAAACGTGTTCATGATGAATAGAAATACGTGTCGTGTCATTTTATCATGCCGTTTGTGTTTTAAATATATCGTTGCTTAATTTACTGACATGAAGTCTGTTATGTACCTATTGTTCTCAAAAAACAATTTGATTCTAGTTCAATTGTCTTTAAATACGTTTTAGTGGTAATGATTACCTTCCTATCTTTAGTATCTTAATTTTTGTTACATTTTAGTTAATTATGTCACAACTTTTACTGGCTTCGCTCGATTTCAAGTTTTTATTAACCCACCTACTTAAAAACTTGAGTTCTTTGCAATATTTGTGTATTTAGTTTTCATAACAATACAACACTTTCCAAAAATAATAGCGCTGCTAATTTTATTTAAATTGCTTTAAATAATAATAAGTTAAAAACAAAAGAATATTAAATTTATTGCATTAAATAAATATAGGTATCATATAAAGACATCATAAACACTATTGGGTTATCCTCGCTCAATACTTTACGGCACCTAATACTACTTTATTAGAATAACATCGCTTTTCTATCGGCAATCCTTCCCCGGCGACCTCTTAAAGTCCCTTTCGTTGATTTATCCATCTAATGCCCGAAAGCCTCTTTTACGGTGCCATCGACTGTTTGAAATCTCTCTGCCATTCGTGTCGAATTATTAGATAGATATACGTAAAGAGTTAGATTTTGCCTATCAAAGAAACCATTTTCATAAAATGAAAACGTATGGCACCTTAGATCATATAATAGTATAGCACATAAAAAGCTTTGAAGTATCTTCTTCAATCTTGTTATTTTAATGTGTATGAAAATTTTATCATTGAATAAAATGCTCATTATAAGCACATTGTTCGTTTGAAAATTTGTTGTTAGAGTAACAATAGGTACCTAAGGAATAATTTTAGGTACGTGTTCAAATATACTACATATTCAAAGTCAAAGTTCTATTTACCACCTACACTTTCAGCCTTTATTAAATCCCATATTGTTGCCACCAGGTTGCGTGAACATCCCTCTCCGTGAAATTCCGTCTACCGGAGTGGAGGGCTGGTACAAGCTGGAAGCCCGATCACAGCGCTCCTCCGTCCAGGGCCGCATCCGGCTGCGCCTCTGGCTGTCAGCCAGGGAGGCCGGACGACACGACGACGATAACTGGCAACAGGTAACCTAGTCGATTTTGATACCTACTACTGTTGCCCAGGGAGGGCGATAATATATATAAACATCCCGCGATATTCCGGTCAACGGTGTGGAGGGCTGGTACAAGCTGGAGGTATGCTCACAGCGCTCCTCTATCCGTCCAGGGCCGCATCCAGCTGCGCCTGTGGCTGTCAGCCAGTGAAGTCGGATGACACCACAGAGACGATTACTAGCAACAGGTAAATGTCATACTAACTAGAATAAAAAAACTTGCTAAACGGCTTTCTAAGTTAAATTGTATACTTTTATTAATCAAGTTATAATACAATGATGATGAATGAAATGAACTTTCATAGAAATTATAAAACTCTTGCGTTACTGACTGACAGACAACGCACAGCCGAAACTACTGGGTGCAAGAAGCTGAAATTTGGCACGTATGTTCCTTGGAGAGTGTACGGGAGCACTAAGAGAGGATTTTTGGAAATTCGCCCTCTAAGGGGGTAAAAAAGGGGGTCCAAGCAGACGAAGTTGCGAGCATCTTCTTCATAATTATAGAAAAGGATTTGCGATGGGTTTAAAGAAAACCGCGTGTTAAGAAATCTGTAAAAAAGTTTTTTTTTATGTCAATCTTCATTATTGGGATATTAAACTTTGAATGACCGATGATATATTGATTTTGGAAATGTAATTGCCTATGCTCATTAAGGTATATGGGAGGTAAGGACGTTACTGAATACCTACTTTACCAATCCTGCAATAGCCTATTCGAGGATATAACCTGTTTTTCAGTCATACAGTAATATTATTACTGGATTTTCAATGATTACGTTAATGTATTGTTATTATCTTAATGCATTGAATATACTTTTAAATCCCGTATTCATTCCATTATCTCGCTATATTTTCCCGTGAAGTTGACTAATTAGAGGGCATTAAGTTTCATACTAATTTATATTTTAATAATGTTATTGATATAGTGTTTCTATGAACTATATAATGCTTCATAACGCTCGTTCATAAACTGAAATAAAGGATAATTTTTGATTGAAAATATATTTGTCGTTTGCTGTAAAATTGGTACATTCCGCTCATAGTACTGAAAATGAAACTGTTTTGAAAGCCAGTATATGGTTTTCACGCAGTTCAGAACCCCGATGTCTTTGAACTTCCGTAGAAATAGGTAAATCGTTCCTGAAAATATAAATCTGAAACATAAGTCAGTTTCTTGTGAAAGGGAACAATAGAAAAAAAACGTACCCAGTGAGGTCAGGCGGATGTGTAATCGGAAACCAAAGTACTTTTCCGACTGCGTGGAATAGCTACGTTTACATCTTCGTCTCCATTAGTCTAATTTTACGGTCGAGTCCCTATATATTAATAGAGCAAGGTAGTTTCCTCCCTAACGACAGCTTACATGTGATATGAGGGTGTAATAAAATAGGTTTTCGAGACTTGAATGGCATCAGACCTATATTACTAATTAACTGAGCCAGTGCATCGTTCGTAGACCATTTTATTGGCTTTTTACAGCAAGCCATTAGTCGCTGTAGCTATAGCGCATTTGCCGGCGGGCGCACACTTTATTCGATTGTCGACACTCAAAGGTAACCAATACACTGCAAGCCAATTCTCGTGAAGCTCTTAATTTTTCTGTTACCTAATTTTATCGGTGGCTTACTTATTTCTTTCGTAAGACGTTTTCTCGCGTTTTATAATAGTAAAATGATAAAACAATAAGAAATAAAATGATTGGAAACATTTTCTTGACTGCTATGAATATTGAAGAAATGTTGTACACTACTGTGTGGGAATACACATAAGAATATACTCAATTCAACTCTCTTTACTTTTTGAAAATATGAATATACTTACTAAAACGATTTGATTCACGTGTTTGTGGTTCATGCTTTCATCATTTTAAACCATTAATTTGGAGATATTTCTCATTGACCTTTCTATCAGTTGAACATTTGATCTGAACTACCACAAAACATTTAGAGGACTAATAATATTAGAAAATCTACAATAATACACCTACAAGCGTCAGTAGTTTATAAGGGACGGAATATGGAAACCCCCCCTTAACTTGTCCGTGTGCGGTCAGCCTTCGCCCGACGGTCGCGATACGGTCGCACCGATCGCCTGCACGCTCCAACGCCCATGTTGTTATTTTCGCCCACCCCGACTTTGCTTATCCGCTTAACAGCCTAAAGCCGATGATGATATTAAAGACTTTAACGACCCATTATTAGCTTTCAATATGCGTTAGCAAAGAATGTTGATGAGCGTATTTTGATCAACGTTACCGTAATAGATTAGCCACCTATTTACTTACAAAGGAAATATTTCTGATCCAAATTGAAAGGGTAAATTAAAATAGCAATAATTCATATTAAAAGCTCCCTTACTTAATTTATGAGGGATGTTTGGATAACAACAAACAATTTACGAACACAATAACTCTTTTTCGGAAAAATAAAAGCGTTCGTGCTATTCATGGATTAACTTATAAAAAATGTACCGTGTGACACTGTTTCGCTCGGCGGGCATTAATCTTCGCCACCGCGAGTGCCTTTCACACCGGCGTCAATTAACGCGCATCATGTGATCTACATCCATCATTTCACCCGACTGTTTCTATTCATACCAAAACCCCATTCTGAAAATCTTTAAAAGATTTCTGTATTGACCACATCACCCAAACAATGTACCTAAATGCTTTCTGTAGAGCTTTATAGTAAACTATCAGGGGCCCGATTCTCAGGCATTCGAACTTTTTCAGTGTGGTAATTCGTATGTCGAACATTTTGTTTGTGGTTTCTATTGAAAAGTTAGAACGTTTCAAACAAACTAAGCTGTCTCACATGTCAACAAATTCATTTTGACAGCTAAGTTCGTATACGAACATCTATTGGTTTTTACCACTCGTAGCGTTCGACTGGTTTTCGATCGAACGTTTTCGATTGTGAAATTCTGACAATACAAAAACTGTGTTATATTTGAATTTCGAGCTACAAATGTGAACTTTTCTCGATTGCCTGCGAATCGGCCCCCTGACCTGGCAAACGTTGTTTTGCCATTTAAAGTATACTTTAATAATAGTACTTCGTGTCCAATATTAGACAGATGAAAATAAATAATCACGAAGAAGTTTTGTTGGCAAGTACGTGACAGATAAGTCTGCGCGCATGCGCGACTGGGGCTTTTTTGGCGCTAGTTACATTTATTAGTTAACCCGAACGACATGGCACCTACACGGAATTATTATTTATCTTCTAATAATGCTACTAATGAAAAATATAAAATGCGATCGTATAGCCGTACCAGCTTTCGCAGCACACCACGGCTCTGAACGGACGCGGTCGGCATTTGCGGCGGTTTACAATGCGGTTTATGATTCATAGCCGAAGTTGGTATTTTTTTGTTATAATCTTATGGAAAAGATTAGTATTGGATTTACCGCGCGCAGACGCGGAAGCGGCCATGGAAGAAATGACAGTTTTGTATCATTTCCATACAAAATTACTATTTATATCTTACAATTTTCCGTAAAAAAAGTAGCCTATGTTACTCTCCAACTTCCAAACTATTCCTATACCAAAAATCACGTCGATCAGTTGCTCCGTTTTGACGTGAAAGATTGACAAACAAACAATCCCATTTTCACATTTATAATATTAATAGTATGGATAACATATCTTAGAAAACCACTTAAACGTGGAAAATGTTATTAGATCTTTCAATAAATCTTCGTAAGTAAGCCCAACCTTAATTGTGTCCTTCGCAGGAGGTAGTCCGACCTCATTTCTCTCCAAGGTGGTTGCTGTCGCTGCATTTTAACAAGTCTATTTGACTGAACGCCAACTTGCCAACTCTTAAAACGCCTAAAATATAAATCACCGAAGTCCCGATAACGTATTCAGAGGGTGAAACTCTCTTTTAGTCCCTCGTAATCAAGTGAGCGAGTGAGTGGAGTAAAATTGCGATTACACGATAAATTCAATTCATTCCTCGTTGGTACTTTTACTTCACTGTGTGTCAATGGGACGAGGAATTCGGTGCAAGAGTTTTATCAGGCTGATTATTATTATTATAACATTTTTATTTAATCCACAGCAGTATCTATTTGTTTCAAATAAACAAACATTTGGTTTTTTTTTCTAACTGGTTTGAATGTCGAATGAAAGTAAATATCACTCAAAGAAGTTTCTTTGAACACAATGTTTGTACAGCAGTGCTGTGACAGCACTAAAATAACAAATCAACTGAACGAGTTTGCTTTATTATTGCTGTTGAACTTTGATCAACAATACAACTTACTTAGATAAGACAAAAACATCAGCTGTTCCATACATTCTGGTCGAGTAGGTATTGACAATTTCAGTGCTTACCCGTGGTACTACCAGTAGTCCTACCAGTAGTTCCATGGGAGATTATTTTTGCCAATGGTACTACTGATGTGTCTGGTAGTACTACGGGCAATTATTTTTACCCCTGATACTACTAATTAAATGTGTAAATAAAAGAACACCCTGATATACCGTGAATTTTTTTTTCAAACCAAACTTAAAGGGTAAGTTAGTCATTTTACGTGTTTAGAATAACTTCCGAATTTTCTATATGACATATACATAGTATACTGTGCCCCTAGTGTAAGTTTTTATGTAAAACAAAAGCAAACTATCGCGAGTCCGTATTTATGTCAATTTGTATGAAAACTGTATAAGCGCGCTACTCGCCGCTAGTGGCGCTGATACAGTTTTCATACAAATTGACATAAATACGGACTCGCGATAGTTTGCGTTTTTTGACATAAAAACTTACACTAGGAGTACAGATGTCGAATCCGGTGTGGTTGTTTTAATAGAATAATATTTTTTTTTATTACCTTAAAAATGTTTTAATTTTTTTAACTGTTTGAAATGTTTTATTTTATTATTCTAAACATCGACAATAAGTTTGAAATACTTACCGTAAAAAAATTGTATAAAAAAATTCACGAAATTTATTTTAAACACGTTAAATGACCTACCCCTTCCGTTTGGATTAAAAAAATATTTCATGGTATATACTATCAGGGTGTTGTTTTATTGACACATTTAATGAGTAGTATCAGGGGTAAAAATAATTGCCCGTAGTACTACCAGACACATCAGTAGTACCACTGGCAAAAAAAATCCCCCATGGTACTACTGGTAGGACTACTGGTAGTACCACGGGTAAGCACTGGACAATTTGTATGAAACAGCTGATTTTTTTTGTTGAGTTGCAGAGTCGGCCCCATAGTAAAAGTTGTTCATATTCATGAGCACAATAACCACCTAAGAGGTTTTGCGCTTATTCATCAACACCCTATATAGCACCGACTGACTTTTTTTATGGAGAAAAAGGTTACGATTTTTACGAAATTATAATTATAGGAAGCGATAAGAAATAATAATAATATAAGAGCGCACCTTTGAAGTGCGCTCTCATTCACTTGGCTGATTTTTACACAGGTGTTTTTGATTAAAGCTGTTGAACCAATAAGTTAGTGTATGACTCAGTTTTGATGACGAGTAAATAAATTTTATTATTTTTTATTAAATCTAATATTTATCATAATTATCGCCCGTTTTATGAAACGCCAATCAAAATTAAAATTAGCTAACAGACTGTCACAATTTATTCCCAATTAAAAGAACCTTGGGTTTCTGAAACGAAAATTATCTCACAATTAGGCTTAGATTTGTATGGGCACTGACAGACTGTTAACAGACTGTTGACAGTCTGTCACATTTTTCTTTCAGAAACCCAAACTACAATTAATTGGAGATTAATTGGGAATTAGGTAATTTAATTTTAATTGGCGTTTCTGAAACCGGCGGTAGCCTCACATAAATTAAATAATACCGAACCGAGGGCATACAATTAAATAAAAATCAATATACAGGATGTTAGGGGCACCGTTGCAAAAACTTTAACCATGGCTTGACAACGCACAGCAAGATTTTTTGTCGGAAATTAAAAAAATATTTCCACTCTCCATACAAAATGTCCCGATTAGTTGCTAAGCTTGTATGAAAACTCGATTTTTTTTCATATCCGACAAAAAATTCTTGCTGTACGTTGTTCAGCATGATGGTCTGAAGCCATGGTCAAAGTTTTTGGAAAGGTGCCCCTAACACCCTGTACAACGTGTTAATACTTTTAGCGAAACTGAGAAAATATGTAGTTTGTTTAGAATCGATTCCACACATTTTTACAATAAAAAGAAAATGGTTTTTTTTGCCGCTTCTATAAATGTTTGTGTCTACTGCCTATTCATTAAATACGTGCGCAACCCGTCACGTGCTCTCTTACGTCATAGTAGAGCTTAAAATCTGTCAGAAAGTCACGGAGATCTATGAACACGAAATCTTGGAAGTTTCTTTTTTTTCTAATGGTATTTAATTTAATATAAAATAAATTATTTTCGGTCATTGCATTAACACGTTGTATACATTTTTAAAATCAAACCTTTAACAGCTTCGATATACTAGTCCACGTAGAATTGCCGTTAAACGTTTAACATAGTCAATGTTTTATATAGGTGCGACAGCATGAGCGCCTTTTCGGCGTCTTGCTCTCTCATGAAGTAGAGACTGCTGGTAGCGGAGCGTCGAGCGGGTCTGAAAGCGAGAGCTGTTCGAATTGGGAAGGGGAACTGTGCGGACCAGCGCAGACCCTACTGCATCAACACGCCATACAAGGGGATATGAGTGCCCTCCAAGCGGCCATCGCCAGATTCGCAGCGGCCTGTAGACTCAACAGCGATGCCCCTCTTGATCCTAAGTAAACATACGGTAAAATGAGTGATGAAATGTTATTACTATGTCAGCGTAAAGTTTAACGATGTTCAATATCAACAGGTACATGTGGAAACTTCTAACGGAGTTAGAGCGCGCTTGGTGTGCGAGCGAGAGTCTGAGTAGCGGCAGCGGCGACAACGGCGGCGTGTCGCGCGACGAGGAGCGCTGGCTCGCTGATTGTTTCGGCGAGTTTGTGGACAGGGCACTGCACCAAATGCGACTGCACAGGGACCTGTACCCTGTACTGCATCACCACAGTTTGAACAAGTATGTAGTAGAATTTAAAATCAAAACAACTGGTATAGTAGCACTGCTCACGGAGTTAGAACGCGCTTTGAGTTCGAGTGGGGGTATTGTGTAGCGACAGTGTCGGCACCGATAACCTGAACAATTAAAGTATGTACATAGAAGAATCTATTTAAAATCAAAACATCAGGTATGTTAGCACTGATCACAGAGTTAGAGTGCGATTGGAGCGCAAGTGAGAGTCTGAGTTGCGGCAGCGGCCACACCATACTCTGAAAAGGTATGTCGTGGAATCTTTTGCAATCAAATCAACAGGCATTGTACCAGATGCGAACGTACAGGGACTTCTACCTATTTAGCTTCATTAGAGCTTGAACACTGTCTTGTCTTGACTTGTTCAATATGCGATAGTATGTTTTTTCAAAGTCGCAACCTTTACTTACCTAAGCTTTTTGGACTATTTGTCTTATCTACAAACTCTGGCACTAAATCTGATATATAAAGACATTGCAAGATGCCTATGACATGGGTTTTATACCTCTTGCTTTGATCTTTTAACTTAGTTTTAGTCATTATCAAACAACAAACAACCCAAAATAAAGCTATCCTATTATTGTATCAAGAATAAGCATTATTCAAATCTTAATCTCTTTTAATAAAGCACATTAATTAAAGCATATAATAAGTTCCAGTTGAATATTCAATATTCTAATAGCATACCTTAAGTAAACCTATTCAAGTTGAAAAAGTAAGACGTTGCTTAAACTTATCTCTGAATAATGATTTCTGCAAAAAACCGATACTCATTTTATCTTTTCCGTTCGTGACAAATTCTTAGCCTCGGGATGAAAAAGGGCATATTTCGGGGGTTACTTAAAATAGAGTCTGGGTTTACGTGGCCTGTAAAAGGTGGAATAATTGATTAAGAACCGTCTACAATAGCTGAAGGGATCAGCTCCCTAGCGCCATTAATTGGCTAATTTATTTGATAAAACATCGTTAGCTATTGCTTGGAATTTAATCTAATTACCGATCCTTATTATTTGTTGAATTTCATACAAAACTTACGCTTAATTAAAACGAATAATTGAAAACTAAAATAGATGTTTGGACGACAATTTTATTGTGCTCAGTTCCATTGAATCCAAAGCTCGCTCTCAATTCATATCTACATACACAAGGATAGAATAGCAATGCAATATGTTACAGAGTAGTATTTATTCTTAAAGAATTGTAACAGAAAATGGCAGTATGTAAGAGTAATAAACATTATGGCAGGGTTATTTAGAATTATTGATCCGCTGATCAGAAATATGCAACTTTATTCATTTTAACTTGTCTAGATTGCACTTCAGAAAATATATAAACTTAGATTATGATATGAACCAATGTCTTCATTGTTTGAACACAGGTTGGAGTATCTACTGCGCTGTTTGAGTCAGCTGTCACAAATGAAAGCCTTCTGGAGATGTTGTCCCTTCAACAAAGAAATCAGGCGAGTACTTAAAGTTGAAAGTTTCTTATGATAATGAGCCTCTTAAATCTGAAATTGAATATTTAATACTTCTTTAATTGTATTCATAATTCGTCCTTAAATACTCAAGTGTTAGCAGAAGTTTATAACCGTCTAAGTGGAAACCTTTAATTTGAATTACGCAGTATTCTCTCGAGCCAATTAAGGCACATTACTGGACGTTCTGATATTGAAACATTCAACAAATCTTTAGGTACTTTAATCGGCTTGATTGAAACGAGGAGATTGTTGTATATTTAATAATAGGATGAAAATTTAAACGAACCCTTACCTATTTTCCGTCAAGTAAAATAAACAATAATTTAATAACAATAACAGTATAATTCCCGGTAAACACAATTAAGTATCTTAACTAGTCTTAGCACTATTGAATTTTTTTCTGGTTTTATAGTAATATATGTTTTATATTCCTCTTATTGTCTCGTTGACTTTTCCTATGTTTCTAGGACCGAAATTGTAGGTGCTCTTCGCAAGGGTACAGCGGAGTGGTACGAGGCGCTGTGTGCACAAGACACGGAGTCAGAGCGTGGCGAAGACCTCGTGAACCTGATCACCTTGGTCCAGATAGATTTACAACAAGGACTCACTTATTATCATCCACTTTTTGAGACGTAAGCTTTCTGAATCAAGTTTAGTTGTTGCAATTTGTGTGTTAAAAGGACTCCTTTATTTCAATTTAACTTTTTTTCAGAAGTATCGGTCACTTACTGAAATATATTACACACTCGACACTAAAATAATAAAAATTACGTTGATTGCTGCTAGCAGTACCCGTTGCGAAGCGCGGCAGGGTTGAGTCGCGCGCTGAACGTGCCGCGCATAATCTGTATGAAGGGATGCGCCGCGCCTCAATCATTGTTCATTCTACACTATCTGTGTGAACGCAAACTAACGTAAAACCCATTTTAAAGCAAAATAACTATATAAAAAAGCTCCCTAAAACTACGATTACTACGACTGCTACGCACCGCTACGAAGCTACGACGATTTTTTCCGGAGCGGTGCGAGTCAACATTATGTTTCGGAGTTAACACTTTTTACTTGTTGTATATTACAGTCGTCGCATACTTTTTCTAGCTATATAAAAAGCTTCCTTTTACTACGATTACTACGACTGCTACGCACCGCTACGACGACGCTACGATTTTCTCCGTAGCGTTGCGGGTCATCGTTATGTTTCGGAGTTAACACTTTTTAATTGTTGAATATTTACAGTCGACGCTTACTTTTTCTAGCTATATAAAAAAAGCTTCCTTAAACTACGATTACGATTACTACGACTGCTACGCACCGCTACTAAGCTACGATTTTCTCCGTAGCGGTGCAGGTCGACATTATGTTTCGGAGTTAACACTTTTTAATTGTTTAATAATGATCTTCGAACAACAATAACACATAATGATAGTCAACGGATACTTTTTCTAATTATATAAAAAAGCTCCCTAAGGGTTCAAACGCATGGAAGCTTAATTTCATCGGCCGAATAAAAATCGGTCAGTTACAACATTGGCATTACCATAAGAATAAGTTACTTATTCATATGGCATTACGTTGACACGCGCGCACGATAGCTTACTAGTTCAATATAAAAACTGACCGATATTTTCATCGGCCGATCAAGTCAAGCTCCCATGCACGCCTAGGCTAAGTTACGACTACTACGACTGCTACGCACCGCTACGTAGCTACGATTTTTTCCGTAGCGGTGCGGGTCGACATTATGTTCCGGAGTTAACACTTTTTAATTGTTGAATAATGATCTTCGATCAACAATAACACATAATGATAGGCGTCGCATACTTTTTCCAACTATATAAAAACTACGACTGCTACGCACCGCTACGAGGCTACGATTTTCTCCGTAGCGGTGCGGGTCGACATTATGTTTCGGAGTTAACACTTTTTAATTGTTTAATAATGATCTTCGATCAATAATAACACATAATGATAGTCGACGCATACTTTTTCTAACTATATAAAAAAGCTCCCTAAAACTACGATTACCACGACTGCTACGCACCGCTACGAGACGCTACAATTTTCTCCGTAGTGGTGCGGGTCGACATTATGTTTCGTTTGAAAATTATATAACTATAGTCGACGCATACTTTTTCTCAGTAATGAATTAACAACTTTCATTTCAGGACCAATAATGTACCATACTTCAGTGTCGTATTCACGCAAATTGACAAAATGGTAAGTTATAGTTTACAATAAATCTATATGTTTAATATTCAATCGTTCATTTTGATTTTTTGTCAACTGTGGTTTTACTACCCACATAAATTGTGACGAGCAACCTTATAAAACATTAGTTCCTTTGATGTAAAAATGTAAATATTTAATTAAATTAAATTACTTTTTTGAAAAGAAAGGTAAGTTTTACCTATTAAATCCAGACAACCATTTCACTTTTAACAATTAGATACATTAAATCAAAGATCGAAGCTTCTTTTCCAAACACGCCTAGGCAATTTAATAGTAGGGGTAGAGGTACTCTTTGTGGCCACTTTAAGGTTTTTTTGACTTTTAAGCACTAAGTACTAAATGGTCTTAGGTATTTAGAGACAAATTATATCTTAAATTATAGATAATTTATCCACCTTTGAAGGTACATTTTTCAAATTTAAAAAAAGTAAAATAGTTTTCTGTATATAACACAAAAAGTGTGAGAGGGGCCAAATGTACCGGTTTAGGCCACTTATTGATAGTTGAACTATTGTAAGTATAGCGAAAAATCAAAACCAAACCTAGGTTAAATTATTTATTATTTATTTATAAATTTATTGAACACTTTATGCACAAAAAAAATGTACAGAGGCGGACTTAATGCCTTAGGCATTTTAAATTAATATATTCTAATGCGCTAGAAACCAATCAATTGCAAAACAACAATTTAATTGTAAAAAACAAAGGTTTATAAAGTATTTCATCCAAAACAAATTTCTTAAAATTTTCATACAAAACATTTTTTTAAACAGACAATGGAATTTATTGTATAATCGTATGACTTATGGAATTCTAACGGTTGTTATTATTACCTTAAAATACCTTATTTTAATTGCCTTTAGCAAAAATGGCAAAAAGTTGTACTTATGGAAAACTTTTAGAGCAAAAAGTGGCCAAAACCGGTACAGTGGCCAAAACCGAGGCTTCTGCCCTACATATTATTTTATATAAATCAGTCGTATCATTTCGTTCGTACGTTCAAGTTTCCGTGAATAAAACAGGTTACTTTTATAAATTCGGTCGAATCGGGTCGTTGCCGGCAATGCTACCGACTTTTTACCACCTTACCCGTTTTTACCCGTGTCCGAGGTGGAATACAAATGCTTCGTTAAAAAGTTCTTCAGTAACTGTGTACAAACGCCGGAGGAACTACGCAGAGATGTACTTTGTCTTCCCACAAACGAAATTATATCTATATATATAAAAATGAATCTCTATTTCCCTTGGTCACGACATCACGCGTGAACGGCTGGACCGATTTGGCTAATTTTGGTCTTGAAATGTTCGTGGAAGTCCAAGGAAGGTTCTTACGGTGAGAAAATAGGGGAAAGTGGGGTAAGTGGGGGTAGAGTAGAAGTAGGGTATGCTAAAGGTAGGGTAGGGTATAGGTAGGGTAGGGTAGGGGCAGGGTAGGGGTAGGGGTAGGGGTAGGGGTAGGGGTAGGGGTAGGGGTAGGGGTAGGGGTAGGGGTAGGGGTAGGGGTAGGGGTAGGGGTAGGGGTAGGGGTAGGGGTAGGGGTAGGGGTTGGGGTAGGGTAGGGTAGGGGTAGGGTAGGGGTAGGGTAGGGGTAGGGTAGGGGTAGGGTAGGGGTAGGGTAGGGGTAGGGTAGGGGTAGGGTAGGGGTAGGGTAGGGGTAGGGTAGGGGTAGGGTAGGGGTAGGGTAGGGGTAGGGTAGGGGTAGGGTAGGGGTAGGGTAGGGGTAGGGTAGGGGTAGGGTAGGGGTAGGGTAGGGGTAGGGTAGGTGTAGGGTAGGGGTAGGGTAGGGGTAGGGTAGGGTAGGGGTAGGGTAGGGGTAGGGTAGGGGTAGGGTAGGGGTAGGGTAGGGGTAGGGTAGGGGTAGGGTAGGGGTAGGGTAGGGGTAGGGTAGGGGTAGGGTAGGGGTAGAGTAGGGTAGGGGTAGAATACGGGTAGGGTAGGGTGGAGTAGGGGGTAAGGCCACGGGAACGAAGTCGCGCTGGGTCAGCTAGTTTTTTATATTTTTTTCTTCCTATTTAAGTATCAGTAAAAGTGATCTATGAAGAAGGTTGGGAAATAACCTTTTTATTTGCATTTTATTGAGGAAAATACGCATCTGTACAGATGAAAAACGTACGCAGCAATATAGCGACATTGTTGCTATAAATTAGAACACTCTTTCTTGTGTCGAACAGTTTTTATACAGATAAACACGTCGCTGTGCTAAGTTAAAGCAACATAAACACAGCGTAACAAATTGAGTATTGAAGTTTTAACAAGATAAAGTTTTAATTGAATAATAATATGTTCGTTCGATTATGCAGTAGAAGTAAGTAAAACTAAGTTTAATACGAACATAAAGCTTTCAGTATTTATTGCTATAACTGAAGTTGCAGGCAAATGGCAGATTCCCATCATTAAATGACATGGACCATTATATGAGCAAATTGAAAGAAAGCTTTATGCTGATTTATTTATTATATGCGAGTCGAGCTGCGACGTGGCTTCAAGACTTTGTTATATTTTACTGGTTTTTCGCTAGCTAGCGTCGTTGCCTGCATGAGCTAAACGATGTTTTCCCAATAGGAATGATATATTTTCCGGGAGTAATAAGTAGCCTATGTGCCATTCTAGACCAGATCTGTTTTGCTATTTCGCCGTGATTGAATAAGAAAACTTACATCCAAACTTTCTCATTTTATAATAAAAGTGAGATGCTACAATAATACATACTAGTAAATCCGACTGACAATGACACCTACGTTTCCACCTAGGATACCATACAGAAGTCATTAGATTGCGTACAGATTTGGCGAGGTACGGACGCCTTTGTGATCCTATCCAGTAAAAGGTGCTAGTGACGCACGAATCGTAATACATTGGTCCCTAGGAACGGACAGTGTGGGTAAATAGTGTAACAAAAATCGCGTGTCTATTTGCGGTGAATTCGTCTTTCTTGATCATGGTCATGGCTGAGCCCCATCAATAAAACACGCGCTGCGCGTGTATAAAGCTCTTTTATTTCTTTTATATTTGAATACACACACTAAAATTAGTTGGTGTCAATAAGGGCTTAGATTACATAATGTATATGTAACTCAAGAAAGTTGTAAATAAGGTTTTCGCAATTCTAGGACGACGTACTTATAGCTCTTAGGCGACATTGTGCACCCTCCAACACTTGGTTATCTTTCTATAAATTTGAGTGGTAACTGACTGTTTGCTCTCCAAGGTTTCGGAAGACGTGAGGCAGTGTGTGGAGCACTGGATCCACGAGGGCTGGTGTGGGGTTGCAGAAGAGGAAATCTATGATGAGCAAGGGAACGGAGGTAAATTTTAACCAATGCTAGTTTCTGATTTTTAATTTTGATTGACTTTGTTTTATACTATACTAGAGTGTGTGTCAGATAACTTTGCGCGTGACTGGCGCGTTTTTGGCGCTAGTTATAGTGTATTTTTTTGTTCTACGTTATAGAAAAGATTAGTATTCGATTTTTACCGCGCGCAGACTTATCTGACGAGCACTCTAGTCTGTTTGCCGAGAGTTGATAAAGTCAGAATTTCTTAAGTCATTACTGATTGCGCCCCGATAATTATTTAAAAAGAGAAAATGCCATAATGGTCCCCGCGTCCGCTCGCCCGATTGGGCCGCAGTTGATGGCAACGGTGTGCCTCTTACCACGAAACACAGCGAAAGCGAGAGATAAGCGACGGCCGCCATACAGTTGGCGATAATTAAGTGACAGTAATTCAGTTCGGAGATGTATCATAATCAGCTCTCGGCAAACACAGTTTATGTATAGATGTTTGTCCGCAGTGTGCATAGTTTCAGCAAAGACGCTGCCGTTTGAAGTGTTGTCAGCCGTCCGCGAGCTGTTTGCGGCAGCAGCGCCCGCGCCTACCCCGCACCCCGCTCACGATCCGCCGCCACAACTGCTGGATGCCTACAGGCAAGTGACAATTTACATTAGGTATTTATTGTTGTCAACGTGAGAACTGCCTCGCGCTTGAGCTTTTGGTGTCTAGCAGTTCCTAATAACCCGATTCGAAGAGGCTCGAGAAGAAAGACGTTGAGTGCATGAACTTATGCGTTAGAGAAAGGGCCTTGGGATCATAACTTTTGACCCTTAGTTTTTGTGGAAAGGCAACTTATTAAGTTAAAATGCAAACTCATAAATGTCGAGTCCAATGAGCCTTTCAGCTATTAATTGATAAAATTTATAGAGGGCTTTTAAAGCTAACAGGTACTTTTTCTAACCAAGATTTGAGTAGCCTACGTAGTGCGTATTACATTTAGATCATTTTTTACGTACACCACACATTGTTCTGAACACTCGAATCTGTGGTGCTCTATAATATCATTTCAAAGGAGACTGGCGAAAATCGCCCTAATATTTTACGAAGTCGTACACTTTCAGAAACATGAAAATTAAATTCATTTAAACTCCTATAATTAACTTTTACAAACGCCTGATTTATTAAAGAATGGAATAAAACGATAAATAATTTTTAATTGACTGAAAAGGGCAAAATAACATTGAAACACTTCATAAATCCGTTTCATTTGACGCAGTAGTCATGTAAAACAAGGTCATTTATTATTTACATATTATTAGATACATTAGATACATACATCAAAGAAGGTACATAACATAAATAATTAAAAACTAATGAAGATCCACACGCAAAGCTTAGCGCAGATGGCGCCAGCAGCGGTGCGATACTTACCTATGTCTTTATTAAAATAATGATTCCTTTCGTTATTTGTCTTTGTTATTACCTACCTATTCATCTATTTTATCATTTGTTGTAGCGTTGTTTTTAAATAAAATGTGTAAACGATTTTTACCCTAACCTCTATATTTTTAGGTTATTGACCATATCTCTGTTGTCCCAACTTCAAAAGCATATAAACAATTAACATTTTGGTAGTCTAGCATAGCTCTTTAAGTACCATTCGATTTTTTCCATGAACGAAACCTATTAATCAAGGTCTAAAAATACAAAGAAGTTCGCCAGTCTCCTTTATCGAAGAAAGATAAGCAAGTAAACTTCTCTATTTTGGTATTACTAAAGCCCAAAAAGCAATTGTAAAATATCTTTAACTGACTGACTGACTTACAGAATCTCTATAAATATCTCTTATTCTATCGTACTCTAATATCTAAACAAGTGTTACCAAATGGTAATGCTGAACGCCAAAGTAAAATAAGCCTAAAATCGAGCCCCGGGAAATGGAAATCCGACGCGACTCCATTGTAAAACAGCAAGTGCAAAATATTGTTTTTCGATTGGTTTACAGGAAGGTAATAATGCAGTATCGCAACGGGTGAACAAGGCCTAATTGACTTACAGATTTTAGTAATTTCAGATTCGGTTCCATAAGCGATCGAGACGATGAAATCAGTATGTATTCATGCTTTGTTCCTCTTGATGAAAGGGAAGTCGTTTAAAATTGTAACCAATAGCTAAAAATCTGCACATACTAAGTTATGTACTTAATGGTATTATTTTATTTTTTGTGAATATTGACCTGGGCGATAACGTATGATGATCTTGCAATCATATCAATCGTTGCCCAAAAATATACAGCTAGATAAACAAATTGGACTTAACAATATAATAGTCTTGCATTTAATAACTTATTTTTTGGTCTAGTAATTTTATTGTAGAACAACTTTTAGTTCAATATGATTTAGTAAGTGGATGTAACTTCTCTTGACAATCTTGATCGAGAACTTGTATTTTACCTTTATTTCATACCTTACCTTTATTTGTATTAAAATTTATTGTAGTCTAGCTTTCCGCCCGCAGCTTCGCCCGCATGAACTTTACGACGTTATCCCGCGGGAATGTGATATTTTTCCGGGATAAAAAGTGGCCTATGTTCCTCTTCAGGCTACATAGTATCTGTGTCCCAAATTTCAGTCAAATCCGTTCAGCCGTTTTGGCGTGATTGAGTAACAAACATCCAAACATCCAAACATCTAAACTTTCACATTTATAATATTAGTAGGATATAGCCTTCCGCCCGCGGCTTCGCCCGCGTGTACTACACGACGTTATCCCGCGAGAAGGTGATATTTTTCAGGAATAAAAAGTAGTCTATGTCCTTTCACAGGCTCTAGACTATCTCTGTACCAAAATTCATTCAACTCGGTTCAGTAGTTTAGGTGTGATTGTGTAACACACAGACAGACAGAGACGCATTTATAATATAAGTAAGGATAAGGATAAGTGGGATAGTAGGATGATAAAGTATAGTCAAAAGGTAAACTGATAGTAGATTAATAAAATTAATAATTTTGAACGGTATCCGTTTAAAATCTTGAAGTTCCAATGAATAGGTTAAACTTCTATAATCTTAGCTTGGATCGAGTTACGTGGGTCACGGGAACTTGCGCTTATTAACTAAGATGGTAATTAATGGCGCCAATTAAGCAGTTAACACGCAGTCAAGTTAGGCTTAATGGCAACGTTAAATAATATCTTGCAATAAAGTTTAATAAAATGACATAAGCTCATATTAAACCTACATAGATAATTGTATATAGATATCTAGATTTTGAAGTTAAACCCTAAAACTGGGTTTTATTATACCTACATTCAGTTAGTAGGTACCTATGTAAATTAATTGAAAAATTTAAAGAAAACAATAACTTATTCATAAAGTGATATAACGAAACATAAACAAGGTCTTACCATACTTTAAAGGAACATGCTCTGATCACAATGTTAATTGGGTCAATACATTAAATTTCACAACCATACCGACATCACGTACAGTCTCAAACTTATTTATTTACTCATTTATTGGTGGTGTTAAACACAATGTTATTAATAATGTTGACTGGCGCTTATAGTATGGTAAGAATTTAGAATCAACTGTATCAACATATATTGCGTGTTCAAGAGAGTAACATATTAGAAATAATAGAATTTTGATATTATCTTCTGACATAAGTATCGCACCGCGTATACGGTGTACGGAGCAAAATCCTAATTTTGCGCAATGATAGCTCATTTTTTTTATAATAAGTGCTTGCTGAATATAATATATCATTAGGATTTTTAATATTTTTATGCATTCACAATGCTATTCTGTAGGTAATAAAAATTGAGATAGCAAAAAACCACCAGCCCTACAAGTAACTTGAGTTATAGCCTGAGAGTTACTTGCAGTTCTGGTAGTTAGTTTATTATTTTAACATGTATATTTATTCGTCTAACACTCTCTCATTGTCCATAGGTGGTTCGAGCCGCTCATTGATCGGTGGTTAGCTGTCACAAAGACTATGGCTTTGCAGCGGGTTCGAGTAGCCGTCGAACTAGGTAAGGTTTGAACATGTAGGAAACTAACAGTGAAACAAGCACTTTCTATTTCACATTTAGCAGCGCTACTCACGCTAAGTGTGAAATATAGGGCGAATTAAACAGAGTGACAAGTGTTTTCAAATTAAAATTAATTGGTATGAAAGTGTCTGTCACGTTAAAAGGTCATTAATTACGCAATTAAGCGCTGATAAACATATCTTTGCCAACATATTTTTGTATTTTTGCATACATTTGAAGGTGAATCAAACATCTGAGGCCTTACTGCGAGCTGTGGAACAATATATGTTATAGTAATGTTGATTGCAGGACGGAGCTATACACTGCATATAGCGCCATTTCGCTTACAATATTACTATAACATTGTTTGACAGTTCGCCGTAAGTAATACATGTAGCTTTCATTTATCATTTTTTGTCTAGCTATAATTACAAACTTGAAACCTCCCTTTAGAAGTTTCATGTTAAAACAAAGTTGAAAACCAAACGGGTGTTTGGAATTTCATAATAACTTCATACATAAGTAAAATGCTTGAAGAGAGATAAAATCATATTTCCATTAGAGGTCTACATCAACGAGTATTGATTATAAGTAGTTCAACTGTGTGTTTGATACAGAACTACGTACTCCGACTGACTTCCTTGTCATTTATATTTCTCGTATATAGGGCAGGCGTACCGGTTTTGGCCACTTTTTGCTCTAAAAGTTTTCTAAACAACTTTTAGCCATTTTTGATAAAGGCAATTAAAATAAGGTATTTTAAGGTAATAATAACAACCGTTAGAACTCCTTATGTCATAAGATTTTTTTTCAATAAATTCCATTTTCTGTTTGTAAAAATGTTTAGTATGAAAATTTTAAGAAATTTGTTTTGGATGAAATACTTTATAAACCTTTGTTTTTTACAATTAAATTGTTGTTTTGCAATTGACTGGTTTCTAGCGCATTAGAATATATTGATTTTACCTGGGTTTGGTTTTAACTTTTCGCAATACTTACAAAAGTTTAACTATCGGTAAGTGGCCATAACCGGCACATTTGGCACCCCTCACACATTGTGTGTAATATATAAAAAACTATTGTACTTTTATAATTTTGAAAAATGTACCTTTAAAGGTAGATAAATTATCTATAATTTAAGATATAATTTGTCCCTTAAATACCTAAGACCATTTAGTACTTAGTGCTTAAAAGTAAAAAAATCCTTAATGTGGCCACAAAGGGTACCTCTGCCCTACCTACCCAGAAACACTTTGGAAGGAATTACTCGCAGCTCAACAAAAGCTTTAAAACACGGGTTAACGAATTCGAAACCAAAACTACAAGCCTGTTTGCTAAAATAATGTGAAAAGTCACAACGACGACGGGACAGACAGGAAAACTGAATATAACAATTAGGTAACTAGGTAACTACCTATATCAAAATATTCGCATTTCGTAACTAATATGCCGTATTTTGAAACTTGTCAGTAATTTACAAGTCGCAACTGTCAAAATTTTTTAGTAATCGTGAATCGTGTTCAAGGTAGTAATATAAAAAGGCGTAAAAGTTTGAACTAAATACGATAAAAAAGATCCCTGGTAAAAAGCTAAGCAATATGGAATATGCTTCAATATTTACTATCAGTGCTAACAGGAATAGAAATAAATGAACGATGACTTGCATAACACACGTTCACTGCGGGATTGTATTTACCTGCCTCTCCGTTAGAACTGCATCGGACTCATAAGATACAATGCTAAACTTTTCCATGGTGCGTTACAAGGTCGAAAAGACCCGGTGGACGTCTCTGTGTAAAAGTACGATTATCTGTGTAATAAAGATAATTAAACTAAATAATATTTTAGAAAAATGTTTCGAAAGCAATAATTAATCTACAATTAGATTCGTAAGTTAATCTGACTAGTATATATATTATAAAAAACTGATATAGTTATCGGGTCGTTTCGATCCGATAAACGCACTGATAGGCAACATAATATATATCGACTAAAATTAGTGATGTACCCCGGTAATAAAACAACGATATCGAGACAAAACTTATGTATTCTTAATTATACTAAGGTAACATTTGAATTATGTTTTACGTTGAAACATTCTCGGAATAATGTTTTTATACAAATTGTGCATGTAGTTTTAACCTTCTTCGCTTTATTATTAGCTTGCTTGCTATTAAAATTTTCACGCAATTTATCATAACATCCTACACAATACCTTTTTTAGATGATAGAGGATTAGATGGCATATTATTTGTAGAAGGTTCAGCAACATTTTGCAGTATTTGTAATGTATTGCCAGTTGATGGACTTGTGTAAATAGAACTTTTTTCATGTCACTTACACTGTCAGACATTAGTGTTCGTCTTGATCGCTTCATTTTGCAACAAAATAACTAAATACTTGTAGGTAGCTATATGAATATTGCATTGTCCTTTAGCACTGCACTAGGTCAACTGATCAGTAATCTAGTGCGGCTACCGGGTCATTGGGCATCGGGTCTCGTCGACCCGATAAACGCACTAGGTGAAAAAAATACTTGTGGTCGGTATCGGGTCGAATGGACCCGATACAGGTTTTTTATTTATATGTAATATATTTTAAGAGACCATGTCAAGCCTATAACTATCTCTTTCCTATACACTAGGGAACCTATTTAAGTAGGTGCCGCACCAGAGTAAGATGCACATAATTTGTCACCGCACCGTAGGCTAGATGAGCATCGGATCCTATCCACCCGATAACGCAGTGAACGTGTTAATAAACTTTAATCTCCAGCAAAGTAACACACTTAATTTGTGTTATCGCCACACCACGCGCAACCCGACACCCTTCCAAATTCCAGTTGCACCATTTCTGAACCGAACTTATAAGCTAGTAACGCGCAAAAACTCTCTTACGCACGTCCGCAGAAATAACGACCTACCGGCAGAAGGAACAGGAATTACTTTTGAATAATGTAATCAACGCTGAGAAGGCAAAAGGCGAAGGTTCACACTGCTGGGTGCCCTAGCCATTTAGATAAGTATCGAAATCCAAACTGGGTCATAACACGAAACCTTTTATAGACTCCGGACAATTAGGAAGCCTTCCGAATTGTGTTCTAATTCAATGTTTACTACCAGTTATACGCGTTCCTAACTTAATCTGCTGCGAGCTTAGCCTGTCATAAACAGCCCCTTTACAAATAAGCTTCATGTTCAATTCCAATGTTATTCTTATCAGAAGATAATAGGATAAAAAATCTATCTAAGATAAAAGTACATTGTAATAAGAATGATTGAAATTCTTTTGTTTATTTTTATATTTTCTTAGTATTTATTGTAGCATTGCGCTTTCTTCATTAGTTTGAGTAATTTCGTAAGAAATAAATTTTGTAAACACAACATAAAAAATAAATCTCTTTATAAAGCTCTTTATAAAAAACGCTCGTTGGTTTGATTGCCTAAAAATAATAATCTTGGTAGGCCAAAACTTACATTAGGTATTATTTTAAAGTCGGTCGAAAAGTTTAAAACGCACACTCATAACTCTAAGAAAGTTATTAGTTAGAAGCCAACAAGAAACTGCGTCGTTTATAAACCAGCTAGGCAATTGAATTCATTAACATTTTTTGTTAATATAGATCGACCGGTGGAGGGAGAGCATCTCGTGAAGCACAGTACTTCTTCAGTAGACACGGCTGCGTGGTAAGTTAAAGATAAAAAGTTGACCCTACATTTATCATAATAGTTGTACTTTGAAAAATTAACCCAGAAAGATGTTACTAGTAGATAACGCCACTATTATTACAAATATCGTATAAAAACTGTTAATTGTAAATATTGTATCCGTCTCAATAAACCTCTTCAAACCTCTACATATTTAAGATTATATTTATTTGTAAATGATTTAGTAAATATCAGTCTATTTCAGTTATTTTGTAAGATCAAGGTCTATCATACCTACATGAAAAAGTATTAAGCATTCATTTCTGTTTGAAACTTTTTTCATCTAAGTCTCGATCGACGACCATATTTATTTTAACTTTATTTGATTAGTCTTAGAGACTATTTGAAGCCAGCTTTGCAAATTTTTGCTCAAAATGTTCTGCCCCCTGATTCACGAACCGTCGTAAACGCTCCCGATAGCGGAATGTATGCCCTGTCTCTATCACTCGCTATAGAATATTCAAAGACAAAGCACAGAATTCGAATCCGAATCCGCTTCCGATGGTTTGTGAATCAGGGGTCTGTACTAGTGTATTTCGTTATGTTACAATTATTTTGTTTTTTCTTCTCTTCAAATTACTTGTACTAATAGCTTTTATTATAATTATCAACTTTAAACTCATTCATTAAGCTCCAATTAGAGACTTCAGACAAGTAGGTTTGATTCGAACATTTTAAATATAAATTATTAATTTAATGTTGGCTGCGAAAAGTGAACCTTGTTTTACAGGAATGCCCATTTGGATTTTCACAACAAAACCATTACGTGAAATGATAATGTTTTGTAAAATGATGTTTTGACGCAACTTATCAATTCGATGTTGCTTTTAGCTGTTCAATTAAAGAACTAGGTAGAAGACAGTAAAATATTTAAGTGTAAGTATACTCGTATTTGTAAAATTATGACGGTCTCATAATAATGCGTATCACCATAAACATTATTGTTTCTTTTTAATCAGATTTTTTTTTTCTAATAATAAAAATAATGATATGCCTGATACTGAAACGTTAGGCAGACAATATTTTTCTAGTTACAAAACACAAAAGTTGGACATCAAAATGACATTGATGAATTTAACCATCCGACGAAAAGTTTAAACAGGTTTCCAAGGAGGAAACAAAGCGAAAGCGAACACTGCGCTCCGCTTTCTTGCCTGTGAACGAAGGGTCTTGTCGAGTGCCTACTTGCTTTGGCATTAATAAATTGCAGAAAATAAATAATAGAGTCGTAAATTGGTTGGAAACAAATTGCTCCTGTCGTTATTGACAAGCACCGGTGGATTGTGTCGATTCGTAGTAAGGTGACATTTTCTTTGTTCTTCGTACCGATTTATGTATTGCTTATTTTTGCTTTCAATATAGGTACCCTACGTAATAAGGTGGGTGGACCATGAAAAGCCAAGCTCTTTGCAAGGCCAATTAATAAAAAAACCGTAGTTGTTGCCATGCGACGACAATATCTTCTAAGTACTCGCACTAATACCGATCGAATTCAAAGACACACGCAGCGGCGAGTCACTCGCGGGGCTATTTGTCAGAACGGCTCCTCGCTTTGTCGACTGTGGACGTAGTCGCTGAAATTTTAATATGCACTCACAGTAAAACGGAAGTTATCGAGTAAATAAACCATCATTTCCTTTACTTTTTCTTTCTGATATGATATATTAAGATTATAGCAAATTTTGGTACTAAAGAAAAAAATATTACTTTAAGTACATTTTAGCTAAAAAAACGGCAGTGTTCCTAGGACAGGAAATGGTTCCTTGCGAGGCCAACCAAAAATTTACAATGGGCCTTGCTAGGGCACAATGGCCTTATTAGTAACATCTAGGGTTCCCGAAAATATGAAGATTTTCTTTTTAGTTATGAATATGTATCGAAAAAGTAAAACAAATGATCATTTAAAATTTAAGGAATATTTTGGCCTTACCATTACAAAGAACGGACCCATAAGAAAGCCATTTTGGCCGATTTAATACTTTCGTTATTTTGTGATAAACGCTTTTTAAAATATATTTGTTATCTATTATATTACTTATAAATTATTATTTTTTAACATTTTAACTAATACATTCTTAGTTTAACGATAGTGTTCAAATAACATTCGTTAATGATCTTTTGTGTAGTTAGTTTAAGTAGCACTAGATTTCTGACTGTCACGACGTTAGTTTTAAGTTAAACGACTGATTGATTATATCGGCCTTGTTTGGAGCCTTGTTCCTTCCAAAGCCGTTTGGGAGAGTTTAGCAGAACTTAAATTTAATAAATAATTATTAACTCTGCAATAAAAAAAATTTTTTAAGCTACAATATAAAACAAAATGCTACCTAATAATTTGTTTGTTTTATTTATCCAGTAAATAAAAGAATAATAACTGTTTATTTGTTACTAGCAGATCCTCGCGGTTTCACCCGCGTGGTACCCGTTCCCATGGGTATATCGGGATAAAATATAGCCTATGTCACTCGGGAAGAATGTAGCTTTCTAATGGCCAAAGAATTTTCTAAATCGGTCGAGTAGTTTCGGAGCCTATTCGATGCAAACAAACAAACATACAAACAAACAAACAATCAAATCTTTCCTCTTTATAATATTAATATAGATATAGATGATGGCCTTCCATGTTCCACCCACCTTATACGAAATCCAATATAAGTCGGATAAAGGTTGTGAGATTCTTAACCTCTATATAATACGAGAGTATCATAATACCTATACTTACCAAAAGTAATTTCCTTTCATTTATTTTTTTGTTTTGTTATATTTATTTAAACTTCTTCCTTGAATTACTTATTTTTGCGGGGGTGATTTTTATTTATGTTGCATTGTTCGTTAGGTATTAGTTGTCCTATCAAAAACGAGCAGAGACTCACGCGTAAGCCGCGAATTATCGAGATGGTCAGCCATACTGGCTCAATTCAGACTGGCTCAGAGTCGAAGCGTCGCGGTTCGTCGATTTCTTTGTTGCCAATATGGAGTCACGCGAATTCGCGCGTCGACGCGCGACGACACGGGAATGCGCGCGTCGACGCTCATCGACGCTGGTTGGTTTCCGTAAAACAAATTTGTACCTTAAATAAGAAAATAGAGATAAATATGCTAAGATCAATGATATTTTATATGTAGATACGTTATCTGAACTAAAAAGTGGCGACGAAAAAGTAAGGTAATTGCCCGAAGTTTAATCAGTCACACACAGACCCTTGTCGTGGCAACGCGCTGTAACAATTTTTCGATTACGCCTCAAATAATATACTTAATGCCTTCCTGTGTTTAGAGTAGCGATGCGCGACTCCGAATAATACTAATACTAATCATTCGACTCCACGAATCATTCGACTAAGTCGACTGCGATTGAGATTATTCGACTGGAGTCGACGGCATACGTCCGGCTGTCCAGTGTCCAGTCGCGTTCGGATTCGGTTCGACTCGCGCTTGGTCGGGTGGGCGGGATCGAAACTATTGTGCTTTTAATACTGTGCTGTGGGAATGATTAATGAATGAATAACCTATCGTTTATTCGTTTCGTTCCGTATTGACATTAGTAGTTACTAATTAGTAGTCGTTATTCGAATAAAGACATTAGTATACTACTAATTTTGCATTCGAATGGCCAAATTAGTAGTTATGAATTAGTCGAAAAGGAAAATCATTCGGAGTCGCGCATCGCTAGTTTAGAGAAGTTGCAAAAACTATGCCGGATCTTTAATAGACAAGAAAATTGATTCATTTCATACGTAATTATTGAAATTATAAATTTAAAATAAAAGTTAAATAATTAGTGATGACTTTTGCGCTGTTGCCAGTTCGACATGCATGAGCGAGTAAGCTTGTAAAGTTTTGTGAACGCATGAAAGAGACAGAAAACTGGTACATAAGACAGTGCTTGCAATAACTGTTTATCTCTTTTTGACAGTGGGGGTTTGTGTATATATGTCTCTGACTAACATTATTATGGTAAAAAGAGATAGATATGCGGAAATGCCTGTTGTTAGGAAGAAATACATTTATTTTGACAACTTGTGCTTGTTTTGGATGGTTTTTGGTTTCTTTTCACGTGTAGTATGAAATTCGCCATTTTAAAATGCAATTTATTCGAGTGTAACGTGTCTATTAATAAAACGTCATTGGCTAAGATAAAAAAAATAAACGCGACGAATAGATAACCTCCTCCTTTTTAATTTTTGAAGTCGGTTAAAAATATGATGCGACGACGACGCTTCGACTCTGCGCCCCAGTGTGAGTTGAGCCTAAGCGATACTCAAGAGCCCTTTCTTGATACCAATATAATATTCAGTTAATTTTGTATTTCATCATTATTATATTCTTTTTTACATACCTATATTATTCTGACTGATTAGGTACAATTGCCCATGAAAACATATATTTGGCAAACGTGGTCCGACCCTCTGATCAAGTCAACAATATTATTGATGAGGATTACATATTGTTCAGGTACTTAACATAAATCGTATCGTATTGTTTAGCCCGTAGCACATGCGACTAATATGGCGCACCATCGGAGGCTCAGAAGGGCCGAGGGGCGGTAGCTTGCGCCTGCTGGAGGCAATGCGTGGCACACGAGATAATTAAGTTTCGATCTGTCTCTAGTCAAAATTCTATAGTAATAGAGCGACGCACTTAACTTCTATCCCATCAACCTGAACAATATTGAATTACCCTATAAAATTATGTCTTACTGTCTAGTCTATACCACATGCGTTTGGTGTGGCGCGCCATCGGAGGCTCCGAGGAAGGCACTGGTGGAGGTAGCCTGCGCCTGTTGGAGGCAGCGTGTGCCACTGCGCTGCACTACGCTGACCTGGTGCATGGTGCCTTGGCTGACCAGGGCTTCTACGAGAACTATGGTGAGTCAAAAATACTGCTACTTAGTAGCTAAAATCTAACAAAATTTTCAACCCCCCTACGCCACCCCCGGAAACACTTATAAGGAATCTGATGGACATATATTTTTTTATGTTTTTTTTATATTTCAAAACTCAATTTTTTTTTCTTGCCCGACTAGCGCTATGATCTATCCGAACGACAAAGAAAGGTAGGTAGTTTGAGTTGTCTTTACTGCTTTTCTTATAGAGGGGGATGAAAAGCAGACTGTATTACTCGGTCGCAAAATTATTTTCACCTCGGGCGGCGTATATTGAATCCCTCGCTGCGTTCAGGATTCTACTTTAGAATCCCTCGCTGCGCTCGCGATTCTACTCTAGAATCCTTCACTGCGCTCTGGATTCAAAATAGCGCCCTCGCCGTAAATATATTATTTTGCTCCCTTGTAATGTAATACAATCTACTATTGTACTATAGCTAAAAATACAACGAAAGGCTATTTTCTTGTCATGCTGAGGATTTTATCCTCGTTCAGGCACCCTGCATACCAACATTTCATAAATTTTGTACCACGATCGTGCTGTCACATGCGTGTAGACTAAATAGATCCGTACGTGAATAGATATCCGCATTAGATGATAAACTTAAATGCTTATATTTTGGTCAAGCCACCATTTTACAAAGTTTATCCATTAATTTAAGTAAGACTTAAAAATCTTCATATTCTATTCCATACATTTCACCGAATTAAAATCAAATATCGAACTTCAGCAAACCTGTTGAATTTATAAAGCGACAATGCACCGATTCCAGCAGGGATTCGGTCTGATTTGTTCCGTCAGCAGTCTGTAAACACACCCGCTCTAGAATATTGGAACGTGATTCGGCTCCCCTACGTGGCAGGGATGCGGAATACCGAGGCAGCACGTTGCGATGCGACCATACTGCAGCGCGGACACACATGATACATGATTCAAAGAGATTATACGATGCGACCCCGTCTTACCGAAATTCATATATAATACATGCATGCGATAAATTAGTTCAATTTTGAATATCTTATAGGATAACAAAATTAACGTTTTAACTCATTCTTTAAAAAACAACGAGAGATAAAAAGGGCTAATATTTAATTACTTCCGTGATTTTCGCGCGTAGGTACCTACTTCACTTAAATAAAACAAATTATATGAATGTAGTAACACGTATCAGGTTTTATCATATTCAGATGTTTTGAAGTATGAAAATTAATGCCGCATAAAAGTCTCCACATCACCCTAAGGTTGACTGGTAGAGAATGCCTAAGGCATTAAGTCCGCCATTGTACAATTGTGCATTAAGAATTAAATAAATAAATACCTTGGATATACATATTATGTAGGTAGGTATGTAAATGGGCTCTCAGAGAGTTATCCCAGTAACAGTTATCCTCGCTCCTCTCACCGAGCCGTGGCCGAGTTTGTAGTTTTTCTTTCAACCTTACCATAGATGTACTTTTGATAAAGCTTAGCATATTCCAATAATAAAAATAATTACATGACTGCCAAAATCGAACTAGTTATTCGTTGATTAAGTATACTAAATTAACGTTATATGAAATGATTTTATGTTATACTAGCTGACCCAGCGCGACTTCGTTCCCGTGGCCCTACCCCCTACTCCACCCTACCCTACCCGTACTCTACCCCTACCCTACCCCTACCCTAAATTACAGCACGCGGCACACACCAGATGAATAAAAATTTAATAAATAAGAAATTTTATCAAGAACGTATTATGAAAACTTGTTATTAAATCTAAATGGCTAGATTATATGTAGATGGCTAGTTTTAACATAAAATTAGGTCTAAAGATAGAATCGAAAGAAGTTTTAAATACAAGTATCATTAGGTTTGTGTGACGAACAAGACTAATACCTACCTTCTATTCCCGTCTCGGGTCTCGGGCGTAGGTACTGATTTTCATGTTAAGGGCAGGATCTTCCAAGCACTCTGTCTTTTTCTTTATGTGCGAAGAGTAATGAAAATAACCTCACTTTTTTATTTTTTCAATGTTTTTATTGTTATTTTGAGCATAAATTCACTTTTTGTAAAAGAAGCTTGAGAATAGTCTACTATATGTCATTACTTATTTTTCTATATATTATTCGTGAATTAGAGGTATGAAACCAAAAAAATACAAAAATAATGAAAATTTTCTTTGTTTTTGAAATTTTTTATAGTCGAGTGAAGATACGAATATCGTGTTTCTAGCCACAAAATAATCAAGATCGCTTATGAAACTTCAACATATTTTTTTATCTGCCCAAAATAAAGAATATTCGATTGTTTACTTTAGAATCAAAAATAGGTTGATTTCGATAATTTCGAAAATCGTGCCCTTAACGATCTGAAATTTTGCGAGAGAACGACGACACGGCGACGTGTAGATAAATGAAACCACATGTTCGGTGGCAAGCAAACATCAAGCAAATAAGTATTACAGTCCATAAACGAATAAGCATTGCTTATACAAACGTGAGACATCAGTTCAGTTTCATTATTTATATACTGTTCATAATAGTATATTATGATACAAGTGAGCTTAGGTTGCTCATTATACACGAGGCCGCAGGCGAGGGCGTAAATCAGCCGAGTGTCTAGTGAGTAAGTTGCTCACGAGTTTCATACGCACTTTTTCAACACACTTGCGAGGAAAAACAAACATTTATTGCATACTTGTATTAACCTAATATTAACTAAGGGAAAAAGCGCGCAAGTTTTTTTTTTTGCACGCGCCAAATGTGAGGTGATTGATTACATATAGCCATACAGCCTACGTCAAAATAATTAAGTATAATAATAGTGATAAAATGCAAATGTTTTATAACAAATTATTGTGAATTATAAATAATTTGATAATAATATACTTAATTATGTTTTTTGTCTTAATTAGGGACACATTTATTTATTCTAAAAACGTAAATGAATTTTCAGCCGTATAAAACCTCTTTGTTGTTACAAAAAATGAACTGTATCTATTACCCGCTGAAATTGAAAATGCTCTGTTGACTCGCATATAACTTGCAGTTAGGTACTAACTTAACTTTGTAGGGATACTGTATTACCCGGTTAAATTGAAAAGTCTCTGTTTACTCGCATATAATTTGCAGTTAGGTACTTACTTAACTTTGTAGGGATAATTCTATTACGCAACTAGTACTGTAATATTATTATGCACGCGTGGGTTATAGTTCGGTTTATGGCCCTAAGATCGATGTAATAAGGCTCACTTTATGAGCAAGTGTGTTGAAAACATTGTTTTAATACTCGCATGTATTTTTCCTGACCAATTTCTTATCCTACCTAATCTGTAATAATAACAAACAGATACAGGTTTCTTTTTGGTGCCTTAAGTACTCATTGTAAATATTATGTGCTTTACGTTTCACGCCTTGTTTATTTCTACTACATAGCCTTGTTAGTGCCTTGTTAACATAGCATGATATGAAAAATAAGGTCTTTATTTGATGTCGGGACACAAAGTACCTACCGATTGGCAAAGTAGAAACAAAATATCTGGAAACCCGAAATAAGCCGTTTTGAATAGTCACTCCTCATTTAATAAGGTTATTTTATTACAAAATACCGTAATAGAAACGAGCGAAAATATACAAATTCAATAATAAGTTGGTAACATAATATTTGCAACCTTACCATAATTTTCAACTAAAATGGATGCTGAGTATTGATCGGATATTAATTAATAGACTGAAAGTACTGATATTGAATTCGTGAAAAGCTTACCCCACTCCAAGTGAGTCTAAAAGGTTTGAATTCGATATTTCCGTCAAACCTTAGAATTATTTCAAGCCATAACGGAGACCTCTCAGAAAAAAAAAACAATTTTTTGACTTTGTAAACGAATCTGAAAAAGTAAATTTTATTATTGTGGTATTGTTATCCCATTTGTAAATAAAATCATATCATTAACATTCCACTAACACGTTGAGTAATTTTAAATTGTCTTTTTAATTATAAATAATAAGAATAATTCATTTATTTATTGAAATTACACAATATCCATTTTTGTAAGCTACGAATGTACTTAACGTCATAAATGTAAAGAAGAATTCATTTAAGTTAATTTGCCCAATTAAGCCAGTACTCATGTGGCCTGAAACCTGTAAGCTGCCTCTATTTTTCGAACAAAATCTTTCAAGCACCATTCGGTTTCAATCTGAGGTTTCAATAGTCCATTAAGCGATAAGTTTTCCCTAAACACAAATAGTCCTCGAATCGAATGTTATTAGTATTCGGAGCACGTATACAAGATTACCAAGTTTTTCCTGGTGATTGCCAATTACCGTCAACGTTTATTTTAGTCGGATGAATACGACCGCTTATGGCCGTCGTGCGAGTGGACGTCCTTTGTCGTCGACAAACTGGCGCCGTGCTGCGGCGATATCTATTAATCCCACTCGTCTATACTATCTCATAGTGGAACACGTCATTGCAGGGCAAATTTCCATTCCACACCCTTTTATGAGAATTTTATGCAGAGAAACTCTGTTAACTGTAGATTATCAGTCCTTTACTGGCAACGGTTCCCTTTTACTTCAATAATTTTATTTAATCTTGACTGAAAATCTGAACTATTTGTAGAAGTCATCATTAATAACAAGGTTTACATAGAATTGAAAACCTAGTTCGCTGAAAAAGTACTCTTCAAGTAATTCGGATATTTTAACTGTCATGATTTTAGAAGGTTTTTCATATTTTTTAATAGCAACACTGGTAATGCCGTCTCTTGCCGCCATTTTGTTAAATTTAATAGGCTAATCTGTGGTAAAATTGGTGGGGGGTAGCTAGACTTGAGCCCGATTAACGAGCAAAGAGAGGTCATTCTTCAAACTAGCCTCGAGGGGATAAGTTCACTAAGACGTCGACTGTATCTATATTGTTATACCTGTACTATGCCTGTACCTGTAAGTTGGATCAAAAATTATATGAGTGTTATCTGGAGTCTGCGTTTTCTTCATATTTCAGAAGCGGTAAAGTACCCACGTAAGTTTATTTCTAAACCTGATAATAAGAATAATTTGCTTATTCTGTGCTATAGTAATGCCAAACGAGTTATTTTATTCTCTTCACGCAGAGAAAGGATAAATATTCCAGATTCCATGTTAATGCGTATTTTTTTTTTATCTAAATGACATTTTAAATACCTTTGCGGTGGATTGTGTTTTGTACATGGTCGGGGCTACTCTCCGACGGAACGGACATAAACTAAATCGTATTTGTGTTTTAATTGATTGTGTTCGTATACGGTCGGGGCTACCCTCCGACTATACTAACATAATTTAAAAAGTCTATATGCGTAGCTTAGTACTAAGATTTTACTAATTCGTGTTCGGGGCTACTCTCCGATCGTGTTGGTTAAATCTAAAGCGTTAAAATTGGAATATTTGTGTGGCGGATTGTGTTCCGTACATGGTCGGGGCTACTCTCCGACGGAACGGACATAAACTAGATCACACTTTTATTTGAATTGATTAATTGTGTTCGTGTACGGTCGGGGCTACCCTCCGATTATACTAACATAATTTTAAACGCGGGTATGTAGTAGATATTTTCGTATGGCACGATCATAGCGTACCATGAATCTGGCATAATATCTTGATTGTTGTTGTTTAATTTACATGATGTATTAAATGAGGATTGTACAGAATTAATGGAGATGATTGGCATTATTATATTATTAGAGTACTTGCTGTTTATGTTGTTTATAATCTTACACATGGAGCTAGGACTGGCAGTTTTGGCTGTGTACCTACATGTAATGTTTTAAGTAATTAGTGCTAGCACTAATTGGAGCTAGTTTTGATAGCCTTTACTGTTGCACATAGTGAAATCACTTATGGCTACTAAATCTTGCATACAATCCATGTTTTAACGTGGTATCTAATACCAACAGTAAATAAGAAGCTAGTAAGAAGTAGTAGAGAGTAAGAATAATTTATGATTGGTTGCTCACATTACATTTATCTTAATATTATTAAAATTAATAATTACTAATTTTCCTTTGTTTTTAATGTATTGAGCGAACGTGTTGTTCTCTGGGTTGAGTGAGTCATGTATGCTTACTGGTTACCTACGTTACCTGGTAAGATTGGTTTAATAAGTACGTATTACTTACTTACAATTGAATTCTGGCTTTCTATTTATTGATATATTAATTAATAGGTACAAATTTTGTGGATTCAATTAATATGAACACCGTGAATAGCAATATAAATTGCTTGAACTATGAATATGAGTTTAAATACAAATATTTTAATATGGTATCTTTAAATATTTAAATATGAAAGTCTTTATGTGAATTTGGATATCTCTAATGTGAATATTTTTAATTTTTAATGATGAGCGAACAAATATAAGGTGTTCACTGGGTTGAGTGAGCAAGCTATGCATGCTCACTGGTTATAAGAGATACATTGAATTTGTTTGTTGAAATGCATTAAATTGAATTTGATATTAGGGGGCGATGTATGTATGTTTCATACACTCGTCGGATATTAGAGGGCGATGTATGTATGTTGCATACACTCGTCGGATATTAGGGGACGATGTATGTTTGTGGCATACACTCGTCGGAATTAAGGGGGCGGTATATGTTTGTGGCATACACTCGCCGGATTTTAGAGTACGAACGATGTATGTTGGTGGCATACATTCGTCTGAATATGTTTAAATGTTAAGTGAGTACGTTTCTCACAGGCTGGTTAAATGAGTACCTACTTATATTTCATACTGGTTTACTACCCGTATGGCCACTTTTAAGATTATTAGATTTAAATGAAACTACAACAGAACAAAGATAATTTCAAACGTTTTATTCTTGTTTTTACAATACTCATTTTACATTTTTGCACTAGATAAGTAGCTCTTAATAAAAGAAATGGTTTTTGTAAATAATAAAGGATGTAGGTAGCTACTGTAGCTAGTGAACAGTATAAATCATGAATTTTCCTGAAGGGCATATTGTGTTGATAACCTAATGATTTTATTATAGAATGACACGGAACGATCTTTTGCCGATGAATAATGTATACATTCCAAGGTAAATAGCATCTGAGGACGAATACGGCCCGCGCCACCTGGTGCGCCGCTTGGTAGGCCTCCAGGGTGACGTGGCCGACCCAGGGGAGTCTTGAGCGAAGGAGGAATACCCTTTCTTCGTAGCTGAATCTGGTCAAAGAGGATTTGAGATGATGCAGAGCATTTTGTTTATGGGAAAGTATTGAAGTTGTTTTGATTAAAATGATTCATGTTTATTTATTTGCATATCGAATAAAACTATTTGAGATTTAATTTTCATCTCGCATAACCGACTAAATTGATTGTAACACCCCCTTAAATAAAGTTTGTAAAGGTCTACCTAAAACAAAACAAAACTATAAAAACTTATCTTTTCATAGAATCATTTAGATGTTATCAAAATACTTTTAGGGAAGAATGAAAAGCCTTTTAAATCTACAGTTGCCTACGTGCTTGACATTGAGTATCTAGTAGGTACCACAGCTGTAGCAGTAGATACCTTTAAAGTATTATTGTCAATATGCGCTCTAATTATCGCAACATAGTACCTACTTACTTATAAAGATATTTATATACTAAATTATGTTTGCATCATTTCTTTTTCCTTGCATAATAAGTATCCACATGCTCCACAATTTGAGTAGGGGTTATTGTCTTATCTATTTAAGATTTTTATAATTACCTTAGTTTCCATTTTTACGAAATCCATACCATATCTTGATTCTCATGAGTGGTCAATATCCATGAGCTAGGTTTGTTTTTCTATGCCTAGGTCTATGCCCAGGTGACCTTTACGCAGAACTGGATGTATTTCTGATCTTGATAAGATTGGACATGATGACGATTCACTTTTGAATAAGAGCACACTATTAGAGTCGCGAATTTAGTATTCCAAGATTGCGATTGGGTAATACTTTTATAAACTGTGATCTGTGTCACTTAGATTGTTATAGACCTTTTAACTATGGAAACAATATTAGTTTCTGGTATAAGCTTAACAATCTCCATAGCAGTGTTGTAGATACGGTGTACGTACGCATAGTTTTCGGGGTGCCGCTGTCTCTGAGGTACCTACCGGGTTCGATTCCCTGTCGGGTAAATGTTTAAAGCGGACTTTTCAACATTCTGCCCGATTGTATGTGGTAATCCCCGTCGTTGTTCCCAAATGCCATAACACAAGTGCTTGAGTTACTTAGTTCGTGATGGAAGCAATGTAGGTATGCAAAGATATCCAAAATTTACTATTTCCTATTACTTTTTTTATTTTTTGTAACTTTGTTCAAGTGGACATTTCGTCTATTATTTTTGTTATATGTAGCTTAATTTAAAAGAATTCACTATGCTTGACTTTTTAAATTTGAGTTTAGTGGCAAACTTAAATCTCAAATTTTATTTAAATTCAAACTAAATTGTGGATGAGTGCTAGAGAAAGTTTATCAGGAACATACTTTTCCGAGTCTTCTACATAATTAGACAATAAAGCCATAAGACTGATTAGAAATCATCATTCTTTACATTTTTCCGGGAACGTCGAAGATTCTTTATCTAAGTACCTAGTTTGATAGATACATAGATTAATTCTTTATTTGTACACAATATTACGAACGGAACAATCACACACGAAATAATAATAATAATACAAAGATAACAAACTGTTAACCAAATAGTGGCCTTATCGTCTTACTGCGGTTTCTTCCGGGCAACTCAGTTTTGGTTTAGACGGATGGAAAATTTTACAGCCAAAATCACTAGAAGCTATTTTGCTATTTGTGCGTACTGCGTAGTGTTCTGGATCTCTCCTAATGATTTAGATGCAAATCAAAAGCAGAAATACTTAGTTGCTTAGACAGCACTGCAAGAAGCATTCACTGATATCTATTCTAGTTGTTTTCATTAACATAGTGATGAAATTATGTTTTTAATGCAAAAACATGTAAACAGTCCATAGTGCATTTAAGTAGATCGTGTTTATTACACTGTCAAGTTGTAACTGATGTTTTCCTAATTAAGCAAAATAAAGTAAAACGATTATTGCTCAATCACACCTCTCAATTTATTAAAATGTTCTATACAGCTTCATGCAAACATTTTAATTCATGTTTTAAACTTGTTCTAACAAATAAAGCCACAAGTAACCACTGCTGTAGCATACCAAGTTAGTTTTGCCGTGTTTTTGTTGTTATTGGCGGTATGATTTATAATTAGTTTTTGAGGATTTTAATACTACCGTCCTAGTGTACGTATTGACAAAATATGATTTCAAATTATGTGAATCTAATTTATTGTTATTTTAATGAGAATTAATATCTTTATTAAACCAAAAATCAAGTAGATCTGTCAAATTTACCGTCTCATTTGGTAGGCTCGTGATACTAAAATTCTTAGCAGTTTACCATTCTCACGGACCTTTGAAGTTCCTTCACATATTGTGTAGTAATCATTTCCATATTTTTTTAGATCTGGTCAGTTTATCATTTGTTTCTACTATGGTTGAAGTTACTAAGTACCTTACATACTAATGTTTATAAAAGAATATGAGAATTCATATACTTACATTTATTTCTATTGATTCATTATCAGATACATCTATTTCTTTTGAATGATTAATAAAATTGATTTGGTTACTATGTGTGTTGTGAGTTTACTGCTTTCAGATGCCAATTGTAGCATCCAGTAGGTACTTATCATGAGCTAGCATCGAGTTAATATAATAATGAGGATCCCGCTACCCTTGAACGTACGAACCAACACAGCATACAAACTGGAGACAGCAGAGTGTACGTGCTGTGGTAATGAGAGGAGATAATATGATACTGAAGGTGCAGATCACAGAGTGATCGTTGTTGTGATGATGATCATCGTGGGCTGTGGTTGTAAGTCGGATATTGAGACGAGTGGATCGCTGATACTGAAGTTGACTTATATTGAAGTATATATTATCATGTCATGTATCTTATCTCATTTTACTATTATGATTGCAAAAGCTTGTATGTTTGTTCCCCAATCACGGCTATCGGCTGGACGGATCTTTGAAATCTTTTGTCTGTGGAATAGCATATCGGCTTCTTTTGACCCCGGGAGGATATTTTATTCCCACGGGAAATCATCGTGTAGTTAATTCATTTGGGCGAAAAGCTGTTCATGATTTTACTTGTTCTATTTCTATCCATGGTAATATACTTCTTCATATCCCAATTATAATTATTAAATCTATTTACACTAATATTATTCATAGTAATATGAATATTTGTTGATAAGGATGCGGGTCATGCTCGTATGAGGATACCTTGTAGACATTTTTAAGTTTTGATATTAAATTGCGAACTTGTTTAAAATCATTAACTTATTCATTAGAAATGATAATAATATGATCTTTTGATTTTCATGTACGGAGTGGAACCATGTATTGTACTATTCTAACAGAGGCAGAGAATAGATGCATTTAAGATTTGGTGCTGGAAAAGAATGCTCTGGAAACCTTGGACAACTGGTTGACAAGTTGAAAAAGCAAATTGTTGCTGTGACGGTTCAAATTGTACCTGCGGCATCTTCATTATCAGTGTAACTTCCTTATAAGAATATTTAAATTAATCGGTAATAATGCCTATTACGAACATGCCTTTAAATAATTCCTTTAGTTGTCCTAATTCATATTTTGATTTAATACAAATTGTGCACTATGGTAAATACGTATCCATAACTTGGTTTGTTACTCATATCTGGGTAAAAATTGGTAACTGTGCAGAGGCCTACAGTTGTTTTTGTAAGGACTAAACTAGGTCAAACTTAGCGATAGTTAAATTCATCTAATATTAGGTCTTTAATCCTTTCATGACTCGTAGTTGCTTTTTCCACTATTTGAGTGAAGTGATAAGGGTGTCTAGTTATCAGGTTAAAGTTAAATTCTGTACCTACCTATTCCTAATGTAACATTCTTAGGGATTTTGCTTCTGACACCATCTAATATTCTTGAATGTAGCTCCTGACAATGCATTGATGTAAACTAGTACCAAGCTAATCCATTTTTCTTTTATGACCCATAACTAATGCTTATAGATTATAACCAGACTTTACTTTAATCATTCCATATACTTACTTACACATGATTATATAACAAGTATAGTTTCAAAATAAGTTTTCTAAGTAATAATAGTCGCTTGTTAACGAATGTCATGATTATGTTAATTTATACATTGATTCAAATAGTTTTAGATTAGTTTGTTATTGATAATTTATTTTATTTGATTATGTATTACTTAACGATTTACTAAAACAATATTTTCACGATAATATCTATATTCTAAACAAGTCATCGGCTTCCTTAAAAGATTATTGTTGAGCATTGTGTAATATAATGTATTTGTTTTAATTATGTTTTAAGTTTTAACTTAAGGTTTTTATCACTATAAGATTAACCTAAATAGGTACATAGTTGTAAGACTTTACTATTGAGAATAGTTGTGTATCAGTATATTAGCTGTATACTTACCTAATTAATTGATTCTAAATAATTTTTATATGTGCGTCGGGAGACAGCACGTTATCAGATGGCCGAATGTCATGATTTTAGAAGGTTTTTCATATTTTTTAATAGCAACACTGGTAATGCCGTCTCTTGCCGCCATTTTGTTAAATTTAATAGGCTAATCTGTGGTAAAATTGGTGGGGGGTAGCTAGACTTGAGCCCGATTAACGAGCAAAGAGAGGTCATTCTTCAAACTAGCCTCGAGGGGATAAGTTCACTAAGACGTCGACTGTATCTATATTGTTATACCTGTACTATGCCTGTACCTGTAAGTTGGATCAAAAATTATATGAGTGTTATCTGGAGTCTGCGTTTTCTTCATATAACAGAGTTCAAATAAAATTGTCTGTGAAACATCTGATTCTTTTTTCGCTGGTAATAATAAGATTTTCAGTAAAGATAAAATAACATTTGATCTTTATTACCTTATTCGTTATGCAGTTAAGTCTGTTCATATTTGAAACTTTTTTGTCGCAGGCCAGAACAAGACTACCGAAGAAATATGCACTATCGTGAATAATCTGGAGTACGTGCGACGTTCCCTGGCGGAGTACGACGACGAACACATGTAAGTATTTTAATTTTTACTTAACACACTAATTTTAATTTAATGCCTTTGTTAGATAACCATATACTTTAAATGTTAATTTGCCTGTGTAACCAGCGACTTAAGCGACCTTAAAATGTTTGGCTGAATGGTTAAAAAATAATGTAATAATTTAGTAATAGGGTTTTACAATAACCACGTTTAGACAGACTTATTTTGTGCTTTGCGCACTCTGTGTTAGAAGCGAAGTTTCTTACAACTCTAAATTAAACTTCAAATCACAGAACACGGAAAGATTTTTTCCGTGTTCTGTGCTTCAAATATTGCATTCCTAGTTTTAGTAACTAAATAGAAAGGCTCAAAATAGCAATATTATAAGAAAGCAATATAATAAAGGAAAGCTCACTTATTTGTCAACCTACTTAATTACGGCTTAGAGATTCCAACCATTGTGTTACTCGAGACGACCTCAAATTATATTAAGCACATTTGTTAATAAACCCTTGCTCATTTTGTAAAGGTAAACTCGTGTGTGTAAGAGATTAAGCATGAGACATTACGTAGATCCGCACAGACACACAACACATATATGGAGTACTTATACGAGTATTTGATTTTGCAATCCATACTAATATTATAATTGTGAAAGTGTGTTTGTTTGTTTGTTTATTTGTTTGTTTGTTTGTCCGCCTTTCACATCAAAACGGAGCAACGGATCGACGAGATTTTCGGTATGGAGATAATTTGAGAGCTGGAGAGTAACATAGGCTACTTTTTATCCAGGAAAATTATAAAATAAAAATGGTAATTTTGTATAGAAAACCGTTAAACTGTCATACTTCACACAACTGTCATTTCTTAGCCGCTTCCAAAGAGAAGGTATGTCAAAGAGTATGTAATCACTGACATTTTTGCTGCTTAGGATTTCTTTTTTTTTAATAAGTGACATTGTGTCAGGCAGGTGATAAGTACGAAGTTCGTGTCCAATAAAATTTATATGGCAAAACAACGTTTGCCGGGTCAGCTAGTTTATTATAAAACATGAAGAAATAGAAAAGTACTTGGTTAAAAAATTAAACCGACTTCAAAAAGTACCTGTCAACTGAAAGGAACAGCCTTTTTCAGCGTGCATGCTGTAGGTATAATATTGTAAGGATATTATTTGTTGCTTTTAAGTTGACTGGTACTTTTCAAACCATTTTTTTCCCATCGGGGATGGTTATGAGACGGGTAAATTTTTAGCTAAATATTTACATCATTTTCAATATTTAAAAAAAAACTTGTTTTACGAGCTGGTTTCATTTTGTAAATATTAAACTGTCCTATCATTGTTCAGTTTTAATGACCGTAATTTCATGGCACATAATCTCTTTGGTGGTAATTACGCAACTGGCTAAAAGCTGTTAATGTGTTTTGATTGTTATCGTCGTATACCCAACCAACCGTTAATGGTTTTCCATCATTGTGTTACTTTTGTGAAACGTAAATGTATTAGAAAAAACTAAAATCTTATTTCAGAAGTAAGTTCCGCATTAAGTTTTTTACGTTTTTTTAAAGGTATTGATTATAAACCTAGCTTTGAAGGATTAATTTGTGTCCGTCATCCCCTTTCTTCTTAATATTAGACGATGGTCATTCGTACTGACCATGCCAAGGTTATTGGTAGCATCTCTGAAAACCTTCTACCCATTGAATTCGATGGTGCGCGATTGGATGAGACGTTACTGTTTGACGTACATGTCAAAGCAGTTGCTCAATGCTTTTATAGGCAGAGTTTATACGGAATTAGAGAATATCTAAGTACGATTGTTAGAATTAAACTTCAGAAATACTTATTCTTTCAAAATAAAATTATGCGGACACTGTTTTTGGAAACTGCTTACTAGTTCGAACGGAAAAAACCCTACAACCCATTCAAAATGCATGTGCGCGATTTTGTTTCTCAGTTCCTCACCGAGGTTACATTGCTAGGCGACTAACCTTTCCCTAGGAGTTCCACAGCATTCTACTGTTTTCTATTCATACTCCTTCCTTGTTCACACTGACCGTTTGTGGAACTCCCTTCCTGATGCTCTCGGGCACCCTTATTTCCTTTCTCCTGACTTACGTTAACTACTTACTTTGTTTTATAATGTTTCCTATCCTTGTCTTAATTTATAGGAAAAATGTGATAGCAAAAAACCACCACCAGCCCTATAAGTAGCTTTCAGGCGGGATTTGAACCCGCGCCTCCGGGAATCCGGCCCGATGCTCTGACCAACTAAGCTACCGAAAGGCCTACACGACTCGTCGAATTTTGCTATCACTTGTTTCGCTGTAGGCCAGCGTTGTTTCATCAATGTGAAGAAACCCTCGCATCCGAAAGAAACATTTTTACAAATGTTAACAGTCGATTAAGATGAAACAGCCATTAAATTGAGATTTTAGATTATTTTTATGCATTTACAATCCAATTTTGTAGGTATATGAAAAATGAGATACTAAAAAACCACGAGCCCTATAATTAGTAGCTTTCAGGCGGGATTCGAATCCGATATCTTTAAGTATCTTAATGATTATGATGTAAACAGGTAAATAAATTATTTGTGTAAGTACCTAGTTATATTATTTTTATCTATTATGTAGGATCTTCTATTAAGTAGGAAAGTACGTCCTTAAAATGGATGTAATTAATGTATTAAAATTCCTAAAGAGTTAAGTAGTTCTTTATATCCAATGAGTGATCTCCCTCACTGTTTTCCACTGAAAACCAGCGTCATGGCTCGCTATAACAAATGCAACCATTTTGGCTGCATCTTTGTAATATTTTAATTTAATGTTAGATGTAAAAAATTCCTTTACTTAAGTTTAAAAATGTTTTTTCACTTCTCATGCTCGTAAAGTTCGTGTTTATGTTGGGTATAGGCTGCATAAAATCGCTTTTTATGCTCTAGTGCATAAAGTAAAATCTTCGTCTAAGTCTCAGACTCTAAGACAAAGGTCGTCAGGTAAACAGTCACAGACGCAATTAAACTTCGTTAAATAAACTTGTTATTTCATTCTGTTTCTTTAATTTTGTACACAATCCATTTTAAATTACTTACTAAATTAATAAAACTATGCAAAATTATTGAGTTTTGTAAGAAATAAGTATTTCAAGAGCATTATGGACTACGATCTATGCTAAAGTCACTCTGCTGACACTGCTACGTATAAAAAAAAAGAAAGGCCCGCCAATATGGCGAAGTCTTTATTTTTTCTTTTTTGCAATATTGTTATTTATTTTCCTCACACTCGAAGTAAAAAGCAGATATATCTCGTAGATAAACCCCATTTTACCCTCGAATTGACTATCTATATACGTCTCGGGTAAAATGGCACGTTTTATGCACTTGTTGTACAATCTACTATATTTCTTTTTATGTTGTATTTATGCATCAAATAAACGGTTTCTAATTCTAATTCTAATCCAGGTGATGTGGGTTGAATTTCCACGATCCGCCGGTTTCTGAAACGCCAATCAAAATTAAAATTAGCCAACAGACTGTCGCAATTGGGTGTTTGACTGTTGTTGAAATGTAGATATTTAATTATGACATGCGAAAATATAACATTATTGAAAAACAAACATGAAAAAAGAAATTCAATATGTATTATAACAAGCGAATTATGAGCTACTTAATTGTGACTCTAGCTATCTCTTTGTAAAACGAAATTTTCGAACGAACGGACATTTCTATAGCGCTCTCCTTGTCTAATTAGTAAGTTTGATGCTCTATATCGCTGAAAATATGCAAGATATTTGAAAATAAATACCTATGTTGTGTTGCTACTAGTTAAATGAACATTTTAAGTCAATAATAAAAAGTCAGTCAAATACCCAATTAACTCCCAATTAAAAGCACGTTGGGTTTCTGAAACGAAAATTATCTTACAATTAGGTTTAGATTTGTATGGGCACTGACAGTCTGTCACATTTTTCTTTCTGAAACCCAAACTACAATTAATTGGAGATTAATTGGGAATTAGGTTATTTAATTTTAATTGGCGTTTCGGAAACGGGCCGTAAATATATTACTTATGTAACTTTTTTTTTAATACATACAAGTGCGCTTACCTAAGTGTTCCTGCTCGGGTAGAATAAACTGACATAGTAGAGTCCTAAAAACTTATCTATTTCGGTGACAGGGGTGTGGGGGAGATATTCGCTAAGTATATGGACTGTCAACTGTCAGCAGAATGAAAAGTTGCGAAAGTTACCACCACAGAACACGGAAATATTTTTTTCTCTTGTAGTTACCATCGTGCCAGATAAGTTTGTAGCACTACTTTAACGTGCTACTTACTATGCTATACGCTCGTATAACGCGTCGCTTAACCAGCTTAGCAACAAAATTCGCGTGCGCGCATATCGCCCCTACACGAACTAAACGTAATGTTGTGACGGCGCGGCGTGTAAGCCATTTTAACCGTGGTTCAGTCGAACCAATGAGGGTTTTTCTGACAGGTAGGGATTTTAGAACGTTTTTTCATCAATAGATGTCGCAATTTAATCTCAGCTGTCAAAAAAATTAATGTTGAAGGCCATAAACAAAATCCTCCAAAATCTTTCACTTTGCTCACTCGCTCAAACAAAAATAATCTATGCTTTCTGCCTTTGTTTGTTGTCTCGTCAGTGTCACAGGGTAAAAAAACTATAGTCAGTGTGCTTTGTTCGCTTCTGTTTGTGGTTCGTTGTTTTCGTTTGTATTTTCCGCGGATTATTATAACCGACGACTTTGGCTTTTCCTACTGGTGCCTGTCCTGACGACTCTTATATGCATGAAAAGATAACCCTTGGCGTATTCTACGAACTTTGAGTTTGCCTTTGCGATTTGGACAAGACATTTGAACGGGATTGGCCGTGCCGTGCATCATGGACAAGGACTACGGGTCGTGGCGTGGTCACTCGCTGCTTTGAAAGCAGGAAAAGAAATGCAAAGCTTACGGGGAAAAAAGCTATTCTTGTGCAAAGGTTCATACTTAGTTTTTATTTAGTTATCTATGTTGTTGGTATACTTTTTTATGTTAAACTGCAATCTCAATCTTTATTAATGACTCAGAACAATAACTAAAGCTAGTTATTGTTCTGAGATTAAGTGATAAAATTTATTTGTCTTATTGATAGAACCACAGAATACTTATATACTACCAACACAGTAAATATATAAGCTAATATAAACTGTGCTACCAACGATCATAAAATATACAGTGCCACAACCTTTTCTGTGCCGGTGACAGCGGCGCTACGTACGTTTTTCTTTTTTTTTGTAGTAATTGAACCGGCCCTGACTTCTAAGAACTTCAGCCGCCAGCAGCGCTATGGTTGGACATCAACTTGACAGCAAAATGACATTAAAAAAAATCACGTTAGTTTCACATTTTGGCCACCGGCACAGCAAAGTTTGTGGCACTGTAGAATGGTTTTTGACAGCTGACTGGAAATAGTGACATCTATTAAAAGATTTGGAACTAATTTTGACGTATTATCTGTCAAAGGAAACCCGCTCATTGAATCATGACCCATTTTGCTAATATTTTGTTTGAAAGCGTCAAAACAAAATAGGTTAGTTTAGTGTGTATAATATCTCTGGGAAAATGATTTATGGTGGGTCACGATTCGATGGGTTCGACTGTACATTGTCTGGATATTTGTAAAGCTTACATTTACATGCTTCCCGCTTAGGTTCAGCAACAGGACAGATCACTTAAGTGCTGCCACAGACGAGAGCGCCCGCCAGTTAGTTCGCGGAGCCCTAGGTACTCTGGACGCTCGCTCGGCGCGCGCCGCCGCCCCTCTGGCCGCGCGCGCCCGTCCACCCCTGAGGAAGGCTGTTTTCCACCTTGCCTGGTCACCTGACACACTGCCTACTACACAGGTGAGATTTTTAAGGTTACATTATCAAGTTTAGTAACTTAATTTTGCAGGCACTAGTCACTGATTCTAGAATCAGGGGGGCTACCGCTAAACTTTTGAATGTGAACTTCATACGATTTTTGAAACTTGGAAGTCAATTTTATTTATAAAAAAATAAGTTTTTTGTAAGAATTTCATATTCATGGCAACCTTTTTTGCTGACTGTACTTTAATACTTTGATATTATATTTGATATTAATATTGTATTGTCATCTAAACCAAACCTGCATACAGAATTTCAGCTCCATCGAACACTGGGAAGTGGGTCAAATTAAGCTTGCATGATTTGTCCCCCACTAACTAACTAACTAACTAACATGGCAAGTTAATAAAAAGGTTGTAATAAAAAATAGGCTCTATCCTTGTTTGTGGCACGTACTCACCACTCTTGGTGTACCAAAACATCTGACTACTCTTATTCAGGCTCTGTACCATAACAGTCAAGGTGTCGTCAAAATTGACGAAACAATGTCCCAACAGTTCAGTTTCGAAAAGGGTGTCCGCCAGGGCTGCATTGTTTCACCTGTTCTCTTTAACGCCTACGGAGAGTATATAATGCGACTGACTTGCGATGGCTGGGATGGAGGCGTAAGTATTGGTGGGGAAAAGTTAACAAACCTCCGATACGCCGACGACACGACACTGCTGGCTGCAAACGAGTCAGAAATGGTAACGCTACTAAACAAAATGGAAGACATCGGCAACAGTCTGGGACTCTCCATAAACAGATCAAAGACAAAAGTCATGATTGTGGATCGTGCTAAAACTCTGACTTCTAATCAGATACTGGATCTAGAGACTGTGAATGACTTTGTTTACCTCGGCTCTAATATTAGCAATACCGGCTCCAGCGAAAATGATGTGCGAAGACGGATCGGAATGGCAAAGGGTGCCATGTCTCAACTAGACAAAGTGTGGAAGAACAGGGGAATAAGTCTGAAAACGAAAACAAGACTAGTTCGTACCTTGGTCTTCTCTGTATTTCTGTACGGCGCTGAAACATGGACGCTCAAAGCTGCTGATCGTGGACGCATCGATGCTTTTGAGATGTGGTGCTGGAGAAGAATGCTCAGGATACCATGGACAGCACATCGGACCAACGTATCAATACTTGTGCAGCTCAGGATCACCACGCGACTATCTTCCATCTGTCTAAAGCGAGTACTTGATTACTTTGGCCACATTGCCAGGAAAGAAAGTGACAACCTGGAGAAATTGATAGTGACAGGGAAAGTCGACGGCAAAAGGTCGCGTGGTCGCAGCCCGATGCGTTGGTCTGACCAGATCCGCACCATCCTTGACACGACAGTCTACGACGCACTGCATGCCGCCGGTGACAGGAGACGATGGAAGGCCATCATCAATGAAAGACTGCTAGGAGGTGGTGGTCACGACCCTCAGACATAAGGAATACGACGCGAGGAGGAGGATCCTTGTTTAATGTCGTCTTGTGTAGGTAACAATAATTATTAGCTAGCAACGTTCCACAGAACAAAGCAGCAAAAATTTATTAAAATAATTTCATATCAATTCAAATGACAAAATTTGTATGAAGTTTATGTCCATAAAGTTACGCGGTAGCCCCCTAGGTCTTTCGGGTCTCTTGGATTCCTCTTTCAAGCAGAAAGTATACACATTTTTGTTTTAATAATTTTCATATGACAAAGAGAGTTTTTAAGATCCATATTTCGAATCATTCGCGTGGTGCATCTTTACCTATTTGGAAGAATGTTCGACCGAAACAATCGATGTTTATACTGTTACATTTTATGAAATAATTTCTAAACCCTTGTTTTTACTTTCAATATAATATCGGAGAGAAGTATGTAATGAGATATTTTCCCTTCATAATAAAACAGGCTTTGATGCAACATTAGACGGCCGTGCATTGTAACTTGGTTTTTGTCTTTTCTTAAAATTATTACGTACTTATTATACAAAAAAAAACAGAAAATGGCGTTTATTAAAAAAATCGTATGACATTCTAATGGTTGTTATTATTACATAAAAAAATGACCAAAAGTTATTAAAAACTTTTACAGTGGCCAAAACCGGTACAGTGGCCAAAAACGGGGCTTCTGCCAAACCTACGTCTACATGACGGAGATTAAAGGTACGCGCACATTATGTCGGGCCGCAGCGGGCCGGGCCGCAGCGCATCGCATTGACGGATTTGAGTATAGCACATAGTGACGGGCCGGGCCGCAGCGCATTGACGGATTTTCAGTACAACCAAATTCAAACATCCAATTTCTTCTACTACTGCCGGTTATACCCGTCCCTCTCACTCTCCGGGCATGACAGAATCGAGTGAAAGAGACGGGTATAATTTGTAGGTGTCATGTTATCTGACCGTGTAGTACGAGAAAAATCCGCTTGCTATAGCACACTGTGTCGGGGCGCAGCGGGGCGGGGCGGGCCGCATCGCATCGCACGCACGCAACAAAATCCGCGGCGGATTATGCGGCCCGCTGCGCCCCGGCATAGTGTGCGATAGTTCATATAAAATACATACGAGCGATTTGGACGGATGTTTGCGCTGCGGCCCGGCCCGCTGCGCCCCGACATAATGTGCGCGTACCTTAAAAGTTTAATACCGGTCGGTCATTCAGTTTGTATACTCTATAGCTAAATCGCGTAGGTTGGTCAATTGAAAGACCTTTCAAACTTACAAAAGACACCATTCAGGAAGAGAAGACCCTTAACATAGTAATTAATTTGTGGCTAATAGAGGAGCGGTGTGTGCTTTCGCTAATTGAATTGGGTCCTGCTGTCAAATCAATTAAAGTAACTTTATGTTTGCCCCAAAGAGTGAAATGCATAAGGTTATTTTTAAATTGACTGTAAGGAGCTAATACATTTTAGGTTTATGTTTACGGTAGAAACGTATCATAATTTGGAGTAAATCCTTCTGTTGGATACGTACCGTAGTAGGTACTAGAAGGGAAGCTTAAGCCAGAAAAAAATCCAATTGCCACCTAACAGAACAAATAAATAAACGGACACTACCCTTATCTTCCTTTGATAGTCAACCTATCCTTATTTCCACTCAAATAGGCCTGAAATTCGAATGTATTGTAGTTTTATTAAGAATTTTATTGTTTTGTCTTTAAACTGAAAGCTACTAAAAGAACTTACTCTCTACATCACAAAATAACTTTAAAATATTAGTTCAATTCTGTCTCTTTTATCAGGTACTTGGATAACAAATGAAATAAAAATATTACCGGTTATTTAGATTTTCCCTAATATCTTATAGATATATGTAGGTATTTTAAGTTTGTTGTTAACGTTTAATTCAGCGTAATACTCGTAGTAGTGCACACATAAAAGTAGAAAAGCTATCCTACTAATATTAAAAATGTTAAACTTTAGATGTTTTTATGTTTGTTACTCAATCACACCAAAACGGCTGAACGGATTTGGCTGAAATTTGGGACATAGATACTTTGTAGCCTGGAGAGGAACATAGGCTACTTTTCCCGGAAAAGTATCACATTCCCGCGGGATAACGTCGTGTAGTCCACGCGGGCGAAGCCGCGGGCGGAAAGCTAGTTGATAATAAATCCATTGTGGTTCAGGCTATCACTCCCCTGCTGGAGTTTTTGGATCAGCATCTCTCTTCGCTGAACACTTGGTTGCTTCCGAGGGCCTTCACGAGAGCCCTGGCTGGCTGCTGGAGCGCTGTTCTCAAGGAAGTATCGTCGCAAGCCGACGCGGGTGGCGCTGAAAGGCCCAGAGTCTACCATCACAGACTTAGAGAGGCTTTGGACCTTCTTGCTGATTTCTTCCACGCGGAAGGAAAAGGTATGGTATATAGCAATAAGTATCTTTATCAGCTCTTTTTACTTTCTCCTTTTGCGAACGCACAATATGCCTTCTTTTTGAATGGCTCAACAGGCTTACCTGATGCCAATTTGTGGGCTTCAATGACTAAAATTCCAGCAGTGACAGTGAGTTTAACTGACTTGTAGCATAGACGCTCGAACTAACAGATTTTTGATCCGTAGCGAAAGTTAACCGCCACAATCGCAGGCCATGCTATTATATTATATTGCCATCACCAAGCTCCTCGCAAAAAGCTTCTTATCTTGTAAGTAAGTACCTACATAGCGCTGCCTAAGCTCAGCGAGTTTTCATGTGAATGTTCACGCAATCGCTAGTGAGTGTAGTTACAGCAAAGTCATTAAAGTCGTACAAGAAGTAACTCTTAATTACGGTATAAAGTTTTCACGGACTTATTAATACACAACGTGACACGACCGGGTGCTAATGGGCAATTTATTTAATTAAAACTCGTCGTTTCAGTTTAAAGAGCGACATTGTTTATTTCTTTTCAGAAGCTTCTTCTTTTCAACTTGTTTTGACGATTATTTGTTCATAGTCAGTTGAATTCCTTAGGTCTTCCAATGCACGAAGTCCACAATGCAGAATGGAGTCGTGTTGAACAAAGAATGCAGTACCACCAGGCCCCGACTGAAGAATTACTAGAGATTTGGCTAGCAGATAGGTTGACTGAACAAATGCGTACTCCATTGCCTTCACCGTATGGATCCATTCTAGTCAGGTATCCTTAATACGTTGATTAACGTACCACAACCTTCGCAGATATTTTTATTTTTGAAAATACTAGCTGCTAAAAATTAAATGACCTGTTTTATTTAGTTTTTGTTGGAATGCTATTACAATTATTTTTGGTTTAAAAATTATTATGCAAAAATATACAAACTAAGGTACCTACTAACCTATAAGTTACTTTAATTAAATTATGAAAGCTTTATTTATTGCATCGCTGCTACATCCTTTATCAAAAAATTTATAGTAGGTACCTACCTTAAGTATGTTTTGTAAAAATACTCATGTAAAATTTCCTTACGGTTTCACAATCCCGTATTCTCCACAGGGTTTACTTCAACCACGATTCACTCTGCGTGGAGGTGCTGTCGGCCCGCGACGTAATCCCTCTTGATCCGAACGGGTTAAGCGATCCATTTGTCGTTTTGGAACTTTTACCAAAACGGCTCTTTCCTAAAGCTCACGAGCAGACCACTAACGTTCAGAAGGTAATAATCAAGTTGTTCTATACGAGCTAGTTATTGCTTTACCTATGTTTGTTAAATTCTCTCCATTTTCTTTCACGATTCACGTAGCTAGGTATCAGTGCGATGATTTTATTTTATTCATTTTTAAAAGTAGGTATAATATCGTAGTAATATTATAGTATTCTTTGATACATTTGTTTGGCTTGTTCGTGGACCCACTACTCTACATTAAATAAAACTTTATATTTTTGTTTTTTATTGTACTTATCTTTTTTTTATGACACCCCTCCCCTCTCTACGCAGGGCAGTAGATCGAAGCGGAATAAGAAATGTATGATTCTATTTGGATCCACTTCTTGTTCTAAAAGTGTGGATTGAAGACGAAAAAATTATGCTCAGATCCATTTGTATAAAATTCTATAATTCATATAATTAACAAAATTGTCATTGTCTGTTTGTTTTTTTTAAGTAAAAATGTTTAGTACTTATAATTTAGGTTTTTATCAAGGCAATGCTATATAATAGTTTTTCAGTGCAATCCGCTTTTCTTGTAGCTAACTGCAATATTTAAAAAAAACTATTCGATATTAAATGTTGCAATTAGTGTAAAGTAACTAAAGTCCCTTAAATAATAAAACTAATGTAAAACTAAGTAAATCAAATTCTAAATTAATTGAATAGAAAACCCTGAACCCCATCTGGGACGAGTGCTTCGAGTTCGCCGTGTCTCTGGAGTCGTGTCGGTCAACACAGGCCGCGCTGTCCCTATCAGTATGGGACCGCGACGTCCTGACGGCCGACGACTTTGCCGGCGAGGCGTTTGTGGCCCTTGCACGGGTGCCCGGTGTCAACAGCCACGCGCCGCCCGATCCACTGCGTCCATTGGAGCTACCACTCATGCAGCTACACGACCGAAGTGAGTCTCTGTTTAGACGGTAGTTTAAAACAGCAAATTCTGGAGTCGTGTCGGTCAACACAGACCGCGCTGTCCCTATCAGTATGGGACCGCGACGTCCTGACGGCCGACGACTTTGCCGGCGAGGCGTTTGTGGCCCTTGCACGGGTGCCCGGTGTCAACAGCCACGCGCCGCCCGATCCACTGCGTCCATTGGAGCTACCACTCATGCAGCTACACGACCGAAGTGAGTCTCTGTTTAGACGGTAGTTTAAAACAGCAAATCTCTGGAGTCGTGTCAGTCAACACAGACCACGCTGTCCCTATCAGTATGGAACCGCGACGTCCTGACGGCCGACGACTTTGCCGGCGGCGGCGAGGCGTTTGCCAGAGCCGCGGCAGCGGCCGGCGAAGAGCCAAAAACGTCGTAAATAAATAAACGTCGTATTACCCCGTTCAATTTATGCATTTTAAATATCATGCCTTTCAAGTATTATGACATTTAAAAGTTATGCCTGTAGATAGTTATGCTTAGTGAAATTATACCTTTCGATGATTACCTATGCATTGCAAATTTCGGCCAAACAAAGTATGCGTTATGAAATAAGCCTTTAAGAATTATGCATTTCGATGATTATGCCTTTCATTACTGCTTTTCATTTTTATGGCGAAAAATGTTATGCATTTCATTAGGTAACCATGCTAGATAGGTAAGATGAGCACTATCATCATAAAGTTGTTTTTTTTATTGCTATTGAGCTAATATTTAGAATTCTCATTCAGATCATTAAGCGCAGAATATATTTTTTGTCACGAAAAGTAATCTTCAAGTAGGTACTTGTTATAGGAAAACGAAAAACATCCAAAGTATTCATCTTGCTACTATGACAAATAAAGCTTTACAACGTGTTAATACTTTAACCGAAACTGAGAAAATAGTTTGTTCGGAATCGAGAGTAGAATCGATTTTTGATAGGGGTTAAATTTTACAAAAAAAAAAATTTTTTGCCTCTTCTAAAATGTTTGTGTCTACTGCCTACCTATTCATTCAATACGCGCGCGACCCGTCACGTGCTCTCTTACGTCATGGTAGAACTTAAGATCTGTCAGAAAGCCACAGAGCGCTATGAGCAACTATGAGAATATCTTGGAAGTTTCTAAAAAAAAATATTTATCAATGGAATTCAATTTAATATAACAGAAATTAGTTGAGGTGTATGGACTTTTCAGTTATTGCATTAACACGTTATATAGAGCATAGAACTTGATACAACTTCGGTTAAATCCAATAGCCCAAGTTAAGGGATCCGTTTTATATCAATATTCATGAATCAAGTCTTATCTATAGAAACGGAAATTAAACAACGTCTCACGCCAAGTTTACCTTGCAGATCACCCCATCTTACAAATACTGGAGTCCCGGACGACCGACAAGATGGCCATAGATTTTGTCAAGAAACAAAAGTTAAGATTTGCTGAACAGTAAAATCATCTTTAAACGTCTATTTTCTGGTTGAGTTCCATTGTTTACATTACGCACAACGTCCATTAAAATTGTCGACAATATATTTTACAAAAAAGAGTTTAATATTTATTGAAAACAAACATTTGTTTATTTATTATATTTAAATGAATACATATTTATATTTACCTATAATGTGTATATTGAGATTTGACATATATTAACACATCAGTATTAATTATTGTATAAATTACTACAAAGACTGTGTAATTCTTCTATTCATGAGAGAATATAAATATGTGTACGTGTACTTTCCAAAATTTTATAAGTGTATAGAAGCACCCTTGGAGCTTATGTCCCTAGTCGTTAGTCTCTATTAGAAATTCCCGACCAAGTACTTTAAGTCTCGTTGTTAAACAATATATAATGTATATTTCATACGCTAAACCTTAGAATATACACGAGCACCCTTATCTTCTGAATAACAGTCGCACGCAAAGAACACGCACAGAACAAAATTATGCCTATCAAGGACTAAGAAAAGTTTGGTTTAACAAGCTTATTTCATTTGCAGAATAAGCATTGTGATTTTGTATGTATCTACCTACTCGAGTATTTTATTATATAAAATTATATTTTCATCTAATATACCTTTTATATTTATGCTTTTATACAATTTACGTACAACATTGTATTCTATTGCGCGTCAATCGAGCTTCTTATCACCTGTCCGTCGCATACCTTTACACCTTGTCGTTGAGGACTGATTTTCATGGTTAGTTTAATGTATGAGTATTATAAAATTTTATAAATGTATGTGAAAAAAGGTTCACTGTGTATACAAATACAAATGGATTATATTATTACTATAATTGTACTTAGAGGAAGTGTATCGATGTTTGTAATTAGAAAATGAATATTATATACTAACAATATATTATATGAAGTAGTTTTAAGGATGATTTTAAGGAAGGCTCGAATCGGTTAATTGAATTAAGTTTGTATGGCGTACTTTATTAATTGATACAACCATGTCGTGTGGGTGTGAAAAGCTACTTTGGGACGTATCTCGTTTCACTCATAAGTAATATGAATTCTAAATATGGAATTTTATTATTTTTAGATATTTAAATTATCTTAATATGGAAACCTTATTGTATAAAAAGTTTTTCAACAAACGTGAGTTTTCTTTGTTAATCCATTAAATATTCGTCTTGTTGTACGTCATACAAATCCACTTCATACCGTTCGAAGATGTTCGATAAATAAGAAAATGAGATTGTGTTTGAAGAATTCTAGAGAAATGTTTTGATAATGTCCATTGTTGGCTAACTAATAGTAAAAGTGAGTCCGTAAAAGACCATAGATCGCTAAAAGACAAAAAGAGAATGCGCTGCGGAAAGGTTGACTGATATTTGATGTTTTAATGATGCTACTAGTCTAACAAAGGTTAATACTTATAGGGGACAGTCTGGTAGCTCCGGACGGCGAGTAGCTGCGGACATTTCAAAGGCTGCGTGTATTTGCACAGCAATCCTACGCAAAATAGCGCTGTATTCTTACAGTTGGGCAAGCAGGCTCAACGAAGCGCTCGACCAAGGTGTATACCTACTGGAGGAGCTAAATATATACACCTATTTCCGCAGTTACCTGCCGTTCTGGACTTTCCCCTAAAGGGCCCCTCAGACTATCAGTCCGGCTGTCAGTTGGCCGCAATCGGCCACACACTCACAGCTGTAAAAGCAAAAACCAAATGTCAGGCGGCCTGTTAGATCGAGGGCTGCAAAGCAGTTGGCCTGATGCCAGCGAGCGGACTGATAGTCCTGTAGGCCCCTTACCGTGCGCGACCCAACTTAATATGCTAGAGTCGCCTAAAGTAATCACATACCCGTATCAGGGGATATTTAGAAAATAGTCATGAAACAATAAAAAGATACTTGTGAACGTATCGGCTCATCCCGCATCAGCTCCTCCGCAGTGCTAATTAGGAGCTAAAGAAATTGTCTTCGAATGTGATTTAAATTGCAAAAATCAAAATCGATTCTTCTTCTACGTTAGATTTTCTACGCTCGTGTGTGCTAAATGTGCAATTACCGGCACTTGGTAATTATTAAACTTTTATTAAGCCTAATATCATATCTTACACAAATCCAACCATATCGCTAAGCTTTTAAAACTTCGACTACTAAAATCATATCAAATGAATTTTACAGGAAAAGTAAAAAATCTCTTTTAAATTCAATCAAATAAATGTAAACAAACAGTGCAGTGTCAATACAAAAAAAAAACTAAGTATTTTAGCAGACGCGACCATTCTCGGAGTCAATTATACTTATATATTATATTATATTCTTACATAGGTATTTAATATGAGCTTTACTTTATTGTAATTCAAGAAACAAACATATTTTGAGACCGTGATGTTTGTATTTATTTATTATACAATATTTTTAATATTCGATTCTGAACATTGATAACTGACTTTCTGAAAAAAGGAACTTTTAATAGTATTGATGCATAAAATAAAAACCTACACAAAATAGATGTAACATTTTATCAATGAAAGTAACAACATATACAGGAATATAGATATCGTATAGATAATTATTTAATCCATTATCAAGCAACCCTAATATTGTGTGTGATAAGTGGAAGCCCTAACTGAGTACTATATAATACCTAATAAGTACATATTTAAAGTTAATTGTGGATGTAGTTTGCAGTACAGTGTTAGGCGCCCATTAGACGATAGGTTTTGCTATCAGTCATGATTATTTCAGCCAATAAAATAGACCATTCTGGGTTAAATAGTCAAGACTGATGGAATTGACTGATGGTTGCACAATCGTCTAATGTACGCCTTACGAAACTGAAATATCGGTGTCTCATTATTATTGATTAAAATATAATATTACTTTATGGCAATGTATCGGACTTTATTGAATGTATTAACACTTGTGTTCCAGGCTTTAATAAACTCTGTGAAATAACTGTATAAGTAGTGTGTTTTATTAAAATATCCCAATAGCGAGTCCAATAGTACTTAAAAATGAATTATAAAAAAAAATTGGACACCATATTCATATTTTTTTTTTTTTCATTTATTTTGGCAACAAACAGTCATGTATATTACAGAAAATATTTTGCTACAAATTAAATTATTAAATCTAGACCTACAGTGCCCAAACGTACAAACAAAAATATTCGAAGTGGACGTTACTACTTATTAGTTACGTTAGCTCATGAATTTGTACTATTAATACCTTAAAACATAATATAAAAATTTCAGAACTAAAAATAAGACATTGTCAGGGTGAGATTAAGTTGTAAAAATTAAGAAAAAAAAAATAACTAAAATTAATCATAATTTGCTTTAAGCCTTAACTTAAGAGTTTTAAGTGATGAGTTAAAAAGATCAATATTTTGTAGTTCTTTGTTGTACATGTTGGTGGAACGATAAAAGAATGAGTTCCGAGTGTAATTTTTAAAACGCCGTGGCGGTACAAAGAGTAGTAAGATACGTGAGGAGCGCACTGGAAGACGAGCTCGACATGAGAGCTGGACATAGCCTAGAAGGTCAGATGAGTCAATTAAGGAGTTAAGAATTTTAAAAAGAATGACAATATCAGAAATTTTTCTTCGGTCACATAGAGTATGAATATTAAAATTTGTTAAAGATTTATTATATGTGTCATTGGCTGAGTGACTACGAAAGTTTAGCGATTTAACAAACTTTTTTTGGATCCTTTCAAGTCTACTAATATGAACACCATAACAGGGATTCCAAACAGGACTCCCAAATTCTAGGATGGAACGGACGAATGCGAAATACAAAGTTTTAAGAGTGTTTAATATTATATATTGTCCTAATACCAAACTATAGTAGCTTATGCACTAGGTACTATTATGGAAATTGGAAAACAACGACGGGTATTACCACATACCTACCTACACCCAGACCCGAGGAAATATTGAAAAGTTCGATTTCAATATTTACCCGACCGGGAATGATATTTTTTTTCGCGATTTCAGTGTTGGTCTCATGACAAAAGTTGTTTGTTTCCATGATTAGAATAATCTTTAAAATTATCAGGGGTGATAAATTATCGTGTATATTATCGGCCAATGAAACGATAAAAACATGATGACCTAGCGTATCATCATTATTATACCTACTTATAATAGCCATGAGGTGAGCCTTTCTCAGAAAAGAAGCTGTTTCATAAAATGAAAATAATTGAAACAAACAATTACTTCAGGGATCTCGTCGGAACTAAGAAAATGAAATCACAGTAAGTAGGTACTTACAGACAAATATTTATTCAGCATCTATTGAAATGTGCAGAGTTTATGAATAAATAGATGACCCTTGGTTTGTAATGGGATAAAATTTATTCGGGTTCTGCTTATCTCGCATAAACTTGATTGTCCAAAACACATTTCGCATAGAACAGTTATCGCCTAAACTATTATGGCTAAACAATCACTTCGCCTAAAGATTTTCGAGGCATAAGACTCATTTCGCCTTAAACTCATTTCGCACAATTTTGGAAATTTTGGAACTTCTAAGTTTCTTTTCGTCGAATTTCGTATAACCTTATTACCCAAAATTTACATTTTTAAATATATATCTTGACGCAAGAAATCAGTAAGAACTTTAATGTAACTTATTTTTTTCAAATGGATAATTTTAGTTTCCCAATTTCCAACAAAAACTCTCGTTATTGTGTAGGGTTATTAAAATACTAAAAGCACACAATTATTACCTCGTTTATTGTAAAGCATTCAAAATCAAATTAATCATAATCATAATTATAATCATAATCATTTATTTTTGTCAAACATGAGTATACATTAAATGCAGGTGATATGTTTATGTTAGTCCTTACATGTTTGGCCTGGTAGGGCATACAGAATTACAATGTCAAATAAATATGCAATTAATAAATTGTTTCATTGGACGACTTAGTAAAACAAAAATAAAATAGTAACGAGATGTCATGCATAAATTAATAATAATCTCATAAATTAATGTCAAAATTATAAAATGTAAAAAAATAATAATAATATTAACCTAATAGCATGTCAAGTACAAATTTAATTTCAAAATTCTAAAATGTAAAAAAATATATTATAATATTATCCTTATAGCATGTCAAGTACAAATTTATTAAATGTCAAAAAAAAAAATATTATTACTAATTACCTAAAATGTCCCAAGTACTTAACCTACCATAATACAAGAATTTTATTGTTAATATGAATTAAAAAAGCCAGTAACAAAATTTATTCAAAATAATTATATAATTTTATATTTTGTCATAAATTAGGCAAATCTCTATCTGATAAAAACTCATTTACACTATAGTAGCATTTGTCAGTCAGGAAATTCTTCAGTCGTTTTTTAAACAAATTTATGTTGAGCTTTTTGATAGCTATTGGCAGTTTATTGTATATAGTAGGTGCCATACCAAAAATACTATTATGCATAAGTGCCGTATTTGCTTTACATACACATAGCTTAGTATATTTATTTTGTCTAATTCTATTACTTTTATACGACTTAATTTTAAATAGATCTGGATTCATCTTTACAAACACTGCCACTTCAAATATATATAAACAAGGAAGTGTTAATAATTTGTACTTTTTGAAGTAATCCTGACAACTATCAGTGGTTTTTAAACCGAACATTGATCGTATTGATCGTTTCTGAATTTTAAAAATAATGTTCTTATCTGTTGAATTACCCCAGAAAATAATACCATATCTTAGTGTTGATTCTACCGTGCCGTAATAAGCAGCAATCAAACCGTCTACATTAAGAAGAGGTGCCAATTTGTAAAGTGCGTATGATGCTTTGCTTACTCTCAAGGAAATGTTTTCTATGTGTAACTTCCAGTCCAATTTTTTATCAATAGTCAAGCCCAAAAATGTCGTAGCATCTGTTTCATTGACTTCCGAATTATTATAATGGATATTAATATTTAAGCTAGGTTTTCTTTGGCTGAATTGAATCAATTTAGTTTTATTTAGATTAATTTTTAGATTATTATTTTCTAACCACATTATTATAGACTAGCTGACCCGGCAAACGTTGTTTTGCCATATTAATTATAGTGGACCCGGTAAACTTCGTATCACCAACATCTATTATACATAGATAGACAGATGAAAATAAATGATCGCGAAGAAGTTTTATACACTGCCTGCAACAAATGTCACTTATTAAAAAGTAGGCAATTCAAAGCGGCTCAAACGTCAGTGATTACAATACTCTTTGACATACCTCTTTGGAAGCGGCTATGGAAGAAATGACAGTTTTGTAAAGTACGACAGTTTATCGATTTTCTATACAAAATAATTATTTTTATTTTATAATTTTCCGGAATAAAAAGTAGCCTATATTACTCTCCAGCTCCCAAACTATCCCCATACCAAAAATTTTGTCGATCCGTTGCTCCGTTTTGACGTGAAAGACGGACAAACAAACAAACAAACAAACAAACAAACAAACAAACAAACACACTTTCACATTTATAATATTAGTATGGATTAGTATGGATGTCAAAGTTTTATTAATGTCACTCTCATATAAATCTTTATTGTCACAGTCAATGATAACTGTACTATCATCACCGAAAAGGGTTAAAGGTTTGTTAACTGCCTTCGGAATGTCATTGATGTATAATAAGAATAGAAGTGGCCCCAAGACACTTCCCTGTGGGACACCATATGTAATGGTGCGATGTGAGGATGTATATATTAATTCATGTTTAGATTTTGTACATACTTTTGTGATTTCGACATATTGTTTTCTGTTTTTTAGGTAAGTCTCAAGAAGTCTCAAAATATTACCCCTTATTCCATAAGCATTTAACTTATATAATAATTTATCATGGTCAACATGGTCAAAAGCTTGAGTCATATCACAAAAGATCGCACAGACTGGGTTTCTTTTATCAATATTTCGCATTACTGTTCCCAAAAAATCATATATAGCCATGTTTATTGTTTGCCTTTTCGAAAACCTTTCTGTTCTTGGGTCAAAATATCGCTCTTTTCCAAATACGAAAGTCATTGGTGATAAAGGTATTTTTCAAAAATTTTAGAGAACAATGATGCTAAAGCAATTGGTCTATAGTTTTCCCTTAGCATTTTGTCTCCTTTTTTATGTATAGGTTTTACCTTTGTTACTTTTAACTTTTCTGGAAATACACCAGCACTTATTGCTAAGTTGGTGATGTGTGCTAAGTGCTCACATAATGTATCGGCAGTAAATTTTACTACGTGTGTACACACATCATCAATTAAAGTTCTTTATTATCATAATTTTATATTTGTATATTTATATTTTTTTTAAATACACTAATCTTTAATTAGCACCTATTGCTCCTTAAAAAAACCGCTCTTAGTAATAAAATCAGGTTGATTATCTATAATACCTTGAATGCGGTACATTTTGTCCAGGATTTTCTTGTTCTTCGCAGGTGTTGGGACACCAACAGTTAGCTTCTGTATTTACATAAATAATTTGAGCTCTTTTATGAGCTGTATCGCCAGATTGTAAAAGCCTATGTGATTCGCACCTGCAATGGTATTTATTCGGTGATGCCAGGCTTCGGCATTATTTTGTGTCCTTGGTATATTTTGATCCATTAATTCTTTCGTACTCCATTGCTTCGTACACTTTGTGTGATGAGCTTGTTCCGTGAATGTAATTTTCGCTAAACCATTGCGCAATCACCACAGCTTCCGGAGGATAGTATGGCGCCATTCGTCGAAATATGCTGCTCAACTCATGACTATTAAATTGTAGTCATTATAATTAATGAGAGAGAGAGAGATGATTAATAAATAAGAGATAATTGTTTTAATATTATGCCTATAAATATTATGCCATTACATTATTAGGACGTACAAGATTATGCGATATGAGTTTAGTACAAACGACATTGTGCGATACGATTTTAGGCGATATGATACTTAGGTATGCCAAACGTTACTATGCAATACGAGATTAGGAAAATAAATCTTAGGCAAAAAAAGGTAGAACCAATTTATTCATATAAGCATTAAAAACAATTACAATACTGTACTATCTCTGTACTTGTCACAGCAATATGACGTAGGTATTTAATTTTGTTTACCATTAAATAGGTGATAAATAAAATGGTTATCTAATCTAGAAATCTAGCATTGGATATAAAGTACCTATTATATTCTCAGTAGTTGAGGATTCCGTGAGTAGTGCGTGAACAATCCGATATTCTTCTGCCCTCGTAATGCAAAATAAACGGTTTCACTTTCCAGAAGGTTTTATACAAATTAATTTCCAACCGCGACCTGCAACAATGATAGTCCATTGTTTCGTTTTTTTTTTCCTAACCCCTATAAGTTTTTAACACTTTTTCATCTCTCATATTCTGAAAGTAACTCTTAACTTGCCTAAAATGCGGGTTGAAAGTGGTATGTGGCGGCCCTAGGGCCGTTATGAAATTTAAAAAAGGAATAGGAGTCATGTCAAAATCTGTAATAGGCTATTACAGATTTACTAATATTACTAATAGCATCTACACACGTTCCGATCCGACAGCCGATTTGGTCTGCTCCCAGACCAAATCTACGCTACACACGTTCCGATTTGGTCAAGGAGCAGACCGAATCGGAGGTCGGATAGGAACGTGTGTAGAGTCTTTAAGTTTCTCTTTGGACGTTTATTTTCCATAGGTATGCAGGCAAAGGCACAGAAGCCTATACAGCCATGTTTTGCTATTATATAAAATAACTCGTAGAATTATTATTTTAAATCTAAAACTTTGCCTTTTAAAAAAATGCGTTTTTAGAAACAGATTAAACCAAATAAGTTACTTGTGACATAAAAAATCAGGCTATTAATTTCATGGAATTGCATAGAGTACGGGTCAAACACCAAACAAGACTGTATGGACTTAGTTTTTCTTGCCTTCCCTAAAACAGAGAAAATGAACAAAATGTTATAGTCTTTCGAAAATTCCGCGGCCATAGGAAAAATATTTTTTAGATTATTTCTGTTTACTTTTACTTTCCTCATATTCAAAATGAAAAGTAGAGTGTTTACTTCGGGCGTATGGACGCATAACAGTCTCGAACTATCGGCGCCCTCACTTCGTTCGTGCGCCAAAACACTCGACTGTTATGGGTGCCATACAGCCCTTGCTAAACAATCTACTTTTCTGTTTTACACTTTTACTTTTACTTTAACTCTCGCGCGGACTCCAACCCCTTTATTACGAAACGTGGACTAAAGTTAGACATGTGCCTGTAGTGTAAGTTTTTATGTCAAAAAACGCAAACTATTTCGATTCCGTATTTATGTCAATACCCCTAGTGTAAGTTTTTATGTCAAGCAAACGCAAACTATTTCTATTCCGTATTTATGTCAATTTGTATGAAAACTATATAAGCGCGCTACTCGCCGCTAGGGGCGCTAATACAGTTTTCATACAAATTGACATAAATACGGAACCGAAATAGTTTGCGTTTTTTGACATAAAAACTTACACTACGGGCACAATATGAAAACTGTATTAGCGCCTCTAGCGGCGAGTAGCGCGCTTATATAGTTTGGCACTGGGCCAAAGAATATATACACTTACGCGAAAAGAAACGACACTTAAGCATGTGTGCACGTAAAATCACTTGCGGCTATGTGTGGGTGTCTGGATGTGAGCGGGGGCCGTGAGAGGCGCGCGGGGCGGGGAACGGGCAGTCGGGTGAATGCCTTGGCCGAGGGCTGGCGCAATCTTCATACATTCAAATAGGAACTACTAGAAAGCCAAAAAATGCGAAAGTTGTTAAAATTCAGTCGATAATAAATAATTATTGAGAGGATTAATTTTTATTTGGGCGATTATTGATTCACTTACTCAGTATTTTGTCGCTAACTTAGTATTTTCTTTGGACGATTTAGTATTTTATTCGGACATATTAACTGTGTCCCACTGTTAGTAGCTTATTTTACGTACATATATTATTGTTATTATTCCCTTTATTACATTTAAAATACTTACAAAATTATATTTCTAAACATAATTTTTTTACATTATAAAACATTTAAAAATACAAAAATGCAGTTCCCCAACGGTAGCAAGATCAGGGTCCCGGCTACCGATGGTTAAGGATCCAGAGACAGATACGGGCCGTGTACAGAAGTAGGTTCTGCCTTCTGCATCTGACTCCCGATCCATCCACCTAACGCAAGCCTCTTAAGATGTTTATCGAGGCTCTTGGCTATCAGACTATGGGCAGATATGACTATCGGAACAACAATTGCTGAATCAATGTCCCACATGTCAACAATCTCGTGAGCTAAATCAAGATATTTGTTTTCTTTATCTTTTTCAGCTTTCCCAAGGTTGTCGTCAACTTGTCATGTCATGGGGAACAACATAAACAATTATTGCGTGGCGTTCATGTCGATCTATCAATACAATATCAGGCTTTTAATAAGCCTGATATTGTTGTATTGTAGCTAATGCTACAATAGTCCTGCCTGTCTGTTATGATAGGTCGATCCCAATACAATGTAGCATGGCTATTTTCAAGAACCTGTTCTGGTGCATACTTGTAGTAGGGCACCTCGGATGCCGCAAGATTATGTTTCAGAGCAAGTTGTTGGTGTATTATCCTTGGTGATGTCTATGCAAATACTCGCCGTTTGCGAGACGAGAACAACCGGAGATTATATGTCTAAGGGATTCACCCGGACCATGGCACGCTAGGCAAAATATATCCACTGTGCCATCCCTTAGGATATACTTTCGGTAGTTATTCGTCATCACAACCTTATCCATAACTGCTCAGACAAAACCTGCGGTTTTACCAAAATGATACTTGTTTACCGAGATATACCTACGTATTCCGGAACATATTCTAATAAAGTATTTTCGACTCGAAATTAGTCATTCGTAAATTGTCGCTAGCTTAGTTAATGTTTCGCAAACAAAATATAACGCTGCTCGGTTTCTTATTTGAGTATTTTATTCAATGTCGTTCATATTTTATTTTGTCAGAAATTTTGTTATTTCCCATTTGTAAAGATATTTAATAAAAATATATATTAAAGTTGATTGAAAATTGAACGTGTCTTTTATAAGGTACCTAAATATTCTTACACAAATTATATAACATCCTACACGTAACCTTCTTTGGCATAATATATTCAATTTCGGTATCAACCCTAGCGTCGGCTAAACGTCACCGGCGCTCGAACTCTCACGGACACGGAGTGTCACCACTGTGACTGGGCACTGGTTTAAAATTCATGCTAATTCTGTCTTTCATTTGGAAAATGAAAGTGACAGCACCAGTTTAGTACCAGTTTTAAACCAGGACTATTTCAGTCCACGTTTTGTAATAAGGGGGCAAGAGTTTTGTTAAGTTATATTTTAAGGTACAAACAGTGCGCATCCACCTTCAGCCCTACCATCACTTAATCAGGTGTGATGAAGGCAAAGTGCTACCCCGTTATGAATAAATAGTATATTTTATAACGAGGGACTAAACGAAGCCATTACATACCAGAGGTGGTTTGGCTCCCGAGCGTGCGAGGGAGTCAATGAAACCGAGGGTATATTAAGTTGGCGTTTAGTCTCGAGGTGCAAACTGTACTTTTCACTTTGAGTGCGAGAAAAATTTGTCAATTTAGTAGGTACAAAAACATTTAACAAATTCTGAAATTTTCGCGGTCAGTAGTAGTAGTAGTAAAAATATTCGCCCTTTTGTAGGACAGGCCAAGACATTTACCCATACTGCCAATTCTTGAGTAATATTAAATTATTATAGTTTCTGTTTTCATAAGAATGTAGGTGTGTTACATTCCTCCAATGCTCCTTGGAGTATTTGGCGACAAGTCTGTCAAGCCAGCCTTCTCGATAATTCTTGCTGAGGTAGTCACCACTATAATAAAACACTCGGCATCACTTTACCGAGATAGCGCCTATTTTAATCAATCCACATATCGTCCAGTTGCGTAGACACTTGGGGCACAAGACCACACCCATCTTGAGTCACAAAGTCCACTATGAAACAAATTGCGAGTAATTAAAATATCCACTTAACCTAACCCGCCAAAATGGCGCCAAAAACTCGCGGTCGGTTTTTCTTCTAAACCAGTCACAAATTAACAATTTAAAACACATGGCGCCACCTTCCTTGCGGAAAAACCATGAAACAAAAAAAACGAAGATGGTCCACACTTCACAAATAATAGTATATTCACTGGCTGTTTGAGTTTGTCTAAATGTCACATGAAGGAAATTAAAAAGTAATTACTTTTTCACTTCTCATGCTCGTAAAGTTCGTGTTTATGTTGGGTATAGGCTGCATAAAATCGCTTTTTATGCTCTAGTGCATAAAGTAAAATCTTCCTCTATGTCACAGACTCTAAGACAAAGGTCGTCTGGTAAACAGTCACAGACGCAATTAAACTTTGTCTCACTGAGTGAGTGTGGGTGATGCTCATGCGCCGCGCGACATCGCATGCCTATTCCAGCGCCAGTTTAGAGTAGAATCTCCGCTCGGCCCGACGGCCGGCGGCGCAGGTGCACGGTACTGAGTGTCGACATGATCAGGACGTCAGTGTCAGATATACTGCTCGTGAGGTGGCAGCAGTTATTAAAAAGATGGTCAGGGGTAAGTCTCCAGGTCATGATGATCTTAGTATCGAGCACCTAAAGCACGCTGGTATACACCTATCGAGAGTCCTAGCTATGTTTTTTAACTTATGCATGGGTCATAATTACTTACCTGCCTGATAACCTAATGTACACAGTGGTTGTGCCAATATTAAAAAAACAAAACAGGTGATGTGTCAGATGTCACGAACTATAGGCCTATCTCACTCGCTACTGTCTTGGCCAAGGTGCTGGACAGGCTGCTTGACCAACATTTGGAAAAACACCTCCATCTACATAACGCACAGTTCGGCTTTACGCCTGGCCTGTCAACTGAGAGCGCTATCCTATGTCTCAAGCAGACTGTGCAGTACTACACGGCTAGAAAGACTCCTGTGTATGCTTGTTACTAAGATCTTTCAAAAGCTTTTGATTTAGTAAATTACGACAAGCTGTGGTTGAAGCTGCACAGTGAGACAAAGTTTCCGAGTGAGATGGTATCTTTGTTAAGGTACAGTCACCAGCGAAATAGTGTGAGATGGGCAGGGGCGCACTCGGACGTGTACGGGTTGGAGAGCGGGGTGAGGCAGGGGGGGTTGACCTCGCCGCGACTGTTCAACCTGTACATGAACCAGCTGATCGAGGAGCTGAGCAGTGCTAATATCGGGTGCTCCATTGGAGGTGTAGCTATCAATAACATCAGCTACGCAGATGATATGGTGCTGCTGAGCCCGTCGGTGGGTGGGTTGCGGAAACTCCTTCGCATCTGCGAGACTTATGCTCGGACCCATGGACTCAGGTACAACCCTAATAAAAGTGAGTACATGATTTTTAAAGCTGGTACCAAGACCTACTCATCTCCGTCACCGATCACTCTTTGTGACGCGATTTTAGATAGGGTAAATAAGTTTAAATACCTGGGTCACTGGGTTACGGATGACTTATGTGATAATGAGGATATCGAGAGGGAGCGCAGATCGCTGTCCATTCGGTGTAACATGCTGGCTCGTAGGTTTGCGCGCTGTACTACACCAGTAAAAATAATTTTATTTAAAGCGTACTGTCAATCTTTTTACGCATGCAGCCTATGGACCAGCTACACTCAGCGGATGTACGGCACCTTGCGCGTCCAGTATAACAACGCTTTTAAGATGCTGATGGGGCTGCCACGGTTTTGCAGCGCTTCAACAATGTTCGCGCAGGCGCAAACTGATGATTTTCATTCCATTATTAGAAAGCGAAGCGCCTCGCTGCTTAACCGCTTTCGGAACAGTACTAACAGTATCCTAGGCGCGATGGCCGAGCGGTGGGACTCGCCAATGTTGCAACGGTGGATGAAACTCCATGCAAGTTCATCACCTTATGTAAAATGATGTCAATAAGTTTAATGCGTTTTAAATTTTAATTTTAATTTTTTTATCTCAATGTAATACAATGTAATCTCAATGTCGATACTTATTAATTTATTTCTTAATCAAATGTATTCTCAATATTTAGTTTTAATGTGGTAATTTAATGTAGGTATATTTTATTAATGAATTTTAATTGTAATTTTATTTTAGTTAAGTATTAATTTATGTTAATTATGTATTCAATTTCAATTTTTATTTACCTATTAATTGTATGATATGATATGATTATTTTTATGATTCTGATATGATCTGTGTTGGTCGAAATAAATTTATTTTGATTTGATTTGATTTGATTAAATATATACATTGCTTACTTAATACGTCACCAATTGAAGTTACACTGTGTATAGAAAGTGATGTATATCGTTTTGGGGAAATATATAGTATATATAGTGCTGTGCTTCGGTTATATTACAAGGTGTCGATACCGCGATAGTTCTTGGATTAAAAATAACATCGTAACGTCATAGCTGGTGAAATTTACAATAATTAAACTGCTTTTCTTTTGGCTTTCCCTCAAAACTTAAGTAAAAGTAGAAATAACTTGGAACAACGGAACGAACCGATTAGGTTCCCAAGACAAAAAAGCGAAGTGCAAGGACAGTGTCAACCTTTCCTCGAAGCACTTCGCCGCGAAAACAGTAACAGCACAGTATTAACAGACACTAGAGGTCTGAATATTGACAAAGAGAATCCTTGTGATAAATAATAAAAAAACATAAGTACAATAAATCTTTAAATCAGGGAATGGAAGTTTGTATGGGTTTTCCCATATAAACTTCTAATGTGTACGCCAATGACAGCATTCATAAAAACCTTTTTGGCAACAAAAATTAAATTACATTGCACACATTAATTTTCATTGTAGAGAAATTATACAAGTACACAGAATCTTTATTACAAGTTAAACTAAACTAATAAAAAACCGGACAAGTTGGACTCGCCCACCGAGGGTTCCGTACAAATTTGTATGTAGATTATTATAAATAGTTCGGGAATAGAGTCTCGCAATTCTTTCCGAGCTTTTTCTGAAATTCAGCTTCCAAAACCTAATAATCTTACTCATATTACAAACGCGAAAGTTTGTATGGTAAAGATTAGTTACTAGTTCACTACACATCTCTTTTCTCCTTCTTTTGCACCTATTTTACCATGCGCTTCAAGTAATCCAAAGATACCAGTATAAACAATGTCTTGATAATTTCTGAAAAACTTTTATTAATATCTCCTTTATTACATTTTAAATACTTACAAAATTATATTTCTAAACATTAAATTTTTACAATGTATAACACTAAAAAATATAACATTTAAAATACAAAAATGCAGTTCCCCAACGGCAGCAAGATCAGGGTCCCGGCTACCGATGGTTAAGGATCCAGAGACAGGAACCTTCTCACTATACGGGCCGTGTCCAGAAGTACTGCCTTCTGCATCTGACTCCCGATCCATCCACCTAACGCAAGCCTCTTAAGGTGTTTATCGAGGCTCTTGGCTATCAGACCATGGGCGGATATGACTATCGGAACAATAATTGCTGAATCAATGTCCCACATGTCAACAATCTCGTGAGCTAAATCAAGATATTTGTTTTCTTTATCTTTTTCAGCTTTCACAAGGTTGTCGTCATGGGGAACAGTGACAGTGAACAGTGAGGGACGCCAGAGGGCGCTTTTACTGGTAACATTAGCTCTGTGCTTTACTAGGTGAAATAAATAATAAATACTATAAATTTATCAAGACAGTATTATAAAAGTGATAAGTGAGTGACAAATATTAAGCAAAAGTGTTTGTGGGAAAAAACTCCCAGTAGTTAAAATAATATCAGCAAGTGAATTGTAAATAAAATTTTGTTAGCAAAACTAATCGTACAATCGTCAAAGTGTGATAAAAATCAGTGATAATACAAAATAATGACTAAAACTTAAAAATAAAGTGAAAACCAATTTATAAATAGTTAACTCTTTTTAAAGGTGCATAACGTTTTTGTTTATTGTACGAAGGCGCAAGCTTGGACTTTGAACCCGCTGATACTTGTAGCGCCATCTAGTGTTGACTCGCTGAGATATATGTTTGCGTGATGGCTATTTGATACTGGATTTTTGCTTTTCTGCTAAACTGCTAATTCTATGAGCATTTGCAAAAAGATGGCGCCAAGTTGCATAAAGTGTAAAAAACCTATCACTAATAAACAAACATTGACATGCTCATCGTGCAATAATCAATATCATCTTGATTGTGCGAATGTGTCATTTCAGCGTTTTAAAATTATGACTACGACAAATAAAAAAAACTTTAAATGTGATCCCTGTTTTTCGTTATCACACGAAAAAAAAAGGCTCCAATCAGTAGGGAGTTGTAATAAAGATGAGCGAGAAAATATCACACAACGAAAAAGACAAGAAATAAACGTAACAACACATAATTCGTTTGAGGAGCTCTCGGATGACGTTGAATATTCTTCCGTAACTTCTACGCCTAACGCCAATTTAAATAGAAGTTTTTCAATTGTACGCTCGAATTATAAGGAAAAGTATTTGGGACTGAAACAAAAAATTTACAAACTAGAAGAAAGACTCGAAATTGCGGAAAATGATATAACAAATTTATTATCGGAAAACAATATTCTAACAAAAAAAATTGCGGATTATGAAATGAAGATCAACCAATTAACCAGTATTTGTAAAACAACGCCGACACCTTCATCTCTAAAGAAAAAAACAATAAAATCTGGTTGCAAAAAGTTAGGTTATTCTAAATTAGAAGAATTTGAACGAGAGGCGAATTCTTTAACTAATGAGAACGCGTTGTTAGATTGCGATGATCAACAAAAATCGATAATGTTGACTATGGAAAATTCTACGATATCGGAAAACAACACAAATGACATATGTCTTCCCAACCCTGCAGTATCAAGTGAATCTAGCCGGAAATACTCGACGATAAGAGGTGACGATGGCAGTTCCAATGGACAAACTCATCAATCAAATTCATCAACAGATGGCGCGAGTAGTTCCGAAACATCGAATAAAAAGTGTATTTATATTATAGGAGACGACCACTTGAGGGGATTATCTGTCAATCTTAGGAAATCGTTTATTAGTAAAAATTCTGACTATGAAATATTTGCTCACATAATACCGAATGCCACTAGTACTGAATTTTTAAATTATTGTTTACAGAATACATTTTCAGAAAATGACATTGTTATATTAGGTTTTGGAAATTATGATACTGACATACATAAGTTACATTCTAATATATGTGTATCCCTGAGTGTATTGAGCAAGTGTACTTTAATTTTTTTACCCATTTACTATAATAAATCTATGAATGAAATCACTTTAAATTATAATATTAAACTATGGACTAAACATTTTACAAATTGCTCACATATTGACATGAATTCCTGTTATTATAATAATTTTACTTATAAGCAATATCTAGTGGATAGGATAAATTTCTGCATCGATTACTTTGATTATAAGGAAAAGTACTTATCATATAAAAATATTAAAAATTACATTAGAAACTCAAACTTATTATCGAAAAATAAAACGCTTTCAATACCTAAAAAAGGAACCATTCCTTATTATTTTAAAAAGTTAGAGTCTCAACAAAACGATAATAAAACAACTGATTTGCAAGGCCACAAAAACGACATGTTTTTTCGATCCTAGTTTTAAAAATGAATTTGTTATTTTTCATCAAAACATACAGGGGCTGCTCTCAAAAAAGAATGTTTTGAGATTACTCTCTCTGATATTCGAAACCATACAAACCCCGATGTAATATGTCTAACGGAAACTTTTATTAGATTAGGCGATGAAAAAAATATTAATATACATAATTATATATTATCGGCAAATTACTCAAGAGGCAACAAACGTGGAGGTTCCTGTATTATGTTAAAAAAAGGCTTTGAATTTAAAAAATTGACTTGCTTCGATGATCTTTCTATGGATCATATTTTTGAGTGTTGTGCTGTTAACCTGATTACTAATAATACTATAGTAGTTTGTATTTATCGTGTTCCATCTAAATTAATTAGACATATTGATAATTTTTTAAATAAATTTGACATGTTATTACATAAATGTTTTACAAAATATTCAAAAAAAAATATAATATTAGTAGGTGATTTTAACATAAACATGCTGGAAAATACTCAAAGCGTCAACAGGTTGAATGACATTTTGAAGAAATATAACATGAACTCTCATATCAATGAACCCACAAGGGGAACCGCATGTTTAGATATAATAGTTAGCAACGTGAATAATGCAACTGGATACACTTTGCCACTGTGGCTATCGGACCATGACACAGCACAAGTATTAAAATTTAATATTTTAAATAAAAAAGTTACACCATCTTCTGTGTTTGTTTATAAAAGGTGTTATTCGGAAGAAAACATTATAAAATTTAAAAACTACCTAAAATGTCTGACATTTTCAGACGTTTTTAAATCGAATGATGTAAACACTGCATTTGATGAATTCCACGATTTACTTGTGCTTTTATACAAGCTATGTTTCCCTAAAATTAGGATTAAAATTAGCTCTTCAAATAATATTAAATGGCTATCAAAAGGTTTAAAAAAAAGCAGTGTTACAAAAAGATCACTTCGACATAAGTACTATACAAATAAAATGAGGCTACTCGTTCAACCTACGTTAATTATAATAAATTATTTAAAAAATGTATAACTTATTCTAAAAGGTCAGCTAATGCTAAATATGTTTTTAAAAGCAAAAACACATGCAAAGCTACATGGACAATAATAAAAAATGAAATTAACGATAACTACATTGGCAATTCTAGCATGAGTTGTATTAAAATCAACAATGAACTCGTGAATGACCCTCTGACCATAGCTTCGACATTTAATGATAATTTTTTGACAGAAACAGTATTATTGCCATCAAAGAAATGTGAAAATCCCTATAAATTGAAAAATAAAGTTCCAAACAGCATCTTTCTAAAACCAGTTGATGCAAATCAAGTATGTAAAATTATAATGTCTCTTAAAAATTCACAGTCAGAAGGGTATGACTCCTTATGTACGAAGGTGTTAAAACTATGTAGAGATGAACTAGTTGAAGTTCTTGTCTATTTAGTTAATTTGTCTCTGCAAACGGGGAATTTTCCAGACAAACTGAAAGTATCTTTAGTAAAGCCACTTCATAAAAAAGGGAGACAAAACTGACCTAAATAATTATCGACAAATAGCATTATTGTCTATACTATCGAAAATTTTTGAGAAGGTAATGCATGCAATATTAACTGACTTCTTTATTAAATATAATATAATCAAACCTAACCAGTACGGTTTTCAAAAAAATAAGTCGACTACACAAGCAGCATTTGATTTGATTAAAATTGTTATGCAACGTGTTAATGACAAAAACTACACTACTGTGTTACTACTAGATATGTCTAAAGCTTTTGATCACGTTTCTCATGATCTATTACTCAATAAGCTCGATCATAGCGGAATAAGAGGACCTGCACTAAGCTGGCTAAAATCGTACTTAACAAATAGAACCCAATGTGTGGAAATATCACAAATAGACTCAAATAATACTGTCCAGACATACAGCTCTGATTTTAAATGTATAAAGTCAGGAGTTCCACAAGGTAGCGTATTAGGCCCTTTATTGTTCATCTTATACATTAATGACCTACCAGATGTATTTGATCACAATACAATTTTATTCGCAGATGATATATCAATTATAGTTTCAACTAATATGGACGTTTCATATGAACAACATATAATTGACATAAAAAATACAATGACTAAAGTGATCAAATGGCTAAATGACAATAATCTTCAAATTAATTTAACTAAGACAAATTTAATCAATTTTAATAATTTTAAAATAAAAAAAACAGATATTAACTTTAATGGACAAATTATGAAAAATGCTTTAAATGTGACATTCTTAGGTTTACTAATTGACTCGACACTTAGTTGGAAGGAGCAAATAAATAAAGTTTGTAATAAAATAAATAGATTTGCCTTTGCTCTTTACAAACTTACCAAGATTGCCAGTGTGAACGCAGCAATTATGGCATATTATGCATACGTCGAATCTGTCCTACGTTATGGTTTAGTGATTTGGGGGAATGGTACGGACATTAAAAAAGTATTCGTAGCTCAAAAGAGATGCATTAGAGCAATCTGTAATATTGCACCTGACGTATCTTGTGAACGGTACTTTAAATCACTCCGTATATTAACATTACCATCTCTTTATATTTTGGAGATTGCGCTCTTTGTCAAAAAAAATGGCGGTAAGTTTATAAAAATGAGTGATGTATCACAAAGAACAATGCGATATCCCAATAGACTTGTACTCCAACTAGTCCCTAAAACTACGAGATTCTTAAATAATAGTTATGCTATGTGTAGGACCATCTACAATAGAATACCAAGTCGTTTTAAGGAACTTCCTCTAAATAGGTTCAAGAATTCGTTGCGGAATTGGTTAATAGAGAAAGCGTTTTATTCAATAGATGATTTTCTAAAACATAAAGACGTAGTATAAAATTTATGAGATGCATCAATTTTTAATCTTGACATTAATTTTTATGACTTGCACTAGATTTTAATAAAATATTATTTTGTCATTTAGGTACATTGAATACTCTTGACATTTTAATTTTCATGACATGCAATTTAGGATATATTTAAATGTTATTAATTTGAAAGACATTATAATAATTGAATATTAATTTTGACATTTGATTTTTCTTTTTATTAGGCACATACACTATAAGTTAGGCATGCATTATTATTATAATTAAAATGTTATTACTTGCAATATTATAATTTGTCAGAATTGTTAATAATGTAATATTATTTGAATTGTATCCCTAGGGTTAAATTTGCATGCTATTAGACATGGCTAAATAGGTCTTAAGCACTAAATTATTATTTTTTAACATCACTGTAATGTACCCTATTTAACGCAAATAAATATTTGATTGATTGATTGATTGATTGATTGATTGATTGATTGATTGATTGACATCAACAATTATTGCGCGGCGTTCGTGTCGATCTATCAATACAATATCAGGCTTATTAGCTACAATAGTCCTGTCTGTAATGATAGATCGATCCCAATATAATGTGGCATGGCTATTTTCAAGGACCTGTTCTGGTGCATACCTGTAGTACGGCACCTCGGATGCTACAAGACTATGTTTCAGAGCAAGTTGTTGGTGTATTATCCTGGCCACTTGGTTATGTCTATGCAAATACTCGCCGTTTGCGAGACGAGAACAACCGGAGATTATATGCCTAAGGGATTCACCTGGGCGATGGCACGCTCGGCAAATATCTACTGTGCCATCCCTTAGGATATACTTTCGGTAGTTATTCGTCATCACAACCTCATCCATAATTGCACAGACAAAACCTTCGGTTTCACCAAAAAAGATCACCGAAACGGAGCCAGGATACTGAGGCTAATAAATCTACGTCAGGCCCATGAAGAGCCCGGTAGAATCTGCCATGTAACTCCTTGCTTTGCCACACAGTGCTGCGGTCGGAAGTACTAAGTACTACAGGTTTGCGCCAGTTTTCTTTTGCTAAAAATAGAGGAGTCAGACCATTGTCAACAGCAACTACATCTCTATGAGACCCCATATCGTCTTGGAGAAAATACTCCCTAAGATTGCATATCTCGCGGTTATGCAATGTCTTAGCATTTAAGAAGCCACGACCACCGCACTTCCGCGGGATATACAATCTCATGGTCGATGAACGTGGGTGATGCATGCGGTGTGCTGTTAGCAATGTACGAACTTTTCTATCTAGGGCATCCAGTTCAGTTTGAGTCCATTTAAGTATGCCAAAGGAATACATCAGTACCGGCATGACCCATCCATTGTATGCACGAACCTTGTTTCCGCTAGACAAAAGACTTTTAAGGACTTTTGAAAGGCGCCCCAAGAAACGCTCACGCAACGATTGTTTCATGTCAGCATCGTTGATGCCTAATGCCTGTGACATACCTAAATATTTATAGGTTTCGTTTACGGAGAGAGATCTAAGATGAATAGAATCCGAGAGTTGTATACCCGTAGATTCCATTATCTGACCACGCTTTACATGCATGACTGCACATTTGTCCACACCAAATTCCATTTTAATGGCATTACTGAAAGCTTCAGTAACCTTTAGTAACGCTGTCAAATGAGAACTGCTATGGGCAAATAGTTTCAGGTCATCCATGTACAGCAGGTGTGATATTATTTGACCATTTCTCCGTAAACGATAGCCTAACCCTGAACTCTCGAGAAGTGTACTCAGAGGGTTCAAGGCCAGACAGAACCACAATGGACTCAAACCGTCACCCTGGAAGATACCTCGCTCTATTTTTATAGGATCGCCCTGACCTAGAACCCGTCGAGATCCTGGATATATGAGGAGTATTATTATTGTAATTATTATTTATTTATTTATTTGCAATACGAACTTCTTGGTAAATAGACCAAATTTTTTTTTTATCTTGTCTTATCGTTTTCCGAGCGTACTGACTGACGTTAAATTGAGTATAATAAGAAGCTAATGAAACGATACAGTTGCTGTTGTTATTAAGTTGTCAAAATATTATTTAACAGCAATTAAATATGCACGTATTAAATTTTATCGACATTATGGATGATATGATGTGACCCCGTCCCTAGGTTTGTACAATGATACCCGCAAAATAATATTTTACCCGTATAAGAATTATCTTAAAAAGTTAATTTAAGTGAAAATAAAAATAAATATTACAATAGACATAAATTTCAAATGGAATCATAAAATAAAAAATATTTTAAGTAAGTTATTTAAGTTTTTACTTTTTTGCATTCACAATGCAATTTTTATGGTTGAAAAATGGAAAATGAAGTATTTAGAAAAAATATGAAGAATGGGGTAGTTATATCTTCACATTGATGAAATTAACGCTGGCTATACAGCGTGTAAGAAGTATTTGATAAATTCGACGCTTCTCGTAACGATTCCGTAGCTCAGTGGTTAGAGCAGTCGCCCGGATAGCGAAAGGTCGTGGGTTCGAGTCCCACTCCCATCGGAGCTGGTTGTGAGACGGGTCGATTTTTTCTAAATACTTCATTTTCCATTTTTCAACCATATTTTAAGTAGTTAAATACTTAGAATAAATGAATAGCAGCGATGCTAACATATTAATTATAATGTATTTTTTCTTAAAAAATTCTTGATCAAATTAAATTTAAGTGTGATATATCCCTTTGGCTGAATTTAAGATTTAAAATAATTTTAGGGTTCAGGTCATATAAAAATTTCCCAATAAAAATGTGGATTTTTTTCTGGTATCCCCGAGATAGAAAGAGACGGATTGATTCGATTGTGTAAAGTAAATCAATGCTTAACTACTTGAAATAGAGTCGATATTTTATATTTTCCCGTAGACCAATGGCAGGGCAGGGTCTTATGTAGTGACAATAATGATTCGTGTTTATTTGTGTGCGAGAGGCTACACCGGTTCTAGTACTAAAGTGGTAACATGCTCCTTCTATCTACAAGAGAAAAAAATCTTTCCGTGTTCTGTGGTTATCTCTTTTCGACCGACCATGAAGATTTTTTGCTGTTAAATTTAGAGAAGGCACACAGTTGGTAAGAAAATTGTTTGAATATTCAAAATATATATTGTTTTACATTTCTGCCTAGGCTATACCACACCACGCGGCCTATAGTGCCTACCTATTCAGAAAAGCAATGCACGCCACTGTATGGAATGTCTACAATTATTAAAAGAAAATGCTGCGTTTTAACCGACTTCATACTACTTATTTTTTTTATTTTATTGTAAATGTTCAAAATGACAGCCATTTTCAAAACTTTGCAGATTCGAAATCGCTTTGTTTGGCGCTTTGAATTTTTGAATTGGATATTTGTTGGGCATCTCAATTATTTTTAAGCCTAGCTATAAAAAAATATTCAAATCATAGGTATATCATAGTCTAGGCTTAAAAATAATTGAGATGCCCAACAAATATCCAATTAAAATTTTAAAATAAACTAGATATGAATTATATAAAAAAGTAATTTCTTTTTTGCCTCTTTTATGTTTTAAACGCTTGACCTGACCATCCACTTAAATTTATATTTTTTGCTATTTTCGAATAGAAAAAAGTCACATCAATTATACTCCCTGGAAATGGACACGATTGTTCATATTATAATCACAACGTGTAGCCTCCATAGCTCTTGATCACGTTCGTGAGTTCGGCCAGGGGCCAGCCTTGTCTACTCATTAACAAAGCTCAGCGGGCGTCGCGGTCGCAAGCTCGTTAGCTAAGTTCGGCGAGGCGCAGTTATGAAAGCTATCCGACGCTACATGCATACTTAGATTAATATCCATGCATATATTGACACCCATTCCATCTCAATATTTAATTAATAGAGGCTTAAGAAAATGTTTAATATTATGTAGAAACTAGCTGATCCGGCAAACGTTGTTTTGCCATATAAATTATAATAAACTTTAATATAGTATTTCGTATCAATTGGAAATTAAAACTAACCAAAATGTAAAGTGGCTATCACGCGGCATAAAAACATGCACAAAAAAACAAAGAAAACTGCTTAGGAAATACAGACATAAAAACATGCACAAAAAAACAAAGAAAACTGCTTTGGAAATACAGACATTCTCGCACGGAATCAAATAAAGAAATATTCAAAAAATATTCTGATAAGTTAAAAAGGATAATGATTATGACTCAGAGAGCACAAAATAATTATAAAATAAATACGGCTACCAACAAATCCAAAGCAACTTGGGACATAATTAATGATGCAAAAAAGAGAAAACCAAAAGCGTCAATCTTGAAAATAAAAATAGTAATTCATACATAACCGACCCAACCCAAATAGCCAATCATTTAAATAATTTCTTTATAGATCGTATCGTGCATAAATCAAATAAAGCAAAAGAATTTAAAGATAACATTGATACAAATTGTAGCTCAATGTTCTTGTCTCCAGCAACGTCGGATATTATTCTTAAAATAATAAAATCTTTAAAGAACACATCAAGTGTGTGAAACGACGAGATCTCAACAAAAGTCGTAAAATATGTTGCAGAATATTTAAGCCCACACCTAACGTATACCACACACAACAAAACGGGTTTAATAAAATAAGTCAATTAATATGGCAGTATTAATATTTAAACTCATTGTCACACATATGGACGAAAAAAAGCCTGTCTGTGCTATTTATACAGATATGACACAAGCTTTTGATCACGTGGACCATAAAATACTGATTAGTAAACTTGATGCATATGGAATGAGAGGAAAATGCTTTAAAACTCTTGGAATCATATCTTACAAATCGCAAACAAATCACAGAAATAGATAAAATATGCCCACATGATCTACAAGAAAAGAAATATGTGTCAAGAGAAAGAATAATTAAGTGTGGGGTCCCACAAGGGAGCATTTGAGGACCACTTTAATTTTTAATTTATATTAATGACTTGCCTAAAAACGTACGTAATGATATAGATGCCCGATGCTCTGACCAAAGCATCTCAATATGGCTGTTTCATCTTAATCGATTGTTAAACATTTGTAAAAATGTTTCTTTCGGATGCGAGGGTTTCCTCACATTGATGAAGCAACGCTGGCCTACAGCGTAACAAGTGATAGCAAAATTCGACGAGTCGTGTAAGCCTTTACCAACTAAGCTACCGAGTTTAGTTGGTCAGAGCATCGGGCCGGATTCCCGGAGGCGCGGGTTCGAATCCCGCCTGAAAGCTACTTATAGGGCTCGTGGTTTTTTACTATCACACATTTTTCCTATACTGATAAAATTTTAAAATAACACAATACCTAAATATTTGCAAATCGAACTTTCGATAGGATATGTTGGAAACTGTATACCTACTTGTGTCTGGAAACTGTAGACCGAAATGTAACCATATTCTGGCAAATAAATGATTACTTAGTGATTACATGCTCTTTGACTTACTTACTTAGAATACATAGGTGGTCTTCTTCTTCTTTTTATGCAATGGCGTTTCCCTTCCGGATTTCGCCAGTATCCAGTTTTTAGCTCAGTTGGTTGTTTCTACAGACTCATTGCTACATAGGTGTTATTGTTGATCGAAGCATACAGATGAAAATAGAACGAAGACGTTTTAAAGCTATGTGACAGATAAGTCTACGCGCTTGCGTGACTGGGGCATTTTTAGCGCTAGTTACAGTACATTTTATTTAGCTTCCAAACTATCCCCATACCAAAAATCACGTCGATCAGTTGCTCCGTTCTGACGTAAAAGATGGACAAACAAACAAACAAACACACTTTCACATTTAAAATATTAGTATAGATATGCCTAGCCGAATATTCATATTATAATCACAACGTGTAGCCTCCACAGCTCTTGATCACGTACGTGAGTCCGGCCAGGGGCCAGCCTTGTCTACTCATTAACAAAACTCAGCGGGCGTCGCGGTCGCAAGCTCGTTAGCGAAGCTCGGCGACTCGCAGTTATGAAAGCTATCTGACGCTACTTCTATACAACCTATATCAAGTAATATCAATATACTTAACACGGTCTTAATTCCATTATTGGACAAAGATTTAGGCTTATTCTATTGTGCCCTTCTACATAGGTATTATATCAACTTTAAGTTACTTAATTTTATTTTTTTCAGATTTTAGTATTGGCTTACAAATATATCTAATATATAAGATTCTCCTGTCACAGTGTTTGTAACCAAACTCCTCCGAAACGGCTTGACCGATTTTTAGCCGGTGCAATACCACATATAGCTCTAATGCATTTTTTCTGTGCTTTGTACTACTATCGTGAATTTTTTCACGTATCCAGAAACAACCATTTGGCTGGTAGGGGGGGGGGGGGGGGGGACAATCGACTCTAACAAAATTTTGAACTTTAAAGCTTAATAATTCACAAACAGATGCCTCAATCAAAAACCTGTCTTTACGAACCCACAATGTTTTTGAAATTGCTATCCAACGACAACGGTAGAAAAGAAAATAAAATTACATACCCACTTCACATGTAGGGGAGGCAGCATTAAAAAAATATTTTTCAAAATTTTACTTTACCACTTTGTTGGCGTGATAAATATGTATATTCATGCAAAATTACAGCTTTCTAGTACTAAGAGTCTATCAGCTAGACTGGGGACGGACAGACAGACAGACAGACAGACGGACATGGCGAAACTAAGCGGTTGCGCACTACGTCCGATTCGAATTCGATTCGAATCAGTCAAATGACGGTCCGGCGTGGTCATAGAACTATTTGTATGGTAGTTTACGCACTAAATCCGATTCTAGTTATACGTATTCTATCCGGAGTTTTTACGATCCGTCATTTCACTGATAAGAATCGAATAAGAATCGGACGTAGTGCGCAACCGCTCTAAAGGTTCCTTGTTGACTTCGGAACCCTAAAAACAGAAGTGGACCAAGTATGCTACCTTGCGGTACACCAAATCTGTTTTCTTGGAACTCAGAGCGGTATTTTATTTGTTATTTTCCAGATGGGTTATTTCAACCGATTGCATCCTATTTCGCAGGTATGACTTTATCCAATCTAGGGTTTTACCTCTAATCCCACTACGTTCTATTACTGTATCAACAGTTGACTGTGGGATACAAAGTCAAAAGCTTTCGACATATCGAAAAGACTCACCCGCGTGTTACCCGTTCTCGTGGGAATATCGGGATAAAATATAGCCTATGTCACTCGGGAAGAATGTAGCTTTCTAATGGTGAAAGAATTTTCTAAATCGGTTTAGTAGTTTCGGAGCCTATTCGATGCAAACAAACAAACAAACATACAAACAAACAAACAATCAAATGTTTTCTCTTTATAATATTAGTATAGGTCAATAACTTGGAACATATTTAGGGTTCCGAACCAAACTGGTACAAAGGAACCCTTATGGTGCGACAGTCTGTCTGTATGTCTGTCACACACAGCTAAATATCTCGAGAACTACTAATCCTATCAACTTAAAATTTGATAGGAATAATAGTTTATTACACTCTTGGAATAGTTTAAGATGAGGTTTGCCCAACTACTTTGCAAATAAGAGAGAAATGAGAAATATTCATATTTTTCTTGTAACAGGGACTAAAAGTGGGTCTTATAACCTATGTAAAGATTCCAAGAAAAATAAAACAATGTTTCTAAATTGTAAACTTTTCAGAAATCGTCAACAAAAATTACATTAGTTCCACTATCGGTCAAGGGATGGCGCTGACCTAAAACTGCAATATTCTACACCGCAAATTCTCTGACGCATATAGCCTCGCGATAAAAACTATTTCAAGTTTTATTATTATATTTTACTTTACACAATTGAGAGTTTTACATTTTTAACCTTTCATTTTCACCCTTCTACCACCAATCCCCATGTTTAATAGCGGTAGGTATTAGTATGTCTAGAAACAATTTATATGGCAAAAAAATGGCAAAACAACGTTTGCCGGGTCAGCAGCTATTTTTAATAAAATTGGCCTATGCCATGAAAAAATGAATTGTTGATTTATATAATCAGACTTATACTGATTGCTGATTATGTTCCAAACGCAAATCTGTTTTATTTGACAAAACCGTCGGTCTATCTTAATTTGCCGATTTATTATCATAATCGTCTACTATTAATCATAATTTATTACCTACTTTAGATTAAAATAATCCTTGATGATTCAGAGAATTATAAACTGCTGGCGTAAGTAAATTGCAAAATAAAACAAACCTTTTTATTATCTACTTCACGTTAAACCTATAAAAAAGCATCGGCGGGAGCCACCCGGCTCCCGCCAAAGCCAAACTGAATGCTGCCTTATTACTATAGAAATAAGTCTCTAATACGCGGTGCCAACTGTCAAAGTACACTAAAAAATATCGTATACCTACATTCACAAAAACCACACCAAAAACGGTTTGCGGGAAAAATTAACAATAATTGTGTTAACAATTTACAATTGTATTTACAAATAATGCCGCTTTTCTTTAGCAATGAGTATTAGTCTTCTTATTTATCAGCTCCGATAAGATAAACTCCTAAATTTTATCTTAAATTTCAACGCGGAGAAAATCTGAGCATATACCTTAGAGGTACTCGTGCTTACCCATCAATTGCTAATACTTACATTATCACATCGAATGATCTCCGATTCAATCAGGAAAAAAATATTTATCTGTGTAATTACGTTAACGGCCTTGATAAAATATATAAAATCAATATTTAATAACATTCTTTGCTTTTGTTTACTCATCTGCCAACGATGATGTTCAAAGCGCTGTTGGTACTGTGTGGTGTGGCGTTGGTGAAGGGCTCGCCACATGCCGACCTTATCGCGGAATTGGCAAAATCACCAGATTTGAGAATAGTCCATGATATCCTAGAAGACGCTTCTTTAGATGTGGTAAGTAAAACCGAATCCTTACATACATACATACATTCATACATACATACACTCACGTCTATTTCCCACATGGGTAGGAAGAGAATACTTTGATCTTTCCAAAAGTAGACATATCTGAAGAAGTTTCAAAGTTTTAATTGGAAATGCACAGCAAAATTACTTGTAGATATAATATTGCAAGGTATACACTTATTTTAAGTTAGTATTTTTTCTGAATCAAAATACATCACATATTTAATATTATTTTATATATGTATATTTCCTATTTAAAAATGAATATTTATTTATTTCAGCCTGATCTTATTAGGAAATACAATTACCCGTGTGAAGTCCATAGCGTAACTACCGAAGATGGTTACATTCTTGAAATGCATCGTATTCCCCACGGCAGGGATAAAAACAACAAACCTGGCCCTAGGCCTGTTGTCATCTTGATGCACGGTCTGCTTTCCTCTTCAGCTGATTGGATCGTCAAAGGGCCTGGTTCTGCTTTCGGTAGGTAATTATTTGCCTACAACTATGCTTTCCTCTATGTTTGGGATTGTTAATCAAGGTTGACAATAAACAGCTTCTATCGTGTGCTTATGTTTTTTTTATGAATAACATTTACTAAAAGGTAAGTGTTTATTGCAGGATACATTTTGGCTGAAGAGGGCTTTGATGTATGGATGGGTAACGCTCGTGGTACATACTACTCGCGTAAACATGTGCGTCTTAACCCTGACGCACACAGGGATACCACTTACTGGAGGTTCTCGTGGGACGAAATAGGAAACAGAGATTTACCTGCAATGATTGATTATGCTCTTGGCGTCACCGGGAGGGATGCTTTGCACTACGTCGGCCATTCTCAAGGCACAACAGTTTTCTTTGTCTTGGCTTCTCTTCGACCTGAATATAACCAAAAGATTGTTTCAATGCATGCTTACGCTCCTGTAGCTTACATGGCACATAACCAGAACAGATTATTCCTTTTGCTAGCCCCTGTTGCGCGCCGCATCGAGGTATAGTATAATTACAATCCAAGAACCTGTGTAGGTATCTACTTGAGTCTTTTTTTCTAACCGTTATTTTATCTTTGCAGCTGGCATTGAATCTCATTGGTATCGGTGAGTTCTTGCCCAAAAATCAATACACGTCTTGGGCTGGCCAGACTTTCTGCATGGATGAAGCTATGTTACAACCTCTCTGCACAAGTTTAGTGTTCCTTTTGGCTGGACATAATGAAGGACAGCTCAATGCGGTAAGTTATAGTAATGCAATAGAATTTGAGGAAAGCCACTTGGTCATCATAAAATTACCTTAAAATTTTCTTGCAGACTTTACTGCCGTTGAAGTTAGGACACGCACCGGCTGGGGCATCTAGCAGACAACTGGTTCATTACGCTCAAGGCATCACTGGAAAGGAATTCGCTCGCTTTGACCATGGTACCATTCTTGCCAACATTGTGGCATACCGACAACCTGAGCCCCCAAAATACGACTTATCACTGATCACTGCACCTGCATTTCTGCACTATTCGCTGAACGATCCCTTTTCGCCAGTGCCGGACGTTGAAAGGCTATATCGGGAACTTGGCAGTCCCACAAAGGCTAGAGTCTCCATGGAATCCTTTAATCACGTCGATTACATTTGGGCTATCGAGGCGAGTACGATAATATACTATCCAACTATAGCACTGATGAAATCACTAGATCCTCATGTTTTCTCAAATGAATAGTGTAGATAATTATATCACGACCTAGATTTGTTTAAGTTGTAAGTATAATGTAAATATGTCAATAAATATTTAGACAAGTAAGAGACTTATTAATCTGGATTTTCATTACTTAAAAACCTATATCTCTAGTTACTTAAATGTTTACTTTTTTTTGCATTTGCATCACAATACAATTTTTATTATTGAAAAATGGAAAATGAAGGATCTATTTAGAAAAAATAGACCCGAAAAATGGAAAATGATGTATTTAGAAAAAATCGACCCATTTCACAACCAGCTCCGATGGGACTCGAACGACCACGACCTTTCGCTATCGGGCGAGATCTCGCCCGGATAGCGAAAGGTCGTGGGATTTTTTTTCTAAATACTTCATTTTCCATTTTTCAACCTCTATCTCGTCATGAATGTTATTAACAAAAGATATTCAAATATTCAATTCAACTGACTCTTATTAAGGTCAAATCACGCTTGTAAGGAGATAAAATACCTATTGTTTCTTCGTGAAATACTGACAGCCAAGCCATTCAACTAAGCCCATTATCCACGTCGAAAACTAGCCCGTTAGCAAATAGCAAATAGCTATCCTCGTTAGTAAAGTTTAGCCATCTCTATGAAGCTATCTTCGCAACCACAACAAGCTCTAAGTATTCTTAACAATAGACAAACTTAGAAAATGAATTAAATAATAATAATAATAAACATTTACTTATCCGATATTCATTCAGAATAATTTCAATTCAATTCAATTCATTTATTATTATTCAAGTAACATTGACTCATATTTGTTATTAAAATTTCAATTATTTAAGGTTTCCTTACGTCGGCGCATGGGGTCGCTGACCTTGTCTCTAAAATATTCAGGGTCGGCATACCTTTTGTCGATGATGATTTGGTACAGTGGGCCGCGCTTTTTCCTGCGACACCCGGACCTCAAACCCCAGATATACAGCAGGCTGGGGATGTCATTTAACCGACTTATGAGTGCGGCTGCGGGGGCAGAGTTGGCTAGACTCAGGGCGGTCTCAACGCCCGCAGGAGTCTGGAGCGTGGTGGCACTCTTTACCATCGCCCCGGGTCTACCTTTTATGGCAGAACTTTTTATGTCATAATATTGTTTTATGTCAAACTTTTTATGTCATAACTATAAATGCAGAAACTTCATTTCGCAGAAAATCGTTTGGCATACACTCATCTAGCATACTTTCAAAACGCAGAAAGTTTCTAGTCAGAATCGTTCTTTGGCATAAATTTCGTATCTATAACAAATAAATGGCAGAACCATCATATCGGAGAAACTTCACATTCAGAATCGTCATTTGGCATAAATTTCGTATCTATAATATTTAAAAGGCAGAACTATTATATCGCAGAAAGATTGCAGTCAGAATCGTACTTTAGCATACTGTTACATAGCAGAAAATTAATTAGAATACAAAAAAAATGTATTTGCTTACCATGATAATAAAATGAGTTAAATGCCAATTTTAATTCCCCGGGACATACGACGATGATATTTATTGCTACTTATTTCTCATCAGGCGTTAATCAAATTATTTTAATTTTTGCAAGTTTTGGAGGTAGTCATTATTCGATGTGATATTCAGTAGTGATATTGCTTTAATGTGTTTTGTATCCGTACTAAAAATTCAGTGCAAGCATGCAGCAAGCAAACAAGTATGCATGCATACATGCAGCAAGCATGCAGCAGCCAAGAAAGCATGCATGCAGAAGTCAAGCAAGCATGCAGCAGTCAAGCAAGCATGCAGCATGCAAGCAAGCATGCAGCATGCAGCATGCAAGCAAACATGCAGCAGTCAAGCAAGCATGCAGCATGCAGCATGCAAGCAAACATGCAGCAGTCAAGCAAGCATGCAGCATGCAGCATGCAAGCAAGCATGTAGCAGTCAAGCAAGCATGCATCATGCAGCATGCATGTGCTCTGTCAGAGGTCCGGCGCTGCGGGGCTCTGGCGGTCCCACTCGAGCATATCGTCGCAGATGGTTTTCGCTCACCACCGTAGCTTCGGCTTGTTGGCCGGCTTCGCCGGCCAGCCTCAGCCACTGCGGCCAAATAAACCACCTGCTCCTCAGCTCGCGGGCCACCTCGCCCCTCCGCGCCTACGCGGGCCTAAATTACACTCTGGGAGTAGGGCATACAAGACTACGTGAAGTCGGTTTTGCAGCGATTCGTTTCTGGCACTGACTTTAGAAGCACAACATTTCAGAAAACACAACTAAATGACTTTTTTATATAATATTTTAAATCAATTGAAGCTTAAACTGTAATTTTATAGAAATAACAGTAAGTATGCCTTATGAAATTATTCCGAATAAAATTCTGCCATCTTTTCATATGCCAAATGAAATTATACCAAATAATCGTACACCAAATAAACGTTATGCTAAACGAAATTCTGCTAAATTCAAATTATGCCATATTAAATTCTGCCATCTGAATAGTATGTCATTGTAAATTCGGACATATAAACATTCGGCCAATCAATAATTATGCTAAATATGTTTTCTGCCTTAAAACTATTCGTCAAAAGAAGATTATGCCAAGTATGTTATGCCAAATAAGTTTCGGAGGATCGAGATTCTGCCAGATAGATGGAACCCTTGTCAATCTCATTTATGCATACATATTATGACTTCCATGGTGGAAGCAAGCAGCCATCACGCGTTGAGTTGTTGTCGATGCTCGGGTAGATTCCCTCGACTCCATGCCTTAATTAAATGATATAGTCCGCAGGGCGCTGATTTTTAGCAACATACCGTGTATGCTGGAGCCACCGGGTCTTGCCGCTCGGACGGCAAAAGACCGGACGGGACGGGTTAACCTTGGTGCCGTGGCAGAAGGGGTAATGCCTGTTGTGGGATGCCACGTGCGTCAGCACATTCGCTGCCTCACACCTAGGCCGCACGATACGGTCAGCCGGCGCTGCTGATGAAACCTGAGCTTTCAGCAGCAGCGCGTTAATAAGCAGAGTATATACGCGACTCTGTCCACTAACTATATTTTCGTCCCACTCGCGTTTGAGGCAACGGGATGATGGGAATCGGAAGCAGTAGTCTTCGTCAAAGAGTTAGGTCGCCACTCGCCACCTACGTGAGAGGGGATGCGACGCCCGCTCTGGTTCCTGCCATTCAGCGCGGCAATGTTATGGGGACCTTTGCGCCTGGTATGATCCGCCACCCCATCTTTGAATAGTAATTGTAATTGTATTTATTTAATCATTAGGTATTGTTATTGAAGATTAAATGTAATAACATCAATCAGTAACAGTCGTGCTTAGAAACGACATAGTAATAAAGTTATACTATTGAATTACGTATAGGGTAAACCCGGGATAGATGTCGCAGTAGGGTAGATGCCTCATTTTCAAAAAACCTAACTTCCCAAACTCGTAGCTAAAAATTAATAGTATTATTGGGAGCTGCAGACACCCTGCACCTAAATTGTCCACGGGCTGTCGTGCTATGAGGACGCGTTTCTCTAGAGTTTTTGTATTCATCTCCGCAGCAAACTTCACAAACACGTCAAAGTTTTAAAGATTAATATTTGCCGTTGTATTTAACACATCAATATACTGGTTTGTCAAGTGTACATCTAGATGTAAATAGTAGCTCTTTTGTTTTTATTTATTTATTAAACTTTTTGGCATCTATCCCTATCACAAAGGATAGTTGCTCTGATTTTTCGAGGTATAGGTATCCTTAGGGGCATGGAAATAGAAAGACCAATTATTTACAGTTCAAACAGCAAAGATGAAGACAGTCCACCTAACTATGAAATTAAAGGAAGTAATACTAAAGGTTTGCCTGTGGAGAATACTATATAAGAAAGATGGACAGGATAACTCCTTTATAACTTCATTGAATGATTTAAAACAATATTTAAAAAGTATGACTATGTATGTTGACACACAATACTTAGGTAATATTTTGTTTTATGTAACAAACAAGAATTAACCTATCACGTGTTCTACAGCCTCTACAGGACTTTCAAGGCAAGCTCGATCACTACCGTCAACGGTCACAGTGGGGAGAAATGGACAAAGCTTTATGTAGATGGCATTTTTGTTATTGGAGTTCCACTTTCTACCTAATCTGTGGGATAATAATGCTCTTCGGTCGATGATTGGTTATTAAATACAATTAATAAATAAAGGGTATCCAAATCTCTGTGCCATTCAGTTGTCAACAACATTGTCCCTTTAAGCTATTCCGGCATCCATTGCGCCTTGTGTTATCTACTACGCCTGGTTCAAAAATAGAAACAGCTTGTTTGATGACTGTAAAGGCTTGGTTCCAAATTAAAGCTATCATTGATAATATAAATAAAAAACCGGACAAGTGCAAGTCCGGCTCACCCACCGAGGATTTCATACCTACATCTACACATATAATAAAGCTATACTGTGTTGTCACTACTTGTTTGACCGCAAAATTAAGCTCGTTTGTGATAGGAAAATGAGGGAATTTAGAAAAAAATAACAGAATTATCAATATATTGGTATTTAATAATAATAATAATAATAAAACACTTTATTGCAAAAAGAAAACACATAACAAAAAGAAGACACTACAAAGAAGTACACAAAAGGCGGCCTTATTGCTAGGTAGCAATTTCTTCCAGGCAACCTTGAGTGGAAAAATAATAATCGTCTGAGGACATAAAGGGGAAGGGGGAGTGGGTGCAATTTGAAGAACATTATAATGTATTATATAGATATAATTAAAAAGAAATAGGAATAAAGTAAAGAAAATTTAATGATAGTAGGAGTAAGAGAGGAAATAAGATAGGTATTAAGAATAAGATAGGAAATGCGTTCGGACTTGATCACTAAAAGATTTAAGAGATGGAGCCTTCCTGATACCTTCTGGAAGAGCATTCCATAGTCGAACAGCATGCAAAGAGAAAGAATAGGAGAGGAAATCTGTGGAATGGGGTGGAAAAACAAGAGTAAGAGGTATTTGTTGGTAAAATATTATACGTAATAATCTTCGATTATATAAACCCTAGAAACCCTTCCGTTTTTTTCTTTTGAGGTACGGATACCTAAAAATGGTTATTTTGTAAGGAAAATCCTTTTGACTGTCGTACGATACAAAACTGTCATTTCTTCCATTGCCGCTTCCGCGCCTGCGCGCGGTCAAAATCTTTTCCATAGGTAAGCTTAAAACAAAAAAAATATTGAGTTCCCGCTTGACCCAATTCTAACCGCTTCGTTTGGGACCCAAGTCCCAAACGAAGTCCTGTCTGAAAAGAAATTGTGGATACCCTCTTTCTGTGTACTTAGAAAGAGATGAAGGGGCCCCAACAAAAAGAAATTGTCAAATTTTTCATCCTCAGTTTTTAATTCAGGGTGTGGCTTCCATACTACAACAACATACAAATTTCTTGTAACCAAGCAGCCGAGCTATGCAGCCGAGAAATAATAGCGGGCCATGACTTAACACAATCAAGCACAGCCTTCTTTACTAGAGAAGGCTGTGAATCAAGTCAATCCGTCTCTTTTTATCTCGGGGCTACCAGAAACAAAATTGCACATTTTTATTGGGGCATTTTTAAATGACTAGAACTCAAAAATTATTTTAAATCTTAAATTTTGCAAAAGGGATATATCATACTTAAATGCAATTTTTTTAAGAAAAATACATTAAAATCAATAGGTTAGCATCGCTGCTATTCATTCATTAAAATCACTACATAGTATAAAACAAAGTCGCTTTCTCTTTCCCTATGTCCCTTTGTATGCTTAAATCTTTGAAACTACGCAACGGATTTTGATGCGTTTTTTTTTTAATAGAAAGAGTGATTCAAGAGGAAGGTTTATATGTACTTTTTATCCCGATATTCCCACGGGAACGGGAACCACGCGGGTGAAACCGCGGGCGGCCGCTAGTATTTTATATTTTATGATTCCATTTGAAATCAATGTCTATTGTAAAATTTATTTTAATTTTCACGTAAATTAACTTTGTGAAATAATTTGTATACGGGTAAATATATTTTTCGTGGGTATGATTGTACAAACCTAGGGACGGGGTCATATCATATTATCATCCATAATGTCGATAAAATTTAATACGTGCATATTTAATTGCTGTTAACTAATTATATTTTGACAACTAAATAACAACAGCCACTATATCGTTTCATTAGTTTCTTATTATACTTTTGTAAGTTGCTAATGACAATATTTTTTATTTCGCTGATTTTTAGGTCCCACACTCCGTACCTCAAATCCGGAACCCTTATAAGATCAGTTTGTTGTCCGTCTGTCTGTCGTGACTCTTTATTTTGGGAACGCGTTGAGAAATCGAGTTAAAATTAACTACTCTTACTATACTCTGTTCTACAGTCCCTTGAAGCTTAAAACATAAAACTTCTACATGAACGTAAATAAGAAGAATACGGCCATTTAAGCCGTAACAAATCATATTTCGACACTTTCGAGGGAATCAAAATTCATAGGGTATTTCCTGTTGATCTAGAACTATGGAATTAGTCAAGTAACATTCTTTTATAACTATTATAAATTTAAGTGAAATCTGAAAACTTTAGGAGTGCATTTGTAATTAAATCATAAAAAAAATTGTATTTCAGGGAATCAAAATTTGAAATTGAAGCTACAATATAGTTCAAGAGGGGTTTATAATATAAAAGGACTTGATGTGCACATTGCTAAACATATTTTATTTATTTTGTACGACGCACAATTTGTTTATTATAATGAGAAATATCAAAAAATACCGTTCCCGCCTTCTCAATTACGAAGTCTGTGAAGAAAAAATCTGAAGTAATAACAGTAAATGCATATTCATGTAAATTTTACATGAAAAATAGTGGGATGTTTCTATCAAGTACAGTTTTTCAGAAATTATCAATTCATTGTTTATACTGGTATCTTTGGATTACTTGAAGCGCGTGGTAAAATAGGTGCAAAAGAAGGAGAAATGAGATGTGTAGTGAACTAGTAACTAATCTTTACCATACAAACTTTCGCGTTTGTAATATTAGTAAGATTATTAGGTTTTGGAAGCTGAATTTCAGAAAAAGCTCGGAAAGAATTTGCGATACTCAATTCCCGAACTATTTATAATAATCGACATACAAATTTGTACGGAACCCTCGGTGGGCGAGTCCAACTTGTCCGGCTTTTTATTAGTTTAGTTTAACTTTGTAATAAAGATTCTGTGTACTTGTATAATTTTCGGATCTCTACAATGAAAATTAATGTGTGCAATGTAAGTTAATTTTTGTTGCCAAACAAGGTTTTTATGAAAGCTGTCATATGCGTACACATTAGAAGTTTATATGGGAAAACCCATACAAACTTCCATTCCCGGATTTAAAGATTTATTGTACTTATGTTTTTTTTATTATTTATCACAAGGATTCTCTTTGTCAATATTCAGACCTCTAGTGTCTGTTAATACTGTGCTGTTACTGTTTTAGCGGCGAAGTGCTTCGAGAAAAGGTAGACACTGTCCTTGCACTTCGCTTTTTTGTCTTGGGAACCTAATCGGTTCGTTCCGTTGTTCCAAGCTATTTCTACTTTAACTTAAGTTTTGAGGAAAAGCCAAAAGAAATGCAGTTTAATTATTGTAAATTTCACCATCTATGACGTTACGATGTTATTTTTAATCCAGGAACTATCGCGCTATCGACACCTTGTAATATAACCGAAGCACAGCACTACTATGGCAAAATTTCCCCAAAACGATATACATCACTGTCTATACACAGTGTAACTTCAATTGGTGACGTATTAAGTAAGCAATGTATAAATTTAATGACATTTCGAAATATTTTTGAATTTAGAACCAAGTAGCTTTACGTCCACTCTAAGTAGATCCCCGTCTCATAGGAAGGTCTACAGGTCTTGAAAATTTGCTTTCTGTCGATGATCGGCGCATCGTCCATTCAAAGCTGACCTCTTCACAACCAGCCCTTTTCTTATAAAATTTCTTACAAAATTACTGCTTGAAAGTCCGCGACTGACTGAGAGACGTCAAATCAAATCGGAGTGTTTACGCAAAAGCTTGATTTCGCTGCCACCACTGACCTCTATTATATCTACCACTGGACTGGCTGACGTAAAATATTTTTGTGATCATTTGAGTATCGCCATTTTGGCGCTGTAGGCAGATACGAAAGTACTTGGAACTAACATTAGTGATGTTCTTAGGTCGACTGTGGTAATGATAATATATCGATGATAATAAACATAATAAATATATATTTTTTAACAATCTAAGCCCATAGTAAATTTCTTAAGAAACTGTCTACATGAACTTGATAACGGATAATATATACTTAAAAACTTTTTTGTTTGTAAATACGTGTGTTACGTTCTGGCCCGGCCACGGCGCCGTCGGCGGCGTCAATTAAGGCTGTAAACGGTACGGATACGTACCTCGTAGTACCTCGATGGAAAAAAAGAGTACCACAGCATTTCATCAGTGAAACACATTTTTGGTGGCTGGGCCCCGGCCACGCTTCTATCGAAATAAACACTAAGCTTATGATGCAATTTTGGTACAAGCTGATGGTACCTATTCTGTACCAACGGAAATGTGTCCGTTTTTCTTTAAAATCGTAATTAAATAAATGTTTTGGGCATCGAAATTTCTGACAAAAAACGCCTGACATTCATGATTGAGCAATATACGTAACTTGACGTCTTGTGTCGATCAATCAATAATGTCAGGCGTTTTTCGTCAGAAATTTCGATGCCCTAAAAATTTATTTTATTGCTAATTTAACGGAAAAACGGACACATTATTGTTGGTACAGGATAGGTACCATCATAAACTTACTATTTATTTCGATAGAAGCGTGGCCGGGTTGGGTCCTATGCGTTACAGCTCGGCCACCAAAAATGTGTTATAACTGTTGAAATACTGTGGTACTCTTTTTTTCCATCGAGGTACTACAAGGTACGTATCCGTACCGTTTACTGACACACACAACTACAGCTTTAATTGACGTTATATTACTTAATTCATGTTATAAAGGGGTAGCTTATACAGAATAAAAACAGAAATAAGTACTGCTCAAGTAACAAGTTTATTTAAAAAAAAGGTGTTATGTGTGAAGAAACACTAGGTGTCAAAATGTTTTGAAGAAAGTGAATCTGTTTCCTTCGGGGCCAGTTTAGGGCTTTCATATTTTCTAACCACCTGTTTTTTAGACTCAATTCGGAAGGAAATCTGCAAAAATAATTGATCAAATTTTAATTAAGGTCTACAAGTGTAATTTAAAACAAAAAAATATTAATTACTAAAACCACGACTATTTTCTGCATACGAATTATAATACTCGAATTTCAATTGTCGAATAAATCGACCTCGTATAGCATGTGGGGTCGACCCAGGTTTTTTTTTTTATGCTACCCATATTTTTTTAAAGAAGTAGTTTAGTTTTAGGATTAATAATTACTTCTTTTAAAAAAATATGGGTAGCATAAAAAAAATAAAACCTGGGTCGACCCCACATGCTATGCGAGGTCGATTTATTATAAAAGTAGGACGTACCTATGTGTTACTCAATCACGCCATAACGGCTGAACAGATTTGGCTGAAATTTAAGACAGATATTTTGTTGCCTGGAGAGGAACATAGGCTACTTATTACTTTTTATTCCGCAAAAATATCACATTCCCACGGGATAACGTCGTGTAGTTCACACGGGCGAAGCCGCGAGCGGAGAGCTAGGTACTACCATAATGTCGAAAGACGGGTGTACAACAGCTACTGAATCAGCCTGAGCTTTATCAACTTTTGGTATTGAATATCGACATTTTGTCGATAAGAATTTGTCAATCACTAGTGAATTATAAATAGTCCTACTATCCTACTAATATTATAAATGTGAAAGTTTGGATGTTTGGATGTTTAGATGTTTGGATGTTTGTTACTCAATCACGCCAAAACGGCTGAACGGATTTGGCTGAAATTTGGGACATAGATACTTTATAGTCTGGAGAGGAACATAGGCTACTTTTTATCCCGGAAAAATATCACACTCCCGCGGGATAACGTCGTGTAGTTCACGCGGGCGAAGCTGCGAGCGGAAAGCTAGTGAATTATAAACAAAACATTTTTTTCATAATTCTCTCAAAATTCATCATTATAATGCCTAGATATTGATAAGATATCATTGCAAACAATTCTCAGATAGTAATCAAATGCTTTACACACAGTTTTAGGTCAATTTTGACTAAAAACAACAATTTAATACACTCACCTGTGAAATGACCTTTTTCTCCCTTTTTTCGTACCGAGTTTTACAAACACACATTTCCTCAGGTTTATGAGCTTAACTTTCACAATAATTTTCAGAATTAAATATGAAATCACACCAAAATAACACAAAATAAAATAAATACTTTTAAAAATCTCGCGGCTGTCGTAATCTCACGTCAAAATTAGTTCTCAGCACCATCGTAGTGACACTAGTAGCGCTTCAAATTGTTACACAAAATTAGCTGTCATTTGTATGGAGACAGCCTATCCAGTGGTATAATAGAGATCAGTGGCTGCCACGCCCACATGCGACTTCTATTACTTTCCATGTTCTGTGGATATAGATTATAGGCTAAAATAACACATAGGATTCTTTTTATCCCGATTTTCCCACGGGAACGGGAACCACGCGGCGCGGGTGCAACCGCGGGCGGCCGCTATATTTACTTATAATAAAACTGTAAACGAGCCAATTCTGTACATTGAAAAGAAATAGAAAAAAAAATACCTCGGGGTCATCTCAAACGAAACAGATAACAAAAATATGGATTTTGAATTTTTTGTCTGTCTGTCTGTCTGTCTGAAAAGTTGTTTAACGTGATGAACATCTTCTATTGGCGTAAAAATATCGAAGGTCTGGACACCTGATGTGGAACCCTAGCAGCACAGCTAAACTTGAGATGAGATCCTATTAAAGAGTTGTTCGGCGTGATATTTTTTTTATATTGACATTACAAGTAGGTACTTATTTAAAGTATGGTACATCTGATTTCTCCCAAGAGCCCAGATAAAGTTTAAGATATACGAATATAGCGCCTTAAAAAAGGGTGTTCAGCGAATGAGCACTATTTATTTACATACTTATTCCAGATATTGAGAAAGATAATTAGAACCATGCTAACCACACAACACAGCATGATATCACAACTGTTACTATTTACAAATTTCTTATAATATCTTGAGCATACAAATAAAAGAATTTCTTAGTATTTGATTGACGGAAATGGATGCATGGAGAAATGAAAAAAACGAAAATAACACATTAAGCTGGTAGCACCTCCACGTGGTGAAGGCGGAAACATTATAAGTACTGGCTAAAACTCCCATTTTTTTAAATATCTATTTAAATGCCTTCGGGCTTATGTTATTGTTATCGTTTACGTATACGTCAAATTTGGCACGGCAGCCTACCCGGTAACGCCGGGGAGCAGACATAAAATTTCCCGTATGTTTTAGAGCTTTCGTCAACATCAACCTGCCCCCTGATCACAAACCGTCTTCGTCGGAAAGGCTCCCTACAGCGGAATGTCTCTGTCACTCGCTATAGCTAATAGACAAATACAAAGTACAGAAATCGGATCCGATTCCGTTTCCAACGGTTTGTGAATCAGGGGGCTGGTTCTGCTTCGCTTTGCTCTTGTTAAGCAAGTTGTTGCGACATTTACTGAAATGCCTAGACGAAAAAAACAAGTCTTTCTCAGTATTCGAGAGACTGTTATATATTTTGAAAATCGAAATAACTGTTTTTATCTTTCAAAAGTTCCCGGGATGACGTCGTCTAGTCCACGCGGGCGAAGCTGCGGGTGGCGACTAGTGTGTTATATATTTCACCGGAAAATAATAAAAACCGTAAATTTATAAATTTCCTAAAAAAATAACCACGATATTTTCGATTTGCTGCGCTTCGCGATCGCCTTACTAACCTATCACGTGTTCTACAGGACTTCCGGAAATTTGTAATTTTTCCTAGGAAATTTATAAATTTGCAGTTTTTGTTATTTTCCGGTGACATCTATACATACAAATAAATAAATTTGGATTGACTGTTTGTAATATTAAAATAACCGCTTTTTACTACATGCATATGATTATAATATACGGTACATATACCAAAACTAGCGGCCGCCCGCGGTTTCACCCGCGTAGTTCCTGTTCCCGTGGGAATATCGGGATGAAAAGTAGCCTAAGTTACTCCTTATTACATCAGCTACCTGCCAGTGAAAGTCCCGTCAAAATCAGTCCAGCCGTTTCAGAGATTAGCCGGAACAAACAGACAGACAGACAGATAGACAGATAGACAGACAGACAAAAAATTTAAAACATGTCAGTTTGGAATATGTACCGTATATATAATCATATGCATGTAGTAAAAAGCGGTTATTTTAATGTTACAAACAGACTCCAATTTTATTTATTTGTATAGAGTAAGATAGAAGATATAGATAACATATTTTACAACTAGCGGCCGCCCGCAGCTTCGCCCGCGTGGACTACACGACGTTATCCCGCGGGAATGTGATATTTTTCCGGGATAAAGAGTAGCCTAAGTTACTCCTTATAACATCAGCTACCTGCCAGTGAAAATCCCGTTAAAATCGGTCCAGCCGTTTCAGAGATTAGCCGGAACAAACAGACTGACAGACAGACAAAAATTGTAAAAAATGATATTTTGGCATATGCACCGTATATATAATCATATGCATGTAGTAAAAAGCGGTTATTTTAATATTACAAACAGACACTCCAATTTTATTTATTTGTATGTATTGTATATTGTATGAATTGTATGTATAGATGTATAGAGTTTTGTCTGTCTGTCTGTTTGTTCCGGCTAATCTCTGAAACAGCTAGACTGATTTTGACGGGACTTTCACTGGCAGGTAGCTGATGTGATAAGGCGTAACTTAGGCTACTTTTTATCCCAATATTCCCACGGGAACGAGAACCACGCGGGTGAAACCGCGGGCGGCCGCTAGTAACTATATAATAATCGACGAGAAAAATCAATACATGTAATTAGCAGTACCTAACGTGTCTCGAGTGTCAGACCAAGATATAGAGACCAATATATAGACCAATCTAGGGTTTCTCATGGCAAGATTCGGTTAAAAGATCAAATTATTGAAAAAATATTAGAGAAATAATATCAGTAATAATAATAGGTGTTCTCCAGTACCGGTGTCATCCCAAAGCAACTACACAAGAGTATTTAGATTATTAGACCTCCCTCCACACACATATTACACAAAAGGCAGCCATATTAAATAGTTGCAGGATAGTCAGACAATTTTTACTAGCAAAATGCCAGCATAAACTCTTAGATATAAGTAAAGATCTTCACTTGGTAGTACGCCCGTGTAGATCTAGTTCTCCAGCTTTCAGCTGAAAATATAAAAAAACAGACAATAATCTATACATCTATATCTATACAAATAAATAAAATTGGAATGTCTGTTTGTAACATTAAAATAACCGCTTTTTACTACATGCATATGGTTATATATACGGTACATAATTATACCAAAATGACATGTTTTAAAATTTTTGTCTGTCTGTCTGTCTATCTGTCTGTCTGTCTGTCTGTTTGTTCCGGCTAATCTCGGAAACGGCTGGACTGATTTTGACGGGACTTTCACTGGCAGGTAGCTGATGTGATAAGGCGTAACTTAGGCTACATTTTATCCCATAAAAATATCACATTCCCTCGGGATAACGTCGTGTAGTCCACGCGGGCGAAGCCGCGGGCGGAAAGCTAGTAATACTATAAATGTGAAAGTTTAGATGTTTGGATGTTTGTTACTCAATCACGCCAAATGGGCTGAAACATTTGGCTGAAATTTCGGACATAGATACTTTGTAGCCTGGAGAAGAACATAGGCTACATTTAACCTGGAAAAATATCACAATTCCGCGGGATAACGTCGTGTAGTCCACGCGGGCGAAGCCGCGGGCGGAAAGCTAGTATGTAATAAATTCTTCATTTCCAAAGATTGTTCGAATGTTTGTATAATAAAAATAATATTTATATACGTAGTGTAGGTTGTTGCAGAGTGGTTGATTGAGTGTGGCCATTTGTGGCATGCAAGGTTATCTATACATCTTATATATACATCTTAAATACATCTATACATCTGTACAAATAAATAAAATTGGAGTGTCTGTTTGTAATATTAAAATAACCGCTTTTTACTACATGCATATGATTATATATACGGTACATATGCCAAAATAACATTTTTTACAATTTTTGTCTATCGGTCTGTCTGTCTGTCTGTCTGTTTGTTCCGGCTAATCTCTGAAACGGCTGGACCGATTTTGACGGGACTTTCACTGGCAGGTAGCTGATGTAGTAGTAAGGAGTAACTTAGGCTACTTTTATCACGTAAAAATATCTCATTCCCGCGGGATAACGTCGTGTAGTCCACGCGGGCGAAGCCGCGGGCGGAAAGCTAGTCCTATTTAAATGGAGATGTCCGCATTCTGACAATAGGGGATCGGACTGTTAGTGATATGTAAGTATTTAATACAAACATTCAAAAATGTTCAAATATACCTAAAAAATGCTTTTTTCATATTTTTTTATCAAAATAATAAAATTACAAGAGCTAAAGAGCAAAAGCTTAATTATAGTGAGTGAGTGAAATGAACTCATAAACGAGCTCAGAACACCGCCCGCTTGCATACTGTCGAGGCAAAATAACGCTGTTTTTATATGCAGATCACTTTGACATGCAAATCGGGGCACAGAATCATCAAGCCTTTCTCGACAATTATTTTAAAAGTTAATGTGAATCTTTAATTCAGACCTTATATTGTAAAACACCTCAGTGTTTGTATTTTCTGTAGAGTAACGGGGTAATTACCTACAGTATATAAATTGCCAAAGCTAAATATGTTTAGAAAAAGAAAATATTTGACGACCGATTTGGCGTCGGGGTTAGAATTGAGACATTGAAAATTACGTGAAATAGTAAATTCCAGTAAAACTGGATACACCTACCTAGTTAAATCACAAAATAGTACTTAATCAATTTCGCAATAACTTACAACGAAGTAAAATAATATCAGTAATAATAATAGGTATATACCTATATATAATTCTCCAGTACCGGTGTCATCCAACTGAATCAGCACTCAAAATATAAAAATGATTTTTGAGTGTCTAACGCAGATGTTCTAGAGATCCACCTACGTAGGTTTAACAGTACTTACCTAAATATTATAGTATTCTTTAGTATAACTACCTCACTTCTTAAATTGTTCGATGTATACAGAACAGATATACCTATGTAATATTAAATGCAACCCTTATTTTAAAGTTTTTAATTTTTCATACGGCCAGTATACAAATACATCTCCTGACTTTTAGATGCTATTTGTGGTTCTGAATGGGTTTCGATTTATGATTGCCAAATGATTGCGGCAGAGCTGATGGGGCAAGGCACAGCCTTCTCTATCGTCTTCAATAGAGAAGGCTGTGGGCAATGCAAGGACGACTGATTAGGATTCAATGCAGGATGTAGCCGATTCAAGATGGCCGATGAGCCTGAATACGGACGACGAAGCTAATCGATACCTATTAATAATAATTAGATAAGATCCGTTTACTATGTAAACCTTCTACAGTATGTTACCATATAGTTACCTACTTTATGTGGTTACTTAAATACTTTTTAAAAATAGAACTGACTCTGGTTACAGTCAACCATAGAGTTACCTCATCGGCAATGAAAAAGTTTTCTACAGATTTTGTATGGAGCCGGGACTTTTTCAAAAATGAATTTTATAAAAAACTAGCCTTCCGCCCGCGGCTTCGCCCGCGTGTACTACACGACGTTATCCCGCGGGAAGGTAATATTTTTCAGGAATAAAAAGTAGCCTATGTCCTTTCTCAGGCTCTAGACTATCTCTGTACCAAAATTCATTCAAATCGGTTTCGTAGTTTAGGCGTGATTGTGTAACACACAGACAGACAGAGACGCATTTATAATATAAGTAAGGAAGTAAGGATTTAATATCTCAATTATTTTTATAAAAAAATAAAACCGCCTTCTAAAAAACCACATCAAAAAAGTAAGAAATAATTCCTCACCAAATAAATAACGTAAGTACTTTGAAGCAGAGTGTATTTACTTTCCTTATATTCGAAATGAAAAGTAGAGTGTACTACTCGGCCGCAAAATTATTTTCACCTCGGGCGACGTATATTGAATCCCTCGCTGCGCTCTGGATTCAAGAATAGAATAGAATAGAATAGAATTTGTTTATTCGCAAAAAACACGGTACAATTTAAGTTCTTGATAACATATTATAAAGTTCGTACATGTTTTACCGCACTAGCGATATGCAAACATTTCAGTCGTCATGCAGTATTATAGGTATATCCAACTAATAAAAGAAATTAATAATATAAAACAAAATTAAAATTAATAATAAATTACACAAATTAAAATCAAAATGTCCAGTCTTGCATAGAATAAGTTACAATGTCAAAAACAAAAACAAAATGTCAACAAAACAATGTCCAAGTATGTACGTCAAAACAAATTAAGAAGGTAATGTCAAATAAAATCTAAGAATGTCAAATTATAAAACGTACAATTAAGAAAGTAATGTCAAATGAAATCTAAGAATGTCAAAATATAAAACGTAGAATTCTGGTATACTATCATAAAAATTTCACACAAAAACAAATGTCAAAGTTTTATTTTATTTAAAGTACCATTACGACAAAAAATTGAGAATTCATTCAGGTCATAAAAACAGTTCTCAACCAACACTCTAAACATTATCCTTTTAAAACGTACGATCGGAAGATTCTGAATAAGGCTTGGGAGTAAATTAAATATTGAAATACACATATTGTTACTATTTCTACTATAACAGTTTGTTGTTGAAGGGGGTATACATAACTTGTTTGGATATCTTGTTCGGAAATTGCACGTCTCGTGTTTCTTTTTAAAAAGGTGTAAGTTTTTTTTGACAAATATTAATTATATTTATAATATTAATTATTATTTCCTTTATTACATTTTAAATACTTACAAAATTATATTTCTAAACATTAAATTTTTACAATGTATAACACTAAAAAATATAACATTTAAAAATACAAAAATGCAGTTCCCCAACGGCAGCAAGATCAAGGTTATTATTATATTATTATTAATACCTCAAATATGTATAGCGAAGGCAATGCAAGTATATTTAACTTTCTAAAAAGAGGTCTGCACGATTCAAGTTGCCCTACTCCGCAAATACTTCTGATACATTTCTTTTGTAATATGAAAGCACGGTTTGTGTTCGTTGCATTTCCCCGTTCAAAATAGAGCCCTCGCCGTAAATATGCTATTTTGCTCCCTCGTAATACAATCTACTATTCATTGGTCGGTACATGCAGCCGTTTGATACGTTGAAAGCAAAACAATAAACTTTAGTGAGTTTCTTGGAACGTAGAAATATTTTACTTGTTTGTACCTATACATGAGAATATTGTTTAACCATATTTGTATAAATATTCTGTCTTTATTCCAATAATTTAAAACGACAACTATTTTAAAAGTTTTAGGCCAATGGTTCTCTTGTCCTAAAATTCTATGCCTCCGTAGCTCAGTGGTTAGAGCAGTCGCCCGGAAAGCGAAAGGTCGTGGGTTCGAGTCCCATCGGAGCTGGTTGTGAGACGGGTCGATTTTTTCGAAATACTTCATTTTCCATTTTTCAGTAATAAAAATTGCATTGTGAATGCAAAAAACTAAATATTAAAATATCTTTAAACTTTTTCTTGAAATGCACTGATATTGTTAGCATTTATTAATGCATACACGTTACTCCCTATAAATCGTCGGTCCCATTTATGCTCCTCTTTAAACCGGAGGAGATTCTATCAACAAACACTCTCACAACATTTCCGTTCAATGAAAGCTTTGTAAATACCCTCTGTTTCTCGAGGACAATTTTTGTAAAGGGATTTGTGACTGTTGTATTCTGTGCTATTGTTTACAAACATCTTACAAAAATAACTATTCATTTTGTCCATTTGTTGGATACGGGGATTTGCCTAAACTTTATCGTCGTTGGCTGTACAGTTAAAGTTAATACCTACTTAGGTATTAGGACTTTAGAGTTTAAAGTCAGTTTGATTCATATTACACATACGTCAACATCAGCCTATTTATCGTCCACTGCTAGACTTCGGCCTCTCAAACCAATGCACGCCATCAAGCACGATCCGCAACTACTACTGAAGTGCTAGGGATCTCAACTTATAACTTCTCCTGCTCGTGGTCCACCCGGCTGATCGACGGACGAAGCTCAGCCTGCCAAGCATGACCATCATTATATCACGCGATATGATATAGCACGTCATGCTGTCTTGCTTACACAGTGGGGTGAGCAAGACTGCATGACGTGCTATATCATATCGCGTGATAAAAGCCGCGCATGCTAGGCCGGCTGGCTAGCGACCGGTAGCGGGATAACCACCTCATTAAGCGCGCTAGCTAATCAACTACGTTAACCGATGTCGGGAAGCAGCGCATCAGTGCGACTAGCTGCGCACTGCGATTGCCAAACACGCATGCCCAGCGCGGTAATTGTAAACAGACCACTAATACATACCAAATATAATTAAATTATGATTCACAAGCAATTTATTGTTTGTGAAAGCTTTGTGAAAGAAAGAAAAAAAACCGGCCAAGTGCGAGTCGGACTCGCTCATGAAGGGTTCCGTACCCACTTAACGTACCGATTACGTACCTACACCTAGCAAAACTACCACTGTAATTTTTTGACAGAAGAAAATAAGTTTGTTTTTCATAGTATTCGTATGAATGACAAAGTTATATTCGCGGTTTTTGAAAATGTGTTATATCTCAAAAACTTGTAAAGCCTACTTAGCTGTGATAGTTTTCCTTTTAACTTCGTCATAATATGTACTACTATAGTGTTTTTTTTCACGTATCCAAAAACAACCATTTGGCTGGCAGGGGGGGGACACATTACTCTAATAAAATTTTGCACTCTAAAGCTTAATAATTCACAAACGGATGCCTCAATCAAAAAACTGTCTTTGCAAACCCACAATATTGAAATTGCTATCCCACACTATGGGGTAGACAAGAAAAAAACTTCACGTGTAGGGGAGGTAACCTAAAAAAAATTTTTTCCCTTTCAATCAACTTTCTTCTACTAGATACTGGGGGGCTACCGGCTAAAACATATGGATATGGACATGGGCTTCATTTGACATTTGAAACCCATATTTTGTCCTTATATGGGCATAAAATGAGCTTCAAATGTCAAATGAACCCCATGTCCATACATATCCATATTTTGTTATATCCATGTCCATATCCATTTTCATGTTTTGAATCTGCCCCACACGGGGGCAGAGTCAAAACGAAGAATTAAAATTCTCTGAACAAATGACGCTTGTTCTTTTCGGTACCCAACAATCTTTATTTCTGCAAATCTTTATCTATTGGTTCTTTAAAATGTGATTTTTCGAAAACCTGTGAAGTAAATAATGTTGATGACAGCATTATCATTATGATATATTTAATTGAATTAAAAAACGAATTTATGTGCTTTATCAGAACCATAATAGTATATTATGATACAAGTGAGCTAGGTTGCTCATTATACACGAGGCTGTGGGTTGCAGCCCGAGCCGCAGGCGCGGGCGTAAATCAGCCGAGTGTCTAGTGAGTAAGTTGCTCACGAGTTTCATACGCACTTTTTCAACACACTTGCGAGGAAAAACAAACATTTATTGCATATAACCTAATATTAGCTAAGGGAAAAAGCGCGCAAGTTTTTTTGCACGCGCCAAATGTAAGGTGGTTGATTACATACAACCATACAGCCTACTTCAAAATAATTATAATAATAGGGATAAAATGCAAATGTTTTATTACAAATTATTGTGAATTATAAATAATTTGGTAATAATATACTTCATTATGTTTTTTGTCTTAATTAGGGACACATTTATTTATTCTAAAAACGTAAATGGATTTTCAGACGTATAAAACCTCTTTGATGTTACAAAAAAAACTGTATCTATTACCCGGTGAAATCGAAAATGCTCTGTTGACTCGCATATAACTTGCAGTTAGGTACTAACTTAACTTTGAAGGGATACTGTATTACCCGGTTAAATTGAAAAGTCTCTGTTTACTCGCATATAATTTGAAGTTAGGTACTTACTTAACTTTGTAGGGATAATTATATTACGCAACTAGTACTGTAATATTATTATGCACGCGTGTTGTTATAGTTCGGTTTATGGCCCTAAGATCGATGTAATAAGGCTCACTTTATGAGCAATTGTGTTGAAAACTTATTTAAGTATACTAATCAGAACACATCAAAATAATCTTCTATACAAATAAATAAAATTGAAGTGTCTGTTTGTAATATTAAAATAACCGCTTTTTACTACATGCATAATATGTTGATTATAATAGGTCTTTACCTATGAAATTGCCGTTTTCTATGGGGAAATTGTAGGAAGTTGGAATTAGCATACAAAGATATTTGGGGATTCCTTGGACATGTGAACTCCGAATTCAACGAAACTTTCGAGATATGATCAGACAAAATTAATCTAACTATTGCATATAATCTCATTTAATAAACTGTCTTAGAGTAAAAAAAATATCTGTTCAAAGCTGTCAAATTGACGACAACCAAGGAGCGGTACTTTGAAGCAGTTATAAAAATTTTAGACGCGTGTTTAATTATTCTTTTCTTAGATGTATAGCATGACGACATACTCTATTTTCGAAACTGACTATTAATTTTGATATATTAATATTAATTAAAAAATTAGAGACCAATAAACATGTGAGAAAAAGACGGCAATTTCATATGTAAAGACCTATTATATACGGTACATATACCAAAATATCATTTTTTACCATTTTTGTCTGTCTGTCTGTCTGTCTGTTTGTTCCGGCTAATTTTTGAAACGGCTGGACCGATTTTGACGGGACTTTCACTGGCAGATAGCTGATTTGATGAGTACCTAACTTTTTATCCCGATATTCCCACGGGAACGAGAACCACGTGGGTGAAACCGCGGGCGGCCGCTAGTAGATAAATAAAATTAATTTGATCATTCAATCATAGCGTTCATTCGTTCTGTTTGTCACAGCACTATGACTTGTACCACTGTGGAAAAATGGAAAATAAAGTATTTAGAAAAAATCGACCCGTCTCACAACCAGCTCCGATGGGACTCGAACCCACGACCTTTCGCTATCCGGGCGACTGCTCTAACCACTGAGCTACGGAGTCGCTACGAGAAGCGTCGAATTTTATCAAATACTTCTTACACGCTGTATAGCCAGCGTTAATTTCATCAATGTGAGGATATTACTACCCCCACACGCGAAAGAAATACCTTTCCAGATATTTGACAATCGCTAAAGAAGAAATTACTATGGCAAGTTATTTAAATTTTTACTTTTTTGCATTCACAATGCAATTTTTATCATAGAAAAATGGAAAATAAAGTATTTAGAAAAAATCGACCCGTCTCACAACCAGCTCCGATGGGACTCGAACCCACGACCTTTCGCTATCCGGGCGACTGCTCTAACCACTGAGCTACGGAGTCGCTACGAGAAGCGTCGAATTTTATCAAATACTTCTTACACGCTGTATAGCCAGCGTTAATTTCATCAATGTGAGGATATTACTACCCCCACACGCGAAAGAAATACCTTTCCAGATATTTGACAATCGCTAAAGAAGAAATTACTATGGCAAGTTATTTAAATTTTTACTTTTTTGCATTCACAATGCAATTTTTATCATAGAAAAATGGAAAATAAAGTATTTAGAAAAAATCGACCCGTCTCACAACCAGCTCCGATGGGACTCGAACCCACGACCTTTCGCTATCCGGGCGACTGCTCTAACCACTGAGCTACGGAGTCGCTACGAGAAGCGTCGAATTTTATCAAATACTTCTTACACGCTGTATAGCCAGCGTTAATTTCATCAATGTGAGGATATTACTACCCCCACACGCGAAAGAAATACCTTTCCAGATATTTGACAATCGCTAAAGAAGAAATTACTATGGCAAGTTATTTAAATTTTTACTTTTTTGCATTCACAATGCAATTTTTATCATAGAAAAATGGAAAATAAAGTATTTAGAAAAAATCGACCCGTCTCACAACCAGCTCCGATGGGACTCGAACCCACGACCTTTCGCTATCCGGGCGACTGCTCTAACCACTGAGCTACGGAGTCGCTACGAGAAGCGTCGAATTTTATCAAATACTTCTAACACGCTGTATAGCCAGCGTTAATTTCATCAATGTGAGGATATTACTACCCCCACACGCGAAAGAAATACCTTTCCAGATATTTGACAATCGCTAAAGAAGAAATTACTATGGCAAGTTATTTAAATTTTTACTTTTTTGCATTCACAATGCAATTTTTATCATAGAAAAATGGAAAATAAAGTATTTAGAAAAAATCGACCCGTCTCACAACCAGCTCCGATGGGACTCGAACCCACGACCTTTCGCTATCCGGGCGACTGCTCTAACCACTGAGCTACGGAGTCGCTACGAGAAGCGTCGAATTTTATCAAATACTTCTTACACGCTGTATAGCCAGCGTTAATTTCATCAATGTGAGGATATTACTACCCCCACACGCGAAAGAAATACCTTTCCAGATATTTGACAATCGCTAAAGAAGAAATTACTATGGCAAGTTATTTAAATTTTTACTTTTTTGCATTCACAATGCAATTTTTATCATAGAAAAATGGAAAATAAAGTATTTAGAAAAAATCGACCCGTCTCACAACCAGCTCCGATGGGACTCGAACCCACGACCTTTCGCTATCCGGGCGACTGCTCTAACCACTGAGCTACGGAGTCGCTACGAGAAGCGTCGAATTTTATCAAATACTTCTTACACGCTGTATAGCCAGCGTTAATTTCATCAATGTGAGGATATTACTACCCCCACACGCGAAAGAAATACCTTTCCAGATATTTGACAATCGCTAAAGAAGAAATTACTATGGCAAGTTATTTAAATTTTTACTTTTTTGCATTCACAATGCAATTTTTATCATAGAAAAATGGAAAATAAAGTATTTAGAAAAAATCGACCCGTCTCACAACCAGCTCCGATGGGACTCGAACCCACGACCTTTCGCTATCCGGGCGACTGCTCTAACCACTGAGCTACGGAGTCGCTACGAGAAGCGTCGAATTTTATCAAATACTTCTTACACGCTGTATAGCCAGCGTAATTTTTACTTTTAATTTAAAATTTAAATAACTTGCCATAGTAATTTCTTCTTTAGCGATTGTCAAATATCTGGAAAGGTATTTCTTTCGCGTGTGGGGGTAGTAATATCCTCACATTGATGAAATTAACGCTGGCTATACAGCGTGTAAGAAGTATTTGATAAAATTCGACGCTTCTCGTAGCGACTCCGTAGCTCAGTGGTTAGAGCAGTCGCCCGGATAGCGAAAGGTCGTGGGTTCGAGTCCCATCGGAGCTGGTTGTGAGACGGGTCGATTTTTTCTAAATACTTTATTTTCCATTTTTCTATGATAAAAATTGCATTGTGAATGCAAAAAAGTAAAAATTTAAATAACTTGCCATAGTAATTTCTTCTTTAGCGATTGTCAAATATCTGGAAAGGTATTTCTTTCGCGTGTGGGGGTAGTAATATCCTCACATTGATGAAATTAACGCTGGCTATACAGCGTGTAAGAAGTATTTGATAAAATTCGACGCTTCTCGTCGCGACTCCGTAGCTCAGTGGTTAGAGCAGTCGCCCGGATAGCGAAAGGCCGTGGGTTCGAGTCCCATCGGAGCTGGTTGTGAGACGGGTCGATTTTTTCTAAATACTTTATTTTCCATTTTTCTATGATAAAAATTGCATTGTGAATGCAAAAAAGTAAAAATTTAAATAACTTGCCATAGTAATTTCTTCTTTAGCGATTGTCAAATATCTGGAAAGGTATTTCTTTCGCGTGTGGGGGTAGTAATATCCTCACATTGATGAAATTAACGCTGGCTATACAGCGTGTAAGAAGTATTTGATAAAATTCGACGCTTCTCGTAGCGACTCCGTAGCTCAGTGGTTAGAGCAGTCGCCCGGATAGCGAAAGGTCGTGGGTTCGAGTCCCATCGGAGCTGGTTGTGAGACGGGTCGATTTTTTCTAAATACTTTATTTTCCATTTTTCTATGATAAAAATTGCATTGTAAATGCAAAAAAGTAAAAATTTAAATAACTTGCCATAGTAATTTCTTCTTTAGCGATTGTCAAATATCTGGAAAGGTATTTCTTTCGCGTGTGATATCGTTTTGCTATCACAATGTTTCTCATTAGCTTACACAAACAAACTACGTTTTCTTCGTGAGTATATTATAGTTTGATAATAAAATGACACATAAGTGTGATAGGAAATTCCATCCTTTGTAAAATTTGAAGTTTCTGATCGTTGAAACATGGAAAATGAAGTATTTAGATTTTCAACCATAAAAATGAGCGTTTTTCTGACAGGTAGAGATTTTAGTACGTTTTTTCATCAATAGATGTCGCATTTTAACCTAAGCTGTCAAAAATTGTTTAGAGGCATGCAAGGAATTTATATTACAACAGGAAGGTGCACTCCGTATTTCTGTGTATTTTAAAATACACTTAAAACATGAAAAGATAAGGTTTATATTTCAATACAAAATGTCAACGGTCCAGCTGAGACCGCAAGAACGAGGTGAGGGTATCCCTTTCTTTCAAATTGCCAGCACTCTTAAATAACAGGTTTAGTAGATTTATGGTACACATTGGGTACACAACTTTCGTTATGAAAATAAAAATTCGTAAAATTTTCGCTTCGTATTATTTTTAGTCAATAGAAAACATCGTATATTAATTTAGGTATTAGCGTATTATGCATAAAAATGTATCAGGTCGTTCAAGTTTTTTACGGCTTATCCTAGAAAAAAATTGAATGATAGATTTCAGAATTTTAAAGTGGCAACATGACAAGCTGAATGACATCTTCCGTCTTCGTTGTGTCAAGTTGGTTATGCGTAAATATTTTGCCTTGTGGTGGTGTTTTTTGCAATATCGTGAAAAGGTGTTGCGTTAATAATTATGGGCTGTGGAAATGAAACTTTTGCTGGTTGCAATATTTCTTTTCACAGGTGAGATAGAATTTATTGAAAATGACACGAGTTCTTACTTTAGAACAATTAGGGTGACAACAAATTTCCTTTTCTTTTCATTTGATTCTATAAAACGTTTATACCTAAAATTATTGTCTGATTCGTATCTTACAATTTTATTCAGTAATGTATAGGTAATCATGTTTTGTTAAACATCTGTGTAACAATAAACTATTATTATGATTTATTTCTTTTATTTACTGGCACCTATTTCCTGGCATCCCTACTAGTTTAAAGTCGGAAACACACTTCTGTGGTGTGGCGCGACGCCAGAATGTCTGTTTCATGTACTTAGTATGGACACGACAGAGACAGAAAGAGTCGCGCCACACTGCATAAGTGTGTTTCTAACCATATACCTTGGTACTATTATACAGGCTGACGGGGAAACTCGACCTATTTCTTGAAAGGGGTTATACTAGAGGTCATTAGCAACAAATTAAGTCCAGTGAACCAGGGGTCAAAACTAGATGGTTACCGAGCTGTGACGGTTCTTCGATTTCTTAAAATTTTTCTGGATTGTTACCAAAAATCATTGATTGTGAATAAACTACTCTACTCTTAACATTGAATCAATACTTTTCTGAAAGCTGAATAATTAGTGATCATTTAAAAAAAAACTTACATAATCTCAGAAATAAAAGATTTTTAGTAACAATAATTTTTATTTTTTGCATTTTTCTCCAACTTTGCCCTAAATTATTGGAAAAAAACTGTATGGAAGTTGGCGTACAAATAAGTAAAATGACTAACTAGTTTCATAAGATTTCCAAAAGGGTACAAAAATTATTAGGTTACCTAGCTGTTTTCAAAAAATCAACAAAAGAGCGCAGTAGGGCAATTTGCCTTTTAAATTTTAAATTTAATTCAGCCCAAAAAGTGGCGAAGCGATGGCTAGCTTATGCGTCATGCTCGTGAACGAGTGCTGCCAGTGGAAATGGGTCTGCTCTTCTCTGCTTGCCTGAAATGTGTTTTTTTTGTTTTTATTTCTAATGCGGTGGTGGCGTGTGACCGTGTGAGGCGGGTCGTTACGTTCCCTAAAATATGGTTAAGCGAAGCGATGGCTGGCTCATTCGTCATGCTCGTGAATGAGTGCTGCCAGTGGGAATGGCCAAATGGGGCCGGAGAATTAGGTTTATAAGTAGAGAATAATTATTACCGACGTCGGCGTCGGTGGCACTGACTGTTTATCAGAGGTCACCAGTCGCAGGCACGCCGGATGTCGCTGCGAGTCGGTGCGACCGTATACGCTGCACGGGCCCTTACGTGATGCCACGAACATCCAAGTTGTTAGTATTGTTAATCTAGTGTGTTGTTTAATACATCCGTATTACGTAAATATTCGAATGCTATCGTATTTTAAAAATAAAATATCCTATATTCAATCTTATGACAATTTATTCATGGATCAAACTTCATCAAAATCGGTTCACTACACGAAGCGTGAAAGCACAACCGAAAACCACTTTCGCATTTATAATTTTAACCAATTATAACAAATTGTAAAAAAAACAAGTCTTTTCTTTTAAAACTTATGGTCACCCTAACGGCCTAGACACGAACATGCGCGACGGCGGTGGCGACGAGCGAATTGCGCATCAGTTGGTGCGTCTCATTGACTTATTTGATTAGACGTCTGTCGCGAGCGCGCAATGATTCCGCAATTCGCTCGTCGCCGCCCGCCGCCCGTCGCGCATGTTCGTGGCCAGGTCGTAATGGAATAGAGTGAGATAAACTGACCTCGTTCTGACTATCTCATTAGGACCGTTTTTTAGCAGCAGTGCACCTTCCTGTTGTACGTAGTACTTATAAATTCCTTGGAGGCATGTTATAGACCATAAACATTGCTCACTCGCTCAAGCAAAAATAATCTATGCTTTCTGTGTCATTTTGTCTTTGTTTGTCTCGTCAGTGTCACAGGGTAAAAAAACTATAGTCAGTGTGTTTAGTTCGCTTCTGTTTGTGGTTCGTTGTTTTCGTTTGTATTTTCCGTGGATTATAATAACCGACGACTTTGGCTTTTCCTACTGGTGCCTGTCCTGACGACTCTTCTATGCATGATAAGATAAGGGCTAGCGCGCACGGGTGACTTAGTTACGCGGCAATTTAATTGTCACTGTCGCCGGCCGTCTCTTCGCCGCGAAAAGAGGCGCACACGAGAGCGACAGCGACACAACTTTTTTGTAATTTTTGCTCGCAGTCATCAACATGGATTTCGAAGAGGCGGTTGTGGTCTGTGCACTTGTCTAGAGCCCCCAGTACAGGATGGCCGATCATGTTGGCCGACCATGATGGGCCATCGTGTACAGGGCCGGTTTGCGTGTGATTGCCGTCTGCGAGCAACGCAAACCGCCCCTGTACACGATGGCCCGTCATGGTCGGCCAGCATGATCGGCCATCCTGTACTGGGGACTTAAAGAAGCCGAAGACGACAACGAAATAAAAAGCAATAAGAGCGGGCGCGCACGGGTGACTTTTGTCTCCGCAACTATTTTGTCACTCGCATCAAGTCTACGGGTTAGTATGAAAGTGCGCGCATGAGCGACGCAACTTTTTCATACTATTGGTGTGAGAGACAAAACAGTCACGGTGACAAAAGTCACCCGTGCGCGCTAGCTCTAAGGGGTGCATCCATTATGGAGTGATAGACTGACACTTGGAAAAACCTGGAAACCTGGAATAGCTGCTGGCAAACTTCTCCCTAAGCTTAAGATTTAGCATGAACATCTGAATATCCATACTTCCATACTAATATCACAGTTTAAGCAATCTTTCTATACAGTTGGACGACGCCCTTGAAGTTGGGCGATGCCGACGCCTGAATAGGTATCTAGGAAAGTACGTAAGGGTTGTCACTTTAAAATGTGACGGTGGACCTTTTATGACCCCGGGTGGGTACATTGGTATTGCGATATTAAATTAATAAAATAATTTAATAATGCAAATGCAATGTCAAAATTATTAAAAAATTCAAGATGGCGGCCGGCCGACTTTTTTGTTTGTAGGCTGATTTCGATGAAACTCGGTTTTTGGTACTATTTTGACAAGACAACAGCAACGCAATGTTAAAAATATAAAAATCCAAGATGGCGGCCAAATTTTTTGTTTGCTGACCGATTTCGATTAAATTCAGTTTCTGGTACTATTTTGACAAGATAACAACAACGCAATGCTAAAAGTATTAAAAAATTCAAGATGGCGGCCAACTTTTTTGTTTGCAGGCTGATTTCGATGAAACTCAGTTTCTAGTACGATTTTGACAAGAAAACAGCAACGCAATGTTAAAAATATTAAAAATCCAAGATGGCGGCCAACTTTTTTTTGTAAGCCGATTTTGATGAAACTTAGTTTCTGGTACTATTTTGACAAGAAAACAGCAACGCAATGTTAAAAGTATTAAAAAATCCAAGATGGCGGCCAACTTTTTTGTTTGCAGGCCGATTTCGATGAAACTTAGTTTCTAGTACTATTTTGACAAGAAAACAGCAACGCAATGTTAAAAATATTAAAAATCCAAGATGGCGGTCAACATTTTTGTTTGTGAGTCGATTTTGATGAAACTTGGTTTTTAGTACAATTTTGACAAAAAAACAACAACACAATATCAAAAATAAAAAAAGCAAGATGGCGGCCAACTTTTCTGTTTGCAGGCCGATTTCAATGAAACTCAGTTTCTGGTACTATTTTGACAAGAAAACAGCAACGCAATGTTAAAAGTATTAAAAATCCAAGATGCCGGCCAACTTTTTTGTTTGTGAGTCGATTTTGATGAAACTTGGTTTTTAGTACAATTTTGACAAGAAAACAACAACGCAATGTCAAAAATAAAAAAAAACCAAGATAGCGGCCAACTTTTTTTTTGTAAGCCGTTTTTGATGAAACTTAGTTTCTGTTACTATTTTGACAAAAAAAACAGCAACGCAATGTTAAAAGTATTAAAAAATCCAAGATGGCGGCCAACTTTTATGTTTGCAGGCCGATTTCGATGAAATTCAGTTTCTGGTACTATTTTGACAAGAAAACAACAACGAAATGTTAAACATATTAAAAATCCAAGATGGCGGCCGACTTTTTTGTTTGTGGGCCGATTTTGATAAAACTCGGTTTTTTGTACTATTTTGACAAGAAAACCGTTCTTAACACAATGTAAAAAAAAACAAATGGTCAAGATGGTGGCCGTTTTTTGTTTTTGTTTCTCTCTTTTCGCTTATTAAAATGTAACAGGTTTTTATTTGAAAGCTTGAGACAGAGTCAAGTATCATCATCATCATGTCAAGTAAAAGATTTAATTAATTCTTAATTTGCTTTAACACAAGCACAGTAAATTACGACGTAACATCCTTCGTAATTTACTGTGTTTTTGACAGCTGTAAACCCTATTTAAAAAAATAAAAAATAAGTAAATAAATAATAATTGATATTAAGTTACAGAGTTTGAAAATAATGATTGTGACATGGAATGATTTTGATATATAGACGAAGGTGCTAGAAATATGAATCGGCTTATTATCAATCTGAATATTTTTCTTTAACAAAACTTCAACCCATTCAAACGTCAGGAGTAGGTCAAATTTACCTTGCAAAATTTCATGGCAGACAGACAGACAGATACAATTATTGGTGAAACAGAATAAAACATGTAATATATTTTATTTTGATACTTCTAAAATGCTAACTATAATTATTTATTTTATTTTATTTCGCAATACACCAAAATGTACCTGTATGTATTTTAATTTTGTTACAACCCTTCCGTAGTTACGGAAATACCTATACAGACGTCGGTATCGCCTAACTTCAAGGGCGTTGGCCTACTATATAAAAAAATTGGTTATACTATGGTAATTGTAACATTTATGTATATTTAATTTAGCGTTGCTGTTGCCTTGTCAAAATAGTACTAAAAATCGAGTATTATCCAAATCGGCTCACAAATTAAAAAGTTGGCTGCCACCTTGAATTTTTTTTATTTTTTGACATTGCGTTGCTGTTTTCTTTTCAAAATAGAACCAGAAACTAAGTTTGATCAAAATCGGCTTACAAACAAAAAAGTTGGCCGCCATCTTGGATTTTTTTATACTTTTAACATTGCGTTGTTGTTTTCTTGTTAAAATAGTACCAGAAACTGAATTTCATCGAAATCGGCCAGCAAACCAAAAATTTGGCCGCCATCTTGAATTTTTATATTTTTAACATTGCGTTGCTGTTTTCTTGTCAAAATAGTACCAGAAACTGAATTTCATCGAAATCGGCCTGCAAACAAAAAAGTTTGCCGCTATCTTGGATTTTTAATATTTTTAACATTGCGTTGCTGTTTTCTTGTCAAAACAGTACCAGAAACTGAGTTTCATCGAAATCAGCCAGCAAACAAAAAAGTTGGCCGCCATCTTGGATTTTTTATACTTTTAACATTGCGTTGTTGTTTTCTGTTCAAAATAGTATCAGAAACTTAGTTTCATCAAAATCAGCTTACAAAAAAAAGTTGGCCGCCATCTTGGTTTATTTTTATTTTTGACATTGCGTTGTTGTTTTCTTGTCAAAATTGTACAAAAAACCAAGTTTCATCAAAATCGGCTTACAAACAAAAAAGTTGGCCGCCATCTTGGATTTTTAATATTTTTAACATTGCGTTGCTGTTTTCTTGTCAAAATATTACCAGAAACTGAGTTTCATCGAAATCGGCCTGCCAACAAAAAAGTTGGCCGCTATCTTGGATTTTTTTTTATTTTTGACATTGTGTTTTTGTTTTCTTCTCAAAATTGTACCAACAACCAAGTTTCATCAAAGTCAAATAAAAAAGTTGGCCGCCATCTTGGATTTTGGAAATTGCCTTTTTATAATAAGCGAGATGAAGATTTGCACGCACTCACACTACATGTCGTATGCACCATAATATTAATTTAAAAAATAAATTATAACGATAAAGACGTGATAGCCCTGGAAGACTTGTCCCGAGTTACTATGAACGGCGTTGTATGTAACTCGGGACAACCACTCCCCCGTCTCACCCCGCAAGCCCCGCACGATTGACCTGTCTAGACGTCTCCGTCGGCCTACTGTATGAAAAGTTGCTTATTCAGTGCTAATATCTGTGCTAATATTATAAATGTGAAAGTGTGTTTGTTTGTTTGTTTGTTTGTCCGTCTTTCACGTCAAAACGGAGCAACGGATCGACTCGATTTTTGGTATGGGGATAGTTTGGGAGCTGGAGCGTAATATAGGCTACTTTTTATTCCGGAAAATTATAAAATAAAAATGATTATTTTGTATAGAAAATCGATAAACTGTCGTACTATACAAAACTGTCATTTCTTCCATAGCCGCTTCCAAAGAGGTATGTCAAAGAGTATTGTAATCACTGACGTTTTAGTCGCTTTGGATTACCTGCTTTTTAATAAGTGACATTTGTTGCAGGCAGTGTATAAAACTTCCATAAAGTTAATATACCTATCGGAATTCCGATAGGTATATTAACTTTATGAAAACTTCTTCGCGATCATTTATTTTTTTATCTATCTATAATAGATGTTGGTGATACGAAGTGAACCGGGTCCACTATAATTAATATGGCAAAACAACGTTTGCCGGGTCAGCTAGTTCTTTTATATTTTTATTGTATAACAGTTATCATATCAATATCTTCTACTACTGGCATTTAAAAAAGTATTTTAATAATATTAAGGATATCCTACTTCCTACTATATATATGCCCGAATACTCTTACGCTTCTTATCTTTGGAAGCGTCTCAAACATCGCCCTGTCACTATAAATGTCAAACGTATGAAAGAGATGCCATGATGTTTGAGACGCTCCCAAAGATGATTTGCGTTCGAGAATTCGGGCGTTAATATTATAAATGTGAAAGTTTAGATGTTTGGATGTTTGTTACTCAATCACGCCAAAACGGCTGAATGGATTTGGCTGAAGTTTGGGATACAGATACTTTGTAGCCTGGAGTGGAGAGGAACATAGGCTACTTTTCATCCCGAAAAAATATCACATTCCCGCGGGATAACGTCGTGTAGTCCTAGCGGGCGAAGCCGCGGGCGGAAAACTAGTTACTTAACTATATTTTAGATCGATAGTAGGAAGCGTATGTAGATTTTCCGTTACTACACACTATCACCGCTATCACCCCGGGCGACGGTTGAGTAGCTAAGTATTGGCCGACCGGCAACTTATTTGTCGCCGTGCGCGCACTTGCATTGAAACTAATAGAGAAGGAGACAGTTGCTTCGCGGGCTTGTCTTCGAACCCGCGGACCAGAAAGTCTCCTGGGTCATTATTCTGTGCCGCGGGTGTCGCGTCGCTACGTGCGCGCACTTTCATACTAACCTGTAGACTTGATGCGAGTGACAAAATAGTTGCGGAGACAAAAACCCTTGGCGTATTCTACGAACTTTGAGTTTGCCTTTGCGATTTGGACAAGACGTTTGAACGGGATTGGCCGTGCCGTGCATCATGGACAAGGACTACGGATCCTGGTCACTCGCTGCTTTGAAAGCAGAGCTGAAGAAAAGAAATGCGAAGCTTACGGGGAAAAAAGCTATTCTTGTGCAAAGGTTCATAGTTTTTATTTAGTTATCTATGTTGTTTGTATGCTTTTTTATGTTAAACTGCAATCTCAATCTTTATTTAATAAATAATAAAATTTATTTGTCTTATTGATAGAACCACAGACTACTTATATACCACTGGGGGGCACACTTAGAACATAAATTTTTGACAGCTTTGTGTACCAACCGTTTTGACAGATTGGTGGTGGTGTACCAAGAGGTGTTGTCTTGCCGCGATAGATGGCTATTGTGTTTCTTTTTTTTATTCTGTGGAAAAGTAGTAAAGTTTAGAAATATTCTAGTTTAGAGTCTATAAATACAAATAGAAAAAAACGTATCTATGAATGGTTTACTTATTGCAATATGATTTATTAATCAAATTTCAAAATACCAAGTAGCATTCTAGTTTCTTTAAAGAATATTTTTTTTTGTGAAGCACTGGCTGAAAACATAAATAATATTAAAAAGAAGAAAGACAATAATATCAAAATAATGTCAATTAATGTCACTTGTCAATCTCGGATTTTTATGCATAAGTTAGCTGCTAAAATAATATATTTTTGTAAAAACAGTGCGATATTATGTTGAAAACATTGTTGAGGCAAGTGTGTGTTGGTGAATAAGTAGGTACATAGTGATACATGTTACTGATGACGATAATTTAAAATCACAAATTCTGGAAGTTGCACAGACCTAGGTGTTATTGTTGATCGAAGGTTGCAAAGAAGATATAAAAAGACGAGCTGCCCTAACCTAACCAGATCAGCATTCGAAAAGCTAACGAAGATATGGAAAGATCGCCGCATAATCAAAAACACCAAGGTTCGATTCACGAAAAGCTTACTATTTCCTATCTTCTTATATGGAGCTGAAACATGGATGCTCCAACAAAAGTAGGTACCACAAGAAGATTGATTGATACCCTTGAGATGTGGTGCACGATGATCAAACGGATTGTGCAAGTGCGAATTCTAAGAATGTTTGGACTTATCATCCATAACGCAAGCTCCTTGGATTGATTCGATTGAAGAAACAAGGAAGAGTCAACGTTTTCGCGGCTGATCCCCCACAAGATGATCAAGTCTTATCAAGTCCACAACCAAGGTGTGCCCTTACAGAATGCACACGCAGTGCCACAAATAGAGGGATACCTATGGAGGAGCATCGCAAAAGCCGCTACCAACTTAGCGGACCATGACCACAATCACTCCGTCAACCTTAGTCTTAGAAAGAAGATGTACTTATACAATAAATACAAACATATATAATTGAGGAGGTTCTTTTCAAAACTTGACAATTCCACTTTTGACAAAACATGATTTTTATTTTTTTTTGGGTTGGTAACATTAAAATCTACACGATGCGAAAACAAGAGTTTAGCTAAACGTGATAGATCCACTAAAAAAAAAAAAACACACGATTTGGTCAAAAGTAGTTAAATCCACTTCAAAATGGCATTACACATTTCAAATATTCATTTTTTGAAACAAAATATGATTAATCCTGAAGTAAATTAACTATTTCAGTCTAAAATGCAACAAAACATGTTTTATGATTTGTATGATTATTCCTCTAGAGCTCATAACAAAACTTGATTATTCCTATCAGCCGCGTCAGAACTAGATTATTCCATTTTAAATTGTCGATTTATTCAGAATATATTAATGCTAAACTTTTGAAACAAGTACCACCTAATGAGTATTATGCTCGTATACAATATTCAACAAAAAAAATGAATAATATACATTACTGCATACCTAAAATACATTTTTCTCAAATTCTGAAAAAAATAGAAAAGTGGAATAGTCAAGTTTTGAAAAGAACCTCCTCAATTATAGATACAGTATGTAATAAAAATCCAAATCAAAACTGGGTGTTTTATTTTTATCGCTAACTCCCTAAATCACTAGAACTACGATGGCTGTCCTTTCGCTAACTCAAATGAAAGTGGAAATTACATCCACTTTTCATTTGAGCTAGCGAATAGGGTGGAATAGGGCAAGCTGGGTAGCTTTAGTACAAGCTATTTTCTATGACACCAATTTACAGAGAGCAGCACTGTCGACAAGATGGCGGACGTTCAAAATGAGGTGACAAAAATATGTGTCGAGTGTGTTCTCTATTACTATATATATTTATCTTTCTCTATGTTATATACTACCAACACAGTAAATATATATGCTTATATAAACTGTGCTACCAAACATGTACCAAACTATATCTATGGCTACCAACGACCATAAAATATAATAATGGTTTGACAGCTGACTCGAAATAGTGACATCTATTAAAAGATTTGGAACTAATTTTGACGTATTATCTGTCAAAGGAAAACCGCTAATTGCATTGTGAATGCAAAAAAGTAAAAATTTAAATAACGTTTCAGTGCCCGTAGTGTAAGTTTTTATGTCAAAAAACGCAAACTATGTACCCCTAGTGTAAGTTTTTATGTCAAGCAAACGCAAACTATTTCGATTCCGTATTTATGTCAATTTGTATGAAAACTATATAAGCGCGGTACTCGCCGCTAGAGGCGCTAATACAGTTTTCATACAATTTGACATAAATACGGAATCGAAATAGTTTGCGTTTTTTGACATAAAAACTTACACTACGGGCACTGATCGTCTTTTGCAGAAAGACACTGCACAATGCACCATTTTAGCGGAGCTGCGTTCGGCGATATGTGTTCTTACAAAATGACGAATGGTCGTGAGTCGTGACCAAATAGTTTTTATAACGTGTCACGAACTAATTGGGCATGTACTTTGGTGAAAGGGGGCGCGTCCAAGGCCGTCTTAAGCTATTGGGGGGCCCTTGGGCACTAAGCATTGTGGGCCCTCTTGAAAACTAAACTAACATTTTTCTGCTATGATCTTCCATTGATTATGGGTAATCAAATAAACCCCCTTGAAAAAAAATTGTGCACTTGCCTTAGGTATTTTCATAAAAACATGCAATAAAACTGTCAGTAGGTATATTTCTACAATAATTTCCGTATAAAATGTGTTGGATAAATATATGTTTTTTCGCTAATCATTTGAAATAACTTTGAAAATCTCTTCCTATTCCCAAATTTCCAAAAATGAAAAATATTTGTTGAGTTTTATAGAATAACTAGCTTTCTGCCTGCGGCTTCACCCGCGTGGACTACACGACGTTATCCCGCGGGAATGTGATATTTTTCCGGGATAAAAGTAGCCTGAGTTACTCCTTCTTAAATCAGCTAGGTACCTGCCAGTGAAAGTCCCGTCAAAATCGGTCCAGCCGTTTCAGAGATAAGCCGGAACAAACAGACAGACAGACAGACAAAAATTGTAAAAAATGTTATTTTGGTATATGTACCGTATATATACCTAATCATATGCATGTAGTAAAAAGCGGTTTTTTTAATATTACAAACAGACACTCCAATTTTATTTATTTGTATAGATGTATAGATCGTGAACAAACTTTAATAGTAAAAAACCACCAACCCTGCAAGTAGCTTTCAGGCGGGATTCGAACTCACGCCTTCGGGAATTCGGCCCGATGCTCTTACCAATTAAGCTACCAAAAGGCTTACAAGACTCATCGAATTTATCTATCACTTATGACGCTGTAGGCCAGCGTTGTTTTCATCAACTTAAAGAAAATCTTAATTTAATGACTGTTTCAATAGAATCGATTGTTACCTAAACATTTGTAAAAAAAAACTTTCGAATGCGTTCGTTCGTTTCCTCACATTGATGAAGCAACGCTGGCCTACAGCGTATATGTGATAGATAGATGAATTCGACAAATCTTGTAAGTTTTTGGTATTTTGGTAGCTTAAGACTTGTACTCATAAACACGTTACGACGTCGCATCGTGCTACGATACGACTACGACGCACCATCATCGTTTCACGATGCGACGACGATTTGTGTTTATGTGTACGAGCCCTTAATTTGTCAGATTCTGGCCGGATTCCCGGAGACGCGGGTTCGAATTTCGCCTGAAAGCTACTTGTAGGGCTGGTGGTTTTTTTATATCACAATTTTACTAAAAACTTTCAATATTTTTCTGCTGCGGGGACATGGGAAAGTGTTTGTTCTTATTTGAGGTTTTTAATCAAAGATGAGTTAATTTGCATTTTATATTAGGGGTTAAGGTATCAAATTGCCGTTTTGTATAGAAATTTTTGTACATTTTTTTCCCATACTAAGGTTTTTGTAATTTATTCAACGACTTTAAGTACTAGTGATAGTGTAGACAAATGACGAGTAGATGATTTGCAATAGGATTTGCAGTCAGTGAGCATGTTTGTATGAAAATAAAGCAAGTGCCTTTTTTTCTGCAAACGAGTGTATAATAATATGTAGGTACCTACATAAGCTATTAATAAAGATATTGTATGCTGCTGGAAACCATTTAATAATCGTAACCAAAAAGGTTACGATTATGATAATGGCTTCTTTCAGGATTTCTGTTGGGAAAAATAAGTCAATAGTAATCAATTTGAAGGATAGCACTTTCAATGCACATAAATTGATAAACTGCTGAGTCTTTCCTGTAACGTTGTGGTTCGCAATTTATTTTTAATTCTCTTTAGCTGCGAAAAAGAACGCTTTCCACTGCAGTTTGTTACAAAATATGCAGAAACTAATCTTAGGGATAGGTAATTCTATCGATTATTTCATTTTGAGCTGTACCTCTTATTGTGGAACTGTGTAAGATGCCAGACAAAAATGTTTTGAGAATAAATGTGAGAGAAATTGTCGGTCCTTAGGGGGCCCCCCTGAGGAAGGGGGCCCTGGGCACGTGCCCCGTGTGCCCTTATGGTAAAGACGGCATTGGGTGCGTCACAGCCTTCTCAGCCTAGCGTCGACTAGGCGCGCCGAGCGGAGCCGAGCCGAATCGCAGAAAGACGCCTGCTATACATTTTCTATGAAGCTGCGTCCATTAGAGTAGAAGCGCGGCGCGCCGAATCGAATAAATTCGCCTCGGCGCGCATCCGCTACCCCGCGTCCACTAGGCGCGCCGAGCGGAGCCGAATCGAAACGCAGAAAGTCGCCTGCTACACAATTTCTATGAAGGTGCGTCCATTAGAGTAGAAGTGCGGCGCGCCGAATCGAGTCGACCGCACAGTTGCTTGTCAGGCGAATTTCTTCGATTCTGCTCGGCGCGCCTCAGTGAACGCGGGACAGCGGATGCGCGCAGAGATGAATTTCTTCGATTCGACTCGGCGCGCCCCAGTGGACGCGGGGAGCGGATGCGCGCCGAGGCGAATTTCTTCAATTCGGCTCGGCGCGCCTCAGTCGACGCGGGCAAGCGGATGCGCGCCAACGTCACACGCTGATGAACTAGCGTGACCACATGCGATAGTTTTCTACTTTTTTGGTAGATTTTGAGAAGACACAATTTTTTTTTAAAACTCACTAAATGTTTCCTTTTTCTTATATTCTCCTCTTCTTCATCAATAGGTATTTGAAATAAAAACATCTCTTCATCCGAGCTGTCCATGACGCAAAAAAACGACCTAACTTGATAAAGCGTTGCGATGAATTACAATCAGTGTGACCACATTTATTTTAGAGCGAGCGCGCACGAGCAACTTTTGTTTCCGCAACTATCTTGTCTTTCCCATCAAATCTTTGGGTTAGTATGAAAGTGCGTGCATTTAGCTATGCGACTCCCGGGAGACTTTCTTGTCCGCGGGTTTGAAGACAAGCCCGCGACGCAACTGTCGCCTCCTCTATTGGTTTCAATGCAAGTGCGCGCACGGCGACAAGTAAGTTGCCGGTTGGCCAGTTGCAGCTCAACCGCCGGCCGCCGCGGCGATATATCTACGTACCGCTTTCTACAATAATGTATTTAATACGAGCTAAAATGCCGGTTGTAGAAAATCATCATATGCCTACATTGTTCCAATACAAAGTATAGTAGCTTAAGCACAAGTAAATTGGAAACAACGACGTGTATACATACACCCAGACCCGAGGAAATATTGAAAAACTTCGTTTTTCAATATTTACCCGATCGGGGATCAATCCCGGAACCTCTAGAGATAGCGGCACCCTGAAAACCGGCGCGTACACTACTCGGCCACAAAGGTCATCAAATATAAGTTTGTTGGTTGGTTTGGTTGTAGAAGAAGATATAAGTAGATATTTTAATAATTCGAATATTTATATCTTCTTCTACAACCAAAGCTTCAGCGACTGCAGAACCTCTGCATCCGTTTTATATATGGCTTGCGCAAGTTCGATCATGTGTCAGAGTTCAGGGCTGAACTTGGGTGGCTGCCTGTAAGACAACGACGCGAGGGGCATGTCCTCACACTTCTGTCAAATGTACTGTATGACCCTCGTACCCCTCCCTACCTTAAAGAACGTTTCCATTATCTTGGTTTGGACCATAGTCGTTCTCTTAGATCCCAGACTGATAACCTCCTGAAATCTCCCTTTACACGTTCTGGTTATTTCAAGGAGTCTTTCACGGTGAAGTCAACCAGCCTTTGGAACAACCTTCCGCATGAGATCCGTCATTCGAAGTCACTTGCCATTTTTAAGACGAAACTGCATTCGTATCTCCTAACTAAATCCTAGTTTGCAACTATTTTTATTTGTATGTAGTATATTATTATATTTGTAGTACTTAACTTACCTATATATGTAATTTATATGTAGTATATTTTCATAATCATTTATTTAATTTTTATCTTATTTTGCAAGTAGTTTATGTAGACTTATTTATTTGTTATTATTATTTTATTTGTTTATTTTTAATTTCAAATTAGTTAAGGCGCTACTCGGAAAAATATGGACTTTTTGATTTAAAACTATAGGACGGTTACAGTTGTTACAAATCTGGTAATAAGAAATATATTTCTTCATACCTTTATCTAGAATCGTATAGTTTCAAAAACACGATTTTATGATTTTGCCTCGACACTTTTTATTTTCGAAAAGACCTCTAAAAAATACGAAAAGTGAAGATTATTCTTAAATGGGGTTACTTACACTATTAGAAATTGGTTTAATTAGTGGACACCAATAATATTGAGGATCGTATAGAAGCATTTTTTTTTAAATCGCTTTAGTTTTTTAATACGAAGTGATTTTGTGTTTTTTTTCCTAATCTGCAAAATCGCTCGTCTCGCTCTCGCGCGCGTCTTTTTCTCAATGCTATCTCGCTTCAGCACATTTTTTCCGAGTATCGCCTTAATTTTTGTATGTTGCTGGTGCACTACCACTCGCTCTTTGTTAATTTTCCTATGCCTCAAAGGTTGCCTGGAAGAGATCGCTCTTAGCGATAAGACCGCCTTTGCCCACATAATTGTATATTACTTGTTTCTGTTGTTTATGTACCTGTATCTTTGTGTGAGCAATAAAGTGTTTATCTATCTATCTATCTATCAAACCAACCAACCAAATTGAAGAAATTTTCGACACTCATTCTAAAGTAGCGATAATTTTTTTGGATATGATCTCAATTTCATAAACATTGTATTGTAAGGTACTTGATACAAATAATGCCTATGCGCTAGAAAACCTATATAAATAAATCCAACAGGGAAAATACTTCATGGACACGTACACAAACGCCCTATTACTTACCCGTCCGAGTGCACTAGCGTCCCGTTACGCGTTACCTATCTAAAAAAAAAGGCATGAAAGAAAAGGTATTTCAATATGGCCTATACAAATTTTTGAGACTGAGTGAGATCATAGAATTCTTGAGTTTTTTATAATAAATACTTAATTTCATTGATAATATCGCGGGACCTATCGTTGTGGAGATCCTTGGGGGAGGCCTATGCCCAGCAGTGGGCTTCGTTCGGCTGACATGATGATTGATAATATTTATGTTTGTTTAATTTTGTTTCATGTTTAACTACAATTTGAATTTAACTACATGTTGATGTCTGACTGCGAAAAAGTAGTGTCGCTGTCGCTCTCGTGCGCATCTTTTTAATCCCGGCGAGGAGACGGCGACATAGACATATATTTCCGTCGTGAGCAAAAAGTATCCTACCATCGACACGAAAGAAGAAGTAGGTATATTGAAAAATTGTTGATCAAAGATTGAAAATTAAGTCTTAGTAAAATACGACCCGTCTCACTACTAGCTCCGATGGGACTCGAGTCCACGACCTTTCACTGTCCGAACGACTGCTCTAACCACTGAGCTACGGAGTCGTTACGAGAAGCGTCGAATTTATCCAATACTTCTTACGCGCTGTGGTTTTTTCTAATACTTCATTTTCAATAACCAGGTAGTTTTACTAAAATAAATGTGGTCACACTATATTAAAAAATATACTTGTCTATGATTCGATTCTTCAGAGAGTGACGCACAGGAAGAAATGCGATTCTCTTCGATTCGGCGCTCTTCTACTGTAGTCGACGCCAGGCTAGAAGACGATAGAGAAGGCTGTGGGTGCGTGCATAGATGTATTCTCAGAACAATATCTATATTGTTCTGGGGATGTATTCACTGATCTCTATAAATAGAGGTCAGTGGATGTTTTTTTTTTTAAATAAATAAATTCTTTATTTCATTCCGATTACATCAATTATCCTCTTAACCTAATATTATAAATTAAATTTTAGCAACAATCAAATAAGCAGTATTACATCTATTCCGTTCTGAATACTCAAAGCACAGAGGAAAAAAATCTGTACTCAAAGACCGGAACAAAAAAGACAAAAAAGACATTGGTAATTATAGACCCATTTCCGTACTACCGGTATTTTCAAAGGTTTTGGAGAAATTGTTAAACGCTCGATTAATTAATTACATAAATACATTTTTCACCTCTCCAGCACGAAAAGGGCGCTTTTGGCGCGTAAAAACTCGCAGCAAAATCGACTTTTGCTGCGAGCGTGAGGCAAAGTGCTTTTTTAATTTCTTACACCACTTTTGAAATAATTAAGAAAAAAGAAATAGAGTGACAAGGATGAGGCTTTTAAAATAAATATGTGCAAAAAGGATAGATAGATAGCTTTATGTCGCTGGACATGATATTATAAAGCATAAAAAATAAATACACGGATACAAATACCAAAGGTTCGAAATAAAGAGTATGGATGAAATGAGGTCGCATGCATGATCCTACTTTAATATTGAATGTTTGTTACTCAATCACGCCAAAACGACTGAACGGATTTGGCTGAAATTTGGGAAACAGATACTCTGTAGCCTGGAAAGGAACATAGGCTACTTTTTATCCTGGAAAAATATCACTATCCCGCGGGATAACGTCGTGTAGTCCACGCGGGCGAAGCCGCGGGCGGACAGCTAGTATAAATATAAAATAAGAAAAATTAATGAAATCAAATAACAAATTAGATAATTATACCTATTATAATGTTAAAAGGTTGCCTTCAATGTTGTTTTTCTGACCTGTAACACTTTTCTCGCTGGTAGAGGTGAAAAGTTGTATGTTTAACACGAGAGCAAATTTTTCTGATGTCTCGTGCCTTTAAATCACTCACTGTAGTCAGTAGTCTATATTTGAATCACTCGCTACGCTCGTGATTCAATTTTAGACTGCTTCGCTAGTTCGTGATTTAAAGTCAGCACTCGCAGCGAAAAATGACTTTGCTCTCTTGTATAACAAATAACTATAATATCATATCTGAGTCACAATTTGGGTTTAGACGAAGCTTATCCACGGAGGATGCGGTGACATTATCTTACTTCACAGATAGCTAAGCATCTCGATGGGGGGGAGAAATTGCTACTTGCTACCTTTATCGATTTAAAAAAGGCGTTTGATACAGTTTCCATACCTATTCTTGTGCAGAAACTTGAAAAAATTGGTATCAGAGGTACTCAACTTTCCATCTTCAAAGACTTTCTGATGAATAGAAATCAAACTGTAAAATTAGATCAGTGCCTCAGTAACGATATCGCCGTCTTCTATGGAGTGCCTCATACCTTGAGTGAGTGTCTTGAGTCCTACCTTATTTTTAGTATATATTAATGATCTCTGTAACAAGAAACTTCAAAAAGCTAAAATTCTGTCGTATGCTGATGATACTGCAATTTTGTTTTCTGGTAGTACCTGGGATGAAGTTAAAGCTAACGCTGAAAATGGTATGTCTCACGTGGCCGACTGGTTAAAGAACAATTTGTTAACATTAAATACGGAAAAGACCAACTATATCTGCTTTAGTAACTATATATAATAACACGCAGCCTCGATTAGACTTCGCCATTAAAATACATTCATGTAAAGATATTGATAAAAATAATGTCCTATCTTAGATAAAATTAACCATACTAAATATTTAGAAGTAATTGTTGATCAGAATTTATCTTGGTACTCCCACATCGAAATGATTTCTGCGAGGATTAGAAAGCTTATGTGGATGTTTAAGTCATTAAGACACATTGTCCCTTCAGTCATCATAAGACAAGGGCTGCGCCGCATAAAAATCTTCTGAATGAAGTGTATATTGCACTAGTTCAATCTGTTATAAGCTACTGCATCCCTGTTTGGGGAGGTGCCATGAAAACCCGCTTTCTACAGGTGAAACGTGCCCAAAGACGTTTAACTGTAAGAAAAGTATATATTTTAAACATTATTCTTTTTAAACCAGTAAATAAAATGAAACGAAATAATAGGTATTTAAATAAACTTGAAACACCCTTCACTAAATTAACGTTCGTCTCATCCAGCCCGTACTTTATGTCAATAAAAATATATAATCATTTAAAAAACGAAATCAAAAACTTGCAAAATATCTCACAGTTTACTAGACAGTTGAAAAAGTTCTTGATTGAGAAATGTTTCTATAATTTAAATGAATTTTTCAATGATAAATAAATTTAAGCATCTAAATATTTATTTATAGTATAGTTTTATAATTTAATAGTTTATTTTAACATTTATATGTAAATTGGTTATCAGAATAGGTAGATAAATTTATTTGAATAATTGAAATTGATCTTGTTGTGTTTTGTGATTTGTTAGATTTCTTTGGAATTTATGTTGTGTATGTTAATTTATATGATGATGATGATGATGTTAATTTATAGTTATAAAATACAATTTTGTTAATTGTTAATATGTAACTAAGCTCTCTGGCCCAATTTTATTCATCAATTTCTATTGCTATGCCCTTGCAGGGCGTCACATGTAATCTTTAACATAAATTTTAAACATCTATGTACTCTGTACTATAAATAATGTGATATGCGAATAAAGATTCTAAAGATTCTAACACATAAAACATTCACTTATGATATAAATAAAATAAACAACTAATATTATACACATCCCTAAGATTAGAAAAAATATTGCTAGTATTCAATTTAAGTATAGATCTGCAAAAATATATAACTCAATAAATAAAACATTAAATATCTATCCTAAAACCTACCATGAATGTAAAACCATAGTAATTAACTGGCTCAAAACATTAAATTTTGAACAAACAGAATCCCTTTTAACGTAATCACGATTAGGTAATGTTTTTAATTACTTACCTTTATAACAATTTCATACATCTACCCCATGTTGTTTTAAATCTAATAAAAAGCTATATCTACGTATCTTTTGTAAAAATTGTAATAATATTGTAATCGTATCTACCCAATTCACTTACATATTTTTATAAACAACCATTAAATATAACATTTAAATACGTTTTATACGTTTAAATACATTTCTTACCATACGTATGGCCCAATTATGCACATGCGCATAAACATACTGGCACCACCAACACAGAAGTAAAAGATCTTTAGAGTGCTCGTCAGATAAGTCTGCGCGCGGTAAAAATCGAATACTAATCTTTTCTATAACATTAGAACAAAAAAATACACTATAACTAGCGCCAAAAACGCGCCAGTCACGCGCAAAGTTATCTGACACACACTCTAGAGTTATTATTTTATTATTTTGTATATGTACCTATCACTACATAGTATAAAACAAAGTCGCTTTCTCTGTCCCTATGTCCCTTTGTATGCTTAAATCTTTGAAACTACGCAACGGATTTTGATGCGTTTTTTTTTAATAGCTAGAGTGATTCAAGAGGAAGGTTTATAATATGTACTTTTTATCCCGATATTCCCACGGGAACGGGAACCACGCGGGTGAAACCGCGGGCGGCCGCTAGTGTTACAATAATGTTGTTATCGAAATAAATATTTTTCATTTTTTCATTTTCAACAGACAGAGGAGCATAGAGAAGACCATAGTAACTTATTATAGTTCATAGAACCATAGAGGAACCAAAGATATTATAATATAACAAGATTGCGCACTCATGAGTTACAGCGATGAAGTTTGACTTAATACTCTGAGGTAACTGGAGCTCTCACCCTGAATAAAAAAGTGTCGCCAGCAAATTTGACATTTATGTATGTATAGTGGCTGTCAGCTGTCTCATATGACCATACGTATTTTTTTAAAGTGTAGGTGAGACGGAAGACAGCCACTGTGTTATTTGTGGTATTCAAAAAATTGTTCGTACTGCACTCTCCAGTTACCTCAGTATTAAGTCGAGCTTCATGGTTACAGCCGAGCCGAGCGAGATAGCCCTATTATGGTGTGTGTCCCTCTCTAATGAGTGAGACGTGAGTGACTACACGATTTGGTTTTTTCGAGGACATTTTATAGTTAACCAGACTTGGCTCACGTAGGATTCGAACACCACGCTTCCTAGGGAGCTCTTTTAACTAAAACAAACATACTTTCTATTTATAATATTAGTTAATATGAGGACTCCGCGAGGCAAAGTATAAAGGGTACTTTGCATCACTTATGAGGCAATAATGTGACAATCGACACATACACATATGCTTTATAAGCATACTTACTTTTGAACCGAAATCAAAAAAGTAGGTTGTCAATTTGACCTGTATGTACTTATATTAAATGTATGTCTGTATTTGCTAAAATGGATAGAAATAAAAAGTTCACGTACAGTAATAAAAATCTGTTTATTAGTTAGACTATACATTGCTAAACAAAATTGTCTTGCGGATCTTTTGACGCATGGAGGCTTTGTGTCCAATTAATTTTAAAGATTCGTTTTTTGCGTACCTACTTTTTTAACCTTAAATTAAAATACAGATGTTATAATACATTTAATAAGTTCTGTTTCATGCCTATTTTCTGATAAAGTTCTTCTTTTTTTTCTTCTTCTGTTTTTAATTTCTTCATCTTTAGGAAATCTGAAACAATGAAAATTAATGTTTGGGTTTAGTAAGAAAGTAAATTCCAGTCTATAGATTACAAACGAAATGGACACCCTACTATACGCAAGAATAAAACTTTGGCTAAATACTTACCTATGAAAACACACACCGCTACGTTTATATGATTCGCTTTTGCATCCTTTCACACATCACGTGAGAACCATTTTTATTGATTTAAACGTAATTTTAAAATGATAATTAAGATCCACACAGTAACTTTACACACATAAATTAATTTGCCGTCGCCATATTGATGATGTTTTTATTTTTATTAAAATTGTCCAGACGCAAAGTGTTGCATATTTATTTTAATTAAAACTACCATAACACCGACTCTTACATTAAAGAAGTAGTTTTTCAAGGTTTTAAATAATACAAATGATATGGGCTTTATTATTATCAGCTTAACATTCCTTTTAATTAATTAATATTTTGAAAATTCTCGAGAACAGGAAATATGAATTTGAATTAAGTTCTACTACAACCAAAAATATTTAATGGTGGCAGCCCAGTAGACAGGGATGCAATCCTATTTAGGAGCCTCTCGCTCGGCTTGTTTTTCCGTTTATCGAAATGTCATACGAAAATAAACCTTATTGTAACTGCATAGAATCGAATTGACATTGCTTTTATTTTCATAGTGCACAATCTTGTTATATTATAATGATTATAATATCTTTGAGAGGAACATGAAGTTTGACTTAATACTCTGAGGTAACTGGAGCTCTCACCCTGAATAAAAAAGTGTCGCCAGCAAATTTGACATTTATGTATGTAGTGGCTGTCAGCTGTCTCATATGACCATACGTATTTTTTTAAAGTGTAGGTGAGACGGAAGACAGCCACTGTGTTATTTGTGGTATTCAAAAAATTGTTCGTACTGCACTCTCCACTTACCTCAGTATTAAGTCGAGCTTCATGGAGAGGAACGTAGTGAACTTTTTTTTTCTAGTGATTACATGATTACATGCTCTTTGGTAGTGATTACAGTGACACAAGCTTTTCTGTTCCGGTGACAGCGGTGACAGAGGAGCCACTTGCAATACGAAATTAGCTGTCAAAATGGACTGTCGTATGAAAACCTCTGAGTACTGAATCCTATGGAGATGGCATACCTACGAAAAATTGAAGCATACACACACACACAAGCACACATACCGAGAAACCAAAATGGCGCCTTTCCGTAGTGCTGCCCTATTTGTACATCGATATATTTATTGGTGAAGTTATAGATACAAGTATTTTTGTGACTACCTGCCTATATCACCCTATATTTTATAAAAGCAGTTTCGTAATCACCTCGATAATCACGGAATTATAGTTTATAATTATACCTAGTTTTTTAGAATAATAAAACTTAATTATGTTCTTAAATTATACCTACATTTGCACATAATTAAGTTCTTTTTGACAATGACACAATGTGTATGTGTTTGTGCATGTACGCACACAATCATTGGCCCGACCGCGCGCGTGAGACGCAACAACTGTAAAGCCCCCAGTACAGGATGGCCGATCATGTTGGCCGACCATGATGGGCCATCGTGTACAGGGGCGGTTTGCGTATGATTGCCGTCTGCGACTGCGAGCAACGCAAACCGCCCTGTACATGATGGCCCATCATGGTCGACGAACATGAGTGGCCATCCTGTACTGGGGGCTTCAAGGCGAGAAGAGCCGCCAAGTGCTTCCTCATCTATAGTAATATCGTAAACAGGAAAGATTTGATTGGTTGTTGTTTGAATTTAATAGGTTCCAAAACTACTGGACTAATTTAGAAATTTCTTCGACCATTAGAAAGCTACATTCTTTCCGAGTGACATAAGCTATATTTTATCGTTATATTCCCATGCGAACGAGTACCATGCGGGTAAAACCGCGAGGATCCGCATGTTATTATTAAATTTATTGCTTGTTAAGTACATAATGTATCAAAAATTCAAACGCAGATATAGATTAAAAATAAGGTCCTGTAGTTTATTTACAAACTAACCTTAGTAAAATATAGTTCATGTTGCAGTAGTAGTAGATAAAAGACCAACCTACTATATTTTACTGAGGTTATAGTTTGTAAATAAACTACACGACCTTAGCTTCAATCTGTACGATTGTAGATACATTAATACTTAGCGAGCAATAAATTTGATTGAGGGCGCCCCACTTGTCGGCTCTACTCGCCTTTACTTAGAAACTGCAATTTTATGATCAAATTTTTTATGTTTTCCGAGTCACGCGTCTATACAAATGCGAGACCTCCATAGAATTCCAGATCAAAGGTCGCGAGAACCAGTTTAAGTAAAAAAAGGTAATGAAATAAAACAAAAAGCTCCATATTGTAAAAACCTATTATGTTCATACAACAAGGATTGTTTTTTTTTACATAACACACATTACAATATAAATCACAAAGGAGAATGCCTACTAGGTACCTACCTACCATAGAAAAAAAGAAATGTCAAAAAAAAAAACAAGCATTATTAAGTAATAAAATAATAAACAGTTTGAATCGAGATACTTTACTAGCAAGCATATTTTTTTTTAAATATTTAGAATATAGCGAAGCGACATCTAGTGGTAAAAAAATATACTTACTTTTAATGTGCTAGAATGAATGTAAGTTGGACAACAACTTTACAGCAAAATGACATTAAAAAAACACGTTATATATAAGTATCCAGTTTTTGGTAACCGGAACAGAAAACGTTGTCGCACTATAATTTCGATTTTGCCAGTGGCCTAATTAACGTCTTTTTCAAAACTTAAACTGTCGTTGACGTTTGAAACTGTTCTTCAAAATGAAAAGAGCACATAAAATAGTTTTCGTACGAGTCTTTAAATTTTCCATTCGCATTGTATCCAGCCATATTTTTCTTTTTTTGTTATTTTTAGGCAACCTAAAACAATAAAAACAGGTTAAAATTAATACACTCAATTTACACTTGAAATTTGAAAACATCGATAATTCGATAAGAAAAATGCTATAAGGGCAACTCTAGCGCAAAACAAACAGATTTATATTTTCTTGAAATACACCAACAAAACTCACCAAAATAAGTAGTAAGCTACATTTGGTATGAATTCTAGGTAAACTATTCACAGGAAAACCAAAACACAAAGCATTTATTGTATTGTTTTTGCAAAATAAATAGTACGTACCGGTCTAATGTAATGTTTGGACGATTTTCACTTTTTTTGATGCCACAAACTACCACACTGCAATTAGACATGTTCCTTGTTGCTTTCTCTCACTTATTAATACCTTTTATTCACATGAAAGTCTCAAATTAAAAGACTTTTATCACAAAACACTGCAAATACAACTCGCGTTGACAGCTCACATACCGAGAAACCTAAATGGCGACCGGCTTCAATCATGCCTTACGATGACGTCACGTTTCAATGTTGCCAAAAAATAGGTCGAATAAATATATTGCTGTCTCTTTTTACATGAAGTATTGGAGGTAAGATAGAACAAGATGGCTACAGGTTTATGAGTACAATGTCGATTTAGCTCATATTTGTATAACCGATAGTTCATATAGAACAATATGCCATCTCCATAGGATTCAGTACTCAGAGATGAAAACTGTTTAAGTTTCAAAGATAATCACCGGAACAGAAAAGCTTGTCGCATTATACATGATCTTTGATGTCTTTGATACATAGTGGGGCTTTAAAATGGCACAGTTTTAATTCCAATTTGATTCCAATAAAATATTAGCATAAAAAGTCAAGAAATGAAGAAAATTAATCATGAACTTACAACAGCATGCAGTGGAAGAGCTATGCAGTACACCATATAAAAAGAAAGTCATTTTAGCAGACGTAAATATACCGTACAAATTTTCTTTAGACAGATCATCAAATTGTCTCTTTTTCTGTATAAATGCAGACGAATTTTCAGAACAAAGCTTCCACTCGGTCGTATTGGAACTCCATACAGGCTGCGCCTCAATTGTGCCGAGTATTCGGAACGGATTTGCGAGCGCAATTGACCAAGCGTCTGGCGCCGTCTACCTCGGAGGCAGCGACGGTATATACAGATACAACTACCAAACAAAGGATGTGACCAAACCCGCTCTGACGCCCGGTATCGACATTTTCGATATGTTCTTCCACAAATATTTGTACTTCGTAGATACTGCAAATCAGAATCTATACATTTATAAAGACAGTAAAGTTTCCATAGTACCGGAATTGAAAAATCATCAGATACAGCACTTCCTCGTAGATTCTGAAGATAATATCATATTTGTAAATGCAGCAGGATTATCCGTACTACCGAAAGGTGCAAAGGCACCTGTAATATATGACAATAATTATAGGAGTATCAATATTAGAGGAGCTACCATTGATACGACTGGATTACCTTATTTTGTCGCACAAGACGGAATCTACAAAATCGATGACAATAAGGAATTAGTTAACGTAATGCTACTCGAAAATGGTTACGGATTAGCTTTTGATAAAGATAACAATATTGTTTACAGTGACGAACGAACTGTTAATAAGTTAATCTGCGCTGAAAAACATATTAGGCATTAGATAAACTTCCGTATCTATGTAATGCGAAAATCAGTTTTATAACTACTCATTATTAAATAATTAGACCTGTCGTGATTGATTTTTTTATCTTAACAAATTGTTATTAGTGTTTCGTAATAGACATTGATTTGAATTTCCTTTTTTCGTTAAATGGAAGATTCTGGAAACTTGATTGACGGCCTTTTATAAAAGATTAAATCTCAGGAGCAGGCCAGGATTGTTTCTTTAAAAAACATAACGAATAATATATTATGATTAGCAGCCATTTTAATGTGCCCACTGCTGGGGCACAGGTAATTCTTATGGATGGATAAACTACTATTATATCGTATTAATTTAAAAAAAATCTAGACGACTAAGTTTTCTTCTTATTAAAGGGAAAACTATCATAGCAGAAGCACAAAATAAAGAGTTTACAGAAGGACCGCTCCCACCATTTTTGAAAATCTATACCTATCCTTGTCTGACTCACTAGGGTTGCTTCTGTATTGATTCTGAATTTAAAAAGGAGTAAGTAGTAAAAGTTAACAATCATACATAAATAAATTCATTTATACATACATCGTAACAAGTTGACATGCCTTAGATGCTGCTTAGATGGTAAACAGAGCATCTAATATCCATTTAAAGTCCCGACGCCACACACGACGAAGACAAGATCCTATTGTACCTATACCGTACCTATTATGTTGTAATGTATTCCATTCCTGTTATAATGTACTCTATGTACAAGATATAAATATGGTGTGATAGTTATCCCACTAAAAACATAAACGTGAAAAAGGCACTAAGTAAGTTCGACGAAAACATAAAGGTAAAAAAGGTGCCAAGTTCAGCGAAAAATAGTTGAAATCTAAATGGGTTACAAGTTCCATAAATTTTTTCGTTCAAGAACTTCAAATAATTAATATTTTCTTAAATGTTGAATTTATAACTTGTCATCTTCAAAAATTGAAAAACCTTTATAACGCAAGAACTGTATCAAGCAATAGTCGTCATGTGCGCGATGCGGATCGGTGCAGACGCGAGCTAAAATTTTTATTAAATTGTGAAACGCGGCCAAGTGCCGCGTTACGTATACAAGCCATGAGTGATAAACTTGTGGCCAACGAACTCCTGGCGTTCCTACAACAAAAGCTGGACGTCATGGATGAGGTGAGCGCGCTCCAAATCTGCAAGTCTAACTTCAGTGAGGATGATGTGGCCGCAGCGAAGAAACTGCTGTACGAGTCTCTCGGTAAGATTGACCAGATGGTGTCCCGGAGACGTGATGGGACACAGAAGAGCCTGCAGGAGATCATCACCCTGCTCAAGGAAACCGATCCTGACGACGTGCCCACCTTCGTGGCGAGAGACCTCAACAAGTTGCCTCCCGTCACCTTCGATCACGTCGATGTGACCTGCCTTCTGAAGGATATCGTTACCCTGAAGAAAAGTTTGGCCGAAATGATGTTAAAGTTTCAAACATCTGAAAACACAGTGAGTGAATTGCGTAAGGAAGTTGACGATTTACGTGAATCACTCGCTGTAACTAGGTCACCGATCGTGGGCTCGAATGTAAACATGCGACGCGGGGCATGCCTCGATACATCGACAGCGTCGAGTTGCAAGTCAGCAGTTTCGTCGCCGACTCCGCCACGGCCCGACAAATCCCGAGCGCCGCCACCGCTGCCGGCCGCGAGCGCCGACCCCGTGAGGAGCGCGCCTCCCGCCCGCGCCGCGCCGCCGCCGCTTCCTACAGCGGATGCGCCGCGCGCGCCTGTCAACTATGCTGCTGTTGCTGCCGCCAAAACAAGTTCGCGGCCGCAGAAGCCAGACACCGAGAGAAGAGCGCTTGCAACGAATGTTGTCCTTCCGGGCCAAGATGACCAAGGTTTTACCGAGGTTCGGAAACAAAGGCGACATCGTCAGCGGGCGTCGAAAAACCAGTATGGTACCGCACCGACAGGGCCCAACTTCCTGCTGCGAGCTGCCATACCGACTACGGCTGTATACCTGTCCCGTCTACACCACACTATCACTGCGGGGGATGTGACAGAGTATATAAAGAAAAAGGCCAACTTCTGCCTTAGAGTTCAGGTTTTGGAATCGCGCCACAACACAAATTTCAAATCGTTTGTGGTGCGCGTCCCGACAGCGAGGCTGGAAACTTTCATGAAGGAAGATTTCTGGCCGCAGGGTGTGGTTTACCGGCGCTTCCGTGGGACTTTGCCAGAAGCCACCGATTCGACGCCGAAAGTCACCTAAAGTTTTTCTTACTAACCTAATCTTAAGTTTTGTATACTAACAGAACTGTTGTTATTTTTAGTATTTATTTTATTTTAAGGTATATATCTATGGGCCATTGCAGCCTGAAAATAAATGATTATGATTATGATGATTATGATTATGAATAGTGGTAACTATTTTGAAAACAAGAAAGTGTATTTAAATACCTATGTTGTGTTTTTATCGTATATAGGTAAATAAAAAAATATAAGTAGTTTAATAGTCAAAGTCAAATTTGTTTATTCAATTTAGATTGGTTTTTACAATACTTGTGAACGTCATAGAAGCTACGCTATCGAGATGTAAACAGGTTCATATTTGTTTCTGGCGCAGCTGTTCTTCATAGTCTTTTCTTGCACTCAAGAATATCGTTTTTCAGCTTTCTTTTTCTGGGAGAATTTGCAGAAACGTGAGTTGCTATTTGTGAATTTGAGTCACATTTAACTTTTTCATATTGTGTACAAGATTCATTAGTCTCCACAGTTGCTTGCGATTCTTCATTTAAATTTTTTTTGACAGGTAGCAAAAGTTTGGGAATCGAACTGTCCTGAAAAAGGCACTAATGCCTTTTTCAGGACAGTTCGGTTCGATGTCTTGATTATAGAATTGGTTTCGAAATGGGCCTCACAAACTCGAAGATATGTTGACCATTTGTTGCGTACATCTTCTCGATCAATTAAACTTATCCATAAGGTTCGTCTGAAAAAAAAATCATTAGATTTTTAAAATGAACTAGTTAGTTTTGCAACGAAAATAGCCTATGGCACTCCTACGATTAAGACGTTAAAATAAATAGGTATACGCATAATCGTGCGTGGTTCGTTTTCTCCTGAACTTGGCTGGCACACTGCCGTGCGTCAAAAAAAACTTTACTGCAAGTAAAATGTTATTTGGGGTAAGTATAATGACTGGCGTTCTCTCCCAAACTTGGCAGGCACACTGCCGTGCGCCTAGATAAAGAAAACTTTTCTGCAAGTGAAATGTTATTTGGGATTTATTGATTGGCGTCCTTTCCTGAACTTGGCTGGCACACTGCCGTGCGCTTAGATGAAAAAAAATACTGCAAGTAAAATGTTATTTGGGGTTTAATGACTGAAGTCTCTAAAATGTAAGTAGGATTTCATAACACTGCTAAAATAAAAGAAAATGCAACGACAACTTTTACTTGAAAATTCGTCAACATGACTTAATTGTGGCTGTGTTCGCTGAACCGCCAAGAAGTTTTGAGAATACTATAACATCTAAATAAGGACCATAGAACCCAATCACTGGCGTTTTACCACAACCAGCTAACTATAAGATGAATGTGTATGGTTCATCGTTGTTATCAAAGCGGCTAGTCCCAAAAGTACCTAGGTATACTCACCTACCAACAAGAGAAAACAGTTTGACATAACTTACCTTTCAATATCGTTTGGAAATTTAAAGAACGTGTATGCACAGTTTTTAGTCGTATTTAGACAACCAAATACACTGCAACTGTAATAATATTGGTTATTAATTTTTGTTAATTAATGGTAAAATAGGTATATAAGTGTCACAGTGACACGTAGCGGCGCGGACGTGAAGTGATCAATTAAATGCTCTTTGGAACTTGCGATCACTGACCTCTTTGCGATACTCGCGACTGAGTACTGTCCCAAACTGTCCCATTTTGCCTGTATATGTGACGTCTATGTGTGCGTGACGAAAATGGCACTTTGTTCTAAGCGGACTCTCTGCTAGGGCGACCGCCCGCCCGCGTAGTTACTTTGTGGCAGAAGTAAGCTGTTCGTATAGAACTAAACACTAATAAGTATTTTGTAGTGTATTAGCAATCGTAGTAAAACTAACTGAATCTATATTTATTCTATATCTATATTTTTTTCAGCTTATAGGAATAAATAAATTCCACCTGAACGAAGCCGTGGACTCTTCCTATATTATATGCATCACCTTAAAAAGCGGTAAACATACTTTTATCACAATACAAAGAGGTAGATAGGTACCCAGCCTAAGTGGATAAAGTATCAGCAATCTATTCTATTAAGCTAGACGGATTATAAATTTATTTGAAGAGATTAAAAATGTATAAGTAAGTATTAACTTTTCGTGCTAGGTGGACAAAATAAAGGCGACAATAACAATAATTACTTTTGTACTTGTATCCTCACCGGGAATTAATCGAATAGAGTTTAAAATTTACATAGGTACAAGCGGAGTCCCCTAGAGACAGAAGAACTGTTAAAAGAACTACATTTTTATAAACAATAAAAAAATTATCTTATTGGGTTATTGCCTGAAGTCAAATGAAGCCCATTGCTCATATTAATATTTTTTGCCGCTAGCCCCGTTGGGTATGGATTGTAACATAATTATGCATAGGTAGGTAGGATACCCAAAATTACTATGTAGGTACCCAAAACGTTAAAATCAGTTCAAAAGTTTGAAAAACAGATCCATATTTACGAGGACAGGTAGTGTCGTGTCGTCACTCAGATTGTGGAGTTTTGTAATGTTTTTTGTGACGTGAGTTAAGTATTTCAACATAATCAAATACAGGGTAATTTTGAATAAAGGAGATCGACAAAAAAAGACCCAGAGTCGACAGTAAGAAAAAGTGTGCCGATAGATTAACTACATAGGTATAGTTAATGGTTGACATCACCAAAAGGGCAACCCCGAAATCGAGAATTATTATTCTTTGGCTAATAGCTATTGCTATTAGCCAACAATAATAGCTTATAAACCGGATATTTAATTTATGGGTGATTTAGCATAGACGTTGTTATTTTCGTAATAATAATTATTATTATTTTCTGGATAGAAAAGTTCGTACATTGCTAACAGCACCCCGCATGCATCACCCACGTTCATCGACCATGAGATTGTATATCCCGCGGAAGTGCGGTGGTCGTGGCTTCTTAAATGCTTAGACATTGCATAACCGCGAGATATGCAATCTTAGGGAGTATTTTCTCCAAGTCGATATTGGGTCTCATAGAGATGTAGTTGCTGTTGACAATGGACTGACTCCTCTATTTTTAGCAAAAGAAAACTGACGCAAACCTGTAGTACTTAGTACTTCCGACCGCAGCACTGTGTGGCAAAGCAAGGAGTTACATGGCAGATTCTACCGGGCTCTCCATGGGCCCGACGTAGATTTATTAGCCTCAGTATCCTAGCTCCGTTTCGGTGATCTTTTTGGTGAAACCGAAGGTTTTGTCTGTGCAATTATGGATGAGGTTGTGATGACGAATAACTACCGAAAGTATATCCTAAGGGATGGCACAGTGGATATTTGTCGAGCGTGCCATCGTCCGGGTGAATCCCTTAGGCATATAATCTCCGGTTGTTCTCGTCTCGCAAACGGCGAGTATTTGCATAGACGTAACCAAGTGGCCAGGATAATACACCAACAACTTGCTCTGAAACATAGTCTTGTGGCATCCGAGGTGCCGTACTACAGGTATGCACCAGAACAGGTCCTTGAAAATAGCCATGCCACATTGTATTGGGATCGATCTATCATTACAGACAGGACTATTGTAGCTAATAATCCTGATATTGTATTGATAGATCGACACGAACGCCGCGCAATAATTGTTGATGTCACTGTTCCCCATGACGACAACCTTGTGAAAGCTGAAAAAGATAAAGAAAACAAATATCTTGATTTAGCTCACGAGATTGTTGACATGTGGGACATTGATTCAGCAATTATTGTTCCGATAGTCATATCTGCCCATGGTCTGATAGCCAAGAGCCTCGATAAACACCTTAAGAGGCTTGCGTTAGGTGGATGGATTGGGAGTCGGATGCAGAAGGCAGTACTTCTGGACACGGCCCGTATAGTGAGAAGGTTCCTGTCTCTGGATCCTTAACCATCGGTAGCCGGGACCCTGATCTTGCTACCGTTGGGGAACTGCATTTTTGTATTTTTAAATGTTATATTTTTTTAGTGTTATACATTGTAAAAATTTAATGTTTAGAAATATAATTTTGTAAGTATTTAAAATGTAATAAAGGGAATAATAATTATTTTTTATTTCACACAATCAACTTATGAACAGCTGTACAATACAAACAATGATATCGGTAATAAGTCTTTACATATTATTATGAAATTGGAGATTTGTATGGAGATTTTTATAGAATTTTCTTTTTCAATACTAACGTTTTCTGAGTTTATTTATTTTCATACTATAGAGTTAACTAATAATTGTAAATAATAAATAAAATTCTTTATTTTCAGACCAAAGATCCATTTTAATGTTAGTAGATACACTTAAACAACTATGTTAGTAAACAGTAACATTATTTTATTTTAATTTAAATATTTGTTGGATCCGCGCATGTGCATTCGGATCCAGTGCATGTATATAGGACAGTCAGGCCTATGTTAAGACTTGTATCTTTCATTTTTTTTTTTTACTGAGTTAAGTATAACTAATTAAGTAGGTAGGTACTCAATTAGGGACGTGTTTTTTTTTTCTTGCGATAAATCGAAAGATCATATTATAAGTATAAGTTTTCTAACAAACTACCTATTTATATATTTTTTTTGCAATAACTCAAAAGTTATATCAAAATAAAAATTAGTTTTTGAATCCAGAACCGAAGACACGCCAAAACAGCTCCCGAACAAACACGAGCGCGTGTGACGTCATAATGTTAACTTTCACTCATTGCAGTTTAAACTAGGTCAGACGTCAACAAGAAAAGAGTAACGCAATGTTAAAAATATTAAAAATCCAAGATGGCGGCCAACATTTTTGTTTGTGGGCCGATTTTGATAAAACTCTGTTTTACTACTATTTTGACAAGAAAACAGCAACGCAATGTTAAAAATCGGCCCACAAACAAAAAACTTGGGCGCCATGTTGGTTTTTATTTTTTTAACATTGCGTTACTGTTAGACTGTTAAAATAGTACCACAAACCGAGTTTCATCGAAACCAGCCCACAAACAAAAAAAATGGTCACCATCTTGGTTTTTTTATATTATTTTAACCATAGATGTATTATTCCTGTAGATAGATCACAAAAATAAGCTATAACTTACCCATCCTTTATCCTTTTTAACACTATCAAATTGTCATAAGATAGAAAGAGACATACATGTTAATCTGCTGCGTCGAAATTAGTAAATATCTCCATTTTGACTAGGCAATGCTAGAAAAGTCATTCAATAGTGCTGTGGTTCTTTTTGATAACAAGTTATCGATAAAAGTATCGATAATTTGAATGCGATGCGATACATAAAATTACAATGTATATGTATATATCTCAGGCGTATTGTATATTTCACTGTATTACTTAGCAACTAGCTGTATTAGAAAACAACACCGCATTGTAATGCGGAGGATTAAAGATACGCCGTATTCAATACGGCTGAACGAAAGTACGCCGCATTGAATAGAGCGCTTCGCGATTTTCAATGCGGCTAGACCTAATGTAATTGGGCGGTTCATAAGCCACTTTTCTGTCAGTTTTTAGTACTATTCGTGTCCAAAGTGCTCACGTCACGGCCTTAGAATTTTGTTTATGCTATGAAACTTCAGCATAGGTCGAAATATGGCAAAAATTTCTTCCCTCCATAGAAAAGCGCACGCTCAGCTGATCGATCTAGTGTGGCAGAATATTTTTTTTATATTTCGACATATGCTATGCTCCAAAGAGAGTTGTTCAGTTTCATGATCTAAGCAAGCCCTTTAATTTTTAATCAGTGCCAAATATGAAGTACCTACTATAATTATACTTGAGGAGATCGATGGCTCATTGGTACGCGCACTCTGCATCCGTTCGTTGATGTTAAGAAACATTTGCTGCGGTTGGACATCTGATGGGTGACCAAAACTTTTTTATCTCGGTCTCCTCTGTGCTTCGAAAGGCACGTTAAGCCGTCGGTCCCGGTTGCATTAGCAGTCGTTGGCACCCTTTATTCGCATCCGCATTGGCTTCGCGTGGTGGGTTACTTATGGCCCGTTCTACATGTGGTGTTTTCATGCACAAAGAAGGCCTATGGCCCAGCAGTGAGGACATTAAAGGTCTGAACAAACCAACGCGTTCAATTATCGGCCGCGGTGGCGTCCGCGGTGGCGATCAGATAGAGCAATAGCCAGTGTAGCTACGAGTTCAAACACGTGCGTCCGGCGGCGGCTTGAAATGCAGCGTTCGCACGCGCGATCACTGGGCGGCCGCGTTCAGTTGATGTTGATACGAATAAATAGAAAATAAATAAATAAATAGAAAACGTGAATGTTTATATTTAATGCCTTAGAAAACATGAGAGGCAGCGGGGTAGCCGCGGTTGGTGGGCGGGACGTGCGTGAGTGAAATTGCAAGCGAAGGCGACGGAACGAACACGATCAGATCGTTCTGATTGTTTGCGGATGCGAAATAAAACATTTTGGAATCTCATATCTCACAATCAATTTATCTCCGCGCTCTGATAGTGGTGTCATAGGAAAGGGGATATCAAAATCTACATTATCCATAAAAAGAATCTACTAAAAGCCTGCCGCGCGATACTAATGCCAACCCTTTATTTATTTCAAATGAGCTGTGTACCTCTTTTTCTTTTCTTCGTCTTTAATAACTGCTGCTAGTAGAATAATTTCAGCTTCGATTTCACTTTCGCTATCTTCCAATATCACTAAATTCAATACGAGTATATTATGTTAGTATGAGGACGCAGACTGGACTGAACGCGTAGATCGCGTGTTTGGTGTGTACTGGCCATGCACGCGCAGTGATGCGGCCGCGACCGCGAACGCGTTGGTTTGTTCGGACCTTTATATGATAATGATGATAATTATACTATTTATATTAGGAGGTATAGTCGTAAAACTGAATACGACTAATACCTCCTAGTATCAATCATCAAGTCGTAATCAATTTATTAAATTAAATAATCTGCTGAATGATATCAAGTAAAAAAATACAGATTTCACGCTTATTTTTATACTTTTTGTATTAATGTATTCGATTTTTAAGTATAAATCCACAATTTGCTTTAATAAGTGCATCGAGCATATTCTTGTTTGTTGCGAAAGTCTCGAATCGTCGCCTTTTCTTACGTTTCTTATTCACGTTTCCTTTACATCGACGGCGGCGCGGCGGTGAGAAATCTGTTTAGAATTGAAAAAAAATTAGTTTAAATACAAAATTGTTAACACTACAATTTTTTATCGATATTACATAATAAAATCGGACTACAACACTATCAGGTTGGTCAAATTTCAAAAATCCCAATTGGCTTTAAATTATATATTTTTAGCCTAAAAACACCCGATTTTCTTCAACCAAGTCAATGTTAAACTGTATATACACGTACAGCGATTTAGTTTTTGCAAATACGGACCAGTAAGCTATAAAAATGTGTTCGCAAAAACACAAAACAATGAGTGTGTCTTACCTCTGAAATGATATGTGTTCATTATTCTCCTTCAAAACACTCACTCTGCTTGAATAACCGGGAACAGTACAGGCCATTCTTAACAAACAACAGATTTACCGCACCACACCATCAAATCTTTCAATATTTTTGTACAAAAAAAGCTTTTCTTTCTGAAGCATTTGTTAACCAGCTGGTTAACAAACAAATATGACGTTTACTTTCAAGTGGCGCGCAACCATGGCCCGCTATTATTTCTCGGCTGCTTTACAAGTGCAACGAGTGAGATAGAAGATGGATTTGGCGCAGCTCATTAAGACGCACACGTTGGGCTATTGTTATCTCTTTTTAACACACGACATGTCGCCATTTGAGAGACGAGAGTCGATTATAGAAGGAATTGTTAATTTTTTTATGCTCCATCTACAGGAATAATACATCTATGATTTTAACAAAAATCAGTAAAATACCGTATTGTGGTCACAATACGGTATTTTACTGATTTTTTTTTTATTTCTTTATAATGTTTTTCGAAATATTAGCTACACAAAACAAGTTTTCATTTTGAATTATCTTGAATATTTTCAAAGATATAGGACTTCAAACTTTATAATTAGACAAGGACAGGACGCTATCTTAGTGACGTCAGTGGGTTAGTAGCGTCATAGTCACGCCATAGAAGATTTCGTTTTAGAAAGAGACAGCTTTAGTCAAAATCAAACAGACTATAATTCTAAACAAGAGTAACGGGACTCAACGCGACATTTATTATGAAGTACATATTATTATGTACTTACAGCTTGACGTTTCGGCTGTGTTGCAACAACCGTGGTCACAAGCAGACTGGCGGTGCGCGACGACGTCTGTTCGGGCGGGCTTGGAGATCTTCGGCCACCCTCAAATTGTCACTTTTTTTTTGTTTTTGTCATCGCTAGTGATGGGATTACGGCACACAACACTCACAGTATCGGGGTTTGTTTTGAACGGTAAAACTCGCGGCTTACACTTGTTAATCACTGGATTCCACGCTGATGACAATTTAAACCCGTCCTCCCGATTGAAATTTTTATACTTCTTGATTTCAATCGCTTCTCGTACCATCCTAGTATGGTAATGACGATCGGTGGAGAGGATTTTTGGATCATGTAACTCCATCCAATGATTAACTCCAGCTTCCAGAAGATGTTCAGCTACCGCGGATTTACTCGTCTGTCGATTTTTAACAGCTGCGATATGTTCTTTGACACGTTCTGCGATGGTCCGCTTTGTTTGTCCAATGTATGAACTACCACAACTACAATCGATTTTATATACACCCGGAGTCTGAAAGGGTATTACGTCCTTTGGCGATCGCAGTTGCTTAGATATTTGACATAACGGAGTATATACAGTCTTGATGGAGAATTTTCTGAGCACTGTTCCAACTTTATCCGTTACGCCTTTGATATATGGCAAAAATGCTGCCTGACGACTCACGTCCGGATATTTTACCCTTTTCTTTTGCCTATTGTATCGCTGCGACACCTTGTATCCGTTTCGTTTTAGTACCTCCTGAACATGAGCAAGCTCCGACCGAAGATGTTCAGGGTCACACAAGTTATGAGCTCTGTTGGTCAACGACGTCATCACGGATTGAAGTTGCCGAGGATGATGGTGAGATGAGGCGTGTAGGTATCTATCTGTGTGTGTAGGTTTCCGGTAAACAGAGTGAGATAAAGTACCGTCGTGTCTTACCCTGATCTGCACGTCCAGAAATGCCAAGGCTCTGTTATTTTCCATCTCATAAGTAAACTTTACGTTAGGGTGGATGGAATTAAGGTGATTTATATATTGTTCGACTTCCTGCTGACCTCCGTGGATTACACAAAAAATATCATCCACGTACCTCTTCCAGAGTTTGACAGTTTGGGGTCCAGTAGCTAATGCTATGTCTTCAAAGTGCTCCATCCAGATATTTGCAATGACCGGCGCGAGAGGGCTACCCATTGCAACTCCATCGATCTGGAGGTAAAACTGATCTCTGAACAGGAGATAATTTCCGTCTAAGCAATTTTCAATTAGAACAATATACTCCTCCGGTAGCTCATTATCGTAAAGTTTACCCTTAATAACCTCAAGGCAGTCCTTAAGCGGGACATTCGTAAAGAGTGATAATTCTTTTATTATAAAACAGATTCAAATTATTTTTTCACATTTGGTATTCTTAATTGCAATATTTTTTAACGTCATCATTAAATATCTACATTTCAACAACAGTAAAATACCCTATTGACGACCTCCGTGGCCGAGTGGTGTACGCACCGGTTTTCAAGGTGCCGCTTTCTCTAGAGGTCCCGGGTTCGATCCCCGGTCGGGTAAATATTGAACGAACTTTTCAATATTTCCTCGGGTCTGGGTGTATGTGGTAATACCCGTCATTGTTTCCAATTCCCATAACCACAGCCATCTCTATAAGACGATAGAGACGGCTGTGCCATATCACTAGTGCTCAAGCTACTATAATTTGGTTTTGGAACAATGTATGTGATGGTGACTAATATTTATTATTTATAGAAAAAGCCTAAAAGAAAACTAAAAGAAGCTATAGCCTAAATATAAACCTAGAAAATAGCCCTAAAAGAGAACCGATAGGCTTTAATTCAGGTCCAAAAGCCTATAGTCCTCGGGAACACTAATAAAGGCCGTAATACTGTACTGTTGGAAAATAGCTTTTTTAAACATGACAATATGACGTCACAACTTTCGCGATTTATATACAGGGCGTCCCAAAATTAACTTACATGGAGGGAAAGTACCTTAAATACTGAAGATATAAAATTTTACTGAAAGGAGACTTCATTTTTATTTTAAAAAGAAAACGAACTGCATTCAAAGAATTTTGAGTAATCAACTGTCTGAAATGGGAATCGAACCTGCCGAATGAAAAAAAAAATATTTCTCTAATATAATTGTACCGATCGAAAGGCTCGATCATACCTTATTATTTTTTCTTAATAACATAGCATCTTAAATAAAAGGAAGACTACGAAATTTAACATTTAATGTTGAATAACAAGTTTGTGCAGCGTTATGGATAGCCTTTCCTGTGACTGTCGTGCTCAAAACTTTAACATTTCAATGTATTACTAATGAGTGAAGATTAGAGCAATTATCATAAAGTGTTTGATAAAGTTATAATGTGTTAAGTAACACCAGCTCGATTGGTTTAAAAATGTTTGAATAGTTACTTTGGTGCGGTCTATTCCAACATATGGCATAGTCGTGGGACGCCCCCAGGGCTCCCAATGACTATGTCACATGGTGGCATAGACCACACCAAATACTGTAGATAGAAAGTTTTATTGAAATAGGACTTTATTTTTATTTAAATAACAATAGAACTGCATTCAATTTTTTTTAATAATAGTATGTCCAAACCGAGAATCGAACCCGCACGAAATTATTCAAACTTTTTAAAACCAATCGAGGTGGTGTTACTTATCACATTATCAAACACTTATGATAGGGAATTAGGTATAATTGCTCCAATCTTCACTCATTAGTAATACCTACATTGAAATGTTAAAGTCTGTATTGAGCACGACAGTCACAGAAAAGGCTATTCATAACGCTGCACAAACTTGTTATTCAACATTAAATGTTAAATTTCGTAGTCTTCCTTTTATTTAAAATGCTATGTTATTAAGAAGAAATGCTTAGGTATAATCGAGTCTTTCGATCGGTACAATTAAATTAGAGAAATATTTTATTTACATTCAGCGGGTTCGATTCCCAGTTCAGACAAGTGATTATTCAAAATTCGGTGAATGCAGTTCGTTTTCTTTTTAAAATAAAAATGAAGTCTCCTTTCAGTAAAATTTTATATATTCAGTATTTAAGGTACTTTCCCTCCATGTGAGTTAATTTTGGGACGCCCTGTATATTTTATCGATTTTTAATTGCTTATAATTAATAGAAAAAAATATTTGTTTAAGTTTATCCATTAAATATCAATATTATTGTAAATAAAGTTTTAAAATAGAGGTAAGTATAAGAAAAAAACATTATTTTAATTTTTAGTTTTTTTGCATTCACAATGCAGTTTTTATTGTAGAAAAATGGAAAATGAAGTATTTAGAAAAAATCGACCCGTCTCACAACCAGCTCCGACAGGACGATTTTTTCTAAATAAGTACTTCATTTTCCCTTTTTCTAAAAAAAACATTATTTTTTTCACCTAATTACGCAAATCGCTTTTTTTGTAATATGCACAATGTACATAATTAGGGATCTGATTTTTTTTTTTCTTGCGATAAATCGAAAGATCATATATAAGTTTTGTAACAAAGTATTTTTATTTTTATTTTTTTTGCAATAATTCAAAAGTTATTTCAAAATAAAAATTAGTTTTTGAATCCAGAACCGAAGACACTCTAAAACAGCTCCCGAACAAACACGAGCGCGTGTGACGTCATAATGTTAACTTGCACTCATTGCAGTTTAAACTGACATAAGTCAATGATGTTTGACATAAGTACAGTGTTGGTTGTTCTATATACTCAAATACATACCTATTGAAATGTCGAACCTAAAAAGTTATCGTTCTTGTTTCGTACCCATGTGTACAAATACTACAAAAAGAACTAGACAATAGTTATTTGTTATACAAGAGAGCAAAATCATTTTTCGCTGCGAGTGCTAAATTTAAATCACGAACTAGCGAAGTAGTCTAAAATTGAATCACGAGCGTAGCGAGTGATTCAAATATAGACTACTGAGCACAGTGAGTGATTTAAAGGCACGAGACATCAGAAAATTTTGTTCTCGTGTCAAACATACAACTTTTCACCTCTACCAGCGAGAAAAGTGTTACAGGTCAGAAAAACAACATTGAAGGCAACATTTAACAATAAAGAAAAGATCAAAATTACAAAATTAATAATTAAGAGTAAAATTGGTGCAATTATGCAAGTTGAAGGTAACTTGCATTGCGTTCAAAAACTGCACTGCATGTAATTTTTATGAAAACCAAACATGTATATATATTATTTGGTTTGTATACATGTATATACAAACCAAATAATAAGCGATATAATGTTCACTTCATATTATTTATTTTAAATATTGCGTCTTTAATAAAAATCAATAGTAGTACAATCGTATTTATATAATTTGTTATTAGAATTCATTAATTTTTTATTATTTTATATTTATATCATGCATGCGACCTCATTTCGTCCATACTCTTTATTTCGAACCTTTGGTATCCGTGTATTTATTTTTTAAGCTTTATATTTCATGTCCATCGACATAAAGCTATCTATCTATCCTTTTTGCTCATACTAAATTTAAAAGTCTCATCCTTGTCACTCTATTTCTTTTTTCTTAATTATTTCAAAAGTTGGTGTAAGAAATTAAAAAAGCACTTTGCCTCACGCTCGCAGCAAAAATCGATTTTGCTGCGAGTTTTTAGGCGCCAAAAGCGCCCTTTTTCGAGCTGGAGAGGTGAAAAAATAGTAGATTTCATTACAAGTGCGGAAAGTCTGTCATTGCAAAGAGTTCCGACAAATGTCTACCCGAGCCGAGGCGCAGCCGAAGGTGAGGGTTGACAGTCGGAACAAGTTGCAATGACGGTTCCGCACGTGTACTGAACAATTATTTTTAATACAGTTGCGAAAAAATTAAGCAATTTAATAAAATAATAAAACACAATAAACTCAACTAACTAATCGTAAAAGAATATAAGCAGAGACTTTTTTTTTGTTTTCTTCACCCATTCTGGGTTGGCAAAGGAAACTATGATCATACAGCCAAGGCTTCAGTAGAATTTTTTTATTGATATGAAATGAAAATTAAATTAAATGAGATGAAATGAAATGAAACCTAACAAAAGCAATCCGAATCCTACAGGAGCGCCTTTCCTTATTTCTCTCTTTTACCACATCGTTTTCCATTAAAGCCACATTATTGCACTAATTCCACCATACTAAGTAAGTAAGTATACAACCTACCACAACAAAAACCAGAAAAAACTAATTTAGAAAATTAAGAAATAAGGTCCCTCATTTTCTTTTCACTTACTTGCGCAAACTCCTATAAGCAGATACTATGGTAAATAGTGCACGTCATACCATATTTAGTAATCTGTGGTCATACAGCCAATTTTATGTATTTTTTATATACTTACATAAATTTAATTTGGCCGATACTAATATTAATTTAATGTATAATTAAAATTACTTTTAAATCTGATATTGAAACAAATTAGTAGCTGCTTTTTAGAAATATTTGCATGAATCATAAAAACTTCTATGACTTTTTTTTTGTAAAAACTTCGTGGTTGGTTTTTTCTTTTTAATAGACAATATTTTGACAGTTGGGAAAGAAAACGCACGAGTTCGGGAAAGGTAAAGAAAAAGTTCGAGTGTGTAATAGCCCACATCCCGAACGCTATACATCCCTGCAATACGCCACTTTTTGAGCAACTGTATTAAAAATGTTTTTAAATGTTCCCCAAGACCATGAACGTCGGAACAAATGGTTCCAAGCAGTGAACCGTCATAACCCCAAAACAAAATCGATTTTTTTTGTTGTGAAGATCGTTTCGATGTAAGTATTTCATAACACCATTTTTATTAGTTAAGTAATTATTATTAATCCTAGTGTATAATCAAATAAGTAGAGTTCAGTCAATATTTTTTTATCTGGACTCCAAAATAAATACACTCTGCTTTTCACTTCGATTGCAAGGAAATAAAACAAGGATTAAGCATATACAAGAAACTTTAATTAATTTTAATTTCAACAATTCGTCAAAATAGCTTAACAAAACACACTCCGCAAACGTGTTTACGTTTTTTTTGGTTCTTCCAAATCATAAAACTTTCGTAGTTATGTGCTGAGTGAGATAGATTTTCTTCAACTTAGACGGCAATATCTGTTCATACATTTTTCGCACTTCTTTCCATTAAAGTCTCAGTCGAAATCATTATTTGTTCGTCACTATTACTACTTGAAAAGGCGGGAATGTGGACTGTATAGCGGAGCGGTTTGGAAAACGAAAATATGATGTGATGTGGAACCCAGTCGGTAGTGAAGAGGAAAGAGGGGACTCACCAGCGTCTCTTTAGCGAAAGGCTTTTCCTGTTTGCCTCCAGCTGCACCACAGCACGGGAAACGCAGTACGGGAGCGTCTCAACATCCACTCCTCGGATGAACGGGAACTTTAGTTTCACTGCCGGCCGGCTAAATTACACACAACACTAGCACACAAGTAGTTTAAACATATTATAAAGTCTTTTAGACGCGGTAATAATGTTTTTGAAGGTTTTTGCAATTTTTAATGCGGAGACGCAAATTACTGCGTCGATTCGAATCGTTCCATTTTTCCGGAAGTTAAACAGTCAAACAGTACATCTTCTGGCGCTGTTGTCACACGATGCACTTGTTGTCTTCTCTTTCACTCGGCGTATGGTGGTGCGTGAGTGGGAAAAGGACAGGAATACCAGGAAGGAAACCACATCATGAAGCGCGCGAAATTCAAAATAAGATTATGGCGTAAACATCCTCCCGGCCTTGATAATACGTCGTATTATCAAAAAAGCGGTTAAATCAAAGGAAATAAAAATTATTAAAGTAATTTATGAAATACTTTTATTGTAATTACCTACCTAAACTACGAAATTAAATTATTATACTATTGAGAAGACAATGGACAAAGTTTGACGATAGGTCGTTTAAACGTGCTAGCTGCAGTTTTAACTAAGGCGACGCGAACTCTACCATCTTTACCCGGATAAACCTCCTGTATAATGCCCAAAGGCCAGCGAAGTGGCGGAACATCCTCCTGATGTATCAATACAATAACACCGGGTTTAACATTATCAGTATTAGTAAGCCATTTTTGCCTCACTTGCAATGAACTAAGATATTCTAAACGCCATCTTTTCCAGTAACTATGCACCATTTGATCCAGTAGTTCTTTCCTATGACGTAGAGTCTTAGTTTCTCCGGAAACAGGCGCGGCAGGTAGGTATGTCAAAGGAGAAGCCATTATAAAATGTGCTGGAGTAAGAGGCTCGGGATGCGGGTCCTCTGATAAAATACAAAGCGGTCTAGAATTTAAAATGGTCTCGACCTGAGTCAAGACCGTTAACAGTTCTTCATAGGTAAGTAACTGAGATCCAATAACGCGGTATAAATGCATTTTCATGCTTCTTATATTGGATTCCCAGAGCCCTCCGAAATGAGGAGCACGGGGCGGGATCATATGCCATTCGATGCGATAGTCTACAAGCAGTTCGTTTATCTGAGACTTAGCACCCACAAAATTTGTTCCATTATCGGAATACAGATGCGAAACCGGACCACGCCTAGAAATGAAACGTTTAAACGCGGAAATGAAAGCTTCAGATGACAGATCTGAAGCGAGTTCGATGTGAACCGCTTTGGTTACTAAGCAGATAAACAAACAAATATAAGCCTTCTGACTTCTTTGTCCTCGGCGTCTACATAAAGTAATATGTATGGGACCGGCGTAATCAACGCCCGTATGAACGAATGCTTTAGTTTCTTGAACACGGTAAGATGGCAAATCAGCCATTTTAGTGTTAAGGTGAGAAGGAGAATTTTTAAAACAAAAATTACAAGCGTGAACACGTTGTCTAATCACATTTCTTGAAGATAAAATCCAATATTTTTGGCGCAATAAAGAACTCAAAACATTGGCACCAGTGTGACAATGCAGGCGGTGATAGTAATCAATTAAAAGGTAAGTAACATGGTCATGTTTAGGTAATAACGCGGGATGTTGAGCTTCGTATGGTAAGTTACTATTTGAAAGTCTACCTCCTACTCTTATAATTCCGTGTTCATCGATGAATAAATCTAATTTTCTGAGCGGCGAAGAGAGCACCTTATTAGTTTTTAAGTCATTAGTTAACTGAGTAAAGTGAAAAACCTGAACAGTTCGTATTAAATATCTTTCGGCTATTATGAGCTGAGAAGCTGATATTCGGTTATTACGCGGTAATATTTTAGCAAATATTAGAATATATGCAATAATGCGGATAATTTTATTCCAGGATGAAAATTTTTGCGTTAGGTCATAAAGCAAACCAGGAGCGGATTTAGAAGTCAAGCACATTAAAGTTTTACTTTTATATTCAGGTAACGTCTCACAAGCCTCTGGAATAAAAGGTTTGATCGGCCAGCATGATACTGGAGCACAAAGCCAAGAAGGGCCATGCCACCATAGCGGATGAGAGAGTAATTGTTCTGGCAAAAGACCTCGAGAGAGACAATCACTGGGATTCTCTATCCCACTGACATGATAGAAATGACGCGAATCGAGATTTTCTTGACATTTTGCAACGCGATTACTAACGTAAATATCCCATCGATGCGGTAAAGAATTAATCCATGAAAGCGCTATTTTCGAATCTGAAAATGCGAATATATTATCAATTTTTGTACGAGCCTTGTACGTTTCATTAATTAGCCTCACTAGTTTTGACATAAGGACGGCGGCACATAATTCTAGTCTTGCCAATGAGACTACCTTGACAGGGGCCACTTTAGATTTGGCGCATATTAAATTGACGTGCACACGTCCCTCGCTGTCAGTGACGTGTAGATACACGACGCAACCGTATGCCTTCATGCTTGCGTCCGCGAACGCTACAATGTTGGTAGAACAACCCATGGTTACACCTAGATGACGCGGGATTTTACAAGCGGAAAGAAGCGGCAGTTGTTCATTAAAATTTTGAAATAACGAAAGTATATTGTCTGGTAAAGGATCGTCCCAACCGACTTTAAGTAGCCACAGCTCTTTCATTAAGAGTTTGGCGAATAATATCACTGGAGCGGCGAACCCGAGTACATCCCATAAGCGGGCGATGCTCGAAAGAATGGTCCTTTTAGTAAATGTTACCTTTATAGGAGCGGTTGAAAAGGTAAATATGTCCTGCGCGGGTAGCCACTTAAGGCCTAACACCTTCATATTTTCATTATCTGAAAATTCTATTGCGGCGCGGTTAGACTGTGGCACAGTATCTAATAACTCAGGTGAGTTACTGGCCCATTTAGTCAAATGAAACCCACCAGACTTAAATAAGTCAATGAGTTCATGTGAAAGAGATTTTCCCTCGTCCACTGTAGGAACAGAAGTGGTCAAATCATCCATATACAATTCATGAGACGCCACCTCAGCGGCGCGCGGGAAACGATCACGTTCGTCGCTCGCTAGCTGTCGCACAGTGCGCATAGCTAAGAACGGGCTGCACTTTAAACCAAACGCGACACGATTAAACTGAAATTCGCGAATAGGTTGCGCGGGGTCAAAGCGGAATAAAATCTTTTGATATTTGCGGTGCTCTGGTTGAATAAGAATTCTGAGATACATTTGTTTTATGTCTGCCGCTAACGCTATCGCAAACAAGCGGAAATTAAGTAACAGAACAAAAATGTCAGCCTGGAGATTCGGCCCTGTATGAAGAATGTCATTGAGTGAAATATCATTATGACATTTAGCACTAGCGTCGAGTACGATACGAACCTTCGTAGTATCTTTATCGCGGCGAACGACGGCATGATGCGGAATGAAATATCCTTGCGAGTCATCCTCGCTGTTGGGCGGGACCTCAGACAAATAATCGTTATCTATGTAGTCCTGTACAACCTCATTATAACTGGCCCGCAGCTCAGGATCCTGAAGCTTGCGCTCCAGTGCAAGCAGCCGGCGAACAGCGACGGAGTGAGAGTTCCCGAGCTCGGACGGGTCTCGGCAAAACGGTAAGGCGGTACAATAACGACCAGTCACATCACGCGACACGGTAGCGGTATAAATTTCTTCACATTGACTATCCTCCGGACTGTGAAATCCCTTGGAAGGCATTTCTTCCATTTCCCAGAATTTAGTCAATGTTTTATCAAGATGGAGTTCATCGAAGCGATCACGCATCTCCACACCACTAGAACAAGTAAAAAACGTAGCGGTGTTTATTTTAAATCTACATGCGGTGTCATTTTTATTAACATTGCTAGTAGGGGCGTCACCCATTAGAACATACCCAAACACGGTTTCAATAGCGGACGGCGAGGGAGGCGCGACAACCCTGCCGCCTAACAATAAATGCGGAAACAGCTGAGCGCCGAGTATCAACTCAACCTCACCCGGAATGTGCCAATACGGGTCAGCAAGCGGTAAGTCAACCAAATGTTGCACTACCGAAGTGTCAACATATTCGGAAGGCATGCGGTCGGTTATGTGATCAACTACCAAAGCAGTAATGTTATAAGAACATTTTTTATCTTTCGTAGTCACAAGCAATTGAACGTAGCCATGAACCGTTTGTGAAACGGATCCTATGCCCTTAATAAACGAATTTGAAAGCGAAATAGGTTTTAGTTTGAGATGTTCACAACATGCGGAAGTAATTAAGTTATTTTGCGAAGCATTGTCAATTAAACATCTAACCGAAATATTTTGTTTGTCATAATTTAAAATATTTACTTGAGCGGTTGAAAGAAGTACAGTCGTACGCGGCACGTTTGTGCTATGAAGCGGAGTAGTTTTATCCGAGCGAGCGCATAGCGACACGTGAGCGTTGTTGTTCCTATCCGAAGGCTGCGAGTGCGAGCGAGACGGCAACGTCGCGGCATCGGCGGCGGCGGCGGCGGCGGCGGCGGCGGCGGCGGCAACGCCGCCCGACGGATGCGGTTGCGCGAGATGCGCGGCCGAGGGCGCGAGCGGGTTCGATGTTTGTTGATGCAATGATGACACATTATTATTATTATTACTATCCAAATGTAACAAAGTATGATGTGCCTTTTTACAGAATTTGCATGTATAAGTGGAGTTACAATGCGATGCGGTATGGGATAAACTAAGACAGTTTATGCATCCTCGTTTGGATTTAATAAAATCGAAACGACCTTTGGCGGGAAGCGATTTAAATGCGGGACATTTATACAATTGCTGATGATCAGACTTGTTACACATTAAACAAGACTCAACACCCTTGCCGTCACTGGCAATAAATGTCTGTGACTGGTATGTATTACGCGGGCGATTATGTTTTACATTGTTGCTATTAAGGTGCAGTTCCGCTGCTGAGCTATGAGCGCGATTTGATTGCGATGACGACGTAAATGTACGATCTAGTATTTTAACTTGACTTTTTAAGAACTGTATGAAATCCTTATAAGAAGGAATTTCCTTGTCTCTTATAAAAGATTCAAAGGCATGTGCGGTAGCAGAATCGATTTTACGCATTGCAATATTTAACAAAATGAAATCTTTTAAATCATCAAATTTTAATTGTTCCAACGCTGAAACAGCGGCATCGAAAGTTTCAACAAAAGTGTTTAAAGACGACGAAATATTGGTCGCGGGTTTGATATTAAAAAGTATAGACATGTAATGACACCCTAAAGCTCTCTTATCTTGGTATTTTTTGACTAAACTTTCCCAAATAGATAAGTAATTTTCGCCTGATGGGATGATGCCCGCGATTATTTTTAATGCGGGACCAGTCAATTTCCCTGTTAAATAATGAATTCTTTGAGCATCAGTTAATGATTTATTTAAATGTATATTCGCTTTAAACGACTCATAAAATATGGGCCAACTATCCATCTTTCCATCAAACGACGGAATGTTTATTGGCGGTAGCTTGATCGGTGGAAGCGCATCTTCATTTTCGCACGAGCGCGAGTTTTGACGAGGCGAATTTTCGATGATACGGGAACGTACCCGCTGTATTCTAGCGTAAATATCTTCAAATGCATTGAGTGCTTCGTAATTAGGTACAAACTTAGGATCACTGTCAAATCCTAGCTCGTTAATGGAGTCTAGATTAGAAATGAATTCCTGACGTATTACCGATAATGTTTCGGTTTCCGCCATAAATGTTTCCGTGGAACGGAGATCTGCGGTAGATAAAGATATTTTCTTCGATGAATCATTTAGACTAGTCAAGCGAGCGAATATTGCATTGTTTTTAGCTTGTAATACTGCTATTTTAGCTGCCATGGTGAACGAATGATGCGTAGTTATGGAAAAAATAGGTACTCAAGTAGGTAAGTAAGTAAGTATAACGTAGGTAAGTAAGCGGTTACGATTATGTAGGTAAGTATGCACGAGAGACGTATAATATGCCTACTAATACGGATATCAGATAGCTTTGTTACGTAAATACTAATAATTAGGTATTTACGTGAATACACTTATAGGTAGGTTTAATGAGTAAGCATGGTAGCGAATAAAATAATGCGGTAAACTTCTACGTTTTCTATCACGATTAGCGCGTGAAAACAATAAAATAGGTAAGTAGATATTTGGAAACAGGTGAATACCTATAGCGAAATAGGTTAATAATAATTATAAGCGGCGCGGGAGACACGACACGATCGACGTGTAGGTAAGTAGGAACCTATTACAAAATGGCGGTTTGATTTACGTGCAAAACTATCGGAGCTTAGCACCAAATAAGTATGAAATAAAGCGGATTGAATACGTGTAAACTATCAGAGTTTAACACCAAATACAATGAGAACGCGACAGGGAGGTCCCTATTATTCGGTTCGAAGTCAGACCAAAAAATGAAAAGGCGGGAATGTGGACTGTATAGCGGAGCGGTTTGGAAAACGAAAATATGATGTGATGTGGAACCCAGTCGGTAGTGAAGAGGAAAGAGGGGACTCACCAGCGTCTCTTTAGCGAAAGGCTTTTCCTGTTTGCCTCCAGCTGCACCACAGCACGGGAAACGCAGTACGGGAGCGTCTCAACATCCACTCCTCGGATGAACGGGAACTTTAGTTTCACTGCCGGCCGGCTAAATTACACACAACACTAGCACACAAGTAGTTTAAACATATTATAAAGTCTTTTAGACGCGGTAATAATGTTTTTGAAGGTTTTTGCAATTTTTAATGCGGAGACGCAAATTACTGCGTCGATTCGAATCGTTCCATTTTTCCGGAAGTTAAACAGTCAAACAGTACATCTTCTGGCGCTGTTGTCACACGATGCACTTGTTGTCTTCTCTTTCACTCGGCGTATGGTGGTGCGTGAGTGGGAAAAGGACAGGAATACCAGGAAGGAAACCACATCATGAAGCGCGCGAAATTCAAAATAAGATTATGGCGTAAACACTACTCGAAGACATTGTTTTATAACTTTCATATAACTTATTGAATTTTCTACCGCAACACAACAAATTTAGCTACTTATTAGTTTCTAGTTTTGTTTGACTAATTAATTAGCTTCCCGCCACCCTTTTTTTTTAATTTTCCACTATGTGACGTTCGACTAATGGTCTGAGCCGTAATGCCAAGATATTTAAAATTTTTGCGTTTTATTTTTTTAAGTAAATGTACGCCCTGCATTAATCCTTATGTATTTAGATAGTAATTCATATGTCGTAATTAAATTAAGATATAACCTATATTTCATAAAAATAATATCACGTAAATGATTGTGTAGTCTTAAAAGAAGTAACTTTATGCACAAGAGCATAAAATCCATTTTATGCAGCCTTACTAGAATAAAAAATTTCAAGCTTAGGTAGTGGTTTTTAACCGACTTCAAGAAAAGTAGGTTCTCAATTTGATCTGTATTGTATGTATGTATGTAGGTATGTATGTTTGTCCGCGATTATCTCGCGTTTGGCCGAACCGATTTTGATGCGGTTTTCAGGAAAGTATTTGTTACATTTAGGAGAAGGTTTTAGTATATAAACCGACTTCAAAAAAGAAGGGTTCTCAGTTTGATCCGTCATATTTCGACCCAAGTTTCTAGAAGAAAGTTGTCCACTTACCGATAATGAGACGAGCTTAAAAATTTGGATGGTGTTCAAAAATTAACCCTCTATGTATGTAAGTACCTATATTTGTCCGTGATTATCTCACGTTTGGCTGAACCGATTTTGATACGGTTAATAAAAATGATAAAAAATCGAAGATGGCGGCCAACTTTTTTGTTTGTGGGCCGATTTTAATGAAACTCGATTTCTAGTACTATTTTGACAAGAAAACAGCAACGCAATGTTAAAAAAATAAAAAATCGAGATGGCGGCCAACTTTTTAGTTTGTGGGCCGATTTTGATGAAACTCGATTTCTAGTACTATTTTGACAAGAAAACAACAACGCACTGTTAAAAATATAAAAAACCCAAGATGGCGGCCAACTTTTTTGTTTGTGGGCCGATTTTGATGAAACTCGATTTCTAGTACTATTTTGACAAGAAAACAAAAACGCAATGTTAAAAATATTAAAAAATCCAAGATGGCGGCCAACTTTTTTGTTTCTGGGCCGATTTTGATGAAACTCGGATTTCTAGTACTATTTTGACAAGAAAACAACAACGCACTGTTAAAATTATAAAAAATCCAAGATGGCGGCAAACTTTTTTGTTTGTGGGCTGATTTTGATGAAACTCGGTTATTGCTACTATTTTGACAGGAAAATAGCAACGCAATGTCAAAAATGATAAAAAATCCAAGATGGCGGCCAAATTTTTGTTTGTTGGCCGATTTCGATGCAACTCGATTTCTAGCATGACCAACCAAAACGCGATATGATATGATAAGTTATCCGGTTTAACTGTCAAAAGACTATGGGTTTTGACGTTTGAATGTCAATAAATCGCTTTATCATCATGCGATACATATCGAGTTTTGGATGGTCATGCTAGGCTTACAGACTGATTATACGATCGATTTAGTATGGGAAGTTTAAAAATTTTGGTCGTATTTTGACCCATGTTTCTAGAAGAAAGTGTTCACTTACCGATTCTGAGACGAGCTTAAAATTTTGGATCGGCCAACAAACAAAACTTTGGCCGCCATCTTGGATTTTTTATCATTTTTGACATTGCGTTGCTATTTTCTGTCAAAATAGTAGCAATAACCGAGTTTCATCAAAATCAGCCCACAAACAAAAAAGTTGGCCGCCATCTTGGATTTTTAATTATTTTAACATTGCGTTGCTATTTTCCTGTCAAAATAGTAGCAATAACCGAGTTTCATCAAAATCAGCCCACAAACAAAAAAGTTGGCCGCCATCTTGGATTTTTTTATAATTTTAACAGTGCGTTGTTGTTTTCTTGTCAAAATAGTACTAGAAATCCGAGTTTCATCAAAATCGGCCCAGAAACAAAAAAGTTGGCCGCCATCTTGGGTTTTTTAATATTTTTAACAGTGCGTTGTTGTTTCCTTGTCAAAATCGTACTAGAAATCGAGTTTCATCAAAATTGGCCCACAAACAAAAAAGTTGGCCGCCATCTTGGATTTTAATTTTTTTTAACATTGCGTTACTCTTTTCTTGACGAAATAGTACCAAAAACCGAGTTTCATCGAAATCAGCCCACAAACAAAAAAGTTGGCCGCCATCTTGGTTTTTTTTTAACATTGCGTTACAGTTTTCTTGTCAAAATAGTACTAAAAATCAAGTTTCATCAAAATTGGCCCACAAAAAAAAAAGTTGGCCGCCGTCTTGGATTTTTATTTTAACATTGACGACATTTGACGACTTCCGTGGCCGAGTGGTGTACGCACCGGTTTTCAAGGTGCCGCTATATCTAGAGGTCCCAGGTTCGATCCTCGGTCGGGTAAATATTGAAAACGAACTTTTCAATATTTCCTTTTCCATAAAACTATTAAGTGCTCGAGATGGCTCGAGCTACTATAATTTGGTATTTTAACAATGTGATGGTGACTAATATTAAAAGAAGCTAAAGCCTAAATATAAACCTATTAAAAAAAAAGTGCTATTTTAAAAAGGACCATGGTTTACCACGTAAACTCTGTGGTACTGTTGGAAAATAGTTTAAACATTGTGACGTCACAGCTAATCGTGGAGCGTTTATAGTCGGGTGATCTTTTTTCAAATTTCATCAATTTTTAATTGCTTATAATTAATTGAAAAAAAGTTTTTTTTTAGTTTTTCCATTAAATATCAATATTATTGTTAATAAAGTTTTAAAAAAAAATTGAAAAAAAAATATTAATTTTTTTTCACATCACCAATTAAGTAAGTATATTTATTTATATAAATAATAAATTTAAAGAATTATTGTAAAATATTAAGATTTTTTTCTGTTTCAACATAATCAACTGATTTTAGTTTTTTAAGTGTCCTTTTCATAGGAGCCCTACTCAAATTAAGTATATGGGATAAGTCATTAAAATACCTGTAGGGGCCTTCCCCTTCTGCCCAGTGTAGGTCAGTTACTGTTGTCGTCGTGCAAAAATTGTGTTAAAGGTTGGAACATTTGGGCGAATTCGCCTTTTTTGTTTATCCGGTTTATGGTATCTTATGATCGATTTAAAGATAAAGAGCTGCCCAACGGTAAGCAGATTAGCCTCTTGGTACAATAAACGCATTGGGTATTTTCTGGGTTTGCGAAGCATGACTTTGACAATAGCCCTTTGTGTTCTATCAATCTCCAGGAGATGAGTTGTAGCAGCACCGCCCCATATCGGAATGCAGTAGGTCAAAAGCGATTGACAGAGAGCAAAATAGATTTTAGTCAAAATACGGAACCCAACTTAAATTTACATTAATTAAGATATATTTGTTTCATTTAGATAGGAACAGTTACAGGATGTATCACTATTGACGAAAGAACACTTGCTAAAGTGGGCTTTAAGATTGAAGTTAGCGGGTGGTTTAGTAGCACCAGCCGGCCTAGCATGAGCGGCTTTTATCACGCGATATGATATGGTACGGCATGCCGTCTTGCTTACACCTTAGTGGGGTAAGCAAGACAACTTGCCGTACCATATCATATCGCGCGATAAAAGCCGCTCATGCTAGGCCAGCAGATATTCTGAAACAAATGAATTTCGTTTTTGGTACACTGATGGTTAAAAGATTAATCATTTAGCCAATCTATAACTTTTTAAGGCCTCTTTCTGCAGACTTCTGAACTTGGGGCCAAGTTTTACCGCTAAAGATAAGTGCAGTATCATCCGTGAAAGAAAGTGTACAACCATTGTCGATTTCAATACTGCAGAGATTATCGACGTAGGCCAAAAATTGGGTGAGACCGAGTGTGCTACCCTGCGGGATCCTATAAGTAATGGAAGAAGTAGAACTAACCGTCCCAGACACTCTAAACACTTGGCTTCTATTAGTCAAGTAAGTAGTCAGTAATTGCGAAACCCAGCTAGGACGGCACCACGTATTCCAAGATGTTCCAGCTTACACAAAAGAAGGGGAATGGAGACGGTGTTTGATGAACAAGAAGAAAGATGGCCAAACATCGCTTACCGTTATCAAGAGAATTTGTCAAAACTTCCGATAGCTTAACAACAGCGTCTTCAGTAATTCTACCCGTGCGAAATCCATACTCACAGAACACAGAAAGATTTTTACAACATCATATTCTTCTACTTCGCGTATCAGTGATTCGTTCTACATATTTCTATATTTTGGCAGACCAGTAGTTAGCGACCGCTATATTGCACATCATATTAAGCCACAATAATATTGTATAACGAAGTCTCCGATTCTTGTACCTACTTAATTTTGTTAGCCCATAGCTCATCTCCTTTGTGAAAGAGGTAATCGTGTTATTATCGAACTTTCGATGAATAGGTATATCTTTTTTCTCCAAGTGAATACGGCCTTGTTACTTTTTAACACGCTTTTATTAGCTTCAGCTTTAACTAACTAAGTCGAAATGTAAGAAAATCTTCGAAAACAATTTTAATCTACTTCTGATTGTCTTATCGATTAGAAACTTTGCAACTTTATAGGAAAAGGGCAACAAAACCCAATATAACTCATAGGTAATGCTACAACTAGTTTCATGTCTGGTACGCTTTTACCCATTGTCCAATTGACCTCATATTTAGGAAAAGGATTCTTTAACATTTGTGTAGCTAATGACTTCAAAGTTATCCCGTATAAAGGGGTAGTACCTACCTACCTATTATACCTCTTAGCTTAGGTAACTAGGGATAGTAAATAAAACGATAATATCTTTTCGTTTACTTATTTTTTTAATTATTCTTTTTTTTTTTTGCTTTATTTAATTGATAAAATCATGTGGTAGAGAAAATCAATAAGTACTTGTTTCAAGTACAATCATACCAATACCTAGATAACAATAAACAACAGCCATAACAATTTTTCAGCTATGCATATCTCAAAACGATAATAACGATGCAACGTTATTCTTTTGTTGGAAACAAAGACAAGACTTTAATGTTATGTAAATACAATCTTCATAGCGTGTCGATAGCGAATCAAAAACCTAAACAGGAACCGTACTCTGAAATGCAAAATCCGAAACTTCGTTAGCCTTGTCTCTTTCACTCGATTCTGTCATGAATGGAGAGTGAAAGGGACGGGATATTCGTCAAGAGAAAAATGAGAAAAAGTTTTCTACTGAGGAAAAATGAGACATAAACTACGCGATAAGGAGTAAAGTACAGTCAGCGTCAAATTGATATAAGCGTCTAGAGTAGTCAAAAAGATCTAAAAAATATAAACGCAATTTGATCTAACTTTTGATCTAACTCGCACTCATTGTATAATATCTGGCATTATGTACAACACCATATTGCACAGATTACTTTGAGAGCTTTGTTTGCTTAGATAATTTTGAACACTCTGACTGCTCATATTAATATGAAACAATGAGTGCTAAGATATTTTGAACACCTTGCGCGCTTACAACAATATGATGATTCGAACTGCCTAGATCAAATTGGTTTTATGTTTTTCAGATGATTTTGACTACTCTAGACGCTTATATCATTTTGACGCTGACTGTACCTACTGTAACTGTGATTAACTGTGAAAAGTATGCCTCTATGGAAAAAACTATTGGAAATATTGTGTTCGAGAAAATATGCGAAAAGATATTGCAATGAAAAAATATTTCGGGAAAAATTATGTTACAAATCATCGGCTAATAGATAGATGTACCTAAGTAAATTGCTAAGAAAAAATATTCACAAGATAAATATTTGTCTTTGTAGTAGTGTTTGTTGCGAGATTTGCGTTACAGTTACATGCTTAGGTGTACATGTTTCATATGGGTTTTATTTTGCTATGCGTCATCGACACCATGAACTTCCATTGATTTAATAAGATTAATAGTTCTTTGGTACAGTAAGTCATTTGCTGTAATGCCCCAAATGAAGTCAAGATGACTGAAACGTGGTATGCGGAACAAGCCGATTGGTCTACCCAGCTCCCGGAACAGCCTGGTGACGTCATTCACGTGAGCAAGAGGGTCGTTGTCTGAGTAATGGAGGAACACCGGAGTAGTGACACGGGCGAGGTCGTAGCGAGGCGGTCGAATGCTTCCGTACGCCCGCCTGTTGGCGATAATGTTGCCGTGATCGTACCGACGGAACTCCCTACCGGTGATGCCTTGGGCGTAGTGAACAAACTGCCTGGATGACGCTCCTGCTGGCGTGTGCCCCAATTTCAAAGGCAGCATGGTCTGAAAGGAACAATTAATTTATTAAAACCTCATGATTGAAAATGAAGTATTAAAAAAAATCTACCAGTCTTACAACCGGTTCCGATGGGGCCGGTTATGAGTCGGGCCGATTTTTATATTTTCAATAATAAAAAACTACCTCATTTTCAATATTTTCTATAATAAAAATTGTATTGTGAATGCAAAAAAGTAAGAATTTTAACCTTCAAGGTATACAATTCAATAATTTGAGATTCAAGATTTTGTCGACCCTAAACTAAGTTTTACACTTACTGCGTTATGTTGATCTTGATTCCATCCACCAACTAAGAAGAGTATGTTGCTGCAGAGAGGCTGTAGCATAACTTCATCCATGCACAAAGCTTGACCAGCCCATGTCATCACATTGTTGTTAGGCAAGAACTCGCCAATACCAATTAAGGACAGAGCGAACTGAAACAATAAATAAACATTACTTTAATTGTGGTAAAATGTGAATAATGCTTTGATTATTATTAAATAAACAGGTACTAAACTAAGAAATAAATCGTCAAATAATGTAGCAACTACTTACAAAAAACACTTACCTCGATGTTGTTAGCATATCGAGACAGAATCAACAAAAGTGGATTTCTGTTGTTTGCCATGTAAGCCACTGGTGCAAAGGCATGCATAGATATAACCTTCTCGTTGTACGCTGGTCGGAGAGAACCCATGACAAAGAAAGATGTGGTGCCTTGTGAATGGCCAACGTAGTGGAGCCTGGCTCTACCGGACTTTTCGAGAGCATAGTCGATCATGGTTGGCAAATCGATGTTGCCTATTTCATCCCAAGAGAACCTCCAAAAAGCAGTGCTCAATAGTGCATCAGGGTTCAAACTGACATGTTTACGGGAATAGTAGTTTCCGCGTGCATTGCCCATCCACACATCGAACCCCTCTTCGGCTAGAATATACGCTGTAATGCAATAATATAACGGTTTATTAAATCTGTAGGTGTTGCTTTATTCTTTTTTATGCACATATGTTTAACTTTAGAGTTACCGAAACTACATCCAGGACCCTTCACGACCCAATCAGCTGATGAAGAAAGAAGCCCGTGCATCAAGAACACGACGGGCCTCGGTCCAGGTTGATTGTATTCGTCCCTGCCGTGGGGAATACGATGCATTTCAAGAATGTACCCATCTTCTGTTTGTACGTTGTGCACTTCCAAGGGATACCGGTACTTCCTGACGAGCTCGGGCTGAAAATAAATGGAAAAAAGAGTGATAAAATGCCCATCAATTAAAAAGATTGTAAACGTGAACTAAGAAAAACGTGCGATAAGCATTGTTGACACCACGCGACACTTTATTTTCGTATTTTTATTTGTAACTAGTGGCCGCCCGCGACTTCGTCCGCGAGTAATTTGATTCTATCGCATCAACACTCATATATTAAAGAATAAATTGAAAAAGTTTTTGATTGAAAAGTCATATTACTCTAATAATAAACTCATTACCTACCTATACAACTATTGACATAAACGCAACACAACTACATCGGTAGAAGATGACATTAGCAGTATTAATTATTATTATTATTATTTTTTGAATTTTAATTGTCTATATTAGTGACTAAATATGTAGCAAATTATAATTATTAATATGAACTACTTACTGAAGTGTTGTTGTACCCATAAGATTTAACATAATTTAACTTTTGACTGAATTAGGAAAAATACCTTTCCAGTATTCAGGACCCCAGTAATTCTGAGCTTCGGGTTTAAGCGATTGAACGCGCAGTTTGATAAATTGAATGCTACCCTGCTTTTGGTTCTGTAATACGGGAGACTTTACAAATGCAATTTATTATTTAAAATTGCTACCGCTACTCAGATTAGCTTGTGCTTGTGTTGTCGACAAATTCACATGAAGCATGAACCAGACTTCTCTTGTGCTATATCAGTGGCCCGATTCTGCTAACGTTAAGTCATAATCGTGTCTCAATCGTGTTTCAATTGTTGTGCTTTTTTACACACTAGTTACAAGAAATGTGAACTTGTGAACACAATACTACTGATGGTCACACCACACACTACATTCACATCACATCATACTGTCATAATTCTTGTAACTAGTGTGTAAAAAAGCACAACAATTGAAACACGATTGAGACACGATTACGACTTAACGTTAGCAGAATCGGGCTACTGGTCTGACGTCATGGTATCACATTACTGAAGGTAACGGATAAGTAAAAGTTATAATAAGAGGAGAGTTAGTAAAGGAACAGAATTGAGTAGAAGTTAACAGCCAAATTTATTGTGATAATTAAATATAAAAATGGCACACGTAAAGTTTCTTAAAATAACTTAATACTACCAATACTACACGTAAAGCCGAGAATAGAATTAGTGGTACCGCGGTTAACGGTGGGACTCGCGGAGGGGAAGCATACGACACGTATGTACGTGACGCGTGGCAGGAGGCACATCAGTAGAGGGCGATTCCAGAGGCACGTGGTAGGAGAAACATCTCGTGTAGTACGCGACGAAACGTAACTGCTTCTGGGTAAGAAGACGTCGATAACGTCTCCTCGAGAATGGTAGACTGACTGGGGATCACTTGTAGGCAGTTTATAGACTGACTGTAGGTCACTTGTAGACCATTTGTAGATATAGTAGTAGTTGTTGAATATTGTATACTGTATGAAGACTAAGTATGGAATGATCAGTCATCTAGACTGTTGCCGTATTTATACCCGAGCTCGATTTGTCCCAGAGTAATTTAAAATTAGTATTAGATTTTGTATAAAGAAGTAAGTTTACAGAGTTTTTATTTAATATCCGAAGAGTATGTTTGACACACGTATCAAAAGAAAATAATAAAGTGACAGCTATAGTATTTTGACAGTGTCAGATAAATTAAATAATTAAATTAAAGTGTGTTAGAAGTGAAAATATCAAGCTAAAATTTCTGCAGCAACGTCTAGGATCGCTGGAAAAATTGTGAATTTCCATAATTCATAATTGCTAGCCGTCTGTCATCCTTACTCTACCAAAAACATGTATTTTAGGTAATAAGACGGTAAGAAAACGTTAGTAGGTAAATATTTACGTTACAATGGATGGCTGCGAAGCATAGACCACCAAGATACGTCTGAAGTAGGTAGGAACTTGAAATGAAATAAGTTTATTTGCAGTTGAAATGTTATGTTACCGTCGAATGCTTCGCATCAGTTGGACACAGAGAGTCAGAAACAAATCTGTTCGCTAGCACGCCAGAAAGTCCAGGAAACTGGTATGGTACCTAATATGGTGAAAAAGCGCAAGATTGAATACTTTGGCCATGTGCTTAAACACGAAAGTTACGAAACACGAAATTATAAATTAAAAAATTAATAATAATTAAATAATAAAATGAAAGAAAATTAATTAATAAATTAATTGAAAGATACATGCTGCTTCAATTGATCATCATTTTATAGTAAAAATCGAAGGAAAAAGGTTCGCTTTACGTAGAAAGAAATCTTGGCTGAGGAATATTTGAGGCTGGACTGGGGTCGATTTAAATACTTTTACAAAACTATTTTTTTTAATCTGATAAGTACCTAGTCTAGTTTTGTGATATGCTTGGTGTTTTTGCTGTGTGATGTCAAAATACAGAAATGGTTCTTCCTTTCTGAAATTGCTTACCACATCCAAAGAAGCATCTTCCAAGATATTGTCAGAAATTCTTGCACCCTTTGACGCCAATTCCTCAATCAAATCGGCGTGTGGCGAACTCTTCACCACTGCCACAAAGCACAACACCAGTAATGATTCGCGCAACATCGCTATGTAGGTATGTAGCTTTACTAGGAAATAAACTGCTTTTTATAACTTCATGTGCGTCTGATAAAGTACTTAGTTGACGCGATAAGTTATACAATTAATCAAGCTTACCATTAACACTCTCACCGCCACCTATTTAACTAAAGAATTTATCATTGCAGCAGGCCTTGCGTTCAGCCGGCGGCGGCGGTGGCCGCAACTTATCCTAATTCCGTGGTCCTAAGGCTGTGGTGAAAAAGCTATGAGTTTAGCAGGCCATACGGGCGGCTGGCGGGCTCATTGTTTATTTTTACTAGCAGGCCGTGCGTAATCCTACTTAATATTATAAATGTGAAAGTTTAGATGTTTGTATGTTTGTTACTCAATCACGCCAAAACGGCAGAACGTATTTTGCTGAAAGGACATTTTTCATTTTCGGCTAGGACTTTGTACACTATTCGTACTAATAGTAAAAAATATAGTAAAGTCATATAAAATATTCAAATTCTCATTGTCTTTCTGGATAAATGGTACAAAAATAAACTTTAAAATAAAAATTCTTTGCCATCCATGGTCACACTGGCAACCATATTTAAATCACGTTCGGAAACATTGATGTTTCTGTACGAAAAAACGATGACATTGACGACTGATGATAATCTGTCAATGTTGACCATTTTTTTTATTTGAGTGTGACGTTTTACCGCCATATTGAATCAGGGTTGCATAAATTTAAGACTAGATAATGCTTTTTCATCTCTCAGATTCGGAAAGTGAAGTATATTTAATTAAACTGAGCAGCGGGTCCAAAACTATCCGTTTCACCCTAGGGTGGAAAATAATTTTAAGAATAGAACTGAATTTGGTTACAGTCAACCATAGAGTTACCTCATCGGCAATGAAAAAGGTTTCAACTGATTTTTTGAATGGGAACGGGACTTGCAAAATTAAAAAAAAAAGAATTTTATAATAACGATATTATCACAAAAACGGTGCGTCTTGTAGCATAGCTAAAATCTAACAAAGTTTTTTACCCCCTATGGTACTTCGGAGATAGATAGGAGGCATCCGATAGAAATATAAAAAAAAATTTTTTTTTGTTCAAATTTTTTTTTGTGTTCAAAAAATTTATTTAAGTAAGTACTTACTTAATCTTAATTTTTTTTATTCTTATCCACTCAATGGTTACGTAAGCTTAAATATGCTTACGGGGCAATGGTTCCTCAGCACAGCTCCGCTCCGCTCCGCTCCGCTCGCTCGGCTTTAAATTAAGTTTTACTCAAAAACTAGAAGGATTTAATAAAAACAATATATTGATTTATAATGCTAGTTAAATTTGCAATAAGATTGTATAACTTGTAGATGGATTTTTATTACGATTTAATTAGAAACAGCGAGTTGAAGTTGCAGAAAAGGAAATATTTTACTGATTTCTTTTTAAAACATGCAATAAATACTAATAAATAAACAATTGTTACAGACCAATTTGTGTTTAAATAATAGTTTACAATGTTGTTATTAGATAAAAGTAAAAAAAAGATAACTCTCCTCTAGAAAAATATTGTTTAATTAAAGATATAAAAATGTAAGTAAAGAATCACCATTACGGGCTACAAAAGTATGGATTGATTTCGTATCGACTTCTTTTTTGTAAGTTGATAAATTTTAAATATATACTTTTTATGGGTATTGAGAGATAAGATAAGATAAAGATAAAAATATTCTTTATTCACTTAGACATAACAAATATGTACTTATGAATCGTCAATATTTTCCTACCACCCATTCAAGACTTTTTTAACTGACAAGAAGAATGGGCGCAAGAAACTTGCCAGCGTTTCTTAGTTAGGTAACGACATTTACAAAAAAAAAAACATATCGTTACTAATACAACAATTGCTTAGTATAAAAATACATCATATTAAACAGTGATTATGTTATGTGTTACATCATGACCATGCATTGCGGTCATTCAAATAATCGTCTACTTTATAGTATCCTTTGCTCATCAGCGACTCTTTAATGTAACATTTAAATTTATGCAATGGTAGTTCAATTATATGCTGTGGAACTTTATTAAAAAAGGCTATGCTTTTCCCCAGAAATGAGGCTCTGGATTTTTCTAGCCTAAACTAGGGAACAACAAGTTTATCTTTATTTCTTGTGTTAAAGCGATGAATATCGCTCTGCTTTACAAATGTATTATAATACTTTTTCACATAAATTATATTTTCATAGATGTAATGTCCTGCAACAGTTAAAATGTTTATTTCTTTAAATAGATCTCTTAAAGAATCTCTCGATCGGAGGTTGTAAATGGCGCGAATAGCCCTTTTTTGGAGCACGAATATACTTTGGATGTTAGCGGCTGAGCCCCACAACAAAAGGCCGTAGGACATAACACTATGAAAATAACTAAAATAGACTATTCTAGCCGTTTCAATATCGGTTAAGAGCCTTATTTTCTTAACTGCGAATGCAGCCGAACTGAGTCTACTCGCCAAGGCTTCGATATGAGGATCCCATTGTAGTCGCGAGTCTAATATAATACCTAGAAATTTTGTATTGTTAATGAATTCGACAGTATCGCCGTCTAGTCTAATATGAAAATCAACTTGTCTTACATTAGGTAACGAAAATTTTAAACACTTAGTTTTCTTTGAGTTTAATGATAAATGATTACTATTAAACCAATGTGACACTTTTGAAAGAGCACTATTTACTTCGTCAGAACAGTCATCACCTCTATCTACTTTAAAGACTAGAGATGTATCATCGGCAAATAGCACCGTCTCACATAAATTCTTCGCGAAGTAAGGAAGGTCATTTATGTATATTAAAAACAACAGCGGGCCCAATATTGATCCTTGGGGTACGCCCATAGTAATGGGAGCTCCGGTAGACTCAGTTTTATTAATAACTACCTTCTGAGTTCTTTCATACAGATATGAATGCATAAGGCTTACTGACATTTCAGAAACACCATAATGTTTTAACTTCCTTAATAGTGTTTGGTGATCAACACAATCGAATGCCTTGGAAAGGTCACAAAAAATAGCGATTACATCCTGCTTGTCCTCCCAGGCATCAAGTACATGTTTTAGAAATGCAACCCCAGCATCAGTTGTACTTTTACCTTTTGAAAAACCAAACTGTTTCTCATGCAGTATACTATTTAATTTAAAATATTCTAAAAGTTGAGCATAAATTAGTTTCTCAAATATTTTACTTATTGCTGGTAGTATGGATATAGGTCTAAAATTTGCTGGGTCACTTTTGTCACCAGCTTTAAACAGAGGAATAATTTTACTATTCTTCATTAAATTAGGAAAGACCCCTTCACTTATACATTGGTTAAAAATTATTGCTAATGATGGAGCTATCACATCAATTATTGATTTGATGATACTTGTAGATATGCCCCAGAGATCTTCTGTTTTCTTAATATTTATTGCTTTGAATGCTTTAATAATATCTTCGGTAGTGACATAGCTAAAACTAAATGTTTCCTGGCACTTGTTCACACTAGATTCCATAAGAGAGACAGCGGTGTTGGGGCAAGAATTAAGTCTGCTAGTAGTTTCTAACGGTATTCGAGCAAAGAAACCTTCAAAAGCACTAGCCACCTCAATATCTGATTCAAAAGTCTGATCACTAATTTTTAAGTTAAATGAATTAATTTTGCTTTTTGTTTTGCCAGTTTCTTGGTTTATAATACTCCAGGTAGCTTTTATTTTATTTTCAGATGATTTAATTTTATTTGAAATATACCTAGATTTTGCCAAAGCACATACTTTCCTAAATGTTATTGAATATTTCTTGACATATTCAATGAAGCTAGGATCACAGGAAGTCGTTTTTTGTGCATAGAGTTCAAATAACTTTCTTCTGCTATTATAAATACCAGGTGTGGCCCAGTCACTAAACTTCTTACGATCATTACACTTTATAACTTTTTGTTTAAAATTGCTACTAAATTCTTTTTCAACAATATCAAATAATGATTGATAAGAGTTATTAGCGTCAGCAGAAGCTGGCAAACATTGAATTTTTTCTTGTACATTATTTCTAAATTTATTAATACCACGTTTCGGTATTGGCCTGCAAATTACTTCGCGTTTAGGAATAACATTATAGTGCTCAAAAGAAGCTAGTTGTCCACTGTGGTCGGATTTAATAATATTAATTACCGATTTCTCAATTAAGTTACAGTTGGAAAAGATGTTATCTAAGCAAGTAGCCGATGTTGGCGTAATTCGCGTCGGTTCATTAAAAGTGTGAAGCAAATTAAATGATTTAAAAAGATTAAGGAATTTACTGGAGAGTTGTGCTAATTTAATGTCTAAGATGTCTATATTAAAATCTCCACAAACTACAATTTTTTTATTCTTACGACAGCATATTTTCAAAACATCCTCCATAGTGGAGTCAAAGACTGTGTAATTTGCTCCAGAGCATAACAAGTATATATTAATGTATTACAACATATTTAGTACAATATATTTAATTATTTTTTTATATTTTATTTTTCCATACTTAGCTAACATTATGTGCGTCAAGTTAGCAGCCTCACAACAGAATTAGATGGTTTTGATTATGTCAAAAAATACTGTATAAATAGTGTTAAATAGTGATGTATATTAAATAAATAGTGTAACTTTGATTCAAAAGATATTTGAGTATCTTAGTGAGGCTGCTAACTTAACGTCAAGTTAGCAGTCACCTCAAGAAATACAGTTCGTATCAATGTGATTTATATGTCAAAAAATACTGTATAAATAGTGTATCGTAAACGCAAAATTTCAAAAGTAGTGCTTTAATACAAGCCGAGATGTTAGGGTCTCTAAGTGGGCTGCTAACTTGACGTTTCTTGCGATGGAGATTCCAGGGAAACAGGTACAAGTTTTAAATAAATAAATACTTGAAAAATTACTGTGTGAAATAGTGAATCTTATGATATAAATAAAAAAAGAATTCTTCTTTGCTATTTTCAAAAAATCTAATGTTAACTTCTACCATACATTCGAATTTAGGTACAGTCGTGTACAGTCTTCTTTAGACGTACTGATATTGTCAAATTTTTTATTCCAGTCATTTTAAATGATACATAATCTATCGTATCATCATCATTTCAGCCGTACGACGCCCACTGCTGGGCATAGGCCTCCCCCAAGGATCTCCACAACGATCGGTCCTGCGCTGCCCGCATCCAGCGGCTTCCCGCGACCTTGACCAGTAGCCCGATTCTCGTAATATAAACCGTGACGATATCGTAGCGATTTAGTCGTTGAAACCATATTCGTATTCACAACTGTCGATAGAACTTGAGTGGCAGCGATTCTATCGAAGTGTCGTCGAAGTGTATTCTGGTACATTAATCGTCCTTCAATCGTTTCAAAACGATAACTCGAAGGTATTCTACTATTTAGATGACCTTTGTTTCGATCGGATTTCAACGACTAAACGTCAAAATAAGCGATCCAAGTGTCGTTGGACAAAAGTTCAATTAGCTGGAACTTTTGTATGTGAAAAATAAGCTTGGGGCTAGCATATTTGTTATTATTTCTTTTTTATTTTATTTAATAAACTTTTGTACATAATACATAGGTAATGTAATATACAAGGCGGACTTAATACTAAAAGTATTTTTTGCCAGTCAACCGTTGGGAAACAGAAAACAATTAAAGCGGTACAAATTATATAATTATCTATAAGTAAGTACTAATATATGAAGAGGTAAGATTTGATTGTTTGTTTGTTAAATTGTTTTCATCGAATAGGCTCCGAAACTACTGGACCGATTTAGAAAATTCTTTGATCATTAGAAAGCTACATTCGTTCAGGTACCACGCGGATGAAACCGCGAGAATCCGCTAGTATATTATAAACAAACAAACTATACAAGCTACATAATCGACGCAAACAGCGTAAACAGAGAAATAAATTGAGAGCTGCAAGATGGGACGCTTCCGAAATGCCGGAGAGACTTCAAAATTTTGGTACAAACACTCATTTATTATTTATTATTAATTATTAATTATTAATTATTAATTATTTATTATTTATTATTTATTATTTATTATTTATTATTTATTATTTATTATTTATTATTTATTATTTATTATTTATTATTTATTATTTATTATTTATTATTTATTATTTATTATTTATTATTTATTATTTATTATTTATTATTTATTATTTATTATTTATTATTTATTATTTATTATTTATTATTTATTATTTATTATTTATTATTTATTATTTATTATTTATTATTTATTATTTATTATTTATTATTTATTATTTATTATTTATCATTTATCATTTATCATTTATTATTTATTATTTATGAAAGAACGATCTAATCTAAATAACCTGAAAGAATACAACTAAAAATCTTTACATATCAACGACATTTGAGGAGTTGTACCTTCCATCACCAGCTCATCAGCATGTGATGATGACTACCAGATGCAAATACTTAAAAAACTTTAGAAAATCTTTAAAATACGTAAATTACCATAAAATTTACGGGTTTTCCTCGATTTCCCCTGGATTCCACCATCAGATCCTAACTTGGTAACAATGTGACTACCTCAGGAGTTTACTCTTTCGAATAAAAAAAATAATCATTGAAATTGGTCAATAGTTCGCGAAGATATTGACGTGTAAAGCAGGAACTACCAGTCAAAAGCTATGTGTTTTTTCAGGATTGTGAAAAAACTACTGAACTGACTACTTTAACTTTTTCATGATACCACACATAAACTACCTACCTATTTTCTTTCAGATAAAAAAAGAATTATTAAAATCGGTTAACAACTGGCGAAGTTATGGTAAAACATACATAAAAAAATACTGTCGACTTGAGAACCTCCTCTTTTTTTGAAGTCGGTTAAAAAGTGGGTAGAAATATATTTGTTTAAATACCTAATCAATAGCATTAAACCGATTATACGTATGTATTGACACAATCAAAAATATATATTTCACTTTTTTGCTCGATAGTACGCACTTCACGATTGAAATAAAGTTTGAACCTTATTACTAAGGAGCAAAGTTCAACATTGATCGTCAGCATATATTCAGATTATTATGTAGAAGTTTACATTAGATTTTTTGAAAATAGCAAAGAAGAATTCTTTTTTTATTTATATCCTAAGATTCACTATTTCACACAGTATTTTTTCAAGTATTTATTTATTTAAAACTTGTACCTGTTTCCCTGGAATCTCCATCGCAAGAAACGTCAAGTTAGCAGCCCACTTAGAGACCCTAATATCTCGGCTTGTATTAAAGCACTACTTTTGAAATTTTGCGTTTACGATACACTATTTATACAGTATTTTTTGACATATAAATCACATTGATACGAACTGTATTTCTTGAGGTGACTGCTAACTTGACGTTAAGTTAGCAGCCTCACTAAGATACTCAAATATCTTTTGAATCAAAGTTACACTATTTATTTAATATACATCACTATTTAACACTATTTATACAGTATTTTTTGACATAATCAAAACCATCTAATTCTGTTGTGAGGCTGCTAACTTGACGCACATCTAACATTACCTAAATCACGCAATGGTTCCTTGCCTCCTGGAGGCAAGCAAGTCGGCGAACTTCAATCAAATATAATCTGCCAAATTTTTATTAAATTGGACCAAATTCTTGTTCTACGATTAAAATAAGGTGTCTAGATTAAGATTGGTATAAGTTGGATAGGAAAAGAGAGTGATTTGACACAATTAATTAAAGTATTTTAAATAGCTGTCAGCTTGCCTCCAGGAGGCAAGAAACCATTGGAGCGGGTAAAAATACTTGCCTCTGGGAGGCAAGGAACCATTGAGTGGTTATTTTTTTTTTCAAAACTTTAATTTTTTTATATACCTATAAACACTAAAAAAAATTCGTCAAACATAATTAACAGAACTGTTTTTAACTGCGACTATTTTTTTCGTGTAAAATAACAAAGGGAACATACCTATTGATGATTAGCATGCGTGTACCCAGGAAGGTGCGTACGGCACGTACGAAACGGCCTGCTAATCTCGCTTATGCTGGGGCATCACCTGCGTTTAATACCATTAACTAGTGCGCTATTAAATTTGATATAGTACGCAGCTGCAGCCGGGTCTTACCGTACTAATTTGCTTTACTGACATTAGGCGTTAGGCGATATTCGACACATCAAAGGGATTTAGAGGGCCTCTAATATGTTGTTGTGGCTACACCTATGTAGGTAATACATACTATCGGAGACACATTGAAAATTTGAAACGCATACAGTCGATAGTCATAATTTCATATGGCATACATCATAAGGCATAATATTGAAAAGCATTTTATTCTTTGGCTTTAATGATAATAATGCATAATAATATGAAAGGCGGGCAGCGCTGGACCTATCATTGTGGAGATCCTTGGGGGAGGCCTATGCCAGCAGTGGGCGTCGTTCGGCTGACATGATGATATCGTTTTCTATTTTGATTTTTTGTGCACACTCTTAGGCAGTGGCTTACGAAACTGTTTTCTGTCAATATTGAGTGCGTTATGCTAGCAGAAAATCAGCTTCTAGAAGGAAAAGAGTTTGACGATCAATAAGAGCAGGGCTTTCTTCAACAGACACCTCCGCGGTTCGATTAAAATTGGCAGCATAAACCGGAGAGCCGCAAAAATAAATATTTTTAGCGGGAATATTTTTACACTATGGGATCTATCTCATTAGGACACAATGGTTGCGCCTCCTGCCTGTGTTAGCAGCTAATTGGTTGCGCAACCAATTACATACCAGGTGAAGGACCTTCCGCCTATAAAACTGCCTACATTTTGTTGGTAGTGCAACCAGTAGCTGCCACCATGGTGTCATAATCAGATCCATTAATTTTATGAAGTTAACGAGAGCAAGAAAGGTGGCAGCTGGGGGAGCGGGGTATCAATCGGAGCGCGAGTGGTTAATGCAGGTAATTTAGTAGCTATGACAGTACAGCCACCACATCATTCTTACCGCTTTTTCGAGGTTGAGGTTTACATCGCCTACAATAATTATTAGAATATATATAGCGAGGCGAATTTTTGTTCACGCTTTGATATATGGAGACTAAAAGATGGTCTTCCATTTAATTTTAAATAAAACTTGCAATTCCTTTTAATTGGCGCAGATTTACAGTAGGTAGATAGACCAATTTAATCGCTTTTAAAAAAAAAGCTTCTTCCTGGCTGTTGTGACGCACTCGTCATTCCTGGCTGATTGACCGTAACCAAATTCATTCGTCAAAGCAGCGTTCTATCACGTGCTATTTTTGAATTTTAATATTATATTAAAGTATTTAGGCATAAATAATTTTCTAAAAATTTTGGTTCAAGTCAAGTCGGAGGGTGGGGCGAGCGCCCCACCTTGCACTTTCCTGGGTACACCCATGCTAATCAATATGTTACCTTTGTTATTTCACACGAAAAAAAAAAGTCACAGGTAAAAACAGTTAGGTAGGTATGTTAATTATATTTGACGAATCTGACAATAAATTACCAATGTGACCGGTCATTTATAATAAATGACGGTCACTTATCGTATGTGACGGTAACAAGCGGTAACTTTACAACTCTTGGTAAACATACGTCCCACCACGGGGGCAGTGAGAGTGTTAATAACTTGAAGTTCTCTACGACTTTTAATTCTAGTATTACCAATTTACGTCTCATTTGGGTTTATCTAATTCAATAGGTATCTAGGTACCTAATATATATATAGGTAATTCTACGCAAGATATAAATACAATAGACTAAACTATTAATAAACAGTACCTACTTATCGAAAAACATTCTCACACATAAAGCCGATTCAGAGATAAGAAGCTTAGGCGCTGTGCAAACGTTGACACTTTTGTGTCTTGTAAGAGATACAAGACTACCAGTGAATAATACATATTTATTCGCTACTAGCGAACAAATATGTATACTTAATACTCCAAAGGATGCTTTAAATCTTTTGGAAAAACAAAACGATCTGCAGACTGGCTTATGGAAGGTGCTAAGCATCAAGAAAGAAAGGGACGGAATCACTACCGCCCTTGTTATCGACGATGCTTCCATAGTAGCCTTGCGCAAGCTAGACTGCAGGCCGCAACTAGGCTTCCATAAAGCCTTCATACTCATTCGCGGTGAAAATACACCAGCAAATGCGCAACATGTGGCAGAAACTAGCCAACCCGGCGCAAAGATTCTACCAACTGCCAAACGCCAAACACGCTCCTAAGGCGGGGCCGAAAGCCCAGGTGTCTGGGAATACGACAAAGCGCAAAAACGCTAAGCCGAAACCCAAGGACCGGGACTCTAGGAACCGCCGCACAGGAACACAACCGCCGAAAGGGGCCTCGGGCGGGTCCCAATCGGCCGGAAGTGGCGAGCCGACCTGCCAAACCTCAGGACTGCCCTGTAGTCCCGAGGCAAGGCAGGTCGAATAACGCCGCTTAACCCACACTCCACATTCACGCAACACATTCAACACAAACACTATCACACAAAAACACTAACACACAAGTGGTGCAGATCAACCTGCACCACGCCAGAGCTGCCACAGCAGTTCTGGAAAAACTGGAATACTAGTTAGTATTGGCTAGCCACGGTTCTTGGATAAGAGCGATGTGAAGGTTCTTCTGTGTGAAGAGTTAACACGGTGTCTGGGCTAGGCTCTGCAGGTAAGGTCGTTTACCATATCGGTGGAGTCAAGCCAAGAGCATGAATACATTTTCAATGGGGAACTTGCATTAAAATTATTTTAAGAAATTAAATTAATAATCCAATGATTAGTAGACATTAAAAGTGCATTCGTGGAAGATTTATTCCAAAATTATTATTATTTTGCAAAATATTTTAATGAAAAGTTACGTAAATTGAAACGTGATTTGAAACACCAATCAGCGCGCAGTGACGTCATTCCATTAGTCACTTATGCTGAGTTCAAAAACATATAGGTGATCATACATTTAAATCATGTCCTATAACATTAAAAATATCTACAAAATGGAAAAAGGCTTGACTAAATTCGACTCTCGAAATTTGCTTAAGATTTATATGGACATAGTGCGGTGGTTATTTATGGAAAATTCAAATTTTTCAAGTGTAGAGATTGCTGTTACTTTATACACTGTTGATGCAAGATCTAACGAGGTTATGATTTTTACGAATACAACGTACTTACATCAAAATGATCTTCACAACATTGCAAGGCAGATTTTGAAGAGGGTGAATGTTGTCTTATATAGCTCCTTTCATCCACTTTTCTCTCAAGTTTAGGCTCTTGAGGCACAGTTAAAACTGCACACTCTATTTTGTGAGATTTAGCTTTACTTGTAAAAAAATTATCCATTGTAGTAGTAATAAAGTATCGTTTACTGACTTTTTTGTATGTCAAATAAAACTGAAATAAATTAATTCTGTCTTACAAAAATAATATTTACGCGCCATGAAAAGTTATGTGCATCTGAAAGGAGTGACCACTGACCACGAAAAAAGAAACAGGTTGATAGCTTCAGAGAATCTTTACGCGACATGAAAAGTTATGTGCATCTGAAAGGAGTGACCACCAAAAGAGAAACAGCTTGAGACCCTGTCAGAGAATCTAGTAAAAAAATTGTTGATTCCTAAGCAAAACTCCAAATAATTCGTATTAATTCTGAGTTGGACACTCAGTTCAGCAACTGTTAAAAATTTACTGTCACCTGTCAAAGTAATTAAGCATTGTGTGTTAATTATTTTTAAATTCGAATCTAGTAGAGAATTTAGCTTGGTCACTGAGTTCATACAATTTGTGCATTATCGAATCTCTCAAATTTTGCAAGTAAACTAAAGAAATACATAAAATTCCTTTAAATATCTAATTGTTTAGCACCTTATGAAGAAACAATGGTACAAACGTTAATAGTTTAATAATAAATGGAATTTATCTATTTTGACAACTAACGACAAACGTTTGAACTGAGTGACCAACGTTTTCGGTTTTAATGACTAGGCTTGGCCACATAGATAAATGAAAGTAAGCTTAAGTTTTTTTACTCGACTGCGGCGGGCGAAGCCCAAAAAGTGTTACGTTTTTGACCTGAATGTATGTGTTTCTGTTCCTATGTTCCCTCGTAACTACTAAACGGATAAACTGATTTTGTTAATTGATACGTCATCAGATTCGTCTTAATAGCCCGAGTGAAAATAGAACATCAATATTAACAAAAAACAAAATGGCGGCTTTTAGGCGGCATATTATTCTGTGCATTGTAAAAGAAATATTTTTAAATCTCATCGAGAAGGGTAGGTATTAAATGAAGAGTTTTAAATAGCGATTCCATAAACATCTATAACTTGCAGTTTTGTAAATCTCTCCGTATTAATTTATCTAAAAAAGAAAAGAATTTACGAATTTTTAAATTAGTAAGTTCTTACTTAAAAAGATGATTTATTGACAATGAACTAAAAAGTCTAAAATAAAAACGTAGGTAATATTTAAAAAACTAAAAACACGACTGCAAAAATGTACCATTAAAAATGAAAAACACAGCTCTTTACTTTTCGGGTTTTTTAGTTTTTTATAAGTTATTACGAAATCTTTACTAGAAGTTGGCATACCATCCGTTTCTCTGAGGGTGCCATACTTTTAGAGATTGAATTTTTATTTCTTGTTAAAACAAAATTGACAGATGGTTACCCTCATTTATTACTTTTTTTAAGGATTTTAAATGCCGCTATAACATTGTTGTCCATCCTGTCATGCGACAAATATTGGAATGTGAAGCACAGCGGTAAACGTCGCGAGTGCACAAGTGTATGGACACTATGAAAATATTTAAGAGAAAGTTCAAGGCAATGCGAATGCAGTCACAAGTATAAAGGATGCAATGCAATGCAACCGACTATCAGTCCACCTGCAGGCAATGGCCTGTCATTGGCCACATTCGCCCACACACCCACAGTTTTACATTAAGGGCCCGCTATATGCCAACGAAAATTAGATTGCTTTACATGATCGTCTGTAATATCAATATTAATGAAAAACTGAATTTCAAATTAAGATGCAGCAAACTTCAGGACTAACACTAGTGTGTTACTCAAAATCACGATTACATAAAATTTTGTCAATAGAAAGAAATTGCGAAGTTGCCTCCAAATCGCTATAATTAACACGATAAACAGCTAGTATTAATAATACATTTAAATAAAGCTTGAAACTTTTTAGTATAATTACATTTATAGATAAGGCAGGGCTTATGTTATATAAGGTCCTTCTTAAATAGTGCACAAAATTTTAAGGGGTCAATGTAGTCATGCATACAAGCAACTTTTACTATGGTACCAACATTGAAATCGCAAAAAAAATATCAGCTGTTCCATACATTTTAATCTATTCGATTTAATATTTTCTTTGAAACAGCTGATTTCTTTTTCACGTTTTCAATGTTGGTACTATAGTAAAAGTTTTTTGTATGCGTGAGTACATTGACCCCTTAAAATTATGTGCACTATTTAAGAAGGACCTTATATATTTTTGTAAATAACCTTTAAATATCCTTTAAAAAAAAAGAATTTCCTTTATTTCTTTATTCCAGACCGCCCGAATAGTGCCGGAGAATTATATAGAAATAAGGCAGCATTTACTTTGCAGTTGGCCGTTGCAGTTATTACTTTTGAAAGTAGCCTAGTGCGCGCACTTAAAAACCGAATATCAGGTGGCCTGTTCGACTAAGGACTGCAGGCGGCCTGCCTGCTGACTGATACATATACATATGTAGTAAATATACCTCAGTACTTATATTTTCTACCAACATTAACATCTTCATTTAAACAATATATTTATAACAATGTAACAGTATATTTACTCCAGTGTGCAGCAGAAATAAATCAAGTATCAATATAATCAATCAAGCAACAACAAGTATTTTTGCCTTTGTCAATGTTAGAGTTCACAATATTTTAGACTAATGCAAAATAGGCATATTTTCAATACTTATATGTTAGTGCGTTTTACGTAAAGCTTACTTAATTTTTAATTACCTTAAAAACAGTAAAAAATGATGGTAGCCATATTCTGTCAATTTCGTTTTCACAAAAATTAAATATTCAACCCCTAAAAGTATGGTAAGTACTTAGAGAAACGGATGATAAACCAAGTTCTAGTAAAGATTTCGCTAAAAAACATAAGTTTTCTTTCATTTACCTATCTGGCGAAGCCTAGTCAGTAAAACTGAAATCTTTGGTCACTCACTTTTAGCGTTTGTCGTTAGTTGTCAAAATTTCTTTGTCACTCCTTTCAGATGCACATTGAATAGTTTGACGTCCTAAGAAATGACGTCACGTCCGGCCATTGAGCGTTTACGCGCGGACTTTGAAATGTTAATTTTTTATTTGCATTAAAAAAAAGATCGCAACTACAAATTCGGACCGATTGGAAAGAGCACGAAGTTTTTCATTACCTACTTATTCTGTGATGAATTCAGGGAATCCCCTTGTAATATAAAATTTTCTTCCCTATGGGCCCCTTTTGAAAATAAGGGTCCCCTAGGTAATTTAGGCTTGGCTAGCTCAAATTGCAAGTTAGGTCGTGGGTAGGCGTAGCTCAGACATCTGGGGCAATAATTAAGCTTGGGCGCCGTTGACATCAGTCACTAATGCAAGTTACTAAAAGTTACTAAGAAAAATGAATTTTTAATCAAAAGTACTTAAATGTATTAAATATTATTTAAAGGCCCCAGATTGAAACAAGTCGATAAATAGCTAGCGACGGTCAACATAACAAAGCAGCAAAAATCTATCAAAATAAGGAATTCAAATGACAGTTGAAGCCCATACCCATATCCATATTTCTTAGCCGGAAGCCCCCCTGGTCTTAAATCTGGTGGAGTACCTCCATACAATCAATCTCCATGTCTCTCTCTGAATCGTTGGACCAAAGAAGTAAAAGTGCCGGCCAACGAAAATAAATTGCAAATTACTATTGTAAACAGTGTAATGATCATTTTTTGTTATGACGTCAACAGTGTACGATTAGTGGCCAAGCAGTTATTCAAGTTTGAAAATGAAATTTTTTCTTCATTTTCAAACTTGAATACAGATTGGCCAGTGCAGCCAACAAAAAAAAATGCAGATTACTATTGTAAATAGTGTAACGATCATTTTTTGTTATTACGTCAACAGTGTACGATTAGTGGCCAAGCAGTTATTCAAGTTTTAAAATGTCATTTTTTTTCTCTTTATTTTCAAACTTGAATACAGCTTGGCCAAAGTGCGGCCAACGAAAAAAAATTGCACATTACTATTGTAAACAGTGTAACGATATTTGTTATGGCGTCATAGCTATTTTTATTTCTCTCTTATTTTCAAAATAATTAAGCAAACGTCATCTAAAACTATTCCAAATTTCAAGTTGATAGCATGAGTAGTTCTCGAGATGTCCAGTTGTGTTGTGACAGACAGAATGAGTCTCACCATAAGGGTTTCTTTTTACCATTTTGGTACGGAAACCCTAAAAAGACGAAGGAAAGAGGAGAGGACTTTCGTCCGAATCTTAACAAATGCGTTCGAGCTCCCGGACAACGAATTTCTAAGAAATTATAAAATTTCTATAGAAATATTTGTGTTCGGAGCTAGAGCAACTAACTGAAAAATGTAAAAAAAGAAAAAAAAGAGTGAAAGAAAAGTGAATGATGAATGACATTTTTTTTTCTAACTTAGCAACATTGGTTTAGCGGGTTTTTCACCAACTCGACACGAGAGGCTGGACACACATGTGTCCAGTTGGTGAAACTCAAAATTAGTACCTATCATTTATTATTTCGTCATCTGGACACGCCAAGATTTTGACGCGTGTCCAGATAGTGAAACTTAAATCAAATCAATTTTATGTTTTCGCCAACTGGACACACCCAGGGGGACAGTCAAGTTTATTATTATTATTATTTATTATTTATTAATTATCAGAAATAGTGTAATACATTTTAAATTTTAGAACTATTATATAAACCTATTTAAACCTAGAGTTTGTGTATAGTACTTAGAGGATTCATACACGTAGACAAATAATTGTTTGTTGATTTAGTTACCTTATATTAATTATTCTAATTAAACATAAATTAGGAACTCGAACATGGTTCTGACAGTAATTAGAATTACAATTTAATTTAATATGGTTGATCATTTCAATTTAATATAGACAAAAAATATTCTTTTAGTTGGTTTTATGTTTTTTTTTCGTAATAGCATTACGCGTGGCGGTGGGTAAAGAATTGACTAGCCTAGGGATTAGGAATGCGCTCGTCCGTTCACCGTAGTAGTTGCGTGCCGATACAGTGATAAGTTTTTGCTGTGCAACTCGACGTGTGCATACAGAATGATTTACTTTATTTTGAAATTGTTCACTAAAAAATTGTTCTTTTAAAATGTAGAAATTGACTTTTTTATGTACTGGTAAAGTTTTGCAATATTTGAATAATTCGTATTCATTTTTATAAGAGGATTTTACATTTGGTGGTATTATCAACTTAAGTATCCTGAGCTGCAATCTATATATTGAATCGAGATTAGTTTTGAAAGTACGACCATAGCTAGAAATGCCGTATGACACTATTGAATCAAAAAGCGCATTGTATAGTAGGAGTCTAGCCTTAACTGGTAAGCGGTTTTTTATGACATAAAATTTTGACAAAATTGCACGAAGCTTATCACACACTCGTGCAATATGTGGAACCCAGTTAAATTTGCTATCAATGAGCAGTACCAAGTACATGTATGTATCAACCTGTTCAATAGTTGGACATTTAAGATCGCAATTATTTGTTGGATTATTGTGTAGGCATGTGTGCCTGTGGGCTAATAATTTAAACGCTTGGGTGTTGCATTTTAAGTAAGGTGATTTAATATGCATTCGTTTTGTTTTTTGATGATTGAGTACTAGACCCATATCGTGACACCACATATTCAACCTATCAAAGTCGTTTTGAAGCTGCAAACTGATTTCTTTTAAATCTTTTCCTGTAATCAGCAAACATGTGCCATCTGCGAATTGGAATGACTTGCAGTTTCGAAGTATTGTGTCCATATTGTTAACGTACGAGATAAAATGCAACGGGCCACATACAGAACCTTGGGCTGTGCCATATGTTACAGAAACTGGGTCACTGAGACTGTTAGCTATTTGGACTCGGTATTTTCTATTTCTTAGATAATCGGTACACCAGTTATGGACGGGACCCCTCAGGCCTGACTCGTCTAGTTTTTTTATTAGAGTATTATGTTCCAGCGTATCAAAAGCACGTGAGAAGTCGATATATAGGGCAAGAACATGATTTCTGTCATTGATTGCATTATTTATGTGGTCTGTAAATTTATAAAGTAATGAAGTTGTACTTTTGTTTGGCTGAAAACCATGCTGTGACTCACTAATAATTGAATTTTTACCGTAGAAGTCATATATTTGATTACAAATAAACTTTTTAACAATTTATTTAATGATGATAATAATGTTATTGGCCGGTAGTTATAAACATCGTTTCTTTTACCTTTTTTGAATACTGGTCTCACACATCCTAATGATGGACAAGCTGTTGCTCGCGTCCGCAGGAATTACCCACCACAACACAACCCTGCACGTGTCCCCTGGGTGGTGCTAAATGAGCGACAACAATTAAGGCGAAATAGGCGCTAATTTACTACAACATCATGGATACAAATACAAATCTCTCTACAAAAGGCTCTTCTCAGAGCCAAAAGACTAGAGACGTCGGACCTTCAGTCCGCATCATGCAAATTAATATAGAAGGCATAAGTAAAGCTAAGTCTGACTATCTGCATAAACTTTTAATTATGGACAAAATTGACGTAGTTAACATTCAGGAAACCCATACAAAAGATGATCTGGACCTTGAAAGTTGATATATAATAATTATGTATCCGCCTATTCAAAATGACCGCCATACGATTAATATATACACATCCTAATTTTAATTCGTTTGGGTACAATCCTGTGTTTATACTGACATTAATAAGATTGGCAATGATAGACGCAATTTTATCACTAACCGCTTGTATATCGATCATTCTTATATTATCCAGGCCCGGCGATTTAGAACTATTTAATGATCTGATTAGCTTCTGTATTTTTTTTGGAGTATTCTCAAACCTCATACTAACATCAGCCGGCCTAATTATTTGACTATCAAGTAGGGACATTGAACAGTTAGGTAGAATGTTTTTCACTGAACTATCAAAACCATCGGCAAATTCATTAGATATTTCAAGAGATGATTTATTTTGGGAGCTAAATGCGTTGAGAACAACGTCATCTATACTTTGTTTTATTCTGCCACAAATTGAATTCATAATATTCCATAACTTTTTTGGATTACCAAAGTTAACTTTTATTTGATTTTTATAATATGTGTTTCTATAATATTCTATAGTTTTATGCACTTTATTCCGCAATTTGGTATATTTTAATTGTAAGATTTTATTGTTAGGATCTTTTTTCCATACTTGGAAACATTCATCCCTTAAATTACATAATTTTATAATGTTGTTACTCATCCACGGCAGCCTATCATTTTTGTTAACACGAATGGTACGTTTCGATTTTTCTAATACGCTATTAAAAGCATTTTTTATGTACTCATAAATATCATCTGATGTACACAAGTTTATTTTATTTTTATTTTATTTGTTTGGGAAATTTACAGACATATTTTAATTAGATATGCAGTACTATGCATAGTCTAAGTCTAACAAAAAACTTCCACACATAGAAATATATTATAATAGAACTACAGCTATAAGAATGGACTAACTTTACAATGTTATTATTAATTAATGTTGGTAACGATCAATTAATATCGAAAAAGAGGTCTAAATCATTAGCAAACTCATTAAAGCTGTAAGTAGCCCTGATAATAAAAGTATTTTGGCGAAAGTTCGTTCGAGCAACAGGAGCACATAAAATAGGTCTTTGTCTTAATGGTAAATTTGTTCGCAATGATAGTTTCGACAAGAGCTCAGGACAGTCAATAGAGCCATTCGCAATTTTAACAATATACAGAATATCACTTATGTCACGTCTAAGTGTTAACACTTAGACGGCAAAAAGTGAAAATGTTTACATCGGTTATCATAGTCGATAGAACGACGATGCGATTTGTAGTCTAAATATTTTAAAAATCTTCTCTGAATTGATTCGATACGAGATTTGTACTGTTCATAACGGGGATTCCATATTTGACTAGCGTATTCTAAATGACTCCTTACATAAGCGCAGTACAGGACTTTGATTGTTTTCAAATTATAGAAATCGGAAGATGTCCTTAAAATAAAACCAAGCATTTTATAGGCTTTACCAACTATGTAATCGACGTGTTTATCAAACAATAGCTTACTGTCATGGATCACACCTAAATCTTTTATCTCATGAACAGTAGAAATTGGACAGTTTTTGAGAGTATATTTAGATCCAATTACGTTAGTCTTGCGAGTATAAGTAACATGAAAACATTTTGTAACATTGAGTTCCAATTTATTAGCGGTACAGTATGAGTCAAACCTATCCAGGTCATTCTGTAAATCAGTTACATCGGAAATGCAAGATATAGTTTTTAAAATCTTTAAATCGTCGGCAAAAAGAAGAACTTTAGAATTTAAAAAACAATCACCAACGTCATTGATGAAAATTATAAATAAAAGGGGCCCCAAAAGCGAGCCTTGCGGAACACCAGAAGGGACTTTATTCCACTTAGACATATAACCTTGTATCACTACAGCCTGACTTCTATTATCAATGTAGGAACAGAACCAGCGGTATAAGTCCCCGTGGATACCCGCAGCAGAAAGCTTAGTCAAAAGAATGCAATGATTAATACGATCGAAACACTTCCGATAATCGGTATAGATTACGTCTACTTGCGCCGAGTTATCCATACCAGCCGAGATATAGTCATTAGATAAGATAAGGTTCGACGTGGTTGACCGACCGCTCAGGAAACCGTGCTGCATCTCGTTGAAAGAACATTTCAGAGTAGCATAAAGCTGTTTATAAACTATTCTTTCTAAAACCTTCGCAAAGAGACACAACTTCGATATAGGACGGTAATTTTCTACATCCGACTTGTCACCCGATTTGTGAATAGGGGTAACAAATGCGGATTTCCAAATATCAGGGACAATGCCTTCGTTTAGCGAGCGTTTGAACAAAATACAAATTGGAGAGACAAGACTAGACGCGCAATTAACAATAAAAATTGCGGGTATATGGTCGGGACCAGCAGATTTACATAAATCAAGTTCTTTAAGTAGTCCTAATACGACACTTGGAGATACCTCAATTGAAGATATACTGCTAGGGCTTAAGATTTCCGTACTGGGTGGAGGAGAAACGGTGTTAAAGACACGGGGTGAGAAAGTTGATTGAAAATAATTAGCAAACAAATTACTAATATCGTCACCACAGTCCGCCTGGCTATCTTTCAGCTTCAGAACCTTAGGTTGTTAGTTTCTTCCCGGTTTGTATTGTTTAACATGTTATACATTATTTTTCTATCGATAGTGCACTTAGTAATTGGTACACTCTGTATAGCGCGGTGAGCGGACGAGCTGCCGGTAAGACAAAACATAGTCGCGCGATGGTCTGCCAGAACAGTGTCGAGTGCCGCCGTGTACGGTGTTAACGTGTGTGAGCGGATAAATATGTGGTCGATACATGACTTAGTTATTTTATTCTTTCGTATTTCGATTCTTGTGTAGTCCGATACCCCACACGTTAATCCATACGCGGACAGCATATCCAAGTACATGTTTTTAATGGATGATTGTGATTTAAGATCGATGTTCATATCACCTATAACAACTGTAGTGCCTGACAAGTGATTGCTCAATATATTGCTTAGTTCACGAATGAATAGCGTTTGCTTAAAAGATGGTGGTCTATAGATTGCACACACAACAACCGTGTCATTAATTTATTGTTTTTAAAGTGCCTTCAAGATATTCAAAAGTATAAGTGTTAGTGATTTTCGGAGTGTATTTAAGATATTTCTTTACATAGATAATTATTCCACCTCCTTTTTGATGAGCGCGAAGTTGTGTGTACATTCTATAATCAGGGAGCTGAAATAAATTAGAGATTTGGTCAGAGATACCCACTTCTGTCAAAATGACTAGGTCGATAGGTTTTAATGAGCAGTCGATAATTTGTAGTACTTTAGGAAAGTTTTTGAGCATCGATCTTATATTCACGGTAGTTACAAACAAGTCCCTTATTATAGTAAATACAGATCAAGGAATAACATATTAATTTATTTAATGGAAGTGCATGATAGAATTTTGAGTGTATGAATGGTTTTTTATGAGTGTATGAGTGGAAATTTACACTAGGTTGGTTTCGGTTCCATACAAATACTAACATCCGTCGTATCTAACAAAGTCTTAATTCCATAAGTTTAGAATTAAGGCATCAGTTACGTAGAGAAATCTTTTATAATAGAAGATGTTTCTCATGAAACCAACCCAGATTAGTGCAGGCTTATTTAAATATGCCAGTCACCACCCGCTGGCTTTTGGTGATCATGTTTAGTGTTTATGTGTGTGATGAATGTCATGTGTAAATGTTAGTGTAAAGTGTCTTCAAAATTTACAAGTTTAGTAGCCTTAAAAAATGGTTAGAAAATAAGACTTTAATCTCGTTAGAGACTATTAAGTAAGTAGGTACTTGTTAAAGTACTAAAATAAGTAAGTGTTACTAACTTACGCGTAAGTATTTAGGTAAATAAGTAATATTATGTTTTAAAATTAAATATGTTGCAGTAGGCAACTTATTATAATAATCGTAAATACGACGTAGTATTGTAATTAAATTAAAAAAAATTGTAATTATCTTATATGTATGTATGTACAAAATTATGTATTGATAAAGTAGTTGATGGTCAGCCGAAGGGATGGAGGTCTATATAAAAACAGTACCTATATAAATCATAAGACTAAGTGTGCATGTCACTTAAAGTAATAGTAAATAACAAATTAAAGTAGTTAAACAAATAAAATATCTAATTAAATTATGTGGTGGGGCGGGCGGGCAGGCGGGCGGGGGCGGGCGGGCGGCCTGACTGGGGGTGTAGGTGTTAGAGCCGCCCCAGGCCGACTTTGTGGCCTGTGCAGCTATCCTACCTCCCGATTTAGGAAGATCGGGGAAGTTCTGGGTATTGTTTGTTGGAGGGCCCGCCCGCGACCACCTGGGAGGTGGCCGCTTTGGCCCTTGTTTTTGGGACTGAGACTGAGACTTGGGATCAGGGACCGTACTCTGAAACGCAAATCCGAAACTTCGGTTAGCCCCGCCCCTATCACTCGATTCCGTTATGACTCGAGAGTGAGAGGGACAGGGCTAACCGAAGTTTCGGATTAGCGTTTCAGAGTAGGCCCTCAGGGCGGGGGGCGCGTATGCACCCTCTCCAGTTGGCCGGGTGGCCGATGAGTAGGTGATTATTGGGCATTCTAGAACAGTTTTTTTCACTCCATTGATCTCACGTTCGTTCGATCATGTCGTAAAACTGTTCTAGGATTCCCAATAATCAATATGAAAATATGGATCATTGATCTCACGTTCGTTCGATCATGTCGTAAAACTGTTCTAGGATTCCCAATAATCAATATGAAAATATGGATCACTGATCTCACGTTCGTTCGATCATGTCGTAAAACTGTTCTAGGATTCCCAATAATCAATATGAAAATATGGATCATTGATCTCACGTTCGTTCGATCATGTCGTAAAACTGTTCTAGGATTCCCAATAATCAATATGAAAATATGGATCACTGATCTCACGTTCGTTCGATCATGTCGTAAAACTGTTCCAGGATACCCAATAATCAATATGAAAAATATGTGAATGATCTTACTGCTTAACTCACTCAATCACTTACGTAAAACTGTTTATATAGTATCTATGTATCATGATTTTAACGCATTCAATTGTGAACCTCGTTGCTCTGTAGTCTTGTACAGCTATCGACTGATGATGAAGTTTGTGAAACAAAAACTAACTTTAAAATTAGAGTGCCTATGTTCTCCGTTACCGACTAAGTCAAATCGACATGGTAGATTACTACCAAATACAATACGCTGTGTCGTTTGCGGTCCTTCGAATTGTGGGAAAACCAATTTAGTCATAAGTTTATTATTGCATAAAGAGGGTCTTCATTTTCGTAACCTGTATGTTTATTCAAAATCCTTGTACCAGGCGAAATACTTATTTCTAGAAAAAGTTTTAGATAGGGTGCCCGGAATTTCATATAATAAATACTACCATAACAGTGAGATATTGAGTCCGCATGAGGCTTTACCTGATTCTATTATAATTTTCGACGACGTTGCTTGTGAAAATCAAAATAATATAAGGGATTATTTTGCTATGGGACGTCATAAGAACATTGATTGTTTTTATATAAATCAGACTTACACGAAAATACCCAAACAGCTTGTAAGGGACAATGCAAATCTCATTATATTATTTAAACAAGATGACATAAATCTAAGACACGTTTATGATGAGCATGTTGGTTCTGATATGTCCTGGTCTCAATTTCGAGAATTTTATATATTATAAAATCAATATTTTTCATTTAGTATTTTATAATTTAGATAGAAGGAAAGGAGCAAGCTGTTACGTCGAACGAAACTACAAGGAAAACAAATTAATTATGCAAATCTGCTGAATTGCAACTTCTTTCTGAAAGCTCATTCAGACTGGTGGCACTGGTGGTGGTGGACATCAAACAAGACAATGACGACCCGACGGCTAAGGACTCCGAAAAACATTTTCGTTTCTAAAAATGCCCTTTCAATATTTTCAATTTGTATATTGTAGCTAGCAATCTAGCTTTCCGCCCGCTGAACGGGGCTTCGGAACAAAATATATATACCTAAGTACTAACGTATATTATTCTGTGCTAACGTGCCTTATTGCGTTTTGAATCTTATTGTGAAGCAGAGTACCTACGTAAAGTGCTCGCCAGATAAGTCTGCGCGCGGTATAAATCGAAAAGGTTTCTTTTCTGTGACCTTAGAAGTTTTGAATACTCAAAGACCTTAGAACAAAAAAATGTACTGTAACTAGCGCCAATAAGGCCCCAGTCACGCGCAGAGTTATCTGACACGCACTCTAGTAGTATTTTTTTCCTCTGTGGCAATACTTGTTGCAAACTGTCAAACAAATGTTAGGTATAGTAATATATTGTAAGCAAGGAATTTATAATACACCAGGAAGGTGCACTGCTGCTAAAAAACGGTCCTAATGAGATAGTAAGAACGAGGTCAGTTTATCTCACTCCATCCCATTACGGCGGTCACGAACATGCGCGACGGGCGGCGGGCGGCGACGAGCGAATTGCGAACTTGACACAACGAAGACGGAAAACGTCAGAAAACGTCATTCGGCTTGTAATGTTGCTACTTTAACATTCTGAAATCTATCATTCAAATTCTTTTCTAGGATAAGCGATAAAAAACTTAAACGACCTGATACATTTTTATGCTTAATACGGTAATGGGTCAGGCCGTAGATTTTGCCACAAATAGCGCAATGGTGACGCAAAATTTTCTACGAGTCGTTCGCACAAAGTGGCGCAAAATGGTAGCGCAAAATTATTAAGGAGCACGTACATTAATGTGATTTTATTTAACAAACATGTACTAACAAGATGTATTGCATCAAACTAGAAAAAGAAACACGATGTTGGTATGTAAGTATGTTTAATTAATAATTAACAATAATGTACCTATGAGTAATTCTTTTTTAAATATTGCGCACAATGAAAAGTTAAACAGGATGACAAAAACTAGTAAGTATGTATGATTTGTTCAATTTACAAAAAAAAATACATTTAATTTGTTAGATGGAGGTATTTGGTATTATTCATTATTAATTATATGTATAAATATAATACAACTTTACCATTTCCATTCTTTCCATTACTTTGCCTCTAGCAACAACCTGCTTGAAGTATCACTATTAAAAGGACCTGCCAACTATTAAGATGCCAAAAATAAAAAAAAATAGATCTGTCAATAAATGTCTAAAAAAGTAAGATGGGTTTAAAAGTTAGTATGAAAGTGACGAAATTCCAAAACTTAAAACAAAATAAAAAAAACTTTGGGCCTAGGTAAAATCTTTGGGGCTGGTTAGGTAGCAGACCACCGCACCTACCCCTATTTTCGTATGTTTAACGTTCTGCCGAACACCCTGTACTTATAGAATATTGATAAAAGCTAACAAATCAATTAATAGTAATGCTAGTCATGTTTTTTAGCGGAATTACAGCTAAAAGTAATTTCAAAATAATAAAAACACTTGAAAACCTTGTGTGCATGCACTATTATTCAATAGCGTAAAATAAGTGGCGCAATTTCTACGCAACCGGTATCGCAAAGTGGCATAAAGGCAGTTTTGCGGAACCGAGGCGCAAATGAAATCGATTATAACTCTTAAAATATACTATTTTACAAGGCTTATTTAACATATACAGATCACACACATCTAATTAAACCTTGCGCAACAACAATTGTAAGTTTTAGTCAAAAACTTACCTTGAAATCTCAAAAAATGCATTCTGCAAAGTAGGCGACACTTTTCACTTTGATCGCAGTTGACACCGAAATGTCAAAAAATATGGTCGTCAACGCTGCATTGACCATAGAATACGATTCTTTGGTGATGCCAGCACTCAAACAAAATCTTAATAAATGTTTTAAAACCATAATATGGGTGAAAATGGTTGCGCAATATAAGTAGCGCAAAGAAATGGTTTTTAAAAAAAAAATTTATTGCCGAAAATTTATCTTTTTTCTTAGGAAATACGCAAAAATATTAAAGGAATGGCAACCTTATTATTATTTTATAACGTCAAATCAAACAGCTCATCAATAAGTTAAAAAATGATAATTTTATCGATGTTTAAGCTGGACACCTACCAATGGGTTCCCTACGCCATATCGAATACCAAATGATCGAAAATCAAAATATCGAACACTATTCATCGAACGGTCAAAAAATCGAACGTTCAAAATATCGAATTTACAAATAATCGAACGATCAAAATATCGAATGGTTAAAATATCGAACGCTCAATACATCGAATGATTAATTTATCGAATTTCAATATTTTGCATTGTTTTTGAATCCGTCCAAAATGTTTCTTTTTTGGGACAGGATAAGCTTTAGTAGGGCCCCACGGACATTATTGTCCAAATTTATTAGTTTTTTAGCACAAAAATACTTAATTCACACATAAATAGCATTCCACATACAAAATATTACTCCGTTATTGGGTAGAGCAAGAACTATTTGACGCAATAGCTTCATTCGGAAATTAAGTTTTATGAAACTTCATTGACTTCTACTGGTTGTTCATGATGTAAAAAACTTTTCAAAATATTGATATTCGATAAATTAATCATTCGATGTATTGAGCGTTCGATATTTTAACCATTCGATATTTTGATCGTTCGATTATTTGTAAATTCGATATTTTGAACGTTCGATTTTTTGACCGTTCGATGAATAGTGTTCGATATTTTGATTTTCGATCATTTGGTATTCGATATGGCGTAGGGAACCCCCTACCAATGCGGATTCGCGGTTTTTATAAAAAAAAACCGTCACTTTTGGGAGGGAAATGTCAAATAGTTTTCCAAATCTATAAACTTATCCAAATATCTATATCTGCCTTGGTTTGCTATTTCTTAGGAAACACGATGATAAGATTGAGAAATTTCTAAGAGTACTATATTTAAAATTATATGAGGCGGAGACTTTTGTACCCTCGAATGTGGCAAAATCTACGGCCTGAACCTAATACCTAAATTAATATGCGATGTTTTCTATTGACTAAAAGTAATACGAAGCGGAAATTTAATTTTTATAACGAAAGTTGTGAACCATAAATCTACTAAACCTGTTATTTAAGAGTGCTGGCAATTTCAGAGAAAGGGACACCCTCACCTCGTTCCTCAGAACAATAATAGCTTTAGTTATTTAGTCTAGTTCAGCCTAGTACTAAGGGTAAAAATTTTAATTGCCACTCCTCTAAATACCAACGACGGGTATCGTTGGATTCGTCATGGTCTCCAGATTACGAAACTGTGAGTCGTAATGTAAATTTTTGGTGGAGGGGGGAGGTAGGGGGGGTTAAAGATGGCGGATCAGTACAGTTAAAACGCTCTAGTCTGAGAAATACTGAACCGATTTCTTTGTTTTTGATCTCATTTGAAAGAGGATAATGTAAACTATAACTCGTTTATAGACATCAAATACTGTACTACACTGATTAAGGCGCAATAAAGGAAAACATATATTTTTTACTTAATTACATTTTTTTTATTGTGAATAATTCAATAAATAGTAAGCTTTCGTGAAAATTATGTTACATACAAATGATAGGAAATTTAATAACCTATTCAAAAAGGTAAGTATCTTTACTCTAAACATATATACGACCATTTAATAGACTTTATAAAGTAACACGGCGCAGCATATCCGAGCCACCGCGACCGGGAAGTCGCGAGTCTATGCCTTAATTAAAACGCTCTATTCTGAGAAATACTAAATCGATTTCTTTGTTTTTGATCTCATTTGAAAGAGAATAATATAAGCTAAAACTCGTTTATAGACATCAAGTACTGTACTGCATTGGTTGAGGTACAATAAAGGAAAACATTTTTTTTTATTTGATTACATTTCTATTATTGCGAATATAAATAAAAAAAATTGTAAGTTTTTGTGAAAATTACGGTGTATAAAAATTTTGAAAATTTAAAAACCTATTCAAAAAGGTAAGTATCTCTACTCTTACATTATATACCTGTAAGCCAGCGCGTAGGTATTGACGAAGCTAATCTGTATATGTGTGCCTTCACTCACACAAACTTCTCCGCCCTAGCACGAAAAAATGTAATTCAGAAAATTAAAAAAGTAATAACTGTTTTTTTTTGTCAGAAAGTAACTTTACGTATTTGATGCGTTTGATTTGCCATGTTTGACATCTGGGGGCTGATACAGCATCTTACAGACAGTCAAAGGAACTCCTCAACATTTCAACGTAACCAGTTGGGAGTTTGGGCTCATTTGAATAGTCTTGCTGAGAACTCTTGTGCCAAGTAGTTTCCTACGTCTGATGCTGGAGTCAGGAGGTGGTTGATGGAACTCTTCAACAATTCAACGTAACCACTTCGAGCTTGGGCTCATTTGAATGGTCTTGATCAAAACTTTGGTGCCAAGAAGTTTCCAAGGTCCAGTTCTGGAGCCAGTAAGTGGCTGATAGAACTCTTCATCAATTCAACGTAAACACTTCTAGTTTGGGCTTGTTTGAAAAGTCTTGATGAGAACTCTTCTGCTAAGTAGTTTCGAAAGTCTGATGCTGGAGTCAGGAGGTGGTTGATGGAACTCTTCAACGATCCAACGTAAACACTTCGAGTTTGGGCTTATTATAATCGTCTTGATGAGAACTCTTGTGCCAAGTAGTTTCCAAGGTCAAATTCTGGAGCCAGTAAGTGGCTGATGGAACTCTTTATCAATTCAACGTAAACACTTCGAGTTTGGGCTCGTTTGAATCGTCTTGATGAGAACTCTTGTGCCAAGTAGTTTAGAAGGTCTGATGCTGGAGTCAGGAAGTGGATGATGGCACTCCTGAACAAATAAACGTAACCACTTTGAGTTTGGGCTCGTTTGAATTGTCTTGATGAGAACTCTTTTGCCAAGTAGTTTCCAAGCTCTATTGCTGGAGCCAGGAAGTGGCTGATGGAACTCTTCAACGGTTTAACGTAACAAGTTCATTTTTGGGCTCGTTTGAATTGTCTTCATGAGAGCTCTTCATGGCGGCCAACTTTTTTGTTTGTGGGCCGATTTAGATGAAACTCGGTTTTTGGAACTATTTTGACAAGAAAACAGCAACGAAATATTAAAAATATTAAAAAATCTAAGATGGCGGCCAACTTTTTTGTTTTTGGGCCGAATTCGATGAAACTTGGTTTTTGGTACTATTTTGACACGAAAACTAAAACGCAATGTTAAAAATAAAAAAAAAACCAGGATAGCGGCCAACTCTTTTTTTTATAAGCCGATTTCGATGAAACTCGGTTTTTGGTACTATTTTGACAATAACAAGAACGCAGTGTAAAAAATTACAAAAGGTCAAAAAGGTTGTTAACTTTAGTTTTTTCTCTCTCTTTTGCCGTTATTAAAATGTAACACGCTTTTATTTGAAAGCTTGAAACAGTGACTAGTACACAATTAGTATAAATTGAAATATATTACATACTACGTACACAAATGTTTTAAATGCGAAAGTAACTCTGTCTGTCTGTGTGTTACGCAATCACACCTAAACTACTGAACCGATTTCAATAAAATTTGGTACAGAGATAATCTAGAGCCTGAGAAAAAACATAAGCTGCTTTTTAATGCGAAAAAAGGGCTGTAAGGGGTTGAAATAGGAGACGAAAATTTGTATGAAAATTACGTTAATTTTAAAGCTAGAAACTTGAAACTTATTATTTAGGCTTTTGATTAGATACAAATAAATACGACATTCAAAGTTTGTATTAATTTTACTCTACAGGTGGTGTCCACTAATTCGATGCGTTCGAATAAATTAAACTAAATTTTTACTGCCACAAAAAATCTCCATTTTTATTCGACCATGTCACAGATTGCATTTACACGGTAGCTTTTAGAAATGGCACAGAGAAGAGCATTAAAAAAGAGGACGGTGCGATTCTAACTTTTAATTGAAAATTGGTGGAGCAAAATTACTGTAAATATTGAAAACTAAGCAGGTGGTAAAAATAGAGAATGAAAGTTTTTGTGTAATGACGCCGACAAAAAGCATACGGCCCACAAAATAAAATGATAATAGAAAAACAAAGATTTACGGAGTCATTACAAAATGTGAAACTGAAATTAACGGAAGTAAGAAACTTTCCAAACGCCGCGCACCATACACAATGAGCGGCGGCGGCGTAGCGCAGCGTATGTGGGGGAACGGGCAATATGCCTAAGTGTATTTGCAAAATAATATGCCAAAAAATAAAAAATGCTGCCGAAAGTCACCATACCACGCGGACGAAGTCGCGGGCACAGTAAGTAAATGATACTTATAAAGTTTCAGGGTTATAAAATATGTAATTGCGATATGGGATTATTTTGATATTGACGAAGGAGCTTTAGTGACTTAGAAATATAAAACGGCATATTTCCAATCTGAATTAAATATTTTTTAAACTTTTTAGTTTTAACTAATAAAAGCTTGTATATTTTTTTTGTTTATTTAATTTTTTTAGTTATAATTATTTAATTTTTACTGTTGAACTAAATCGAGACCAACAGAAACTTAACAGGCCATCATAAAGGATTGCTTATAGAAAATTTCATGGCATTGCTCTTGACCGTTGCAGAGTTCTCGCGTCCGGGGCCAACCTTAGGTGCACCGTGCAGGATCACCCACCATAATTGAATGCATATATAAAGAAAAATGGAAATGGGTTCGAGTCCCATCGGAGCTGGTTGTGAGACGGGTCGATTTTTTCTAAATACTTTATTTTCCATTTTTCTATGATAAAAACTGCATTGTGAATGCAAAAAAGTAAAAATTTAAATAACTTGCATATATAAAATTTCGTGTCAGTGCTGTTGACTGTTGAAGAGCTTTCTCGTCTGAAGTCAATTTTACTGTTTTCATGTTTAAGTAGTTCCAAAAATCAACTTTTATCAAAATCGGCCCATAAACAAACAAAAACGTTGGCCGCCATCTTGGATTTTTTTATATTTTATAATTGCGTTCCTGTTTTCTTATCAAAATGATACCATAAACCGTGTTTCATCAAAATCGGCCCATAAACAAAAAAGTTGGCCGCCATCTTGGATTTTATAATATTTTTAACATTGCGTTGCTGTTTTCTTGTCAAAACAGTACCAAAAACCGAGTTTCATTTAAATCGGCCCACAAACAAAAAAGTTGGCCGCCATCTTGGACTTTTCAATAATTTTAACATTGCGTTCCTGTTTTCTTGTCAAAATAGTACCCAAAACCGAGTTTTATCAAAATCGGTACACAAACAAAAAAGTTGGCCGCCATCTTGGATTTTTTATTATTTTTAACATTGCGTTGCTGTTTTCTTGTCAAAATAGTAGCAAAAACCTAGTTTCATTTAAATCGGCCCACAAACAAAAAAGTTGGCCGCCATCTTGGACTTTTCAATAATTTTAACATTGCGTTCCTGTTTTCTTGTCAAAATAATACCCAAAACCGAGTTTTATCAAAATCGGCCCACAAACAACAAAGTTGGCCGCCATCTTGGATTTTTTAATATTTTTAACATTGCGTTGCTGTTTTTTTGACAAAATAGTACCAAAACCCAAGTTTTGCCAAAATTGGCCCCACACACAAAAAAGTGGGCCGCAATCTTGGATTTTTTAAAATTTTTAACATTGCGTTCCTGTTTTCTTGTCAAGAGTTCTCATCAAGACAATTCAAACTGGTTACGTTGAATCATTGAAGAGTTCCATCAACCATTTCCTGGCTCCAGCAATAGACCTTGGAAACAACTTGGCTCAAGAGTTCTTATTAAGACAATTCAAACCAGCCCAAACTTAAAGTAGTTACGTTGAATTTATGAAGAGTTCCATCAGCCACTTACTGGCTCTAGAATTTGACCTTGGAAATTACTTGGCACATGAGTTTTTATCAAGACGATTCAAACGAGCCCAAACTCGAAGTGGTTACGTTGAGTCGTTGAAGAGTTCCATCAACCACCTCCTGACTCCAGCATTACCTTCGAAACTGCTTGGCACTAGAGTTTCCATCAAGACGATTCAAATAAGCCCAAACTCGAAATGTTTACGTTGGATCGTTGAAGAGTTCCATCAACCACTTCCTGACTCCAGCATCAGACTTTCGAAACTACTAGGCACAAGAGTTCTCATCAAGACGATTCAAACGAGCCCAAACTCGAAGTGTTTACGTTGAATTGATAAAGAGTTCCATCAGCCACTTACTGGCTCCAGAATTTGGCCTTGGAAACTACTTGGCACAAGAGTTCTCATCAAGACGATTCAAATGAGCCCAAACTCGAAGTGTTTACGTTGGATCGTTGAAGAGTTCCATCAACCACCTCCTGACTCCAGCATCAGACTTTCGAAACTACTTTGCACAAGAGTTTTCATCTAGACGATTCAAAGTGGTTACGTACGTTGAATTGGTGAGTAGTTCCATCAGCCACTTCCTGGCTCCAGCATTTGACCAGATATCTGATGTGATGACGTATCAAACAAATTGTTGAGTGGAAAACTAATTATGTCCTGATATTTGTATCGCTTTCCGGATTTTTGGAAATTTTACTTTACCTACCTTTTCTTTACCACCGCTCAAAGTGTTTGTGTACAGATAGTCTGATTTCGAGTGTCAGAAGCTGAGAAAAAGCGACGTGCTCTCACCTTGAAATCAGCGGGCTTACTAAATTTTGCTGCTAGGGCGGCTTGTATATAAACAATGTTTTATTTATCTTCGCGTTCTATACGAAAATGTATGAGCGAAGCGCGCTTCAAAATTGTCAATCTTTGACGCCAGATTGTTCTCAATTTATATAAAAAACGGAAAATATGGCGCGGTGAATCAATTCTATGTTTCATTGTCATTAATTTTAACATTAAATATTATTAAAAAGATCATTTTTCTTTAACAATATCTTTAAAACAAAAAACGTTGATTTCACTGTTTTTAGTGAAGTTTGCGTTTTTTTTGCCATTAACGTGAGTAAAATATTTAAAATTTTCCACGGTGTTATTGTAGAGTAACTATTCCTGTTCACTATCATATTTTTTAAAGTAATATCTGTCGTTAATTCTATGTTCAAAGTTTAAAACCCTGAAAGCTGTTTTACGCTTTTCACTTACCGCCGGCCCTTAATAGATTTTATAAAGCAACACGGCGCAGCATATACGAGCTTCAGGCGACAGGAAAGCCGCGGGTCGTTGCATTAATTTGAACGCTCTATTTCAGAATACAGCATTTAAATACTTCTTAAATAATATAACTTACTTAAGAAATTTTTTTTTGACAAATATCTTAACTAGTTACTTAAGTAGGTAGGTACATACTTATTTAACTGACCAATGTATTGCCATAATTATATTGATTGAATACGTCTTGATCAACGTGACAAACACCTTTCATACAATTTTTGCTTATTTTTTACACAGCCATATCTAGCTGTTCGGCATCTACTTTTGCACTGGCATGCCACCAACTCTAGTCCTTTTAGATATTGGAGACTGGAGGCTAGTTACTGTTATCAAATTACCCTCTCTTAAATGCCAACCCCAAAGTTCTGGTGAAGGCAACATTTGTAATGCTTTATCGGCAGTTTTCCAAATGAATGTTTGATAGTTTGCTCTTTGTAGATGATGGCCAAGTGCTTCAGATCTGGGTGGCAACTCGCAGTTCAAGTTCAGTGCAAGTTCTTCGCACGAACTAGCACGAACTATCTCCTGAGGATGCCCCGGGTTGGGGCGAAACACGTGTAGAGTAGTCTAATCGGTGAAGGTGCAAGGTGTATTGCTGTCTTGCTAGATGCAGGTATTGTGCACTGGTGTTTTCGTGGTGTGCATGTGCAATTTTTTGCGGGCGGGCGGGCGGTGCATCTTGCATATTGTGTTTTTTGCGGAAGTAAGCTACATATATTTCGTTTTTCACAATAGGTTATTAAATTTAAAAAAAAAATATACGGCATAATTGTCACGAAAACTCAATTTTTTTTTAATTATTCGCAATAAAAGAAATGTAATCAAGTAAAATAAAAATGTTATCCTTTATTGTTCCTCAACCAGTGCAGTACAGTATTTGGTGTCTATAAACGAGTTTTAGTCTATATTATCCTCTTTCAAATGAGATCAAAAACAAAGAAATCGGTTAAGAATTTTTAAGAATAGAGGTTTTTAATTAAGACCTAGACCCGTGGCTTCCCGGTCGCAGTGGCTCGGATATGCTGCGCCGTGTTACGTTATAAAGCCTATAAAATGGTCGTACATATGTTTAGAGTAAAGATACTTACCTTTTTGAATAGGTTATTAAATTTTCTATCAATCTTATGTAATATAATTTTCACGAAAGCTTACTATTTTTTGAATTATTCGCCATAAAAAAAATGTAATTAAGTAAAAAATATATGTTTTTCTTTATTGCGCCTCAACCAGTGCAGTACAGTATTTAATGTCTATGAATGAGTTTTAGTTTATATTATCCTCTTTCAAATGAGACCAAAAACAAAGAAATCGGTATAGTATTCCTCAGACTAGAGCTTTTTAACTAAAGTACTGATCCGCCATCTTTAACCCCCCTACCTCCCCCCTCCACCAAAAATTTACATTACGACTCACAGTTTCGTAATCTGGAGACCACGACGAATCCAACGATACCAGTCGTTGGTATTTAGAGGAGTGGCAATTAAAACTCACGATTTAGACGACTTTTTCACAAAACTGCACTAGACTAATTGTTCTGAGCCTCGTTCTTGCGGTCTCAGCTGGACCGTTGACATTTTGTATTGAAATATTTTTTTTTATTTTTTTTGTCTCCTTTCTCTATCTGCGATCAGCCTCCCGGCTATAATCAGATTGGTTACTTTGCTAATGATTTTTAGGACATCACACATCCAACGACATGTCGTCCCACGATTTAAGCCCCAGCTAAATGGTGGCCAGTGGCATTCTCTTAAGTCGCTTAATTGTGTGGGTGGTGTTAAGCAGGCCTGTAGCGAGTTCATTTTTATGATGATCGAGTCGTTTTTTGTACTTCACACATGATTCTCTTATATCATCTTTGATGTACCGAATCTGTAGGTATTCGTGCACCTCTATATTTTTTGTGAACCATGGAGCATTGCAAAGAGTTTTAAGAGCTGCGTTTTGAAAACGCTGAAGTATTTCCACATTGGAGTGACTTGCAGAACCCCAGAGTTCCATTCCATAAGTCCATATAGGTTTAATTATGGTTTTGTAAACAAGAACTTTATTTTGTAAGCTGAGAGCTGATTGTCTTCCGATGAGCCAATGCATTTCTTTCAGTTTTCTGTTGGCTTGGTCCCTTTTGGCCTTTATGTGGTTTCTCCAAGTTAGTCGTCTATCCAAATGCATTCCCAAGTACTTTATTGTTGTTTGATGGGGTAAGGTAGTACCATTAAGTGAGACGGGGGGACAGTCTTGTTTCCTCATCGTGAAAGTTATGTGGCTAGACTTAGTTCCACTAGCTTTTATCCTCCATTTTTTCAACCAGGCATCTACAGTGTTCAAGTGCTCTTGGAGGTTATTTGAAGCTATGTGAGGGTCTGCACTGCATGAAAGCAAGGCTGTATCGTCTGCATATGTTGCTGTTACTACATTATCTGAGGTGGGCAAATCAGATGTGTACACCGTATACAGAACAGGTCCCAGCACGGAGCCTTGAGGGACTCCCGCTTTTATTTCTCTCAGAGTAGATATACTGTCCTCCACTCTTATTTGAAATAGTCTGTCCTCGAGGTATGATTTTAGGAGCATGTATGCTGTATTTGGCAGGCAAAGCTTGAGTTTACACAACAGGCCTTTGTGCCACACTCGGTCGAATGCTTGCTGCACATCGAGGAACACTGCAGAGCAATACTCCTTTCTTTCCATTGCCTGTCTGATAGTGTGGGCAACTCGGTGAATTTGTTCTGTTGTACCATGATGTGCTCGGAAACCAAATTGGTGGTCGGGTAGTACCTTTTGGTCTTCCAGTATTGGTTGTAGGCGCTTTATCAAAAGTTTCTCGAATAGCTTTGATAGAACTGGAAGAAGACTAATAGGTCTATAAGAGGATACTTCCGTGGCAGGTTTTCCCGGTTTTGCAATCATATTGACGACAGAAACTTTCCAGACCAGTGGAAAATACTGCAATCGCAACATTGAATTAAATACTATTGTTATTAACACAATTCCTTTTCTTGGTAATTGCTTTAGAACTTCTGCAGTAATAAGATCAAACCCGGGAGCCTTTTTAGATTTTAGCTGTCCAATTTGTTTCCATATTTCTTTAGGTTTAACCAGCTCTAGCGGCAGCGACATCTGTTGGTCACTGTTAATGACAGCATCAATGTCATCTTCTGTTTGCAACAAGTTGGATTCATTTGGTTGAAATACGTCTTCAAGAAAGTTTGCAAACAATTCTGCTTTGTCCTCTGAACTCCTAGCCCAATTACCACTAGTCTGTCTTATAGGTGTCATATGTTCCGTAGGTCTTTTGAGTTTCTTCGTCATCTTCCACAGTGAGTAATCTTCTTTTCTGTGTGGTGATAGCAGTTTGAGTTGTGTTTGGAGTGTTGAATTGTCACTTTCCTTGAGTATCTCTTTTAGAATCTTTTGCGTTTTGTTTAGAGCTCGTTTATCTTGCACATTTCTACTGGTATGCCATTGCCGCCTTAACCTTCTTTTTTCAGATATTAGATTTTTTATGTCCACAGGGTAGTTTTTCTCTAGCGTATTTGATTTTATATCTGGTGTAGACAGCCATGCAGCGGTTTGAATCAAGTTGGTTAAATAGCGTGCAGCATGTTCAACGTCATCGGGGGTTTTAAGAGCGATATCTAGACTAACATTTTCATTAATATAGGCTCTGAAAGCATCCCAGTCAGTTCGGCTGTTGTAGAGAGTTTCTTGAGGTTCTCGATATATAATTGAGGCACTAAGGTTGCATATTGCCGATGTGTGATCAGAAGAGCCATCGAAGCAAGACTCCACTTTTATGTATAATTCCGAGATACCTCTAGCTACAAAGTAATCCAGGAGGTCAGGTGTTTTCTTGGGGTCTGTTGGCCAGTAGGTGGGCTCTCCAGTAGAATATACTTGCAACTGGGAAGCATCTACACATTTCTTTAATTCTCGTCCTCTAGTAGTTGTAACCCGGGAACCCCAAAACGTATGTTTTGCATTCCAATCTCCGCCAGCTATGAATCGATTGCCCAGAGAATTAAAAAATTTTTTGTACATGTCTTCGTCTATACGATGGCGTGGAGGACAGTAGACCGCTGCAATGTTCAATGCACCCGACTTATATTGCACAGATATGACGGTAGCCTGTAAGTAATCTGTTTTTGTTTCAGGAAGTGCGTGATGTTTAATGTTTTCTTTCACAATAATTGCAGCTCCAGCGTGTCCTGTCCCATCTGGATGATTAGTGTAGTATACTTTATACCCATCAATATTGACAGTACGTTGGTCTGTTAGATGAGATTCTGATATTAGAAGAACATCTATTTTGTTGTAATTTAAAAATAATTTGACTTCATCAGTATTTGGAGCCAAACCATTTATGTTCCAAGTTGCTATTTTTAGAGTGGCCATTACTACGGAATCATTTTTGTAATGACGTTTGTTAGGAGATTAAGTAATGTTCCTATTTGTTGTATTAGCAAGTCAATCTTTTCACTTTGCTTGGTGAGTAATTGTTCCAGTACTGAACTTTGTTGATTAGGATTATCCTGGTGGGTGTTATTATCTGATTCCGTGCGGTTTGCTGTCACATCACTATATGTTCTGGTCTGCCGGCTCTGCTGGGAGGTCTGGAATATTGGTGGTGGTTCTTTTGTCGTAGAAGGAATAGTGGCGTCTTTCTGAGCGTTCGTAATTCTAATCACTGGCTTAGCATTATTCTTTCTCGCCAGTATCTCTTTGTATACCTGACAGCCTTTATAATTGGCTGGGTGGTCGCAGAAGCAGAGCGCACATTTTGCTGGGGTGTTGTTATCCTTCTTTGGGCAATCTGAGGTTTTATGACCGCTTCCACACTTAACGCATCTGAATGGTCTCATGCAATTATTTTTTGAGTGCCCATATTGCTGGCAGCGTTGGCATTGAACTATTGTCGTAGCTTTTCGGGCGTCTTCAATAGTCACTTGCTGATGGAAAATGCTTTTAATGTCTTTGATCATTTTGTTGTTTGCTGACGGCTCTACATTGACGAAGAACGTGGACGTTGGAGTTTTATCGGGGCCAAATCGGGCATTAATAATTTCACCTTGCACTTGATTGCCACTACTCTCAATAACTTTTACAATTTCACTGTGAGGTGTAGTATGATGTAGTTTTTTTATAACTATGCGATACGGTTTCTTTTCTTTGGGGGTGAAAGTATGACCAATCAGGCCATGACTTCTTACTACAGATATCACATTTTTGTAGCTTTCTGTTGTTTCAGGTAGGATTCTCAGTAAATTTTTATTTATGATGCGAATCTTATATTCATTTGAAGTACAGACTGAATTTATTAGTTTTGATAATTCATTCACATCTTCTATGCCATACAGAATGATTGGAGGTGGTTTATACTTCTTTGTTACTGATTCTCTTTGTATATCAGTAGGCTCTAATGGAAGTACATCAAACCTATTAGTCATTGACAAGACATTAGTGTTCGGAGGAGAGTCACTAGTTCTTCTACGCTTGGTAGATCTAGTTGGCATCCGCTGCCATGGTGGAGGTTGAGTATTCGGAGAACTCATCGAGTTTTGTGACTTCTGCGCATTCTGCGATGGAGTCAACTGATATTCTTTGGAGTTTCGGTATTGCCGAGTGATTGGAACCGTTTGCCAATCATCGCCATCATCAGTTGTTTGATTATCAGGATCAAGATTCACTTTTTCAGTTGATTTTGGCTGAGTGAGACACAATGATGAATGTCTCATCCTTGGTTGTTGAACTTTTTTGGGTATTGGTGTCTTTATCAATTTTTCTCCAGTAGCATTCTCTTTACTGGAAGCCTGGGCAGCCACTTCCGGTAAGGTGCATTTTTCAGGTGTTATTGAAATTTTTATGTGGTATCACTAATTGTCTATGCACTCAGCAAGTTAGCTAGTCTGTGATTAAGTTATATGTATTGAAATATAAACCTTATCTCTTAATAATAAGGTGTATTTTTACATACACAAAAATACGGAGTGCACCTTCCTGTTGTACGTAGTACTTATAAATTCCTTGATTGTAAGCGAGATGGCGCTTCCGACCTGCAATCAACATTACTATAAAATTGTTTGACAGCTTGCAGTAAGGCCCCAGCACTATATTTTCCCATGGGAATTAAATATTTTCCCCAATGTAAATAAAAGTAGCCTATCTAGACCAAAATCTATCTCTATGCCAAATTTTATCCAGATCTGTTCAGCCAACAGAACAAAAGATATCTTTTTATGTTCTGTGGTTCAGCCACAATTCAATTTTACCCACAAACAATAACAGGTGAGGAAATAAAATAAATATAACAATCACATGAAAGAAACTTGTGTAAGTATATTATTTCGAAGAACATAAAATTAAATACCTAGCAATCTTATGAAATTGCAGCCTTTGTGAAAAAATGCTCTGAGTTAATACTAATTTTACACATTATAGAGTTAAAGTGTTATGTGATTGAAAATCTTAAAACTAGTGTCAGTCTGCTACAAATCATCATCCGAGTCCAGAGCAGCTCTTCTCCGGTCGAACTTTACAGTACTTGTTGGTTTCGGCATTTGTTGATTAAGGGACTCGACTAATTGAATCAATTCTTGTTCAGAAATTTTTGTGTTAACTTGTCCCATCTGTGCCATTCTGCAGATCATATTTTCCACCATTGCACCCTTCTCAGGTTTGCCAAGTTTGATCAGGTTCACTGTAAATGTTAACAAGTTGACAAATATAAAAACACTTATGTAGGAAATACAGACAGTAATACTCAATTATTTACAAAGCAAATGGTAAATGAATTAGGCACACAGTTTATTTTTATATGAATTTTCATTGTTTAACGCCTTAAAGTTGGGATAGTGATGTGCAAACTAGGACAAATAACAATAATTACATCTGGTTCTGGCATCTTGACTTAGCGCCTGACTGAGAATGGAAAGTTTTGCTTCCTCCATTGCTTGCATTCTTTCTTGTTGCGCCTTTGCTTGATTTGGGTCTCCTCCCTGTAAGAAATTACCATTATAATAAGGTAAAAGATATAGAACAACAGTTTTTTTTTCATAACCTTTTTCATTTAACTTGATTCCTTACTCACCCCATGTTGAGCTTGTAATTGAGCTAGACGTTGTTGTCTAATTTTCTCCAGTTCTGGATCAGACATTATGCTGTTTTTAAATTATGGTATTTAATTTTCTTTGTTTTATTTTTTTTATCGAAACCACCGTCCTTTATTTTTAGTGAAAATAAAATGTCAAGACAATGACAAATATTATTTTTGATGATACATTTGACAACTCAAATTGTTTTTTTTTTTGTTCATTTTTTCCTGCTTCGAGCAGAAAAGGGAAAGGCTCATTTGCGCCATACAGCCATGACTCAGTTTATTTTCAGAAGATATTTTGTACAGCTTATGTTTTCAGTCTTCATTCTTATATATCTTCTATAGTGCTTCTTATAAAATTGTATAGAGCAGGATAGCATTTAAAATTTTTTAGTAAATCCAAAAGAGAGCGCGCTATATTTTCGGGGGTATTATATAATGGGCGATTTTCTGAAAGCTCAGTCACTAGATGGCGCTGTCCCACCTATGCAGTTAGAAGGAACGGAACGTTATAAATTTTAATTTGACGCGACTTTTTTACGTAAAACGGAACGTCAGACAGATGTTATTTATTTACCTAAATCTTTAAATTTACCTATTTCGTTTCCGTTCCTCACAGTAGTACTTATTTAATATATTATTAGTTTCCTTTGGGTTTTTAAAAAGTAATGAGCGATTTTCTGGGAGGCCATTTAAAAAAAAAGCTTCCAATGAGCGATTTTCTGAGAGGCCATTTAAAAAAAAAAGCTTCCAATTGCTTCACTAGATGGCGTTGAATAAGTATGTACATGTCTATGGTATATTTTGGTATGAAACATATTTAAATTAATTACTTTTTAAAAACCCAAAGGAAACTAATAATATATTAAATAAGTACTGCTGTGAGGAACGGAAACGAAATAGGTAAATTTAAAGATTTAGGTAAATAAATAACATCTGTCTGACGTTCCGTTTTACGTAAAAAAGTCGCGTCACAGTAAAATTTATAACGTTCCGTTCCTTCTAACTACATAGGTGGGACAGCGCCATCTAGTGGCTGAGGTTTCAGAAAATCGCCCATTGGAAGCTTTTTTTTTAAATGGCCTCTCAGAAAATCATGAACGTCATTTCGTGTGTACCTTACTCCTTCTGGCTTATGAGCTGTAAAATCCTTCAGTGACGGATAAACCATTTCTTATTTTAGTATTCACAACAAACGTAACGCAAGAGTTTATGAATTATTGACGTTTGAACAAGGGCCACACGACCTGACGCTTCAATTATGGATGCTGAAAATAACAAAAACTAGCTAACGAAAGTCCAGTTTCACTCCCTGGCTGCTCCGTGACGCAAAAATAAATAAGATTTAACACACAAACATCATTCAAAACAGAATAGATCTCTTATAATCGTTGTTCAAACAAGGGCCACACGAAACTGTGTGTACCAGATTTAATTTGTCAAAATATCGATAATCATACCATCTGGAGCCAAATAAAGCAGTCTAGCAGCGTCACGTTTGATATGTGACAGCATAGATGTAATAATACATCTATGTGTGACAGCATACAACACTTCAAATCCGTTCGCTTAACAACACATCAATAGAAAAAGCAAAAACAATATTTCGACCCGTCAGACTGTGTGGCCCTTATTTAAAACCGTCACATTACGTGAATTTAGCGTTACGAATGTTGTAAAGCACTTAATAGTCAAGGGAATTTCCGTCACTGAGGATCTAGCTTTACCTGGGACCAATATTAGTATAAAAATAAGCTAGGGTGACCACGAAGTAATTTTTTGAGGACATCGTATTGAAGTTTACTGAGAATGTATGTAGCTTACCTATTGTAGCATTAGGATTTTAAGCAAATAAAACTACAGTAAATTGTTCAACAATTTATGATTTAGGTAAGTATTAACGCTAAAGTGTGACACATTAAAAAAAGTTATGTTGTTATTTTAATTTTTAGTTTTTTGCATTCACAATGAAATTTTTATTATTGAAAAATGGAAAATGAAGTATTTGTATTGATAAATAATGATTGAAATATTTTAAAGAATAAAGAACGACTCCGTAGCTCAGTGGTTAGAGCAGTCGCCCGGAAAACGAAAGGTCATGGGTTCGAGTTCCATTGGAGCTGGTTGTGAGACGGGTAGATTTTTTCTAAATACTTCATTTTCCATTTTTAGGGTTCCGTAGTCAACAAGGAACCCTTATAGTTTCGCCATGTCCGTCTGTCCGCCTGTCCGTCCGTCTGACCCCAGTCTAGCTCATAGACTCTTAGTACTAGAAAGCTGTAATTTGGCATGAATTGAATATACATATTTATCACGCCAACAAAGTGGTAAAGTAAAATTTTGAAAAATATTTTTTTTATGTCACCTCCCCTGCACGTGAAGTGGGTATGTAATTTTTTTTTCTTGTCTACCCCTTAATGTGGGATGTTGTTGGATAGCAAGTTCAAAAACTTTGTGGGTACGTAAAGACAGTTTTTTGATTGAGGCATCTGTTTGTGAATTATTAAGCTTTAAATTGCAAAATTTTATTTGAGTCAAGTTTCCCCCCCTCTACCAGCCAAATGGTTGTTTCTGGAAACGTGAAAAATTTCACGATAGTAGTACATATGACAAAGTTAAAAGGAAAACTATCACAGCTAAGTAGGCTTTACAAGTTTTTGAGATAAAAACCGCAAATAAAACTTTGTGATTCATACGAATACTATGAAAAACAAAGTTATTTTTTTCTGGCATAGAAAGACAATGGTATTTTTGCTAGGTGTATGTAATCGGTACGTTAAGTGGGTACGGAACCCTTTATGAGCGAGTCCGACTCGCACTTGGCCGATTTTTCAAGTTATTTTGTGTCAAGTATGTCAATAATGTCAAAGATATAACAGTTCAATCACAATATGTACAAATGATTTATTGAAAATCATACTAGTACTATAGGTACCAACTAGGTATTCTAAAATATCGATACTTACTATAAATTAACTGTATCGGTATGGTACTGATATTAAAATATCGGTATATTAATTAACCAGTATGTCATCAGTAAACCTTATGCAATTATATTTGTGTAAAAGAAATCAGAAAGTAGTTGTTAATAACATCGCATCTGCTGGAGCCCCCATTAATATTAAATACATACATTAATATTAAATACATATATTAAATACAATATATATGCATATATATGTATATGCATATATATATACATATATATGCATATATATTGTATTTAATTATGATTTAATATTTATATTATATTTTATTTGTAGTATATAGTATTATATTATATTTCTTATGTATCGCAATTGTAATATATTTTATTTTAAAGAGTATACATTATTCTTCTTGTTCCTTTTTTTCTTCTATAAGCTGGTTGTGCACCCTACCACATCATAGACTCCACATCACCCTAAGGTTGACTGGTAGAAAATGCCTAAGGCATTAAGTCCGCCTCTGTACATTCTTTTTTGTGCATAAAGTGTTCAATAAATAAATAAATAAATAAATAAATAAATAAATAAATATGGGCGTCCCCAAGGTTCAATATTGGGCCCTTTATTATTTTTGATTTACGTAAATGAGCCACCTTGCTACGCGAATAATTTGTGTAAGACAGTGACAGTGCTATTTGCCGATGATACCTCATTAATTTTCAAAGTTGAAAGTGGTAATAATTGTTCTGACGACGTAAATAGTGCTCTTTCTAAAGTTGCTCATTGGTTCAACATTAATAATATGGCCTTAAATTCTAAGAAAACTAAATGTGTTAAATTTTCCTTACCTAATGTAAGGGAGGTTGATTTGGATATTATGTTAAACGCAGACGTAGTCGAGTTAATTGAAAGCACTAAATTTCTTGGTGTTACATTAGACTCACGACTTTAATGGGATCCACATATTAAAGCCTTGTTGAGTACACTCAGTTCTGCAGCTTTTGCAGTAAATAAATAAGGCAATTAACTGATATTGAAACGGCAACACTAGTATACTTTAGCTATTTTCATAGAGTAATGTCCTATGGCCTTTTGTTGTGGGGTTCAGCAGCTAATGCTGGAAATATCTTTATACTCCAAAAGAGAGCTGTTCGCGCCATATACAATCTTCGGCGAAGAGATTCTTTAAGAGATTTGTTTAAGGAAATTGATATATTAACCTTGGCAGGACAATACATTTATGAAAACTTAGTGTATGTAAGAAAGCATCTTAATTCATTTGTAAAGAAAAGTGATGTCCATAATTTAAATACAAGAAATAAGAATAAACTTGCTGTTCCAAGATTTAGACTAGAAAAAACTAGAGGCTCGTTTTTGAGGAAAGGCATAACCTTTTTGGATAAAGTTCCACAAGATGTAATTTAATTGCCTTTGCATGAATTTAAAAAACATGTTAAAAAGACTCATCAGCAAAGGTTATTATGAAGTCAAAGATAATCTGAAAGACCACAATGCTTGGTTATTAAATGTACCTAAACCTATAACTTTACATTTGTTTAAAAGGATAATATTCTAATATTTGGGTATGAGAAAATTTTCCACTTAAGTGTTATTTAATAATATTGTATAATAATTGCTTATAGCGCAATTATTGTAATAAGTAACGATATGATTTTTTTGTAAATGTCGTTACCTGAGAAACGCTGACAAGTTCATTGCGCCCGTTCTTCTTGTCAGTTAAAAAGTCTTGAATGGGTAGTAGGAAAATATTGACGATTTATAAGCACATGCTTATTATGTCTATGTGAAGGCGGTTTTATTTTTTTTTTCCATTAATGTACGTACATTGTTGTCACCCTGTTTTAAAAATCTCATACAAATTTTATCAAGGACTAGCTGACCCAGCGCGACTTCGTTCCCGTGGCCCTACCCCCTACTCCACCCTACCCTACCCCACCCCTACCCTACCCTACCCTCTACCTACCCCTACCCTACCCTACTCTACCCTACCCCTACCCTACCCTACCCTACCCCTACCCTACCCCTACCCTACCCCTACCCTACCCCTACCCTACCCCTACCCTACCCCTACCCTACCCCTACCCCTACCCTACCCCTACCCTACCCCTACCCTACCCCTACCCTACCCCTACCCTACCCCTACCCTACCCCTACCCTACCCCTACCCTACCCCTACCCTACCCCTACCCTACCCCTACCCTACCCCTACCCTACCCCTACCCTACCCCTACCATACCCCTACCCTACCCCTACCCTACCCCTACCCTACCCCTACCCTACCCCTACCCTACCCCTACTCTACCCCTACCCTACCCCTACCCTACCCCTACCCTACCCCTACCCTACCCCTACCCTACCCCTACCCTACCCCTACCCTACCCCTACCCTACCCCTACCCTACCCCTACCCTACCCCTACCCTACCCCTACTCTACCCCTACCCTACCCCTATCCTACCCCTACCCTACCTCTACCCCTACCTTACCCTACCCCTACTCTACCCCTACCCTACTTCTACTCTACCCCTACTTACCCCTCCTTCCCCTATTTTCTCACCGCTAAAACCTTCCTTGGACTTCCACGAACAATTCAAGACCAAAATTAGCCAAATCGGTCCAGCCGTTTACGCGTGATGCCGTGACCAAGGGAAATAGGGATTCATTTTTATATATATAGATTGCATCGTAACTACTGCAGTGATTGGTTCCAGGTAAAGCTAGATCCTCGGTGACCGAAATTCTTTTGACTATTTAGTGCTTTACAACATTCGTAACGCCAAATTTACGTAATGTGACGGTTTTAAATAAGGGCCACCCAGTCTGACGGGTCGAAATATTGTTTTTGCTTTTTCTATTAATGTGTTGTAATGCGAACGTATTTGAAGTGTTGTATGCTGTCACATATCAAACGTGACGCTGCTAGACTACTTTATTTGGCTCCAAATGGTATGGTTATCGACATTTTGACAAATTAAATCTGGTACACACAGTTTCGTGTGGCCCTTGTTTGAACAACGATTATAAGAGATCTATTCTGTTTTGAATGATGTTTGTGTGTTAAATCTTATTTATTTTTGCGTCACTGAGCAGCCAGGGAGTGAAACTGGACTTTCGTTAGCTAGTTTTTGTTATTTTCAGCATCCATAATCTGAAGCGTCAGGTCGTGTGGCCCTTGTTCAAGCAAACGTCAATAATTCATAAACTCTTGCGTTACGTTTGTTCTGAATACTAAAATAAGAAATGGTTTATCCGTCACTGAAGGATTTTACAGCTCATAAGCCAGAAGAAGTAAGGTACACACGAAATGACGTTCATAGAAAATCGCTCATTATGTGTGTACATGTCTAGCTCGGTTTCACTCGCCATTTCTTTACCAAAACCACCTGAAAGGAATGTGACGAGGATGTGATTTCTTATTTCAGTAATCATTTTTAATGTACCGGCTTCCCGGCAGAATTATTGACAAAAATTGGTGGGCCAGAGGAAAACATGCTGTTGACGTTACTTTTGAGACAAATAGTCCAATTCCAAGAGCATCTCAGAATGTACCGACGAAATGTATGTCTCTAATGTTTTGTGACAGCTACAGATGCATTAAATACTTTTGTTATGCGTTTGGAATAGAGAAATAAGCTTAAGTTTATTTAAAAGCATGCTTTTATATGTCTAGCTCGGTTCCACTAATCAAAATCGAAAATATTAGTGAAATACGCATTTTATTACAACTAAAACAAAAATTATAAACCGTTTTAGTCACCTGAATAGCTCATGAATCTGATTCGGTGACTTGTTCATAAGTTTTAAAGAAAATTTAAAATTATTTTTTCTATGAAGCTCCGATTCGGGTGACCATTTCGTGTTCAACTTTAGGACACATTATGTATTTATTATACTTCTATATTTAGTTCAGAAGGCATAGTTTCTGCCTAGACGTAGCCATCGCATAAAAATTCGGTTATGTTATGTACAGTCTGATGTGCCGCCGTGTGTAGCTAACACACGGCGGCACATCAGACTGTACATGTTGACCTTGAGACCGCCTTTATGCCCTACGTACATAAAAGCTGTTATCGCAGTTCAACTGTTTAACCTGATGTGCTGTCGAGTCTACATTGATAGTAGGTATTTAAAGCTCTAAAAGGAAGTTAGGTAGATGTATCTTGAAATACATTTCATTTAAATTTTTACTTTTTTGCATTCACAATGCAATTTTTATGGTTGAAAAATGGAAAATGAAGTATTTAGAAAAAATCGACCCGTTGCTATTATTAAATATTTTTTTTTTATAATAGCAATGTCCTAACCGAGAATCGAACCCGCACGAAATTATTCAAACTTTTTAAAACCAATCGAGGTGGTGTTACTTATCACATTATCAAACACTTATGATAGGGAATTAGGTGTAATTGCTCCAATCTTCACTCATTAGTAATACCTACATTGTAATGTTAAAGTCTGTATTGAGCACGACAGTCACAGAAAAGGCCATTCATAACGCTGCACAAACTTGTTATTCAACATTAAATGTTAAATTTCGTAGTCTTCCTTTTATTTAAGATGCTATGTTATTTAGAAGAAATGCTTAGGTATAATCGAGTCTTTCGATCGGTACAATTAAATTAGAGAAATATTTTTTTTACATTCAGCGGGTTCGATTCCCAGTTCAGACAAGTGATTATTCAAAATTCGGTGAATGCAGTTCGTTTTCTTTTTAAAATAAAAATGAAGTCTCCTTTCAGTAAAATTTTATATCTTCAGTATTTAAGTTACTTTCCCTCCATGTGAGTTAATTTTGGGACGCCCTGTATATATTACTAGCTTTCCGCCCGCGGCTTCGCCCGCGTGGACTACACGACGTTTTCCAGCAGGAATGTGACATTTTTCCGGGATAAAAAGTAGCCTATGTTCCTCTCCAGGCTACAAAGTATCTGTGTTCCAAATTTCAGCCAAATCCGTTCAGCCGTTTTGGCGTGATTGAGTAACAAACATCCAAACATCTAAACATCCAAACATCCAAACATCTAAACTTTCACATTTATAATATTAGTAGGATAAGCAACATCTATTTTATTTTTCCCCCACTCCAACGAGTTCTTATAAATACGGGTGCAACGCCAAGGAATGGACATTTCTTTCTTGGAACTCCGTGCGGACGGATCTCTGCTCGAGCTGCTATTGGGTGACGTTATTATTTTCGAATATTATTAAACTGACCTATTTTGTGTGTTTTTACGTGATTTGTTTGAGTATGCAATCTTTTCGTTGTGAATTACTTACTGGGACGGTAGTTTGATTTTTATATTTTGTTAAACCTAAAAACTACAGTGTTTCGTATTAAATTGTGTTTTTTTTAAGTCAATTCCACTTCTGGTGCTAAAATCAGAAGTGGGATAAAGAACTCTTTTGCCCACTAGTTGGATAATTTTAATTTTTACAAGATTGCAAACTCATACAAGTAAATTTGTTTCTTTTATGTTTTATTGTTGTTGTCGGTTTATTTTCGTTGCATTACTGTGTATTAAGTGAAAATGGTCAAATCAAGGTCATGCAGCCGTCGAAGGCAAAGATCTCGGAGTGTCTCGAGTGGCCGTTACACATCTAAAAAGCATCATAACCGTGATTCGCGTAGTAAATCTCGTGACCGTGGCCGGAGGAGCTCGAGACATTCTCCGATCAGCCCAAAACGGCGACGTGATCTTCGCAGCCATTCTCCTGGCCGAGATCCGTCCCGTTCTGCTGATAGGCATCGACGCCGCTTGCGTCATGAGGATAGGGATCGCTCGTCAAGCGGTTCTCGTGTACGGTCGCAATCACGAGGGTATGCTCGGAATAGTGTTCATAAATCTCGGTCTCGCTCGCGCCGCGATTCTCGTAACCGCAAGCGTCGTTCTCGTAATAGGCATACTCCGGTAATTAGAACACCAAGTCCTTTGCCCTTGGACAATTCACGCGTGGGTCGTTCTACGACGTCCGCTGTTCCTCCCTCTGAGGCGTCCACTTTCGCTCACGCTTTGATGCAAGCAATAAAAACATTGCAACCCACAAAGTCGCAACATTATTATGTGTCAAATTTTGACCCGTCAATAAATAACATTGAAGCGTGGTGCGAGGAAGTGGATCGCGCCAAGGACGCGAATGGGTGGAGTGATCATGAGTGCCTGTCTCGCGTGGCGTCTTGTCTTAGGGGTGATGCTAAGGTTTGGTTGGGCGAGTGGGTGACGAATGACCGGACGTGGTACAATTTATTTCAAAAAAGGAATTCAAACCACTATGCCCAAGCAAACTGGACTATGCGAATATCTTATTTGAAGCAATGAATTCAACTTCGGACATGTATGCTACGTACGCGGAATACGCGCGCCGGACTTTATTACGTCTTAGAGTAGTACAGGGACTTAGTGACGAGTTGAGGACGCTTATCGTGATTCGGGGTATCGATAATCCCCAAATTCGCGCGGCTGCCGCTAATGCTGAATTGACGCCAGACAGCATTGTTTCTTTTCTTTCGATCTATACGAAGCCGAGTAAGATTAAAATCGATAAGTCTGCCAATTCCAAAAAACCGGTTCATCGAGGCACGAATATTCATTTCGCTCCTAGGTGTTTTAATTGCGGTTTACGGGGTCATCTTGGTAAAGATTGTAAGCGTCCAAAATTAAATACTGCCCCGACCTCACAACCGGGTATCAGTAAAACGTGTACGTTCTGTAAGAAACAAGGACACATGGAGGATACCTGTTTTGCGAAGGCACGATCGGAATCTCGTAATCCGCGAAACGTCAATCTTTGCTCTGATCAGTGAATCGTAGTAACAGCAACGATGTTACTACTGCAGTTATGGATGGCGTGCCAATCGACGTTCTTATTGATAGCGGGGCCCTCGGTGTGTCCCTGATTTCTTCAGATGTCTTAAAGCATATTTCGGCCCAACCAAAATTGAGACGATGCGTTCTAAAGGGTATAAGTGAAAAAGAAATAATAACTTCTACTTCTGTTAAGAAAGGCTAAATGGAAATTAAACTCACTAGTCCTACACCAGTTGAATACCGGCCGTACAAGCTTAAAGTCAGGGAAATAACTAAAGATCTTATGGACAAAGGGGTAATTAGACGGTCAACCTCCGAGTACGCTAGTTACTAGTCTATATAATTTGTGACGCTAGTTCTCTTGGCTCGTTACTCATTAAGAAGCGTGACGGCTCCGACAAGCTTTGCGTCGATTTTCTAGGTAGAGTAGTGAGTCAGGGTCAGGTCAGGCCGAGTCCCACGAGCACCTTTACAAAATATTAGGTACTTCGTGGGAAAAACCCGAAGTTCCATTTAACACCGTCTATGTTGATGCTCGTGGCCCTTCGCCTATATCGGAAGTACATAAATTCGTCCTACTTATTGTGGACTCGTTTTCCAAATTCACCTTGTTATACCCCATAAGTCGGCAAGATGCCGTAGAACTTAAGCGAGTTATTACGCAAGCTATTTCTCTAGTTTGCGTACCTAAAATGATGGTTACCAATAAGGGCCGTATGTTTGAATCAAACGAGTTCGTATCTTGGATAACCGAACTGGGCTGTGATTTACATTATATCACACCTGAAATGCATCACGCCAACGGCCAAGTCGAGAGGTACGTAAGGACTGTTCTTAATATGTTGCGCATCCAAGTAAACCATAAAAATCTGTTGTGGTCGGACACGTTGTGGAAGCTGAAACTGGTGTTAAACGTGACCAAACAAAAGACGACGCAGGCTTCACCACCCAACCTGCTTATTGGTACTGACAGCACCACACCTGTCATACGTTCGCTAGTGCGTGACATAACAGTCGAATGCTCAACACCTAACCGAGAGGCGCTGCGTGAGCTTACCAGGAGCAGAACACACCAACTACTGAAGGAGAACCACGCCAAGCAAGACGAACGGGCTAACCGGCGTAGGCAGGCGCCGCGTCAATTTAAGATTAATGATTGTGTATTCGTCATTAAGTTCTCTCAGTCAACAGGGAAACTGGACCCGGGCATGCGCGGTCCCTACAAGGAGACTAAGGTGTTGCCTAGTGACCGCTATGCACTTCGCCTGATCAGCGGCGGCTATGGCAAAACTACCCAGGCTGCAGCTCAGCATATGGTGCCGTGGCGGGGCGAGTGGTGCCCTGAGACGTGTGCGGCGTTCTTCGAGACTGAGTAAAGCTCCATGACGTGTGTTGCCGCATACGTGTTATGTTGAGTGAGGGAAGCTATGCAACCCGAGCGTTAGTCGCTACAATCTGGCGTTAGTCGCCCTTGGCGCTTGGTGGGACCCAAGTAGCTACATAGTTTAACCATATTGGTTTAACTGTGCTGTGTTTACGCGTTGAACACATTAAGACTTTGACGCCGGCCGTGGCCAGCGGAGCAGCCCCATCTCAATGCGAGAGAAGACAGAGGATGGCTAAGTCCTAGGCATGGTTTGATACTTTTAAGAGACGTCTCTGACTTATTTATAGAATGATGAATGTGAAGTTTTATTGTGTGATGAGTGTGAAAGTCGAAGAAAAAATTAAGTAAATGATGATCGTAAGAAAGTGTGTTGGAGCGTAAGGGTGGATGAGTGATTAAATTTGGCTTTTTATTCAAACATTAATGGAGTATTGTTTCCAGACGAAAGCGAGGATGATCTTCACAAATCGTCAGCGTCTACTTCTGCTGCTACGCCATCCATGCCGCTGATTGAAGAAAACTTGGAAGATCCTTATGCTGCGCCGCAACCAACTGCCTCCGCGGCCGCACCTTTGATGCCGCTGATTGAAGAGAACTTGGAAGATCCTTATGCTGCGCCGCAACCATCTACCTCCGCGGCTGCACCTTCGATGCCGCTGCTCGACTAGAAGAAGGAGCGGTCATGGGTGTCTCTTGTCGAAGCTTGCGCCGAGGACGGCACAACGTCAGGAGAGGCCGTATAAGCAACATCTATTTTATTTTTCCCCCACTCCAACGAGTTCTTATAAATACGGGTGCAACGCCAAGGAATGGACATTTCTTTCTTGGAACTCCGCGCGGACGGATCTCTGCTCGAGCTGCTATTGGGTGACGTTATTATTTTCGAATATTATTAAACTGACCTATTTTGTGTGTTTTTAAGTGATTTGTTTGAGTATGCAATCTTTTCGTTGTGAATTACTTATTGGGACGGTAGTTTGATGTTTATATTTTGTTAAACCTAAAAACTACAGTGTTTCGTATTAAATTGTGTTTTTTTAAGTCAATTCCACTTCTGGTGCTAAAAATATAATAACGCTCAAAACTACGAAATAAAAAATTACCTGTCCATTGAAAAGGAAAAATAATCTTTTTTGAAGTCTGTTATTTTTTTATAATTTACGTACTTTTTATTCCGTTTTTTTTAATATATTTTTTACTTTTGTTCAATATTATACATTACGGTAACAAGTATTTGTTGGTCAGAGACCAATTTATTGGTCATTAATTGTTAAACTGTAAATAATTACATTATTTGATTTGTTTGCCGAATATTCACTGTTACTACTTAAGTTAGGTGCTTGATGTAACTAATTAATATTTATTGTACGTGTTATTTATAAGAGTAACGCCCGATTTCACCGATGATATTTAAACGCGATTAACGCTAAACATGTTTAAAACGTATTTCTGTCTCTGTCACATTCAAACAGATGACAGAGACAGAACTATGTATTAAACATGTTTAGCGTTAATCACGTTTAAATATCAGTGGTGAAAGTCACCCTTAATGTTATAACAAGTACCTACTAAAATGTTGATATTTTAAATATTTTTAAAATTTATCTCATGTTTTTAATCACTATTTAGCTTTTAATTATATTGTTAGACTCTAGTGTGTAAAAGTAATTTTATTCATGTATGTGATATGTCCACCAAAAATGAAACTGTTTATTCTATTAATAGTTTATTGTCTGTGGTGTATTTTTTAACTGAATAAACAATTTTACACACACAAATGCCATCCAATTTCGGTTTCGTTTGACAGCTCGTGGTTGTTCCTCTATTCCGATAGGTGTATTAACTTTATGGTTCGGCCCGAGTTTACAGGTATACTTTCTTTGCAAATATTGTCTGTAATGCTGCCAATAAATTATATTTCAATGTTTGGTCGATGGCCACAAGAAAAAAGAAACGACAGCTGCCATGTATACAAAAATGTTCAGTGTTCATATTTAATAACCCAGGATGACGTCGTGTAGTCCACGCGGGCGAAGCCGCGGGCGGCCGCTAGTTCGTAATAAAATAACATAACATTTTTTGTTTTAAAAACTGACAAGGTTCGATTCCCAAGGCATGCATAAGTTTTTTGAAAATCTTTGAATGCAGTTATTCTTAACTCTAAAATCAACGACATGGATTGGTTCCTTAGAACAAATATCTCTTCTTATAGTTTAAAATTTTCCCATACTGATCCGTCGCGATGGACATACAGATTTCATATACAGGATATGAAACCGCACATAAGCTTGTCCAAGGTTTTAAAACTTCACGCGGTTGGTTTACAGTGTTGACACAAGCGACATCTCACGTGAGACATTGGGTATTATTAATTTATAAATGAAATGTATTTCAAGATACATCTACCTAACTACCTTTTAGAACTTTAAATACCTACTATCAATGTAGACTCGACAGCACATCAGGTTAAACAGTTGAACTGCGATAACAGGGCTGGTCTCACCTGACAAATATCATCCTCCTTTGGATGTGGAAATTAAAATTAACGTAGGTCATCGTTCAGATAGCTTAAAGCCATCTAATATTGATCCTTCTAAAGACTGGAATTTTAACAAGTGTAATTATGAGATCTTGTCTGAGCTGCTTTTCGATTGTTCCTGGGAATCTGTACTCAATATAAATGATGCTCACGATGCCACCATTAGTTTTTATGACATTTTATATAGGTAGCTTCTTTGATGAGTGTGCGCCAAAAAAAACTCGCAAATCTATTGGAAAGCGTTATCCCGTTTGGTTTTCCAGTTACATTATTAAGGACATTAAGCGAAAATCCAAATTGCACGCCGCATGGAAACAAAATAAGTGTGCGGATACGTACAGGTTATTTTCTCAGCTTAGGGCAGATCTTAAATGTCGTACCGCAGCCGCTTACAGTCGGTATATGAAACGCACTGAGAGCAATATAAAATCCAACCCACGTGAGTTTTGGCAACACATTGCTAGACTGCGTTCAAAGGGTGGGTTTGAGCCCAATGTGACGTATGATGGTAAATGTTTCTCAGGCAAAGAGGCGGCGCAGGCATTCGCAAATTTCTTTGCGAGTGTCTTCTTGCCTGAGATTCCAAACTTGAATTCGGTTGACGTATCATGCTCTGACAAGAACTGCAACAGTAATTACGTTAATATTTTCCAAATTACTCCAAGTGAAGTCATTGAGGCAATCAACAAGTTGAGGCCAAATAGCTCTGTGGGACCCGATTCTGTGCCCCCAGTTTTACTCAAACACGCAAATCAATCGCTTTGTATACCATTGTGCCATATTTTTAACGTTGCTCTAGAGACTGGAAAATATCCGCCTCAATGGAAACTGTCCAGAGTTAGCCCGATTCCTAAAGGCTCAGATAAGTCGAAAGTCGAAGAACAAAGACCGATTGCAGTGCTTTCTTCTCCAGCAAAGATATTTGAGAGCATACTACACAAACACATATATTCACAGGTGGACAAATACCTTTGCAGCGAGCAGCATGGATTTAGAGCCAAGAGATCGGTTGAGACTAATTTATTGGCCTTAGTCGAGTACATTTCTTCAAAATTAGATAGTTGTTCTCAAGTCGATGTGCTCTATTTTGATTTCCGGAAGGCATTTGACCGGGTAAACAATGACGTGTTGCTCGTGAAACTGTGTGCTATAGGATTCACACCGAGACTTCTTCATTTAATTGCCGACTATCTTCGAGACCGTCAACAGTTCGTCAGACTTGGCATATATGAGTCTGAACCGTATCACACCCGTTCAGGAGTAAGTCAGGGCTCTATATTAGGGCCCCTCCTATTTTTACTTATGATTAATGATCTCCCAGGGGTACTCAGTAACTCACGATGTCTGTTGTATGCGGACGATCTGAAGCTTTTCATGGAGGTAAAATCAGATGCGGACTGCAGTGATTTACAGAGCGATGTTGATGCAGTTTGCCTTTGGGCTAGAAAGAATGGGTTGGAGTTTAATACTGCCAAATGCTCTGCAATGACGTTTACCCGACAGCGGCAGCCTATAGCTTACAACTATAAGCTGAACGATCAGTTGTTACCGCGGACAGATAGCGTGCGTGACTTGGGTGTCACGTTTGACCGACACCTGACGTTTCATGACCATGTAGTTGTACTGGCCAAAGAGTGCTTTAAGCGATTGGGTTTCATCTTAAGAAACTCCCGTGACTTTAAAAATCACAACATAATGCGGCTTATATTTGCTGCGCTGGTGCGATCAAAGCTGGAAAGCGCAATGTGTGTATGGAATCCCCAGGAGAGCAAATATATACTTTTGCTTGAAAAGGTGCAAAAGGCTTTCCTTAGGGTTCTATACAAGCGAATCAACGGATACTATCCGTACATGTACCCTACTAAGTTTCTACTGGGCTGTCTCGGATACAACTCGTTGGAGGTCAGACGGGTTAAGCACCAAATGATAATTATGTGCAAAATACTTCGCGGCAAAATAGATTCACCGGATCTACACACTGACTTGTCTCGCTTTTTTGTGCCCAACAACTACAGCCGTAGTAGAAGTCATAAGTTGTTTGCAGTGCCCAAGTGTCGCACGGCGTCCCGCGCTCAGTCGCCCATACCGCACAGCCTTAAGTTACAACACTCAATGCTCTCCTTGCCCAAAATCCCGAATGTGACCTGTTTGCCGATTCTTGGGCGACAATTATGTCAGAGTGCTTGCGGTTTTGTGAAAGGGAATTATGAATTGAGTGTGAACATTGCCTTTTAAATTATTGTTTTTACGTTTGACATATCTGAATTATTGTTTTAATTATATTGTTCCCAATTATTTTACTGAAATTATGTATGGAAATTTAATATTAAGTAAGTAATTAATTTTTATCTTTTAATTAATGTAATTGGTGTTTTGTATAATACCGTTTTAATTGAAGTAAATAAATAAAAAAAAATAAACAGCTTTTATGTACGTAGGGCATAAAGGCGGTCTCAAGGTCAACATGTACAGTCTGATGTGCCGCCGTGTGTTAGCTACACACGGCGGCACATCAGACTGTACATAACATAACCGAATTTTTATGCGATGGCTACGTCTAGGCAGAAACTATGCCTTCTGAACTAAATATAGAAGTATAATAAATACATAATGTGTCCTAAAGTTGAACACGAAATGGTCACCCGAATCGGAGCTTCTTAGAAAAAATAATTTTAAATTTTCTTTAAAACTTATGAGCAAGTCACCGAATCAGATTCATGAGCTATTAAGGTGACTAAAACGGTTTATAATTTTTGTTTTAGTTGTAATAAAATGCGTATTTCACTAATATTTTCGATTTTGATTAGTGGAACCGAGCTAGACATATAAAAGCATGCTTTTAAATAAACTTAAGCTTATTTCTTTATTCCAAACGTATAACAAAAGTATTTAATGCATCTGTAGCTGTCACAAAACATTTGTGACACCTTTGAGACATACATTTCGTCGGTACATTCTGAGATGCTCTTGGAATTGGACTATTTGTCTCAAAAGTAACGTCAACAGCATGTTTTCCTCTGGCCCACCAATTTTTGTCAATAATTCTGCCGGGAAGCCGGTACATTAAAAATGATTACTGAAATAAGAAATCACATCCTCGTCACATTCCTTTCAGGTGGTTTTGGTAAAGAAATGGCGAGTGGAACCGAGCTAGACATGTACACCATTATGTAACCTCAAAATTTTTAGCTAGACATCGACATTAAATGTTATACTATTGCCATAGAGTAAAATTATTTTCTACTATTACCAGATAACAAAAGAAAAAGCGCGGGGAAAAAAAGCGCGGGAAACCTTGAAGTTGGCGGTCGAGTTTTTTTAGCGTCTTTAATTTTAAATTGATGTTTAGTGTAAATAATAGGATCATTTAGGTTGTAGTGTATATAATTAAGTTTACTTATTAATATATTGTGTAATTTGTACATATTTGCAGTCCTTAGGTAAGTTTTTAAGTCTATTTATTTGTGATGGACGACGACCCAGACGACCCTGGCGGAGGGACACCTCCCCAGGTTTCTCTTGTTGTCACGGTGCCCCATGATTGCTCGGGGATGGATACGGAGGGCTCTCTCTTGGATACGGATGCTTCCGAGACCAAAAGAAATCCTTGCCACACTAAAAGGAAACGCATAACATCGCGAAAAGTATGCAGGCACTGCAATAAAAAACGGAGGCGTCATAGGTCGTCTTCCGACATAATTTGTGAAAGTGATTGCCATTGTGAACAAAATTCAAAGAACCAGTTACCAAAAGCTTTTAAATCTCCTGAATCAGTATCACAACCACAATCCACCAATCCTAATGCTGATGATGTCAAGCAGGCTGACCCTAGCCCATTGGTAGGTAGGAAATTGTATGAAGCAAATGACTCAGCGCCTTACAATATCCACATCCAAAAGGTCCAGACAACACCAAATGACAATGTGTCAATTCACCCGATTTCTTTCGGTCATTTTTTAAAGAAGAATTCCGTTAAAAACATTGTCAATGGAAGTCTCAAAAAAATAGGTAGGAATAGAGTTGTTATATCATTTATTAACTACACAGATGCAAATTCATTCTTACAAAGTAATACTTTACAACAGTTTAACTACAAGGCCTTCATTCCAACCTCATCTGTTACTCGGATGGGTGTTGTTAGAGGAGTGCCAACAGATTGGTCTGAAGAAGACATACTAAATAACCTATCTGTGCCTTTTGGATGTGGAAAAATTCTAAAAGTAAGACGTATTAATAGAAAAAGTCTAAAAGATGGTAAGATTAGCTACATTCCTGTTGAGACTGTGGTTGTCACATTTGATGGCCAGGTTTTACCCAAGAGAATTTATTTATGTTATAATTCCCTACCAGTTGATCTTTACATTTTCCCAACCATCCAATGTTTCAACTGCTGCCGTTATGGTCACATAAAGTCACAATGCAGATCAACTCCGCGCTGTTTCAAATGTGGTGATAACCACACAGGAGATAGCTGCAATATTGATGAAGATGAAGCTGTATGCTTTTTATGTTCTGGAGCTCACTTTGCTACTAATAGGAAATGCCCAGAATATAATCGACAAAAATCCATCAAAGAGTCCATGGCTAATAATTGTATTTCCTATGCAGAAGCATTTAAGTTACACCCTCCTGTAACTAAATCTTACTCTGAAGTTTTGACATCTGTTGCACCTCCCTCATCTCCTTTAAGACAGACATTTGACTCATCTAAAGGTAATAGTGAAAAACAAAACACATCTTCATATAAAAAAACAGTTTATATTAAATCCAATAGCTTTCCAAAACATAATAGCAAAGGTTATGACAAACACACTCATGCTGCTTTAACTAAAGATTATGACATTCCGTTACCATCCATTGGCACAATTAATAATGAAAGAAATAATTCCTTAACAAATATGTCAATCAGAGACTTGATTATCATTTTAATTAATTCATTGACTAAGAATATGTCCGAACCGTCCAACGCTGCTGTACAAAGTATTAGTCAACTCATAAGTAACAATATCAATAATGGATCATCTGTCAACAATCCTTCAGTGGAATTGTCGCAGTGTTAACACAAAGAAAAGTGATTTACTATATCTTATAAATTTGTATAAACCTGTTGTTGTTGCACTTCAGGAAACCTGGCTGAAGCCAGGTTATAACTTTAAAGTTTCTCAATATTTATGTCTAAGAGAAGATAGAACTGACGGTTATGCAGGTGTTGCTCTGTTAATCCATGAAACAGTTCCCTTTCACCACATTCCTATTGCAAACCATAGCACTGATCTTTCTATAATAGCTGTATGTATTAATGAAATATGTTTTGTTTCTGTCTATATTCCCCACCCAACATCATCCATTTATAACGAAATAGAATCCATTATTTCACAACTTCCAAAACCAATTTTAATATTGGGAGACTTCAATGCTCAGCATCAGGCTTGGGGTAGCACAAATTCTAGTTACTACGGTTCTAGAATATTGGATATTTTGGACTCTAATAACTTCTGCATCTTAAATACTGGTGTTGCTACTCGACGTACTAAACCTCATGAAGGAATCAGTGCCCCGGATCTCTCAATAACTACTCCTAGTCTAGCATCCACATTGACCTGGAGAACACTGCCCTCCACTTTCGATAGTGATCATTATCCCATATTATTAACTCTGCCAAAAACAAATATCAAAACACAATCCAGACCACGGCCGGTCGACTTCGTAGAAAAAATCCTAGCATTGTGTCTATGGTTGTTTCTTATAGAAACTGACAGTTTTCCACCCCTCCGCTCCTCCCTCTCTGCCCTTTGCACGTGACGTCGTTGAAAACAAACAACCGCCATTACAGTATTACAGTTTAAAGTTGATCGAGTGAAGTTTTGCGTTGATTTATTTCCGTAACTTATCCTCTCAATTTCTTAGACTGTAATATATCTGTGAATTCGCAATATGCGCTCCCGTTGCTGTGTTGTGAATTGTGAAAATAGGCGAAAGGACGTCAATCTCTTTAAATTTCCCAAGTGTGAGAAAAGACTCCAAAAGTGGCTTGAATCCATTCCCAGTGGTTTATTACGGAGTACAAGCTTACAAAATCTTCGTAAGCAGTTTCTGTGTCTGAAACATTTCGAGGCGAGATTCCTTACCCCTTCCGCACATCTTAGACGTCGTCTTCGTGAGTGCGCATATCCCACATTATTTACGACTGAAGAGATGAGAACTGGTATTCCTCAAACTGCAAAGAACGTTGTTGAGTCTGGTAAGTATCTGCTGTATATAAGGAGTTTTAATTGCACTACTATTTTTGTATTCTGATTTTCATAACACAAGTCCTTTACTACGCTACTTTCCATAGTATTCAAGCAATGAATCTACTGTTGCTCATTATTTTTTTGTGTTATACTGACAACTATTTAATTCTATTAAGTATAATATTACTTTTCGTATGTAATAGGTAACATTTTAATAATAAGTGTTTCTGTAAACAAAACAGTGACGATGATGGTAATTCAATTTAGAAAATTACTGCTAGGTATAGAATTAAAGTGTATGCTGTTTGTTTTTAGGGGTAAGCGATGAGCACAACTATGCCAAGAAACGACACCATGAGGATCACACTTATTGCAAAGTGGATGAAGCTGCTGATAAACGGTTTAAGATTTCTGGTATGTCAAATGATTCAAACAATGTTACTTCCTTAATTAAGTTGTTAGTGAATCAACTTTAACACTTCATTGTTTGTAGGAATGGATGCCACTCTATCTCCGAGCTCTTCCAAGGATAGAGTTCTTAATTCGGAAAATAACGCTGTGATTTCTGAAGAACTTTTTAAGATTTCTGGTATGTCAAATGATTCAAACTATGTTTCTTCCTTAATCAAGTTGTTAGTGAATAAAGTTTAACACCTCATTGTTTCTAGGAATGAATGCCACTACATCTCCGAGCTCTTCCAAGGATAGAGTTCTTAATTCGGAAAATAACACCGTAATTTCTGAAGAATGTTTTAAGATTTCTGGTATGTGAAATGATACAAACTATATTTCTTCTTTAATCAGGTTGTTAGTGAATAAAATTTTAACACCTCATTGTTTCTAGGAATGGATGCCACTCTATCTCCGAGCTCTTCCAAGGATAGAGTTCTTAATTCGGAAAATAACACCGTAATTTCTGAACATGACACTTCTCAAAATGAAGTTACAACACATTCAATTGGAACTGGTATGAGAAAAAATTTTCATTGAAAGCTTTAGTCGAATTTTATGAATATAGAATCGGTAATTAAATAACAAAGTTTTTTTTTTCAGAAGCAAATATTTCTTTAACACCAAGACTGTCAACAAAGAGAAGACGTGTTATTTTGAAAAGAAAAGATCTGACTCCAAAATGTGCAAGGCTTTATAATGTATATTGCAAATCAAAAAGGCAGTTGTCTTTCAGCAAAAGAGTCAGGAGAGCAATGAAATTTTCAAAAAAGGCATCGTTTGAAAAATTAACCCAGAATATGCACCCCCTTAGAAAAAAACTTTTATGGATGCAGATCAGACAAGATATGAAGAAATCCAAGGGCCGAAGGTACACGATGGAAGAAAAGTTAATAGCTTTGTCCATAATGAAGCATGGTGCAAAATCTTACAGACATTTACGTTTACTTTTTATTCTTCCATCGAAAAGCACTCTGAACAAAATAATTTCAAAGATAAATATTGGAGTTGGTGTGAAAACTCAAATTTTTGGAGCACTAAAACAAGAGGTGTGTATATTCTATTGTTTTTAATATTATTTCATACAAAGGTCCACTCAGGATATAGGTACTAAAAAATAACAGTTCACAATATACTAAAAAATATAAATATTTTAAACATTTACAAAAAAAAATAGTAAATAAGCAAGTTAATAAATAAAACGAATAATAATAGCAAGAAGTAGCAGTTGGTCAAGGGGAAGCGCATTCCACACCCCGGTAAACTTAGAGTGCACGGGTTGTATGTGATTAATTTCATGTAATTGCAACTTAGTGGATATAATTTGTACTGTTCATAATTATTATCAGTGTAAAAAATAAATAGATATGATTCTCTTCTCTTTTCAGGTAACCACTTGGGATGAAAATAAGAAGTACTGCTCTATTCTATTTGATGAAATAGCATTAGAGGCGGGTCTTACTTATGATAAACATAGGGACATCATAGATGGCTTTGTAGAGCTTAACTCCAAGACAAAGGATTTTGCCGACCATGCCCTTGTTTTTATGTTGCGTGGGGCAGTCAATAATTGGCAACAACCTATTGCATACTACTTCTGCAAGGGCGCAACCTCCACATTCCATTTAAAACAAATATTAAAAGATGTGGTGATGGCTGTAGGAGACACTGGTCTGATACCAATAACATTGGTATGCGATCAAGGCACATCATTCCAATCTGCATTGAAATCTTTAAAAGAGGATACAAGGAGACAACAATTAATTTCAGGAGATATCACAGGTATTTTTTCTAAATATTACTCAGTGATATTAGCATGTGTTGTAATTGAATTAATTAATATGTAAATATTAAATTATTGGTATGTAATACAACACTTACTTATAGAATATGTAAATTTAATTTAAATACCTTAAGTATATTATCAAAATTTAAAAATTGATACTATTTATGTAATTTATTGTTTTTGTTTTCAGATGATACAATAATAATAAATGAGCATGTGCTGAGCGTGATTCACGACCCTCCACACCTAATAAAAGGATTAAGAAACAATTTTCTTTCCAAAGATATAAAGAGCAATGGGAAAATATCAAAATGGTCCGATATTGTGGAGGTCTATAAAGCAGACTGTAGCCATGCTCAAATGAGATTATTGCATAAATTGAATGACGAGCATGTCATCCCTGAAAAAATAAAGAAGATGAAGGTATTTATTTTATTATGTAAAAATCTACAATAATGATTATAGTTTACTTTACTACAAAAGAGAGATTGTGGAGATCCTTGGGGGAGGCCTATGCCCAGCAGTGGGCGTCATTCGGCTGACATGATGATGATGATGATACTACAAAAGTAGCCTGTCACTCTTCTGCTGTCAAAAATCACATCGGATCGAGCTGTTGCGCCCGCCTTTTGTCATGAAAGACAGACAAACAAACAAACAATCACACTTTCACATTTATAATATTAGTAATGATACCTACATTGTTATTCATCACTACTGTCTTGATTTTATATTGTTTATTATAATGTTGATTTATATTCTTGCTTGTTTCAGGTGAAAAACTGTGTCCGAGTTTTTAGCAAGACAATGGCAGCGACCTTGTCATTCACTGCCCAGTTCTGTGAGTATTAATAATTGTTGATTCATGAAAGGTTTTTGTAAAATTTTAATCAATAAAATTAATGACTTGTGATATTTTGTAGCTAATTATGGTGATGGAAAAGAAGTCAGCACAACGATGAAAAATACAGCTGAAACTGTGTCATTTTTTGATGATTTATTCGACTCGGTAAATGGATCGACCCTGCACGCGAAGAAAAATAAAGGAAAGCGCCTCAGACAAGCAGTAACTCATTCCTCAGAACACCACCAGTTTTGGAATGCCGCAATAAAAAAACTAAATAATTTGAAATTTATTGATGGTAGCGGTAAGGAAACATCTGTGCCTTCTATAAAAAATTGGATAAGTACTCTGGAAAGTTATCAGAGAATATGGAATTTTTTTAAATCAAAAAACTTAAAAGTTATGCGCCCGCGCAATTTCAACTCTGATCCAATAGAAAACTTTTTTGGACAAGTGCGGGCGTACAATTTTAGAAATAATGATCCTGATTGTCATACTTTTAAAAGCACATTCAAAAGTTTGCTAATAACAAGGTTTTTAAAATATCATTCGGAGGGGTTTAACTGTGAAGAGGATTCAGGCGACACACAATATCTAAAACTAAAATATTTCATTGATGCTGAAAATACAAATGAAAAGTCGCCTGAATCCTCTAATTTTGATGATTTCCCTCAGGAAATCCAAGTGTCCGCAAGAGAAGAAAGGGTGCAGATTCAAGCACGAGCTTACACTACCGGATGGGTATTGAAAAAAATAATACCAAAAATTCATAGCTGCCAAACATGTTCAGATAATCTTATAAGCAATGATGATGATCAAAATATAAATAATTTTATAAAGTTTAAAGAATATGATAAAAATAAAAAAAAGTTAAATTACCCATCCGAGTATGCTGTAAGAGTTTTTGGTGAAATAATTAAAGAGTCAAATAAATACTTAGAAAATCAACCTGAGGGTAGTGGCATTTTGAAAGAAATCGCTCAGTATATAAAATCTAAGAATTTATTTGACTTTTTAAAATGTAATGATCACAAAGACTTTGTTATTAAAAACTTTGTGGAAATAACTATACGATTAATAATATTCAATTGGTGCAATGTGATTAATAAAATATTAAAAGGCACAGATGTCGCGAGGCTAGAAAAAAAAGATTTGCCGCCTATGCAACAAAAAGCATTGTTAAAATTTAAAACAAAATTAAAAAATAAACGTATTAATAAATAAACAATTTGTTTTATTTTAGCATTTCCCTTAATTATTTTCTTTAAAATTCAACAACAAATAATAGAAAAACATCTGAAACGACTAGGGGTCCAAGGCCGTGAATTCGCGCAAATGGCGATGCCCATTAAAAAAAAGAAAGCTGTCATTTTCGATAAGAAACATCTTCTATTGGCGAATTTTTTTGTATGAGAGTTACCCGTCTGATGCGTCTAGCATCCTATAGTCTGTGATCCAGACGCCCACCAAGATTTAAATACAAAATTATTAATGACATTGACAGATGGAAAACGTTTAGTGAGCTAGTTGAGCAGAAATTATCCATTCTCCCTGATGTTCATACAAGTAATTCATCGGTGTGTGCTGACGCTTTTGTTTTAGCCATGCTAGACGCTGCAACCGAAACTTTTCCAACGAAAAGATGCAATAATAGCATTCCATCTCCCCCATGGTGGGATAATGAATGTTCTGCAGCAGTGAAGCAACGGAAAGAGGCTGAATTAAAATATAAACAATGTACCACATCAGAAAACTTTAATAATCTTACCTCCATCTTAAACCAAACCCGTAAATTATTAAAAAAAAAGAAATGGGATGGATGGAAACATTTCTGCTCATCCCTGTCCCCTGACGCTTCTCCATCAGTAATTTGGCAAAATATTCGTAGATTCAGATCAGCATTTAAAGAAACAGTTCCACACTATCTTAATGAGTCTGTAGCAGATAATTTTTTAGACAAGTTAGCACCTCCTTTTGTTCCACAAATGTCAATTCCATCTCACCTTCCTTTCCAATCACCGTCAGGTAATTTAACCAGCCTTAATTCTCCTTTTTCTCTTGTAGAATTAAAGGGTGTATTAACGTATGTTAAAGATTCTGCTCCAGGTAATGATGGTGTACCTTACTCCTTCCTTGCAAATCTGAGTGATTCAAGTCTTAATTACTTTTTGCATATAATCAACTCGACAATAAGTTCTGGTGTTATCCCTGCCTCATGGAAAATATACGAAGTTATTCCTATTCTAAAAACAAATAAACCCCCGTTAGATCCAAACTCTTACAGACCCATAGCTCTTGCCTCAGTCCTTTCTAAGCTAGCCGAACATTTAGTTAAAAATCGTTTAGAATGGTATGTAGAAAGTGAGAGTTTACTATCTCCGAGCCAATATGGATTTAGAAAAGGAAAAAGTACTATGGACAGTTTAGGGATTTTCATTACAGATGTTAGATTAGCTTTTTCAAATAATGAATCCATGCTTGCTGTCTTCCTAGATATTTCCTCAGCGTATGATAATGTTGATCTAAATATTCTAAATACTAAACTACATAAACTAAAAGTGCCTGCTATATTTTGCAATTTCATTCATAATCTTATGTCGGGGAGACAATTACAAGTTGACGTAGGTATGTCCAATGTTAAAACAAGACTAACATGGAAAGGGCTGCCCCAAGGTTCGGTGCTGAGCCCACTTCTTTATAACATATATTCTTCCGACTTAGAATCACATATCGCTGGTAAAGCTAATATTTTACAGTACGCAGATGATTTAGTTCTGTACGTGACAGGACGATCTGTAGAAAAATTAAGTCACTCTTTGAATGTCGCATTAAAAAATCTAAAGTTCTGGTTAGATAATAATTCATTGAGTCTTAGTGTAAGCAAAAGTAGCGCCGTTTTATTCTCTAGAATGCGTTTACCCCCCCCATATACATTTTTATATAATAACCAACAAATCCCAGAAAATAGTGAAGTAAAATTTTTAGGTATTCTACTAGACGCTAAGCTGACAGGTTTATCACACTGTTATTATGTCTTAGCTAGATGTGAACGTTTACTAAATATAATGCGATGTCTCTCTGGTGTTTGGTGGGGCTCCCATCCATTAACTTTAAAATTATTATATAATGCAATCATAAGAAGCATCCTAGATTACGGTACTTATTTCTTAGAACCATGTAGTGTAGTAGGTCTGTCTAAGTTAGACAGCATTCAATCAAAAGCTTTGCGTATCGTTACAGGAGCCATGAGGTCTAGTCCTGTTAATGCGCTACAAATTGAATCACTAGACCCTCCTTTAAAACTACGTAGACAGTTTCTATGTGATAAATTCATTCTCAGAGCCCTTCAATTTTCTAATCATCCTCTTTATCAAAAACTTTTAACTCTTTCAGAAAAAATTGAATGCTCACCTTATTGGTCCCATAAGTCTCCCCCGTGCTCTATCATAAGTTTCCGTAAATTTACTTCACTTCAAGCTCCCACTCACCGTTCTCAGTTTCTTCCAATATTTTCTGTCAGTTACGAAGCTCTAGTCATTTCCCCTTTAGTACACTATAATTTTGAAACATTAAAGAATGACCCTAATGCTAACGCTAACTTGAACTTTGTAGTCGATAGGGATTGGGCAGATAGGCATTACATTTACTGTGATGCTTCCAAACACCAAGTTACAGGCAAGATCGGAGTAGCTGTCTATCATCAACAATACAACTTACATCAAAAAATAAAATTACCTCCCGAAACATCAGTTTTTTCCGGAGAATGTTTTGGAATTTTAAAGTCTCTTGAATACATCCTTCTTGCAAAACTCAGTCAATCGATAATTTTCACCGACTCGAAGAGCGCTTTACAAGCTCTGCAGAAATTCCCTTGGTCAGGTCCAAATAGTCCCTATGTAACAGAGTCAAGGCAACTCCTAGTGAATTGTAAATCAAAAAATCTAGATGTTCTTTTGGTGTGGATTCCTGGCCATCATAATATTCACGGCAATGAAATAGCTGACTCATTTGCAAAAGACGCAGTAGAGACCGGTGACCAGTTTCCTTATAAAAATGTAGTACCCGACCTTCTCTCCATTCCTAAAAATCATTTGTATGATTCTTGGGAAAACCTTTGGAATATTTCAAGTTGCCATAAAGGTCTATATTATAAACGCATTCAACAAAGAATACCTCTCAAAGTTTGGTTCTCAAAATTAAAACTCTCTAAGCTTGCAACCTCTAGTTTAATAAGAATGCGCTTGGGTCATGTCTGCACAGCTTCTCATCTTGCACGACTTGGAATCATTAATAGCAATTTATGTGCGTGTGGTGCTTGTGAGGAAGATTTAAATCATATTTTTTTTGCATGTTCCCTCCGTGACTGTTCCTCTTTCATAAACTCCCTCATAGTCCTCCGTGTCCCTCTTCCTACATCTATACCTACTTTATTAAGTTCTATTAATTTTGATATATTTAATTTGTTATCTACTTTTTTAATTATTAACAATATCAAAGTGTAAATTGATTCCCTAACTCCTACTATAATAATATATTTTAATATTGTGTATATTTATATTGTCTACTTTTATTTATATATTTAGTACATTTTATCCACCAAACCCTGATCCTATTATCCTTTTTTCCAAATTCCGCTCCCTTAAATTTGTTTTTATTAAAAACTGGTTTCCCTACCTTTAATACTTGTCGTGGCAAATGCACAAACCGTGCGAGCCAAAATAACAAAAAAAAAAAAAAAAAAAAAAAAGCGCGGGAAACTTGAAGAAAGGCGGTCGTGTTTTTTCTGGCTTTTTGTTTTTAAATTAGTTATTTTGGATAGTGGGTGTAAATTTTCTTTATTTAACTGTATTTTTGTATAATATCTATTCATTTTTGTATATAGTTGGATATCTGGTAAGTTTTTAATATATTTCTTATATGAACGGGGCCAACGGGCCCCACGACCCTGGGGGAACTATCCCCCAGGCGACTAATTTTGTTACTATTTCTAATACCTCTGACATGGATACTGAGGGATCTTTGTTTGATACAGATTGCTCTGAATCAAATAAAAACCCCAAACGTAAAAGATCTTCTGCAAGGAAAACCTGCAAACATTGTAATAAAAAGAGGAGAAAAAGTCAATTGAAACTATCTGATGTCAATAATCTTACAGAAACTGACTGTCACTGTACTATTCCAACAAATGTAGAACAAAATTTACCTAATAATTCGTTGATTGAACCATCCCAATCCGTCCAAACTTCCGGATCACAAAACCCTCAAATTGCTGATCATACCCCTGTAGCTAGGATACTTTACCAAGCTTCAGATGCGTCGCCTTACATTGTTTATATACAACGGGAACTTACAGCCCCTGATGAGAATGTTATATTACATCCTGTAGCTTTAGGGCGTTTCCTAAAAAGGCATACATTTAATAACATTATAAATGGTAGTTTGAAAAAAATTGGAAGAAACAAAGCTTCAATTTCTTTTTCTCATTTTCAAGATGCCAACAATTTCATAAATAGCAGCTTTCTAAAGCAGAACAATTACAAGGCTTTTATCCCAACCCATAATATCACCCGGATGGGTGTAGTAAGAGGCGTCCCCACAGATTGGTCTGAGGAGGATATTATGAACAATATCTCAGTCCCCATAGGATGTGGTAATATTCTTAAAATCAGACGACTGAAGAAAAAAGTGACTGTCAATGGTAAAATAGATTTTTCTCCAATTGAAACAATAGTTCTGACCTTTGATGGACAGGTCCTTCCAAAAAGAGTGTATTTATGCTATAATGCCCTGCCTGTAAATTTGTATATATTCCCAACAATTCAATGCTACAAATGCTGCCGTTATGGCCACATTAAAGCTCAATGCAGATCTGTTTCTAGATGTTTTAAGTGCGGATCAGGACACTCTGGAGATAATTGCACAGTTGATGAAGAGGAAATAAGATGCTGCTTATGTACTGGTTTACATACAGCCATCAGCAGGAACTGCCCTGAATTTTTTAGACAGAAGTCTATCAAAGAAAGTATGGCAAAAAGTTGTATTTCTTATGCTGAGGCATTAAAACTTCATCCTGCCTCTTACAAGTCATATGCAGATGTTCTTGCCTCCTCTCCTCTTTCTCCACCTATCTCCAATTTCGTATACCCCACTAATAATACTGGTAACAATTTAAATGAAACAAGAACTTCTTACAAAAAAACAGTTTTTATTAAACCAAAATCTCCTCGTAACATCAGTAAAGGATATGACAAGACTTCTCATAATGAAATATTAAACGACTTTAGAATGCCTTCTTCCCCCAATGGGAATGCTTTGAATAACAATACAGACTCCTCACTTTCTAACTTACCCATTAGAGACCTTATAATTGCTCTCATTCAAACATTGTCTAATAGTAATATTATTTCCTCACCGTCCAACGCTGCACAATCCGAAAACTATGTTAATTTAAATAAACTGAATGAACTCTGTAATTCAATGGAATTGCAGAAGTGTAATTAGCAAAAAATCTGATTTAATTCATATAATTAATAAATATAATCCCTTTGTAGTTGCTCTCCAAGAAACTTGGCTTAAACCAGGTTTAAATTTTAAATTGTTCAGTACACCCCTGCTAAATCCGCGGAATCGGCATGGCGCAGTGGAAGATGATCATGAGTATAGACTCCGGACAAAAAACTAGGTTTCAGCCGGGATGTAACTGAACAATTGAACTGCGATACACAGCGGAGAGAATGTTAAGTAAGGTGAGGTTACATACGGGTCTGTGTGTCGAACGTCTCCAAGGCAGAAGTGGTGTAAGGGAGCGCGCGCGCCCCTGATGTCCTTTCTTCGTCTGCCAACCTTACCAATTCGTCACCTCACTCACAACACAAATAACAGCGTTCCCAAGACACTGGGCGTTTCAACAATAGATACACAATAACACACGGAGGAGCTTTTTGTCAAGATATATATTGCCCCTGCAACAACGCGTGGTAGACAATTATCTTTCTTTCAAAACTCCGCGACCAGCCCGATGGATGGCGTCAAAACCTTGGTCGTACAAAACGGGATCACATAGATAATTTAAGATTTTATTCAAACTCGATATGCCAGGCACATTCAACGCGAGCGATTTTTAACAAATTCAGCAAAATTATTCCGACATTTTTCGACAAAAATTTCAATCAAGTGTCACTGTCAACTTCAAGTGACAGCTAAATGTCAATTTGACGTGACATTATAGATGCGTTCAGAAACGTCGATCTTTTCCGAACATCCCCCCGCCCCGGACCGTTAAGAACGGTACGTCAATCTACGGGTAATCGGGAGAGCCCACTAACGGCTCTCTTCAAAACCGAATCTCGAACCAAAACCTCAGCAAAACGAGGAACTCCGTCAGTTCCGGGGTAGAGTTTAACAATGCGCCCCCTTCGCCAACATAGGGGCGGCAGGTTAGCATCCTTAATCAACACGAGGTCGCCAGTCTGGGGTGGGGTGGTTTTATCTGTCCACTTCACGCGCTGTTGCAGGATATGCAAATACTCCATCGACCAACGTGCCCAGAAGTTTTGGGACATCTGTTTCAAAAGTTGGTATCGCGACAAACGATGGGATCCTACATCCTGAATCGGATATTCAGGCAACGCCAAAAGGGGCTGTCCGATCAAGAAATGACCTGGGGTCAACGCTTCCAGGTCATTCGGGTCCGAAGACAACGGGCACAAGGGTCGCGAGTTGAGGACGGCCTCAATTTTACAAAATACCGTATCAAGTTCCTCAAACGTGAGAATAGTTTCTCCAATCACGCGACGCAAGTGTGTCTTGGCAGCCTTTACACAAGCTTCAAAAATTCCTCCCCAGGTCGGACAAGCTGGAGGGCTAAACTTCCAGATTATCCCACGCCGGGAGAGGGTGGTTCCAATGTCTATTTTATTATCAACAAAAAACTTAACTACTTCCTTAAGATAATTACACGTTCCCTTATAATTAGTACCACAATCGGAACGTATCAATGTCGGCAGTCCTCTACGGGAAACAAATCTGCTCAAGGCGGCGACAAAGGCTTCGGTAGACAATTCCGAGACAATTTCCAAATGGACAGCCTTGGTGGACAAACACACAAACACGCACAAGTACGCCTTATAGGTTTTAGCATTACGCAGTCTCGACGCCTTTACAGTAAAGGGACCGGCGAAGTCGGTGGCGACTCCGGCAAAAGCTCTACATTCCGTGACGCGATCAGCAGGCAAATCACCCATCTGGGGCTGCATGGTCGCGGCCTTCAATCGATAACAAGGCAGGCAACGGAAAACCACAGTGCGAATGGCTCGACGAGCAGACAAAATCCAAAATTCACGCTGCAAGATGGCCAACAAAGCATTACAGCCAGCATGTTGTGCATTCACATGGCGATCTGTTATTATCAGTTGAGTCAAATGTCCGGCTTTAGGTAACAAAAGGGGGTGACGAGCTCCATACGGCAGGTTCGCATTTCGAAGTCTTCCGCCGACTCGCAAAAGCCCACTCTCGTCCAGGAAGGGATTCAATCGCGATACCGCGCCCTTCAACTTGCGACGGCCTAAACGCAAAATTTCAATCTCGGACTCAAAACTATCAGCTTGTACTCTCCGGACCCAAAACAAGAGCGCGTCCCTACGCTCGTCCGGAGTGAGAACCGACGAATCACGCCTCGCGCGTGGGTTTCTGCAATTGTACGCAAAACGTCTGATCCAAGCGGTAACACCAAGCAGCTTCTGTAAGGAGCTGTACCGATCCAACAACAAATCCTTTTCCCCGGCGGGGTTAGTCTCCAGGACGCATGCCCGCATATCAGGAACGGCTACGTTCGACAACGCTGGAGAGGGCGGCCACTCCGACTCAGGCCGCATCAACCACTGTGGGCCCCACCAGAGGGGGTGGTTAATTAGGGTTGGGGCTACACAACCCCGAGACGCACAATCCGCGGGATTCATGGTTCCCGGCACGTGTCTCCAAATCAACTCGATGTCGGAATTACAAATCTGCGACACTCGATTGGCCACAAACACGTCCAAGGTGTGCGCCGGAGCCTTCAACCAACAAAGGACGACCTGACTGTCCGTCCAAGCATAAACCTCTTGTATCTTAATAGATCGACCTAATGTGAGCCATACGTGGTTCAACAAACGCATTAGGAGGGCAGCTCCACACAATTCCAACCTCGGGATCGTATGACGAGTCCGAAGGGGAGCGACTTTGCTTTTCGCTATCACCAGATGCACAGCAACAACTCCGTCAACAGTAACGGTGCGGAGGTACACGGCCGCAGCAAATCCACGTTCGGAGGCATCGGAAAAGCCGTGAAGAGTAACTTTACAATTTTCAGAAGGGAGGAATAGCCTCGGCAAATGCACTTCATTAATCTCGGGGAGGGATGAAACGAAGCTCGACCAATCTCGGAGTAACTCGTCCGAGAGGGGTTCATCCCACGACACACCCGAAGCCCATAACCGTTGCAAGAAACACTTGGCCATAAACAGCACGGGGCAAATCCACCCATTGGGGTCAAAGGTACGTGCGACAGTAGACAATACTAAACGCTTGGTCCAGACTTTCGGTGGTCGTAAATCCACACAATACGTGAAAGTGTCAGAGACCGGTTTGTACTGTACGCCAAGGACGGTCACCACATGGGGGTTATCAACATTTTCGAATAGGTGGGGGTCCTGCTGGTGCTCTTCGGGCAAACCTACCAGTACATCAGGCGAGTTGGATATCCATTTCCTCAACTCGTAACCTCCCGACTTCAAAAGGGCGGTGAGTTCGTCTCTCAGGACAATCGCCTCTGAGACAGATGAGGCGCCCGTGCAAATGTCATCCACATAGACGTCACTGGCCAAAATGGCGGAGGCGCGAGGGTATCTCAAGCGCTCCTTCTCGGCCAACTCCAACAAAGAACGAATCGCAACAAACGGGCTCGAAGCCAAACCGTACGTATTCGTATTCAATTCATAAATCAACAAGGGGTCCCTAGGACTCTCTCTCCACAAAATCAATTGGTACCTCCTATCCTCTGGATGGATGACCGTTTGTCTGAACATCATCCGGATGTCAGTCATAAATACAATTTGGTGCCGCCGGAAGTTGGTCAAAATGTCTGAGATCTCCGTGTGCAGCTTGGGACCTACATGCAGACACTGGTTCAAGGACGCTCCAGTAGAGGTGGGAGCCGAACCGTCAAAGACCACCCGAATTTTTCCGGATTTCAAAACGGCGTGGTGCGGCAAAAAGAAGTGCTCAACGGAGCGCCAATCCAAATCGCTCACGGACATGTGCCCTAACTCCTCATACTCCCGCATGAATTCAACATACTTCTGGCGGAAGACCGGATCCTTGCTCATGCGACGCTCCATCGCCACTAGCCTACGTTCCGCTAGCGGTCGGGATTCGCCCAGAGGAGGCCGGCCGGCACGAAAGGGGAGACGGGTGATCAAACGACCAGAGCGGAGGCGACCAGTGTTATTCTGGTAATACAACTCGCATTCATCCGCTACTGGGTCAACCCGCGGGGCTGGTGGAGGTTCCTCAACCTCCCAAAACTTCTGCACCACTTCGGAGAGACACATTAAAAACAAGACCGCGATCCTCATCAAGGGAATCCAAAACGCGGCGAGCAGGGCCCATCACAACTGTACCGAGTGTCGTCTGCAGAGCTACCAAGCCATCTGGCTGCAAAACTCGCTTCCCCGTCAACAAAACTCGCCCCAGGACATCGGCTCCAAGGAGAGCATCAATCGGGCCTGGGCGGAAGAAATTTGGATCTGCGAGTGGGGAATCAGACATCAAAGACAACATACTCGGTCCCAAGTCAACTGAAGGTTGACGGCCAACAACTGTGTCCAACACAATCGCCGAGGTCTTAATGCCTGGCGTGGACTTATTACGTGATGTAAATGTGAAGTCAACATGCCCTAACAACCCGGGGACTTTCACATCGCCAACACCTCTCACGCCTTCCGTGTGGGGGTGCACCTTGAGGCCCAACCGCCTAACTAACCAAGATGACACAACACACCCCTGAGCACCGGAATCCAACAAGGCGCGAACTTCCACAAGGTCGCCATTCAATCCCCTGACAAGCACAGAGGCCGTGGGCAACAAAACGGTCTCTGGAGGGGTGGCTACAATCGACCGTAAACACGTTGATTGCTAGTATGTGGGGTCCCCAGACGTCCCCCCATGGTAAGGGGGTCGCTCATAGCGATCCAGTGGGTCCCAATCTCCCACATACTGCCTACGTCCAATTCGCCCGGTATCAGGCGGGTTATATCTCCCGGCCCCTTGAAGACGGGGCGGGCGCCGCTCCAAACGCGGGTATTCGGCGAGCGGCGGCGAGAATCGGTGCCTATCATCCACCGTGTACGTCGCCCCATAGTCGCGGGGGCACGGTGACCGATTTTCAGAGGGGGGGTCCCGGGGACCCCCGGCTGTGCGAGGCTCAACACGTTGCGGGGGGCTTCTACGACCTCCCGCAACGCTCGCAAAATCGAACCCCCTAGTTGGGGACCGATTTCCCATGGGGGGGTCCGTGGGACCCCCGCCCGTGCGAGGCTCAAAACGTCGCGGGGGGCCTCTACGACCTCCGGCAACGCCCGCATAACTCATCCCCATCCTTGGGGATCGGTTTCCCATGGGGGGGTCCCTGGGACCCCCGCCCGTTTGAGGGTCCAAACGTGGCGGAGAGCGTCTGGGGCCACTCTGGTGGCCACTAGAACTGCTGCGGGATGCAAACACCGCGGGGGGTCCGAGACCCCCACCCATACGCGGTGATCCTGCAGCGACGCGCTGCGGCGCTCCGCCGCCCTCTGGGCTGTTCATGCAGAGGAGGGGATGGTGGTTGCCCTTACAAAAGCGGCATGGGTGCGCTTGGGTACATTCGCGCTGCATGTGCAGGCCCAAGCACGAGTAGCACCATGTCCGTTGTCGCGCGATCGCTCGACGGCCTTGGACGCGCTGGTCGAGGAACTTATCACAACGGGTCGTGCTGTGACCCGGTTCCCGACAGTACAAGCAGCGGGCGGTCTCCTGGACGGCGGCATAGCGGCCGGGCGCGCGAGGGGCCATACGCCCCCTACGGGGGGGTCCGGTGGGGGATCTACTCTGTGGCACAGGTCGTTCGGGTCCCATAGGACCGGCCAGAGAGGAATTATCTGCCAGTCTACTTTCTCCTTCCAGGAACGTCAAGAGGTCCGAGAAGGGTGGCAGATAAGTCGCACTATCCCCACCATACTGCTGCTCAAAACGGACCTTAACAGAGTCCGGCAACTTTCCCAGGACAATGTGCAGTAACAAAAACGACCACTGCTCCACTGGGAGTTTTAAGTTTTTTAATGCGTTGTATGCCACTAACAGCGGATTCAACAAAGCCACTCTCAAGTGCATCACGCTGGCAACGCGGGGTAAATTCAAAATGGCGGCAACATGGTTGTCCGCCAGACGTCGTACGTTCTGGTACCGACGGGCAATCAAATCCCTAGCAATAGGGTAGTTTTCATCCGAGGGGGCCAAATGTTGAACCGATTCAAGGGCCTCCCCTTCCAACACGGATAATAAATAAGCTAACTTCTGGCCCTGGGTCAAATCATCCCGGGCATGTACCAGACTATCAAAAATATTAATAAAGCCCTCCCAGTCCTCTAGACGACCAGCAAAACGCCTTAAGTCTAAGGGGGCCAATCTAGCAAAGAGAGGGGGCATACTCTTCGATGTGACCGGGGACGGGCTCGGTTCATTCTCTCTTGCCACTTGCAAGGGTCGAGCCACCTGGGTAATTCTGTCCGCAAAATCATAACACTGGTCCACATCCAAATCGACTTCTTGTCGCATTTCCACCTCGGCCTCAACAGTCCTTTCCAAAAATAAGGCATACTGCTCATCAACAACAGCCAAACGTATGGGCAGATCTACGTATCTGTTCAACAAGGCCTCCGTTCTATCCGGTCGATCCAACAACGCAACCGCAGAAGCTAACCACCGTAACTCAGAACGTATTTTGGCTTTAGCAGAGGAGGCCGTCATTGTAACGTCACAAATTTATCAACAAAAACAACAAATTCAAAATATTCACTATAACACAAAATCTCCAATATTTGGAGGTTATTACTAACCACAAAATTCCAATATTACAACAACAAAGTATTTATAATGACACAAACTCTTAAATATCTGGAGGTTATCAGAAAACAACAAAACTCACTGACTATTGAAATTCACTCAAAATCACTGACTATTGAAATTCACTTGGATATCAACACAACATACTGTTACACAACAACAAGTTAATTTTAATTATTTCAAAGCACAAGTTTCAATGAGTTTCAATGTGTAAACAATGTCCCAAATCATTTAAGTTTCACTAAGTATTGAGTGCAAACTTATTAGCTAACCTTTTATTAGCTATTATTTTAGCAACAAACTTGTCAATATTCACAACTCAAATTTGCTAACAAAACTGAATAATAATTATTATGAGCAAAGAAAGGCATCTGTTTACAATTTGGAACTTCAATACATGACTTCAATACATTAATTACAAGACATGGAACCAATAACAAAGGAATGCCCTTTACTTTTCAAATGCAAGTTAATTACCATTTACAAGTACAAATTAATCTAGTCCGGACCAGATGGTCATCAACACGGCACTGATTAATGGACAAAGCTTTGGCGTGGGCCTCTCAGGCCTTCAAGCTACGCTCTTGGCTACCAAAAAATGTTCAGTACACCCCTGCTAAATCCGCGGAATCGGCATGGCGCAGTGGAAGATGATCATGAGTATAGACTCCGGACAAAAAACTAGGTTTCAGCCGGGATGTAACTGAACAATTGAACTGCGATACACAGCGGAGAGAATGTTAAGTAAGGTGAGGTTACATACGGGTCTGTGTGTCGAACGTCTCCAAGGCAGAAGTGGTGTAAGGGAGCGCGCGCGCCCCTGATGTCCTTTCTTCGTCTGCCAACCTTACCAATTCGTCACCTCACTCACAACACAAATAACAGCGTTCCCAAGACACTGGGCGTTTCAACAATAGATACACAATAACACACGGAGGAGCTTTTTGTCAAGATATATATTGCCCCTGCAACAACGCGTGGTAGACAATTATCTTTCTTTCAAAACTCCGCGACCAGCCCGATGGATGGCGTCAAAACCTTGGTCGTACAAAACGGGATCACATAGATAATTTAAGATTTTATTCAAACTCGATATGCCAGGCACATTCAACGCGAGCGATTTTTAACAAATTCAGCAAAATTATTCCGACATTTTTCGACAAAAATTTCAATCAAGTGTCACTGTCAACTTCAAGTGACAGCTAAATGTCAATTTGACGTGACATTATAGATGCGTTCAGAAACGTCGATCTTTTCCGAACATAAATTATCCGGCTTTTCATGTGTGCGTGAAGACCGGCTTGGGCTAGACCCTACTATTGGTTGTGGTGTAGCTTTGCTGATAAAACATCCATTGCTTTTTAAACACATCCCTATTCCTCATCATAGTAATGATTTTTCAATCATTGCTGCTGTTGTAAATAATATCTGTTTTATTTCAATCTACATTCCTCATCCTGTGTCACACATTTATGATGAAATTGAAAATATTATAAAATCACTGCCAAAACCCCTTGTGGTTATGGGAGATTTTAATGTTCAACACTGCTCATGGGGTAGCTCTACGTCTAATCACTATGGCAGTAGAATGTTAGACATATTACATTCTAATAATTTATGTCTACTTAATACTGGCAAAATCACTCGTAGAACCAAGCCAGAGGAGGGTAGAAGTGTTCCTGACTTATCCATTGTCTCCCCTAGCCTAGCTTCTTCCTTAACATGGACTACACTTAGTTCCACACACGGCAGTGATCATTATCCAATTGTAATTACTTTCTTGAATAGCTCACTAAAACTACCAAATACAAATCCTCCAAGATTAAAACATAAATTAGTCAAGGATAAATGGAATACTTTTAAGTCACAAGTTGAGCAAGATTTAGAAGAACTCCCACAAATTGATAGGAATAACATTGCTTCTTGTGCAATTGCTTTAACATCTTTGTGTTATTGTTTCTTTCTTTGTGTGCAATAAAGCTTTTTTTATTATTTTTTTATTTATTTATCTTTGCTAATAAACACTGCCAATAAAGTATTTCCGACTAAAACTGGTCATCCAAGAAAAATTCCATCTCCTCCCTGGTGGGATCAGGAGTGTACTATAGCAGTTACCAAAAGGAAGGAGGCTGAAATAAAATATAAGCTAAATTCTACAACTGAAAACTTTAATTCCTTGTCATATCATATCAATAGTACTCGGAAATTATTTAAACAAAAGAAATGGGAAAGTTGGAAAAAATTTTGCTCTTCAATATCACCTAATACTCCAGTATCTCTTGTTTGGTCCCATATTCGCCGGTTTCGCTCAGCTTTCAAAGAATCCACTCCCAAACATATTCCGGAACAAATAACTGAAGAATTTCTAGATAGATTAGCCCCTCCTTACGTACCATGTGGTAGTACACTTCTGCAAACCCCCTCCTCAGCGGAACTGACTGGTCTTAGTTCTCTTTTCTCATTAGCTGAACTCAAAGGGGTTTTGTCCTATGTCAAGGACTCTGCTCCTGGCTGTGACAATATCCCATATTCCTTTATTAGTCACTTGGGGGATAGTAGTTTAATATACCTTTTAAATCTAATCAACTCTATGATGTTACACGGTGACATCCCTTGTGCATGGAAGATACAAGAGATAATACCTATTTTAAAACCTAATAAACCCAGTGATAATGTTTCTTCTTATCGACCTATCGCTTTATCTTCAGTTCTTCTTAAAATTGCTGAACATCTTATCAAAATTCGTTTAGAATGGTTTATTGAAAGTAGAGGTTTACTGAGTGACAGCCAGTTTGGTTTTCGAAAAAATAAAAGTACAATTGACAGCATTGGCATCTTTACAACTGACATCCGAATAGCTTTCTCTTTGAATCAATCGCTTTTGGCTGCGTTTTTGGATATAAAATCAGCATATGATAATGTTATTCTTAGCATCCTTCAGAATAAACTCATCAAATTACAAGTTCCACCATTATTAGTTAACTTCATCATAAATATTTTATCTGATAGAACAATCCATATTTCTCAAGGTCCCGAGAATACGAAGTCACGGTTAGTATGGAATGGACTTCCACAAGGCTCTGTGCTAAGCCCACTGTTGTACAATATTTATACATATGATTTAGATAGCTCCCTTCCTAATAGTATTCATACATTACAATACGCTGATGACCTGCTGTTATACTGTACAGGGAAATCAATCGAAAATCTATGTTCCCTCCTTTCGTCTTGTTTAGATTCACTAAAAACCTGGCTTGAAACTAACGGCCTTGAGTTATCAAGTTCCAAGAGCAGTGTGGTCCTTTTTTCTAGGATGCGATGTCCACCACCCATCACTGTTTATTATGAAAATTCAATAATTCCAACTAGTGACGAAGCCAAGTTTTTAGGCATAACCCTGGACAGTAAATTAACAGGTCTAACACATTGTTATCAGGTTGTTGCCAAATGTGAAAGGACGCTTAATATTTTAAGATGTTTATCTGGTGTCTGGTGGGGATCTCATCCTTCCTCCTTGAAACAGCTTTACAACTCCATTGTTAGAAGCATTTTAGATTACGGGACATTCCTATTAGAACCCTGCAGCGCGCTCGGCATGAAAAAACTTGATATCATTCAGTCGAAAGCCCTCCGCATTGTTACTGGCGTTATGAAATCAAGTCCCACAAATGCTCTTCAAGTAGAGTGTTCTGATCCCCCTTTGAAACTTAGACGGCAGTACCTATGTGACAGATATCTTTTTCGAGCGTTTCAATTTTATAATCACCCACTGTATAATAAACTTTCCAAACTTTTAGAACTCGTGGAATCCTCCTCGTACTGGTCACACAAACAAGTACCTTGTCTTGTTGTAAGTTTCAGTAAGTTTTGCTCATTTCAAGCTCCAACTCACAGGTCATCATATCTTCCAATTTTTTCGCAAAACTACGAATGTTTAATCTTATTTCCAAATATCCATTTCAACATAGATTTCCATAAAAATGACATCAACACTAAATACCACTTTAAACTTTTACTGTCAGAGGTATGGCGGGATTATCATCATATTTATTGCGATGCTTCCAAGTTATCCTCTGATAGTAATGTTGGTGTTGGAATATTCCATAAACAGTACCAAGTTATTCAAATGGTTAAACTTCCGCCCGAGTCTTCGGTGTTTACTGGTGAATGCCTTGGCCTTTTAAAATCGTTAGAATATGTGTTATTATATAAATTAAAGAAAGTAATTATCTTCTCAGACTCAAGAAGCGCTCTAGAAGCTCTGCAAAAATTTCCTTTTAAAAGCAATTTAAGCTACCAAATAATTATAGAATGCCGAAATTTACTTCAAAAATGTTCAATAGCAGGTTATGAGATAAACTTTGTATGGGTGCCTAGTCACAGTAATATTCAAGGTAACGAAAAAGCTGATCAACTAGCAAAGGAAGCAATAGTTTCTGGGGACTTATTCCCTTACAAAAATTATTGCTATGATTTGTGCGCATATGCAAGGGTTTGTCTCAAAAAATCATGGGATAGTCAGTGGCACATAAGCAGTAAATACAAAGGCAGCTATTATAAACGGATTCAACCAGACATACCATCCAAACCTTGGTTTTGTAAAATGAAGCTTGGTAAAGTACCCACTACCATTATTACACGAATGCGACTTGGCCATACCTGCACTCCTGCCCATTTGTCCAGACTAGGAATCATTGATAATTCATTGTGTGAGTGTGGCACTGGATTGGGTGATGTAAATCATATATTTTTTTCCTGTCCCCTCTACGATCATACTTCCTTTTATGACTCTTTAATTTCCCTCAGTATCCCTCTTCCTACTTCTATATTGCTTCTTTTATATTCCAATGATATTTATGTTTATAAATGTATTTCTCTTTTTATATCCACTAATAATATTCAAATTTAATCTAAACCCCTCTTACACATCCTATATATATTTTATAATCCTTCTTTCTTTTCCTCCCCACTATCCAATTCCAAATTTCCTTGTATATACCTAAATTAGTTTATAAAGATATAGTTTAGTTTCCCTACCTTTGTCATGGCTAATACCCAAACCGGGTGGAGCCAATAAAAAAAAAAAAAAAAAAAAAAAAAAAAAAAAAAAAAAGATAACAAAAATATTCATGACCGAATGTTTTTTTTTTCGTTTGTTCCAAATTGCCTCCTGCCCCCTGATTCACGAGCCGTCGGAAACGCTCCCGACAGCGGAATGTATGCCCTGTCTCTGTCACGCACTATAGAACAGACAAAGACAAAGCACTGAATTCGAATCCGATTCCGTTTCAGACGGTTTGTGAATCAGGGGGCTGATATCCAAATAACCCCACTTTACGGTACATTATTATTATGCATAAAATTTTGATGTACCTAAGAAAATTGATTGTGCGTCAAACCAGTCGTAATTGCCCCGCCCGCCCTTGTAGTATAACTTGATTTAATTCTAAAAGTAGGTACAAGCACACGGGCTGCGTGCCGAGCTGCATGCGCCGGGCTACACGCACGCCACGCTGCGTGGCACGCGTCTAAACGCAGCATAATATTCTAAGCGCGTAACTACCATACAATTTACATTGCATTACCTACTCATTGAGTTATAATGTATACTTACCACCTACTATAAACACACTGCGACTACCTAATTCATTAATTGAATCTTCACAAAAGAATAAAACCAGAATAAGGAATTTAATGTATTGAAATAATACTTAGGTACTACATACATTGTTTATATATTTATTGAATCATGCCACTGTAAAGTTTGATAATCAACCTTAACACTACAATGAGAGAACGCTAGAACCGCTAATTTATTTACAGCTACCGCCAATCTTCCAAATGCTACTATATTGGCAGGACTAAATGATGTTTTGATATCGTAAATACAGCGAACCATGTACCTAGCATGAAATCTTACAGGATCACCTGAAATGTAATATGTTCGATATTAGTACAAAGGAGTGCAACAGCCTACAGTCTTAGTAGGTACTTTTCAGTCAGCAGCAGATATTGATATTTTGCTGACAAGTATTTAAAATTACTTAAGTATATGAAAATAAGAATATACTACTTCTTACCTGGATATACAAGAAAGTCTGAACCAAATTTTAATCCATTTGTAACATGATGACCCTTCTCCCACAAATCTTTGAATATAGTATACCGGATGGCACCATCTTTATCCAATATACTTGGCTTCAAAACATTAATTGACACTGTTTTTGCATCTGAGATGGAAAGAGCACAAAATTAATAATTGGATAAGTAGTTGAGTGAGATAAGTGTATTTAACAACTAATTTATACTTAGAGGTTTTATTTTAAAAACTCTATCTCAATCCATCCATCCATCCATCAGGATGTTAATGTTAGAACAACTTTTTTCCATACCTGATGTTTTATAATGTTCATTAGGTAAATGGACCAGGAGATAGGCTGGAGATAATTTAGGTAATTTATCAATTTCTTCTTGCAATAAAGTCTCCTTATCTAAATTTACATCTGAAAAAAAAAACATTATACTACAAGCATACTTCTATTCTGAATTTGTGTAGAATAATTCACAATTATTATATTGAAATACTAGAATAAAATATGATTGTGAAATGAAAATAGCATTGCAAACAGCAAACATCAACAGCTCTCTGCTGTGGCACATGCACAGGCCTGCCTTATGGATGGATACGGAGAATGGGCCATGAGTCGTGAGTGGTTTTGGATTCTAATAGACTAATGTGATGATCAGAAGGAGCTTGAGATAGTGAATTTTTGATCAACCATCCTGTGACCGACCATTGCTTGTTGTTTAACTTAATAATCGCAGGCCAAGCATGCTAACCACTGCGCCATGGGTTGCTCAAATGCAATCAAGGAATGAAAAATATGTGTAGAATTATTTAAATTTAATATTAGGTACATGCTATTGTATGCTATGTCATTATTATAAAAGCAATAACACCCCCCTTTTTCCAGTTTTTTTTTTTTTTTTTTTTTTATCCACAACGGGGTAGCACTTAGCCCTCATCACACCAGATGTTAAGTGGTGATAAGGCTGAAGATGGAAGCGCACTACTCCCGGAATCCTCAATCACTGAGGAACTGGCTATCTTATCTCTAACTGCCGGAACACAATAATGCTGAAAACATCATTGTTATGGCGTCAGACTTAGATAAGATGGTGGTAGCTAGCCAGGCGGACTAAGAACAAGTCCTACCACCAACCAAACCGAATACAATATGTACCCCCACTGGGAATCGAACCCGGGACCTCCTGGTCTGAAATCGGTGGTGTGAACCACTAGACCACAGAGGCGGTTAAGTTGGGAGCTAGAAAGCCAAAACTTTTACCTGTTATGCCTTTTGACAACAACTTTTGTTTCTTGCCTGCTACTATAATGTCTAGTTTTTGTGACATCTGTTCAATTCGTCTTCTTTTTAACCCTTCAGATTGCTCAGCTAGTATTCTAAAAACATAATAATCATACAATACATTCACAAATACATATTGTATTACTAAAGGATACTTATTTTTTTTCAATGGGTTTGCTCTTGATATCAATCCTTAAGTAAGATGATATCTACAATAGGGTAAGATTACTTACCCAGAAGAAGCCTGTGCTCCCTAAGCTGAAATTATCTGGATTTAATGTACACAGAAACGCAGACCCAGAGAGGGTTTTACTCTTTTGCTGTTTTATTAATCAGTTTATGGCAACTTATGAATTTATTTGAGCACCATCAAAATAGTTGTTTATTTATGCACAAACCTTTCTTCACAAGCCTTAACTAAACTTTTTTCCTCTTCTGATGGGGCTTCTATCAAATTAGGAATTTCACATAATTCACAAATGCCTTTTTCCACAAGAAGAGCTGCTTCTTCTGACATAAGTGCCATTGGTAATCCTGCAATTGTTAAAATTGACATCAAAAACAAACAGGATAAATATTAAAGAGAGAATAATACAAGCTTGAATTGTCCCAGTTAGATAGATATATTTTTCATGTTACCTTAGTGAGTCCTTATGAATTTAAACTAGGTATTAAGCATAAAACCTCACCTAAGAAATCATTCTGCCGTGGATAACTTGCAATTGAACCTAATAAAGAACCACAAATTCTGTGTTCACTTCTAATGATGTACCAATCTGAAACATAATACCAAATTAAGTGATGAGTATTGTTATTTGTAATGCATGCTGATGTATTTTTGTAGGTAGGTACTTAGATAGAAATGTTAAATTTTAGTAAACAGTAAAATTAGTGATCTCACTAATAATAAAAATGCTAAAGTTTGTATGTAAGACTGTCACTAAATCACAGCGAAACGGCTGAAAAGGCTACATTTTACCCCGGGAAAATGTCTCATTACCACGGCAAAACAGTCTAATATTTAAATAGTATATTTTTTTACCATCACTATTCCATACATAAGCAACACCATCAATAACGAACAAGCGAATCATTGTTAATTATGAACACAATGTAAGAAGTCCAAAAGAACGAGTTATTGGGCTCATTTTTTAGTTATAAATAATAATAAATTCGATAAAATATAACCCCATCTCATTTATCACCACAAATTATATAGACTAGTTTTATCACAACAAACCACAAAAACCAAAGAGTATATCCACAGACTAGTCTATATAATTTGTGATCCACAGCCATCTCTATCGTCTTCTACAAGCCATGCGCATAAAGCCCCCAGTACACGATGGCCGATCATGGTCGGCGACCATGACCAATACATCGTACATTGACACTTTTGAAAGAACCTTTTTAAACTTGTTCTTTCAAAAGTGTCAATGTACGATGAATTGGTCATGGTCGCCGACCATGATCGGCCATCGTGTACTGGGGGCTTAAAGTTGCCGATTTGACATCGTTTGCACTTGCACCGTTTGACAGGTAAACAGCGAGGAAACCTCGAGTACTGAATCTTATGGAGATGGCATATATTCTATACATCTATACAAATAAATAAAATTGGAGTGTCTGTTTGTAACATTAAATAACCGCTTTTTACTACGTGCATATGATTAAATGACGGTACATATACCAAAATGACATGTTTTACAATTTTTGTCTGTCTTTCTGTCTGTTCCGGCTAATCTCTGAAACGGCTGGACCGATTAATACGACAATTAGAAGAAGTTTAAAATTGAATTCCAAGATTTTCTTACATTGTGACTTAGTTACACCTCACTTTTTCGTAGGTATGCCACCTCCATAGGATTTAGTACTCAGAGGAGTAAACCGGTTCACAGCAATGTTGCCGTTCCGTATCATAGCCCGTATATATAAAATCACCTCACCCACCCATGGGCCATGGCCCGCTATTATTTCTCGGCTGCTTGCGGTTACAAGTGCAACGAGTGAGATAGAAGATGGCTTTGCCTCACCCAAAGCACAGCCATCTCTATCGTCTTCTACAAGCCATGCGCATAAAGTTGGCAACGTAGTTTTAAGTGAACCGATTTGACACCGTTTGCATCGTTTGACAGGTAAACAGCGAGTAAACCTCGAGTACTGAATCCTATGGAGATGGCATATCTTCTATACATCTATCTATACAAATAAATAAAATTGGAGTGTCTGTTTGTAACATTAAATAACCGCTTTTTACTACGTGCATATGATTAAATATACGGTACATATACCAAAATGACATGTTTTTAAATTTTTGTCTGTCTGTCTGTTTGTTCCGGCTAATCTCTGAAACGGCTGGACCGATTTTGACGGACCGATTAATACAACAATTAGAAGTAGTTTAAAATTGAATTCCAAGATTTTCTTACATTGTGACTTACTTACACCTCACTTTTTCGTAGGTATGCCACCTCCATAGGATTTAGTACTCAGAGGACTAGACCGGTTCACAGCAATGTTGCCGTTCCGTATCATAGCATGGCCAAGCATGGCTTATAAAAGACGATAGAGACGGCTGTGCCAAAGCCATCTTCTATCTCACTCGTTGCACTTAGGAGCGCAAGCAGCCGAGAAATAAGTGCAGTGTTTAAAGGTGGTAAATAATAGTGTGGACTGTATCTTCAAAGGGTTTATAATATTATATTGACTATTACAATAGTACTGTGGCAAACAAATAAACTGAGACAATGGATGCGTGTATGGGCGCAACCGGACGATAGCAGAGTCTAGTGACGTGTGTGTCGCGGCACAAAATAAAGAGTTTACAGAAGGACCGCTCCCACCATTTTTGAAAATCTATACCTATCCTTGTCTGACTCACTAGGGTTGCTTCTGTATTGATTCTGAATTTAAAAAGGAGTAAGTAGTAAAAGTTAACAATCATACATAAATAAATTCGTTTATACATACATCGTAACAAGTTTACATGCCTTAGATGCTGCTTAGATGGTAAACAGAGCATCTAATATCCATTTAAAGTCCCGACGCCACACACGACGAAGACAAGATCCTATTGTACCTATACCGTACCTATTATGTTGTAATGTATTCCATTCCTATATGTTATAATGTACTCTATAAACAAGATATAAATATGGTGTGATAGTTATCCCACTAAAAACATAAACGTGAAAAAGGCACTAAGTAAGTTCGACGAAAACATAAAGGTAAAAAAGGTGCCAAGTTCAGCGAAAAATAGTTGAAATCTAAATGGGTTACAAGTTCCATAAATTTTTTCGTTCAAGCACTTCAAATAATTAATATTTTCTTAAATGTTGAATTTATAACTTGTCATCTTCAAAAATTGAAAAACCTTTATAACGCAAGAACTGTATCAAGCAATAGTGGTAACTATTTTGAAAACAAGAAAGTGTATTTAAATACCTATGTTGTGTTTTTATCGTATATAGGTAAATAAAAAAATATAAGTAGTTTAATAGTCAAAGTCAAATTTGTTTATTCAATTTAGATTGGTTTTTACAATACTTGTGAACGTCATAGAAGCTACGCTATCGAGATGTAAACAGGTTCATATTTGTTTCTGGCGCAGCTGTTCTTCATAGTCTTTTCTTGCACTCAAGAATATAGTTTTTCAGCTTTCTTTTTCTGGGAGAATTTGCAGAAACGTGAGTTGCTATTTGTGAATTTGAGTCACATTTAACTTTTTCATATTGTGTACAAGATTCATTAGTCTCCACAGTTGCTTGCGATTCTTCATTTAATTTTTTTTGACAGGTAGCAAAAGTTTGGGAACCGAACTGTCCTGAAAAAGGCACTAATGCCTTTTTCAGGACAGTTCGGTTCGATGTCTTGATTATAGAATTGGTTTCGAAATGGGCCTCACAAACTCGAAGATATGTTGACCATTTGTTGCGTACATCTTCTCGATCAATTAAACTTATCCATAAGGTTCGTCTGAAAAAAAAATCATTTGATTTTTAAAATGAACTAGTTAGTTTTGCAACGAAAATAGCCTATGGCACTCCTACGATTAAGACGTTAAAATAAATAGGTATACGCATAATCGTGCGTGGTTCGTTTTCTCCTGAACTTGGCTGGCACACTGCCGTGCGTCAAAAAAAACTTTACTGCAAGTAAAATGTTATTTGGGGTAAGTATAATGACTGGCGTTCTCTCCCAAACTTGGCAGGCACACTGCCGTGCGCCTAGTTAAAGAAAACTTTACTGCAAGTGAAATGTTATTTGGGATTTATTGATTGGCGTCCTTTCCTGAACTTGGCTGGCACACTGCCGTGCGCTTAGATGAAAAAAAATACTGCAAGTAAAATGTTATTTGGGGTTTAATAACTGAAGTCTCTAAAATGTAAGTAGGATTTCATAACACTGCTAAAATAAAAGAAAATGCAACGACAACTTTTACTTGAAAATTCGTCAACATGACTTGTGGCTGTGTTCGCTGAACCGCCAAGAAGTTTTGAGAATACTATAACATCTAAATAAGGACAAAAGAACCCAATTACTGGCGTTTTACCACAACCAGCTAACTATAAGATGAATGTGTATGGTTCATAGTCGTTATCAAAGCGGCTAGTCCCAAAAGTACCTAGGTATACTCACCTACCAACAAGAGAAAACAGTTTGACATAACTTACCTTTCAATATCGTTTGGAAATTTAAAGAACGTGTATGCACAGTTTTTAGTCGTATTTAGACAACCAAATACACTGCAACTGTAATAATATTGGTTAATTAATGGTAAAATAGGTTTATAAGTGTCACAGTGACACGTAGCGGCGCGGACGTGAAGTGATCAATTAAATGCTCTTTGGAACTTGCGATCACTGACCTCTTTGCGATACTCGCGACTGAGTACTGTCCCAAACTGTCCCATTTTGCCTGTATATGTGACGTCTATGTGTGCGTGACGAAAATGGCACTTTGTTCTAAGCGGACTCTCTGCTAGGGCGACCGCCCGCCCGCGTAGTTACTTTGTGGTCGCGGTCAGCGGTCCTCTCGCTCGCCGCTGCCGTTGGTGTTGAGGCGGCTGCATGCGTTTGGCGCGTGAACATGCAGTGAGATAGAAAATGGCTTTGGCTGTGCCCATGAATTTTAACTTAATACTCTGACGTCAGTATTAAGTCGAGCTTCATGGCTGTGCCCAAAGCCATCTTCTATCTCACTCGTTGCACTAGTAACAAGCCATGCTCCTTGAATAAGCGGCAACGTTGCAGTCGATTACGTCAACGTGTTGTGTTCCGGTGGCTAAAACTGGAACTAACGTGTTTTGTTAATAATGTCATTTTACAGTGCTACAAACTTTGCTGTGCCGGTGGTTAAAATGTGAAACTATCGTGTTATTTTTAATGTCATTTTGCTGTCAAGTTGATGTCCAACCATAGCGCTGCTAGCGGCTGAAGTTCTTAGAAGTCAGGGCCGGTTAAATTGTTACAAAAAAAAAGAAAACCGTAATGTCATTGAATGATCACTGAATCGCTGTCATTGATATTAAGCTGTCGTGATGGTCGTGGTACGAATGAGAGATTTTCTGCCAGCAAATTAAAAAAAAAAAGTTTATTTATTATCTCGATAGATGGCGCTGACTTGACATGAATCCACTCACCTCTATTGTTTATTACCACACAGAGATGGGCCTATTTCTCGAAAGATACAAGTTTACAAGTTCACAAGTGTTAAGATTATGGGTCAGGTATTACAATAAATAACTCAATAATTAATATTCATTTTCATTTATTCAAGTTATTAGTAAGCCTTTGTGATTGTCAAGGATGCTACGCTATTGGTTCAGAAACCCCTACGGCGGGAGACCTTGTAACGAGAAGAGCCAGCAAGAAACTCGCCAAGGGGTGCAATTCTCCCTTCATCATACACTTTTATTTTCATAAAACACGTCAGACAAATTACATTTTTAAGTGTGAAATGCACAATGTGTATTTGAATTATAACCATACTGATAATAGTTTTAATACATTTACAACAATAGAATATTGTGACAAAGAATAACAAATTCCAACAGAAACTATTTTATGCTAATTCAAGTTTGTTTCGCATTAGATATCTAACAATTTACAACACCAATAATCTCACATCGATGTAATAAAATACTTAGCTTTGCTTTGAATTCCCGATGCAGAATGAGGCCTCCTTCGCCTTATCCTACCTCCTTTATAGCTCGCGCAAAACAATATGGCCGGTAACACCAAACGGCCTTCTGCCGAGTTTGTTTCCGGCCAATCTGTTATTATTATTTTTTTGTTATAACATCATGCAAGTTTGAATATAATTATTAAATACAATTATAACTTTATAAAGCCAACATTTTAATTTTAACAACGACATTTGTTTAATTTTCAATAAAAAGTACGACTACAGATTGTGGACTTTGACTACCATAGACAATACACTGTTCTATTAAATTTAGATTCCTTTTATAACCTATTATATAACTTTAATTCTCAATATTTATAACATTCGTCCATCCTGACAAAATTTGATACCACACAAATTTGCTATAAGGTAATGAAAATATGTTTGATTACTTACTTTTAATCAACTAACCAACTTATTATAATTTATCGTAACTAATATGATTGCAATTGCTTAAGAGTCATCAGCGACATTTCGACACAATCCCATGGTAACATCCAGTAATTTATACAAAACTATTATTATTGTATTAGCTCCATGGCCTACTGATACCGATTCTCGACTCCATCCCATGGTAACTGTAATAAAATGAATAATTAGCCATTGGTAGTAAGTTCATCAAATATATACAGAAGCCTTGTTATTTGCATGAAAAATTACATTATTAATCGTCATCACCATCATCATCATCACCATCATCATCGTCATCACCACCAACATCATCATTACCAACATCATTAACATCATCATAACCTTTATATTCGTCATTAACATTATTATGTACAAACTGAAGTTTATGAATAAAGAATTACTTTATTTTTTATTACCATTATCATTACCTTCCTCATTATCTACCCGTATATTTGTCCATTACTCGAGTACATGATTTAATGATAAGTTGTATTTGATAATTATTTGCGTTAAACATGGATAAAAGATAAAAGATAAAAATATTCTTTATTCACTTAGACATAATAAATATGTACTTATGAATCGTCAATATTTTCCTACCACCCATTCAAGACTTTTTTAACTGACAAGAAGAATGGGCGCAAGAAACTTGCCAGCGTTTCTTAGTTAGGTAACGACATTTACAAAAAAAAAAAAAACATATCGTTACTAATACAACAATTGCTTAGTATAAAAATACATCATATTAAACAGTGATTATGTTATGTGTTACATCATGACCATGCATTGCGGTCATTCAAATAATCGTCTACTTTATAGTATCCTTTGCTCATCAGCGACTCTTTAATGTAACATTTAAATTTATGCAATGGTAGTTCAATTATATGCTGTGGAACTTTATTAAAAAAGGCTATGCTTTTCCCCAGAAATGAGGCTCTGGGTTTTTCTAGCCTAAACTTGGGAACGACAAGTTTATCTTTATTTCTTGTGTTAAAGCGATGAATATCGCTCTGCTTTACAAATGTATTATAATACTTTTTCACATAAATTATATTTTCATAGATGTAATGTCCTGCAACAGTTAAAATGTTTATTTCTTTAAATAGATCTCTTAAAGAATCTCTCGATCGGAGGTTGTAAATGGCGCGAATAGCCCTTTTTTGGAGCACGAATATACTTTGGATGTTAGCGGCTGAGCCCCACAACAAAAGGCCGTAGGACATAACACTATGAAAATAACTAAAATAGACTATTCTAGCCGTTTCAATATCGGTTAAGAGCCTTATTTTCTTAACTGCGAATGCAGCCGAACTGAGTCTACTCGCCAAGGCTTCGATATGAGGATCCCATTGAAGTCGCGAGTCTAATATAATACCTAGAAATTTTGTATTGTTAATGAATTCGACCGTATCGCCGTCTAGTCTAATATGAAAATCAACTTGTCTTACATTAGGTAACGAAAATTTTAAACACTTAGTTTTCTTTGAGTTTAATGATAAATTATTACTATTAAACCAATGTAACACTTTTGAAAGAGCACTATTTACTTCGTCAGAACAGTCATCACCTCTATCTACTTTAAAGACTAGAGATGTATCATCGGCAAATAGCACCGTCTCACATAAATTCTTCGCGTAGTAAGGAAGGTCATTTATGTATATTAAAAACAACAGCGGGCCCAATATTGATCCTTGGGGTACGCCCATAGTAATGGGAGCTCCGGTAGACTCAGTTTTATTAATAACTACCTTCTGAGTTCTTTCATACAGATATGAATGCATAAGGCTTACTGACATTTCAGAAACACCATAATGTTTTAACTTCCTTAATAGTGTTTGGTGATCAACACAATCGAATGCCTTGGAAAGGTCACAAAAAATAGCGATTACATCCTGCTTGTCCTCCCAGGCATCAAGTACATGTTTTAGAAATGCAACCCCAGCATTAGTTGTACTTTTACCTTTTGAAAAACCAAACTGTTTCTCATGCAGTATACTATTTAATTTAAAATATTCTAAAAGTTGAGCATAAATTAATTTCTCAAATATTTTACTTATTGCTGGTAGTATGGATATAGGTCTAAAATTTGCTGGGTCACTTTTGTCACCAGCTTTAAACAGAGGAATAATTTTACTATTCTTCATTAAATTAGGAAAGACCCCTTCACTTATACATTGGTTAAAAATTATTGCTAATGATGGAGCTATCACATCAATTATTGATTTGATGATACTTGTAGATATGCCCCAGAGATCTTCTGTTTTCTTAATATTTATTGCTTTGAATGCTTTAATAATATCTTCGGTAGTGACATAGCTAAAACTAAATGTTTCCTGGCACTTGTTCACACTAGATTCCATAAGAGAGACAGCGGTGTTGGGGCAAGAATTAAGTCTGTTAGTAGTTTCTAACGGTATTCGAGCAAAGAAACCTTCAAAAGCACTAGCCACCTCAATATCTGATTCAAAAGTCTGATCACTAATTTTTAAGTTAAATGAATTAATTTTGCTTTTTGTTTTGCCAGTTTCTTGGTTTATAATACTCCAGGTAGCTTTTATTTTATTTTCAGATGATTTAATTTTATTTGAAATATACCTAGATTTTGCCAAAGCACATACTTTCCTAAATGTTATTGAATATTTCTTGACATATTCAATGAAGCTAGGATCACAGGAAGTCGTTTTTTGTGCATAGAGTTCAAATAACTTTCTTCTGCTATTATAAATACCAGGTGTGGCCCAGTCACTAAACTTCTTACGATCATTACACTTTATAACTTTTTGTTTAAAATTGTTACTAAATTCTTTTTCAACAATATCAAATAATGATTGATAAGAGTTATTAGCGTCAGCAGAAGCTGGCAAACATTGAATTTTATCTTGTACATTATTTCTAAATTTATTAATACCACGTTGCGGTATTGGCCTGCAAATTACTTCGCGTTTAGGAATAACATTATAGTGCTCAAAAGAAGCTAGTTGTCCACTGTGGTCGGATTTAATAATATTAATTACCGATTTCTCAATTAAGTTACAGTTGGAAAAGATGTTATCTAAGCAAGTAGCCGATGTTGGCGTAATTCGCGTCGGTTCATTAAAAGTGTGAAGCAAATTAAATGATTTAAAAAGATTAAGGAATTTACTGGAGAGTTGTGCTAATTTAATATCTAAGATGTCTATATTAAAATCTCCACAAACTACAATTTTTTTATTCTTACGACAGCATATTTTCAAAACATCCTCCATAGTGGACTCAAAGACTGTGTAATTTGCTCCAGGGGGGCTATATACACAGATTATAATTATTTGTTCAAGTTCCACGCATGATATCTCACAAATTCGTTCAACAGAGAGGGATACTATATCCTTTCGCTCTTTATATTGTGTGTTATTAGGTAAAATTATTAAAGAACCCCCCCTTATTGTAGTTTTTCTATTAAATGAACTTACAACACTATAATTATCCAAATTTAACAATAATTCATATTCTTTTAACCAATGTTCAGTAACACATAACACATCAATATTTTCACAATTTAAAAATAAACTTATTTCTAGGTCTTTGCCAGCAGAAAAGCCTTGGATATTCTGGTGTACTATTTTTTAAACATTTAGGCCTTCCTCTTGTCAATACTGGGCTAGAGTATGCCTCCGTTGTCTCTAATGGTAATTTAAATTAACCATGTCAGTATTTGGATTCAAAAGAATCGAATTATTTGGAACAGATTCCAAAGTTACATTAGAAGTATCAAAGTTAAACTGCTCAATAGAAGCAGAGGTTATACTAGCCAAGTTGTTGGCTAATTGTTTAAAATAAAATGATAGCGATACCGCTATTTGTCGCTTAAGATAATTAGGCAGATAATATTTATCTTTAGTCAAGTATACATTATTCAACAACATATTGATATCAATAATATGCAACTCTTTATTATGACAGGCTAATGTGTTCATAGTTAAGTTTAGATTATACCTTATTTTATTTTCTAACGGTGAAAAACTTTTACTTGCAATAGGCTATTAACTGGTTTTTATTTAAATTATCCCTGTTCCCAATTAAAATTATCAAGTTTGTGTTTTCACTTAAGGATTTTTTAACAACTATTTTCATGATCTCGTTTATACTGGAACCAGGCATGCAATAATTAATAACATTTTCCTTTGAATCTTTCTGTAAAAATTGGCCTAAACTCTTCTCAATCTCATCACTGAACATAATTGTTTTGGTGTCAGTAGTTTTAGTGGGGGATTTACTTTTATTATTTAATAATAAACTATCACAAATGTTAGAGACTTCAGGTTTGGTTGGTAAATAGACCTCCTGAGCCGCTTGGCCTAATGACTCCTTTTGACAGAAGTCATTGCATACTGTGTTACAACTGCATCTGCATCAACTAAATAAAATTATGAATGAATGCTATGTTAATCTTAATAACACCATCAACTTTACTTTGAGCAAAGGAAAGTGAGGTTTATATTTGTGTTAGTTAACAATGTTTAATAAATAAATATTTATAGAAGTAGCTGGAAGGTGTCACCATCAGATTGACTTTTGTTAAAGTAAAGTGAGGTAAGCCTTTCAGAAGTATGTAGGTAGGTACTTAGTTAAATTACATAAATATCAATCAATATGTTTAAATTAATATATTATGGTACGATCATATTCCGATAGCCCTCCTCAGTTGACAAGTTCATTCCTTCATTAAGTTTATTTATTTATTTTATTTTTCCTCTTTAGCACAATAACAAAATTCAGACCTAAACAATTTTCACATAGTTTACTACGGCTAAACAGATTAATAGTAGTAAAATTATGTTCTCTTAGTACTTTTCCAAGCCTAATCACCAAGCAGACAACTGCATATTAAATTTTACTTCGTCGTTAAAATTGTACACACCTTTGACCCCCGTCCAATTTCATATCAACATCGAAAATCTCTAATAGCTTACATTCATTAAAAAGTTTGAACCAGTTATGTTCTATTTATTTGACTGTATTGCATTTAGCATATTCGTCAGCCAAGTAAAAGTTGTTTCAAATCAGCCTTAGCATTAGGGTCATTTTGTTTTATCCCAAATGCATCATTCTCAAGCTATGAACACCTTGTTTTTGTATATCCATCTACCTTAATTGTAACACTTTACCCTAAAAGTGACACCATGTATGCAAAGTACACTGTGATTGCCTTATTCCAAATGTTTCTTAAATTCATCGTCTAAGTGACGGCCATTGTTTCATCGTCTAAGTGACGGCCCTTATTTCATCGTCTAAGTGACGGCCGTTATTTCATCGTCTAAATGACGGCCCTTATTTCGTCGTCTAGTCGACGGCCCTTATAGCATCTACTTATTGCCTACCAGAAAGTCATTAATTTCGTTAATTTCTCCGTGATTTTACACCTATTTATTGCCTTCCAGCAAGTCATTAATATCTCCGTGCTCTCTAATGGTAAAAGAATTCTCGAAATTTGTTCAGCAGTTCCTAAGATTACTTCCTACAATAATACCTTACTTCTTTATGATATGATAATGATAAGTATTGATATTATTATGTTCTCCGTTAGATTTTTTGTCATCAATAAAATATCCTTATCTTTGTAAATTAATATAAAAGATCCAAAAACCTTTGGTGATCAAGTCAAAAGTAATCTCTTAGCTCTTTCTCCTAATTTATGATTTTATCTACTTTCTTCCTCCATAATTATTGTAATTATATACTTTTTCTAACTCTGTTTATAATGTAACCATTTATTACCCTATTTATTTGTTTTCTCTGGCCCAAGGTTACTTGAAAGAAACTGTTGTCTAGCATAAAGCTACCTAGACTAGTGTGTTATTTTTGTTGTATTTCCCTCTATTTGTTGTTTAATTACCATGCGCAATCAAATTGATTTAATTTCAATTTCTAATTCCGTTTATAATGCACCCATTCCCTATTACCCTAGTGATTTTCTCCAGCCCAAAGTTGCCTGGAAGAAACTACTATCTTGCATAAGGCTGCATATATTGAGTGTTATTCTTTGTTGTATTTTTCTGTATTTATTGTTATATTACTCTGTGCAATAAAATTTAACTTATTTTAATTTTAAAATAACCCAGGGTAGACATTATAAACACTTCAATAAAAATGTATCAAAATATTCATAAAAATAATGAAGCCATTATTCTGCACTAAAATTCTCAACCTTATAGATCAAAACTAAGTCTATTTTAATTAAAAATAACCCAGGGTTGACATTATTAACACTTCAATAAGAATGTATCAAAATATTCATAAAAATAATGAACCCATTATTCTGCCACTAAAATTCTCAACTTTTTAGTTCAAAACTAAGTCAATTAGAAGTTATTTCAATTACCAGCAATATGTCAATTGATGATCAAAACTTACCGAAATAAAAGTTGTTTTAAGTACCAGCGATATGATCAGTTATTGTTTAATAGAGGCTTTTCTTAAAATACAACGTAAATATTTCACAGATATCAGGTTATTCCTTAGCCTCACATCCCAATCACGGATCAAGTCAAAGGGTGGAATATGTATGTAATTAGTAAAAACAATAACTTACAAAAAAAAACTCGATTGTCTTAATTCCATGCCATAAATAATAGTTAAGACTTTATCATAAGTTCGGTCCAACAAATTATTCTATTGTGTTGCTTTAAGTTTTTTTTTGTAATAGGTCGTACTGAACTTTAGCGTTGTAGCTACAAGCTGCAACACGAGCTGAGCATGTTAATATCCATGATAGTATCCCTTCTAATTGCAAAACTTGACAACTAACCTCTTCAGAAAGGCTATTGAAGCTGCTACTGATAAAGCTTATTACACAACTGTAGACTTCCTCACATGAAATGGATATTTAAATAAACTAATTGATTGACATATTAGGGCACAACTTAATTTAAGTTTTTATTCACATATTATGATGGCACAATTTAGTTTTATCTTTTGTTTGACATATTTATAAATAACAAATATATTTATTTATCACACAAAAACTGTACAGTATCTTAATCGTTGGATCTAGATAATTACAGAAAACATTAACTGTCCCGAGTGTGCGATCTGGAGCCTAAACTAGGTCAACCCTTTATGACACAATTTAATTTTAGGTACTTATTCTTAATTTAGTTCCTGACATCGCTCTAATATGATAATTAGTATTTTTATAATTCTGTTGAATTGAAATTTTGATTATTGTATACCTTGTAAAAGGTGGAAGTGTAGTGAGACTTAAAACCTATTTAACAATTTTTGTACACTAACAATGTAACTAGCTACATTTTACAATAAAGACAATTCGTATTTGTATTTGTATGCAGGGTCAGCCCCTTTCAGTTGTTTCTCATCACCTCGGTTGAGGAAACCTCTTGTAATTTTCCATTGTTAATGCATAGAACATAATTAATGACACTTTTACTTTGCTTTACTATACTTTGTTATACTTTGATATACTTTGATATACTTTAATATACTTTGATATACTTTGATATACTTTGATATACTTTGATATACTTTGATATTTTTGCTATACTTTGCTACAATTTGCTATACTTTGCTATACTTTGCTATACAATACTATACTTTACTATACTTTACTATGATTTACTATACTTTACTATACTTTACTATACTTTACTATACTTTACTATACTTTACTATACTTTACTATACTTTACTATACTTTACCATACTTTACTATATTTTACTATACTTTACTATAGGTAGGTACTACTTCTGTGAAAGACTTATAATGAACCATCAACAATATTTTTGTTAATGACACCGTAACTGATAACGCAAAAGCCACAACCAAACCATTTAACTAAGATTATGGAATAATAATGATATAACTCATCAACCAATTTCTTTTTAGATGGATAAGTTAGGCCTCGAGTTTGTTTGTGTTCAATACTTTGTCTTGAGTTGTATGAAACAATGTTATTTTCTTTTGTTTAATATTTCTAGTGTATGTATTGTTTCTCGTTTCTATGTGTGTAAACCTGTGATTGGCTTTCATGTTTCCATATTGTTACTTATTTTAGGATTAATAAGCTGTTGATTCACCGAAAAGTAAAAATAAAAACACAAACAATGCCAATAAAGAAACTATAAGGCAAGATGTCGTAGATTTTATTTCTGTCTTAATAACTTTATTTTATATGTTATCAAATTTTATTCAATATATCCATATCCATAATTATTTTACTTCTGCTAAAATGTAGCAAAACTATCTGAAATTCTTGTCATTACACTTTTTCTTGTTTCATTGGTTTTGAAAACTTTTACAAGAAAATCTAACTAATGATCTATCTGACAAAATATTTAATGGGCCCCCAGTAAATATCCCGATGATTACGTGTTACATATAAGTAGTTGAAAGTATTTCTAAAACTTGTAAAATAAAAATAGAACAATAAACCTCAGAACTGTCTTAAACTGTAAAAATAGTATGTATTAAAAGCCCGCAGCTACAGGCGAGTTGATAAAAAACTTGCAAAGATAAAACCGAATAATAACGGTGACTATGGAGATATCCCTAGCTGATCATTAAGAAATCCCTCAATTCAATATGTAAAATGTAAATAAAAATATGAATAGCTCTTATCTTATCTTTATCTTTATCATAATCAGGAAATAAACATAATTATTAGTTATAAAAATGATACGGACGGATCCAACTATAAGCAGTAACATAAACAGTAAATATTACGAAAAACAGGATTTTTACTATGTTTTGATTGGTTGTCGAGTCCCCGATATTTTGGCGCAGTTGCACACGCCATGATCACGGAGTAACTGAAAAAAGTTAATGCGGGTAGGATGTTAGGAGCGGACAAATCTGTCTACCCTCTTTCTTGTTCGTTTTCTATGCTCAATCGGGTAACATAAACACCGGAACAGTGGTTTGATAAAAGTGTAACTAATATTATTTGCCCACTACTATCAAGCTTGATCAGTCAGTTGGTCAGTTATTTAGACTAAATATAAATTTAAATTGATTCTTAAACGTTAAATAAATTGTTGATACTAAATTTGTTCTTAAAACCATTATTGAAAACGGGGTTTTTACTATGTTTAAATTACAATAAAAGTTATAGTGACGTTAAATTAGAAGTATTTAAATACATAATAGTTTTACTCATTATGACCATATAAGCTTAAAATGTTATTAATGTTCTTTCTTTCCAACTTGCTTAACAGTTGTAAATAATACTGATTCTGTTCTGTCTGATGATCTGTCTTACATTTAAAACTGAGAGTTCGTCTTCTCGACTAGCCATTTACAGAACCCAACAGCTCCATTTTGTTGAGCAAAATGCAACAAAGGTGCAAGGGATTTTAAAGGTCAAAATTAACTAAATACTTCATCAGGCGAAGTAGTCACGTTTTAACATAATAAGGAACATTCCTACCTTGCAAGCCTACTCTCAAGGCTTTCATCTTCACTATCCATTGTAGAGTGGCCAAAAGCTGAAACCTGGCATTTCCAAGGTCGCCCTCTTCTTTGATAGTTGTTCAGCTCTCCAACCAACTGGAACATTGTAGCTATCGATCCCACTTCTGAAATTGTTAAGATTATGGGTCAGGTATTACAATAAATAACTCAATAATTAATATTCATTTTCATTTATTCAAGTTATTAGTAAGCCTTTGTGATTGTCAAGGATGCTACGCTATTGGTTCAGAAAACCCTACGGCGGGAGACCTTGTAACGAGAAGAGCCAGCAAGAAACTCGCCAAGGGGTGCAATTCACCCTTCATCATACACTTTTATTTTCATAAAACACGTCAGACAAATTACATTTTTAAGTGCGAAATGCACAATGTGTATTTGAATTATATCCATACTGATAATAGTTTTAATACATTTACAACAATAGAATATTGTGACAAAGAATAACAAATTCCAACAGAAACTATTTTATGCTAATTCAAGTTTGTTTCGCATTAGATATCTAACAATTTACAACACCAATAATCTCACATCGATGTAATAAAATACTTAGCTTTGCTTTGAATTCCCGATGCAGAATGAGGCCTCCTTCGCCTTATCCTACCTCCTTTATAGCTCGCGCAAAACAATATGGCCGGTAACACCAAACGGCCTTCTGCCGAGCTTGTTTCCGGCCAATCTGTTATTATTATTTTTTTGTTATAACATCATGCAAGTTTGAATATAATTATTAAATACAATTATAACCTTATAAAGCCAACATTTTAATTTTAACAACGACATTTGTTTAATTTTCAATAAAAAGTACGACTACAGTACCCCTAGTGTAAGTTTTTATGTCAAAAAACGCAAACTATCGTGAGTGCGTATTTATGTCAATTTGTATGAAAACTGTATTAGCGCCTCTAGCGGCGAGTAGCGCGCTTATGCAGTTTTCATACAAATTGACATAAATACGTACTCGAAATAGTTTGCGTTTGCTTGACATAAAAACTTACACTCGGGGTACAGATTGTGGACTTTGACTACCATAGACAATACACTGTTCTATTAAATTTAGATTCCTTTTATAACCTACTAGCTTACCCAGCGCGACTTCGTTCCCGTGGCCCTACCCCCTACTCAACCCTACCCTACCCCTACCCCTACCCTACCCTACCCTACCCCACCCTTACCCTACCCTACCCCACCCTTACCCTACCCTACTTCTACTCTACCCCTACTTACCCCTCCTTCCCCTATTTTCTCACCGTTAAAACCTTCCTTGGACTTCCACGAACATTTCAAGACCAAAATTAGCCAAATCGGTCCAGCCGTTCACGCGTCATGTCGTGACCAAGGGAAATAGGGATTCATTTTTATATATATAGATTATATAACTTTAATTCTCAATATTTATAACACAAGCTTCGAAATGTAACATGGACTTGTAAATTCTGTTTCACCAAGTAAATAACAAGGTTTTTTACGGTAACAAAAAAGAATGTCATTGGAATACCTAATGACCTATAAATGCATTGGCTGATAAATATTTTTCATCTCTCATATTCGAAAAGTGATGTATATTTAAGGCGGGCATTCCCCAAAATAGGGTATTTTAAATTATGGATTACTCTCAAACCACAAGTACTTAAAACTTGGAAAAAATATATGTTATTTTACAGCTATTTATCTAGTGCCTCCGGCCGTTTTTTTTCGATTGGTGATATTTTACTGTGTCAAATAAAATCCCAAACATCCGTCTAATCGTAATCCAAATATCGTATTATTTGCAAAATACTTGGTTTTAGTTAATGAAAAATATACGAAAATAATTGTCTTTGAATAGCCGAGGGATTCCGGCCGTCATAAGTCAAATTTTTTTTAAGACATTGTTTATTTTCGAAAAAAACCTATTTTGCTACGTTGACGGTCGTAATTTCAATCAATCAGTCCCCTGCGGAATGAGTTAGAGGTCGGACGCGTGCCAATTTTTGCGGCGCAGTTACCTGCGACGAGCGAAATTAAAAACAATTCAAATATTTGATTGTGTAGAGAGTTCAGTAAGCTATATAGATACAAATAATTATCTGTGGTGTCGTGTAATGTACCTAGTTATAGTTAGTACAAATATATAATAATAGTTTGTAGGAAAATATGTATTTTAAATTTATTAACTAGGTTCATTCAAGAATAATTCTGTAAATATTTTATAGTGATAACGATAAAATGGCAAATAAAAAGAATTAAAAAAAATAAGATTTCGTCGCAGACTCTGCGAAGGATAAACAAACATAAAAGGTAACTTAGTGATTTGTTTTTTTTTATTCATTTGGAACGAATCAGATATTAATCTACATAGATTTCTAAATAGTAAGTAGTGTCACAGTGTATAGAGATAAGTGAGGCAGTGTACGAAATTAACCTAGTGGACCCCCACAGTAATTCCTTAGTCAGGGAAAACTTTACAGCATGATGATATATGTAGTAGCAATAAATTAAAAGTATTGTATAACTTTCCAAAGATTAGGTATTTTTAATAAAGTTTTATTTCATTGATCTTTTTCAGGAAAAATTATCCGTTTAAACTTTCTTCACCGGACATATTTATATAACGTAAGTATAAAACAATTTAGGCAATATCCAAAAAAATATCCCAACAGAAAAACCAAATTTTAATCAAATATGAATTTTTGGTGTTACTTGAAATGGAAAATTTCTATGTCGAACTTTCGATTTGTGTTTATGTGACTACACATAACTTTAAAAAGCAATAATGCTGAGAAATTTCCCATAGGTACTGAATTTGTGTTGTTTAAAATAAAAATAATATTCGTATGCATTTTTTGGATTTTCTTACTCGTGACGCCAAATTTCATTCTAAGATCATATAAGAAAAAAAAACTGAGCAATTATTAATGAAAATGAGGGTCAAAAAAAGGAATTGCCATAAGTACAATAGCAGTAGGTACCTACTCATGTTTGGAAAATGTTTTGGATTTTTATCAAGTATTACATACTTACTGGTATAAATAAGTCATTTTATGTACTGCGAAATTACTCGGTTAAATATATAAACAGATTTGTATATTTAGGTATAACTTCGGCCACAGTCTCTAGCAGCGGTGCGGCGTGTGGTGCTGCAAAGCAGGGTACTCATCTAGCTTGTAGCTCGTATCCTAACTGATACTGTATAAACCTGAAAGTGAGTTCGGCTCGTCCACGGTCACCGCGTAACCAGCTACGAGTTCCCGGATCCGCAGTGCTTGTGATGAAATCACGCCGACAACATTCTGCTCACTCCATGATTGCGTTCGTTTGAAGTTCGCGTCGCGCCTACGTACTCACTGCACAAGAGGTCTTGTCGTAGTCCACGCGCACACTGCGAGCCGCCTTTGTGTTCGTAGCGATACCACCACTCGGCGGGTCACTGCGAGCTTACTGCGAACCACGCGCGAGCGGCTCGCACGCAGCGAGCTCGTGCCTCCTATGGACTCACTTGACAGTAGCAGTTACGTTACGTTACGTGTTACACAGCTCGGTGAGTATCCTGCTCAAGAGGCGCGGCGGGCGGTATGATTTGCGGTGGTATGCTATAATAGCATTTCTTAATGAAATTTAAATGGGCTTAGATAATTGGTGTGATTGTAAAAAAAGTAATTTATTTATTTATTATTTATAATCCCCTTAAATCTTTGTACTAGGTAATTAAAATTTTGTGGTGTAGGTATAGGTAAATAGGTGAAGCGCGTGCATCTTTCGAAGCAATCAAATTTTAATTTCAGGTAAAAGAAACGTATCGCCCAACATCTTTGATTCAGAAGGGTAGCCAAAAACCATGAATCCCAAGCTGGTATCGAAAATAAAAGATAATATGGAAAAAGAAAATAAGTTAAATAATGAATGCAATACTGTATGTCAAGAAAAAAACGAAATGGAAGAAAACATTGAGGCAAAGAAAGCAATTGTTAAAGGATGTTCAGAATGTGATGTACTGAATAATTCTATTGGTGGTTATGACAAAAGGCAAGAATTTGTTTTCACAAGTAATAGGTAAAGAATTAAAATTAATTCAACCGTGTATGCGTACACGAGCTTTTATTCGCGTTATGATTTTTTGGATAGCACAAAAAAAAGCCATAGCAGTGACGTACAATTAACGGAGTCTGAGAAAGTCAACTGGTATACTGAAACATCTATCTAAAATGGCACAAATTATTGTGATTAACCTGATTCATAATAAGTGATTAAAATTATAATCTCAATATCTAAATGGGTAAATAGTTTTTTCATACCGACTTCCAGGATTGTGAAGGGTTAAATAAAACAAAAGCCTACATTCAAAGGCTAGGAAGGAATAGATAGGCTGATGCAAAAATGAAAGGCACTTTTAGTGTTTTTTTTTTATATAAGTATTTATTTAATGATAATTATTATGTAACTAAATATTATAATTATAACATAAACAATCATTTTCTTTAAAGCTTAACTGATATTGCCTTTTTTTTAGATAGCAGTAGCATAGTAGAAACAAATTTTGCCGTCCCATTATTGATAAGAATGTTGTAATTTTTATAACAAACGAGAGTATTAATAACAAACGAAAGTAGGTAGTCACGCGAGAATAATGAAACATCAAATGAACGCTCCAGTCCAGCTAAGTTGCTCGCTGCTTGCGCGCTGTTGCCGTACCGTCTTTCCGCAAGTCGCACGCAACCCGCACTCGGCCCCCGCCCGCGTTACACGTGTCGTGCGAACTGGCAACGTCGCGTCGCAGCGCAGCCTAGCATATCAGCCGGGCTAGCATGAGCGGCTTATAACGCGCGATATGATATGGTACGGCATCCCGTCTTGCTTACACCTTAGTGGGGTAAGCAAGACAACTTGCCGTACCATATCATATCGCGCGTTATAAGCCGCTCATGCTAGGCCGGCAGTACTGGGTATCGATAAAATTATCGATACTTTTATACTAGTACTTAAATTAGCGATACAAATATCGGTATTATATCTCAGTTATCGATTCCATTATCGATATTTTCCTTAAAATATCGATGCAAAGCAAAGGCAGGAGGCAAAGGCCTCCCACACCAAACCTCAGCCAACATCTAAACGTCGTGATGCCCTACCCCGCCATCTAAAAGACATTCTGGGCGAGAAGAAGAGGCTCAGGTACCTGTGGAGCCAGACTAGGTGTCCACGACTGAAAACGAGCCACAACAAGGCCACGGAACTCCGAGATGCGGTGAGTGCCTGGCGAGGGTCGACGTGGGAGGCCACCATCGACCGAGCAGCCGAGCACCTCCCGAGCCTCCATCAACTTAACAGGTGTTTAACAAAGACCCCACAGCCCACGTACCCATTATTAGACGCCAACGGCCAGAGGAGATACGCAGCCCTTGACCGGGCCCGTATCCTAGCCGAGCACCTGGCCGTCCAATTCTCGCCGCATCCAGCAGCACCGGCAGCGGCCGAGCACCACACGGCGGTGGAGCGCGAAGTGGCGGAGTACCTGGCCACCACCCCACCACCACTACCAGGCGACGCATTTATCTCTCCAGCAGAGGTAAGAAAAGCGGCCCTCCACCTTAACCCCAAGAAGGCCCCAGGGCCTGATAACCTACCACCCATGGCCCTATCGGCGCTCCCTTGAAAGGGGTGGGCAACGCTTGCCCGCATATTCAATGCGGCACTACGGGCCAACTATTTCCCTGCCGCTTGGAAGAAAGGTCGGGTCATCACCATACCCAAGCCCGGTAAAGACCGTCGCAAGGCCGCCAACCACCGCCCCATGACCCTCCTCGACCACGTAGCCAAGCTGTTTGAGCGCCTCCTGCTGCGACGCCTCCGTCCCTCCATCTCCTTGAGGGACGATCAGTTTGGCTTTCGCAGCGGACACTCTACCACGCTCCAGCTGGCACGCGTGCTCCATCACATGGCCGACCTAGTAAACCAGGGTATTTGCTCCGTGGCCGCCTTCTTGGATATCGAGAAGGCCTTTGACCGAGTTTGGCACCCCGGTCTCATTTTCAAGATGGCCAAAAACACCAAAGTGCACCCAGCCCTTGTCCACTTGCTGGCCTCATTCCTTGAAGGACGGCTCTTCAACGTGGCGGTGAAAAGAGAGGAGTCCGAGCTGCGACCCATACGAGCGGGGGTTCCACAAGGCAGCTGCTTATCGCCCACCTTGTACGCCGTGTACACCAACGACATGCCCTCTGTAAACGACAGCGAGAGAGAGACGGAGCCACGGGTCGAGCTGGCGCTATTTGCGGACGACAGCGCCTTCTTCACTTCCTCCCCGTGGCCAAGAACTGCCGCGGCGCGGATGCAAATACAGCTGGACCTCCTCCCGCCCTGGCTGGACAACTGGAGGGTCGCGGTGAACGTGGACAAAACCACCGCAATACTCGTTGGGAGGCAGCGTAAGATGCCACCCAAGTTAGAACTGAAGGGCGAGTCCATTCAATGGCAGCCGTCCATCAAATATCTAGGCTGCCATATTGACCGCGGCCTGACCATGGCCGCTCAACTCGTGCATGTCACGTCATCGGCCCGCGCCGCGCGGGCCATACTGCGCCCTGTTTTAAATTCCAGACTGCCGCTGCGGGCGAAGCTCGCGATATACAAATCCCACGTCCAGTCTCCGCTCACATACGCTGCGCCAGCGTGGTACTCGCTCTGCTCGAAGACACGGAAGCAGCGGCTGCAAGCCCAGCAGAACATGGCGCTCCGCATCATCACTCAAGCGGGGCGCTACGTCCGCAACGAGGTCATTGCGCGGGACCTCAACATCGAGCCGCTACAGGCCTTCGTGGGCCGACTGGCGCGTCGAATGTTCGACTGCGCCGACCACGGCCCCCATCAGCACCTGCAGGGCATCGCGCCCGCAAGACCACTGCCGCCGATCCCAGAAGATCCAGCTTCTCTCGCAAATGCCAACATCAACACCAGAGCCAAGAAGAAGTGGGCGCTGCCGCGTGACAGTGTGCCCCCGCCATCTCCCTAGCCCTTTCTGTCCACTCCTACTTCCTACCCAATACCCCCACCTAAATTATAGCCCTTACCCCGTTTGCGCTCCCGCTCGCAGGCGCTTGCTGGGCCTCCCCCAATGGGGTCTCACCCGGCTGGCTGACCGCGCCGAGGGCCGCAAACACCCAGTGGGGCACACCTCTCGTCAGAAGACGGCCGCGTAAGCGGCACCAAGCACCGTGGGGCAGCAGCACCACGAGATGAAGCACGGGGAAGGAGCAGAAGCTCGAACCCGCACCCGCCATCATCGGCGGAAGAAATCCAGAGAGAGGCAACGTGAGTGTGTCAAGTGTCATTGTGTTTTATTATTTTATTTGGTAATCGTCATGCCAAAAGTCATCAAAAGTGCTGGAAGAGAGATAGTTATTTAAGTGAAATGTGCTTGCGAAATAGAACGGGACATTAACGGGCTACTTATACCATTTGTTAAAGTGTGGGCTGTGTGGGCGCCGACTGCTTTTTGACAGGTCATTTTTAGGGTGACCATTATGTGATATTTTGCTTTCGCTTAGGGTATTTTAGTTACTACTAGCTGACCCAGCGCGACTTCGTTCCCGTGGCCCTACCCCCTACCCGTACTCTACCCCTACCCTACCACTACGCTACCTCTACCCTACCACTACCCTACCCCTACCCTACCCCTACCCTAACCCTACCCCACCCCTACCCCTACCCCTACCCTACCCTACCCCTACCCTACCCTACCCTACCCCTACCCTACTTGTACTCTACCCCTACTTACCTCTCCTTCCCCTATTTTCTCACCGTTAGAACCTTCCTTGGACTTCCACGAACATTTCAAAACCAAAATTAGCCAAATCGGTCCAGCCGTTTGCGCGTGATGTCGTGACCAAGGGAAATAGGGATTCATTTTTATATATATAGACTAGCTGACCCAGCGCGACTTCGTTCCCGTGGCCCTACCCCCTACTCCACCCTACCCTACCCGTACTCTACCCCTATCCTACCCTACCCCTACCCTACCCTACCCCTACCCTACCCCTACCCCTACCCCTACCCCTACCCCTACCCCTACCCCTACCCCTACCCCTACCCCTACCCCTACCCCTACCCCTACCCCTACCCCTACCCCTACCCCTACCCCTACCCCTACCCCTACCCCTACCCCTACCCCTACCCCTACCCCTACCCCTACTCCTACCCTACCCCTACCCTACCCCTACCCTACCCCTACCCTACCCCTACCCTACCCCTACCCTACCCCTACCCTACCTCTACCCTACCCCTACCCTACCCTACCGCTACCCTACCCTACCCCTATATCCTTCCTTGGACTTCCACGAACATTTCAAGACCAAAATTAGCCAAATCGGTCCAGCCGTTCACGCGTGATGTCGTGACCAAGGGAAATAGGGATTCATTTTTATATATATAGATTATTCTCTACTCTATAGTTACTATAGTGACTTAATAAAATATTTCGAAATATATTTATTTTGTTGTTATTTAACTCCTAAATTACTATCAATTTTAATAAACAATATAAAATCTATCTGCTTATTGCAATATAAAAGTGTGTGTAATGTCTTACAGTTTTCTATTGCTATTAATGATGGAAGTATCTAGGTAAAATTTACCGTATTCTCAATTATAGCAACCGGACAAAAGCCAGTTAGATATTTTCCTCATCTTATCGTGATGGGAGAATTATTTACAACTACTGGCAACATTAAATACGCCACCAGTCGCGCGCAGACTTAAGGTTGACTTCCGCGGATCGCGGCCGATCGCAGCCGCGCGCGATCGATCGCGTGCGACTGACGCGCGCGGCTGATGCGACAATAGTCAGTATATGAAAGTGTATGGCGCCGCTTCCGAGGTATGCGACAGACGCGTGCGGCCGACGACAGACGTCGGCCGCACGCGGCCGTAACTATAATGAAAACTTCTTTGTATTGTATAGATACTCACTTATCAAGACTAAAATCCATATTGTTTCTGACTTCACGCTTAAAAAAAGGAATTGCAGTTTCTTGAATCTCGGTGGGGTCGAAAACGCTTCGTACCGCCACAATGTCTGGTTTAGTATGAGGTCTAAAACGCCGCGTACCGCACCAATGGAAAGAATAGCTAATTCAGTGCGGCAGTGAGCGTGTTACAGAAAGGGCTTCGTGCACTACACTGAATTTTACCGTCCGGCCGGCGGCGGTCCGTTTTTTTTACGAACCGGCGGCGGCGGCGGCGTGGCATGAAAAACACGGATGATTGGCTTGTGCACTTGTCCGTCTTTTTACTCGCCGGGGCAGCGCAGTGATTACCCCCTCCGTGTGAATTCAGTGTAGTGCACAAACGCCCAAAAGGAGAGTTTATAAAAATCATCTCAATCCAGAGTTGACACATAAATTTTCTAACAGTGACAGACAACCAAAACTTAGAGATTAAGGGTGACTTTCACCACTGATATTTAAACGTGATTAACGCTAAATGTGTTTAAAACATAGTTCTGTCTCTGTCATCTGTTTGAATGCGACAGAGACAGAAATACGTTTTAAACACGTTTAGCGTTAATCACGTTTAAATATCATTGGTGAAATCGGGCCTAAAATAAAGAAGATGCATGGAAGTATTACCTAAACTAATGCTTCCATGGGAAGATGACAGAAAAGTGAGTATCTATACAATACAAAGAACTTTTCATAATAGTTACGACGTCTGTCGTCGGCCGCACGCGTCTGTCGCATACCTCGGAAGCGGCGCCATACACTTTCATATACTGACTATTGTCGCATCAGCCGCGCGCGTCAGTCACACGCGATCGATCGCGCGCGGCTGCGATCGGCCGCGATGCTCGGAAGTCTACCTTTAGGCCACGTTCGCACGGACGTAATATTATCGCGCGTTGAAGCGATTTTTTGACGCCTTGAAACAGAACTTATGGACTTTCCCCAATCACACGCGAGCGATTTTTTTACGCGGCGTTATTTTATCGCACATTGCCCGATTGACGGCGCGACGCGATGGACGCGATGGAAATACAACATACGGGCAGCCCTATTGGCGTTCATACAAGCGTTTTTTTAACGCTACCTACTGTCAGTGGGTAACTATTTTTACGTCATTAGGTTTATTTTCATTTAGGTCCTCATGGATTTCTTCCGCCGACGAAGGCGGGTTCGGGTTTGAGCTTCCTGCTCCTTCCCCGGGCTTCATCTCGTGAGGCTACTGCCCTACGGTGTTTGGAGCCGCTTTGCGCGGCCGTCCTCGGGACGGGTGGTGTGCCCCGCCGGATGTTTGCGGCCCTCGGCGCGGTCAGCCAGCCGGGTGAGACCCCTTTGGGGGAGGCCCAGCTAGCGCCTGCGAGCGGGCGCGCAAACGGGGTATGGGCTATAATTTAGGTAGGGGTGTTAGAAGGGATGTGAGGATTGGGTGAGGTGGGCTGGGGAAGTGGCGGGGGCACAATATCGCGGGGCAGCGCCCATTTCTTCGTGGCTCTGGTGTTGGTGGTAATGTTGGGGGAAGGAGCTGCTGAGTCATAAATTTCTTGCGGCGGTGGTCGTCGTCTGGGTGCGATGCCCTGCAGGTGTTTGTGGGGGCCATGATCGGCGCTGTCAAACATTCGACGCGCCAGCTGCCCCACGAAGTCCTGCAGCGGCTGGATGTTGAGGTCCCGCGCGATGACCTCGTTGCGGACGTAGCGCCCCGCTTGGGTGATGATGCGGAGCGCCACGTTCTGCTGGGCTTGCAGTCTCTTCCTCTGCGTCTGCGAGCAAAGAGAGTACCACGCCGGCGCTGCGTAAGTGAGTCGCGACCGGACGTGGGTCTTGAATTTAGTGAGTTTCGCCCGCAGCGGGAGTCTGGAGCGAAGGACAGGGCATAGGATGGCCCGCGCGGCGCGGGCAGACGATATGGCGTTTTCCACCTGGGTGGCCATAGTCAGGCCGCGGTCGATGTGGCAGCCCAGGTATTTGATGGTAGGCTGCCAGGCGATCTCCTGCTCCTTCATCGCCAGCTTCGGTGGCATGATCCGCTGGGCCCCGATAAGGATTGCGGTAGTCTTGCCCACGTTAACCGCAATCCTCCAGTTGTCCAGCCAGGGCGGGAGCAGGTTTAGCTGTTCCTGCATTCTAGCAGCGGTGACCATGGGCCACGGGGAGGATGTGAAAAAGGCACTGTCATCTGCGAACAGCGCCAGCTCGACCCGTGGCTCCCCCTCATTCTGCTCATTGTTGACGGAGGGCATGTCGTTGGTATAGACGGCATAGAGCGTGGGTGAAAGGCAGCTGCCCTGAGGAACTCTTGCCAGTATGGGGCGCAGCTCGGACTCCTGGCTCTCCACCGCCACGTTGAAATGCCGGCCATCCAGGAACGAGGCCAGCAGTTGTACAAGGGCCGGGTGCACCTCGGTGTTGTTGGCCAGCTTGTAGATTAGACCGGGGTGCCATACCCGGTCGAAGGCCTTCTCGATGTCGAGAAAGGCGGCCACGGTGCACTTCTTGGCGTTTCTGTGATCAGCCATGTGGTGGAGCACGCGTGCCAGCTGGAGCGTGGTGGAGTGTCCGCTGCGGAAGCCGAATTGATCTTCCCTCAGAGGGATGGAGGGACGGAGGCGACGCAGCAGGAGGCGCTCGAACAGCTTGGCCACGTGGTCGAGCAAGGTGATGGGGCGGTGGTTGGCGGCCTGGCGACGGTCCTTACCCGGTTTAGGTGATACCTACTTAAATAATCCAAGGACTCATTTGGGAATCTTGTCGCTGTATTTTATTAAATGAGCTGATATCGTTGAAGTTTGCTGTACCGAGTGTAAAATTGACCAGTAAGATAACTCTCTCTGAATGAAGAGGATGAAACCAGTACTGCCTTCTATTTGCTTATCGTTTCTTAATATACCAAACGGCGATTGCCAAGATGTCGTCCGAATTCATGATAGGTACGCCTGCAGTCCGCACCGTGTGAGCACAAAACGCCAAGCGATTTTTTTACGTCTATGCGAACACCTCTGGTTCCTAGGCGTTGACGTTGCGATATCGCCCCGCTAACGCAACGCCTTTCTGCACGCCCGTGCGAACGTGGCCTTATCTGGCGCGCACTATAGCAACGTTAACAGAACAAAGCAGGAAAAATCTATCAAAATAAGGAATTCAAATGACAGTTGAAGCCCATACCCCATATCCATATTTCTTAGCCGGTAGCCCCCCAGCCAGCTGGTTAACAAACAAATATGACGTTGACTTTTAAGTGGCGCGCAGCTCATTAAGACGCACACGTTGGGCTATTGTTATCTCTTTTTAACACACGACATGTCGCCATTTGAGAGACGAGAGTCGATTATAGAAGGAATTGTTCATTTTTTATGCTCCATCTACAGCCCCCGTACCGGCTAAAAATATGGGTATAGACATGGGCTTCATTTGACATTTGAAACTCATATTTTGTCCTTATATGGGCATAATATGGGCTTCAAGTGTCAAATGAAGCCCATATCCATATCCATATTTTGTAGCAGGTAGCCCCCCAGGAATAATACATCTATGGATCAAACAAATATCGATGGTCTGGTCCAGTATAAACGAGCTGCAATCATGCTGCAATCCATACTTCCATGCTGCAATCACGCTGCAATGCAACACTAGGGCCGTGTTCCGTTTTGAGTCAATAGTACTGTTGGCGCTGTGAGCGCTAAAAGCTGTTCCGATTTGATTATCGCGCTGACAGCACTGTTGACGCGATTTCAATTTGGAACGGCTATTTGCACGCATCGCGAGCGAGCGTTGTTTTGATTTGAATTTGTAAGTAAATAATCACCGGTTTAGTATGGATATCACAGGCTTAGCTACTTCAAAATGACTTCTCTCGAAGATCGTCGTGCTTTGCTAGACAATGTTTTTCTGTACAAGCTAGTTAATGGTATTTTGGATTGTCCTGATTTACTCTCTAGGGTTGATATAAGTATCCCCATTAAAATGCCAAGAAAATCGAGGTATAACTTATTCCTTACTAGGAACTCTAAGACTAATTTAAGTTTATTCTCTTCATTAAATAGAATGTTCAAAAACTACAACTCACTGTCAAAGTCCACTGATATCGATGTATTTTCAGATTCTTTATGTAAATTAAAATGTATATGTTTAAACAAACAGACACCATAAATAGGGCTGAGTTATTTATTTATTTTCTTTTTGTGTAAATTCATAGCTTGTTCTTTTTTCTTTTTTAATATTAGTTTGTATTTTTTTTTTCTATAAGTGTTGTTTTGTGTAAATGCATGTCGTCGTCACCTTTAATTAAGTTTTCACTTAACAAGTGTAATAATTGCATTACCTCAGTGTTGTTGTATGTGCTAGTGTAACCTTGTTGGTGATCAATAAATAAAATAAAATAAAATAGATATTCGTCAATTAGTAAACGTTTTATTGGACAGCGATGATGATAGTGATCCGTGCTTAAAATTAGAGTAATGTCTCTACCCGTCGTCTCATCTTTAATAAGCACTATCATTTTTCTGGCTTTCTGCTTCGGGATAAACAAATAAAATACCTAAATAAAACCTAAAACGCAGAGATTACTCAAACAAAACCACAACAAACAATGACGTTTGACAACAAAACGTCAAATATGACAGCCCGCTCACAGTGCTAACCATGAAGTTTGACTTAATACTCTGAGGTAACTGGAGCTCTCACCCTGAATAAAAAAGTGTCGCCAGCAAATTTGACATTTATGTATGTAGTGGCTGTCAGCTGTCTCATATGACCATACGTATTTTTTTAAAGTGTAGGTGAGATGGAAGACAGCCACTGTGTTATTTGTGGTATTCAAAAAATTGTTCGTACTGCACTCTCCAGTTACCTCAGTATTTAGTCTAAGCTTTTTGGTGCTAACGCTTGAGAACATAGATGTATTATTCCTGTAGATGGATCACAAAAATAAGCTATAACTCACCCATCCTTTACCCCTTCTAACACTATCAAATTGTCATAAGATAGAAAGAGACATACATGTTAATCTGTTGCGTCGTAATTAGTGAATGTCTCCATTTTGACTATGCAATGCTAGATGACATTAGATGATGATGATGCAATGATAGTGCTGTGGTTTTTTTTATTACAAATTATCGATAAAACATTTAAAAATAAGTTAAATGCAATGCGATACATAAAATTACAATGCATATGTATATATCGCAGGCGTATTGTATATTTCACCGTATTACATAACAACTAGCTGTATTGGAAAACAGCACCGCATTGTAATGCGGCGGATTCAAGATACGCCGTATTCAATACGGCTGATCGAAACTACGCCGCATTGAATAGAGCGCTTCGCGCTTTTCAATGGGGCTAGAGACTTAATGTAATTGGGCGGTTCATAATCCGCTTTTCTGTCAGTTTTTAGTACTAATCGTGTCCAAAGTGCTCACGGCCTTAGAATTTTGTTTATGCTATGAAACTTCGGCATAGGTCGAAATATGGCAAAAATTTCTTCCCTCCAGACAAAAGCGCACGCTCAGCTGATCGATCTAGTGTGGCAGAATATTTTTTTTATATTTCGACGTATGCTATGCTCCAAAGAGAAAGTTGTTCAGTTTCTTGGTCTATGCAAGCCCTTTAATTTTGAATCAGTGCCAAATATGAAGTAGGTACTATAATTATACTTGAGGAGATCGATGGCTCATTGGTACGCGCATTTTGCATCCGGTGGTTGATGTTAAGCAACATTCGTTGCGGTTGGACATCTGAATGGTGACCCAAAACTTTATTATCTTGGTCTCCTCTGTGCTTCGGAAAGCACGTTAAGCCGTTGGTCCCGGTTGCATTAGCAGTCGTTGGCACCCTCACCCACCAATCCGCATTGGCTTCGCGTGGTGGGTTATGGCACTTATGGCCCGTTCTACCTGTGGTGTGCATGCACAGGGGAGGCCTATAGCTGGCTGGCTGCTGGACAGCAGTGAAGACATTAATATGATAATGATGATAATTATACTATATACAGGATAATTTTTTTATCAGTGCACAAATTTTTAGGATCGACTCAGAATCGGTAAGTGAACAACTTTCTCCTAGAAACATGGGTCAAAAAACGACAAAAGTTTTTGGGCTTCTCATACTAAATCGATCACGTGATCAGTCCAATTTGTATGAAGAGTCAAAAAAATTTTGTCATATTTCGTCCTATGTTTCTAGGAGAAAGTTGTTCACTTACCGATTCTAAGTCGATCCTAAAAATTTGTGCACTGATAAAAAAATTACCCTGTATACTAGAAGGTATAGTCGTAAAACTGAACGAGATTTCTAATCAATTTATTAAATCAATAATCTGCTGAATGATATCAACTAAAAAAAATACAGATTTCACGCTAATTTTTATACTCTTAATGTATAATTTTTTTTAAGTATAAATCCACAATTTGCTTTAATAAGTGCATCGAGCAATGAGCATATTCTTGTTTGTTGCAAAGGTCTCCAATCGTCGCCTTTTCTTACGTTTCTTATTCACGTTTTCTTTACATCGACGGCGGCGCGGCGGTGGGAAATCTGTTTAAAATTGAGAAAAATTAAGTTTAAATACAAAATTGTTAACATTACAATTTTTTATCGATATTACATAATAAAATCGGACTACAACACTATCAGGTTGGTCAAATGTCAAAAAATCCCAATTGGCTTTAAATTATATATTTTTAGCCTAAAAACATCCGATTTTCTTCAACCAAGTCAATGTTAAACTGTGTATACACGTACAGCGATTTAGTTTTTGCAAATACGGACCAGTAAGTTATAAAAATGTGTTCGCAAAAACACAAAACAATGAGTGTGACTTACCTCTGAAATTATATGTGTTCATTATTCTCTTTCAAAACACTCACTCTGCTTGAATAACCGGAAACAGTACAGGCCATTCTTAACAAACAACAGATTTACCGCACCACACCATCAAATCTTTCTATATTTTACTACAAAAAAAGATTTTCTTTCTGAAGCATTTGTAACCAGCTGGTTAACAAACAAATATGACGTTCACTTTTAAGTGGCGCGCGGCTCATTAAGACGCACACGTTGGGCTATTGTTATCTCTTTTTAACACACGAAATGTCGCCATTTGAGAGACGAGAGTCGATTATAGAAGGAATCGTTCAAATTTTTATGCTCCATCTACAGGAATAATACATCTATGCTTGAGAACGATATCACCGTGATCGCAAAATGGCGGCGGTAGTGACGTCATCCGTGACGTAATTACTGCTTTCGTTGTCGCGCTCACAACAAATCGGAACGATGTGTGAGCGCGATATCAGTAATATTATCGCTGTTGGCGCAAAACGGAACGTAGCCTAGCTGTCACTCACTGTCACTGTCACTCACATATGTTTGTCAATGGCCGTGTTCCGTTTTGAGTCAATAGTACTGTTGGCGCTGTGAGCGCTAAAAGCTGTTCCGATTTGATTATCGCGCTGACAGCACTGTTGACGCGATTTCAATTCGGAACGGCTATTTGCAAGCATCGCGAGCGAGCGTTGTTTTGATTTGAATTTGTAAGTAAATAATCACCGGTTTAGTATGGATATTCGTCAATTAGTAAACGTTTTATTGGACAGCGATGATGATAGTGATCCGTGCTTAAATTTAGAGTAATGTCACTACCCGTCGTCTCATCTTTAATAAGCACTATCATTTTTCTGGCTTTCTGCTTCGGGATAAACAAATAAAATACCTAAATAAAACCTAAAACGCAGAGATTACTCAAACAAAACCACAACAAACAATGACGTTTGACAACAAAACGTCAAATATGACAGCCCGCTCACAGTGCTAACGCTTGAGAACGATATCACCGTGATCGCAAAATGGCGGCGGTAGTGACGTCATCCGTGACGTAATTACTGCTTTCGTTGTCGCGCTCACAACAAATCGGAACGATGTGTGAGCGCGATATCAGTGATATTATCGCTGTTGGCGCAAAACGGAACGTAGCCAATGAATGAAAGAAACAGCTGATTTGAAAAGAAAAACAAAATCGTTAAACTTTCTTGAATAAAGTACAAAATTAACTGTGTGAATTCTTGTTTGTAACCATATCTATTTATAAGGTTTCCATATTTCTTATGTCTTTGAAGGTGAATTTGTACTCTTGCCAAGTAATTATATAATATGGCAGCAAGGAATGTCTTAATTGGTATGTTTCATGTACTTTTTTTTCTATAAATTCCATTAAACTTGATTTGGCGCAGGGGCTTAACTTAAACCTGCCAACTGCACCAGAGGTCCCGGGTTTGATTCCCGAACTAGACAAATATTTAACATGACAATGTCTATTTGTCTTGGTCTGGTTGTTTTCTAATTGTAAGTGTATTTACAAACTAAGTATATGTTTCCTTAACACAGTATCTTAATGAAATTTACTACCTACCTACGGGCTTGATAAATTATTAGTGTGATTGTAAGAAATTATTATTATTAAGTAAGTATAAGTAAGTAATAGTTTAATTGAAAATAAGGGTTGGATTTAGTATCCATTGGCAGGAGTTGGGGGGAGCGAGGATGCTGGGGTGGGAGAAGGGGGTGCCCTCTCTACCCTGGTACCACTCCCATTACAAGGTAATGCACCGTTTTCGAGTTATGAATTTTTAAAGTTTTATAGGTTAAGTAGGTTATTCACAGTTTTTGACACTAAAAATACGAAAACGGAACGTTTTAATGGGAATTTGACAGCCCATGACACGAACGTTTTGCGACAGTAAGTAACACACGGCTGCGTTGGTTTCAGAGGTGACAAGTATGAGCGAGTTTGCTGCGGAAGTCCTGTAGAACACGTGATAGGTTAGAAATTGAAGGCGATCGCGAAGCGCAGCGAAGCGATCTCCTTAAATTTCGTGGTTATTTTTTTTTGTGAACACAAAAAAAATATAATCGATGAAACGGAACGTAAAAACAACCAACCAAAATACTATGTCGAAATGAGGTGTTGTAAGTAGGTAGCGAGTAACTGATACATATGATTACGGATTGGGCCCAGAGCCTGAAGGCTCGGCGATGAGGGGGCCCAGGGGGAGCTTGCCATTGGGGGGTAACTTTCCCCCCCTTCCACTAAACCTTGCTCCCCCTAAACCTTGTTTTTATGTGTCAAAATCTGACATAACCTATAAAACTTTAAAAATTCATATCTCGAAAACGGTGCATTACCTTGTAATGGGAGTGGTACCAGGGGTGAGGGGGTCCCCCCCTCCCCCCTCCCACCCCCCTTTCCCTCCCCTCCGCCTGCCAATGTATACTAAATTTTTACCGAAAATAATGTCATGTTGGTAGGTACCTAACTATCTGTTTATTTTTAAAGTTTTGGCCAGTGTTTTATAAATTTCAAAATTTTAATTGATAAAATATTTAAGTAATTTTTACTTTCTTTTATCCTCATAGTGCACTTATTTTGTTGTTTTGTTTAGGAATACAATAATCACACTCACTAAACATGTCATACTTGCTATAAGCACCAACTAGCTGCCTCTTTAGCAAAGCAATTTGAAATAATTCTAGGTGGTGGCACTGGCTTCATTGGGAAACATTTAGGAGAGCTACTTACAGGAAGTGGCTATAATATCATGAATGTGGCACGTATGCCGGCCACCAACAACATCTCCTGGTCTACCTTAGAACTGTCTGGTTTACCTCAACGCACCTGTGCTGTGGTCAACCTTGCTGGACAACAGTTCATGGACTTCACTAAAAGTTGGACACCTGGGTCAGTTAAAGAGTCAAAGAGTCATCCATTATTCATTTGTTATTCACAACACACACATATTTACAAAAAAAAACTATGATTTTAAATAAATTTTATGCATTCACATTTCATTTAAGTACCTATGTAAGTACAAAAAAAATATTTGTAATAGAATATAAAAAAGTATTCCTACCCAATATCAACTTGAGGGTCTGGTGGTATTCTATTACAAGTTACCCTATACAATCCAAACTATTTTGTTATCCTGATTACTGAAAAATCATGCAAAATTTATCCCAATTATAATTAAGTACCTATACAGTATGGTATAGGCTATACTAATTGTTTTAGCAGTCAAATGTTTAATGGATTATAATTACTACTATTGAATCATGTTTCAGGTTTAAGCAAAATGTCCAAAATTCAAGAGTCTATACAACAAAGGCACTGGCCAAAGCTATAAACGAGAGCACGGATAAGCCAAAAGTATTTGTTCTGGTGACTGGGGTTGGAGCTTATGAGCCCTCAGAGAGTAACAAATATGATGAAAACAGTCCCACTACTGGTGCTGATTTTTTCTCTAGACTCACTGTGGAGTGGGAAAAAGCTGCCTGTGTAGATGCTCCTGTCAGACTTGTAAGTAATTGGAAAGTTATAAAAACAATCAATCAAGTTGATTTGTGCCGTGGGTCCGGAAGGATTTCCAACCATAGCGCTACTGGCGGCTGAAAGTCTTAGAAGTCAGGGCCGGTTAAATTGCTACAAAAAAAAAAGAAAAAATTGCATAGCGCCGCTGTCACCGGAACAGAAAACGTTGTGGCACTGTACACTCATTCTAATAATATTCGAATTATGAACTCATAAATGACACACTGTATGCCATTGTCATCTTTATAGAAATTTAAAAAATAAAACTGCATCATAATAGTATATTATGATACAAGTGAGCTTAGGTTGCTCATTATACACGAGGCTGTGGGTTGCAGCCCGAGCCGCAGGCGAGGGCGTAAATCAGCCGAGTGTCTAGTGAGTAAGTTGCTCACGAGTTTCATACGCACTTTTTCAACACACTTGCGAGGAAAAACAAACCTTTATTGCATGTATACATATTGTAATAACTAAGGGAAAAAGCGTGCAAGTTTTTTTTTTGCACGCGCCAAATGTGAGGTGATTGATTACATACAGCCATACAGCCTACTTCAAAATAATTAAGTATAATAATATTGATAAAATGCAAATGTTTTATAACAAATTATTGTGAATTATAAATAATTTGATAATAATATACTTAATTATGTTTTTGTCTTAATTAGGGACACATTTATTTATTCTAAAAACGTAAATGGATTTTCAGCCGTATAAAACCTCTTTGTTGTTACAAAAAAAGAACTGTATCTATTACCCGCTGAAATTGAAAATGCTCTCTTGACTCGCATATAACTTGCAGTTAGGTACTAACTTAACTTTGTAGGGATACTGTATTACCCGGTTAAATTGAAAAGTCTCTGTTTACTCGCATATAATTTGCAGTTAGGTACTTACTTAACTTTGTAGGGATAATTCTATTACGCAACTAGTACCGTAATATTATTATGCACACGTGGGTTATAGTTCGGTTTATGGCCCTAAGATCGATGTAATAAGGCTCACTTTATGAGCAAGTGTGTTGAAAAAGTCATTATGAGACAGCTGTAAATAGGGTTATGTCGCGTGCCTTGCTGCCGTCGGTCGTGTGTGCTCCGCTGACTCGTTCGCGTTGAGCCCCGTCCCCGCCAAGTGCCGCGAGTGTAGCTCCTAATACTACCGCGTCGAGCCCAGCTCCGCAGTAGTAACCGCCTTACCTAAATTCGTAAAACCATACCCAGTGTTTTCGTGTTCGCGCTAGTGACGCTTTGTGTTGTGAAAATCAGTGTTTGTGTTTAACGAAAATCCGAGGGCTATACTGGAAATTTTTATTGATAAAATTTGCCTGTGTACTCTCATTCCGTTTACCAAAACCTTTTCACCCTGCCCAATAATCCAACACTGCATAATCCCTCTCACATACCCGCATTAACTTTGTTAATCTTTCCTACCCTCACCCTTCCCAACAAAAATATTTAGAACAAGTTAGTGCTATAGAAGTGCTGTAAAAGTGAGAACTATTTCATCATGAGTAGTGAAAAACAATTACCGCAGCGTAAACAACCGCCGGATCGCGGTGGAGGCGACCCTCCAGCGAATGCATCCGCGGCTGTGCTCGCACCCATTATAACGGCGCGCCCGCGATCGTCCTCCGTGGGATCGTCCGGGAGTAGGGTTGCTGGGCAACCCTCGCCCCCGCACTCACCCTTCGGAGAGCACCCCCGCGACCCCCGCCGCCGCCTCACTGATGACATTGGGGGAGACGAGAAGCGCCCCCGATTGGGGCCATCGCCCCCCAAACCCCATGACCACACCTATGCTGCTACTCCTTCGCCGAGGAACCAACATGCCGGAGACTTTGAGGGCGGGATCGAGGAGCTATCCAGCCCTCTCCCGCTCTCCAACACTGACTCAACGTCTTATGCTGCACTAGAGGTGAGTGCGAGCGCGCCGGCGCGGATTTAGAGACCCCGGCGCAGCCCCCACCTCCCTCCCCCTCGACAAGCTCCCATCCGCAGACCCAGCAGCAACCAGCTGAACCACGCCCTAAAGGGTACCCACCCATCGTTGTAGAGACACTCCCAAACTGGACCAGCCACTTCAGGCAGCTGACTTCCAAACTCGGCCATGCGCCCAACGCGCGCCCCTTCGGGAAGGGTGTGAGATTCCTGGCGAAGTCACCAGAAGAGTACAGGTGCGTGCAGGCGTACTTGACCGAGGCGGCTGAGGCAGACCACACCATAGCATGGTACTGTTACTCGCCGCCCCAGGACCGCCCCACCAAGGTCGCCATCAGGGGCCTCCCCGCTGACACCCCACCGGAACAGATCAAGGCCGCACTTGAAGAGCATGGCTTTCTCGCCAATCACTGCCGGGCGATAGCCGGCAAACAAGGCCGCCCCGGCTGCCTGTTCCACATACAGCTGGAGCACCTGGAGCCCGCCGAGTTGACCCGTCTCTACGCCATAACCGAGCTTCTGTATATGCCCGGTGTGGTTGTGGAGGCCTGGCGTCCTCGGAAGGGGCCCGCCCAGTGCCACCGCTGCCAGGCATTTGGTCATTCATCCGTCAACTGTCACCGCCCGCAGAGATGCGTGCGCTGTGCGGGCGACCATCCCGTCGCACAGTGCGAGCGAGACCGGGCCGACCCGCCCACGTGCGCCAACTGCGCGCTACAGCATGCAGCCAGCGACCGGCGGTGCCGGGTGTTTCTGCGCGAGGCGAGGCGCATGGGGGCCAGCGTCCCCCCTCCCATGCCGAGAGGGGCGGAGCGCGCCCCCAACCACCCCCGCCCCCAGGCGACCACCACCGCACCGCCAACCGCTGACGTGCGCGACACGCTGGCTGGCGCTACCTTAGCGCCGCCCGCCAACCCACCCATCGAGCGTGGGGTACCCGCTCCCGCCGCCCGCAGGCGCCCCCGCGGTGGCCGCCGCCGCCGCCAGCGCACCATGTCGCAGGCAGGCCCTACCCCCGCCGCAGCCTCGACTCCGACTGCAGAGTCGGTTTTTCCGACGGGGGGGTCCCAAGCACCCCCGACCGCTCCGAGAGCCCCACAACACGCGCCGCAACTGACAACCGCGAGACCGCCAGCCGCCCCCCTTTCACAGCCCCTTCCACCCTTCAGGGGGCAACTTCAACTTCAGCCCCCACAACCAGTCAGTGGGCAAACTCACCCTCCACCTCCCTTCAGAGGGCAATCACAACCACAAATCTCAACCAACTACCCACTCCCCCAGCAGCAGCAGCAGAGAATTAGGACCAGCACCGCGCGCCAGGGCCAACAACAGGGCCCACCTTGCCCACTCAACCAGCCGCAGAACATCCAAGTGCTACTCAACATACTGGTAGCGCTGCTGGTGAGCATTCAACAGGGGATGGACCCCCTCCAAGCCATCTCACAGGAGATAACCAAGCTCGCCTCTGTCCTCCACCCAGTACACTACGTATAATGTACTGGAACCCGGGAGGCATAAGCAACAAGGTCGCTCAGCTCCGCCTCCTCACCCAGTCGCAGGACATTCATATCGTCCTCCTGGGTGAAACGATGCTAACATCCAAAACTCCACTAAGGCTGCCGAACTACCAGGCGTACAGGCGAGATGAAACGACGCCACAGGGCCGCGCGTACAGGGGCACGGCGGTCCTGGTGAGAAGAGACGTCATCCACGACGAGCTACCTTGGCCAGACTTCAACAGCCTCAGGTCCATCGGTGTGAGGGTGCACGCCGGTGGCTCGGAGGTCAAGGTATACGCCGCCTACCGTCCTCCACAAACGGGAATACATCCGTCCGACTTCGCAGCCGTGTTCGCAGACCAGACCCCCACCGTGCTGGCAGGGGACCTGAACGCGAAGCACCCAGCGTGGGGGTCCCGCACTACCTCAACAGATGGCCGCCGACTGCTTGAAGCGACCGCGGACAAGGATATCGAAGTACTGGGACCAGATTCGCCTACACACTACCCGCCCAACGACACCGCGCAACCCAGCACCATTGACGTGGTGCTCACCAAGGGCGTCGCCAACCCCACCAGTGTGGAGGTACTTTACGAGGTCGACACACCACACCTGCCAATCCTACTAACCATGGCCACCGCTCCCTACGTCGTGGCCCCCATGCGGCCTAGATTGAAAACCGACTGGGAGGCCTACAAGTTATCGATGGCGGACGTCTGCCTACCTGGCCCTTTTACAACCAGGGAGGAGATAGATGCCGCCATCGAAACTTTTATTACAAAGATGCAGGAGGCAAAGGCCTCCCACACCAAACCTCAGCCAACATCTAAATGTCGTGATGCCCTACCCCGCCATCTAAAAGACATGCTGGGCGAGAAGAAGAGGCTCAGGTACCTGTGGAGCCAGACTAGGTGTCCACGACTGAAAACGAGCCTCAACAAGGCCACAACGGAACTCCGAGATGCGGTGAGTGCCTGGCGAGGGTCGACGTGGGAGGCCACCATCGACCGAGCAGCCGAGCACCTCCCGAGCCTCCATCAACTTAACAGGTGTTTAACAAAGACCCCACAGCCCACGTACCCATTGTTAGACGCCAACGGCCAGAGGAGATACGCAGCCCTTGACCGGGCCCGTATCCTAGCCGAGCACCTGGCCGTCCAATTCTCGCCGCATCCAGCAGCACCGGCAGCGGCCGAGCACCACACGGCGGTGGAGCGCGAAGTGGCGGAGTACCTGGCCACCACCCCACCACCACTACCAGGCGACGCATTTATCTCTCCAGCAGAGGTAAGAAAAGCGGCCCTCCACCTTAACCCCAAGAAGGCCCCAGGGCCCGATAACCTGCCACCCATGGCCCTATCGGCGCTCCCTAGAAAGGGGTGGGCAACGCTTGCCCGCATATTCAATGCGGCACTACGGGCCAACTATTTCCCTGCCGCTTGGAAGAAAGGTCGGGTCATCACCATACCCAAGCCCGGTAAAGACCGTCGCAAGGCCGCCAACCACCGCCCCATCACCCTACTCGACCACGTAGCCAAGCTGTTTGAGCGCCTCCTGCTGCGACGCCTCCGTCCCTCCATCTCCTTGAGGGACGATCAGTTTGGCTTTCGCAGCGGACACTCTACCACGCTCCAGCTGGCACGCGTGCTCCATCACATGGCCGACCTATTAAACCAGGGTAGTTGCACCGTGGCCGCCTTCTTGGATATCGAGAAGGCCTTTGACCGAGTTTGGCACCCCGGTCTCATTTTCAAGATGGCCAAAAACACCAAAGTGCACCCAGCCCTTGTCCACTTGCTGGCCTCATTCCTTGAAGGACGGCTCTTCAACGTGGCGGTGGAAAGAGAGGAGTCCGAGCTGCGACCCATACGAGCGGGGGTTCCACAAGGCAGCTGCTTATCGCCCACCTTGTACGCCGTGTACACCAACGACATGCCCTCTGTAAACGACAGCGAGAGAGAGACGGAGCCACGGGTCGAGCTGGCGCTATTTGCGGACGACAGCGCCTTCTTCACTTCCTCCCCGTGGCCCAGAACTGCCGCGGCGCGGATGCAAATACAGCTGGACCTCCTCCCGCCCTGGCTGGACAACTGGAGGATCGCGGTGAACGTGGAAAAAACCACCGCTACACTCGTTGGGAGGCAGCGTAAGATGCCACCCAAGTTAGAACTGAAGGGCGAGTCCATTCAATGGCAGCCGTCCATCAAATATCTAGGCTGCCATATTGACCGCGGCCTGACCATGGCCGCCCAACTCGAGCATGTCACGTCATCGGCCCGCGCCGCGCGGGCCATACTGCGCCCTGTTTTAAATTCCAGACTGCCGCTGCGGGCGAAGCTCGCGATATACAAATCCCACGTCCAGTCTCGGCTCACATACGCTGCGCCAGCGTGGTACTCGCTCTGCTCGAAGACACGGAAGCAGCGGCTACAAGCCCAGCAGAACGTGGCGCTCCGCATCATCACTCAAGCGGGGCGCTACGTCCGCAACGAGGTCATTGCGCGGGACCTCAACATCGAGCCGCTACAGAACTTCGTGGGCCGACTGGCGCGTCGAATGTTCGACTGCGCCGACCACGGCCCCCATCAGCACCTGCAGGGCATCGCGCCCGCAAGACCACTGCCGCCGATCCCAGAAGATCCAGCTTCTTTCGCAAACGCCAACATCAACACCAGAGCCAAGAAGAAGTGGGCGCTGCCGCGTGACAGTGTGCCCCCGCCATCTCCCTAGCCCTTTCTGTCCACTCCTACTTCCTACCCAATACCCCCACCTAAATTATAGCCCTTACCCCGTTTGCGCGCCCACTCGCAGGCGCTAGCTGGGCCTCCCCCAATGGGGTCTCACCCGGCTGGCTGACCGCGCCGAGGGCCGCAAACATCCAGTGGGGCACACCTCTCGTCAGAAGACGGCCGCGTAAGCGGCACCAAGCACCGTGGGGCAGCAGCACCACGAGATGAAGCCCGGGGAAGGAGCAGAAGCTCGAACCCGCACCCGCCATCATCGGCGGAAGAAATCCAGAGAGAGAGAGAGCTGTCAATTAAAAGTACAGTGCCACAATCTTTTGTTCCGGCGCTATGTACAGTCGCCAGCAGGTCAGGTTACTACAAACTGTCAAATTTCTTTAAATAAAATTCAACCTTATCTCCAACAGAAAGAGCTCAGTTTCAATTAATAAATTTTAACATTTTGTAGTAACCCGACGTGCTGGCGACCGTACTTTTTTTGTAGCAATTTACCCGGCCCTGACTTCTAAGACCTTCAGCCACCAGCAGCGCACTTGGTGGGTGGTACACTTAAAAAATGCGATTTAAACTAAGTAATTGAAATAATGTAAATTTTTTAAATGGTAATAAAGGAAAAAAAAACTTATTTTTCTTAATTTTGCAATCTTCATGGCAGCCGTAGGATTTACCGGCCCTGACTTCCAACTCTTCCAAGCCATTCTATAGCCGGGAACAATAATGCCGCGTACACACCGCGCCAACGAACGCCAACGAATGGGTTTCGATGCCCTTCGTTGGTCCTGTTTGGACGGTTAAGCGAACGCCAACGATTGTTCGTTGGCGTGTGCCGGCGATCCGGAGCGTGGCGGTAACATCAAAGGAATTGCGCCATTAGATCGAACTCGGTGTGGACGGTGGCCGAAGGCCAACGAACGAACGCTCAGTTGAAGCATAGTTTCTACCAAGTATTGCCAGCGAGGTCATGTCAAAAGATACCTGAAATGTACAAAAAAGTAACATTTTCTTTATATTTTTTTTTATTAGAGTCAGAAATATTTTATAAGTTATTTCTATTTTTTTACAAAATCAACTCCTACAAAATTTCATACAAAACAAAATCAAAACTAGAGTGAGTGAGTGAGTGTATGGAAATAGGAATTAGGAATCATAGATATAGTATTTAGGAATGGATGGAGGGGTGAAACTTTCTCACCACGAGCAACGTCCGACAAGATACGAACGAATCCCATTGACCGGACGAGTAGGTAAGTGTATAATAATAACAACGGACGGATGACTTCATGCATTGGTGTGAAAAAGAGAAACAGATGTTAGATTGAGGATTTGTCCTTCAAATTTTTTGGGAGTTGCATATTCTGAAAAATCACCTAAAGCGATTATCACACTGCTGCGGTATCCATTCCGGTGGACGGAGATGCGGCGTGAGTTTGTTATACACTGCGGATTTTTTATGCGCATCAAGATTCTACAGCCATAATTAAGAAGCGCACTACCACAAACCGGAACGGTGTGCGGTGCAGTGTGAGAACCGCCTAAATGTAACATAAACTAGAAGTAACCAAGTAACCACGGAGCTAAAAATCACCTAAAAGGAATCGAAAGTAACCTGGCAACACTGGAGCCGGAATCAAGTGCCAACGATCGTTTGCTCAACATTTGTTGTTTGTGCTTTGTCCTTCGATAGCCAACGAGCGTGCGGTAGCCAACGCTGAATATCCTTCGTTGGCGTTCGTTGGCGCGGTGTGTACGCGGCATAAGAAACATTTTTAAATTAGAATTTTGAATGTATAGTCATAGACTTCTATGAGTAGAGTTTGGCGCCAATCCACATTTTATAATTTATATTTTATTGCTTTATTTTTGAAATATTATGATAATAATGTAACGAGTGTAGATAAAGTAGTGTTTGAGGCTGCACATAACTTGGTATTAAAACACTCGTTGGGATACTATTAAAAAACGAGCCTTCTCGTGTTTTAATACCCCTCTTTGTCATCAAAATCAACCTACAAACAAAAAAGTTGGCCGCCATCATGGATTTTTTAATATTTTTAACATGGCTTAGGTTTAAGCAATCACCAGATATAATGAAATATAACGCCCAAAAAATCATAAGTACTTAGGTACCAGAATTTAATCCCCATTTTAATATGAACTTCTCACCAATAAACGGAGTCTGCTAACCTAAAAAAGGCAAGTATCTTCAGAATAATCGCTGAGCTAGGTACCCAAAAAGGCCACGCATGCACCAAATATGTACTCGCATTTTATTTAACAATTTCATCCAAATATGTTACACAATTTTATCCTAATAAAGTAAATTAATATAGAAAAATCATTGTTTACCCAAAAAATATAAATGAAGTTCTAAAGGTTTACCGATACTACCGTAAAATGTTTACTTAAGGCTGAGCTTAGAGCTTTCAATAAAATAACAGCCCCCAAAAAAAAAACATTAGGTTGCATTCACTTATTAATGGCTACCATTTAAAGCGGCAGTTTACATACAAATAAACTTAAAACTTAATAAGGCAGTCCTCAGTGTAATTTTAAAATTAGCGGTGACGGTGTAGCGATGGGTGGGAGGGGAGGGAATAAAGCCGCGAGACTCAACGAATTTGCCATCAATATTATTAATATACTTGGTTATATGCATATGTCACCGGAAAATAATAAAAACCGCAAATTTATAAATTTCCTAAAGAAAAATAACCACGGAATTTAAGGCAATCGCTTCGCTGCGCTTCGCGATCGCCTTAAATTTCTAACCTATCACGTGTTCTACAGGACTTCCGTAAATTTATAAATTTCCTAGGAAAATTATAAATATGCGGTTCTTGTTATTTTCCGGTGACACATACATTTTATGGCAAACGTACCTAGTGATAGTAGTGATATATTTGGGTAGTAATAACACAAAACTTTGCTAGTTAAAAAACCTCCCAATCAAGATGGGAGCGAGCAAATTGAAGGCGAGCTTGTTGGTGACCTGCTGTCAGTTTCGGGCCTGTGGCAGGCCTTTTTGGAGTCAAATTAGCTTGCTTAAGTCTTCGACGAACTGTCCACTCGCTGGCAGCTACCCCACGAATATTTCGGAGCTCCTGTTGGACGTCGACACCAGTCAAATGCCGATTTCGGAGAGAGGTTGACACGATAAAACGGTCATCCATCTCCGATGTGCACCGCCAGATCTTGGTCTCGGGATAAAGCCACCAGTCTCCCGAAAGCGTTTATAAACTTTCGAAACACAGGACTGGCTTATGTGGAGCCGACGTGCTACAGCCCGCTGGCTGAGCCCTTCTTGCAATAGGGCGAAGATTTGCGCTGCTTCTTTAGGTGTAGTATCCATTTTCGTCCAAGTTCAAGGGTCTAAATAGCGGAGATGTGTACCGGTCAACGTGTGAAAGCCGACTGATAAAGAAAATCCGATAACACGTGCTTTTATAGGGGGTCAATAGGCCGCAACTCGCGACGTATCAAACAATGGGCGATTTTCTGAAAGCTCAGTCACTAGATGGCGCTGTCCCACCTATGCAGTTAGAAGGAACGGAACGTTATAAATTTTACCTTGACGCGACTTTTTTACGTAAAACGGAACGTCAGACAGATGTTATTTATTTACCTAAATCTTTAAATTTACCTATTTCGTTTCTGTTCCTCTCAGTAGTACTTATTTAGTATATTATTAGTTTCCTTTGGGTTTTTAAAAAGTAATTAATTTAAATTTGTTTCATACCAAAATATACCATAGACATGTACATACTTATTCAACGTGAAGCAATTGGAAGCTTTTTTTTTTTTAAATGGCCTCTCAGAAAATCGCTCATTGAAACATATCTTTTTCCTTACTCCTTCACTTAATCCGGGATAGCTCTCCTTAAATACCGATGTGATTTAAATGAATTTGGTATCAATTTAAAGTTAACAGTTTAACCTTTAAAATGGTACCATTTTTATTATTCTTAACTAGTTAAGTACTCAAGATCGCGCGGAGTCAATTCCAATTAAGTGATTCCATACTTTTGCTCGCGAGTGTAGTTGCGCTCTCACGGTTTCGTAATAAATTTATTTATTTTTCTTGGAGTCGATCCACAGAACAGAAAAAAAGAGTAGAAGTCGCATGACACGGCATCTCCTATGAAAACCTGCGTACACCCAACTCACACAAGTAAATTATGCGTACCTAATGATAGCGTTGTTGTTAGTACCCGCCACTGAGCACAAGATGGCGTTACAGACATCATTGCTTTTATTTAGCATGTTAAAGCTTTTACACAATAGATGGCGCTTTAAAGGGATATAGCCGCTACACACGCTCCTATCCGACCGCCGATTTGGTGCGGGCGAACTTCACTGCAGATCTGCTAGGCGATTGCGTAAAGCCAATCGTATTCATTTGACAGTTCATATTGTATCATATTAAATGTCATTCCATACAAATTGCAGCCGATTGAATACGATATGAACTGTCAAATTAATACGATTACCTTACGCAATTGCCCCCCAGGGATGCGATTGCGTAAGATAATCGTATTCATTTGACAGTTTACTTTACGCAATTCCATAGCTGATCCGCGCCTACACAAGTTCAAACCAAATCTGCCGCACCAAATCGGTCGGCGCTACACACGTTCCGATTTGGTCTGGCCGACCTCTAACCGTTGTTGCAGTGTTGCCAGCCACTGCTAATCTCCCAATATTATTATTGTTTATAAATACTGAAAACATCAATTTGCTTGCAATAAATAAATTAAAAAGAAACATATTTTCGGTTTTTAATGTTTTATTACTATAAAAAACAATTTCATTATTTTTTAATTTTCTGTTATTTTCATTAAAATACTAAAACATGCTAAATATTTACTAAAAGCAGCACTTATTGATGAGATGTTATGCCCTTTTTATATATATTTAGTTTTACGACAAATTGCAACAAAATATTCAAAAAAAAAACAAATAGATAAATAGAATCTTTTCATAAATGGCCATATTTAAACCTTTCGTTCGTTCAGTCCTACGTAAAACTCATGAACGAGCATTGAATTGAATCCTCTGAAAATCCCTTAAACGTAATTTACCTGCTTTAAATATTTCCGCTTTTACATATTTTCTCCCTAAATCTAGGGGAAAACCTCCAAAATTGTCAACACTGCCAAGTTGGTCTGGGGGGCTACCAGCTAAGAAATCTGGGGGGCTACCGCGTAACTTTATGGATATGAACTTCATACGTTTTCCAGATTTCTTAGCCGGTAGCCCCCCTGGATATGGGTATGGGCTTCAACTGTCATTTGAATTCCTTATTCTGATCGATTTTTGCTGCTTTGTTCTGTTGAACGTTGCTAGCTAGTTATCATTATACCCGACGTCACAAAACAAGGAACTGATAGCGGCTATTTTCTTTATAAAATTGACTTAAAGTTCCAAAAACGTATAAGGTTCATACCCATAAAGTTACGCGGTAGCCCCCCTGGTCGGAAGCCTACACACGTTCCGATTTGGTAGGAAGTGAAGTTCGTGCGAACCAAATCCGGCCGACCGCGTCAAACACGAATAATAATAATTATGGTCGGACGACTACGCTACACACGTCCAGATTTGGTCTGGAGCAGACCAAATCGGCGGTCGGATCGGTACGTGTGTAGATGCTATAAGTGGCGTTGCATTTTGTATGCAAATCTGTACAGCGCCTCTAGTGGGCAGTAGCAGAACTACAGATTCTCATAATGCTGCGGCTACATTAGCGGGCTACGGCGAAGAATCGTGTGAACGCGCTAATGTAGACGGGTACATCGCAACAAAGCTATTGCTACGGGCTACTTAACTACGGGCTATCGCGTTAAACCGTCAAAGTGCGAGCGAGATTTATTTATTTTACTTTTATTAGCTTTGCTATTTTGTAGCTTTGTATGGAAATGAAATATCATAATCATAAAATGACGTAACTATAAATAAAAAAGTATTAAATTTAATAAATAATAATTAAGGGATTTCCTATAGGAATTATTATTATGTTTTGTAGCTGACTAACTATGTGACAGAAAGAAACAGACGTGACTTATGTGATAATGAATCTTATAAAAAATTAAACCGACAGTGAACTGAAAAGAAAAAAATATCTTGAAAGTAGGTACACTCAACAGCACATCAAGATAAACAGTAGAACTGCGATTATGCTATACTGCGTAGCTTTTATTACGTAGGGCATAAAGGCGGTCTCAAGGTCAACATGTTTATTTCAAATTTTTTTGATGTGTAGACTTTACCATATTATACTCGCATCTCAAAAACTACTGAAATAATTTTAAGAACATCGCGATAACAACAGAACCAACAACAGAATATTTAGTATTAGGTATATTATCTTTAAAAATAAATAATTAGAATAAAAATAAAATAAATATCGCTCGCACTTGACAGGTTTTTTGCTATAGTTAGCGCGACAACGCAACACGAAGCTTTGCCCGCTAATGTAGACAAGAACATCGCGTATGCCCAACAATGATAATTTTAGCGCGATAACTCGCACGAATTATCGGCCGCTAATGTAGCCGCAGCATAAAAAATGTAACGTCGTCGCTCGCCGAGCGCCCAGTGTGTACAGGCAGTAATTGAGTAGCACCAAAAATGCCAATGGGCGTTTTCACATTGGACGATAACGGTAACGACACGATATCGGCACGATATCGGGCGTTTTCACATTGGACGATAACGGTAACGACACGATATTACACCGATATCGTCCCGATATCGTCCCGATATCGTCCGCCGATATCGGCACGATATCGGCACGATATCGTCACGATATCGGAACGATATCGGTGTGTGAAACGATAACCAGCAGCTTGCTATGCGGTTAGTCGCATTACGCCAGCTAAAGTAACCGCGCGGCTCCAAGTTTTATATTAGTTATTATACTAGTATATTCGAGGTAATAATGGGAGCAGTAAACAAATTACGTTTGCTTTATCTTTTATATTTACGGCGAAAAAAACGATATCGTCAAAGAACATTTTGGGTTGATCCTATTCTTCAAGTGCGATATTTAGAGGGAATATATTACCTTCTCTTCGATAAACTGTGTGCGCGAAGTAAAATGTTTTATAAATTTTTTCGAATGAGCCAGGACACTTTCGAGGACATTTTATTTATTTGGTGGATCAATAGTTAAAATACCAATTATGAAACTATTAATAGCTACAGTAAACCAATTATAGATCCACACCAATAAGGCACATTATTTTTACATGCACATATTACTTACCTATATAAAAAAAAGCGCCTTTAAAAAAACGCCACCAAAAAGTAAAAAATAAATAATACCTCTATACTGAATTAACACCAAATAACGTAAGTAAGTACTTTAAAGACGTTCGGGCACTTCAAAGTACTTACCTACTTAAGTTATTTGTTGTGAATACAGTATTAGAGTTAGAGGTATTATTTCTGACTTTTTGGCGGCATTTTTTTGAAGGCACTTTTATTTTTTATAAAAATATTTTTTGTCATTCTTTTTAGTGCATCATGCAGGCAATTTTCGTGTACCTACCTATTATCTTGGTAAATAGTACCTATAGTATAAACACATCTTAGATTTCTGCGCGAACTGTCCATATAAATAAAACACTTTCACGGATTTTTTCACGCAATTTATTTAACAACAACCAAGGTGTTAAATAAATTGCGTGAAAAAATCCTCGATAGTGTTTTATTTATACCTATAGATTGCTTAAACTGTGCCTATAGAGTATGTTAGGAATGTACACATAAACCGCATCAATCACAATTACTCATCTGATGTAAAACGTATCAAAATCGATTCAGCCAAACGTGAGATATTCACGGACAAACATACATAATGTACAAACAATACAAAACATAATGTACAACATACATAATGTATAAAGGGTCAAACTGAGAACCTCCTTTTTCAATGTCGGTTGTAATACCAAAACCTTCTCCTAAATGTAAGAAATACTTTTCTGAAAACCCCATCTCGCGGACAAACCTTCATACATACATACGGGTCAAACTGAGAACCTCCTTTTTTGAAGTCGGTTAAAATACTAAAACCTTATCCTAAATGTAACAAATACTTTCCTGAAAACCCGCTTTAAATCAGTTCAGCCAAAAGCGAGATAATCGCGGACAAACATACATACAAAAAAATACAGGTCAAACTGAGAAGCTTCTTTTTTTTTGAAGAAATAAATAAAAAATAATAACTTAAAAATTATTACTATCGTTCGGTCATTTTCGATATTACATACTCGAAATAGAAGGGAGAGGTGAGGCGGGAGGAGATCCACCTCCTCTCTCCTCTCCACCAATCAACAAGCAGGCATAATCGTCGCGGAACTCACACCTAGCAAATCAAGAAACAAGCGCTACCTAGCGGTGGCTTTTAGCGTAAAAACCCAAAAATGCAGTAAATAACAGATAAACTGTTAATTACCCTTGGTTACTTTCGTTAATAACCGGCTTCGCATCTTCCGCACTTGTGTCGTCACCGATATCGGCACGACAGACGATATCGTTGACGGTAACGACACAGTGTGAAAGCATTTAGTAGTGATTGTATGAAACTGCCAGTCCGACGATATCGTGCCGATATCGTGTCGTTACCGTTATCGTCCAATGTGAAAACGCCCATCGTCGGACTGGCAGTTTCATACAATCACTACTAAATGCTTTCACACTGTGTCGTTACCGTCAACGATATCGTCTGTCGTGCCGATATCGGTGACGACACAAGTGCGGAAGATGCGAAGCCGGTTATTAACGAAAGTAACCAAGGGTAATTAACAGTTTATCTGTTATTTACTGCATTTTTGGGTTTTTACGCTAAAAGCTACCGCTAGGTAGCGCTTGTTTCTTGATTTTCTAGGTGTGAGTTCCGCGACGATTATGCCTGCTTGTTGATTGGTAGAGAGGAGAGAGGAGGTGGATCTCCTCCTGCCTCACCTCTCCCTTCTATTTCGAGTATGTAATATCGACAATGACCGAACGATAGTAATAATTTTTAAGTGACTTAAAAAAAAAGAAGCTTCTCAGTTTGACCTGTATTTTTTTGTATGTATGTTTGTCCGCGATTATCTCGCTTTTGGCTGAACTGATTTTAATGTGGTTTTCAGGAAAGTATTTGTTACATTTAGGATAAGGTTTTAGTATTTTAACTGACTTCAAAACAGGAGGTTCTCAGTTTGACCCGAATGTATGTATGAAGGTTCGTCCGCGAGATGCGGTTTTCAGAAAAGTATTCGTTACATTTAGGAGAAGGTTTTGGTATTACAACCGACTTTGAAAAAGGAGGTTCTCAGTTTGACCCTTTATGCACATTATGTTTGTTTGTCCGTGAATATCTCACGTTTGGCTGAATCGATTTTGATACGTTTTACATCAGATGAGTATTTGTGATTGATGCGGTTTATGTGTACAACCTAACATACTATAGGCACAGAATAAGCAACTTTTCATACAGTAGGCCGACGGAGACGTCTAGACAGGTCAAACGTGCGGGGCTTGCGGGGTGAGACGGGGGAGTGGTTGTCTCGAGTTACATACAACGCCGTTCATAGTAACTCGGGACAAAACTTCCAGGGCTATCACGTCTTTATCGTTATAATTAATTTTTAAATTAATATTATGGTGCATACGACATGTAGTGTGAGTGCGTGCAAATCTTCATCTCGATTATAAAAAAAAGGCAATTTCCAAAATCCAAGATGGCGGCCAACTTTTTTGTTTGCGGGGCCGACTTTGATGAAACTTGGTTTTTGGTACAATTTTGACAAGAAAACAACAACACAATCTCAAAAATAAAAAAACAAGATGACGGCCAACTTTTTTTTGTAAGCCGATTTTTATGAAATTTAGTTTCTGGTACTATTTTGACACGAAAACAACAACGCAATGTTAAAAGTATAAAAAAATCCAAGATGGCAGCCAACTTTTTTGTTTGTGAGCCGATTTTGATGAAACTTGGTTTTTAGTACAATTTTGACAAGAAAACAACAACGCAATGTCAAAAATAAAAATAAACCAAGATGACGGCCAACTTTTTTTTTGTAAGCCGATTTTGATGAAACATAGTTTCTGGTACTATATTGACAAGAAAACAACAACACAATGTTAAAAGTATTAAAAAATCCAAGATGGCGGCCAACTTTTTTGTTTGCAGGCCGATTTCAATGAAACTCAGTTTCTGGTAGTATTTTGAAAAGAAAACAGCAAGGCAATGTTAAAAATATTAAAAATCCAAGATGGCGGCCAACTTTTTTGTTTGCGAGCCGATTTTGATGAAACTTGGTTTTTAGTACAGTTTTGACAAGAAAATAACAACGCAATGTCAAAAATAAAAAAAAACCAAGATGGCAGCTAACTTTTTTTTTGTAAGCCGATTTTGATGAAACTTAGTTTCTGGTACTATTTTGACAAGAAAACAACAACACAATGTTAAAAGTATTAAAAAATCCAAGATGGCGGCCAACTTTTTTGTTTGCAGGCCGATTTCAATGAAACTCAGTTTGTGGTTCTATTTTGACCAGAAAACAACAACGCAATGTCAAAAATAAATAAAAAACAAGGCGGCGCCTAACTTTTTTTTTGAAAGCCGATTTGATGAAACTTAGTTTCTGGTACTATTTTACACAAAAACAGCAACGTAATGTTAAAAGTATTAAAAAATCCAAGATGGCTGCCAATTTTTTTGTTTACAGGCCGATTTCGATGAAACTCAGTTTCTGGTACTATTTTGACAAGAAAACCGTTCTTAACACAATGTAAAAAAATACAAATGGTCAAGATGGTGGCCGTTTTTTGTTTTTGTTTCTTTCTTTGGTAGGCCAGCGCCCTTGAAGTTAGGCGATACCGACGTCTGTATAGGTATTTCGTTACTACGGAAGGGTTGTAACAAAATTAAAATGTGGCAGGTACATTTTGGTGTATTGCGAAATAAAATAAAATAAATAATTATGGTTGGCATTTTAGAAGTATCAAAATAAAATATATTACAAGTTTTATTTAGTTTCACCTATAATTGTATCTGTCTGTCTGTCTACCATGAAATTTTGCAAGGTAAATTTGACCTACCCCTGACGTTTGAATGGGTTGAAGTTTTGTTAAAGAAAAATTTTCAGATTGGAAATAAGCCGATTCATATTTCTTAACCTTTAAAGCGCCTTCGTCTATATATCAAAATCATCCCATTGTAACGTTGTAAAACGTCACACATTTAAATACATAAATTAAATAACCTAAGTCTACTTAAATCTAATATCAAAATCAATATTAAAGAAAATATATAATTACATAATAAAAATAAAATAACAAATTTAACTAAGTACGCAATATTTACATTTATTATAATATGTTTCTGAACGCAAAAAATTCAAACAGCTGAGCTGACAGCGACGCACGCGCAGGTAGCCCTTCACCCCTCGCCACTTTAATAAAGCTGTAAGCTGGTACGGCCCGACAACACTCCGACCGAGGCGACCGGCCGCGCGCCGGTCGCTCGGCAGACAAATCGTGTCTGTACTGCGCTCGCCATTTTCTCGCGACGTTCACACCGCGGATGATACGATATTTTTATTTTAAAATCATGCATTAGTTTATTCGTGCCTAAGTGCCAAGTTTTAAATATTTTTGTGAAACCCACGTATTGGTAAGTTTTGAACAAGTGTTTCTAAAACTAGCTTAGTAGTACAGTTATATTTTAAATATATTTTTAGCCACCTTCATATTTTGCATATTTATATTTTAATAATATTTTAACTTATTCTAATGATAGGTACCTATTTCACTGTACTATTGTTGCTAATTTGCTTAAGTAGATTGTTTTCTAGCATCTGATTATTATTTATTTGCCAATGATAGTGCTTTAAATTATTTGTGTAACTCCGATCTGATTGTGACCAACACTCATCACCGCATACTGCTTGGGTACTTTCCTACCAGTCTTCTGCCGCGGTCACAATCAGAGGAGGATTTCTTGACTCTTTTTTGACCCGTGATTACGGTCAATTCCAGGGTCCGAGGTTCCTGGTGAACCCAGTTGCAGCTTCGCCGGTGCGTGCGTGACCCTAAATTTTACGTTTCCCGCCGAGCATCTTCGCCGTTTTACCCGGGACCTTCGGGAACGTTCTTCCCGTCCCAGCTGGAAACCCCCATCTTCGGAGCTGCCAGGAGAGTACCACTCTGGGCATGGAAAGGCAACGTTAAATAATTTTACCGGGCATTTCGGACCACGCCCAAATAATTTTTTGTGTACGTACATAGGGTATTCTTTTATTTAATTACAGGATGGATTACATCCGGTTTTATTTAATTACATCCGGATTACAGGTACTTACCTTTTTAATTATATAAATGTTATTATTATTTTAGTTAGGTTATGTAAATGCCCTATGCCCAGCAGTGGGCGTCGTTCGGCTGACATGATGATATGTAAATGTATAAAGTGAAGTTCTATTTTCGTGTGTGTTTATAATGTAATATTATGTATGACAGGAGTACCTAACTGTTTTGTTTTTTGAAGTGCACTTGCTAGTTTAAGACGGCTTAGTTATATTCTTTTTTACTTTAATTATTTTGTATTTCTCTTATAAGTGAATAATGTATTCTTCTAGAGAAATAAATATGTTAAACCTAAAACCTTTAACACCGGTGTCTCTCGGACACCCGGCCCTTACTGGACCTAAACCCTAAGTGCGACACCATGTCACAATCATTATTTTCAAATTCTGTAACTTAATATCAATTATTATTTTATTTACTTATTTTTTATTTTTTTAAATACGGTTTACAGCTGTCAAAAACACAGTAAATTACGAAGGATGTTACGTCGTAATTTACTGTGCTTATGTTAAAGCAAATTAATAATTAATTAAATCTTTTACTTGACATGATGATGCTGATGATGATACTTATTGACTCTGTCTCAAGCTTGTACATTTTAATAAGCGAGAAGAAAGAAACAACAACAAAAAACGGCCACCATCTTGGCCATTTGTATTTTTTTACATTGTGTTAAGAACGGTTTTCTTGTCAAAATAGTACAAAAAACCGAGTTTTATCAAAATCGGCCTACAAATAAAAAAGTCGGCCACCATCTCGGATTTTTAATATGTTTAACATTCCGTTGCTCTTTTGTTGTCAAAATAGTACCAGAAACTGAATTTCATCGAAATCAGCCAGCAAACAAAAATTTGGCCGCCATCTTGAATTTTTATATTTTTAACATTGCGTTGCTGTTCTCTTGTCAAAATAGAACCAGAAACTGAGTTTCATTGAAATCGGCCTGCAAACAAAAAAGTTGGCCGCCATCTTGAATTTTTTAATACTTTTAACATTGCGTTGCTGTTTTCTTGTCAAAATAGTACCAGAAATTAAGTTTCATCAAACTCGCCTTACAAACAAAAAAGTTGGCCGCTTTCTTGGTTTTATTTTATTTTTGACATTGTGTTGTTGTTTTCTTGTCAAAATTGTACTAAAAACCAATTTTCATCAAAATCGGCTCACAAACAAAAAAGTTGGCCGCCATCTTGGATTTTCTTATACTTTTAACATTGCGTTGCTGTTTTCTTGTCAAAATAGTACCAGAATCTGAGTTTCATTGAAATCGGCCTGCAAACAAAAAAGTTGGCCGCCATCTTGGATTTTTTAATACTTTTAACATTGCGTTGCTGTTTTCTTGTCAAAATAGTACAAGAAACTAAGTTTCATCCAAATCGGCTTACAAAAAGTTGGCCGCCATCTTGGTTTTTTTTTATTTTTGACATTGTGTTGTTGTTTTCTTGTCAAAATTGTACTAAATACCAAGTTTCATCAAAATCGGGTCACAGACAAAAAATTTGGCCGCCATCTTGGATTTTTAATATTTTTAACATTGCGTTGCTGTTTTCTTGTCAAATTAGTACTAGAAACTGAGTTTCATCGAAATCACTCTGCAAACAAAAAAGTTGGCCGCCATCTTGGATTTTTTAAAACTTTTAACATTGCGTTGTTATTTTCTTGTCAAAATAGTACCAGAAACTGGATTTAATCGAAATCGGCCAGCAAACAAAAACTTCGGCCGCCATCTTGGATTTTTATATTTTTAACATTGTGTTGCTGTTTTCTAGTCAAAATAGGTACCAGAAACTAAGTTTCATCAAAATCGGCTTACAAGCAAAAAAGTTGGCCACCATCTTGGATTTATTTTTATTTTTAACATTGCGTTGCTGTTTTCTTGTCAAAATAGAACCAGAAACTGAGTTTCATCGAAATCGGCCTGCAAACAAAAAAGTTGGCCGCCATCTTGGATTTTAATATTTTTGACATTGCGTTGCTGTTTTTTTGTCAAAATAGTACCAAAAACCGTGTTTCATCGAAATTAGCCTACAAACACAAAAGTCGGCTTTCTAGTCGAATTTTTTAATAATTTTGACATTGCATTTGCATTATTAAATTATTTTGTTAATTTAATATCGCTATACCAATAGCAATTGGTAATTGTACCAATGTACCCACCCGGGGTCGTAAAAGGTCCACCGACACATTTTAAAGTGACAACCCTTACGTACTTACGTAAATACCTATACAGGCGTCGGCATCGCCCAACTTCAAGGGCGTCGTCCAAATGTATAGAAAGATTGCTTAAACTGTGCTATAGGTATAAATAAAACACTTTCACGGATTTTTTAAATGGACAGTTCGCGCAGAAATCTAAGATGTGTTTATACTATAGGTACTATTTACCAAGATAATAGATAGGTACACGAAAATTGCCTGCATGATGCACTAAAAAGAATGACATAAAAAATATTTTTATAAAAAATAAAAGTGACTTCAAAAAAATGCCGCCAAAAAGTCAGAAATAATACCTCTCTAATACTGTATTCACAACAAATAACTTATGTAGGTAAGTACTTTGAAGTGCCCGACGTCTTGAAAGTACTTACTTACTAATAACTAATAACTAATAATGTTAATTCAGTATAGAGGTATTATTTATTTCTTACTTTTTGGTGGCATTTTTTTAAAGGCGCTTTTTTTATATAGGTACGTAATATGTGCATGTAAAAATAAATATCGCACTTGAAGAATAGGACCAACCCAAAATGTTCTTTGACGATATCGTTTTTTTCGCCGTAAATATAAAAGATAAAGCAAACGTAATTTGTTTACTGCTGCCATTATTACCTCGAATATACTAGTATAATAACTAATATAAAACTTGGAGCCGCGCGGTTAATTAAGCTGGCGTAATGCGACTAACCGCATAGCAAGCGGCTGGTTATCGTTTCACACACCGATATCGTTCCGATATCGTGCCGATATCGGCGGACGATATCGGGACGATATCGGGACGATATCGGTGTAATATCGTGTCGTTACCGTTATCGTCCAGTGTGAAAACGCCCAATAGCATGTTCAATCAATTGCTTAAGGCTAGTACACATGTTCCGTTCGGCGCCGCCGGCCGCCGGGGGCGGTCGGATCGGAACGTGTGTACGGGCTATTAGAAACTTCGAGACAACCAAAACTGCACATTAAATTGCGAACTAATATTGATATATCATTGTTTTATTATTTCATTATTAATTGGGCGCTCCACATTCGCGCGCGAACGCGCGATATCTATGCGTGAACGCGTGAAAGCGCGAGTGTTAGTAATAGTTGTAATGTAATAACACTAATAGTTGTTAGACGCTAATAGTGGTTAACAAGGCACGAACCACCGAAAAGCAAGTGACATGATTCCATCTGCGAATGTAGAGCCAAGAAGAGTTCACGCGTGATTATTACTGCGAAACGCACTGCGATTCACGCCCACGAATCGCGCGCGATTGTAGAGCGCCCATATTAATCTAGGGCCCTTAATAAACGGTAATAGTAACAGTAATAGTTAGCAAGGGATGAATGATGCATTGCATGTATTTTTGCATCCCTTACTAACTATACTTGCGAAGAGATCTCCACTTGAGTGTTGTTCTTTAATACGGACCTGCATTTAGAACTATGGACCTAAGTTCCGCGTATCTGTAGACCACTACATTTTTTTGCAAAAAAAATTAGTTTGGTGGGTTGTGTTGTGTATGAAATCACACTTTGCAAACGTTTAGTAGGCATTTTATAAATTTACGAATTTGAATAGAAAGAAGTTGATAGCTATGTTCATTGTATTATTTATGTATGTACTTACTTATGTATAGGAAATGTTAATAGGTAGGTATTATGAAAGCTTTAGCAAATAATCTGAATTCTTAATTAAAGTAGGTAGGTATTAACTTCCTATTTAGATATTAGTAGTATTTATGCCGGGGCTTCACCTGCGTGACGCCTAACGGCGTTAATAACGGCATGCGTCTTAGCGCGCTAATTGTATCAAATTAGTGCGCTAAAGCCCCGCTACGCCTGCGTATTATATCAAATAGCGCGCTAATTAATGGCATTAGACGCATGTGAAGCTCAGGCATTACGATTAACAGGCACATCACTACAGGAAACGGAAACAGATACATCACTAATTGAGTAGCAAAAGCATGCTATCAAATTTTTATGTTGTGTAGAAACTTCGAGAAAATTAATATTGCACATTCAAATCTACACCTTAAAAATGAGTTTATAAGATTGATATCAGATTGTGTTTTTATTTTGAAGAATTCCATTTTATTATTTATTAATTTTAATTAAATAAACAGAATTTAGCACTTAACGGTGATATGTTTGTTATGCTTCGTTTAGATAAATTAGTTTGTCGACTATCATTTTATCACTCCAAAACTGCACAGTGTGGCATCTTTCTATTTTTTTTCTATAACATTCCGTGAAGAGATTGATATTGCAACTGAGTAAGCAAAATACGCACACATGCACAGATAAGCGGAGCTCCGCATATCTTGGGGTACGCGGGTACCGCCCACTTGCGACTTCTACTCTTTTTTTCTGTTCTGTGAGTCGATCAATGAAATGGTTAAGAAATTTTGTATTGAGCCCATATGAAAAAACACCTTCAAATAATGTTTTATTTTCGTGAATAATAAATTAAATCAACTTTCGTAATGGCGGGCGGTATTCTGTCAAAATGTACTTACAACCTTAACTGACTTGGTGGTTAAATATGCACCCTAAAAACTGTCAGCCATTTCGATAATTTTGTACTGCTAGTGGCGCCTCCACCACTGGGTCAGATAAGTTTGTGGGATAAATGTCTTTCGGTATTGACAGTAGGTGACAGTTTGAGAGTGCGCCGGTGCGCGGTCGAAATCGAATACTAATCATTTACCATAACCTTAGAACGAAGAAAATGTACTGTAACTAGCGGCAAAAACGTACGAGTTGCGCGCAGATTGCGCACAGATGGACTCTATGTAGGTACAGTAAGACGGAAATCACCTGTAACAGCCGCATTCGGAGATGTCAGTGCGACATGACGTCATCGCAATAGCGCGCAAGGAAAGCAAATTTACAATAACTGGTGAAACTTTACAACGCTGTAACTTTGGAAATCCTGGCCAAATTTCGATGAAACCAAAAGTATTAGTACTTGCACGAGTACGCGCATTAAATGCAATAATTTTTATAGTCATATTTGGATGTGTTGGTGTGACTCATTAGTTAGTGAAACAAATTTTGTTTGACTTACTAATTAGCTTCCCGCCACCTTAACAAAACTAGAAACTACATATAAGTAGCTAAATTTGTTGTGTTGCGGTAGAAAATTTCTTTGCAAAGCATGCATTCAAGTACTTAATATTGACAACGCGCACCACGCTTTTAATTTCAGTTACTGAATAGACGGTTATTTTGTACTTTTAGTCTGTTTCTATAAAAGTGTGTTTTTATAGTTTTTTAAACTACATATTTTGTAGTATTTGTACACATGGGTACTAGTAGGGGAGCCGACCGCAAAATTTCGTACCGACTTGATACCGCGATGAAATGCACAATGGTTTCCCATAAAAGTTATGCTAAGTCCGAATGTGATAGTCTGCCACGGCGGAACTTGCCGAAAGTAAAGAAAAAATCGTCATTTTCGGTGCGAAAAAGGGGGCGTTTTTTACCCATCTGATACCGATATAATAGTTACGGCATCAGTTAGAAATTTACTGGTAGATACAGAAAAGTGAAATCTGTCAGTGTTTTTTTTGCCGGAAGTGCTTGGCAGACGCTCTCAAAGGTGACCATCTGGACCCCTTAATATACCTATCTGATACCAGCATGAATCCAATTCAAGTTGGTAGGTATGAACCCTCATTTCAGGATTATATAAGTCTGCCAAGGCTTTTCCTGCCGAAACACATTGACAGACGAGATTATGTAAGCAACATCCGTGGAACCCGTATTTTCAAATTATACCGATAACGGACATTTTTATTACTTAATGCTTATAATTATATATCTGGGGGCACAGTAGTGCCCCCGCCGAGTCTAGCGCGAAGCAAACACTGAATCGGTTTAATAGATTAGAACGCTAAAATGCTGCATGCACACACTAGAACTCCAAAATTTTAAGTTTGTAGCTAATTTAAGCATGCAATTGAAGACCGAAATGTAGCATTCAATGTCTCAGCAGCCATATACAGTCCTCCAAAACATAAAAGAATATGACGAGTTCTTCAATACCTTGGGCCCGCGCTTTAGAGCTGGGGAGATTGCAATGCAAAGCACAAGGATTCGGCCTCCAGATTGAATACTACTAGAGGTGTTAAACAAAGGTTAGATGAGAACAAACTTACCACGACAATCGCTACAGCAGAAGCCTTCAGACCCAAACAGACTACCGACGACGTGAGAGACTTTAAGGTTCTATCTAGACTCTTCCACCTGCCTAGATGCCGACACAAATCATCTTCCAGTAATACCAACAATTGGTACTACAGTTCTCAATGTTAAAAGAAATCCTAAATTATACAACAAACGCACATATTGGAATAACTTTCGTAAGCTCATTGAGGAGAATCTCGAACTGAAAATAGCTCTTAAAACTGAGACCGACATTGACGATGCTGTCAGGACAGTAACCAACACGATCCAAAAATGTTGTTGGATTTGCACGTCGGATTCTATCGAGGCACGCACGAGTGCCAACAATACTGTTGAGTATATTCCGAAACAATACGATTAATTATCTTGAGAAAAAGAAGACTCCGGCGTGTAAGGCACACTAGCAGACTCCCAATTCCTAAACGACAAAAGAGCACTCAACAAAGCGTCCAGTGAGTTGAAAATGCGTATTTCGGACGCTAATGACGTGACTCTAATATTATAATATTATCATCATTTCAACTGTACGACGCCCACTGCTGGGCATAGGCCTCCCCCAAGGATCTCCACAACGATCGGTCCTGCGCTGCCCGCATCCAGCGGCTTCCCGCGACCTTGACCAGATCGTCGGTCCACCTTGTAGGGGGCCTGCCCACGGAACGTCGTCCGGTTCGCGGTCGCCATTCGAGAACCTTTCCACCCCAACGGCCATCGGTTCTCCGCGCTATGTGTCCCGCCCACTGCCACGTCAACTGAGCAATCCTTCGAGCGATGTCGGTCGTTTTAGTTCTCCTGCGGATCTCATCATTTCTGATTCGATCGAGCAGGGAAATACCAAGCATCGGTCTCTCCATTGCTCGCTGGGTAACCTTGAGCCTTCTTATGAGACCGTTAGTAAAAGACCACGTCTCGCTTTCATAAGTAATAACTGGCAACACACACTGGTCAAAGACCTTAGTCTTGAGACATTGAGGAATTTTGGACGCAAATATATGCCGGAGCTTCCCAAACGCTGCCTATCCGAGCTGGATTCGACGAGAGTTATCTTTCTCGAAGTTGGACTTACTTAATCGGATTGTCTGTCCTAGGTAGACATAGTGGTCAACAACTTCGAGTGTAATGTTCCCAACATTAACTGGAGCGGATGCAACATGGGCATTGGACATGATTTTCGTCTTATCCATGTTCATCTTCAGACCCACTCTTTGGGAAGCATTGCTGAGATCTTCGAGCATTGTGTTCAGGTCTTCCAAGGTCTCAGCCATGAGAGCTACATCATCGGCAAACCGCAGGTGTGTTAGGTACTCGCTGATGTTAATGCCGAATCCGTTTCAGTCCAGAAGCTTGAAAATATCCTCCAACGCAGCTCCGAACAGTTTCGGAGAAATTACGTCTCCCTGTCTCACACCTCGCTGTAGTTGGATAGGATTAGAGCTCTGGTTCTGTAATCGGACCGACATGGTGGCGTTTTGGTATAAGTACCTCAGCACCTCGATGTACCTGTAGTATATTTGGCACCTCTGGAGAGACTGCAGCACTGCCCAGGTCTCGATCGAATCAAAGGCTTTCTCATAGTCCACGAACGCCAAGCATAGTGGCAAGTTATACTCTTCGGTCTTCTGTATAACTTGCCGCAGCGTATGAATGTGGTCTATGGTACTATAACCTTTTCGGAACCCGGCTTGTTCGGGAGGTTGGAAGTCGTCGAACCTGCGAGCGAGACGATTCGTAATGACTTTCGAAAACAACTTGTAGATATGGCTCAGAAGCGAGATGGGTCGGTAGTTTTTCAAGAGAGTCTTATCACCCTTCTTGAAGAACAGCATCACATCGCTTCTGCCCCATGCCTTTGGCGTTTTGCCCTCGAGGATGACAGAGTTGAAGAGCTACTGGAGGACCTTAAGTATCGGCTTACCGCCCGCTCTCAGAAGTTCTGTTGTGATTCCGGCATCGCCCGCCGCCTTGTTGTTTTTGAGCTGCTTGAGAGCCATTCTAATCTCGTACAGGCTGACGTCCGGGATATCTTCGGTATAGTGTCGGGTAAGCTTGGCTCTAGGTTCTGTAGCCTTACTTTCAACAGGTGTTTGCGTGGAGTACAACTGTCCATAGAAACTCTCAATCTCCCTCAGGATTTCAGGTGTTGATGAAATGATACTACCGTCCTCAGCTTGCAGCCTCGTCAGTTGACTTTGCCCTATAGCTAGATCTCTAGCGAACACTTTGGAGCCTTTGTTCCGCTCAATGGCCTCTTTAATATGCGCGGTATTAAATTGGCGAAGGTCGCTTGTCAAGGACTTGGAGATCTGCCTATTTAGCTGTCGATAACGAAGGGCATCCGCTGAGTTCTGTAGTTTCATTTCGTTTCTCTGATCCATGAGTCGGATAGTGTGGCTGGAGAGTTTCTTTAATTTAGGACGGTGGGTTTTGTAGTGCTTGGACCCTACCGTGCGGACAGTCTCCACCACCATGTTGTATAGATCGTCCATATCGATGCTGTTCTCAAGGGCTTCGAAGCGGTTTTGGAGCTCGAGCTGAAAGCACTCGGGGTTTTTAATTTGAGCCGGTATTGGTCGAAGCGTAGATTTTATTAGTCGAGATCTTTCCAGCTTGACGTTGATATTCAATGTGCCTCTAAGCATGCGGTGATCGCTTCCCGTCTTTACAGCGTTAATCACAACGACATCATTGAATATTTGCTTTCTCGTCGACATAATAAAATCTATCTCGTTTTTTACTTTACCGTCCGGACTAATCCAGGTCTATTTGCGGCTTACGGGCTTCTTAAAGAAGGAGTTCATCATGTAGAGGTTCTCCCTCTTCATGAAGTCTGCCAGCATCTGGCCCCTTTCGTTCCGTTGCCCAAATCCAAATTGCCCCACTCTCAACTCATCACCACAGCGTTGCCCCAACTTAGCATTAAAATCCCCCATCACAACCGTGTAGTGGGTTTTATAGCTGTGCATGGCTTTAGAGATCTCCTCATACATAGCCTCCACTTCGACATCGTCATGTTTCGAGGTCGGAGCGTAGACCTGGATAACATTCAGCGAATATCGTTTCGATAATCTGAGTATCAGGTACGCTACCCTGCTCGAGACACTTCCGATGGTGATCACGTTGTTGACAAGGGATTTATGGACGATGAACCCGACACCACCAATGGACTGTTGGTCACCCTCCCGGTGGTAAAGTAAGTTACCGGATTGCAGGGTTATCGAGTCCTCCCCCTCTCTTCGGACTTCAGATAACCCAATGATATCCCAATGTAACTTACTTATTGCCTCTTCCAACTCTACGAGCTTCGCGTCGAGCCTCAATCTGCGCGTGTTGTAGGTTGCCAGGTCGAGTCGTCGGTGTTGGTAGCCGGAGCCTACCCGGGGATTCTTAGCACCCCCTGCCCCGCCGTTACCATAGCCGCTACCGTAGTTAGGAATAGCGGGGCCGCCGGGGACTGGGGGCCGATTTTTGTTGTGTGTATCCATATCGGTGGGTTTTGCCATAATCGCCACGCTTGGCAGGCGGGTTGGCGATCGCAGTATAGCCTGCTGTTAAATGGAGACGCTGCTGCCCATCTCCTTTGGCAGTTTTCCCTCTGTCGGCTCTTACGTTACCCACGGGAAGAGAGAGGGTAGTGCTATTCTTTTTATGTGCCGGCACTACACGGCACTATTATTCACGGCACATATTATATTATTGATACATTAAATTATTTTTAATAATAATAAACAAATAAAAGCTTATAGTAATAAAAATGACCGTTATAAGTATAATTTCAAAATACGGGCTTCACGGATGTTGCTTACATAATCTCGTCTGTCAAGGTGTTTCGGCAGAAAGAGCCTTGGCAGACTTATATATTCCTGAAATGAGGGTTCATACCTACCGACTGGAATTGGTTTCATGCTGGTATCAGATAGGTATATTAAGGGGTCCAGATGGTCACCTTTGAGAGCGTCTGCCAAGCACTTCCGGCAAAAAAAACACTGACAGATTTCACTTTTCTGTATCTACCAGTAAATTTCTAACTGATGCCGTAACTATTATATCGGTATCAAATGGGTAAAAAACGCCCCCTTTTTCGCACCGAAAATGACGGTTTTTTCTTTACTTTCGGCAAGTTCCGCCGTGGCAGACTATCACATTCGGACTTAGCATAACTTTTATGGGAAACCATTGTGCATTTCATCGCGGTATCAAGTCGGTACGAAATTTTGCGGTCGGCTCTCCACCTATACCTACGAAACAAGAACGATAACTTTTTAGGTTCGTCATTTCAATAGGTAGGTACCTATGTATTTGAGTATAGAACAACGAACACTGTACTTATGTCAAACATCATTGACTTATGTCAGTTTAAACTGCAATGAGTTGGCAACAAGGAATTTATAATACAACAGGAAGGTGCACTGCTGCTAAAAAACGGTCCTAATGAGATAGTAAGAACGAGGTCAGTTTATCTCACTCCATCCCATTACGGCGGCCACGAACATGCGCGACGGGCGGCGGGCGGCGACGAGCGAATTGCGAACTTGACACAACTAGGGCATCGAACCCGGGTTTACCCGGTCCGGAAAAACCCGGGTTTACCCGGGTTTTAAGGAATTAAAAAAACCCGGGTTTGATTTTTAAAACCCGGGTTTTTTCGGGTTTTTCGGGTATTTTTAAAACTTTGTGAAAAACGAAATATAGCTGAAATGTAGCTTACTTCCGCAAAAAAACAACAAACCAACACCAAAATTTGGTGTTGGTTTTCTCACGAACTATCTCCTGAGGATGCCCCGGGTTGGGGCGAAACACGTGTAGGTAGTCTAATCGGTGAAGGTGCAAGGTGTATTGCTATCTTGCTAAATGCAGGTATCGTGCACTGGTATTTTAGTGGTGTGCATGTGCAATTTTTTGCGGGCGGGCGGGCTGTGCATCTTGCATATTGTGTTTTTTTGCGGAAGTAAGCTACATTTAGTTCGTTTTTCACAATGGTTAGGGACCTCCGCCAAGTGACGCCTGATTCAATTAAATATTTTTAATACTTTTCTTTTTGTTATTTATTAAGTACAAGCCACTTCGAATGCAATAGTGGTCCTAATGGAATCCCGGCAATAGTCCTGCGTAACTGTGCACCCTAGTTGTCTCCTATCTTAAGCCGCCTCTCACTTGAGACAGGACTTGTCTTGTTCCTCAGTCGTGGAAGCGTGCTAATGTGCAGCCCATACCTAAAAAATATAACCATGCCAACCCCTCAAACAACAGGCTGATTTCAGTCACCTTCATACTCTGCAAGACTACGGAGCATGTACTGAATAAACATCTATTGGCGTAACTTGAAACTAACGAGCTCCCTAGTGACTTCCAGTATGGTTTTTGCCGCGGACGGTCGACTGGAGATCTTCTCGTGTACGCCACCCACTTTTGAAATCAAGCGTTCTATAGACATGGCGAAGCACTTGCTGTCTCGCTTGATATTTCCAAAGCATTTGATAGGGTCTGGCATGATAGCCGAATTGGCAAGCTTCCCTCATATGGAATCTTTGACTGCCTCTGCATCTGGATCACACCGTTCAATTCGAGTCGTGGATGGTCAGACATCTGACTTGAAGAACATCAACGCTGGAGTTCCCCAAGGTTCGGTATTATCTGCAACAATATTTCTTCTCCACATTAACGACTTGTTGATGCCTGGTACATTTGGTTATGACGATGACACCAGTGTGTCTAGCAGATATCTTTCAGATGCAAGGGCTACTAGTGATGAAGTTTAGTCTTGTCGAGAGTCACTAGTTAAACAAACGAACCTGGCACTTCAGGCACTTCCGATTGGGGAAATGCCAACCTTGTCAGTTTCAACGCTTCGCCACGCAGGCGTGTCTTTTCTCAGATAAACGGAGTCCCTTTCAACTAGCTCCGACTTTCCTGGGCGTATCCTTACCAGTAACCGAGAACCTGCAACTTGGCGTTACTCTATAATCGGAGCTGAACTTCGGTGAGGAAATCGACTCAATTGGTAAAACTGCTACCAAAAAACTGGGCGTCCTCTCAAAGTTCTTTACAATGTACAAATTCATCCGTGCATGGAGTACTGCTGTCACCTTTGAGATGGCTCCGCTAAAGTTTTAGTAGTAGTTTTACATGTATCTTATTGCATTACCCGTGTTTTCAAGCAAATAAACAATTTTGATTAGATTTTTGAAGTACCAACTGGCAGTTTTAGATGCGTTTGAAAACCGCGCAAAGAAGTTCATTGGACACAACTTTAGAAAAAGCTAAACTTCAAATTCTCAGTCATCGCCGTAGAGTTGCTGTTGCTGGTCTGTCGGTGTTTTACCGGATTCACTTTTGAGAGTGCGCACAGGAACTGCACAATCTTGTTCCTCCAGCCCCTTTCCACCATGGGGTTACCAGATGCAGGTCAGCTTACCATCCATACATCGTAGACATACCACCTGTCCGTACTAAGCGCTTCGCCAGTACTTTTTTAATGCGAGCTGCTAAAGATTGGAATGCGCTACCTGCGAATGCGTTCCCTGATCTTTCTTCTTCTTCTTATCAATACGCGGGCGGTTTTTGCAACTGGACGTCTATTGCGCCAATTTTGCGTCTGGAGGGCGCGTGGCCAGATCACTCCAGCCAGCGCAGCTCAGCCAGGAACGCTCCAAGAGCTTTCACATTCGTGATCGCTTCCTGGACGCTGCCCGGAGAGCCGAGGTACCACGCCCGGTAGGGGCCACCCCCCTGCATTCCAGCAGTACGTGTGCAGCTGTTTCTTCTTCCTCCATGCACCCTCTGCATAGGGGACTGTCGGTGACATCAAAATTAATAAGATGTCTGTTAAATTGTCCATGACCAGTAATAGCACCTGTTACCAAGCGAAGTTGCGGTCTGCACAGTTGTATCAGGGCCCTGGATAGACGCACGTCCACGAGCGGATGTGCGAGTTTCGCCTGTCTGCACGAATCCAGCGAGCTCCAGTTCAGTTGGTGTAATTCTATAGTGCGTTCACGGATCTTATTTGCAAACCAGCTTGTCGGGATAGGCGCGATCGGCTCTGGGCCAACAGTGGTCGAGCCGGATGCGCGTCTGGCCATTATAACCTTGGCCTTTTCAAAGCAAGAGTGAATGGGCACCTCCTGGGTAAGCATACAACATCCTAGACTGCATACTGTCTGCTATGCTGGATGGTGGTCAAATGCATGCATACCGCATACCCTGCACAAATATAAAAAAAATAAAAAATCGTCTGCAACCAGTCCCGAAATTTATGATGGCCAGTCCTGCAAGTGTGTGAAGGCGCTAAGTTAGTAATCTATACCCACTTACTTAGTTTTAAGATATTCTGAAAAAATAAAAATCTATGACTTTTTTATATTAGATAACTGTTTTTGTAATTTGGAAAGTACTATTTTTCATTTATTACAATCCTTCCACATTCTTAACATCTTGTACTCATTGTAAAAATTGATATAATAACACAGTTTCTTGTATTTTATAAAATTATAACAAAAAGATCGAAAAGATCGAAAAACCCGGTCTACCCGGGTTTTGATTACTCTTAGACCCGAAAACCCGGGTTTTCAAAATTGAACCGAGTTTCGATGCCCTAGACACAACGAAGACGGAAAACGTCAGAAAATGTCATTCGGCTTGTAATGTTGCTACTTTAACATTCTGAAATCTATCATTCAAATTCTTTTCTAGGATAAGCCATAAAAAACTTAAACGACCTGATACATTTTTATGCTTAATACGGTAATACCTAAATTAATATGCGATGTTTTCTATTGACTAAAAGTAATACGAAGCGGAAATTTTACGAAATTTAATTTTTATAACGAAAGTTGTGAACCATAAATCTACTAAACCTGTTATTTAAGAGTGCTGGCAATTTCAGAGAAAGGGACACCCTCACCTCGTTCTTGCGGTCTCAGCTGGACCGTTGACATTTTGTATTGAAATATAAACCTTATCTCTTAATATTAAAGTGTATTTTTAAATACACAAAAATACGGAGTGCACCTTCCTGTTGTACGTAGTACTTATAAATTCCTTGGTTGGCAATGAGTGAAAGTTAACATTATGACGTCACACGCGCTCGTGTTTGTTCGGGAGCTGTTTTGGAGTGTCTTCGGTTCTAGATTCAAAAACTAATTTTTATTTTGATATAACTTTTGAATTATTGCAAAAAAAAAATACTTTGTTAGAAAACATATAAGTATATTATTATGATCTTTCGATTTATAGCAAGAAAAAAAAATTCACATCCCTAATTGACTATGTAGTGTAACGTTATATTATTTATCTTTATGTACCTACTTATATAAAACATTGTTTCTTTAAGGTTATCATCAGGTCTGGAGTAGTACTTGGTCGCTGGGGTGGCATGATAAAGAATATGATATTGCCATTTTACTTTGGTTTCGGTGGACGTATTGGCTCCGGTAAACAGTACTTACCATGGATTCACATTGATGACCTCACTGGACTCATCAAGTTCGCAGTGGAAAATGATAATGTTCAAGGTGTACTAAACGGAGTCGCCCCTCAAGTTATAACTAACGAAGAGTTTACAAAGGTAATATAGTATTTTTTTATTATTGTGCTAGCGGCCGCCCGCGGTTTCACCCGCGTGGTTCTCGTTCCCGTGGGAATATCGGGATAAAAAGTAGCCTAAGTTAATCCTTATTACATCAGCTACCTGCCAGTGAAAGTCCCGTCAAAATCGGTCCAGCCGTTTCAGAGATTAGCCGGAACAAACAGACAGACAGACAGACAAAAATTGAAAAAAATGTTATTTTGGTATATGTACCGTATATATATGCATGTAGTAAAAAGCGGTTATTTTAATATTACAAACAGACACTCCAATTTTATTTATTTGTATAGATTATTGCTGCGCTAGCGAATCGCCACGGTTTCGCACGGGTGCAATGCAGATGTAAAATTTGCATGAATTTAAAAGCGAGGTGTTATTCTGTGGTGTAAGTGTATACTGCAATCGTCCTCTTGAATTATTTGAATAATGGATAAACACCGCTTTAAATCCGTTTTGTAGTTTGAAAGATCTATGCGTAGGTACATGCGGGCGGCGGGAAGTGAATTTAGTGTCCGTTCACACCAAAAAGCTTAGACCACAGATTACTAAATAGTTACTATGTCTTAGACTAAATACTGAGGTAACTGGAGAGTGCAGTACTAACACTTTTGTAGCATTCCGTCTCACCTACACTTTGAAAAAAAAATACGTATGGTCATATGAGACAACTGACAGCCACTACGTAGTAAATGTCAAATTTGCTGGGCACACTTTTTTATTCAGGGTGAAAACTCCAGTTACTTCAGTATTTAGTCTAACTTTTTGGTTCACACAGACCAGGGGGGCTACCGCGTAACTTTATGGATATGAACTTCATACGTTTTTGGGAACTTTAAGTCAATTTTATAAAGAAAATAGCCGCTATCAGTTCCTTGTTTTGTGACGTCGGGTATATCGATAACTAGCTAGCAACGTTCAACAGAAAAAAACAGCAAAAATCTATCAGAATATGGAATTCAAATGACAGTTGAAACCCATACCCATATCCATATTTCTTAGCCGGTAGCCCCCCAGGGGGGCTACCGGCTAATAAGAAAGTTCCCGAAAACGTATGAAGTTCATACCCATAAAGTTACGCGGTATCCCCCCTGCTCGGGGAGCAGATTTTTCTATCATGTTAATTAAAACAAAGTTTTGAAACATTGTTAGTTTTCTCTCAAGCATTCTCAATAACCACGGAAGTGAAATGTAAAAATAAAACCCTATTACCTACAATGTTCAAAAACTCTGTTTTAAACGTGATAAAAATCTTTCCTCTCCGAGCTGGGGGGCTACCGGCTAAAAATATGGATATGGACATGGGCTTCATTTGACATTTGAAGCCCATATTATGTCCATATAAGGACAAATACGACAAAATAAGAAAGACAGAAAATTATTTTATTTATAGGTACTATTATTATTATATTATTAGAAACTCCGAAACTACTGGACCAATTTAGAAAATTCTTTGACCATTAGAAAGCTACATTATTTACGAGTGACATAGGCTACTTATATTTTATCCCGATATTCCCACCGGAACGGGTACCACGCGGGTAAAACCGCAAGGATACGCTAGTGTTGAATAAGTCATTTCCACAAAATTCTTCTTATATTGTGTATACATATCTCCTTCCAGTCCTTCGCGAAAGCATTACGGCGACCAGCACTCTTTCCGGTACCGGAGACAATACTCAACTTCTTTTTCGATCCGGAGCGCGCTATGATAATGACCAAAGGCCAGTATGTTATGCCTAAGAGGGTCCTCGAGTACGGTTACAAATACAGATACGAAGACATCGACGAAGCCTGTAGGGAATTTGCGCACCTTTGCCCTAAGAAACACCCGCTCAAATAAAAAAAACACAAATTATTGTTCGAGTGCGCGCTAGATGAGTCTGCGCCCGGTCCAAATCGGAAACGAATGGTTTACCATAACCTTACAACAAAACAATGTATTGTAACTAGCGCCCCTGAGCGCCCAGCCGCAGACAGGCTTATCTGGCACGCACTCTAGGTAGGGTAGAACATAGCTTAACGCTTGGCTTGGCTTGTGGCACAAATAAAATAAAAGTTCTTATGGTTATATTACTTTCTTCTATTTAAAGCCGCAAAATGATAAGAGCTGAAACGTAGAGCCCTCAAATTGGCCATAACGTCTGCCCTACTCTTTTCAGTGTAGGTACCTAGTTGTTTGGCAAAACACATTATATAATGAATTTGTTACACAAAGTTATTGAATTGTTATGCATTTTACAGAGTTTTGTTATGCACTTAAATAATTTATCCTACTAATATTATAAATGTGAAAGTTTAGATGTTTGGATGTTTGGATGTTTGGATGTTTGGATGTTTGTTACTCAATCACGCCAAAACGGCTGAACGGATTTGGCTGAAATTTGGGACATAGATACTTTGTAGCCTGGAGAGGAACATAGGCTACTTTTTATCCCGGAAAAGTATCACATTCCCGCGGGATAGCGTCGTGTAGTCCACGCGGGCGAAGCCGCGGGCGGAAAGCTAGTTGTTTATAATTTTAAGTAGGTAAGTACTTATACTTAAGTTTATGCGAACATTGAAAGACGTAAATAAAAACCTGTTGTTTTCAAAATTATTTTTTTATTATTTCTCACTTCTTAAGATCAAAATTTACCTAAAATGTAAAGTTATCTTAAAATATAAATAAGTAATATCACTTTAATTTTCCTAAGTAGGTAGATCGTAGGTATTTAGCACTACCTATATACTTAACACATTACTATGTCACAAACTATCATAAATGTCAGAGCAATAAGTAATATAATAATATGTAGGTAAGTTGTAAGCATTTCTAGATATATAACAAGGCAGTGTATAATAACTCTAAGTAATGTTAAAATAAATACAGTGCTGTTCCATTCGTAAAAACCTAAAAACTACTATTTATATTTTATTATGATAGGTACCTACCTCAATAAATATTATTTACGGTAGGCTAATCACTTGGATTCCACAGTCCATCTTAATTAAAACTAACATAAAAAAAATGAATTTGTACGTGAACAACAAAACTTATGCCCGAATACTCGATTGCTACTAAAGTTTAGGTGCGACAGGGTGATGTTTAATGGAGTCTACACACCAAACCCGCCGACATGAGTCGTCGACTTTTTTGTCGGCAACTTCACATCTCGTTCAACTTTTCTGGTGGCACGAAATCGGCTACTTTTTTGTAGTTAGTCGCAGGTCAAAATGAGTCGCCGACATGGTTTTCTTTGAAATTCAGCTGCCGACACCTAGCCGCCGGGCTGTGGCGGCGGGCTTGGTGTGCAGACTGCTTAAGGCGTTCCTAAAGTAGCGTTCGAGTACCTATTTGGGCTTTAGGGAGGCTTAATAATTTACCTACACTACCTAGTTACCTATGATACTATGTCAGACGAGACCTGTCGTTAAAAATTTTCTGAATACCTATAAGACCCTCTATTTTACTCTTGTCCAGCAAGACGTTGACGTTGTTGGACGTTGTCCACAAATTCTTCATTATGGAATTATTAGAGGTTTCATGGTGCGAGCGAGTGTTGGGCGAACCGGCCGACTAGCCGGGACACCAACTTGCGCAGGATGTCCTGTCGCATCCTGCCCACGTCGAGGACCTCCTCGTGGTTGGCCTCGCCGTCGTCGTCGTAGCTGGTCACGCACTCGTTCGTGATCAGGGAGAGAGCGAACACGTTCATGTCGCAGTGACGGGCGGTGATCACCTGAAAATAATGTTAGTTGATCTCAATGTAGTTGAACAGGCAAAATGCCTGTATTCCCTTTGTCCCCATGATTTTTGTCCTCATGATGGGGACCACGGGAATTGAATAAATTTATTAAAATTTGTTCCCGTTGTCCCCCATCGTGGGGACAACCGAACGTCATAATTATGCAACAAATAAGCCACTTGTCTAGGCCCTCTGTTCTTTTATTGCTTCAATCGACTTAAAAGAAAAACTAAAATAATGAAAATTAAAAAAAAAAATAAGTAAAGAAAGTGTTTTTTGTTCGTGAAAAAGAATATGTTTTTTTTCATTATTTTAGTTTTTCTTTTTAAGTCGATTGAAGCAATAAAAGAACAGAGGGCCTAGACAAGTGGCTTATTTGTTTCATAATCATGACGTTCGGTGGACAACGGGAAGATTTTTTTTTCAATTCCCGTTGTCCCCATCGTGGGGACAAAAAACATGGGGAGAACGGGAATACAGGGCAAAATGTGCTTTGCGTTGCGATCGGCACTGCAAATTCTTACCCTATCCCGTTTTAGAAGCTATGCTCAGAATCAACCTTCTCATTAAAAGCCAACCAAAGTAAAAAGTATCTCTTTTCGTTCTTTATTTTTATTATTTATGCTCTGTTGGAAATTAGTAGCACGAAACCGCCGCCGCCGTTAAACTCTTTCCCCAAATAAATGTTTGTACCGGGTGGGGCCTTGGCTCAGAAGCATAGTAGAAACAAATTCAGAAGGTAAGGTGATGCAGGTATGACTATAGGTTTTTAGGTATATGGTTGTGTTGTAAATAATTTAAACTTGATAATAACCTCATGCACGGTGGACATGCCGACTGCGTCGACTCCCACCATCTTGAGCATGTTGAGCTCCGCCACAGTCTCGAAGTTGGGCCCGCCCAGACACGTGTACACGCCCTCCCGGACTATGTTCTCGATGTTCAGCTCTTTGGCCATCTGGGAAATGCAAGAAATTGACTTATTAATAGGATAACCCGATTCGTTTTGGAATCAAAATTCACCTCCTGTCGACAAAGGGTCTTTTTTCTCAGGTGTCATTTTATATCTAATCTGGGGAGCAATTGCGTAAGGTAATCGTATTAATTTGACAGTTCATATCGTATTCAATCGGCTGCAATTTGTATGGAACGACATCTATTATGATACAATATGGACTGTCAAATGAATACGATTGACTTTACGCAATTCCATAGCAGCTTTCATTTTATAGTCGTCATGTCGCTAGCACGCATAATTTCCGAGATATACCTACTTAAGCCAAAAACAGAAAAATGAGACCTTCGATCCCCCCCCAAACCTGGCTTTAGCAAGGTATAGATACGGGCGGGGATTTTTGATATGTTTACCTCCTAACTAGTCCAAAACAAAATGTGTTCCAAGCATTTCCCTCTATCTATATCTTTTCGTTGACTGGGTTCTATACTGTAGATTTTTTACAAACGTCTAAAGTAATCAAAAACCGCGGGAACCAGCGGGTGAAACCGTGGGCGATCCCTAGTTTTACATAAATATCTCCAAATTATATTATATTATAATAAACTTATTTATGACAGGATAGTATTAAAAAAATCTAATCCATGATTAGGTAAACAAGTAAGTACTTTATAGGTAGGCCTTGTCTGACTGAGTCCAACATGCCGTTAGCGGTATACGAAAAGACTGTATTTACCCTTACTATAAACAAAAAAAAAAGGTACCTATGACTTAATTTTTTCAGTCGACCTCACGCCAAGTGCATAAAACAGTTTCGCAATCTAATCATTTGAAAAAGTCTTTATTTTTAGATGGAAACATATTTTTGCACATAGTCTTATTTAATCCATAAAGCAATCTTTATATTTTATTATCAGTCAGAATCTATAAAATTAAATGAACAATCACTAAATCTTTTGGGCTAATTATTTACTTAGGTAAGTAGGTTTATCAGTTTTAAAAGTTGTGAAAAGTTTCTTTTGATTTGTTTGATACGGGTATCTTTACCTCCTTCGCAATCTTCCTGAACTCGAGATTATAGGCTTTGCTCATCGGCGGGAACCGGGGTCCGAATCTCTCGTCGTTTGGCCCATGCAGAGGGTTGTTTCCAGCGAAACCCATCATGTTTATGTGGTCTCTCACGATCATGATGTCTCCGATCTTATAGCTCGGATTGAGACCACCCGCTGCGTTTGTAGCTATCAAAGTTTCCACACCGATAAGCTTCATCACTCGCACTGGTAAGCAACACTGTGGAAAAGAGGCAAATTAGTATAGATAGTTGGGTAGCTAGTTACAATACAACAACAGAAACGAATCATAAATTTTAATGTTAATTCAGCAGACTTTTACTCGATTTTTGTTTTTTAGTTTTTGATTTGACATAATGCGCCAATGACTCCATCAAAAACTATCGGCCAAGTGCGACTTGGAGTCGCGCATGAAGGGTATCGTCCGTACCCACTTAACGTACCAATTGCCTATAGGTACCTAGCCAAAAACCACTATCATTTTTCGTCAGCAAAAAATAACTTCGTTTTTCATAGTGTTTGTATAAATGACAAGGTTACATTTGCGGTTTTTTTAAATGTTATTATATTATAATCTCTAAAACTAGGTATATCTCGTACAAACCATTTTTCGTTGAAATTTTTTATTAATATCAACAGCATACCTACCTAGGTTAGGTAGACTTTTTCTACTTTTTTCACTTCTATAATGTTTTAAAAGTTAGAGCGGTGGGGGACACATTTTACCACTTTGGAAGTTTCAAAGATCTACTTATCTACATCCCACTCGAATAGGTTTGATGAAAATTAAATTTAAATTTCAGTTCCATGAATGGCGAGATTATTATTAGTTTTTTTTGTATAAAAATCGTTAAGTATGTGGTTTACAGAATACATCTACCTACCAAGATCCAAATGTGTAGTCCTTTCCTTATAGCTACGGAATAAAGTGGCTGTGACATTACGGACGGTTCCGGTTTTTTGCCTTTCGGGTAGTAGGTACTTAAACCCTATTACTTATAATATTTCGAATTTTAAAAATTTATAAGTTGTACAAAGTTCTGTCAACAACACCTACGAGAAAAAATCGTAAAGTTAGTTTTCGACATTTACCCGATCGGAAATCGAAGTCGAGACCTCAAAGATAGCCAGTCACTCGACCACAAAGGTAGTCGAATCAATGCATTGTGCCTAAGTTTTTTGCTGGATAAGTATCAAAGTGCGTGTTAGGTAAATGTTATTTAAGTTTATTCTTGTACGTTGTGCTGATATAGGTAGATGTCTATAAGATCAACATGTTGAATAACAAAAAACATTAGATAACTTCCAAACAATAAATTGCGTATTTTAACTATAGGTACGTTATTTGTTTATTGTCCTTTGAACCGCATAGTAATTATGTAAAACCGCTGGATGATTGTATGTCCTTAACTCTCTTTTGCTCCAAACACCGATAACCTCCTTCTGGAGGTCGAGAAGATCTTTGCGTCAGCCATCCAGAGCGTTCCAAACAATAATTTTTACTGCGCTTATCTATGATAATGAGTTTGCTTCTGTCACTGAACTTATGAAGATTAATACGAAGGTTATTTTTTACATTTATTTCTTAAAAACAAATCTCCTAATAGAACTCGACTACGCGATCATCGCGCGAGTGAAGAGGCCCACACCCACAGACTATCAGTCGGCGGGCAGGCCGCTTGCAGTCCTCAATCGAACAGGCCGCCTTATATATTCGGTTTTTGTAGGTAAAACTGTGTGTGTGTGGCCGATTGCAGCCAAGAGAGTATGGCCGTTGCCTGTAGGGATTATGCTAAGATGCTTAAGGCTGGGATTCCCGAAAATAGGGTATTTTAAATTATGGATTACTCGCAAATCACAAGTACTTACTTAAAATTTTGAAAAAATATATGTTATTTTACAGCTGTTATTTATCTAATGCTTCCGGCCGTTATTTTTGGATTGGTGATATTTTACTGTGTCAAATAAAATCAAGTCACTCATTGCGTCCTACCATCATTCGTAAAGTGAGTGTACTTATTCATTATATTTACCTAGTCTCATTTCATAGTTATAAATATCACTTAATGATTAAATTGGCAAGTCTCACATAAAATTACTAAGTAGGTAGGTACCTACCGTAAGGCGTAAGCCCAATAAGATTCTGTGTAGAAACCCGAAGCCATAATGTCTGTTTTTCTGTATACATAACTACATTCGCTTAGTTACGTCATTAGTAATTGATGAAACCATCGTATTTATTTACTCACTGATATGATAAAGCTTACTACTGGGATATTTCTGAGTTTGGTAGGCGTGAATTGATATCTTGTTGACAGTGCGATCCATTTGAAAACACGATACCTATCTACCGGTATATTTCCGTTTTTGATGATCTAAGACAGTCATCTATTTCTATATCAAGTTCTTGATGTGGAACATAAAGAGGACTGTGTAGAAATAGGTCACTTAATTAATTATTAATGATGATATTAGAATAAATATATTGAGCCTCTCTCTACCTCTACTCGCTAATCTAAAATTAAGTTGTGTTATGTGTATATGTATCTAGTGCAAAAATTGTAAGTAGGTAGTGGTACAGTCAGCGTCATATTTTTTTTTTTTTTTTTTTTTATTGGTTGATAGGCAAGCGCTTGTCCGCTATCACGCCTGATGTTAAGCGTTGATGCGATCTACGATGAATCGCGCTTGCCTAGAAGGTACCGGTTCACTCGCGACTTGAAGACCCCCAGATTGTACCTATCGGGAAATACAGACTCAGGCAAGGAGTTCCATTCCTTAGCGGTACGGATAATAAAATTAGAAGCAAAACGCTTAGTCCGTGTCCCAGGAATATCCACTATAAAACGGTGGCGCTGATTCGTACGTCTGGTTGTCCGTTGGAAGAAGGGAGATGGTGGAATTAGGTTGTGCAATTCCACTGCACACTCGCCGAAATGTATCCGATAAAAAACCGATAAGCTTGCAACTTTGCGTCTATGCTCGAGGCTTTTGAGCTTTTTATCGAAGAGATAGTCATTGCCAATGAGCTTTCTGGCCCTCCGCTCAATAGCTTCTAGTGTCTGGAGCTGGTATTTGGCAGAGCCATCCCAGAGATGAGAACAGTACTCCATACATGAACGAATTTGCGCTTGATAAAGATTGAGCAGCAGTTCCGGCGTGAAGTACCCTCTCACCTTTGCCAGAACGCCAAGCTTTTTAGACGCTAATTGAGCTTTACTCTCAATGAAAGAGCCAAAATTGAGAGATGGAGTCAAAGACATGCCGAGAAGCTCTAGATGTTCAGTAATCGGCACGGATACACCTCGGAAAGTAGGAGACAGGTCAAAATTACTCCTTTTGGCAGAGAACAGACACGCCTGGGTCTTAGATGGATTGAACCTGACTAGATTGGCATCGCCCCAATCGGAGACTGCCTGCAGTGATAGATATAGTAGGTGACATCCAATGTGGTTCGGTACACGATACTAATTGTATGGTGTACCGAACTATTTGACCACTTTGGATGTCACCTACTATATGACGCTTACTGTACCTACTATTACTTATCTAAAACATAATGAAACAGTTATTTGCTCCTAATATTTGAAAATACCTACCTATTTATGAAAAAATCCTAGACTTCTACCCCCTTATTACAAAACGTGGATTAAAATAGTCCTCGTTTAAAACTGGTACTAAACTGGTCTGTCACTTTCATTTTCCAAATGAAGACAGAATAAGCAAAGCAAGCAATAAGCAAAAGTTTAAAAATAAACCAGGTCTAACTTTAGTCCACGTTTTGGAATAAGGGGGTTAAAGTTTTAGTAGCATTTAGGTCAGGATCCTTATGCGAACTGTCAAATAATGTTGTAGTTAGTACTATTATATATTCTATGGTTGTAGTAGGTATTAATATTGTAATTTTAGCAAGTCAAGTCTTACCTTCCAAAGAGGATATCCTTCGTAGTAGTGGAAGCGGCCTTGCATAGCCACCACGGGGATACCCTCCAGCTTCCCGAACACCAACTTGCCATGATGACCCTCAACTGTGCTGATGGGGAAATTGGGAATCTCCTCGTACGGTATACACTCGGGGTCCACTATGTTCTCTGCAAGGGAGCCTGTAACAAAATAAAACAATCCTTATAATTTCGAGTCTGGTAGCTTACTTATTATTACCTATTTATTTATAAAATATAATTTTAAGCTTTTCAAAGAGAAAGATTGTATCTTTTACCTAGGTACAAACCTAAATATTCTAGTGCATGGAACTTTGACAATTCAATGCAACAAAGAAATTAATAACATTTAAGTACCTACTTATTTGGAAATTTATTATGACTTGAATTTAAATCGTCATAAGTATAGAAAAAGAAGTAGAACTATCAAAACAGTCTGAGTTAATTATAGAAGTTTAAAATTCTAAGTTACGGCAGTATTTTGAAATTATAGAACTCGTAACAAAAGAATTGATAAAGTTTATTTAAAAACAGTTTCATATTAGATTGATGCAGAACTTTTCTAATAGTTTTATTTCAACGAAGACCACGAGTAAATAGGTAATTTAAAGCAATAAGTACCCTCTTTCCAATACGAACCCATCCCAGAGCCGCAAATGACGCCGATGCGCGGCCGCACCGATGTCCGTGACAGCAAGAAGTTGGCGGTTTCAAGAAGCGTTTCATAGGAGTATCTGTAAAAAAAAAACAGATGCCAATAAATTAACACGCAATATAGGAAAACATGTGATAGAAAAAAACCACGCAGCCCCATTGTAGATTTTCATCAGACGAGATTCGAACCCGCACCCATGAAAATCTGTCCAATTTAAGCTACCGAAAGACTTTCACATGCATTATGGTAACAAACATTTCTGTTTTATCTTTTTGAAGTAATTAATTGTTCAGTAAATATTACATTAAAAAAATACTTAATCTAATTTTGTTGGGAAAACTTCTATAAATACAGCCATCGCACTACTTATACTGACTTATGATAATAAAACATAATATTGCAAGTGCAAAACTAATATGTAAATATATAGAATAGACGAACGGTTTTGAATTACAATACTTACCTAATTCTAACTATACCTACGTACGTTGTACATTACATATGTAAATACCTACTATATCTATATCTAGTATTATTGCAAATATGTAGATATTTGTTTTGAATAAAACTTCTTATTTAGCAAAAACCTACTCTATCCAGACTAAAACATGAAGTAAACTTATTGCATAACAAGTAGAAACTATTAATATGTTTGTCAATCAAACATGGATCTAGGGCATAGTAGAAACAAATATGTCTAGGGTCACATCCCATAGGAATATCTATATGCAACGGTCGCTCCGTATGATATAAATAATGGACGAAGTTATTCCTTTGAACTTTGTAGTTTCTATTAAGTAAGTATAGTAGGTAATTAAGTAATTTTGATACAATTTTAAGAATTAATTTCTGTGTAATAATAATAATAGGCATGATGACATACATTACGGATCACCGAAATAACGATTTGATGGAATTTTACAGGATATACTGATTATTAAATAAGCACTCGTTTTTAGATTACATGCGAGTTCATTGTTATTTTTGTAAAAATAAAAATGCAAATTCCAACAATCCGCCATGTAAGATAGAACACCAAACAGAAGAGCGTGACGTCACGCTTTCGTAAATATTGCCAGTGCTGCCAATGCACAAAATATTGTTAACGGATCAACAAAGCAAACAATCTATCTTAGCACAAAAGTCACTTTAAATATTTATTTACAAAAGGGTGACGTCACAGGCAGACGCCATGACACTTTTGGCGTTTTGGTGAGAAAATTGTACTTTATTATTGTAAATTTTTACTTCAAAACCTTTAGTTTAAACAAAAATATAAGTTTTTTCGTATAAAATAGACGTGTAGAAACATTTTGGAGTACTTTTTCAAAATCAGTCATCATGCCTATTGACGACCTCCGTGGCCGAGTGGTATACGCTCTGGTTTTCTTAGGTGCCGCTATGTCTAGAGGACCCGCGGGTTCGATTCCTGGTCGGGTATAAATTGAAAACGAACTTTTCAAAAATTTCCTCGGGGCTGTGTGTAGGTATGTGGTAATTAATCCCGTCGCGTTGTTTCCAATTTCTATAAAACTAGAGCTCAGGCTACTACAGTTTGGTATTGGAACTATGTAAGTATGTGATGGTGTCCAATATTTATTATTATTATTTTAGGGGCTCTATAAAACTATTTTAACATCAAATCAGAAACAAAAGATTTCATTTTTGTGCTGGAATTTATTCGGTTCTTTCTTATCTACAAGTAGCCGTTAAATAACAGTTTGACTTCGTATTCGATGAACCCAGTAACCAGTAACCTTTCACATCGTGTTAAGAGTCAATCTTTAACTTGACATTGATCTTTGAGATTTTGGTTTCCACAAAAATGTTACAGACGTGAACTCAGAGCAATGTTATTGCTCTGTTTATTTAATATATTCTGTTTAGTTTATTGTTTCTTTTAATGTTCTCTGTGTTTTGTCTTATGTGCAATATACATACCTACATACTTACCTACATATAAAGTGCTCTTATTTTCACTAAGAAGGCATGTATTACGTCAACCAATTGTCTTTTTATATACTTACCTTAGTTACCTATTTGATGGTTGTAACTACCTAACTTATAATAAGGGCTACTAGCATTTTTTAAATCGAAACGACCCAACTTTTGTCAAGAAGGTATAATTTGTATTGATCTATTGTAATTTTCAAGTCGAAAAATAGCTCTTTCATAGCAAAAAGGACAATTGAAAAGGCTTCTAGAACCAGTCCCTTATTAAACCCTTCTCCGGCCATGGTCGTCGTTAAACTCGTTCACATGATTGACGACATTCTCGACAGTTTCTGGTTTATGACTAGAATGTATCAGACCATTACTGGTAATAGATAAATAGTTGTGTGCTTCGTTTTGCGACTCATTAAAGGCTTGTGATATCAAGTTCATATTGATTGATCGCAAGAAGACTCACGCGCCGCCAACCCATGTGCTGTTCACATGACATGACATTATGAACTTTTTACTATGTATTATGTAACAGTTTTTAATATTCACATGTATATATAGATAATCAATATTTAATATTTTTTTTATTCTTTGGTTGGACAACAGGATGTCTTTGAATCATTCCCATTATTCCCAAATAACGCATGTGTTTAAAAACACCACAACGCTAACGAACTTTTTTTAAGTGTAGAAATCTAGAACTGTCATAAAGATAGATTTTTAATTTAAAAATCTATATATATAAAAATGAATCCCTATTTCCCTTGGTCACGGCATCACGCGTGAACGGCTGGACCGATTTGGCTAATTTTGGTCTTGAAATGTTCGTGGAAGTCCAAGGAAGGTTTTAGCGGTGAAAAAATAGGGGAAGGAGGGGTAGGTAGGGGTAGAGTAAAAGTAGGGTAGGGGTAGAGTATGGGTAGGGTAGGGTAGGGGTAGGGTAGGAGTAAGTAGGGGTAGGGTAGGGTAGGGGTAGGGGTAGGGGTAGGGGTAGGGGTAGGGGTAGGGGTAGGGTAGGGTAGGGTAGGGTAGGGTAGGGGTAGGGTAGGGTAGGGTAGGGTAGGGGTAGGGGTAGGGTAGGGGTAGGGGTAGGGTAGGGGTAGGGTAGGGTAGGTGTGGGGTAGGGTAGGGTGGAGTAGGGGGTAGGGCCACGGGAACGAAGTCGCGCTGGGTCAGCTAGTATATTTATAAAAAGAGGAAAGATTTGCCTTGTTTGTTTTTTGGTTATAGATAAAATCAAAATCTAAATAGGTACCTACCTATTTGAAAAAAAAAACACCACTTCAAAGCCACATTATTCTCGATTCCCGAGGGGGAAGCCACTGGTCTTGAATAAAATCAGCTGGCTGTTGATTACATATTATTTTCATTGAACACTTCAATTTAACCTCTTTATTTAGGTATTTTCTAAAATAGTTTTGTGTTATTTTTCTCGAACATGATCAGGATATGAAAAAGAAAACCTAGATGTGGAAGATAAAAATGATTTGTATGCATTCGCACATACTCGTATCTTATACGAAGCTAATAAACCGACGATGCACAGTCATATCATAAGTATGTCTTAATCATTTCTCACTTACTCCTAATAAAACTCTACTTACCCATTTGTGGTATTGCCATTTTCCGTTTCAACTTCTGGCAGAGCTTTCTTCACTGCTACATAGGCCTGTCTGCCGTTAACATCCGCGTTTACTGGCGCCATCACTTTACTGGGAAATTAGCCGATTTTTAACTGTAAAACAGAGCAGCACAGTGTCCAGTGTCCGATCATGCAATGAACTACAAGAGACCTCTCGCACTTGTTATATATATGGCGCCCGCTGGTCAGTAATAATTACCGACACATCTCGCATGATTTCAGACGCTGTTTTTGTTTAGTGGGCATTATTATCGACACGATCATTAAGAGCTATATGTTTTGCGTGCTCGTGTATGATATTAAGATGCAAAAAGTGGTCAGTTTATTCAAGTGTTACATAAGAATATAATTATTAGATACAAGGGTTAAAGTTAAATAGAGTGCATCTTAGAAACGTATACGAGAAAAAGGGTAAGTAGTAATAACAAAAATATTAGGTAAGTAGGTATGTGTTATATTTACGTATTTAGCGTAATTTCATGAAGTTAGCAATTGATGTTTATTATTTGAAATGTTATGTTAATTTTTTATTACTTATTTATATTTTTTATTTGATATTAATAGCAGCGCAGGACCGATCGTTGTGGAGATCCTTGGGGGAGGCCTATGCCCTGCAGTGGGGGTCGTTCGGCTGACATGATGATGATGATGATTTGAAATGGTACCTAACTGATTATGATGCAAAAAGTTTCTCGTATAAATAACGTGGAACAATTTATCATGTAAATATGTAAATAAATGTGGACATTTATCAAGTATCGGACGCACATTCGATAGCTATAATTTAATTCTTTTAATATAACTGAAATTATCAAACTTGGAATGAGTGGAATGCAAACCAAGAGCCAAAATAAGCGGTTTATTGTGTAGCTTTGATAAGCTACACAATAAACCGATATAAATAATTACTGATGTAAGTAGATGAAGTTAGAAATCATTGCTTTTCTATCATCATCATCACATTTGTTTTCCTTTTTGAATGCAACGCGATGCTATTCCTTTTTTTCAATCAACGTTAGTTTAAATGTTAACTAATCGGTGGATAAAACAGTACTTAATTGAAAAAAATAAACCGACTTCAAAAAGTACGTGTCAACGGAAAAGGGAAAAAAGATACTTACCTTTAAAGTACCGGACTAGTAAAGGAACCGCCCGCCCCGGCGGTTTTTTGAAGCCTTTATTTTTTAAATTACTTTTTTATTTCTTAATTTTTAAACTCAAAAACCACTGAACCGATTTTGATGAAACTTACGACTCGATATGACTTGTAGCGTTTGAGAAATTCGTGGACAAATATATGCACTTATTAGGAAATTTAGCACACGTGCTTGGAAGCCTAAAAATAACGCTTTTAAGTAAGTACTCTAATTCTGTATATTATCTTATTCTATCTATATCGCATACTATAGGTCAAAATGATAATCTATATTATAATTTAAAATTCAAACGCTTTGTTTTACGCAATAGGCGGACTAATGCGTAAAACAATGTGTTTTAATTCTAAATTCAGTCGACGAAAGGATAAATTCATCTGCATCATCAGAGACTCCGTCTCTAATTTTATTTACCTACTTATATTGGTAAAAAGTATAAAAAGTATCATCGTTGTAAATTTTAAGTAATATAATAATGTTTAATGGAATAACTAAATACAGAAATGCACTGTAATTGAAATTTGATTCGTACTTACTATCCTCTAAACGTGCGTAGCCGGTGAGCGTGGTGAGCCTACATTTGTATTTTTTTTATACCACATTCTTCTTAATCTTTATTCAAATAACGTCTTTCTTTCACTTTGACCCTGTCCGGTTTTACAGCTATACTTGTTTTGTCTACAAAACCCATTTTTACCTGCTTGAGGGGATGGAAAAAACCATCAAACTTTCAAATCAATATCCCTTACAGATAAGTTGTCAGGTCAGTCATGATAATAGTCCCAAGGGGTCAATCCCATAAAACAAAAGCCGACCGTTATCAAGTTATGAGCTGAGACTATGATCACGACGTAAATAAACAACCGAACGTCGTTTGTGACGTTTTTGTTTCAAAGTTGTGATCAAACGACATCATGATCATGAGACCAACGCATAATTGCATCTTCTGTAGTTATATGCAGAAATGTGTAGGCGTACAGTGGATACGTAACGTATTATGCACTTGCAAGATGACACAATTATTCATTGCATTCGTTAATTGAAACATAAAACCCGCTGTGTTTACGACTTAAGATTGCATATCGCGATAAAGACGAAACTTCCTTAGTTTTTGCAAGGCGAATATAAGTACGGAAGTGGTCATTTTATAGGGATTGCAGAAGGGATTGCAGACTTCAGTATTTAATCTATACATATAATAAAACAGAAACGGAAAAATGGGTCTGTACATGAAATATTTTTTTAAAATAATTACTGCTATGTGATGTGTACAGGATATAGACCCCAAAACAATAGATATTAAAATTTTTGTCTGTTTGTCTGTTTATCTGTTTGTCTGTTTGTCTGTTTGTCTGTTTGTCTGTTTGTCTGTTTGTCTGTTTGTCTGTTTGTATGTTCGCTTTTCACGCAAAAACTACTGGACGGATTTTTACCAAATTTTGTGTAGTAATAACTTATAACCCGGGTCAACATATAGGGTACCTCTTATTGCGGGGAATGTCATTATATTTAAAAAAACGTTGATGAACTTATATTTGCGGACGTCGGTATGTTTGCTTTTCACGCAAAAACTACTGGACGGATTTTTACCAATTTTATGTAGTAATAACTTATAATCTGGGTCAACCTATAGGGTACCTATTATTGCGGGAAAATTTCTTTATATTTAAAAAAACGTTGACAAAGTTATATTTCCGGGCGTCTGTTTGTATGTTTGCTTTTCACGCAAAAACTACTGGACGGATTTTTATCAAATTTTGTGAAGTAATAACTTATAACCTGGGTCAACATATAGGGTACCTTTTATTGCGGAAATATTTCTTTATATTTAAAAAAACGTTGACAAACTTATATTTGCAGGCGTCTGTTTGTATGTTCACTTTTCACGCAAAAACTACTGGACGGATTTTTACCTAATTTTGTGCAGTAACAACTTATCACCTGGTCAACGTATAGGGTAACTTTTGTTGCGAAAAGATTCCTTGACATCTTATAAAACGCAGAGAAACTAATATTTGAAGACCTATGTACACATTTTGTATGAAATTAACTACAAATATAAGTTGGAATTAGTTTTTTTAGTGATTAAACTATAAATTATCATATTTTTTTAACCTTTATTTTTACTGTAAGATCTGCAGTTTTGCCAAATCTTATGATTCTAGGTCAAAAGTTTGTAAAAGTTTTTTTCTGTGATATTACTTAGACATTTATCCAATTTCAGGATATTTTCCATTATTTGTATAATTCAATAACGTACCTAATACCATGTTTAAGACAAATAATGAATTAATCATAATGATGATTTTTTCTTAGTATATTTTATACCGGTACCTTTTAGACTGCGCACAGACCGGCCTCACGAACGCCAACGAACGACATCAGGCATTGCTCGCTTCACGTTTCTGGCCTACGAAGATCAATCTAAAGCTAGGTAAAGGATCACTGGGAGCGATTCCAGTCCACATTCGGAGTTTCTGATCATCTTCTTGAGAGGGGAAAACAGAACCCCTTGGATGGCGTTCGTTGGCCTTCGTTGGTCCGGTGCGTAGTTGCGTACGCAGCATTAGGCAAGCGCGATTCATCGTAGATTGCATCAACGCTTAGGGGCGTGATAGCGGACAAGCGCTTGCCTATCAATCAATAAAAAATAAAATACTTTAAGTACAGTTTGAATTCACTACGAAGCTACACTAACAGGATGGCTTCTTGACGTGCTTTTCTGTTCCGGTGATATTTTTTTATTTTATTTATTAAACTTTTGTACAAAATACATAATGTAATATACAAGGCGGACTTAATACTAAAAGTATTCTCTGCCATAATCTTTGGAACTAAAACAGTTTTCTTCGACAGTAAATTTTGACAGCTAATTTCGTATTGCAAGTGGCTCCTCTGCCACGGCTGTCACAGGAACAGACAGAAGTGTGGGACTAAATTATATTGCTTACTATTGATTGACGGCTGACACCCTGAGAAAACTCAGTTATTGTGATTTTAATGAATTAAAAATACGATAAATAAACTATACTTGAATTAGATTTCGATTTATTGATTTGTAGTTCAATTTGAATTGTTGGAAAACGGACATTGATTAAGTGATTTGATTACGATTATTGATTTTTGAAATGCCTAGGAAAAAAAATAGTAATTTATCGCAAGGCACTAGGTCAGCTAATAGGATGAGGTTACTTCCTGCTCTTAAAAACGATGAGGACCGTGAAGCTCGGTTAACAAGCAATCGCGAGCGCAACACTGAATCCCGCGCTTCCGAGACCTACACCTATACACACATATATACTTTGCGGTCACTGGAAGGATGTGTAGGTTACACAGAAAATAAACAAATACAAAAGTCACTCTACCGTGCGTACGAAGTCGCGGGCAACAGCTAGTTTGACATAAATTTCAGCTTGATACCTCCCACGCATACTTGAGAAAAAGTTTCTTGACAGACGGACAGATCTATGAATGAGGGCACAACTATGTTCATGCAGCATATTATGATAACAACATACCATGTTCATACCCTAGGGCTTCAAGAAGAGCATTATGAAATCTAGGCAACAAACACACATAAACTAAAGTAACACAAAAGTCACTACCCCGCGAGTACGAAGTCGCGGGCAACAGCTAGTGAGTCCAAATAAAATGAGTTATTACTGGTGAATTTTAACGTATGAGGAAACTCCAGTAGATTATGGGGATTATGCATGTAAATTTTATGTCCATATTTGAACCCGAGCACACAACAAGATGAACAGGATAAATTGTTTTCACATATCGTTCTCTGCAGGCAGTTAAAATACAAACGCTCCAACGTGAGGATGTGGGTGCTAATAGTCATAATGGTTATAATATTATTCTTTGTCATCAAAGAAAATATCAAGAAACCTATTAATTTTCCACCAGGTTTTTTTTAACCACTAACTTATTAATATTCTTTATAATAAATAATAAACAATCTCATTTACCTTTAACGATTTCAGGGCCTAAGCCATGGCCATTGGTGGGAAATCTATTTTCCGTTTTACTAGAATTAAGAAGGGTGAAATGTCACCATATTGTTTGGGAGACTTGGTCCAGACAGCATGGAAACTTGCTGGGCCTGAAACTCGGCTCTATTAACACTGTGGTTGTCTTCGGAAAGGAGATGATTAGGGAAGTATACTCTAGAGAGGTGTTCAATGGAAGACCCGATGGATTCGCTTATACGCTGCGATCTTTTGGAAAAAAACTGGGTGAGATATATATTTAGATAATTATACATATTTCTGCTTATTCATCCATATGGTAGGGCTGCGCCCCAGCAGTGGTGACTTACCTATAATAATGGATGATTATGACTGACTGTGCAGTTATAAAACAGAGGTAGTTTAGCTACTTAAATCTTACATTCATAAGAGTAATTTAGTCAGTTTAAGTATGGGTTGCCAGATTGGTTGAATAATGATATTATTTTATTAAAAGATTTCCATTGATACAGTAGCTAGCGCTAATATCGATGGCATGCCAGCGCTAGCTTCGAGTTTTAACCGCCTCTGTGGTCTAGTGGTTTACACCACCGGTTACAGACCGCGAGGTCCTGATTGTATTCGGTTTGGTTAGTGGTAGTAGGACTTATTCTCAGTCCGCCTGGCTATACCTCCATCTTATCTAAGTCTGATGCATATGCATAACAATGATGTTTTCAGCATTATTGTGTTCCGGCAGTTAGAGATGAGATAGCCAGTTCCTGAGTGATTGGGGATTTCGGGAGTAGTGCGCCATGAAGGCTAATTAAGTGCTACCCTGTTGTGTATATGTCGTGGTCAGATCATAAAATTGGTAATTTAATGATTATTGTCGGTCATTTCATGAAATAGTCGTATTTTATGAAATGACCAATTTAAATTGACAATATCGTTAAAAGTTATTTAAATTTTTACTTTTTTGCATTCACTATGCAATTTTTATGGTTGAAAAATGAAAAATGAAGTATTTAAAAAAAATCGACCCGTCTCACAACCAGCTCTGACGGGACTCGAACCCACGACCTTTCGCTATCCGGGCGGCTGCTCTAACCACTGAGCTACGGAGTCGTTACAAGAAGCGTCGAATTTATCAAATACTTCTTACACGCTGTATAACCAGCGTTAATTTCTTCCAATGTGAAGATATTACTACCCCCACACGCGAAAGAAATACCTTTCCAGATATTTGAAAGAAAGAAAGAAAGAAAGAAAAATAATTTATTTGGGACATCACGAGACAAAATAATATTTACACAAAAACACATTGAAACGTACGGTACCTATGTCCCAAAATGGTCCCGACTCAGCATAATGCTTGGCTTGTGGCCAGCGCTGATCTTCCGTCGGGACCGTATTTGGTGGGGCTGTGAAGCCAACACAGTCAGACAACATAACAGGACTGAAACACTGAGAGGCCAGTGCCAGCAAAAACAAAAAAAAAACAAAAAAACAGGCATAGACAAGTGAGTGACCTGAGAAAAGAAAAAAAGAATAAAAGTTCTACTTTTACTTAAAAACTAAAAAAACTATCTAAAATCTTCATAAAACGAGAGAAAATACATATCTAAATTAAGCAATGCACTAAAAAGCACAAGTTACACGATAATGACAATCTAAAGAAAAAATTACTATGGCATGTTTTTTAAATTTTTACTTTTTTGCATTCACAATGCAATTTTTATGGTTGAAAAATGAAAAATGAAGTATTTTAGAAAAAATCGACCCGTCTCACAACCAGCTCCGATGGGACTCGAACCCACGACCTTTCGCTATCCGGGCGACTGCTCTAACCACTGAGCTACGGAGTCGTAACGAGAAGTGTCGAATTTATCAAATACTTCTTACACGCTGTATAGCCAGCGTTTATTTCATCAATGTGAAGATATTACTACTAGACCGATAGCCGATAGCGCTGGCCTATTTTGAGGTCATAAGTTTCAAAAATTCTAAAGTTGCTAATTTCTTAACTGTGGGTACAGTCGTACCTATGAAGCTTATTATTGCTTTTTGTGTTACATTTGCCACTTGCATTTTCAGCAATTCGTTGATTTGTGGGTGATTGTTTTTATTACAGTCAAAACTGGCAACATTTTAAAGTTTAAAATAATTATGGTCTAGGATAGCCTGAGGAGTGTGCAAACCGATGTGAACCGATTTTGTGCCATCTTCGGCCAGTGCAAACTGACATAGAGAGACAGTATGAGAAAACAGTGCCCTTCGTGCGATGAAGTCTGTTTTTTCCAAATTATAAGATTTCGTGGATAAAAACGACACAAATTATGAATAGTGTTTTGTTACACCATCATAATCAAAAACACGTAAACTCTAATAACTCTAATTTTAATCTAATATTGTGGCTTTTACAGGGTGTTGTAATAAAAAAAAACTATAAAAGTCGTGGATGAATTTGACACAAAATATTTTGAACAAAAGATTATCAGTACTCATAAACACGTAACACCTATTTAACCTATTGTAATATTCTTTTAGAGCTAGTAGTGTGAAGTGTTAGATATCAGGATTCTCGTGGACAGAGATGACACAAAATGCCTATGTGTGTACCTACATCAGTTCCTACTTCGATAGTATCATGAATATAAAATTTTCATCTTGAATTTTCTTTTACGTCCAATACTGATCGAAAAGACAAATACCTAAATTTATATTTTATGTACCCTAAGGGCGTTTGTGCACTACCACTGAATTTTACCGATCCGGGAAAAAACGGATGCTTGTATTTAATTAATTACTATTATAAATGATTAATTATTAAAATACAAGCATCCGTTTTTTTCCGGATCGGTAAAATTCAGTGTAGTGCACAAACGCCCAAAGTGACACAAAATAAAGTATAAATGGTCCGGAAACTATATGCGAAAAACCATCAACTTTAGTATTTTTGAAACCTCAAAACTTAGCGCTATCGGTCTATACCCCCACACGCGAAAGAATAGTAGATTGTACAACAAGTGCATAAAACGTACCATTTTACCCGAGACGTATATACATAAGTGTACGACTTCGTAAAATATTAGGGCGATTCTCGCCGGTCTCTTTTAATTTTAAGAAATTAATGTAAGGTTTCCGTGGGATCAAATTTTGTCTTTTTTAATTTATATTCTGGCGCTTTGCCGGCCGCTGCCGGCACTCTCGGCTCGCGCTGTTTTTCGTCACAGTTCTAACCTAACCTAACCAAAATAATACCTAATTATATTATAGGGATTTGCGAATTCATTATATACCAGAGGTGGTTTGACTAAAAAGTAAAGATTGCTTAACTATCGTTATGGAACGTGAGACAACACTGGATCTGTGTGTATAAGATATGCTAGAGATTAAGTAATAAAATGCAATTAAATGTTTATTCCTAAAATATATAATTAAATAACAATTCCTGTCACTGCATTCAAATGCTATTTTATTTCATTATTTCTTTATATATATTATTTATTTACTAATATTACCAAAATATATCAAAGTTCTCAAGGTTTCTCAAGCACCACAGATTGAGCAAATTGAGATATGATTTTAGGTATTGTCTTTAACGACGGTAACTCTTGGAGTAAAACAAGAAGAATAGCATTAAAGTACTTGAAGAGTTTTGGCTATGGCTCCCGTATGATGGAAGAACATATCGTTGATGAGTCCAAAGAACTAGTAAAAATGCTCAGTCAGGTCAAGGAACCAGTACTGGCGAACACCATATTTAACGTCTCCATTATCAATATTGTGTGGCGATTGGTTGCTGGTAAACGGTAAGAAATACGGTACTTAAACTCGTATTTTTTCAAATGTTTCTTTGTTCACTTGCCTATTTGAAAAACAAGACGCATGAGCGATCAAACAAATACGTTTTCTTAAATGAGAAAAATTGAGAACATGGAAAACATGTTCAATTTATCAATTATCATTGAACAATTAGATAAGTGAGATAAGGGTTTTAATCCATGACCTCGTCCAACCTTTGCAAATACTGTAATAGCTGAGAAGTACTACTGAATAACTTAATAAATTTGAACTTCAGCAAAATTCTACTTTTGAAGTAGTATCAGTAAAGATTAAGAAACGGCTAGTCGCCTTGGGGCTTTACTGCTGTCTTCAAATATAAAAATGCCTAAAGTTCGAATCCATAAAGTTTTGCATTGGCGAGTTGTAATTGTAACAATATAATTAAAAACTCGTAGAATGTGATTCTAAGTTCGACAAATTGAACAGCATGCTTGTCAAAGAAAATTACATAGCCAGCAATGAGCTCAAATAGAAGTAGGTACTTATAAGATACTTATTTGCTAAAACTACAGTATAATAAATTAAGAGGACTAGGTATTTGTTTAATCTATTGCTCTTATCTATTGCTCCCCCCCACAGAGCGCGATAGAAACAACTGCAGCTCGAACCGCCCGTTTTATTTCTTTTCCAAAACTTGACCAATTATACAGGGTGGCCCAGAGAGAAATGCACTTTTGATTTCTCGCGCATTTCTACACGACAAAATGGCGGGGCCCGGGAGCGGTAGCAGTGCGTAGGGCGTAGGGCGGGCTTTGTAATTTTAGTCACCATAACATAAGTCGTTACACGGGAGAGCAGCCCGCGTTTTGTGTCCGCACATTTTATGAGAATGCTCGATCTTATGTGACTGTTTGACGGCTTTACCGTGCTGAATTCGAATTGCGGCGCATAAGTGAGTGTCCAATCTTTAATTTAATTAGGCAATGGATTGAAAGATTCGATAGGAAAGGATCGACGCAAAAAATGCAGCTACGCTGTCGCCAAAGACACAGACATATATCACGGACCAACGAAAAACATTCAGCGAGTTCGAGAATCTGTACGTGCGACTGCGAAACTACGAATGTCGCATTCCACGAATTTTTGATTCCAAAGCTGCAAGAATCGCGAGGCTATAACAGGAGCACTTGGTTCCAGCAAGATGAGGCTACGTGTCACACTTCAAATGAGAGTATCCAGATGGTAGGAGACATGTTCCCACAAAACATTATTTCACGCAGGGGGTGACATCTCCTGGCCACCAAGAAGCCCTGATCTCACTCCAGCAGACTTCTTTGTGTGGGGTTACCTTAAGGCGCTACTCGGAAAAAATATGGACTTTTTGATTTAAAACTATTGGACGGTTACAGTTGTTACAAATCTGGTAATAAGATATATATTTCTTCATACCTTTATCTAGAATCGTATAGTTTCAAAAACACGATTTTATGAGTTTGCCTCGACACTTTTTCTTTTCGAAAAGACCTCTAAAAAATAAGAAAATTCAAGATTTTTCTTAAATGGGGTTACTTGCACTATTGGGAATTGGTTTAATTAGTGGACACCAATAATATTTAGGATCGTATAGAAGCATTTTTTTTAAATCGCTGTAGTTTTTGAATACGAAGTGATTTTGTGTTTTTTTTGCTTAATCTGCAAAATCGGTCTCGCTCCCGCGCGCGTCGTTTTCTCATTGCTATCTCGCTTCAGCATAATTTTTCCGAGTATCGCCTTAAGAGCAAAGTATACTCTAATAATTCGACAACGCTGCAGCAACTTCAGCTGAACATTTGGCAAGAAATGGATTGCATTTTGAGGGTAACTCTAACAAAAGTTTTCCAAAATTTTGATGCCAGAGTGGAAGAATGTTGTAACCGTCAAGGAAATCACTTGGACGAAGTAATTGTTAAAAAGTAAATTTTAAAATAAATATCATTTAACAAGTGCATTTCTCTCTGGGCCACCCTGTATTTCGTTTTTTTTTCATTTAAAATAATAATTGAAGAAAGGATTTGGCCGTGTTCCTACTTCTCGGTCAAGTTAACATGATACGAAGCCCTACTCTAATTTAAAGAAAAACGAAACTTCGGTCGCCCCGCTGCCGCTGCTTTCACTCGATTCTGTCATGCCCGGAGATTGAGAGGGACGACGGGTATAACGATGTTTCGTTTTTCGTTGAATTGAGTAGGCCTGCATGTCGTCGTTCGGCATTCAATACCGCGAACGTGACATTTTTACGAAAAATTTTTTTTTGTTTTATTTGATTCTAATCGTACAAATACGCGATCCTACATTTAAATTTTGGCTGAAACTTACTCCAATCCTGTTATATTTAAGTCGGTCAAAGCCGCGAACCTAATTTCCCGCCAACAAAACCGCGAACGTGCCAGTTTCTCATTGCCGCCCCATAGCAATCGCGAGTGCAAGACTCTTCCGTAGTTTTTCCTGTTTGAAGCATTATAATATAACACAAGTATTTCACATGAATGTTTGCAATTGCATATTATGATAATTTGCTACATAAAGATTAATTAACTTATATAAAAATAATAAGATATATAAAATAATAAACGTATTAAAAAAAACTACCCCTCTCACAACTAGCTCCGATAGGCTCGAACCCATGACCTTTCACTGTCCGGGCGAATGCTCTAACCATTGAGCTACGGAGTCATCGTCGTCAGTGTTTAGAGTATTCGCCCGGACAGTGAAAGGTCGTGGGTCGTGTCCCATCGGAGCTAGTTGTGAGACAGGCCGTTTTTTTCTAAGACCTTCATTTTCAATAACTTGGTTAGTACCAAACCATCTACAAATTATATTAATATCGTAAGATTTTCATAATTTTCCTATAACAAGACTGTTGATTGCTTTAATTAGATCTTACTATAAGGATATTGCTGCAGTCTCTCCAGAGGTGCCAAATAGACTACAGGTACATCGAGGTGCTGAGGTACTTATACCAAAACGCCACCATGTCGGTCCGATTACAGAACCAGAGCTCTAATCCAATCCAACTACAGCGAGTGAGAGACAGGGAGATGTCATCTCTCCCAAACTGTTCACAGCTGCGTTGGAGGATATTTTTAAGCTGCTGGACTGGAAAGGATGCGGCATCAACTTTAATGGCGAGTACCTAACACACCTACGGTTTGCCGATGATGTAGTTCTTATGGCTGAGACCTTGGAAGACCTGAACACAATGCTCTAAGATCTCGGTAATGCTTCGCAAAGAGTGGGTCTTAAGATGAACTGAACATGGACAAGACGAAAATCATGTTCAATGCCCATGTTGCACCCGCTCCAGTTAATGTTGGGAACATTACATTCGAAGTTTTGACCACTATGTTTACCTAAGACAGACGGTCCAGTTAGGTAAGTCCAACTTTAAGAAAGAGATCTCGTCGTCGTCGAATCCAGCTCGGATGGGTAGCGTTTGGGAAGCTCCGGCATATATTCGCGTCCGAAATACCTCAATGTCTCAAGACGAAAGTCTTTGACCAGTGTGTGTTGCCAGTAATGACCTATGGAAGTGAGACGTGGTCTTTTACTATGGGACTCACTCATAAGAAGGCTCAAAGTCACCCAGCGAGCAATGGAGAGAGCGATGCTTGGTATTTCCCTGCTCGATCGAATCAGAAATGATGAGATCCGCAGGAGAACTAAAACGACCGACATCGCTCGAAGGATTGCATCATTAAAGTGGCAGTGGGCGGGACACATAGCGCGGAGAACTGATGGCCGTTGGGGCGGAAAGGTTCTCGAATGGCGACCGCTTACCGGACGACGTTCCGTGGGCAGGCCGCCCCCTACAAGGTGGACCGACGATCTGGTCAAGGTCGCGGGAAGCCGCTGGATGCGGGCGGCGCAGGATCGATCGTTGTGGAGATCCTTGGGGGAGGCCTATGCCCAGCAGTGGGCGTCGTTCGGCTGACATGATGATGATGATGATTAAAATTAAATAGATACTTCCCAAAATTGTTCACAAAAAATTAAATCTGTTGGGTTTTCTATAAATCATATATAACATAACCGCGAATATGATAGGAATATGACCAAAAGTAATTGAATAAAACCGCGAATGTGACTTACACTTGCAAATACTAGCTTAAAACGAAAAAAATGTGTTGCACCCAATGATAAGATATAATTTTAGTTCAAATAACATAATTTTAAATTTATAGTAGGTGTACAGTACAATTTACGAAGTTTTTTTTGTCTCCTGTAAAATTTGACTAATGTTGTATTCGCGGTATTGAATGCCGAACGACGATGTGTCATGTTAGCTCGACCATGTTGTACCTATGTTTTCCTTTTTAGGGTTTCGTAGTCAACAAGGAACCCTTATAGTTTCGCCATGTCCGTCTGTCCGTCCGTCCGTCTGACCCCAGTCTAACTCATAGACTCTTAGTACTAGAAAGCTGTAATTTAGCATGTCTATACATATTTACCACGCCAACAAAGTGGTAAAGTAAAATTTTGAAAAAAAAAATTTTTTTGAAAAAAACTTTGTCATTCATACGAATACTATGAAAAACAAAGTTATTTTTTTCTGGCAAAAAATGACAGTGGTATTTTTGCTAGGTGTACGTAATCGGTACGTTAAGTGAGTACGGAACCCTTCATGAGCGAGTCCTACTCGCACTTGGCCGATTTTTTTATAATCTATTTCATCAAAGTGTTTTGGATGTTTGAACACAGCGGAAAATCTGGCCAAAATTTTTAGGAGTTTGAAGGTTCATATCTCTTAATTATTAATTTATAAAAGAAGGAAAATATAGGGACTTTTTTTAGGAAAAAAATGCTCTACTAGCTTTATCCAGGGAGGAAACAGGGGACTACGTTTGTATGAAAAAACGGCCTGTGTGATTGCATCGTAACATTTAGTCTTATTCCAGGTACAATCTTGATGATAAAGATTTAAACAATTTGTGTGATTTGATCGCTCGATGCTTCAAAGCAGTTGACATGAGTGGCGGCGTCATGACATTCCTGCCCTTCCTGAGGCACTTCATGCCAGGTCTCATTGGCTACACAGAAATGACAACCGTCCACAGGGCTCTTCATAAGTTCCTTACAGTAAGTCGATCAACATAAGGAACAAGATAGCGAGTTCAAGTACACGCTACTGTAAAAATATTGTTGTAAATAACGAACGTCACTGAATAATCGCTATTTTGCGCATTTACAAACAAGGTTATCTGATAGTAAAAATCCAAGAAAATGAATTAAATTGGTCAAATCGCTCATTGTTATCTTGTTCCATCTTTTACAATTTCGGAACCGACGGATGCTTAATATTTTTATTAAGTTTTTATTGTTTTCTATGTATATTAAGTATGTATCTACAAACAAAAAGTATTTAAGTATATATTTATCCGTTATATACATCCATAGTCATTTTTCTTTAGGTTATACCTTCCTATTATTAAAGTCAATGTCGGTTCAAAGAAAAGGTTAAAATAATACCGTAGTTGTTAATAGTAGGCGATAATAATTTACGTTTCTAGTAGTTATATGACGATAACACTGCCCTTGAAATTGTTGTTTGGTGCTTTTTAAGGTTCTGTAGCCGAATGGTGAAAACGGAACCCTAATAGATTTGTCATGTCTGTCTGTCTGTATGTCCGTCTGTCTGTCCGTCCCTACGTATGTCACAGCCACTTGTTCCAGAAGTATTAAGATAGTAAACCGCTTTACAGTTTTTATACGAAGATAAAGTCAAATCAAAGTCAAAAGCTGTTTTGTTTATTCAAATAGATTTGCAAAATACTTTTGAAACGTCCAAAATTTTTTTTCCTACTTTAAGGACATCTTTCATCTGACAACAAAAACGGGCGAAAAGAACTCTATAAAATCTGTAAAGTATATATTTTTTTCACACTAATTCCAAAGTGGTAAAATGTGTATCCCCCCCCCCCCCCACTCTAACTTTTAAAGTGAAAGAGTGAAAAATCTAAAATAAATTTATGTTGTAGACCTCAATATAAACATCACTTATAACGAAACTTGGTTTGAACGAGATATAGTCAGCAGTTTTTGAGATATAACCGCAAATGTATCTTTGTAATTCATACAAACACCATGAACAACAAAGTTATTTTATGCTGGCGAAAAATGGTAGTGATATTTTGGCTAGGTGTATGTATCGGTATGTCACCGGAAAATAATAAAAACCGTAAATTTATTAATTTCCTAAAAAAAAAATACCACGAAATTTAAGGCAATCGCTTCGCTGCGCTTCGCGATCTCTAACCTATCACGTGCTCTATAGGATTTTAGTAATTAATACTAATAGTTACTTAGTTATGTATATGTTACTACTTTTAAAATAAGTAATTAATAGGTTCATAATACGAGTATGTATACATATTTCTCGTCGTTTATTTTTAGGGTTCCGTAGTCAGCAAGGAGCCCTTCTAGTTTCGCCATGTCCGTCTGTCTGTCCCCAGCCTAGCTCATAGACTCTTAGTACTAGAAAGCTGTAATATGGTATGAGTATACATACCTAATTATTAATCACGCCGACAAAATGGTGAAATAAAAACGTAAAGTGGGGATGTATTTTTTTTTCTTGTCTGCCCCATAGAGTGAGATGTCGTTGGATAGCAATTTCAAAAATATTGTGGGCTTGCAAAAACAGTTTTTTGATTGAGGCATCCGTTTGTGAATGAGCTTAAAAGTGCAAAATTTTTGGATAAGTATGTACCTACGTGAAAAAATTCACGATAGTTGTAATATAGGTATGACGAACGAAGTTAAAAGTATTAAATTAAATTAGTTTTGAACTTTTGGAATAAGGATTTTAGTACATATTACGTAAGTTTAGTAATTTTGTAGTTTTAATATTGCAGGATACTATTAAAGAGCACAAAACAACACTTGATGTTTATAATCCGAGAGATGTAATAGATGCCTTTCTAATAGAAATGCATGAAAACAAAGAAAGCCAATGTAAGTACCAAAAATTATTTAAATTTGTAATATTATAAAGGCAAAATTTTCGAGTTTGTGGCTCATTACGACGAAACGACTGAACGGGTCTGGATAAAGTTTGGCACAAAGAAAGGTTTTAGAGTAGCTTCGCGCTAGTTAGCTTCTTTTCATCCGGGAAAAATTAATGGCTCCCGTGGGATAGCTACCGTCATCGCGAAATCTCGAAAACTACCTACTGGAGAATTACCAATGAAGATGAAATTTGGCAGGTTATGTCCGCTACGCTACGAGTGATAACGTTTGCCCAACTATTTTGCAAATAAGAGAGAAACAAAAATATCTATGTATTTTTATTTCTCTCTTATTTATATTAATACATTTACGTCGATATATACTTACATACATCCATTTTAGTCGAGACGATGTTGTAAGTACTATTCTATGGAATATACTTAGCTGTTTTTTATTCGCGGTCTTCGTGGCTGGCCCCAAAGTAACAAATTGATCGTTTCGTAGGTAATAACGTAATAAATAAAAATAAGTAATGTAGAGAGAAAGTAACCCAGTCTATCCGCTATCTTTTCACTTATCTTGAAGAGATGGAAAGAGATTAAGCAAAATCAAATAATCAGTTACAGAGGAAGATCTTCAAGTTGTCTGCTTAGACATGTTCGAAGCTGGTGTGGAGACTGTGAACAATACAGCTGTTTTCATGCTGCTTCACTTGGTCCGTGAACAACATGTTCAAGAGAGGATACAGGGAGAAATAGATGATGTAGTCGGGAACGCACGACTACCTTCATTGAGCGACAGACCCAGGTACGAAATTGCCTTTATATGTATAAATGTGAAACAACAGAATAAATTTGCTTGTATCTTTGTATCTATGTAGATACAAAGATACAAGCAACTTTGTTCACGTACCTACGTATAGTATATGCAATAATACTCGAACAATATTTTTTAAATTATTTCGGTGATTCCGGATACCAAATAGCTCGTCGAACAAAGAAGCTTTTCAACTTCACAAATAAAATTAGAAGAACATTAAGTACCTATATGAAAACTGTCTAGAACGCAGTACTTATTCACAAAAAACATGCTCATGTGCTTCGATCAATAATAACACCTTCCTCATGTGTTAAAAAGTGTTATCCTCAAAATAACTAGCATTCATCAGATTTTCTTTTTCATGACTGAAAGTTTAGGTAGGTATTGAAACTTTTGTAGGTACACGTCTCCATGTAGCATTGTTACTATTCTAACACCAACGATATTAATGACAATGTAATAAATTATTGAAGAGATAAAATAAAAAAGAAAACACAACGTTTAATTGGTGCATGTACTTAATTGCATTATAAATTTTTACGATCATGCTTTTGCCCTGTTTGGCCTTTGTTATCTGTTCACTATGGAGAAATTAAATATAAATATAACATGTTATTTCGGTTTGACATTTTTACTTACATTATAAAATATGCGAAAGTTTAGATATTTATTGGTACTTGATCACGGCGGCGAAACGGCTAAACGGATCTGGATGTTTGACATGTTTGACACATAGATAGAAATTGGTCGTTTTTGATTTTATCTATTACAAACAAACAAAAATTAAACTTATGTTAAACCGGAAGAAAGTAGTGTTCTAATGGCGAAAGAATTTTTTCATCCCATCGATTCGAAAAGCGATGATTGTTTATCTAATAACAGGGTCCAAAACGATTCATTGTTTACCTGTTATGACAAGATAAATGAGATTTGAATTTTGAACAGCTTCATAACAGGGTCCAAAACGATGAGATTTGAATTTAGAACATAATTAAAGAAGTATTGGTTGGAGTGTAGCAAAGGGTGTGCAGTACTTAAAAAAAAACAACTGATTTTGTATGGGGCCGGGACTTTTTTCGGGACCGAGAAATTTTCAAAAATGGAATTTTATAAAATTGAGAATATCTCGTAAACGGTGAGTCGTAGCTAAAATCTAACAAAATTTTCAACTCCCCTACGGCATCCCCGGAGATACTTTTTAGGAATCTGATGGACATATATATTTTTTTAATTTTTTTATTATTTCAAAACTCAAAATTTTTTTCTTGCCCGACTAGCGCTATGATTTATCCGAACGACAAAGAAAGGTAGGTGGTTTGAGTTGTCTTTTCTGCTTTTCTTATAGAGGGGGATGAAAAGCAGAGTGTATTACTCGGCCGCAAAATTATTTTCACCTCGGGCGGCGTATATTGAATCCCACGTTGCGTTCAGGATTCTACTTTAGAATCCCTCGCTGCGCTCGAGATTCTACTCTAGAATCCTTCACTGCGCTCTGGATTCAAAATAGCGCCCTTGCCGTAAATATATTATTTTGCTCCCTTGTAATACAATCTACTATTTCATCCCATCGATTCGAAAAGAGATGATTGTTTATCAAATAACAGGGTCCAAAACGATTAATTGTTTACCTGTTATGACAAGAGGGTATAAATGAGATTTGAATTTTGAACAGCTTCATAACAGGGTCCAAAACGATGAGATTTGAATTTAGAACATAATTAAAGAAGCATTGGTTGGAGTGCAGTAAAGGGTGTGCAGTACTTAAAAAAAAATTCAACTGATTTTGTATGGGGCCGGGACCTTTTTCGGGACCGAGAAATTTTCAAAAACGGAATTTTATAAAATTGAGAATATCTTGTAAACGGTGAGTCGTAGCTAAAATCTAACAAAATTTTCAACTCCCTTACGCCACCCCCGGAGATACTTATAAGGAATCTGATGGACATATATTTTTTTATTGAATTTTTTATTATTTCAAAACTCAAATTTTTGTTCTTGCCCGACTAGCGCTATGATGTATCCGAACGACAAAGAAAGGTAGGTAGTTTGAGTTGTCTTTACTGCTTTTCTTATAGAGGGGGATGAAAAGCAGAGTGTATTACTCGGCCGCAAAATTATTTTCACCTCGGGCGTTCACTGCGCTCTGGATTCAAAATAGCGCCCTCGACGTAAATATATTATTTTGCTCCCTTGTAAGGGTTTGTCACCAACTCGACACGAGAGGCTGGACACGCGTGTGTCCAGTTGGTGAAACTCAAAATTAGTATCACTTATTATTTCGTCATCTGAACACGCCAAGATTTTGACGCGTGTCCAGATAGTGAAACTTAAAAATACAATCTACTATTTAAACCTTAGATTAATAACTCTTCGCTTATATATGCAGCTCAAACAAACAAATAAAAAATCAAATCTTTCCTCTTTATAATATGTGGACAGTGGACAATCAAATATATATCTAATACTTTTAAAACAGATCAAACCTTAAATAAAACGACGGTTTTGTATATACCTACGTTTTGTACTAAATAAAAAATGGTTCTATATAATTATTTGCTCTCGAAAATGCACGTATACAATTTGGTTGTAAAATAAGTTTTTTTCATTTTCATGAGAATCTTTTTTGCTGACTGTACTTAAATATTGTATTGTCATCTAAACCAAACCTGTATACAAAATTTCAGCTCCATCGGACACTGGGGAAGTGGGTCAAATTAAGCTTGCAATATTTGTCCCCCACTAACTAACTAACATACTAACTAATAAACTAACATGGCAAGTTAATAAAAAGCTTGAAAAATAGAAACAAATGAGTTGATCTTTTTAATTTTGTTCTTTTTCCAATATCTAACTACGCGAGCCATGTAGGTTTTATACCGCCGCCATTTGTAGGGGGTATCCTTCGAGCAACGCGGGCCGGGACGGACGGCCCGCGTTGCTCGAAGGGGGTATCAATTTGTACTGAATTCTTGGTGGCGGCGTAACAAATGTTTAGTATAGAACAGAATTTTATTTTTCAGAATGGTGTATACGGAAGCAATGATACTAGAAACAATGAGAATATCAACTATAGCACCAGTCGGAATTCCTCATTTGACAACATCTGATGCACAACTTGGAGACTACAAAATCCCGAAGGCAATAAACAATACTTGTATACATCTTCACGGAATCGCTGCTGCCAATCAAGTCCCATTAGGTGTTATCAATATTTTTTTAAACAAATGCAGCTATTACCATTAGAATGTAAATTACAAGTTAAAAGAATTTACATATAAATTTGCATTGCTTTTGTCTGGATTTCGCTCGCCAGAGATTAATAAATAGATCGACGATACCATTTAATTAGCGATATAAAAACAGTCTCTCGGGTGGTGATATAGTTCAAATTATGTTGACCTATTACTTATATTGGATCAATAAGATATAAAAAGTCATAAATGACGTTGATTCTTTTTCCATATTATTATTGTTTTGCTAATATTATTTCGTCACTCGATTGCCAAACTATTATCAGCAACTTAAGAACCGCAGATAAAAGACCGTATCAAAATAACAACTTAGAAAATTAATTTTAGACACCTGGCCGATAATCGAACCTGCGAGCTCAGAGGTGGCCATGCCACGAAAACCTATGTGCACTCTACTCACCAGTCTTTACTGAAATATCTTCCATAATACATTAATACTAGCCTTCCGACCCGCGAATTATGGAATGAAGTAATAACTTTATATTTTTAAAAAGAATATTTAATTCAACTTTTACAATGTTGTATTATTAGTATTTATTTAAACAATAAAATTAAAGACAAGTGAATGGTGAGAGTTCCCGATCGAATCTGCTCTTCTCGGCGGGCATCGTATCGCCAGCGCCTCGGTCCAGACGCAGCATCAGCACATTCCATTGCATCCAGTACTTGGCTGATACATAACACCTCCATCCCCGGAAGGAAGTCCCTTTTTTCAATTTCTTGTAAAAAAGGGCTGGCTCGTTGTCATCTCTACGGCGGCTTCTGGCTCTTGGGTAGATCTGTACTTATTTATAAATTTCAGATATCCATAGTAAATAAGTATGATGAATATAATGATGTATAATGGTGTCGTCCAATAGAAATGTTCTGTTGAATGTGTAGTTTCCAAAATTAAAGGTTTTTCTTGTAGAAGTAAACTTTTAAATTTGTAGAGTTTATTCATCTGTATTTCGTCCAGTTTCAGTGGTTGGTTCGTGTTTTTGATAGTAATGTTTGTTAACTCAAATGACAGCAGCTTTACAGGATGACCTCGTAATTTATTTTCAGAATTCTGGATACTATTCGTTTCAGTAATAAGTTTACATCCTTTAGGAATCTCTACCAGGTAAGTGCCTTGTATCGAGGTGAAGCTTTCTTCGGTACATATGGTGTTTATCTTGGTGACGGTCGGGCAGGTAATCAGGTAATTATAATCATCTATTTGGTCTATAAGTTCTGATGTTATATTGTGTTTGATATATGTACATTTATATGTTATTTTCTGTTTCAGGATCAAGGAGTAGAAGCAATCGTCGTGGTTTTGCGTCTTCGTGAAGCTTTTGTTTTTGCAGTAATATGTGTTCTTGAATTTATTGCATTCCTCATCCATATACCAATAGCTATCACTGTTCATGGCCAGGTAAGGTTGGGAAGGGATAAGTATAGTGTGGTTATATGTAGGAGTAGGGTATAGGTGATAATAATCGTACATATCAATATACATAATAGGAATTTTTAAGACAAACACTAAAGTGTTATCGGTATAATAAGATCCGCTCTCTATCAAGTCGTAGAAGTCTCTATAGTCAGTATGTTCATCAAATAACAGTTGTTGGGGTTAATAGGTTTGTTTTAAAATATTATACATATATTCAATGTTTTCTATAGATAATATACTATGATGGGTAATATGTAACTTAGAGAAAGCTATAGCGTTGTCTATGGAAGTTAATGTTTCGTACAATGTATCGAGATTACTGTTTAATAAAGTAAATAAACTGTTCATCTTGATATAGTCGGTTAGTTTATAGTTTGTCATATTAATTTCAGTCATAATGTCATTGATTTTACGGTAGATTTTATATTGGTTTGCTGCTATAGTTGAAATGGTAGAGTTAAATGACTCTAAAATTTCATAATTTAGGCTTATATCGGAATTTATTTTTTCAGAAATATGTTTTTTATTATTTTGCAAAATAGAAATCGCTGTATTATATTTAATAGCATCCTCGTGGTCCAAATTTCCGGTGATACTTTTTATAACGGAACCAAGGCCGTTAATCAGGGCTCTCTTAACTCTACTATGATGACGTAAAGACTTATACCTAGTATATACTAACTCTAACTTATCTAATAGCGTTTGTCGAATGACAAAAGAATCTTCGATTAAATTAGCATCGAATGTGCTAATATAACCATTCAGTGTACTTAAATGTGTATCTATACTACTTATATATTTATTAAATAAACTTAGATCATAATAGTGGATAAATGAATGTTTATAATTTTCTAACTTACAGATTCCTAATTTAAATGGTAAAATACCAGGATTATTGGTCAACGGGGTCAGGCTGATGTGATGTGCTAGGACCAGCACCGGTGTCAGCGCTCTGAAATTGCATTTGATTTTTCAATGGTTTCCTGATATTTCTCTTATGATAACTAACATTCTTACTATCTAACACCTTAATACCTAAGTCTTTCATAACTCTACGTGTAACATATCGCGGTTTTGTTTTGTGCCGCAAAGCAAGGGGATTTTTAGTATAAAACTGTGTATTTTCTAAATAATTTTCGGGCTCTTTTCGGGATTCATTATGTTTTGACATCATTTTTGTTTGTTTTTCCTGTAAACTTTGATTTATTTTAGCATATAAGGTAGATGTAAGATCCTTGTGTTGGTTTACATAATTTCGTAAACAAGTTGCCTCAATATTTATATCGAAGGGGTCTCTATTATTTATATGTCCGTTTATAATTTCTATGGGCTTTTTATTTGTTATGGAATGTATAGAGTTATTATAGCCAAGTATTGCATATAACATTAGCTCTTTAGTATTTAATTCTGAACTTGTTTTTGATAAAATTCGAATATGTTCAAGCAAAGTCGAATGAAGGCGTTCTACGGCTCCATTCGATTGTGGGTTATTGACGCTGATGAAATGTAATTTTATTTTATGTAATTGTGCAAACTCTTTAATTGGTAAGTTTTTAAATTCGGTTCCTTGGTCAGCGACAATGCTCAACGGTAAACCGTGATGAGTCATGAACGTCGTTAAGGCGTTAAGTACGCACACACCGGTCAAGCTTTCGAGAGGATAAGCTTGAGCGTATTTTGAAAATGTATCTATAATTGTTAGAAACTTTTGACCTTGTACTGTTAGAGTATCGACGACCGATTTGGCGCAGGGGTAGGCTACCCACCTTCTGCGCCAGTGGTCTCGGGTTCGATTCCCGAATCAAGACAAATAGTTGTGTGCATGAACATGTCTATTTGTCTTGGTCTGGGTGTTTTCTATGTATAATATGTATGTATTTACAAACAAAAAGTATTTAAGTATATATTTATCCGTTATCAAGTTTTCCATGATACAGTTTCGTAATGAAATTAAAATGGGCTTAGATAATTGGTGTGAATGGAAGAAGTTATTTATTTATTTATTTATTTATTTATCTATGTGCAATACTTCGAACGGTTTTTCTGGAATTGGAACAAATTGAAATACTTGTTTATTAGGATGTCTCTCATATTTACTAGTTTGACATATATCACAATTATTTATGTAATCTGTTAAAAATTTAGTTAACTGCGGCCAATAATAAGTTCTTTTTATACGTTGTTCCACTTCCTGAATACCTCGGTGATTTGTTTTGCCTTCGTGGTAATTTTTTACAATCTGAAATTGGCGATCTCTATCAATTACGTCTTCTAATTTTAATTTATAAAATGTTAACTTGAATGCGGAATTAGTAAAGGTTTCTTGTAATATTTTTGTAATAAATTCTAAATGGGATGTATTTGATAACCAAATGCCGTATTTTATTTGTGGTCGAATAAATTCCTTAAATAGAGTTATTATTTCCGGTTTGAGATTATTTTCGGATATTTGAGCTACGATTCGATGTTTATTTGAAAAAATTTCAGACCTTACGGTTTCTGAAGGAGAGTGGTGAACAAAATAAATAAATATTTGATTATTACACGAATTTATGGCGTTTTCAGAAATTGGAATTTCCAATATCGGGTTTTCCTGTTCTGTATGTACAGTCATTACGTCATCTAAGTTTGAAAGCTCCGGCATTACCGTGGGCGGATTAACAATAATTGATGCATTTTGTTCTCCGATTTCTTCATCATCCGTGTTTATTATAGGTAAAATATCGTTATTTTGTATCTGAATTCGCGATAAGGCGTCGGCGTTTACGTTGGATTTTCCTTTTTTATAAATGATTCTATATTCAAATTCCTCTAGTTTTAAGCGCCATCGGACGAGGCGAGAGTTAGGTTCTTTCATATTAAACAAATATTGTAATGGTTTGTGGTCTGTAATAACGTTAAATTTCCGTCCATATAAATATGGCCTGAAGTATTTTGTGGCCCAAATTATGGCCAACAATTCTTTTTCAATTGTGCTTTAATTAGACTCGCTGTCGTTCAAAGTTCGCGACGCGTAGGCGACGGGCTTATCAGAGCCTATGGGACCTTGAGACAGCACAGCCCCGATCGCAACGTTCGACGCATCTGTGCGCAGATTAAATTCTTTCGAGTAATCTGGGTATTGTAAAACGGGATCGTTAGTTAAAATTTGTTGACATAATTTGAAGCAATTAATATATTGCGGAGTCAATTCTACTTTTGCGCCCTTTTTCAAACATCTAGTTAAGGGTTTAGTTATATGAGCAAAGTTTGATATAAATTTTCGGTAGTAACCAAGTAGTCCTAAGAATGATTTTATCTCTTTTTGCGTTTTCGGAATCGGAAAATTGATAATGGCGTCGATCTTTTTAGGATCGGGTTTTACGCCGTCTGGGGTAATGACATGGCCTAAGAATGACGTTTCTTTTGTGAAGAATTCTGACTTATCTGGTTGTAACTTTAAATTTGCCTCTCGTAGTCTCTGAAAAACTGCCTCTATGTTCGAAATATGTTCATTTAAAGATACGCTATATATTATAATATCATCCATATATATCATAACGTTATCAAGGCCGCGTAGTACCGAGTCCATAACCCGTTGGAAGGTAGCTGGGGCATTTTTTAACCCGAAGGGCATGCGTAAAAACTCATAATGACCTCTGTAATCGCAATCGACACTAAACGCTGTTTTTGGAATATCTTGGGGGTTAAGTTCTATTTGGAAAAATCCGGAAAATAAGTCTAAAACTGTGAAATATTGACTGCGTCCTAATTTATCTAGAATATCTGTTATATTTGGTATAGGATATCTATCTGAAATTGATTTTTCATTTAGTTTTCTGTAGTCGACGACGAGGCGCCATTTAGTTTTTCCGGATGCGTCTGCTTTTTTAGGTGATGACCATGGACTGTCGGAAGGCCTGATTATGTTTTGTTTCAACATTTTCTTAATTTGTTCTGTGACTTCTTTACGATGTATTTCAGGATAACGATAATTTCTTGCGAAAATAGGTTCCTCATCGGTAGTTTTTATATTATGTTTAATTTTGTTTGTAAAGGTCAAGGGTTCATTTTCTGTATGAAAAACGTCTTTATATTTTTTACACAATTGTATAAGTTTTCCTTTTTCCTCGCGGTTCAAATGCTCGGTCCTAATCAAGAACTCTATGTCGATATCATTCGCAGCGGTTGTACACTCGAAGTTATGTATATTAAAATTACTGTTCAAGCATTGAACTAATAACGGACGTGTAAGGCTCACTATTATATCATTTGATGTCGGATTTTTTATCTCTACATATGCGTAATTTTGTACAGCTTTTGTGACTATATTTGGTATATAACATTGATTTATGTATGTTTCGGGAACAAAGATATCGCCTTCTTTAATTGATACAGGTAGCTTTACATGTTTGTTGCTTTTGGCACGAACTAAAGCTTCGAAAAGGTTTGTAACACCTGACTGTAACATATGAATTCTATTTATAGCATTTGTTGTTATCAACTGTTTGTTGCACAAGTCGACTTTCGCTTGTAATTTTTCTAGCATATCTAAACCAATCAATCCGTCAAATACATTATGAAATTTGTAAATATAGAATTTAGACATAGATTCTTCCTTGAATTCCGGAAATGTCGGAATATCAATCGAATATTTATTTTCCGTGGTAACATGCAAGTTAGTTACCGTAAAAGGTTCATAATTAAGTTTTGAATTAGGGTAAAATTTCTTTATTACTTCCGGTGATAGGAAAGACTGATTCGCTCCGGTATCAATGAGTAATTTAAGTGACGGGTTCCGTATTTGTATAAACGGTAACTCACGTTTCATATGAACATTTATTTCGGTTATGTTAAGTTGGGGTTTTCCAGAACTTCGTGAAAATTTTGAGATTGCTCCGAGTTTTCTAAGTTTTCGGGATATTGGAATGCAGACATATCTGGATTATTTTGGGATAATGAGTCATTTTCTCTTATATTTTCAATGTTATAATCGGGATTTTGAACATTTGTTTCTTGTGAATTTAATTCTTCAAAAATAAAGTTTGGGTCTCTACCTAACGGTTGGAAGTGATTATTATTGTTATTATTCATAGGTCGCAACGGGATGTTTCTCGACTGATAAGATATACCGCTCATCGGTTGAGGTGCTGAATTCCGTGGAGAATTTTGGATATAATTATTATTTCTTTGAACGGGGAAATTAGGTCTGTTTTGAGAAAACTTTTGATTGAACTGTGGCCACTGTGGCCTTGGGGATCTAAATGGGTTATTATTATTAAAATAAGAATTTTGCCTGTTTTGACCATAATTGAAACGATTAGCGTTATTAAAATTATTATTAAACTGGCGAAATTTAAATGGTAGAGCGTTTTGCTGAAAAGATCTTGGCATATTGTTATTCTTTGTCTGAGGTGGATGCGACTGTTGATTTTTAAAGAAACTTGTATTTTGGTTATTAAATGATTTGTTACGATTTTGTAAATACGAAATATTTTCCTCTTCCTTTATCATTTGAATAGCACTAGGTAAATCATTGGGCCTCATTGCTCGAATTGTAGAGCCAAGAGGTTATTTTAAACCGGCTAAAAATGTTTTCAACGTTTGTGACTTAAAAAATTCGCGTTTACATTGCTTTACCGTCGCATCGGCCTCATGCAAATTCACATAATTTATAATAGTACTTAACATATGCATGCATTTATCATAAAATTCTTGTGCACTACAATTATCTTGTCTGAGGTTTACTAAATCGCAAGTTAAAGAATTTTCGTCTCTTTGATCGGAGAAATGTTGCAGTAATACGGTTTTGACTTCCGTCCAAGTGGAAGCGCCGTTTATATTGACAACTTCCTCGGCTTTTCCTTTTAATTTTCCTAAAATACTAAACAAAACCATCGGATTTTGGAATAAATCAGGTTGGTTTCCATCATAGTATTGAGTTAAAATAGCCTCTGATGTCGAAATAAATTTATGTAATTGATTTGGGTTTCCCTCAAATTCGGGAACAAAGCATATTGCTTGTTTAAACACATTAAGTTCCATCTTGCAAAATAATCAAAATCAATATCCGTACTTTATTATTTTTATAAAAATGAATTTTATTTTAAAATCACTACCTACGTTATGGAAAATTAAAGCTATTTTTGTCTGTAATTTTCCTAGTCACAGTCACATAAAATAACACAATATTAAACACAATAAAAATGTAGAGGAAGGAAATATTAAGGATTTGGCACTTACAGAATGATGGCCTGGATTTTCCACATTTTCCGTACACTTTTCCGTAGGTTTCAACGAATTTCGATAATTCATTAATCCACAAGACTGCGCCAATTATGGAATGAAGTAATAACTTTATATTTTTAAAAAGAATATTTAATTCAACTTTTACAATGTTGTATTATTAGTATTTATTTAAACAATAAAATTAAAGACAAGTGAATGGTGAGAGTTCCCGATCGAATCTGCTCTTCTCGGCGGGCATCGTATCGCCAGCGCCTCGGTCCAGACGCAGCATCAGCACATTCCATTGCATCCAGTACTTGGCTGATACATAACACGCGTGTACTACACGCCTTTATCCCGCGAGAATGTGATATTTTTCCGGGATAAAAAGTAGCCTATAGGTATCACTTCTCATCTTATAACTATCCCCATATCAAAAATCACGTGGATCCGTTACTCCGTTTTGACATGAAAGAGGGACAAACAAAAAAACACATTTTCACATTTATAATCGACCCTGCCCTAATGACAGTTGTTTATCAATGCCAAGGGTTCCTAGGTAAATCTAGTCTTACAAACTTGCAGTACGTCGCTGTCTGAGGCGTATTGGAGACTATTATGACAGGAAATTAGAAGGAGAGTAGGTGTCCATACTAATATTACGACAAATCTTGCTTTATATACCCCTATCAGTAGGTAGCTGCACTCATACAAAAAAGTCTTTGAATGGTCCACAATATTCCAAAATATTCCACAACATTTGAGAGTGTTCTGGAACGTTCTGGGATATTCCCGAACATTCCAGACTATTCCCGAACATTCCACAAGATCTTAGAATGTTCTAGAACGTTCGAACCCACGACAGATTTTGCTTTATAAACTCCTATCAATATAGGTAGCTTCACCCATAGAAAAAAGTCTTCGAATCGTCCAAAATGTTCCAGAATATTCTACAACATTCCAGAGTGTTCTGTACTGTTCCACAATTAAACGGGGATGTTCCCGAACATTCCACAACATTCCATTCGAATGTTCTGGACTGTTCTAGAAATTTCTAAAGGGCGAAACTTCCAGCCCTTATATCTTCAAAAGCACGCCCTTCAGGTAAAAACGGAAACCTTCTTCATTTTCGGGAGATAGAGGGCTACCACACCATATAACTCCCTTGATCGTATCTGGACTCATTTCCAAGTTTTAGCGGCACGCACATTGAACACTTTCTTTTATAAAATATATTGATTTCAAATGGGAAAATAACTTAGTCTATTTGTTGATGGTTAGATGTTAATTTTTATGAATGATAGCATAAAGATTACATTCTATTTTTCTTACTTCTTGCTTAATTTAGAGTGGTCGCAATTTAACTAAATTCCACCTGGACGAAGTCGCGGGCGGCGACTAAAAACTTTATATATCTTTGCAGGGAACTCTCATATTGCTGGCATTGCATGACCTTCACAACGGCCGGCACTGGAAGGACCCTGATGACTTCAGGCCAGAGCGGTTCCTCACACAAGATGGAAACCTTATGCAGGACGACAGACTCATGCCTTTTGGCTATGGTAAGGAATTTTTGTTATTGGTCCAATCACACACATAAACCCACACACACTCTCACACACACACACTCATAAACACACATACATTTTCATTACATCTATTCTTTTTTATAGCTTTATTTCAACATCCATTTTAATTTTGATACCTACTTGATTAACTAGCATTGATTCAAAAAATCTCATTTACGAGTATCTTTGCTTGAAGAACTGAAACATCATCCTGAAAATTTTTCAGGTAAAGTTTTCTTTAACTTACTTCCCAAACGTTTTTTTAAATCAAAATCATAGCTAGAAGCCTTTCTCTTCAACTCTAACACTGCACGCAATTGCCCGGTTATCTATATTCTATATCTATATATATAAAATCCTTTGTCCTGAATCACTGACGGATAAACGCACAGCCTAAGCCGCTGAACGTAGAGACCTGAAACTTGGAGGGTGTGTTCCTTGTATGATGTAGGCATCCGATAAGAAAGGATTTTTAGAAATTCTACCCCTAAGGGGGTGAAAAACGGGGGTAAAGTTTGTATGGGACAACGTGATTCCTTTGTCCAATCTTCTTCAAATTTTGCATAAACGTTCTTTAACAGAATTAATCGAAGATGTGTTTCATATTTCATTGAAACTCATCGCCTAACAGGGTTAAAAAAGGATAGAAAGTTATTTTGAGGGTAATTTGCATCGAAGTTGATATCAATACTCCTTAGTGCTTATGATTTTTAATTTCATTTTGTTTTGACACATGTTTGAAAACTCAATCCGTATTACAACAAGCGACGTACCCACTATCCTCTATTATACCTACCACTGGACTGGCTGAGGTAAAATATTTTTGTGATCATTTGAGTATCGCCATTTTGGCGCTGTAGGCAGATACGAAAGTACTTAGAACTAACATTAGTGATGTTCTTAGGTCGACTGGGGTAATGATAATATATCGATGATAATAAACATAATAAATATATATTTTTTAACAATCTAAGCCCATAGTAAATTTCTTAAGAAACTGTCTACATGAACTTGATAACGGATAATATATACTTAAATACTTATTTGTTCGTAAATACGTGTATTACGTTCTGGCCCGGCCACGGCGCCGGCGGCGGCGTCAATTAAGGCTGTAAACGGTACGGATACGTACCTCGTAGTACCTCGATGGAAAAAAAGAGTACCACAGCATTTCATCACTGAAACACATTTTTGGTGGCCGGTCCCCGGCCACGCTTCTATCGAAATAAGTACTAAGTTTATGATGCAAATTTGGTACAGGCTGATGGTACCTATTTTGTACCAACGGAAATGTGTCCGTTTTTCCTTTAAAATCGTAATTAAATAAATGTTTTGGGCATCGAAATTTCTGACAAAAAACGCCTGACATTCATGATTGAGCAATATACGTAACTTGACGTCTTGTGTCGATCAATCAATAATGTCAGGCGTTTTTTGTCAGAAATTTCGATGCCCTAGAAATTTATTTTATTGCAAATTTAACGGGAAAACGGACACATTATTGTTGGTACAGGATAGGTACCATCATAAACTTACTATTTATTTCGATAGAAGCGTGGCCGGGTTGGGTCCTATGCTCGGCCACCAAAAATGTGATAAAACTGTTGAAATACCGTGAGTGTGTTGAAATACAATTTCAATTCAACTGTGTTGAAATACTTTTTTCCATCGAGGTACTACAAGGTACGTATCCGTACCGTTTACTGACACACACAACTACAGCCTTAATTGACGTTATATTACTTAATTCATGTTATAAAGGGTAGCTTATACAAAATAAAAAACAGAAATAAGTACTGCTCAAGTAACAAGTTTATTTAAAAAAAAGGTGTTATGTGTGAAGAAACACTAGGTGTCAAAATGTTTTGAAAAAAGTGAATCTGTTTCCTTCGGGGTCCAGTTTAGGGCTTTCATATTTTCTAACCACCTGTTTCTTAGACTCAATTCGGAAGGAAATCTGCAAAAATAATTGATCAAATTTTAATTAAGATGTACAAGTGTAATTTAAAACAAAAAAGATTTATTACTAAAACCACGACTATTTTCTGCATACGTATTATAAGACTCGAATTTCAATTGTCAAATAAATCGACCTCGTATAGCATGTGGGGTCGACCCAGGTTTTTTTTTTTATGCTACCCATATTTTTTTAAAGAAGTAGTTTAGTTTTAGGATTAGAAACTTGTTACTTGAGCAGTACTTATTTCTGTTTTTTATTTTGTATAAGCTACCCTTTATAACATGAATTAAGTAATATAACGTCAATTAAGGCTGTAGTTGTGTGTGTCAGTAAACGGTACGGATACGTACCTTGTAGTACCTCGATGGAAAAAAGTATTTCAACAGTTGTAGGATTAGAAAACTAAACTACTTCTTTAAAAAAATATGGGTAGCATAAAAAAAATAAAACTTGGGTCGACCCCACATGCTATGCGAGGTCGATTTATTATAAAAGTAGGAATAATAATAATATAATAATAATAATACGCCATAACGGCTGAACAGATTTGGCTGAAATTTAAGACAGATATTTTGTTGCCTGGAGAGGAACATAGGCTACTTATTACTTTTTATTCCGCAAAAATATCACATTCCCACGAGATAACGTCGTGTAGTTCACACGGGCGAAGCCGCGAGCGGAGAGCTAGGTACTACCATAATGTCGAAAGACGGGTGTACAACAGCTACTGAATCAGCCTGAGCTCTATCAACTTTTGATATTGAATATCGACATTTTATCGATAAGAATTTGTCAATCACTAGTGAATTATAAACAAAACATTTTTTTCATAATTCTCTCAAAATTCATCATTATAATGCCTAGATATTGATAAGATATCATTGCAAACAATTTTCAGATAGTAATCAAATGCTTTACAGACAGTTTTAGGTCAATTTTGACTAAAAACAACAATTTAATACACTCACCTGTGAAATGACCTTTTTCTCCCTTTTTTCGTACCGAGTTTTACAAACACACATTTCCTCATGTTTATGAGCTTAACTTTCACAATAACTTTCAGAATTAAATATGAAATCACACCAAAATAACACAAAATAAAATAAATACTTTTAAAAATCTCGCGGCTGTCACAATCTCACGTCAAAATTAGTTCTCAGCACCCTCGTAGTGACACTAGTAGCGCTTCAAATTGTTACACAAAATTAGCTGTCATTTGTATGGAGACAGCCTATCCAGTGGTACAGTGCCACAAGCTTTCCTGTTCCGGTGACAGCCGTGACAGAGGAGCCACTTGCAATACCAAATTAGCTGTCAAAATGGACTGTCGTATGAAAACTGTTTTAGTTCCAAAGATAATCACCGGAACAGAAAAGCTTGCTGCACTATATAATAGAGATCAGTGGACGTACCTCATTGCCACCAAAGAGTAGTTATTGTATGTATCAACTAGCGTATTGCCACTATAAATTACGGAGAGAAAAAAGCTTCGCTTTGCACGAATGAGCTGTAGTAGGTATTGACTTTATTTTTTGCATTTTGGTAGTTCAAGAGTAGGAGAATGTCCGAATATTATTCATATGAAAGTAGCTACTGTTCGTCTAGGTATCGTAACTTCCTATGCCTAAACCACTGATCTGACTTTCATGTTTGGTATAAAATAAGTATAGGTAGCGTGCTCGGCCTGCAATCGCTGAGGTTATGTGACTTTCGCAGTGGTCTTTCACGGGATGGCTGTTCAAAAATATATGGTGCTTCGGTAGACACGATAAGCCGATGGTTCTGGCTGCATTTGGATTGGTTAATACCCCATAACTGCAATGGGCCCGTGTGGAAGGTCATGGTTCATTCTCCTTATCCATCAATATGAACCCCAGCAGCGGGGACATTAAAATTGATTGATGATAGTGCTGATAAGACCTGAGAGAACGCCTATCTACCTACTTTTGGACATGAAATTTTGTGATGTAGGTACCCAATTAAATTACTCACGGACAGAGACGTAGTCGCGGCTGGCCAATCATGTTCATATTTCTACTATCCCTAATATTATTATAAATTCGAAAATTTATGTTTGTTTGTTTATTTCTCTGTCTGTCTGTCTGTCTGTCTGTATGTTCTGTTTTTACGTCAAAACGGCTGAACCGATTCAGATGAAATTTGGAATGGAGATATTTCGTGACCTTAGCAAGGACTTTTTACTGCAGGAATAAGGATCATTCCCATGGTAAAATAAGTTTTAGCACGGGCAAAGCTGTGGAATGGAATTTGTATTTAAGGTGATAGTTTAAGATAATGGAAAGGATTATATTTAGAATAGAGACAGTTTAAGGCCCTGGAAAAGACATAACACTTTTTACCGCGGGAAAAATCTCATTCCCATACGAAAATCATTTTAAGCGCGGGCTAATTTGCGGCCAGAAATTGGTTTAATAATTTGAGACCCTGGGAGGGATTATAATAGGCTACTTTTACATTTACTATAGAAAAGTATCATATACCCACGGGAAAACCAGTAGGTAGGTATTATTTGTTTGTCCGTCTTTCACGTCAAAACGGAGCAACGGATCAATGTGATTTTTGGTACGGGGGTAGATTGGGAGCTGGAAAGTGACGTAGTTTATCCCGGAAAATATCAAATTCCCTAAGGATATTGTCGTGTAGTACACGCGGGCGAAGCCGCGGGCGGAAAGCTAGTGTACATATAAAATCCTTTAACCTGAATCACTGACGGATAAACGCACAGCCTAAGCCGCTAATCGTAGAGACTTGAAACTTGGAGGGTGTGTTCCTTGTATGATGTCGGCATCCGATAAGAAAGGTTTTTTCGAAATTCTACCCCTAAGGGGGTGAAAAATAGGGGTTAAGTTTGTATGGGACAACGTGATTCCTTTGTCCAATCTTCTTCAAATTTTGCATAAACATTCTTTAACAGAATTAATCGAAGATGTGTTTCATATTTCATTGAAACTCATCGCCTAACAGTGTTAAAAAGGGATAGAAAATTATTTTGGGGGGGTTGCATCGAAGTTGATATCAATACTCCTTAGTGCTTTTGATTTTAATTTCATTTTGTTTTGACACATGTTTGAAAACTCAATCCGTCTTTACAGTGCGACGTACCACCAAATTGCCACAAAATTTTTAGAGATTAAACGAACTTACCTGAAGTGAAGTTCTATCTTAATTATACGAAGGCTTCGTCCGAAGAGATTAGCTTGATTTAACACTTGTAGTACGCCCTAGTAATCGCCAATTTCACACTATATTGAGAATATATCTACTTATAAATTAAAAAAGTAATAAAAGAAAATTATTATTTTTTAAATTTCAAAAGTGGGTAGTCAACACCGATCTGGCTCAAGCGCCCATCATAGCTGTCATTTAGTTTAGAGTATTATATTTTTCGAATCATATAGGGGAGTAGTTAATAACTTTTGGGAGGGAGGGAAGCTAATCTCTTCGGACGAAGCCTTCGTATAATTAAGATAGAACTTCACTTCAGGTAAGTTCGTTCAATCTCTAATTATACTTCATGCTTCGTCCTCAAGATTAGCTTGATTTAACACTTGTAGACGTTTAGAGACTAAGTGTTCGAAAAATATGCAAAAATTTTAATATATAGGCTACTGAATAATATAGATTGAAATTATAACTTAACTTATACTATCTTGCTTCTTTATTTTCTCAACATAGAAACAAAAAGCAATAAAAAAGTATTATTTGTTACATAAAAAATCAATATCGCTTCACTATCACTACATAGTATAAAACAAAGTCACTTTCTCTGTCCCTATGTCCCTTTGTATGCTTAAAACTTTGAAACTACGCAACGGATTTTGATGCGTTTTTTTTTATAGATAGAGTGATTCAAGAGGAAGGTTTATATGTACTTTTTATCCCGACATTCCCACGGGAACGGGAACCACGCGGGTGAAACCGCGGGCGGCCGCTAGTATGAAATAAACGAAAAATATTTTGATTAAGCACTCAAAACAATGGTGCCAAATTTTTTATCACAATTGCTGTTTACTGGCCTGTTATAAAATTTGGCAAACGTATGTGATTCTGAAAACCAACCTGCAGTTTTATAATCTGGTCTATGCTAAAACCTAAGTTTTGCGCAGCTGACGTAGCAGCATACCGGGTATTATGCGCAGTGAACGTAGAAATATCAATTCCACTTAAATGTAACGTATTTTTTATCCATTTGAATAAGGTTTGTGACGTAACAGGCTTATATGGCTTTCGGTAACTAATAAATAAATTGTCGGAATCAGGACAGAGAAACATTTTCATTTCAAGGTAAGTAATCAAAACTCTTGCAGGACAAATACTTGGCTTTTCGTTATAGAATGGTATAACGAGCAATGTGTTTTTTTTTTTTTTTTTTTTATATATATATATTTTCCAGATTCTAACTTTCGTTAGCAAACCACTTTTCAAGACAATTTAAAATCTGTGCTATATTCCAGACTTCATTAAATTTAGGGGATGGAGGTCTGGTACGAAAAACTCCTTTAATAAATCTTTTTATTTCTTGATTTAGTGATATATCAATTTTAGTTATTAAAGCCAAAGCAGAATGATAACAGTTAATTGTGCCATACTGAGCGCCACTGTTTAAAGCAGATGCAAAAAAATTTTTATATCGGGAATTGATACTTTCGTATAAGTTTAGTTTATTTTGTTGACAATAAATAAACCACTTTTAATAGCAAACTTCGTTTTGTTAATACGAGTTATCCAAAAAAGGGGTTAAGCATGACGTCCAGAGAAAAATTATTTGACGCCTCTTCGTATCATCACCATCACCAGGGCAATGGAGTTGCGCATTTGTTTGCGGCTGGAATTTGTAGACAAAATTAGGTTTGAATCTGCTTTGAAAACGAATTGTTTACTTATTAAAAGACTCTTAAATAGTGGATACCACGTTTATGTGGACCAAAATGGAACAACTATTATATCTGTGGCATTGTCAGAGATAATCTTTCTTAAACATTTAGGCATCATTGTGAAAGGAGGAAAAACATTAAAATTTAATTTCGATCACGACACTGAAAAAAAACATTTACGGCGTATGCATCCGGATCCTTATGCCATGGATATATATCTTGGACATTTATTATTTTTAACGACTAGCGTATCAATGAAAATATCTATGAAACTTTTCAACAATTTGTTGAAAGGCATAATCAGCTAGCTGCCATTCTTGGTCTGCCTGCATAGTATTATCTGAAGATCGAATATGAGATGCAAAAACGTAAAGATTTTTACGTTTACGCCATTGCCAGAGGTCTTTTGCAATCTCTGTCAGGTGTGGGGAGTGTATATCACCCATACGGTTTACGTAGGAAATTACCGTGGTATTGTCAGTTCGTAGAAGTACTTGACAGTTAGTATCTTAACCAATAAACGCAGCAAGAATTCCTAAATAATTTATTGTCTGCTACTTTCTTTTACACTCCATAAACCACTAGCTCTGTCGTCTCCACATGCAATTCCCCACCCCGTAGTTGAGGCACCTGAAAAACTTCCAGGTCATACTTGTCTATATTTATTTTGGTGCGGCTCCACCAATAGAAATCCTGTTCCAAGTAACAAGGTCTATATCCATGTACTAATTATACATATTTCAAATAATTTA